>OX402544.1:23090799-25490799 GCA_948098915.1 Lampropteryx suffumata
TAGTATAATAACTAGAGGTTGCGTGGTGCGCGAGCTGTATACAGCTCGCGGGTTTAACCCCTAAAAACCCCTACAACCCCTAAAAATCCCTACAACCCCTACAATCCCCTACAAACCCAAATAAACCCTACAACCCCTAAAAACCCCTACAAACCCCAACAACCCCTAAAAACCCCTACAACCCCTAATAACCCCTATAAACCCCTAAAAACCCCTTCAACCCCTAAAAAATCCTACAACCCTTAAAAACCCCTACAACCCCTAAAAACCCCTACAACCCCTAAAAACCCCTACAAACCCCTAGAACCCCTAAAAACCCCAAAAAACCCCTACAACCCCTAAAAACCCCTAAAAACCCCAAACACCCCTAAAAACCTCTACAACCCCAAAAAAATCCTACAAGCCCCTACAACCCCTAAAAACCCCTACAACCCCTAAAAACCCCTACAAACCCCTACAACCCCTAAAAACCCCTAAAACCCCTACAACCCTAAAAACCCCTACAACCCCTAAAAAATCCAACAAATCCCTACAACCCCTAAAAACCTCTACAACCCCTAAAACTCTTAAAAACCCCTACAACCCCTAAAAACCCCTACAACCCCTAAAAACCCCTACAAACCCTAAAAACCCCTACAACCCCTAAAAATCCCTACAACCCCTAAAAAATTCTAGAAATCCCTACAACCCCTAAAAACCCCTACAACCCCTAATAACCCCTACAAATCCCTACAACCCCTAAAAACCCCTAAAAACCCCTACAACCCCTAAAAACCCCTACAAACCCCTACAACCCCTACAAACCCCTACAACCCCTAAAAACCCTTACAACCCCTGAAAACCCCTACAACCCCTAAAAAATCCTACAAATACCTACAACCCCTACAACCCCTACAACCCCTAAAAACCCCTACAAACCCCTAAAACCCCTAAAAACCCCTACAACCCTTAAAAACCCCTACAACCCCTAAAAATCCCTACAAACCCTAAAAACCCCTTCAACCCCTAAAAACCCCTTCAACCCCTAAAAACCCCTACAACCCTTAAAAACCCCTACAACCCCTTAAAATCCCTACAACCCCTAAAAACCCCTTCAACCCCTAAAAACCCTACAACCCCTAAAAACCCCTACAACCAATAATAAATCCTACAAACCCCTAAAAACCCCTTCAACCCCTAAAAACCCCTACAACCCCTAAAAACCCCTACAACCCCTAAAAATCCCTACAACCCCTAAAAACCCCTAAAAACCCCTAAAAACCCCTACAACCAATAATAAATCCTACAAACCCCTACAACCCCTAAAAGCCCAATACAACCCCTAAAAATCCCTAAAAACCCCTACAACCCCTTAAAACCCCTACAACCCCTAAAAATCCCTACAACCCCTAAAAACCCCTACAACCCCTAAAAGCCCCTTCAACCCCTAAAAACACCTACAACCCCTAAAAACCCCTACAACCCCTAAAACCCCTACAAACCCCTAAAAAACCCTACAACCCCTAAAAACCCCTAAAAACCCGAACAACCCCTAAAAACCCCTACAACCCCTAAAAATCCCTGCAACCCCTTAAAACCCCTATAAACCCCTACAACCCCTAAAAACCCGTACAACCCCTAAAAACCCCTACAAACCCCTACAACCCCTAAAAATCCCTACAACCCCTAAAAACCCCTACAACCCCTAAAAATCCCTACAACCCCTAAGGACCCCATCAACCCCTAAAAAATCCTACAAACCCCTACAACCCCTAAAAACCCCTACAACCCCTAAAAATCCCTGCAACCCCTAAAAACCCCTATAAACCCCTACAACCCCTAAAAACCCCTACAACCCTTAAAAACCCCTACAACCCCTAAAAAACCCCTACAAACCCCTACAACCCCTACAAACCCCTACAACCCCTACAACCCCTAAAAACCCCTACAACCCCTAAAAACCCCTACAAACCCCTACAACCCCTAAAAAACCCCTACAAACCCCTACAACCCCTACAAACCCCTACAACCCCTAAAAACCCCTAAAAACCCCTACAACCCCTAATAACCCCTACAACCCCTACAAATCCCTACAACCCCTAAAAAACCCCAACAACCAATAAAATATCCTACAAACCCCTACAACCCCGAAAAGCCCCTACAACCCTTAAAAACCCCTACAACCCCTAAAAACCCCTACAACCCCGTAAAATTCCTTCAACCCCTAAAAACCCTACAACCCCTAAAAATCCCTACAACCCCTAAAAACCCCTACAAACCCCTACAACCCCTAAAAATCCCTACAACCCCTAAAAACCCCTACAACCTCTAAAAATCCCTACAACCCCTAAGGACCCCATCAACCCCTAAAAAATCCTACAAACCCCTACAACCCCTAAAAACCCCTACAACCCCTAAAAATCCCTGCAACCCCTAAAAACCCCTATAAACCCCTACAACCCCTAAAAACCCCTACAACCCCTAAAAACCCCTACAAACCCCTACAACCCCTAAAAATCCCTACAACCCCTAAAAACCCCTACAACCCCTAAAAATCCCAACAACCCCTAAAGACCCCATCAACCCCTAAAAACCCCTACAAACCCCTACAAACCCCAACAACCCCTCAAAAATCCTACAAACCCCTACAACCCCTAAAAACCCCTACAACCCCTAAAAATCCCTACAACCCCTAAAACCCCTACAACCCCTAAAAACCCCTACAATCCCTAAAAACCCCTTCAAACCCCTACAACCCCTAAAAATCCCTACAACCCCTAAAAGCCCCTACAACCCCTAAAAACCCCTACAACCCCTAAAAACCTCTACAACCCCTAAAAACCCCTACAAACCCCTAACAAACCCTACAACCCATCCCCTTAAAACCCCTAAAAACCCGAACAACCCCTAAAAACCCCTAAAAACCCCTACAACCCTTAAAAACCCCTACAACCCCTAAAAATCCCTACAACCCTTAAAAACCCCTACAAACCCCTACAACCCCTACAACCCCTAAAAACCCCTACAACCCCTAAAAAATCCTACAAACCCCTAAAAACCCCTTCAAACCCCTACAACCCCTAAAAATCCCTACAACCCCTAAAAGCCCCTACAACCCCTAAAAACCCCTACAACCCCTAAAAACCTCTACAACCCCTAAAAACCCCTACAAACCCCTAAAAAACCCTACAACCCCTAAAAACCCCTAAAATCCCTACAACCCCTAAAAACCCCTACAAACCCCTACAACCCCTAAAAACCCCTAAAAACCCCTACAACCCTTAAAAACCCCTACAACTCCTAAAAATCCCTACAACCCTTAAAAACCCTTACAAACCCCTACAACCCCTACAACCCCTAAAAACCCCTACAACCCCAAAAACCCCTACAAACCCCTACAACCCCTAAAAACCCCTAAAAACCCCAACAACCCCAAAAACCCCTACAAACCCCTACAACCCCTAAAAAATCCTACAAACCCCTACAACCCCTTAAAACCCCTACAACCCCTAAAAATCCCTACAACCCCTAAAAACCCCTAAAACCCCTAAAAATCCCTACAACCCCTAAAAACCCCTACAACCAATAAAAAATCCTACAAACCCCTACAACCCCTAAAAACCCCTACAACCCCTAAAAAATCCTACAAACCCCTACAACCCCTAAAAACCCCAACAACCCCTAAAAACCCCTACAACCCCTACAACCCCTACAACCCCTAAAAACCCCTACAACCCCTAAAAACACCTAAAAACCTCGACAACCCCTAAAAACCCCTACAACCCCTAAAAACTCCTACAAACCCTAAAAACCCCTACAACCCCTAAAAACCCCTACAAACCCCTACAACCCCTAAAAACCCCTACAACCCCTAAAAACCCCTACAACCCCTAAAAAATCCTACAAACCCCTACAAACCCCTACAACCCCTAAAAACCCCTACAAACCTAAAAAACCCCTACAACCCCTAAAAAATCCTTCAAACCCTACAACCCCTAATAACCCCTACAACCAATAAAAAATCCTACAAACCCCTACAACCCCTACAACCCCTAAAACCCCTGCAAACCCCTACAACCCCTAAAAACCCCTACAATCCCTAAAAACCCCTGCAACCCCTAAAAATCATTACAACCCCTAAAAACCCCTACAACCCCCAAAAACCCCTAAAAACCCCTACAAACCCCTAAAAACCCCTACAACCCCTAAAAACCCCTACAACCCCTAAAAATCCTACAAATCCCTACAACCCCTACAAACCCTTACAACCCCTAAAAAATCCTACAAACCCCTACAACCACTAAAAACCCCTACAACCCCTAAAATCACTACAACCCCTTAAAACTCCTACAACCAATAAAAAATCCTACGAAAGAAGTTATGAAGGTTTAAAGTTTTTTATTTCTGAATCGGATAATGAAGAGGGTCTTGAGCAACATTTGTTCGAGCACGATCCCTCTCAGACTTGTAGTTTCCGAGATAATCAGAGAGGGGGGAAAAGGGGGCAAGGACGGGGGTGGGTAAAACATATTTTTTCAACTCTACGAAGCATCCTCCATACGATCCTACCAAAAAGATTCCACAAAAATTTTAATTCCAACATGATGCCTTCTTGCTATACCTAAAAAGGGGAGAGGGGGTGGGGGGTGGGGGGAATGGGGGGATGGTGCAGTTTAAAACACCTTTGTACATTTTGAAGCACAATTTACAAATCCTCAAAAAAAATCACTAAAATTCCTTACAACCCAAGGTAAAGTTTGCTATGTCTATCTAGCACCGGTTAGAAGTTATAGCCGTTTAAAGTTTTTTACTTTTGAATCGGATAATAAAGTAGTTCTTGAGCAACATTTGATTAAGCACCATCCCTCTTCGACTTGTAGTTTCCGAGATACGTGGAGAGAGAGAGAGAGAGAGGGGGCAGAGGAGGCAAGGACGGGGGGTCGGGTAACACAATTTTTTTCAACTCTACGAAGCATCCTCTATACGATCGCACCGAATGTACAACCCTACATGATGCCATATAAGTATGCGAGATTTTGTATGGGAGTGCACTTTTTTGTATGGGACAATATTTTTTTTGTATATCGGCCATCTTTTTTTTTATGGATTCGGATATTGAAAAGGGTCTTGAGCAACATTAGTTGAAGCACCAACCCTCTCCGACTTGTAGTTTCCGAGATAATGCGAGGGGGAGGTCAAAAAGGAGGGCAAGGAGGGAGGTCACACAACTTTTTTCAACTCTTTGAAGCATCCTCTATACGATCCCACTAAAATTTCAATTCCAACATGACGCCTTCTGGGTATACCTAAAAAGAGGGGGGGGGGGGGATGGGGGGAGGGGCAAATGGGGGGAGGGTGCAATTTAAAAATTTTTGTACATTTTGAAGCACCATATACAAATCCTAAAAAAAAAACACTAAGACTCCTTACAACTCAAGGTCAAGTTTGCTATGTCTATCTAGCACCGTTTAAAAGTTATAAGGGTTTAAAGTTTTTTATTTCTGAATCGGATAATTAAGAGGGTCTTGAGCAACATTTGTTCGAGCACCATGCCTCTCCGACTTGTAGTTTCCGAGATAATGCGAGGGGGGGGTCAAAAAGGGGGTCAAAGGGGGTGTCACACAACTTTTTTCAACTCTTTCGAGCATCCTCTATACGATCCCACTAAAATTTCAATTCCAACATGACGCCTTCTGGGTACACCTTAAAAGGGGGGGAGAAAAATGGTAGGAGGGGGGAGAGTTTAAAATTCGTTTCTTAAACCTTCAAGCATCCTCTTTACGATCCCAATAAAATTTCAATCCCAAAATAAAGCCTTCTGGGTATACCTTATAGGGGGGAGGGGGGGTGAAAAATGGGGGGTGCAGTTTAAAAAAACTTTTGTATTTCTTGAGGCACCATCTATACAAATCCTTAAAAAAAAACAAAAATTTCTTACAACCCAAGGTAAAGTTTGCTATGTCTATCTAGCACCGTTTACAAGTTATGGCCGTTTAAAGTTTTTTATTTCTGAATCGGATAATGAAGAGGGTCTTGAGCAACATTTGTTTGAGCACCATCCTTCTCAGACTTGTAGTTTCCGAGATAATGAGAGAGGGGGGAAAAGGGGGCAAGAACGGGGGTGGGTAAAACTATTTTTTTCAACTCTACGAAGCATCCTCTATACGATCCTACCAAAACGGTTCCACTAAAATTTCAATTCCAACATGATGCCTTCTGGGTATACCTAAAAAGGGGGGGGGGGGGGAATGGGGGGGAGGGTGCAGTTTTGAAGCACCATATGCAAATCCTTATACAAATCCTCAAAAAAAAAACACTAAAATTCCTTACAACCCAAGGTCAAGTTTGCTATGTCTATCTAGCACCGTTTAAAAGTTATGAACGTTTAAAGTTTTTTATTTCGGAATCGGATAATTAAGAGGGTCTTGAGCAACATTTGTTCGAGCACCATCCCTCTCAGACTTGTAGTTTCCGAGATAATGAGAGAGGGGGGAAAAAGGGGGCAAGGACGGGGGTGGGTAAAACATATTTATTTCTAATAAATATTTCTATTCTAATCTACGAAGCATCCTCTATACGATCCCACCAAAATGTAGTACCCAACATGATGCCATCTTGGTCTGCCTAAGTATTTACAAAGAAGATACAGGTGTTTTAAGATTTTGTATGGGAGTGCACTTTTTTGTATGGGACAATATTTTTTTTGTATGGCGGCCATCTTTTTTTTTTAGATTCGGATATTGAAAAGGGTCTTGAGCAACATTACTTAAAGCACCAACCCTCTCCGACTTGTAGTTTCCGAGATAATGTGGGGGGGTCAAAAAGGGGGGCAAAGAGGGGAGGTCACACAACTTCTTTCAACTCTTCCGAGCATCCTCTATACGATCCCACTAAAATTTAAATTCCAACTTGACGCCTTCTGGGTATACCATGAAGGGGGGTGAGAATAATGGGGGGAGAGGGGGGAGTTTTAAAATCGTTTTTGAATCCTTGGAGCATCCTCTATACGATCCCAATAAAATTTCAATTCCAACTGATGCCTTTTGGGTACACCTTAAAAGGGGGGTAGTAAAATGGGGGGAGGGGGGAGTTAAATTTTTTTTTTGTATTTTTTGAAGCACCATCTATACAAATCCCTAAAAAAAAACACACCTCGTCGGGAAGAATCCGATGTTGATTCTTGGGAGGGGCAATTAGAGGGGGAAAAGGGGCACTTTAAGATTTTTCCCCCACTCGAATAAACCCCTTCTATAGTTTTCCATGAAAAAAAACACACCTCCCCCTCCACCATCTGGGAGAACAACCATGTCAATGAGTCAGTGAGTCAGTCAGTGGTAATCGAGCTATATATATAGTAGGATAGGAATAATAATAATAATAATAAAGATAGACAATGCCGATTACTTCTGTTAAGTCCGGTTCTGCCTTCCTTACACAGAATGCAACCAATCATAGGGAACCATTTAGCCGATCCTCAGGAGAGGTAAAATCTGGCTCCAGGCTCGTTTCGAGAGGTCCTGGAGAACTCCTAACATGTGGGAAAGCCAGACTTGGGTATAACACCGCTAGGTTTCCATCTGACACACAGACCATGCCGTGTAAGAGCCTCATACAATCACTTTGGCGAATCTTGTCTTCTTTCCGACTTACCGACCGGATAAACTATTACGTAACTCACACCATAAAATTATCACAGAAACAACGCACGACAAGACACCATGTAATTGTAGGAAACGATGAGAGAAAATCTACCGAAAGCGTTCCGCTCCACCAGCCTCACGCCCCTCCTAATCTAGAATGCCGAAATCCGCCATCTTCTTTTTCATCTTATTTTTTCTTTTCCTTCCATTTTCAAACACATTCGAAATCTCGATTCCATTTCAATTTACGACCCAACCTCCGTGGTATAGCTAAATAACCTCTTTACTAAATCAAGCCCCAAATTAATTAAAATTTCAATTTATTCCCAACTTTATGTAGTTATTTCATGATTTATATATTATATCGTGAACATAAATAGATTTTAATTTATCTATTCTAGTTTTAATATTGTTTTTATATAGCTATTTAATTGTTTCGAATTCAACCTCCTTAGAGATCTTCCCGTCCCAAATCATTCTATCAATAATATATTAATAGAAGGATAGATTATTCTATCTTATAGAATCAAATTCTATATAATCTTACTAATTCAAATCCAGTATTATTTATTATTATACTCTATGAGTCGTAAAATATTTCTAAACCATAGTCTATAATCTTAGTATTAATTACTTTTTGCTAGCTTTCACTCACGGACCTTGACAATTGCATACATCTGCCATATTCCGTCTATGGTATAGTTTGTTATGACAGATGCTTTGTTTATTTACATTGTAATGAATTACGCACTATTTTATTCAATAATTAAAGATCTGAGATAGAATTGCTGTTAAATCTGTTCTGATAAGAATGACTCATGTATGCCTACGTGATATTAATAAGGTTTGTACCCAAGCATACCATAATAATTGTGAGTTATAACGGAATGACCTCCTGTTCCGTTACAGTAGATGGATACCCATGTCATCGTAGGGAGCGCTAGTGCTGTTTACTGGTTGTGTTTCTCAATGGGTATGTTTCCTGTTGGGGACTAACTAAGTTAGCCTCTAGATGTCGGATTGAGTTGGCTATGTTTGCTAACTGGATTGAGTGGGCTATGTTTGCACACTCTACGACTAGAATAAATAAAATGCAAAATATAAAGACACATGTCTCAGGATTTTTCTAAATAACCCTAGCAAAGGGGTAAAATGAGGTGTCAAAGTTTGTATGGGAACTTTTTACGGGTGGTGTGATTTCTTAGAAACTTGCTTTGAATACAAAATAACCCTCCCAGGTAAAACTCGTGCACTGATACTCAGTTTAGGGCACTTCTTTTTGATGGATGCGAATTTCCTGCATTGTAGCTTCGAATCTAAGAAGGCTAGGTGGGGTTTTGTTAGAGGTGTCTAGACGTGAAGCTTCCGCAAATTGAGCAGCAAAGAGATTTGCTTTCTCGATTGAATTGTGGGCTAGAGATCCATCCGGTTTAAGTAGTGGAGGGAGAGAAGGGCGGCTGAAGTTCGCTTCCACCGACTTGGCCAAGGACCAGAATGCCTTGCTGCCAGCTGGATGTGTCGCAAGCTTGGCACCCATACGGCCAATTCGATTGGAGCGAGCCTTCCGTAACACCTTTTTGCAGGACTTGGCGGCCTGATTAAAGGCTTTCTTCTTAATTAGTGTATCCGTGGCTTTGCTGTTGCGAGCGTCAGCCCAAGCAAGGTAAGCTGCACGTTTTTGCGCTTCTGCAGCGGCACATGCAGGACCAAACCAAGGCCGAGCTTTGCCGGAGGATGTGACATCCGAGAATGGAATAAAATATTCCATTGCTTGAGAAATCACCTCTGTAATGGCATCATGGCTCTGTAATGGCATCTTTCCTGAAACTGAAGGGTTTATGATAGCCATACAGGATCAAGTAATGAGACTCGGAACTACTAAAAACATATCATGAAGATCCATAAGTCTACAGACTTGTATAGACGTTGTAAAAGTTCCTCTGAAACCATCCAACACATCACGGGGGCCTGCAAAGCGCTGGCACAAACAGATTATAAGTTCTGACACGACCAGATGGCTAACATCATTCATCAAAAACTAGCTGCAAAATATAAACTACCCGACACAACTGCAAAATCAACACCTTACTACAAGCTCTATTTAGATAGAGCCATACTAACTGACGAAACTGTTCACTTCAATTGACCAGACCTGACCCTCCTAGACATAAGTATTAAAACCGCACTCCTCATCACCATAGCCATCCCCAACACCCATAACCTGAAAACACAATTTCAGAAAAGATTTCTAAATATGTCGACTTGAAGAATGAATTAACTCGAATGTGGCGCCTGCAAAAGGCCTCCATAGTGCTAATTGTATTGTCTAGTACAGGTGTAATTCCAAAACAACTATTTCAATCCCTCTCAGTATTAGATTTCCCAAAATACACTTATAGTCTTATGCAGGCAAGGGCAGCTATATTAAACTCATGCTGAATAGTCCGAAAGTTTTTACAAACTGACCTTGTTAGCGCTGCCCTGCTAATTGTACTTGCAGTAATCGTCATTTTTGTGATTTTCACGTTTTTTGCAAAAATTACACCCCAAGGAGAATATATTTACGTAAAAAAATTACTTACACACTTTTTCTTATTAAAAACATGTTTTTTATTTAACATGAAACGCAGTTCTTGCACCTAAATGTTACTTTTGCTAAAAAGATCTGCAGCATTAAGCATGTGCTAGAAGATTATATAGTACTTGCTACGTTTACTGTATATTCATTAGGATATAACTTTTTGGCGACGAATACTAACTAAAGCCAAACGCAGTACTCACTATTACTGCATTTGCGTCTAGCGAAATAACAGAAACCTACTCTTGCGACGCTAAACCTAAACGCAGTTGTCTACAGTTTTGTACCTCTGGGAGGCTTAAGCAAAGAAAAACCTTATGCAGGGATGTGGCATGTAAGTATATCTGGAAGGTAAGTATATATCAGTCCTGCGAGCTATATGGCCTGCCCATTGCCACTTCCACTTGCAAATTTTGAGTGCTATGTCGGTGACTTTGGTTCTTCTACGGATTTCCTCGTTGCGGATTTTATCACGTAGTGAAACACCTAACATAGCTCTCTCTATAGCTCGTTGCGCGACTTTGAGCTTGTGTATGAGGCGCAAAGTTAGCGACCAAGTCTCAGTTCCATATGTCATCACTGGCAACACGCACTGATTAAAGACTTTCGTCTTGAGGCTCTGCGTTATCTGTGACGAGAAGATGTGCATTAATTTCCCGAACGCTGCTCATTCGAGTTGGATTCGTCAGCTGACCTCTTCGTCGCAGTTGGACTTGCCTAGTTGAATCGTCTGGCCCAAATAGACATAATGGTCTACAACTTCGATTATATCGCTCTCAACATGTACCGGTACGGGTGCAACATGAGCATTTGACATGATTTTTGACTTGCTCATGTTCATTTTAAGACCCACTTGTTTAGAGACGATATTGAGATAGCTGAGCATTGCGCCAAGGTCTTCCAGCGATTCTGCCATGATGACTATATCGTCGGCAAATCAAAGGTGAGTGATGCGTTCGCCGTTGATGTTGATACCATATCTATGCCAGTACAAGAGCTTGAAAACATCCTCCAATGCAGAGGCGAACAGTTTCGGAGAAATAACCTCTCCCTGTCTCACCCCTTTATGCAATGGGATTGCGTGCTCTGGTCCTGGAGTCGGATAGACATGGTGGCGTTACTGTACAGACATTTCAACACTTCGATATACCGATAGTCGATTTGGCACCGCTGGAGTGACCGTAACACTGCCCAGGTTTCGACAGAATCAAAGGCTTTCTCATAGTCCACAAACGCTAAACAAAGTGGCCGGTTATACTCTTCGGTCTTCTGTATAACCTGCCGGAGCGTATGTATGTGGTCTATGGTGCTAAAGCCTTTTCGGAACCCTGCTTGTTCGGGAGGGTGGAAGTCGTCAAACCTACGATCCAGACGATTAGTTACTACTCTCGAAAACAGCTTATAGACATGGCTCAACAGCGAGATGGGCCTGTAATTCTTTAAGAGGGTTTTATCCCCTTTCTTAAAGAACAGTACCACCACGCTTCTGTTCCACGCCTCTGGCGTAGTTCCCTCGAGGATGACGGAGTTGAACAGCTTCTGGAGGACCTTAGGTACCGGTGTTCCACCGGTGTTCCAAGCTCTGTCGTTATTCCGTCTTCCCTCGGTGCCTTGTTGTTCTTAAGCTGCTTGAGAGCCGTTCGGATCTCGTATAGGCTGACGTCCGGAATGTCTTCAGTATAGTGTCGGGTTAGGCGGATTATGCTACCGAGAGCGAAGACATAAGTCAAACTGAGAATATCAACCACGATGACCAATGCAAATATCAATAACAAAATCTACTGCAAGAGCTACAAATGAGAAATACATCGTCAGTATGCCAATGGTGAAAAACAGTGAAGCAGAACTCGGCGAATGAAGGCCTAAAGCGGTCTCAGAATTTTACAACTCGAAAAAAGACTAACTACAAACGAAAAAAATGTTTACAACTAGCTGCTGCCAGTGGCTTCGTACGCATGGTACCTACATAAAAAGTGGCCTATGTCCTTCTCCAAAGACAATCAATCCCATCAATCTCTATACCAAAATTCATCAAAATCGGTTTAGCGATTAAGGCGTGAAAACGTAACAAATGGACAGGCAGGCAGACAGAGTTACTTTCAGATGTATAATAAGTACAAAGAATTCAAGAAGGAATACTCAGAACTCTACACATGAAACTTCCGTCAAGAAATCCAACCGATGAAGGTCAGCAATGCTACATACATACCTCACCATGGAGTAATGCGAGAATACTTGGTTATTACAAAACTACGAATAGTGTTCAGCGCTTCCAACAAAACTATAATTACGTTTTAAAAACTAAAAAGAAACCGATTTCATTGAATGAAATTTGAGCCTATAATAGATAGATAGAAAACACTTTATTGACTACCACACGGAATATTACAATAACAAAAAACTAAATAAATAAAATAAATAAATAATAAAATTTAGTGGAAAGTAGATTTATGTATTTCTAGTATTTTGTATATGTATTACATGAAAATATCATCGATGTATACAATTTTTAGATTTTCGTTGATTTTTCAGCTCGACCGATTTTTATAAAATTTATATGGACCTCTGAAGTATACCCTTTCAAACAAAAAAAGAATTTTCCAAATCGGTTCAGCCGTTTTTGAGTAATCGGTGAACATAAATAAAAAAAAGAAGATTCCGACGAATTGAGAACCTCCTCTATTTTGATAAAGTCGGTTAATAAAATAAATTAAGTTAAATTAAATCGTATCAATAATGGAGTCCCCTAACACCTAATTGTACTTTTTGAGACCTATTAGATAGACGAGACTGTATGAGGTCAATCGCCCCGTTTAAGATACCATAATATTGTACTTTGACATTAGAGTTCCGTGACTCACACAGTCGAGGGCTTTGGATAGATCACAGAGTACACAGGTTACATCCTGTGAAGTCTCCCATGCGTCAAATATTATGATAAATGTTATACATACATATATTATAAGGTAGCATTAGCTGTTGAACGACCTTAAGTGAATCTGTATTGATTATTATGTAGTAGGTATTTTATTAATTTTTATTAAATATTGCGACACTAGATTTTAACAAAACGGAGGTTTTGTTATGGAGGCTGAAGAGTGTAACGTCTTGGACACAAGTAAACACTTAGTTTATTGGCTGGGCTGTCAGCTCAGTTGGTAGTAGCTCTGCCTTGTGCGCTGTAGGTTGAGGGTTTGATTCCCTCCCAGGATAAACATTTGTGTGAAGAACATAGGTGTTTGCCCTGTGTATGGGTGTTATAATGTATCATAAGTATGTATTTAAAAAGTCGGTTTAAAAAGTCTATATATAAGTCGGTTTCTTTTTAGTTTTAAAACGTAATTTTACTCTCGTGAACTGCATTAAAATTGATGTCGATTTTGATATAGATTTTAATGCAGATTTGAAGCAGTTTTAATAATAATTGGTGGTGCCAGCTCTTCAGAAAATTTACCATTAACAAACTGTATATATATAGGTACATGTATATAGAGCAAAATCGTGTTGGTTACACCATTTGTAGCTCGAGAACGGCTAAACCAATTTTTACGATTATTGATTTGTAGGATATGTCTCCACCCCGAATAGCAGAATAACTAAAAAAAAAATGCAGTAATTGAATGTGTTTAAAGGAATTTTTTAAACAGAAAATAAGGAGTTCATGTGGCAGGAGAAAGTGGTGTAAGACACAGAAGGCCGAACTAAATCAATTGTTAAGCGAGTGTAAATAAGAGGTGTCTTTGATAACAATAAAACAATAATAATAAGTATACTGTTTTTAGCAAACTTTAGTCGGAATTTTTCGTTAGTTCTTACTTTAGTGTTTTTTGATATGACATATTTTAACGAAGTCACATAGTTTTTTGGTTTACTATTTTTGAGTGGTAGATTAGTCGGTGAACTCATTCGACAAATCTTGTATTAGTTTAATAAAATTAAAATAAAATATACATATGTAAGACGTAAATATTATACATTATTAATACATAAATACGTACTTATGGAAAACTGAACGCTTTTTCGTTGGCAGCTGAATGAAAAATTATTTAAATTTTAATAAACATCAAAATTAATCACTCGTGTTTTACGAACTATATTGAACATTCAAAAAGTAAGTTTATCTGCAAAAAGTACTCTGCTTGCTTTATTTTTTTTTATGTGTTCGCGTGCTCAAAGTTTAAGTTTCGCGACCTATTGCCAATCTGAATAAATCTATATTATGATCTGTTTATTGCTGGCCTTCGATTTACTTGGAAATTTTCCTTGTTTTTAATTTATTAATTGAATAATGTATTATTTTTCTCAATATGATATGATGATTCTCTCAATGATAAAGATGCGTATCAATTTTGTTTTATATATTTTGGAGTAGGTATTAACGTGTCAGATAAATACTGAATCATCTAGCATTGTCTCTCTAGAAGCATATAGTTCGTACAATGTATGTATTAAATTATCATGTATTGTAATGTATTTAATTAACATATTAATTTAGATAAACATATAAAAATGAAATTCTGCTAATGGCCTCAATTCTGTTGGCACCAACCAAACTAATTTTAGCTAAAATTTGGTTTTGAACTGTCAAATTAACCTTTGGTATTCTGCTGCTACCAACTTATCCTAATTTTATTTTATCTAACTTAATTAACCGTTTCTAATTTAGTTATATGGTACCAACTGAATAGGTTTTACAAATACTTTGACTAACTAAATATAGTTTAGACAATTCCTAATTTTAGAAATGAACCAACCGAATTGCCACTTATGTCATGATTACTAATTAGTTAGGTAAATAATGATGTTTATTAAGAGAAGAGTAGAACCGTTTTGCTATATAATTTACGTCATAATCAAACAAGTCGTACAAGTCATAATTAAATAAGATTACCATTATATTTTACGATGTGCACTAATTATAGCATAACTATAACAAATTGAAAATGAAGACCATTTTTATATCGTTAAATATAAGCAAGTCAATTCTATCTAATATTTATTTAAAATGTATGCCGGGAGGCAACACATTGTCGGATGGCAGAATTTTATAATTATTTCATGATTATTTTTGAGTTTATATTTGTTCTACTTTTAAACTTGTGTTGTTGTTTATAAATTTATAATGACTTCCTTTCCTATTCCATTTTATTGAATGAGTACGTCAATTGACTTTGCCCGGCATTATCTATGGGCAATGAATGTAACGACTGGACATGATGTTGAACGGTGGCGAGTTCTTGTTAAGCCTTCGAGCACTAAAGTTCTGTGATCAAAAGTGTAGTGGACATTGAAATAAAGAATTGTACGAAGGAGATATGCTGTTTCATTACATAAGGATGTACCTATGTGTGTTAATTTCTTGTACCAATAACTATGGATGTGGTCTGTTCCAGGTGCTTTCCAGTTATGAGTTCCTTTTATAACTGGTAAATATCAATGGGTATGTTAGAGTATTCCATGGGTTCAATATCTAAATGATCTTCTAGTTCATTCTTGATCCATTCAGCGTCTTCCTTATACTCCACGGGATGTTCCCAAATGTTAGCCCAAAATTGCTTAAACTCTGCGAGATCTAGCGTGATAGTAGGTATTACATTGATTTTCTCTCATGTTGTTGAAGTTCCTTGTCGTCTCGGTCAGTGATTGGTAGAACTTTTTTCGTTATTACTGAACTGGGTATTTTGTGTTTTGCGATAATTACATGATTTATAACGTCTAAGACGGATGCTAATAACTATTAGTATTTGTTTTAGAGTATTGGATTCTTCGTGTATCGTATGTGTTTTGTAGTGTTCTAATATACTGGCCTCAATTCTGTTGGCTCCAAGCTAACTAATTATAGCTAAAATTAGGTTTTGAACTGTTAAATGAAACTTTGGTATTCTGCTGCTACCAACTTATCCTAATTTAATTTTATCTAACTTAATTAAGCGTTTCTAATTTAGTTTAATGGTACCAATCGAATAGGTTTTCCAAATGCTAAATATATTTTAGACAATTCCTAATTTTAGAAATGAACCAACCGAATTGCCACCACTATCTATTTGTTTAGTCAGAGCCCTACTACGATTTCCCTTTATATATTGCATCAGCCTACCTATCCTTTTTCTTAAATCTTCTACTTTACGCTCGAGCCGTTTCAGACAATTGGGTTTTGAGTCTTTGTGTATTTGGTTTCCTAATTCAACTGGTGATAATTTTAGCCTTGATCCATTTAATTTAGCTGCCGTCCATGAAGCGCAATAAATTGCAGTCTGCAATGCATCAAAATCTGTGTCAATGTTAACACTTTCAGGGAGGATAACTTCGTTGAGGTAACTCACGATTTTGGCAAGTTTCTTCGATGTCTTTTGTTTAGGGATGAAAGGTCTATCTTCTGGGTGTGTATTTATAAAGTACTGCTGATCCTCTTTGAATGTGGCGTCTATTTCTTTGTTTCTGTTGTGATTACTACTAAACACTAAATGCAATGATGGTTATGATATCACTGTGTCATCTACGTTATATACGAAACTCGTGTCATTTCCTGTTGACGCATCATACCACACTGTTGTTTCCAGTTCTTCTTGAGTTTATTTGTTTTGAGATGGTGTGGTCGTGTGGATATCAACTGTTAGTGTACCCAGTTCGCTGGTGACTTCGTGCTTGATTAAATCAATCCTTTCATCGTCTATAAGAATATTAGCCACAATGATCCTTCTCTGGTCAGCTATTCTCTGTTCACTGAGATGAGCAAGGTGAGGGAAAACACTTGTGAAACTTAGGTGTAAAGGTTTTTTGTAGCAGTTTTATTAGTCTCTAGTTGGGTAATTCTATAATACGCCTTCTATAATTCTCTGTCTAGTCTGGGTCTGCAATGTCTGGGAATTTTTCACAGAATTTGGCGTGAAGTTTAGTGAGATATGTTTTCGTGTTTACCTCTAAGTTGGTAATAATGAAGTAGATGCGCAGGATAATGGTATCTCTTCAGACCATTTTTTGCACGCACGTGGTTTTGCTTTGGTGGGTACAGAATCATCGACTATTGTCGCCTGTACAACGTCCTCAGCTAATGAAAACGATGAATCTCGTAAAGGAGGTGGTGAAGAAGATTAAAGAATAAAGTCAAGACATGAAGTTGGAGAAGATGTAATGGAAGAGAAAAGAGAATGAGCTGAGGATAGAGTGGATTGGACTTCCTGATCCTTTTCAGTCCATTATGTTCGGCTCGGGCCCTGTTCCTCAATAGGGGCCAGCCGTGTTGCTGCCAATTCAGTTACACTCATGCTGCTTCTTTCTTTGCCAGCTTGAGATGTGCTCCGGCTTGATCTTCTCAGTGGTCGTCGGTTGTACCTCCTGTTGGGCTCACTTTGTTCGGGATCCCCGGCCTTTGCCGGGGATCCCGAACAAAGTGTAATGGGTGGCCCTTTGGCCACCCATTACTCTTGCCACCGATGGCTTGCATGCTGTAACGTCCAGCATCGGCTCCAGACGCGCCCCGGTGATCATCCCCGGGAAGCGACCATATTCGTTTACTTTTACGTTGCTCCATCATGATGGGTGTGGTATTGCTCAGCACGAATGTAGGGTTGGGCTTTGAGGGGCTTATTATTATTATTATTAATAATGAATCAAAGCAGATGTAAAATGTCCTGCGAATACTATATATTTTATACGAGGATTGTCCAATTTCATTAACCAAAAGAAGAAACCCTATCGCAAT
The DNA here is from genome assembly GCA_948098915.1 of Lampropteryx suffumata. Classification (NCBI taxonomy): domain Eukaryota; kingdom Metazoa; phylum Arthropoda; class Insecta; order Lepidoptera; family Geometridae; genus Lampropteryx; species Lampropteryx suffumata. The sequence continues at coordinate 23,108,699 of OX402544.1, forward strand.
GACTTAAGGAGTTGTAGATTGTATTGCAAACTACTTAAGCAATAAGTACACATATCGCATTGTCAAGACCACAGAACACAGAGAACAATAGAAATAGCATGATGACTTTTTATTAGGAGAACCAGTGTAGCTAAACTCACACATGAAGGAACAAACTCACTTAAACAAAATAAACGTTATAATTGGTTGAAAGAGAACGTTAAAAAGGACCTAGAATCATAGAACAAATTTTATTGATATAAAACCTTAGTCCCATCAGAACGTGGTTCAAAACTCAATAAAATAATCAGTAATAATCTCGGAATGCAAAAAACGCTACAAAACGAAATCCGACAAGCCACTTAATACGTCCCATATAAATATTCAGGGAACCGCCCATACCATCTACATATCAGAGTCTCTCACTACGAAAACACGACACCTCTTCTACCTTGCAAGAGAAAATATAAAACTTAAAAAACTGTCAGCTGCATGGACTACTTTTGGAAAGTTATATATAAAGAAAGAAGAGGTGATGAATCCTACGCGCATCAACTCCGAAGAAGACTTAGCTAAAATAATTTTAGAATGACTAGATCATTCAAATAACAACTTTATATATTTACTTTTATAATTAACTTTCCTTACTTTAGTTCACTGCGTTTACTTTGTATTAATTGTTTTGATTTATATTTTTGTAACTATTACAATTTACAGTCTGGCAACTTCCTCCATCCAACCCAACTACCAATCTCTAGCTCCTCGGTTTATAATCTTCGCCAAAAACGCTTTGCAAAGCACGCTTAAAAAAACAATTCTGTCTCTCACGCTGCCTGCAGGCCCAGGTTACTCTAATATTAACTCCACATCCCCCACACCCCTTTTTAATAGGGATATAATCAAATTATCAACAATAAATGATCGATATAAATAATATTCAATGTATTAGCCAGGGCCTGGGCACAGTTTACATCCTGCTACGGACGTAGCAGGATGTAAAAAGTGTGACGTAGAAGACTTACATAAATACACAAAAAACAGTACCTACTCCATTGAACCTAAATCTTATATCACAAAATATAAGAAGTATTCAATGTAATATAAGCGGCTTCATTTCACTACTGCATAAGTCAAATATTCTTTGGGACATAATCTTTCAGAATGCTGGCTGCCTTTCTCAAATCTTTACCCGACATAGACGGCTTCAATGCCATCCAAACAACCGTTAACAAAACCCAAAACGAGGGCGTAATCATCTACTTCAACAAACACTTAGACGTACCTTATGAAGAACCTCCAGTGAACTATGCCAATTGCATCTTATTAAAAGTGAATACAGAAATTCCCAGGATAAGTTATCTAATTTTGTTGACACGTCTTGAATTACTTTGTCAAAACAAATTTAAAAATATTATACTATGCGGTGACATAAACATCAACATAACTGAGGTTTCAAAAGACTCTCGTTCTTTTGAATATCTAAACACTCTAGCAAGTCACAGTCTTTTACCTGCCCATATTTTACCAACACACATGTCCTGTTTGGATCATATGATGCTTAAGACTAAACTTGAAGCCACTTGTTTTGTCGTTGAATCTTCTATCACAGACCACGAATGTGTAGCCCTAAATCTCGTGCAGCAAAATAAAAGTAAATACCTAAATAAAACTCGATCTTGTGTTGAATATGATAGTCTGGACGTCCTAATTAAAAATACTAACTTTAAACCTATTTTAGGTAACGATGACGTGAACAAAGCTACAGACTACCTCATTCACATTTTGTTAACAGTTATTAATAATAACACAAAAGTAGTTAAATCTGCTAATAGGACAAGAATAAGCAAACCTTGATAACCAAACCAATTTTAAGATGCATGAGATATAGGGATAACCTATAAAATAAACTTAAAAGAAACCCCGAGAATGAAGTATTAAACGTAACCTTTATATAGTATAGTATTAAACGAAACTTTTGTAATGCTCTTCTAAAGAAACGAAAAGCATGAAATTGAAAACGCTAAAGGCAACAGAAAACAGCTCTGGAAAGTCAAAAAACTATCAGTGGTCAAAAAAAAACTATAGACATTCACCTAAACTCCTTTCACGAAGTATTAATGAAGTGAACTATTATTTTGCAAACGTGGGAAAAAACTTAGCTGAAGCTTTAAATAATACAAGCACCAATAAAGATCATAATCAGCTATCTAATATAGGTACCACTGTCTTAAACTCATTTTTTTTACTTCCTACTGATGAACTCACTCACTTCCTACTGGGGAGTATGGGAAGAACGGAACCACTATCACAACCGACCCTAATGTCAACCTCACCTGCACGCGCCGGTGGTTTGTATAAATAGCCGGCGGCGGCGATCCTGGATCACCGTGGTGCTCCCTGCTGGACAAGTAACGAGGCTCTGGCGACCGAGTCATGGCGGGATAACCACACACACCCAATCAGACACCTGACTGGAAGAGGCTACAGCAGCCTGGCGTCTAAATAAAGCCTTAAAGGTCTGGTGCAAAAGGCAACGGGATACCATTGCACTATTCATCCCATGAGAAGGTCCAATACGAATGATAGTTTGCGTGGTGACCCGAGTAGCTTCCGGCGCCCTCGGTTGTCCGGGAATCAGGGTGTGAAATGTGCTACCGGCCATGGGACTGTAGGCGACCAGGCATCCCATGGAAACTATACTCCTGGAAAAACGAAGATCCAACTACGAAGTAACATCAGACTTGGAACGTGGAATGTGAGAGGCCTCCGAGACGCGGGTAAACTCCACATATTAGACCACGAACTCGAGCGATGCAACACTGACATCACGGGCCTGAGTGAGACGCATTGGAAGGAAAGTGGACACCGGCACACAGAGAAACATACCATCTACTTCTCAGGAAATGAAAACTCTAGCTTTGCTGGTGCTGCCATTGCTATACCCAAACGGTGGAACAAGTCAGTCTTAGGCTACAAGCCTATAAATGAGAGATTAATATCAATCAAACTCAATGCAACACCGACCCCACTCAATATCATCCAAGTATACGCCCCTACAAGTGCCGCAGCAGATGAAGTGATCAAAGATTTCTACAGCCAGCTCGAAGCCAGCTTAGCTGCCATCCCAACAAGAGAGCTATTAATAGTTCTAGGCGACTTTAACGCAAAACTGGGATCAACGATAATGGACTCTGGCCTAAGAAATATTGTGGGTCTTTATGGTCTCGGCACTAGAAATGACAAAGGCAAACGCCTTATTCAATTCACTGCCAACAATAACCTTACTTTAATGAACACAGTCTTTAAACAACACCCGAGAAGACTTTACACTTGGACGTCACCTAGTGGAGAACATCGGAATCAAATAGATTACATAATGATTAGAGCCAGGTGGAGAAGCTCGATCACCAATGCACATACGCTGCCAGGAGCAGACTGCCACTCTGATCATCAACTACTAGTTTGTAATCTAAGAATCAAGCTTCGCAACTCCATCAGCAAGAAGACAAGTGGCCGTATTGAAATTATGGATAGAGAAGGTTTCACCAAAACTTACAGAACACCCTACATAATTGGAGAGGTGATCAAGACGATGACCATCCGAACACACTCTGGCAGAATGCCAAAAATTACATTAACGAGTTGATACAAAAAACTGAACGGATGAAATAAGAGCAGCAATAAAGCATTTGAAGCCCAACAAAGCTGTAGGCGTGGATGAGATACCGATTGAGATAATAAAGGGCATGGGTGATACAGGAGTAGACATAATACACACCATTTGTTGTAGTATATGGAAGACCGGCGAGTGGCCGAAAGACTGGTCTAGCTCCGGCTTTATCCCCCTGCACAAAAAAGGCTCCACTAAAAAGTGCAACAACTACAGGTTGGTCTCTCTCATCTCTCATACAAGCAAAGTGCTTCTACATGTGATACACAAGCGGCTGCAGTCGTTTTTGTCCTGCGAAATAGCACTCGAACAGGCCGGGTTTGTCAAAGGAAGAGGAACTAGAGAACAAATTCTCATACTACGTCAAATCATAGAGAAGTCTCGAGAATGTAATAACCCTCTCTTCATATGCTTCGTAGACTTCCGAAAAGCTTTTGACACTGTAAAATGGTGGAAATTATGGGAAGTTCTTTCAGTTATGGGTGTACCAGATCATCTAACGTACCTCATTAGATGACTATACGAAGACGGCACGGCAGCGGTACGCGTGGACGGAATTGACTCAAGCTCATTCAAAACAGAGGCTGGTGTTAGACAGGGATGCATTCTATTTCCATTGCTCTTAAATATCTACACAGAGTACATCATGCGAATCGTCCTGGAAGGCTGGGACAAAGGTGTTTCTGTTGGAGGTCACAAAATCTCAAGTCTAAGGTATGCCGATGACACCACTCTTCTAACAACATCTAAAGAAGACATGGAGCATCTTTTAAACAGCCTGGAAACAAACAGCATTAAACTTGGGCTCGCTATCAATCGTGATAAGACAAAGGTCATGATAGTGAACAGAGCCAAAAATAATACTCCTACCGTTAAACGTATAGCCAATTGTGATGTTGTCCAGAGCTATATCTACTTAGGCTCCAACATTACCAACACCGGAGGCTGTGAAAACGAGATACATAGGCGATGTGCTGTGACGCGATCTGCCGTCGAAAAGCTTACTAAAATCTGGAAAGACCGCAGAATAACCAAAACAACAAAGGTACGACTAATGCGAAGTCTCGTCTTTCCAATTTTTCTCTATGGAGCTGAGACGTGGACATTGAGGCTGAAGGAAAGGAGAAAAATCGATGCACTGGAGATGTGGTGCTGGAGACGTCTGCTTAGAATTCCGTGGACAGCCTATCGCACCAATGTATCGATCCTAAAGGAACTTCACATCAGAGAGAGATTATCGTCGACTGTTCAAATACGAATACTGAAGTTCTTTGGGCACATAGCCCGAAATGAAGACTCAATGGAGCGACTTGTAGTCCAAGGCAGAATGGAGGGCAAGAGATGCCGTGGCCGTTCTCCAACCCATCTGGTTGGAGAGATCGAGAGGCGAGATCTGATAAAATCTCTCACCAAATCCACCGACCGACTGCTCCCACAACGCCTCCAATAGAGCCGGATGGAGACGCATAGCAAGAGCCGCCATTCATCAGGATCCACTTATAACCACGACCACTCTGCCAAGAGTGCCCGACTGAGAAGAACTGATGAACAAGAAGTTCTCAGTTTGATAATAATAAATAAATGTGCAGTTGGCTTTGATCAAATATCCGGAACTATACTGAAGAGATATGCTTGTTATCTCACTGAACCTATCACTTTTATTTGTAACCTGGCGTTTTCACCGGGAACATTTCCTAACGCATTTCAAATAGCTCTCATTAAACCCATTCACAAAAGTGGTGAAAAGGATCGAGTCGAAAACTTCAGACCTATATCGTTGTTGCCCACACTATCAAAGATACTAAAAAGATAAACGTTTATGCGTTTAAACGTTATGCGCTACCTTGAATCCAATGACCTACTATCTGCTTCTCAATTTCAGGAAAAGTCTACCAGCGAGGCAGTTGAGGAACTCACCAACTCTGTAATAACTTCACTAGATCAAAAAAGAAAGTGCATGACTCTATTCTTGGACCTGGCAAAAGCCTTCGACACGGTCTCAATACCCATTCTTTTTGACAAACTTGAGGCAATAGAGGTGAGAGGGCTCCCGTTGAGACTCTTCCAGGACTATTTAACTAACAGGAAACAACGCGTTAAAATCCAACAGCTTTTTAGCCTGGGTCATCCTGTAACTTATGGTGTTCTACAAGGAAGTATCCTTGGACCATCCCTGTTTCTCGTGTATATAAACGTTCTCTGTAGTATGAAATTATACAAAGGAAAAATTATAACATTTGCAGATGATACTGCTCTTTTTCAGTGGCGACAACTGGAATGAAGTTTTTGTTAATGCCAAATTGGGTGTGACAAGGGTTTGCAGATGGCTCAGGCAAAATGCACGCACACTTAATGCCTCTAAAACTCACTATATATCACTTAGGTCAAGCAGTCTGCCACCGCGAACTATGACAATCACCGCACATAACTGTTCCGCAGGCCAATCAACTTGTTCTTGTCATTCATATCACGAACTGACCGCTTGAAATATCTGGGTGTGACCATTGATCAGACCCTAACTTTCAAGCCCCACATAGACACCCTAGTCACTAGATTGCGAAAGTTGATTTATATCTTCAGGGTGCTCAGGCATGTATCAGACCACGAAATAATAAAGATGACATATCTTGCTCTATGCCAAGCGATCTTTGGCTACTGCTTCACCTCTTGGGGTGGTGTGGCTAAGACATGCTTGATTGAGCTTGAAAGGGCCCCAAGAGCTATCATGAAAGTCAGCGCTGGACTTCCCTGGCGTTACCCAACTACCAAACTGTACCTAACCTAGGATGTTCTGACGATCAGACAGTATTATATCCTCCGAACTATCCTTCTTCAACATTCCAAATTGACATATGACAAAAATATGATGAAGGACGAGCGGAGGAAAGGATCCGTCTGCCCTGTTCAAGCATTTAAGACAAGTTCAGCCCAGAAATTTACCTGCTTTCTTGCCCCCTTCATTTACAACAAGAAAATAGTACCCACTCTATGTACCCCCTAAGGAAATTTAAATGTAAGTCGGAAACAATAAAATGGCTGAGAGCCCTAGACTACCAACAAACTTTATTATGACCTACCTACAGGCTACCTACCTAGCCTACATCCTAGATATTACCTTAATATTTTTATTTTTTATTATAGCGTAAGTTCACTTACTGTTTATAATTTTAGTATTTTAATTTTAGTACCTATTTCACTAAGTGACTCTCCTGTCATCCTACAAGGAATCTAAACCAAGTTAGATCCGTAGAGCGAGAGCACTGGTGACCTGTCCTAAAGGACTTTGAACCTTTCTCAGTCACCAGTCCCTCACAAAACAGGTTAACAGAAGTTTTAGGACCATCGCTTTAATGATACATAAGCCTGTTATTGTTTACAACCTTTGTGAGAGAAATAAATAAAATAAAATAAGTCTACTTAGCAAGAGATGACGCTTTTGCGAAAGATTTTTGTTTTAGTCTTTAACAACATGAAATATAATTGATAATGCAATGGCTGTTATTTCATTGCCCACTAAACATAGCTACTTCTTTAGTGATGTGCTAAAGGATAGAAGACAAATGTATCAATGTATCAATTTTTTTTTTTTTTCTGAGTGACATAAAAGTCTTCTGAATTAAGTTTCCGGTTGTGTTCCTTTGGCGTTGAGGAAGTTTCTGAACTCCGTTCTGCTGATAGATAATGGCCTCAATTCTGTTGGCACCAACCTAACAAATTTTAGCTAAAATTAGGTTTTGAACTGTCAAATTAACCTTTGGTATTCTGCTGCTACCAACTTATCCTAATTTAATGTTATCTAACTTAATTAAGCGTTCCTAATTTAGTTAGATGGTACCAACCGAATAGGTTTTATAAATGCTATGACTAACTAAATATCTTTTAGACAATTCCTAATTTTAGAATTGAACCAACCGAATTGCCACCAATATGTGCCTGTAATTTTTAAAATGTTTGCTGCTACATAGCGCCATCTGTTGGCAGGCGGACGCATTCAATATTCACCCACAGCGCCATCTGGTATCGAGAAGATACACTACAAAGTACGCGTATCGAATGCATAAGAACGAACGAGATAGCTATATCTCTCTATTTCAAGCGAACATAACGGTTCGTTCTCGAGCGTCGAGGTTTTACGCGACGCGATCGGCGCTCATATAAATACGGCGGTAATTTATGGATGCAGTCAGTCTATTCTCGGCTTAACCAGTGATACCAGTGCGATAGTTTTGAAGTGTTATCAGTTGTGTTTTAGTTTTGTGACTTTTATTGTGTTCTATTTGGAAGTTAACTAATAGAATCAGTAGATTAGGTTCTGTGTGTGGTAACTTTGAAATTAAGGTTATTATTTGGTAAAATCGAGCAGTTTCATAATTTATCAGTACCCGGCTCGTAACACTATTATGTATTACGTTGTTAGGTATTTCGATGTTTATTTCATCTTTTTTTAGCAAATCACAAAATTTGGTACATTATATGCCTACTTTTACATTTAGGCCTTTATTTAGTATTATTTAGTACTACTAAAACAATATGAAACCTTTAACCTGATTGATTCTTGAACCTAATAACATCACAGGAGTAAATATCAGCAGCTCTAAACTAAATCTATTGTTTTCAGTTAGAATGAAGAAATCCCGAGTTATTGTTCTATAGATATATATTCGATAGATATTCTTACTATAATATATATATAACCACATCACATCACACTAATATTATAAAAGCGACAGATTGTGAGTGTGTGAGTGTGTATGTTTGTTACTTCTTCACGTCTAAACGGCTGGAGCGATTTTAATAAAATTTGGTATGGAGTTATCTGACACCCTGGATTAACACATAGGCTACGTTTTACTGCGGGAAAATATCTTTTTTTTTTGTTTGTTACCGCGGGTAACACCGCGGGGCACAGCTAGTAATATTATAAACGCGAAAGTTTGTATGTATGTTTGTTACTCTTTCACGCAAAAACTATTGAATGGATTTTAATGAAACTTACAATAATATAGCTTATACATCAGAATAACCCTTCGTGTGTGGCGGCAATTTAGCACGACGTCGCTCATCTGTGACGGCAATTTTAGGAAGTCGCGCGCGGTAACGGCGCGTTTGATTAAAATGACGATATCTCTAAAGTTTTGTATAGAGCTACTATATAATACTTATATCGTTGAAATTGTTATGAAATAACCTAATACATTTAAAATGTTTTAGTCCTGTTTTACCTTGCAATGTATTATTAATACCAACTTGAAATCAGGTTGAGCGAATTTATTCCAGTTTATTCTACAAAAGTCGTGATAATTAATTAAAAAACTAATTATTTGCATAAAAAGTATCTATTGTATTTACAATAATATATACATACACACAAAAAAATCAAAAAACACACTTTCTCCCAACTTTTTTTTTGTAAAACAAGGCTTACAAATACACGAGTCATTCCGAGCGGTCCGGGCGCCGGGCAAAAAATAGGGTCTGTTTATACTTCGATTCTGAGAATACTGTAGGTCAAGTGGCTTAGGGTATTAATTTATACCATAGTTTGGTTCATATACTTGTCACAGACGGAGTTTCAGCTGTTAAAAGTTTTTAGTTTACGAGGAATCGAACAATAAACAAAGCACTTGAAAGTAAGCGCAAAAACGATCCTCTCAAAGTTTGGATCACAAGATAAATTCTGTTGCATTTATTTTAAATACAAAGTATCATACTACAGTAAGATGATATTTAGAAATCGATAAGAATAAAAAAAAGACATGTTGCCCTAGTAAAACATTTCTAAAATCAACAACCAAAAGGAAGAATTTCACTACAAAATCGGACTTCTAAAGCGCTGATCAACAGACAAGGAAAAAGTAGCATGATACCATTAGTATGGATAAGACCGCAATAGTGTCGCATTTGAACTTGAACATAAATTGAAAATAAATTATTAAGTCTACGATTAGTTAATATTATAAATTATATAATATTAGCTAATATAAATAAATATTAGCTAATATAAATTATAATTCGAGAGGCACTCACTGGATGAAAATAAAACATTGCAGTAGACTAGATCTTTTGGCAAAAAGTTGTCTGTCTGTCTGTTTGTCTGTCTGTCTGTCTGTCTGTCTGTCTGGGATGAACAATTTCAAAACGATCAAAGGTGTGGTACAAAAAAGAGATTATAGATACAATAGAATAGATACATACATAGAATGTAGAATATAATAAAGAAATATATATTTATATATATATATATATATATATATATACTTTGTATATTAATAGTTATACAAATTATATAATATAATTAGGAATAAAGAGCTGGGAAACAGGGAAGGCATACGGTTTTTTTGCAACCGACACAAAACGTTTTAATTTTTTTCTTGCAGACCACGCACTGCCGTCGCTTGTGTTGTTTGCCTCCTGGGACAAACCCGTACTCTTCTAAGTGGTGGGTTATGTTTTGTGTCGGTGCAGGCGGGACAGAACGACAGGAGTGCTTAGCTAGAAGTGATTTAATTAGTGTCATACGGAAGTTACGATGGGTGATAGGAGAAGAGTGACGATAGATTATATAAGAGTTGAGGACGGATATGTTTAAAAGCCTCTTGAAGAGTTTTTTGTACCAGACCTTTGATCGTTTACGCTCGACGGGGTACATGGCGAGTAGTTGGTCTTTTTTATCCACTCCACCCATCATGATATTGTAGTCTAATATCAGGGTGGGTTTGGTGGATCCTCGGAGGGTCTGCCGACGGTTTCCATGGTATGTCGAGATCATTGATACCCTATTTTTATCTCGCCATACCATGACGTCGACGTCCCCCGAGGTAAGACCAGTAATCTGGCCTGGGCGCATGTTTCTCTTCGTGAGATTGTGTAGGGCCTGCGGAACGAACTTACGATCGGTCCGCAGGGTTCCTACACAGTCAAAGCCTAGACATTTCAGCCGTCGAGCGAGACACGGAGAATTATAGAAATTGTCCATCCACAATGTGTAGCCCTTATTTTCAAGTCCTTGTATTAGCCGCAACACAGTGGAAGGAGTCGACGCTGCAAGAGGGTCTTCATTGTGCTGCGGCGTAGTCTTTTTATGTGCGTGAATCTCAAACCGCCATAGATAACCTGTTTGAGATTCACAAATTTCATATGTTTTAATACCTCTTTTGGCTGCTTTATTTGGGATAAGCTGGCTCATTTCGAGCCAGCCTTTCCACATTAAAAGACTCTCGTCTAGTGCAATGTTCTGCGTGGGTGTATATAGATCCTGAAATTTTTTTTGCAAATGCGACACTATTGGTTCTATTTTATATAACTTCGCCTCGGAGGTTCCCAATTCTAGTGCACACATGTCGTCGTTATTATTAAAGTGCAAACATTTATTAATAATTAAGAACCTGTCGATGGACATGTGTGCACTAAAACCAGGAGTATAGAATATGTCAGGGGAGGAAGACCAGTATTCCTCCATTCGGGTCTTTATCACCACCCCCATCGCCAGGACTATGCTGAAATAGACGTAAAGTTCGTCGGTGGTGATGGGAGTCCACTTGGCGATGCGGCTGGTTGGATGGAGACAATTGTTCCGGAACATCTGGTCTACCAACTGCTGAGCATATCTATTTGTCTCCGAGACTATGTGCTCCATGATTTGCCGATCCCATATGTCAATGAAAATGTCATATGGGTCGTCACGTGGAGTTGTCGGACCCACATTGATTTGGGAAAACGTTTCCCGTCTCAGTTCAGCTGGAATCTGAGCATCCGGAAACTCTTTCCATTCAAATTCATAACTGCAAGGCTGGTCCGTCGCCGTTGGAGGAACTTCGGCGGGTGTAAGTTCAGCGGCGGGCGCTGGGTCAGCGGCAAGCTCTGGGTCAGCGGTGGACGCCGGTTTAGCGGCGAGCTCTGGGTCAGTGGCGAGCTCTGGGTCAGCGGCGGGCGTATCTTCATCCTGGTCCAAGGGTGTCTCCAATAAACTCCGGAACACCCATGGAATGCCAGAAACCACGTTTCCCTCGTTGTCACTCTCTTCCGAGTCCTCTTCGCTTCCTGTAACAAAATGATGGATTGGTTTCAAATCTGGTAAAAACCAGAAGCCTGGCCATAGCCCTAAGCCAAGCTAAAATCAGCAAGTACTTACCATAATTGATGAGGGCAATTATGTCCTCGGTTCTTATTTGCTGAGGACGACGGCGAGGAGGCGGAGGTGGGAGATGCCGCATCGGAGAAGCGAGCGGGCTTGGAGAGGCTGGTGAAGAAGAGGTAGGTGCTGGGGTCGGAGAGGTAAGTGCTGGGCTTGAAGAGGCAGGTGTAATTGAAGCCAACTCCCACGCCTCACTATGCCACTCCTCAAACCTAGAACAAAACCAAGTGTTGTATTTCACATCATCACTCTAATATTATAAATGTGAAAGTTTAGATGTATGGGTGGATGTTTGTTACTTCTTCACGTCAAAACTACTTAACGGATTGGGCTGAATTTTACTTTTTATCCCATAAATCAGTTCCCGTGGGATAGGAATCACCTTTAAACGTTTCCATAGAAACAATGTGTGCAAAGCCGCGGGCAGAAACTAGAGTTTCATAATTTTTCTTTATATCCTTAGGTTTGCTGTAAAAAAACTCTTTTACTTACATTGCTGGTGAAGTGGCCGAATACAGTGATGGTGATAGTGAGGGTGGGGCCGACAATGCTAAAGAAGGTGCCACCGATGGTGTTGGTGGTGCCACCGACCGCGATGTTCCTGCTTCCATTGATCTATGTAGACATTAAAACAAAGGTTAAAACTTGCTAGGAGTTAGTATTATAATAAAGATACTGAAATAAAACTACTTACGGTCGCCAATTGCGCATTCTTTTTGGGTGCAAGGCTGTTTCCAGGCCCTGCCCCTCCGGCAACACATCAATGTCACACAACGTAAGCCTAAAATTTAAAACAATTTAATGTAATCTATAATAATAAATGTAAAAATCGACGAAACTAAAATAAATAGAATAGAATAGAAATAAAAAAAATAGATCCTCCACTTTTTTTCGAAGTCGGTTAAAAATAAGAGAAAGCGTTTAAAGCAAATAAACTAACTCGTCAATATTGCGAGGTCCTGGGCGCTCGTGTCGGGTGGCACGGCCTGCGTGCCCTCCACGGCGCCCGCTAGACCCACCGCGACCCAAAGCCACTCCAGCTGCCTCCACCACCTCCACCACCAGCGGTGCACTAATGATCTCTGATCTTCCTTGTCCACCTCGGACACGCACACCCCTTCCCCCTCTCGGACCTCTAGTACGAGGACCTCTAATACGAGGACGGCTAAAGCCACAAATATACAATGTAAATATAAAATAAACAAAGCAGAAAGAAATATGCAAATAAAACGCAAAAATAGAACATAAATGTTACAAAGCGCAAAAAAAAACCTACAAAAAAATACGTGACCAAAAACATTAAAATTGAATACACATAGTCTTATCCATGTTAATCTTTCATCCGACCAAAACTCACACAAAATGGCGGTTGACCGCAAATCCCCTGTATGTGGCAAGGACACCTAAAGGCTTAATTGGGTTGCGTGTTTTTTTATTTCAATTTTTCGCAAATACCCTGTGATATTTATAAAATTTTGGCTTTGTAACAATAACAAGACAAATAACAATATCCATGATGCCAACAGATAGCTATCATTTTTGTTTTTAGTATTTGTAAGAAGCGAAAATGTATTGGCTTGACGCCGACATGTCGTCGCAAAATTCCGGACGATGTTTGTTGAAATAATTATTTAGGTCTAAAATATTTATCAAATACACAATCTACGAACTAAAAACGATTAATTACTTACCCACTCATGTTTCCAGCGAAATAAAGCACAAAAACAACACAAAACAACGTAATAAAGTGGGATTTGCAATGTTGCAACGCCGGCGCGGTTTCGAGAATGAGACGCGACTATTGTAAAATCTAACAATTGTCGATGATGGTGTTTAGAGAAGTAACATGTGGCGTTTTGCCATCCTTGTTATTACCCCTACGCATTGTGCAAGTTTGAGCAGGAAAGGAATAATTTTAGCAGTCACACGGTCAATAAATACGTCGCACGTGTTCGGGGACACGCCGTGTCCGCATAACAGATGACAGAACGTGACCGAAGACACGGCGTGTCCGCGCCACAGACGAAGGGATAACACATAGGCTATAATTTATAAAGATATTGTGTGAATTGTCCAAAATATAACATTAAGTGTCAAGTAAGTAAGAAAAAATCTGCCATCTGCAAGCTATTTTGGCGTGCGCTGCAAAACCCATTATAATTACACGAAGTACTTATCCTGCACAGACGAAGTCGCGGGCACCAGCTAGTTATACATATAGGAGGAGACAATTAATGGATAGTCAAAGCATTGTCAATGATTTCTTCATTCAATACTGATTTTATTAATGTCAGGATCAAGAAACCAGCTAAAATTTTACACCTTAAACATGACAAAGATTTTGTAGTGTTCAATATAATTTTCGGCTCTGTTCTTCGTACTATAATAAAAAAATAATCAACCTTTTATCATACTTTTTAAGTATGAGAGGTACCCTTCTTCCACATCTACGGCATTATCCGAGCAGGACATCAGATCACCCATAGTGCATAAGTTGGGGTAAGATGGACACACAAGTACGTGTGACATGGACTGCACCTGGCCACCACAATGACACCGCGTGTCGTTTTCGCTAATCATGCCCCATTTGCCAAGGTTACTCCTACAGCGCCCAAAAAACCTTAAAAACTCCGTTCACTTAGTGAACACTTACTAATATGACCATACTGTAATTATCATTACGATAATACTAGTAGTCAGCTAGATATAGCTCTGATAAGGGCCAGAAAGACACACAGACAGACATACGAATAAAGCGAAACCATACAAATGGATTTTATTTTAAACGCCCACGTACGAGTAGTGTGTAACCTAATCTATCTGGATAGATCAATGATTATTGACATACCGACTAAAGTACAAATTATGTTCACTGTAATGAAGCGAGACGAAATGACCGTTACAAACTGTATCTGTTTTTTCCGCAAACAACACATTCCAAAGTGCAAAATAACTTCTTTAGATCAAATTACGAATGTTTACATTTTGATAAACAAGGGTTTTACCCTCGTTTTATTCTGTCGATGGAGGCACCGACAATGTTTCAATTCATCTATCTTCATCAGTGCGATCCGTGAACGTGAGCAGCAAAGGGCGGACTGTGGATCAAACTCACCCCGATGAAGATTCTCTAGATGAATGGAAACAGTGTCGGTGCCTCCATCGACAGAGTAATACGTGAGTAACCCCGTGTTTATCAAAATGTATAGTACAACTCACGAAAGTTTTGAAAGAAAGATAATACATGTGCTTCAATTTTACTGAACTCAATCGGTCGATTTTACAAATGTCGTAATTTCTCCGTTTCCTTGAACACTCGACTCGACCCTATTTATTCAGTTTTACACGTAACCAGAACAAAAGTAATTATGCAGATGTTGTTTCAAAACATTTCACTGATAATAGTTTTCACTCAAAGCGGGATGTTTACGATGATACGTAAGTTTGTCTGCTACCCGATATTTCAGCACAGTTGCATGCGCCATGATAGTTTCAAAAGTTATATTTCACTAATAAGCTTTCAACGAAAATGTTTTCACAGAACATGTGTAGCATAAGTTTATGAGAAGCTAACTTGATTATATGTTTCACTATATTCTGTTTTGAATAGTATTTTAATCTCTTAATTAGGGACTAGGAATTCAGAAAACGCATTGAAATACTCGTATGCTCGAACTGTAGGTAATCCCCAGGTTCGCTCAGTAAACATCTTCTGAGATCTCTAATAACTTAGAACTTTGAAGATGCAGCCGTAGGCACGTCCAAGCGTTACATATGGCTCATGACCACGTAAGTGACAGGTTGCAAGGCAATCGCCGCTTACAGGAATACTGACCGACATATACCTTCGAATTTTTGGTTTTAGTTTGTGCCGGTTCGCTGACGATGTGTACCATCACCGTTCGAGAGAACTTGTTTGCGGCACAGTTCACTATTTTTTTTTTACACAGCTAATTTTAATTTATTTTTTACTACCGCGCAGCGGTAGTCAGGCTATTCCTCTCTCACTCTAACCCACAGCACTAATTAGATGAGTTTAAGTTATTTTTTATATCGATTTTAGGGTTCCGTCCCTCGAAAGGAAAAAACGCGTGGCGCGTTTTTCTCAGGAACGCGTGGAAGTATCAAGCTGAAATTTATATCGAATACTCAGGTCTACTGTCCCTTAAAGCTGTGAAAAAATAAACTTCTAAGCCAACGCATCCAACAGATACAGCCGTTTATGACACAAATTTCCTAAAATTTTCAAAAGGAATCAAAACCTACAGGGTACTTCCCATGAACTCAGAATCTTAAAATTTGGTACGAAGCAACGTCTTATAAGACAGATATAGGGACAGAATTTTTTAGTTACATCATATATAACATCATTCATATCAAATACTCAGGTCTATAATACCTTTAAGCTGTAACAAAATAAAACTTTTATGTCAACGCAATCGAAAGAAACAGCAATTTAAGTCGAATATATTCAAACTCGCAACTACTCGCAAGGGAATCAAAACCTAAAGGGTGCTTCCAGTCAACCTAGAATCTTGAAATTTGGCATGAAGCAATGTTTTATAGCACATATACAGGAAAAATTCCAAAAACCTAAAATTTTTAGTTATATCACATATTTTATTTCTTCCGTACCTCGAAAGGAAAAAACGGAAACCTTATAGGATCACTTTGTTGTACGTCCGTCCGTCTGTCTGTAAAGACCCTCTTTCTCAAGAACACGTGGAGGTATTAAGCTGAAATTTATATCAAATACTCAAGTCTACTGTCCCTTAAGGCTGTGAAAAAAACAAACTTCTAAGACAACGCAATCAAAAGATACAGCCGTTTATGCCGCAAACTTCTGCAAATTTTAGATATTCGCAAGGGAATCAGAACCTACAGAGAACCTACTACTTCCCGTTAACTCAGAATCTTGAAATTTGGTACGAAGCAACGTCTTATAGCACAGATAAAAGAAAAATAGCGAAAACCGTAAACTTTTAGATAGATTTCATTTTGCAATAAAAATACCATAACTATGACTCAATTGTCGTGATGGGTGAACTTTTACTTATATACCTGTAGTTTTTACGGAACCCTCGGTGCGCGAGTCCAACTCGCACTTGGCCGCTTTTTTATTTTATTTCATAACAACGGTGTTACCTGCCACTACACCAATATTTATTCAGGTCATTAAATGAGAAGTCTCTACGAATGAAAGTACTCAACTATTCGAAAGCTATTGGTCTTTAGGCGATGTTGAGTTACAGAGATTTTACATAAAATGTTGTATGATAGAGGTTAAACCGAAATAGAAGTGTTCTAATGCAGCTAGACCTATACTCCAGCCATATTCGAGACATAATATTTGTAAACAAACGACAACAGCTGATTTTTAGGGTTTTCACTTCAGAATATTTCACAATTTCACACTTTCAATCGTTTTACCCTAAAAATCGATGAAACTATTCATAATATGATTTGTAAAGTCATGTACAAGATAAAAATTGATTAATAAACATTTCAAATCACATATAAGTGGAAGTATTTTTCTTTTTTATTTAGGATTGGCGGTGATGGTTGTTAATAGTGCCATCCCTAATGCTTTCTTGCTTCTTTGGAAGAAATTGTGAACATTTTTGCATTTTTGTATTATGTCATTTAGTTGGTGAGCCCCACATGAGTGCGAAGTAAAAAATGAAATAAAAATATACTAAATGTGTTGTTAGTTAATGTAAATGTTAAATGTTAGTAATCAGCTACCGTTTTTTTTATTTTATCTTCTCGTACAGTTTTATTAGTTAAAAACTCAATTATTTACTCATAAGCATTATCAATAGAGCATATGCATGTATTTTTTTTATTTGAATTCAGTTACAAATATTTAAAACATCGCTTAAATGTGGTGTGCTAAAACGCTGCTATTCGAAAACTTCAATTTCGCGCGCTTATTTTTACATTTTATGCAATTATAAACAAACTAAATCAGAAAATAATGGTTTACATACAAAATCAGAACACAAAAGGGGGAAAAGTCAAGTAAATTTGAACCACATGCGTATTAACTATTATCATACACTTTAGCTAGCATTTACAAAAATGAGCATTGATAAAAAATGTTTTTTACCCATGCCGTCGCATGGTTGCCAAGCAACGCTTTGTTATTAAACATTATAGCTCGAATATGGCTGGAGTATAGATTACCTAACAGTGCATTTTATTTCACCGTCAATAATACAAATATCCGGTTTGTAAGAGCTTTTTCCTTAATACGTTAGGAATATGTGACCGTCCCGCAAGGTTTTCTTGATAAAGTTATCTTTATCTAGTTTTTCTTGTGTTTTTGCTGTTTTCGGTAAGAAAAGAAAAAAACGATAAGAAAAGTGTGCTTGCCTCTAGTATTAGACGCAGGCACATGGAGTGCCTGCGGCAAATGGAGAAAAGACTGTAATGGACTTGTGGAGAGATTTTGATAAATACCAGCGAGAGAATGAAAATCCTACATTTGATTACTGGCTTTATTATGATATCTTTACTAAAGAATATAAAATAAGTTTTTTCAAACCTAAAAAGACTGTGCAAAAAGATGTTACTTGTGCTTTGAATATAAACTTGCCAACTCGTAAAATGGAGCTAAAAGAAAAGTGTGATGCGCCATTTAAAAGAAAAGCACCATTGTCGAAATGAAAAAGGTAGTAGACCATCAGAATATAGATGACATACACATTAGTGCAGTCTACGATTTATAGATTACTAGCTGTGCCCCACGGTGTTACCCGCAGTAACAAACAAAAAAAAAAGATATTTTCCCGCAGTAAAACGTAGCCTATGTGTTAATCCAGGGTGTCAGCTAACTCCATACCAAATTTTATTAAAATCGTTCCTGCCGTTTAGACGTGAAGAAGAAACAAACATACACACTCACACACTCACAAACTTTCGCCTTTATAATATTAATGTGATAGTGTGATACGATTTTTAGGGGCATATAATTTTAATGAAAATTAACATAATGATACCGTGTCATGGAACAACGATATTGTTCTAAATTTTGTCACCATGAAGGTTTCTCTTTTTAACCGACTTCATCAAAAAGGAGGAGGTTCTCAACTCGTTTTTTTTATGTAGGTTCACCGATTACTCGAAAACGCCTGAACCGATTTGGATTTTTTTTTTTGAAAGTGTATAAACTATAAACTTCCCAGGAGGTCCCATTTAAATTTTATCGAAATCTGAAGCTGAAGCTGAAAAATCAACAAAAATCTAAATCTCAATGATAGTTTTGTTTACTCCTATACCGCTGTCACATTGGAGCAGTGCGTATATTTGTACTACCCATATTATATAAATCATTACTTAGTATAAAACAAAGTCACCTCCCGCTCTCTGTCTGTCACGATGTATGCTTAGATCTTTAAAACTATGCAACGGATTTAGATGCGGTTTTTTTAAACAATAGAGTAATTCAAGAGGAAGGTTTATATGTGTAAAACATGCATAATATAGCAGAGAAACACTAATAATTTTAGAGGTTTCTAATGTGGTGTCGTAAATAAACACATTTTTTGCGCTTACATTGCAAACGTTGGCTGAACCCTACGAGATAGATCAAAATAATGTACTACAGTATTGTACACCTTCAAAAGGTCTACAAAAAAGTTCGTGATAGTATATGGCTATCTCTTAGGGTTAACCATTCTGTAGTATAATTAGTATCAGCTTTGCACCCGTGCAAAGCCGGGGCCGGTCGCTAGTAATCTATATAATAAAAATCAATTGCTGTTCGTTAGTCTGGCTAAATCTCGAGAACGGCTGGACTGATTTAGCTGAATTTGGTGTTGAAATGTTTGTCGTAGTCCAGGAAAGGTTTAAACGGTGAGAAAATTTGTGGCATTGCAACGCATGCCGGGTACAGCCAGTACAAAATAAATCTACTTTCCACTAAAAAATTATTATAGGCTCAAATTTCATTCAATGAAGTTGGTTTTCTTTTTAGTTTTTAATACGTAATTATATCTATAAAATATCGTACACTCAAAGTGAGTTTACTATGGTAAAAATGAGAAACGAACGAAAGAAAATAATGACTGCAGAAGAAGTAACGATGACCAAAGCATTTAGAAAAAGACTGGAGTGAAGTAAACATAAGAAAAAAGACTTGCCAAAAAATGTATTTCAAATTAGGTACTATGATTACAAACTTTTTTAACAGTATACTTTGATTGTTTCGTTAGTTTGCAAAATATTTTATTAAATACAAAGATGTTTGTAATTGTTTTTGAGAGTTTATTAGTTACTTTATGTTAAAGTTGATTTTTCGTAGTCACTTAGTATTGTTGATAGAAATAGTTTATTATAACCCACCCTAAATATAAGTAATGTCAAGGTGAATAATTTTCAACTTTATTTTTAGTATTGTATTTTTACAATATTTTATATGCCTAAGTACTTACCTGATTGTGTACTATGTATTTAAAGTTTCAAAATTTATTAATAATAATAAAATACAACGGAATAAGCATTTTTTGGATTCCTATTACAAAACGAGATCATTTACTCAACAACATTTACTTGATGCTTAGGCTCAGATACGTAGCCAAACAAAGTTAGTCGGGAGAAGTCAGATTTACCTATATCTTAAGATTGAGCTGAGCACACTTGCCTGCTCACATCAGTAGTGAGTCAACTTGTCAACTTGATGTCACGCACACAATACGTGACAAGTTGCAAGTTGATCGCAGCTTATTGTTGGTCTGAGATTAAACCTTTAAACTTTAAACCATAGGAAAACGTGACTACTATTGGCCAATACAACATAAATAAAAAATTGTAAGTAATTTAAGTAAATAAATGGAAATAAATGAAGTCGGGGTCATACATTTCCAAAATAACATTCGTCAATTTAAGTTGTTATAAAAACATATTTACTCTTTACTCGTGTGAAATCTTTGAGCCCCCAGAACTTTTACAAGGAATCATGATCCCAGAACCCTATTATATGCAAATATGTAAAGTTAAACAGTGATTTCTACTATTGTAAAGTATCAGTAAAACGCGTGTTTTACTTTATAAGTAGCTAATTTCTAACACCAAGATTTAAAAGTAATAAATAAAAAATCATTTATTGCCTTATACAAATATAGAAATATCTTAAATACCTTATACAAATTACGGAAATTATTTTTTAAACCTTACAAAATTTCTTCAAAATCCGTTCAGCCGTTCATCCGCGAAAAGTTAACAAGCAAATAAGCAGATATACAACAATACACTCGTGAATTTATAATATTAACAAAAAAAAACACAATTTTTTGATAAATTTTTTCTTTTTCATTTCTTTCAAAACCTTTTACAAAAACTTGAAAATCGCACCTTCACAGGGTCACGAAATTCTTAATTATCACCACTTTCAACGTTCTTCCATTCTCTAAATGCACACTTTTTATCAATCAAAACCACTGTACTTCATCATTCCACCACCACGTATCCTTATCTATCTTTCCTTTGCCTTTCGTTTCCCCAAACACATCCCTTGCCACATCCCGAATACACGTCGCCATTTAATTCCAAGGCATATCCTCTAAATCCGTCATTTCTATCATTATATCTACAACTCGTTTCCGAAATTCTTCAGCTCACTCCTTATTTTCCTATTGGTGCCATTTGATTTTGGGAGGGAGCTTCGCCTTGTTCGTCACTTTTTTTATTTTTTATTTTACTTCTAAGACCAGTAATCGATGTTGGGAGACCAAACTTTCACCCGGTATGAATTGCAGTTTTTTTCTGTGTTAATATGGTTTCTCTTTAGAAGAAAATAATCTATCTGCGTAGAATGGTTACCGCTTTTGTATGTAATAAGATGCTGGTCTGATTTGTTGAAAAAATGTGTTGACAATAGCCAAGTCAAATGCAGACGCAGCTTGTAACAAGGCTTCTCCATCTTTGTTCCTGGTTCCAAAGCCCAACCCTCTATGCACTCTCTCATACCCTCCATTCAAACATCCCACATGCCCATTAAAATCTCCTCCAATATAAATTTCCTCATTATCAGGTATTTCCATGAACATTCTGAAAAAACCTTCCAGGACTTTACAGAATCATCACTTCCGCTCTGAGGTCCATACACTCTTACTACATTAAGCACTACGTCTTCTAACAATAATTTTACAACTATCATTCTCATTCACTCTCTTAACATCCGTAACACACTTTTCAACACACACTTTTCACTCAGTATCAGATATTACGCCAACACCATTCCTCTTTCCAACACTTCCACAATAATAAAACTTATAACCCACTCCAATCTCTCTGGTTTTCGATTCCTTCCACTTCGTTTCTTGTAAACATGCCACATTTATTTTTCTTCTTTCTAATACATCCGCTAACTCTCTTCCTCTTCCAGTCATCGTACCTAAATTCCAACTTGCAAATCTCAGTCTTACATCACGGACTCGCCTCTTACGTTGCATCCGTCCCTGATACAACCCTAGTCCATTTCTCACAGTCGCCGGGTGCTGCGCCAAACGGCCAGAGTTGTCGAAACATTTTTAAAGAAGTCACGAGCTCAATTTCGAAATAAGAAATGCTTTTATAAAATGCAAATAAACTAATTTAGCATTTTATTAAAGAACAGTTTTTGTAAACTTAATTTAATTTAAAAAATAAATTTAAAAAATATATAACTTTGGTATTTAAATAAAGTTTAGTTTCTTAAATAGTTTATTTATAAAGTTTTACGTAACTTTTACGAAATTTTATATTTAGGTTATTTCTATTTCTTTGTTAACAAAATGTTATACTAGGTAACTAAAATTAAGAGCATTATAAACAATTGCTTACCATTAGTAACAACTTTGCCTAATTTCTTCATGCTTGCATTCAGGGCGCTTGCCATTATAAAAATAAATTAAAATATATTAAATTTTAAATATAGGTATTATATTTAATATAAAGTGGATAATTCACACAACAGTAACAGTAACACATTCACACAAGTAACTCTCGGGATCGACTATTCAACGCATACTGGTTGTATGCGTCGCACCCGGAACTCAAATGCAGTCGCAACGCACACCTTCCGTCGTCCCTAGCCTCTAGAACTACTATGAATTGAATTCACAGCGAACCGGCGGCGGCAGTGATCTGCCATAGCGAATAGAATAAACGCCCTATCATTACTACTTTTAGACCCCATAACATTTATTTAGTCATGATTTGAATCTACGCAGGAAAATACACTTTTGATAGAGAAAATCTATGGTTTTGTATTATTACTATCAGAATCATAATCCACAGTCCAAATTCACCTAAGAATATAGGATTTCCTATAAAATTAAATCACCGGTATGTTATTTATGAGGTACCTCCAAAATCTCAGTCAGCCGATGCGACTTCATGTTGAATAAAACACAATATGTTGTAATAATTTATCTATCAGTGTGAACTTATAATTGGCCTTCTGCATACATGTTTTATAACCATGTATTATTTGTAATTCTTATTAATGTACCTAGCTGTAAGTTCTCCGAAAATTATAAAATAAAATAAAATAAAATAAAATAATGCTAAATGGTTATCTGTTTCGTTTCGTAGTAGCGTCATCCCAACCCCGACCTACCTCAACCCGGACAAACAGGCGCACGGCTATACGTGATAGATAACTGTCCCTTTTCTGCATGGAGATTATGGAACTCTTGATACAATCAATTTCGATTACCAATAGCCATTTTTTTTTAAGATTCGATATAAAGTACGTTCGGTTTCTATCTCGGTTTCTATTCATGTATTGCGATTCAATACAATTCAATTTATTACAAATGGTTGATGTTGACAGCATGTCTTACAATCAACATCAACATTTCGTAATGAATTGAATACAATTCAATTATTGAAATTATTTTAATTATTATATACTAGTTGCTGCCCGCGGTTTCGTACACGTGGTACCTACATAAAAAGTGGCCTATATCTTTTTCAAAGTCCCATCTATCTCTATACCAAAATTCATCAAAATCGGTTCAGCGGTTTATGCGTGAAAACGTGATAGACAGATAGACAGAGTTACTTTCGCATTTATAATGAATCGGTTATAATTATATTATTTTTTAATTATTATTATTAATTACTAGCTGTTGCTCGCGACTTCGTCCGCATTTTTTTTTTAAAGGAATTGTAGCTTTAATTCTTCCCCAGGATGATTTTTATCTCCTTGACAAATTTTATTGATTAGTTTTAAACCAATCACATCCACCTACATTCGAGTTTTAATGTTTCGATTACATTACAGATATATCAAAAGTGTTACTTTTACCTACTTTAAATATACAATGGATGGACCTCTATCAAAAATTTCAAAGTTTAATATTTATCAAACGAATAGCGGTATCGAAAAACTTTTTACAAATACTCCTAGACCTATCCATTGACTATGAACGCCTTATTGTACGCCCACAAATCCACAAATCAACCCCACTTTATATGTACGGTAGGTATCCAAAAACCATGTTTTATTTCATAACTCTGTAGGGATCTCTAATACGTATTGCCGTGCAAAATTTAATCACGATAAAACTAATAGTTTGCGAGCAAGAGCAGGAATAGGGGCGGACAGACAGACAGATACATGACAGATATACTATTCACATACTTTTGTAAATACATATATAAAATCTATCTAATCTAATGCCTTTAAACGATTCAATTCTTATTAGTATTTGTATAAGTATTTATAAATATAATTTTAATCTCGGAAACGGCTCCAACGATTTTCATGAAATTTAGTATGCAAGGGGTTTCGGGGGCGATAAATCGATATAGCTAGGTTTCATTTTTAGAAAATGAACGTTTTATCCGTGTTTTTTTATACCGAGCAGAGCTCGGTTATCCAGGTACTATATAGAAACAGAAACACTTAGAACCGAGAAAAATACTTACAGATCATACAAACATTTGTCCCAGGGCGGAAATCGAACCCGCAACATTCTGCGCCTCAGCCAGGCTAGAAAATTAATTGGTGCACAGTCGGATTAGTGAATTTGTCTCCCCTGGTGAGACTCTACTAGTGCTCTTGGCTCACTTGCCCAGAGTAACATATATTTTCCGTAATTTTATGTTTTTGTAAAATTTTCTAGTTGCAACGCCTGGTTACTCATGTTGTTATTTTGTGTTTGTATAAATTTTCCCTTGGGGCCTATTTTATTAGTATTTTTTCTGCTCTTGTTTTGTTGAGAACTTTGTTTTGCGTGTGTGCTAAATAAATGAGTTTTCTTTCGTTCCTAATTTGTTTTTTATAGTTTAATTATTAGCTTTTATAGAAATGTGTAAGTACTAGAAAAGCATGATCCACAAGAGGTCACCTAAAGTTTGGTTTTGCTAAATAGATTATTCTGTCATGCCAGTTACGTAGGTAACTGTAACAACACAATATTAGTTAGTTATTTAACTAATATGCAGAGGTATGTTTTATATGTAAAATCACCAAGAACGCAGAATAAATAAGTGATGAATTTTTTTTACAAATTATTACAAAACTCCTGTTACTTTTGTTTCAAGTTAACAATATCATAGACAACCCCAGTCTTATGTACCACTGGCAAAATATAGTCATATATCAATCTCTTGGTATCTCCTGCTCACCTGGTACTAGAAGTATAACATGTAAGGAGTATATATTGCAATCAAGATTCAGGGGAACGCAAGTCTACTAAGCCGAAACTACGACCATAAGATCGGAAAGCAAGGGTGCTACAACTACACCACCAGTAAAGTATAAAGTACAATTCTTCACAACACGAACTACTCAAGCGTCATGGTTGTGCCGTAGGTCAGTTACAAGTTTACAACTAAAGGGTCAACCCGACAAGAGTAGTGAAAATTATGAATCCAAAGATGTGAACTGTGAAACACAGAAAAACCTAAAGTTTCCAGTGGACGTTGATATTAAATTTAAATAATTATTGACATTATTGAAATAAGGAGCATGACCGCGGCTTTGATTGGGCGGTAATTAAATAAAAATTGGCTTAATGTTATTCCGGGGGGCTAACAACGTCCACTTATAGCAATATCAAAACAATAATACACTGAAACCTCATCCAATGATTAATAAGTAATTTAGAGCTAGGTTAATTTTGGTAACTTGAAGTTAGGCACAAGCATTCTTTAAGGATTGTAGGCGCTCGCTGAAAACGGATGTTGCTAAATTTAGTTGAAGTTGAAGAAGGTGAAAATGGGTAAAAACGTTTGTATGAAAAATCATATTATTGCACTTACAACTCTGTTACTTTGCTCAAATATGCGTTGATACACATTATAAAAGACTAATATATTTTTATTATCGAACAACTACTAAACAAGGGTGCAATGGGAATTTAAAGTTTGTATGGAGACGTTTTAACGCGTGATGCGATTTGCTTAAAACTTCATTTATATACTTTAAATACAAACCAGTTTATTATATTTTACACCATTTCGTGTACCAGTATGAAGTCTAATAAATAACACTAAGTACTACTACAGTGAACTTTGGACTTCTCATTTTGTCTTTACACCAAATACCAACCACCTACCAATAACTTAGAGGCCTTGGACTCCCACCATACAGAGTCCTAGCCCTTTAGATGGTCCTTCGAACAAAACAACATCCAAGCTTCAGTACCAGTCTGAAGTATGCCATGAAGCTACTGATGACGCCGAAGACTTGGATGTAGTGTAGGACCATCCTGTAGAAGCCTGCATTCCTGCGCCGCGGGGAGGACCGCCGCTACAGCGCGACCAGTTTGTAGTGAAGTGCGCAGAAGCAAGGCTCGGCTGACTGTCAGCCAAGTGCTAGAACCAGGTGCTATGTGTTGTGTGGTCAAACGGGAAAACGGGAAAAACCAAACTATTATAACCATGTTTAACGTTCAAGTACCTATGTTAGATAGTATTTGAATGTCCATTTATTATATACCAGTGTCGGTAGGTAGCCTTATCAGATTGTGTGTGTCATGTCATGTATTATCAGCTCACCTCATGCGTTCTCATCTCAGCTCGGGAGCATGTTCGGTTTACACCGAACACAGCAGTTATGCATTTTTGTCTTACAAGAAAATATGCACAATTGCCTGAGCAAACCAGTGCGCTACCGTCTGCCGGCCCGGCACCGCGTTACTCATAACCATCTCACCATACATACCATTTTATACCATTTATTTTTATAACCAATCTTTATTAGTCTTTTATATAGTTTAATATATTTTTCTAACCATTCCGTGTACCTGTGTGAAGTCCGATAAAATACACTATTACTACAATAAACTTTGGACTTTTCATTTCGTCACCGTACCAAATACCAACCCACAATAATTGTGAGGCCTAGGATTCCCACCATACAGGGTCCTAGCCTTTAACAAGTATTGTATAGAGATTTTAATGCAAGGCGCTTTGCTTGAAACTTAGTTTGTGTAGCTTTAACACAAAATAAATATACCTACGCGTGTTTCAAGTTGTTTCAAATCTTTAAAAAAAAAACAATCCTTAAAAGGAAGAAGAAGGGGGTATTCAAATTTGGTTGGGAATGCGAATAGAAATTTGGTTTTAAATATAATTATTGATAAATGAATGAATGAATGAATAATTGTATTTAAATTTAAAAATGACGCAAAAAATATACGGGTACAGGACATAAGAACTCTACAAGAAGTGGAAGTGGAAGTGGAAGACTGCTTGTGCTGTTTTTCCGGATAATTATAAGTAGGTATCATACGTTTAGACTATTAAATGTTATAGAAGTAAAGTTTGAGGTTTATTTGTGATTTGGCGAGTACTAAATAAAGAAGGTTGTCTTTGAAACTTCTAAACCAATTCTAAAAAAATATTCACCGATAGATAGCTAGATTATCCAATAGTACTTTCAGTTGTGTTTTAATGTGATATATTTTTCTTTTTCAAAACCGGGGACAAAGTCGACAGCGGGACAGAAGTTTTGAGCAATAGAACGATAGACAATACTTTTTACAATCGATGTCTTGATCCTCCACAACAGACGATTAGATAACTTGAATTTGACAATGAAATAACTGTCCATTCGACTGAATTCGACGTGCAATTCCACGACTTTATCGTTTCGATGTATCGAAGTCGGAAAGCAGAGTAAACGTCCAGCGTCGACGACACATGCGTGAGTAACATGATTTATTTAACATAAATGAAACAGAGTTCGTCAAAAGATTCCTGCATCTAGTATATCAGTCATGTTGTACCCATAACAAAAGCTCTGCTTACTTTGGGGCCAGATATGTGAAAATTCCGGCATCATTTATTTATATGTAATTTATATATATGTAATTTTATGTGTAAAATGACGAGTATGACGAGTTAGGCTTCGAATTCCATTAAACTTACAGATTTCTGTAAGAAAAAGGGTGCTTTTGTTTTTACAGATAAATTTGTATTTTGATGCTGCATTTGATATCATTTTACCCATTTATGTTTTGCCTACTTAAGTAAGTAAGACCCTCATTGGTCTCAATTCTGTTGGCACCAACCTAACTAATTTTAGCTAAAATTAGGTTTTGAACTGTCAAATTAACCTTTGGTATTCTACTGCCACCAACTTATCCTAATTTAATTTTATCTAGCTTAATTAAACGTTCCTAATTCAGTTAGATGGTACCAACCGAATAGGTTTTACAAATGCTATGACTAACTAAATACATTTTAGACAATTCTTAATTTTAGAAATGAACTAACCGAATTGCCACCATTGTATACGTACTTACTAGGTACTGACCACTTTGTCATTACATACTACGACTATGCATTGTAATTGGCTCGTATCAGAAAAATATTTAGGTAGCCTGACCTACTTGGGATCCATTAGTGATAGGATTTCAAACACTTTTTTGAGAAACAAGGTAAGAGTGGCCTTTAAAACTAACAACACTTTAAAACAGATTTGTAATGGAAAAGACAGATTAGAGAACCATAAAAAAATCAGGGGTCCATAAATTAACTTGCGATGAATGTTTATGTAGGTCAAACCGGTCGTAATTTTGAAACTAGGTACAAAGAACATATCGCAGCTTATAGAAATAATTGTCCAGAAAGGTCTCATTTTGCCAAACATTTAATAGATTCAGGACATTCATTGAGTAATAATAATACTTTTGAAATTTTACATACCTGCGAAAAAGGGTTTAGAATGTCTGTACTAGAAAATTTAGAAATAACAAGACATAATTCAGTAGATTTTACAATGTTGAACGAATTAAATACAAGTTTTTCAAGATCACCGCTATTACGTTTGTTTACAACGGGTGGCGCTGATTCATACGAGTGGCGTGGCAGTCCGGTCTGACTGAGTGTATAAATAGTAAAGTTGGAGCGCAACTAGCCCAGTCTCAGTCTGACGTTGGTCGAAGCAACAAGTCTGCAGAGCAGAGTGTTTTTTCGTCGGGGTTCGGAGTGAGTCAAGTGTTCCTGAGGATGCCTCGTGGAGGGGCGAAACACGTGTCAAATTTCTTTTGGAGGTAACTCTTTAGGAATAGATTGATAGATAGATAGATTAACACTTTATTGTACACAAAAAGAACACAGGAGAAACAATAGAAATAAAATTGTACAATAGGCGGCCTTATCGCTAAAAGCGATCTCTTCCAGGCAACCTTTGTATGGACAGGATAAACAAAAACAAGACGGCGGTCTACAAAAAGTTACTTAATAAACTAATACAAAACATATAAAATACAAATTATAGTTGTAATGATGCTAATCGATATACTTACACGATAATTATTAACACATACAAACAACTTTCTATAAACAATAATAATAATCATAAGTAGTGATAAGTGATATCAACCAGTTAGCAGATTCCAGATATGGACAAATAATGATCATGAACTTTGTTTTTAAAGATATGGATAGATTTGGATGCGCGGATAGATGCAGGTAAGGAGTTCCATAAGCGTACGGCTTGAACAGTGAAGGATTTACAATACATAGCTGAACTATGGACAGGAGTAAAGAGCTGAAGAGTGTCAGAAGAGCGCAGAATACGATCGTTTGCCTGATGCAGGAAAACAAAACGTTCCTTTAGATAACAGGGAGAGGAAGACAGAAAAAGGATATTGTATAGAAAGGACAGGATATGAGCATTCCGGCGAAAACGAATAGGGAGCCACTTGAGCTTCATGCGAAATTCGGAAACATGGTCATACTTGCGCAAGCTAAATATGAACCGAATACAGAGATTTTGAAGGCGCTCAAGTTTATTTAGTAAAACTTCGGAGATATGAAGATAGCTGGCGTCCGCGTAGCCTAATATCGGATGGAGAAGGGATTGTGCAAGCATAACTTTCGTAGCTGTCGGTAGGAAATTACGGAGCATGCGTAAAGACGCAGATGATGCAAACATTTCCCTACAGATTTCGTTGATCCATGGTTGCCAAGATAGCTTATTATCCACGATAATACCAAGATTTTTCACAGTCTGGCTGATCGGTATTCTTGTACAATCAAATATAATAGGTGAGAGAAGAGAGTAATTAATTTTAGCAATTTGCCTCGCACTACCAACTATAATGGCCTGAGTTTTGCTTGGATTAATCGTAAGTCCGTAAGATTTACTCCAATCACAAATACGGTCTAAATCGGAGTTTTGGAGGCTAATGGCACCGTTGACATTATCTATAGTAGTTTGGCAGTATATTTGAAGATCATCTGCATACAGGTGGTAGGAAGATGTTAATTTTTTTGTTATGGAGTTGATAAAAATAGTAAATAGAAGAGAGAGAGGAGAGAGGATGCCGCCCTGAGATTGGCGGAATTGTACTAAATATTTGTCCATCTGTTTAATGTTTTGTAATGGAATTCCGCAGGGTCACGCCTGAATCAATTACCTATTTAATAAATAATATAATTTAAACCTATGAAGGCCACCGCTAACGCCAAGATGGCAGCGAATCGTTGCAGAACGCAACGAGACCCACTGACCCAGGAGCAGTCGCCCCTGCTAGTTGAAGCCAGGGTAATGACAAAGATGTCGAGGCCCTTACCTAAACCCAAGATGGGAAGGTTTAGAAGATAAGAGTAGTATAATTTAAACTCTAATGCATGCAAAGAAACAAAAAGTTGACTGAAACCACGATCAGTAATAAAGATATTCAATAGAAATTACTTACCAATATAAATATAACAGAAGATAATAAATAAATAATAAATAAATAATCCCGGACATTTCACACACCATCATCTGGCCCCAAAGTAAGCAGAGCTTGTGTTTTGGGTACCAAACATGACTGATATACTATTTATATACTTTTTTTTGTAAATACATACATATTTAAAAACAAATATTTAACCCGCGGCGGGAATCGAACCCGCAACCTTCTGCGTCTCATCCGGACCTTAGCCTACTGCGCCACAGAGGTCGTCTAGATTTTTGCTCACACGGACAAAAAACCTATTCCTATTCCGATAGCTTACGCAGCACTGAGGCCTGCTGGGGGTCACTATTTATTGTAGTAAAGTGGCAACACAAATTTATATTCCTAACATACGAGTAGTGTATTAAAAACCTGGGCATGTATCCGTCCGAGGCAACTATCCGACTTTTACCCTATACTTACCAGTTAAGAGTTATGTCTTAGAGCGCACACCAAAGTATCGAACGTCTTAATTACAGAGCTCACGATGACCTGTTGCGGAACCTCAAGACGGACTTCAAGACCTGATAACGAGATTTAACGCTGCATGCTGTAAATTTGGCCTGAAAATTAACATACAAAAACCTCAGATGGCTATTGATGCATCTAAAGCATCTGTAGCTATCGCGTCAGCTTTAAATCTAAAGTTTAGAACATGCACCACTAAATCTGCTCTCCTGAGCCTAAAGGGTTGTACCTTTTGCCGGTTTTCAGCTAAATACATACGGCCTTACTTATAAACGTCTCTTAAGTCTATCCCTATCCCTTTTTGTAAGATAGTGATAAAACGTGACGGCAAATCTTAAGCAGCGTTGCGGCTGTGTTTAATTTAAGAAGCATTTATAAGTAAAGCAGAATCTGAATCTCCATTTTAAAAGTTACTGTTCACATTATTGTTTTTCGTAAAATTACATACTAGTATAATTACATAGTAGTACAAGTATTTTTTTTGGAATTTGTGAAAACGTTGCATTGAGATAGAAACGGTTTTAACATAAATGGTTCAAACGGGTTTTCTTAGTCAATACTAATTAAAATCATAAGTAGACATGATTACATGCCTTCTCTGTTTTTTACGAGATAAGTACATTTTACCGATATACTCGTAAATTCATATAATCTTGCTCGTTATACGCAGTTTGTGAATCGAATCATATTCGCCGACTATTTCAGGGGTTTTCTAGGTGTGCCTGAAATAGTCCGTGAAATAGAAACCGTGCCTGCTAAGAGGATCCTACATGAAGGTTTACGCATTAAAGTGCGAAGAACGTTTTATTTATTGCTTCTTTTCAGTATACTGTTTGTAACTGTTACTGTTCTAACTAATACTGTTTGTAAAACAAGAACTTATTTTACAAACAGTGTTGAATCTCGAGATCGTTGTTTGCGTCTACTTTGTTTGAACTTAAAGAACTTATTTCACAGCGAGTTCGTATTGAAACTCGTATTACCTTATTTGAAAAGTATCTGAAGTCTCTGTCTCAAAATAAAATACGTAAATATCTGTTAAACGAGTAAAATAACGGCTAAGTTAAATAAAGATTTAATTAATTAATATTGCTGGACAATGCACACAGCAGCATCTAGTCCCAAACTAAGCATAGCTTGTATTATGGTGACTAGATGACTGATAGAATACTTATATATTTTTAAATACATACTTATGATACTTTATAGCACCCAGACCGAAAAAACACCAATGTTCTTCACACAAATGTTTGTCCTAGGAGGGAATCAAAGCCCAACCTAAAGTGCAGAAGGTAGAGCTACTACCAACTGAGCTCAAAGGCCAGTTACAAGATCTTGTCTTATACTCTACTACTTTGGTGATTTACAAGTACAATCAGATTTTTAATCTTTAATTAAATCAAATGAGTGAGAGGGAAGAGGTTTAGAATATATTTTAAAATGACATCGCACAAACTCTTACATAGTTTTGAAATGAAAGTAAACCATAAATCATCATCAGCTTCCCAAGCTTCCCACTAATTTTATCACTATTATCAGCATCTAAAGCTGCCAAATCTCAAGGTTCCACTATTAATTGGTGATCTACGATAATAAAAGCATCGATATTGTTAGTAAATTTCATTATTGTAATCCTATTTAGAGGAAATGGCTAACGCAGTCACAGATACGGTAGCAGTTTCGGAGCGATCAAGAAAATCTTTCCATAAACATATTTGAGTTCAATACTATAACTTATGTAACTGCTTTAGAGCCATTTTTAAGTACAATTTCTCATATCCAGCTAGCGTAAGAAAACACAACCGTTAAAAAGATAGCAGAACTAATCCAACATGATTTTTATACCGACGATTTCCTGTTCGGTAGTACTTCTGTAGAGTAGAGTTTGAGCTTATTATATAGACAAAGCCAATGAGACTCTTCAGTTTTCAGGTTTGCTCTTGCGTACCTCCAGTACCTACTAATCCAGAGTGCTTTGCCTAATTCTTTGATACTCAGAGAGTTTGACTCTACTAGCCTTAGAAACTTATATACGCCTCCTAACTTGAACAATGCCGATTCGCCTCTATTTGTCACAATTTTCTTCTCTCTTCTTCTTTGTTTATGGCATGTGACATAATAATGTCAATTTTGCCAGTGTCAAGTGTTTATATTTAATTATAGTCAATTTGTTTGTTAAAGTCTTAGTCGATGGTCAATTGTCAATTCTAGACGTAACGCGGAGTGGCCTTCTAAAGTTTTCTTGGGATTCCTCGTCGTTCAAATCACATTGCACCATAATACACAGTGAACTTAATTGTTTATACTTGTCCAATGTAGTCGCAACTTATTCAATAAAATTATACTAAGATTTCTGAATAAAACGTGCAATAAAACGTTAAAAAATATTAAATTAGCAGAGCTTCATGAAATGACACACGAAGAATCCTGTCACTATTTTTAAACACTGATTAACTTTTGACAGGAGGATTCTTCGTCGGTCATTTCATGGAGCAACATGGCTCTGCAAATTTAATATTTTTTACCCGTTTTATTGCATGTTTTATTCAGTAATCTTGGCGGAATTTTAATGGATAAATTGTGGCTGCGGGGCGGGTATGGATAATTGGATTGCATGTGTATTGTGGTGCAGTGTGATTTGAACGACGAGGAGTCCCAAGAAAATTCTAGACGCCATTCCGCATGTCGTCTAGAATTGACAACTGACCATCGACTAAGACTTATATCAAACAAACTGACTATAAACTATAAACACTTGACATTGGCAGAATTGACATTAGTATGTCACAGGCCATTAACGAAGAAAAGAAAGAAAGTAGAACTTTTGACAGAACTTTCTAAGCAAGGCCGTATATTTCTAACAAGTGCGCTAGGTCTGAAATGGGACTCGGCCACTGACCTCTTCCACATCTATATTGAGAGGGCCAAGCTACAAAGCAGAATAATAATTCAGCTAGATTGTTCCATAGTTTTATTGAGCCTATGCACAATAATCCCTAAAATAAATGAAAAATTATGAATTCCTAATTTAACCTGAGACGAACCGATTTCTTACGACATTGAAAAGTCGCTTTAATTTGTGGCCAACATTCCCAGTTTTATTGTCTGCGACGAACTTGGGTAGCTTAAGACGAAAGTCGCTTCTTTAAAGCCTTTGGAGCTATGTGGAGCTGTATTCGTTTCTTGTTTCTCTAACAAAGTTTTAAAAGCTCTGCGACTATGCGACTTCTGGTTTCTGAAAAACATACCGGTAACTCAAGATCAAAATCAGTCTATACCCTAAGTACATCGAAGAAGCTACACTGTGTTGGCATGTCTCCTCTTTTCTGCTACAGACTAAATCGAGTTGGCCAATCCAAATCGCGTTTTCCAAAGCCGAATTCCAAACCTGAATTTAGTTTGTAATTTCGAACTTACTTTTTTTTTTTCATAGAATTTTATTTTGTTAATTTTTAAATGTTTAATTCTTACAATCTTATGTGCTCTACATGTAAAACTTGGTATGTTTTATTTTAAGTAATTTTAATGAATATATGATTGTGAATTTAAGTGGATTGATCTCCTATCGATCTACATATATCTTATACCTTAAAACAAGCAGTTCTTGTATATATGTATATATATAATTTGAATCTCGGAAACGGCTTCAACTCTTTATTATCATTAAATTTAGTATGCAGGGTGTTTCAGGGGCGATAATTTGATCTAGCTAGGTTTCTTTTTTAGAAAACGTCGTTTTATACCAGGTTATCCAGGTACTGATATTCATAGGTAAATAAATATGTAAATTGCACTTATAAATCTCCTGATTCTAGTACTTGCTACTGGAGTTATAAATATGGATTTATAAATATAGTCCTCCTCATCGATTTTAATGATGTTGAGTCTAACTAAAAATAAAATAGTCGAAATATATCAATGTTTTTCTTGCGTGAGCCCTAACATTGGCTTTCTAAGCCAAACATTGTTTTAAATACCTTATAACATTAACTGCCTGCAGCAATATACAGGTATGTGTACCTGTAGGAAGGCTTAGGTCTTTCTATTAGTGAGCGTCCACAGTGAATGCGCGTAGACGGAGGCCTAATGGGGGCGCGACGGCAGGCGCGTACGGTGGCCACAGTGACGTGCGGGCTGTTATAGCGTTTAGGTTTATTGCAGGTGTTGCAAACCGAGGAACGTAACTTAGTAAAGGATATTAAAAATACCAAAACCGAAGAGGATTTGGTATTTTTACAAGACAGTTCCCGAGATAGGACAGTTCCTGAGATCCTGAGATACGGGCCTAGTCAACAAGCGATCTAATAAGCGGGTGGCAGGGGTGTCAAACTAGTTGGATCTTGTCGCTCGGTCTTAAGCGCGTTTTGAAATATTTTAGGTGATATTATTTTTGACAAGATTTAGTCAAATGTTGACAAGGGCATTCGATTAAACTCAAATAATTTTATGTGATAAAATTTCAATTTCATACAAAGTAAATAATTCACCATATATTCCTCTGTTTTTATTTATTTCGTGCACACCATCTCATTCACCATCTCGTGCAATTCCTCCCATCTCAGGATCGAACTGTCTAGTAAAAATACCAAATCCTCGTCGGTTTTGGTATTTTTAATATCCTTACTAAGTAACGGTCCTCGGTTTGCAACACCTGCAATACGCCTAAACGCTACAACAGCCCGCACGTCACTTTGGCCACCGCACGCGCCCGCGGTCTTGCCCGCCTTAGGCCCCCGTCACGTCACCGCGCATTCACTGTGGACGCACACTAAGACCGAGCGACAAGACCCAACTGGTTTGATACCCCCGCCATCCGCTCATTAGATCACTTGTTGACTAGGCCCGTAGTGCGGCCAGAACGCGCGGATAGGAACGCGGATTTTAATACTACGCGTGCTATCTCGCTTAGGCCCGTCGCGCTAGGCGTCCGCCTAAGTCACTATACTGTGAACGCTAACGGCGATTTCAAATGTTTGAAACTTTGCACCCGTCGTCGCAACCGCGCTAGGCTCCCACTCTGGCCAACAACGCCTCCGTTTAAAATTGAGTGTGTTGTTTGGCTTTAAGTGCGTTTATATAGACCTCGCGAACATTTTTAGAAATGACTGAAATATATATTTTTTTACGTTTTCAACCCTCATATCTCCGCCATTTTGAAAAATTTCCAAAACTGAATCGATAGAAAACATCTATTAGTTATAGAACCTGCTCACAAAATTTCACGAGAATCGGTTGAGAATTGCGACCTGTAGAGGAGAACATCCGGGCAGACGCCGGCCGGACGCCACCGCGCCGTTCGGACAGACATACGAAAGCATTTTTGCCTAAGCTGAAACGGAGACACTCGCTCGCGCTTCGCGTTTGCTCGGTCAATAACCCTAGCGTTATAGATACTTATGATATTGGAATTGAGAAACGACCCGCCATATTGTGCCAATTTGGATAATTGAAACCACAAAACGAAAAATATATATATTCAAATGAATCAAGTGAGGTTGTAGCCTGCTGGAGTAATGAAAGAGCTTTGTTAGTACATTTCTAAACAATTTATTTTAATTGTAGAATGTATATTTTTTATGGTACAATGCAAAAAAAGTTCAAATTTGCATGCAAAATTGGCATATATATTCTTCGAAACAAATAAGTTTAGTCTGCGAAGTACAAATCGCAGATCAGATAAGACAAAGTTAAAGTTGAAATAGAAGTTGGAGTTGAAGTCGTGGGCGAGGTCGAGGTCGAAGTCGAGATCAAGAAGAAAGACAGTGTTTTCTAAATAATCCTCAACAAGTGGCTACTGTGGAACTTGGGCGATTACATTTAAACTTGGTGAAATTTAAAGATGGTAACAAAAAAAGTTCAGTTTTCAGGGGTTTTAAAAATATTGTTATAAATCTTCGATCGCTGGATAAGTACTGTACTGTTTTCATCTGTTTATAATGTTAATAATTCTAAGCGGGGTAATTGAAGTATCGTAGTAGAACTTTAGATTTAAATGGTTGAATTTTGGAAAGACATCGTACAATAATCATCTTCAGATCATACTTTATCTACTTACCTACGCAGATAACGTGGCGGATAAGAGCTAGTTACCTACTAAAGGGTGTCTGATAGCTTCTGCACTAACACCAACACTTACACACGCGTATCGGACTACAGCCTAGAACCGATTTATGCACATACCCACGGGACGAAGTGACACTGCTTACCACGGGAATTAATTATAATGATACGGAGCCAGTTCACGTTGTCTTGTGTCCGAAACGTCCAATAGAGTCTAATTAAATTAATCACGCCATGGTATTATGTATACTTTCCTGCAGTGCATTTATTTTATTTAAGGCATCTTTAAATTATTAGCTACTGCTGGACTTAGGTACAAAAATACTAATGTATAAGTAGGTATCGGTATCGGTATCGGTATAAAAATAATTACAATTACTTGCGGTTTTAGAAGGCTATTACTACTCGTGATTTAACGTTAGGTATGTGATGTATTGCTTGACAGCGTCAAGTTATCCAGCACACTCATGGCATAAATGATGCAGTCATATTAGGGGATTCACCTGGAAATTTGAGATAATTAGCTGTAAACTCGTATACAACTTCATTTTAGTGTTCTAAAAGTTGTCTCAAAATATCATAAATCTCGTGTCTGCGCCGTAAGTTATTCAAGGCCAAAGGTCACAAAAATCAGTTTTTGCGATGATCTAAAAACACATGGTTACTCGCAAAAATCACACACAATGGTCACATGAATGGTTCAATGTGCCAAGCATTGTCCATAGTTCGACGCGGCACCAACACACAAAAATCATAACGTCCGTCAAATCGGAGGACGTCATGATGATAACTCGAAACGGAACTCTTACTTAACAGCACGACGTACAACAAATCACTGAGCAAAAATCAATTCAATCAAAGCAAAATAAAATCCTTTGAAATTGCCGACAATTTTTTAGGGTTCATTTTTGATGTGAAAATTCAAAC
The DNA here is from genome assembly GCA_948098915.1 of Lampropteryx suffumata. Lineage (NCBI taxonomy): Eukaryota > Metazoa > Arthropoda > Insecta > Lepidoptera > Geometridae > Lampropteryx > Lampropteryx suffumata. The sequence continues at coordinate 23,147,109 of OX402544.1, forward strand.
CTATCACAATGATGACATTCATGTTGGTAAATACTACTTTGGTTCTTAGTGAAGTTATTTTGCTTAGTTTATTCTGTAGTCATGCCACTGCTTCTTTCTTGGTCACTGAATCCTTTAACCACTCTAGTTCTGTCACCATTAATCACTAGACTCATGGCTACATGGCTACAGTTAAGGCTACATACAGAAAAAAAACCAGTGACAAAACAAATTAATTCAGCACAGAGTGACCAATAAAAAACTAATGACAGAATAAATAAATAAAGTCCTAATCGGAACGACTAAAAATAAATACCTACGGAACCAATTTCTACAAAATAATAAATGCCGGCTTATTACAAAGGTAGACTATTTTTGGAATTAGCCGAGATTTATTATTTATTATGTGGATTGAACTCTTCTGATTGGTTGTCGGTTTTGTTTGACACCTTTGATAAAAAGCCGCGAAGTCACAGAGTCGCACAATGAGGTGGACAGATAAAACTATGGGAAAATATGGGATAGACAAGATTTTTCATAGAAATTTAAATTATTAGATACCTAGCCTAGAAATGTTAATAAGAATTCTATCTACCTACCTAGAAAAATGTTGTAGGTTGGGTACCTAATGCTTTGAATTTCTATGAAGATCTACCTACCTATGTATTCTACCTACTTACGAAAAATGTTGGTTAGATACCTACCTACCCAATGCTTTAAATTTCTATGAAGATCCAAATCAAGTTGTTTTAATAAAGTGTTGTGAACATGTTATCATCATCATCATCATAAAAAATCCTGTTTAGTTTCAAATTTTTGTTTGTCAACAAAAATTAAATGCAATAAATCCGAAAATTTGATAGAAGAATAAACAAGATTCTTATAAAAATTGCAGCTGATCTCAACAAGAACACAAAAATTTACTTTCTTCTCAGAGGCATCACAATGTAGGCAACTTTTATGTTTGTGTTGCGTGAACTCAAACGATACTTCATTTTGGAGTCACGCTCAGAGTTCAATAAACAGCTGATTTTAGGGACGTTACCATTTGTAGTAAGTGCAGTTTTGAAGCAAACTTTGCTGCTCATTTCTTCAATGAAAAACATTGAACTTATAAAAGAGGTAAAACATATGTTTGTAGTATTGAGAATCGGCCCACCTCGGCATAACATACTAGTTCCGGGACACCCTGTATATCTCCAAATATGTTAACATTTATTATAAAAATTGTAGAGCATAAAATTTGTGACAAATTTTGTGTTATATGCCCAACCGTTTTTGAGACAGAAGGCATGGGCTCACAGCGCTCAGTCATGCTCCCTGTTATACAAAGTCAACCGTGAATCTCAGTGAACAATAATAATAATAATAATGCTGGACATTTCACACAGCATCATCTGGCCCCAAAGTAAGCAGAGCTTGTGTTATGGGTACCACATGACTGATATACTACTTAAATATTTTTTTTTTGTAAATACATACATATTATACATAGAAACACCCAGACCCGAGACAAATACTTGCAGATCATACAAACATTTGTCCCGTGGCGGGAATCGAACCCACAACCTTCTGCGTCTCAGCCAGACCTTAGCCCACTGCGCCACAGAGGTCGTCGAATACCTTGTATAAAGCTATTAAATCATTGAAATATCATTAACAATAAATTATTTGTATTTAATAACATTTTGCATATATCTAATATTCATATGCATACATCTAAATTCATTTAAAAATACTTTAATAAGCTTCCACCGACAAGTGCAGGAGCTTATTATGTCCCATTCCGAATTTGAACCCTTTTTTTACGTGACTGGACTAAAAATGTCTGCCTGTAGTGTGGGAGATAACCCGACTGCGCCAACAGGGATTGCATAAGTCAACCAGGCCAATATAACTGACAGTGTGAAATGTGTACTTAGTCTTATACATGATACAATCTATATCCTCTGATGAAGAAAGGCAACCGACTGACACTATTTATATTGTGGCATAACTTTTATACTCCCCTCCCCACTTACCAATGTTTATCAAATGCTCTAGACCCAAGTAATTGAATCAAAACATCCGTAGCTCTTCGACCTTAGTTCAGGGCTGCAGTAGTTGATTGTCTCGAGCAAAGGCTGCCGGAAGAGTTAATTGTTGATGTCTTCTGGTGAGAGGTTACGAGCATTTAAACCATGTCCATATACTTTTTGTATTTTTGCCTTTCATCTAATACTTTAAAATCAATGCCAATCTCGCCATTGTCACTAGACTAGAACCGATTTTAAACTAGGACTGACTCGTACGTAAGCAGGTAAGCTTATTTTAGAAAATTGATAAATGATAATAACATCAAATAGTTCATTTAAAACACGTTTCACACTTTAACATTTCAACATAATCACGATTAAACAACTTTTTTGTCCATTAGAGTACTTTAAACACTAAAATTGATACTTACGAAAGTAAAAAGTTAGCTCTTGAGCTATCGTGAAATTGGAGGTTAAAATCACGAAAGAAGTGTTGTCAAACGGCCGTCACTTCGTTGGTACGGACGCTTCATGGTAGGAATTATGAATGACGGATTGTCACGTGCCGTTTCGGGACCGAAAACGGAATAAATGTATTTTATGGTAGGAATTTGTCGAAATTACGGTCCGTAATTTCGGAATGTCGCTTCATGGTCGACCCCCAGTTAGAGGTCAACACACTACGAGAGAGGTCAGACCAGAACTTCCAGCAAATTTTCCGTTCCGTCATAGTCTAGCGTGAGAAGCCATTTTCTTATCTTTTCTTTTACACCAAAGAGAGAGCAGTTTAGGTCAGTTTAGGTCAATGCTTACAAACACAGCGGTATATAAATGGAAAAAAATAATATTTAAAACGTCTTGCAAAAAGGTTTTGACCACTGGCACATTGACTTTCAGCAGCCGGTTTTCCGTGGAGGAGAGAGAACTGCAACCCGAACGGAAAGACCTATGGTACGCCAATGTTACTCGCTGCAAGTAGAGCTGCCGGACACTAAGTGTTTGAGTAAATGCATACAGGGATACAGTGGGATAACGAAAGGGTTTCCGGAACATGACCTTGAGCACAGATATACTACTTATATACTTTTTTTTTTTCTTGAATACATACTAATTAGTCATAGAAACACCCAGACCCGAGAGAAATACTTGCAGATCGTACAAACATTTGTCCCGCGGCGGGAATCGAACCCCCAACCTTCTGCATCTCAGCCGGGTCTTAGCCAACTGCGCCACAGAGGTCGTCATTCGTCATAAGATTGTTAACAAAGGATTTATAATTTTTGAATTTATGAATATCAATTTACAAATGTGTCCTTCTGCCGAGTAGACCTCGAGGCATAGGTGAGAGTAAGCGCCCGAAGAGAGCAGACATATTTAAAATCATTGCACTTGCAATTGTATTAAAATATTAGTTGGTGCTAAACGACAATTTAATCTGTAGTTTTGTACATAAAAACACAATATTTAATTTGTTGGAGAGACGAACAACTCTTATTCCAGTGAGTAAAACCTGACACAAAGTACCAAAGACAAATAGATTAAGAGACAGTCAGAACATATATATTATTCAGCGATCGCCACCACACTTCGTCACTTGGCGATAGGTAGGTACTAGTAAGATCTATCTAATTACGACGACAACGAACATCGAATATCATAGTTCATAAATTATATTAGGGATGAACTTAATTCATAGTTAAGTTCATCCCTAAAATAATGTATTAGGGTTTTTTCTATAAAATTATATGTAATAAACTAATATATTTAAATTGTACATCGGCCTCAATTCTGTTGGCACCAACCTAACGAATTTTAGCTAAAAATTAGGTTTAGAAGTGTCAATTGAAACTTGGTATTCTGCTGTTACCAACTTATCCTAATTTAATTTCATCTAATTTAAAAGGGCGTTCCTAATTTAGTTAGATGATACCAATCGAATAGGTGCTATGCAAATGCTATGACTAACTGAAATATATTTTAGACAATTCCTAATTTTAGTAATGAACCAACCGAATTGCCACCATTATAAACAAAAACGAGACGTCTTGGCGCGGCGCTAAGAGTCAGCCTCGCTCCCGTAAGACGCAAGTTAATGTTTCACATCAATTTTTGTTTATATCAATATCTTAAATAACGATTGTCTCTCGAACTATAAAACTTTAGCATAGGCAAGCAAACAAAACACTTTCTCACACCACCTTACGCGCTCAAGTCAGTGCTTACACACTATACACACACAGCTTTGCAGTCTGCATTCAATCGCAGTCTACTTCACACAAGTTTAAAACAAAGAATAAGTAGTGACAGAAAACTTTCGTTTCAAAAACTATTCTATCCTATTAATGCTGTTTTCATTTGAGTGTCTAGATTTATATCGTTTTTTTTTTAATTATTTTAAACTTTTAAATCTATCGTATGATGATTCTGAAAACCTCATTAAATACATAATATAATAAATATATTACTGCTGTAATATAATTCACACACACAAACTCACACACACACGAACACACACACACACTAATACTCACATACACACCAAAACACACACACACCAACACACACACCCACACACACTCACCTACACTTTGACTCATCCTACAATCTCCTGTTGCCAAATGTTCAAAATGACATCAAGCTCTTAACTGCCTGGTGTCATTCAGTCACGTACACAACACATCCCACATACCACAATAACTCACCTAATTATACCCTTTCTCATACTCATACTGTATAACATTATCTTATTAATTTATTATCCAGTATGTCACTTTTTGTTTGTATTCTTGAATTTCGAGTGTACCACGGAGGAGGGCGTTGATGTGCTCAACAAAGTATAATGTAATACTACCAGGGACATCACCGTTTTTCATTATGTTTAAGATTAATATTGTTAGTGGTTCCAAATAAAGATTATATTTATTTATTATGATCAACATAGTTCTTACTCCAAACGGAATAATTTACCATGATATTTGAGTTTTTCGGTCCCCGATATTTCGGCACAGTTGCATGCGCCATGATTACGTGATTAAGTCCAGTTTATCTCGTGATCATGGCGCATGGAAGTTGCAAGTTTTTAAGTTCTGCATGCATCGCCCTTAGCGTAACAACATACCTACTTAAGTACATTAGTTATGTTCCAGTTAATTATATAATTTAATTCTCATTATAAGTGAAGTGTAATTTAGTTGTTTTGAGAATAATGTCTTTAAATCGATATTGTTTGTATCGTTTACGATTGTTTCAGACACACATCTTATGAGGAAATTTCTTTTTTAATTTATAGATTAAAAAAAGACACTCGGAAAAGGATTTGGAGTTAATGAACTTTTTGCTTCATGAATTTCTGTGTTATGGTATACTTGACACATACACATTTTTTATTTAAATACATAGAAACACCTGGACCCAAGACAAATAATTGCAGATCATTCATTTGTCTCGCGGCGGGAATCAAACCCGCAACCTTCTGCGTCTCAGCCGGTGCTTGGCCCTATAGTCTCCGATATTGCGATAACTAGCATTTTAAAGTATGTTTACAGCTCCCGTGCGCTAGGCAATATGCTTTAATGTTTATGAAGTACCTAATAATTAGTATTGAAATAATATTTCTTAACTATTATTAAGAGATTTTTTTTTTCTCATTTTTACATACATATTTATATGTGTTTGTAATGGATAAATTAATGGATAAAACAATTGAACCGTTTTTATAATTTGTAAACTAAACACTAACACAACGAGTAATATGGGCTGTATTTTATTATCGATAACTTTCAATTCCTACGAAAATTGCATTGATGTAACCTAAACATTTTACTATAAAAGTCATTATTTGGCATGTGCTCCGAAAACTATTGAGGATACATAAAATAACCATTCCCCCAAAAAGTCCGCGAGGCTATGTTTAACTATTTTAATTAAGTCACACTAACCGCTGTTCGTTCAAACTAGTCAAACAAAACACGGGTAGAATCGAAAGATGATGACAATCGTATCATGGTATTAATCCTTATTCAACTAAATAACTTCATAATCAAGGTACTGAACTATACATTGGTTATGTACATGTACATTACAACTCTAAATTACATCTGTGTAAAGCCGGTGCGCTAATTTTTAAAAAGTGCTTATAAATATAAATAAGCTTAACGATTAGTTAAGAAATAACAAACTATAACTAAACTACGTCAAGAACGTATCAGATCAAAGAATACTCTAACAATGCTTTCAATTAAGGTTAAGCTTCTCTTTGTACATGTTTTCTCGGTTTACTTACTCTATGCGTACTTTGTGTACAAAAGGTATAGAAATACTCCATAAATTGTAATTTTTCTGTGTATCTGTTTATTTGTTTATCACTTTTTCACGGATAAACGCCTGAACGTATATAGATACAATTGGGTAAGTACATAGATTGTATCTTGGGGAAGGACATAGATATATTTTGTTGGTAACACGCATGCGAAGCCGGGGTTAGTTATAAACAGCTTAATACTAAATAACGTAATGTTCAGAAAGTCGCATCGTTGTGCGACATCGTTTTTACATTATTGAAGTGATAACTTCTTATGCCGCTTCATAAACCGCTTCGTTACGTAACGCGTTATATTATATTCTTTCTATATGTAAATCTAAATAAAAAAGTAAATAAACATGTGTGCAATTCACACGTGGTAGAAGTGGAACCTTCAAAAAACAAACGTATAATACGTACACGTATACAAAACACCACGGTTGTTGTGATGCCTTTTCTCAAGCTTTGTACTACGCACGCACAAACACGTATAATGCTTCCTATCTCATTTTCTCCCAGATTAAATCTTATGAATTTATGTGTCTGTCTCTTTTTACTGTCGCTTTTTCGTTTCATCGACTTTCAAATCACAACGATGCTAAAGAAGTTTTTACTTCAATAATGATATTATTACGACTACAAATGTGTGAACTAAATTCACGCGCCTGCTAATGATAGCTTTGTGGTTGGCAGTGCAGGCTGTCAATATTGAGCTACGAGTTTGATCTGTACTTCCTGATCCTATTTTTATGCTAAACTAGCTGTTGCCCGCGACTTCGTCTGCATTTTTTTAAAGGAATTGTAGCTTAAATCTTTCCAGAATGCAATTTATCTCTTTACCAAATTTTACTGATTAGTTACAAACATTCACACCCCAATTGACTCTTGGGTTGACTATGAGGGTTATTTTGAAAAATCCTGGCACAAGTATCCAAACCAAGTTTCTAAGAAATCACACTACCCGTTAAAAAGTTCCCATACAAACTTTGATACCCTATTTTACCCTTTTGTATGGATTATTTTGAAAAATCCTGAAACAAGTGTTTGAATTTGCATTTTAATTATTTAAATCAAGTTTCAAGCAAATCGCACCACGCGTTAAAAAGTTTCATATATTCGGTTTCACCCTTTTTTAAGAGTTGAATTTCAAAAAATATCGGGGTTTTTTTAAATTGGGTTGAATTTCAAAAAATCCAGATATTTTTTGAAATTCCTTAGTGGGTGGTTTTGCTATAAAAGGAAGCTACCTTCACGTCAACCATTTTTATAATATTCAACTTTGCTTCTACATTGTGTACCACGACACCTTTCGTCAATTTTTCTGAGACAATGCCTATGGTTGCGGTATTTTATATTACAACCAATAACTGAGGAAATATACACATAGTATATAAAAAAAATACTTTGTTATATTATGATATATCTGAAACCCTCAGAACTAAATTAAATGAAACAAATTTAGTTAATGAGGGTTTACTGCTTCATGGCACTAAGTAATTACTTAACTGATTGAAATTAAACTTGGCAAATATGTTCTAGTAATAGAACAATATACTTGTATGTTATTATTACTAACGAGTTTCTGCGCCCGGCTTCTCTCATGTCATAGAAACTTTGGTACCTTATGGCGGCAGATTTATGGGGTACTAAATTGGTCAAGCGCGTGGCAGATCGCGCACATTGTTGGCATCGTAGCCTTTTGAGCCCTTAAAAAGTTTCATAAGCACTACCACTTCTCGGTCGCAGCGGAATATGTCGGACGACACGATAATACAAAATGTGATGTTTATAGAAGTGTGTTTTAAACGCGTTTGGTCTCCCAAAATGAATAGAATAGAATATAAATATTTATTGAACTTATGTTGTTACACTAAGATGCTGATACATTATTTTAATCTCAAACATAAACCCTGTTAGGGCACAGGAACTTTTTTCGTGATAACGTGTTTAGTGTGTAAATATACATAACAAAAAAAATATATCAGGAATTTTGTTCCTAAGAAATACTTAATTAAAAAATACTTGATTAAAAACTTATTTACAGAATTCTATAAAGTATTTTGTTATATACACACATTGCATATAGTCCAGAATGTATCAGTTCGGGAATTCCTGCCTACATTTTTGTCAACCACCTAGCTCATCTGTACTGTAAACAGATTAGGTTTTGGGTGCCACGGTAATATAAACTGACTAAGATTTCGTGATTTAAACCTACTTACGGCTAAATCCAATTACTTGTTTAAATACGGCGATCGAATCGGTGGTTCCTATTACCAGCACTAGCCAGCGACCACAGATTGCCAATATTGCGTCTAGTTTACACGAGATTTAGTTCACTTTTAGAGAGAGTTAGTTAACTTACTTGACAGATATGTTATTATTTATAATGCTTTATTTATATTAATATCACATTACTTAGGTATCCATATTCTCCGAGATCTATCTAAATAACAAAAAATCTAAGATGGCCAAGCTGGGTTGAGCATAATAAATTTTTTCTAGGGTCTCGTAATTCAAAAGGAAAAAATAACCCTTAAGCATCATTTCGTTGTCTGTCAAGACGTTTTTGTCAGGAAAGTGTCTTAGTATGAGGTTGAAGTTATTATCAAAATTCAAAATCTCTTTATTCAAAAAAATCACAAGGACCACTTTGAATCGTCTTCTTACATGCTAGTGAATCTAGGTGCCGGTTCCTCCTAACTCCCAGTTCAAGAAGAATCCGGCAAGAAACTTGTCTGGTCTTAACAGTTTTGTATGATCCTTGACAATTTTGTTACGGATGCCGAGTCGAGTTGGAGCAGATTCATCCCAAGCTTTTTTGTCATCTAAATAATCAGATATTTTATAATATGCTTTAATAGACAGTTTCTGTTTAATTACCTTTTTTAAATTTGCCAATCGACAAATCTAACGTTGCTTGGGACCTTGTTATAGAAGCGTACACATTGCCCTATAAAAGACTTATTAACTTTAGCGAGCCTAACAGTGGGAACAGCGAGTTTATCTTTATTTCTAGTGTTAATATTATGATTATCGCAATTTTTTTTTAATAAATGAATATTTTTGTGCACACATTAAATTTTCGTATATATACTGACAAGGCACTGTCATAATATTATTTTCTTTAAACTTATTTCTAAGTGATTCTCTGGAGCCCATGTTATAAATTTCACGAACAGCCCTCTTCTGCAACACAAATATGGTATTAATATCAGCAGCACTCCCCTACAACAGAATGCCATAAGACATAATGCTATGAAAGTAGCTGAAGTAAACGAGTCTAGCGGTATCTACGTCGGTAAAATGACGGATCTTTTTAACAGCGTATGCCGCAGAGCTGAGTCTCTTCGACAATTTATCTATGTGCGGGCCCCATTGCAGCTTACTAAAGTAATGCCTAAGAACACTGTGGTGTCGACGAGATCTATCTTTTCGTTTTTAATTTTTACATTAGCATTCACCTGTTTAACGTTGGGCAGTATAAAAAGAATGCATTTAGTTTTTTTCTATATAATAAGATTATAAGTTGTTTACATTAAACCATGTTACAACTTTGGAGATTGCATTGTTTACATGGTCAAGATTAGTAAGTCATCGCTTTAATTTAAATAAAAGTGACGTGTCATCAGCAAACAGTAAAATCTCGTGATCATCCTTTACAAGTTTAGGTAGATCATTTATAAAAGTTAAAAACAAGAATGGCCCGAGGATTGATCCTTGTGGTACACCCATTTTACCATTGACCCCGGAGAACGCTTTCCATTTACATCTACACGTTGTGTTCGGTCAGTTAGGTAGGATGTGAGAAGCTTAAGTGAAACTCTGGGATGAGCAGTGGAGATAGCTATGTAAACAGCTCTCATCCAATTTCGACTTGAGGCGGTATAATTTGCGGCTACGGTCGTTCAGTGGTTAATTTGTTATCAGGCAACTTAAGCTAAGAAGAGAATCGTTTCAATATCGATCAACCACGAAGCGAATATATTTACTGCGTAACTTACTTTACCTGTGACAGTAGGAGCCTAAGAGGGGATTTTGGGGTTTACTCAAGCGCGACAGAACAACTTAAGGGGGGAAAACTTGCACCTGTTAAGTGCCCCCACCATACATGAACCCTTTATATGGGGTCGTGCGTCTACGGCAGCCGATTAGAATAAAAAATTCGATCGTAAAAAAAGCTCGAGCGCGTCATATTGCAGCAAGGAGAGTTAATAATACGCAGAAAAGTGTGCATTTAATAATCAGATGATTTGAGTGTGACATAAAGAAATGGGAGAGTCACAAAGTTGCAAAAAAAACGTCACCTGGACATTCTCGAGCGCGATTTTTTTTTAATTCCTAAGGAAACCATTCAAGGACCACGACAATAGTATAATAATCTGCCGATTTCCATAAGCCGAAGTAGCTAAAATCATTGAAAAGTGTGGTGCGTACCGCTGCTAAAAACTATGTATTTCAAACTCTGCGCCTCTCTTCTCTTATTACTCTTTCTCTATCTCCCACTTTCTCGCTCTCTCTCCACTTATTTAATTATATGACTGTAAATAGGCGTTTCTTAAGAATAACTGTGCTGTAATTAATAAAAACTAAATAAAACTAATTATAAATGTAAAACTAGAACTAGTACACCGGTTGATGACAAGACTATCGGAACTATTGAGGCCTTTTGCAAACGCCACATTCGAGTTATTTCGCTTTTAAGGTCAATATATTTAAACAGTTTCTCTGCAATGGTGGTCTGCAGGTTATGCGTGTTGGGTATGGCGATGTCAATGAGAAGTGCTGTGTTATTGGTTTTGTCTAAAAGAGTCAAGTCTGGTCGATTAAAATGTGTAGTTTTGTCGGTCAAGATTGCTCGATCAAAATAAAGTTTGTGTGTAGTATTCTCCAGTACAGTTTCAGGGGTATATTTATAATACGGTGGAAGTTTTTCTGTTGTGTCTACAAGTTTATATTTGGTTGCTATGTTTTGGTGAATAATATTGGCCACTTGGTCGTGTCTAAGCTTGTAGTCTGATTGAGCGATGGCTTTGCAGGCCCCCGTAATGTGTTGGATTGTTTCGGGACTGCTGTTACAACGTCGGCATCCTTCACTTGCTATTGTTTTCATTATATGTTTTTGATAGTTGTGTGAACGAAACATTCACGCACGTGCACGAAACATTATATAAATGCTTTTATTTAATTAATTCTAACTGCATTGTCCCTGCAGAGCATAAAATGTGTCGAAGTATAACTGAATCATTAACTTTATGCATTTTATTCGCGCGCTAAGTGACGCATAATTACACTTAAGGTGCTCCCTCACCGGGAGCATTCGCGTGCAATGTAACATATAGATTCGACTTTGAGCATTACATTACAATACTACCTCCCTGACTGACGAGCATTCGCGTATAATGTTGTAAAACACATTGCATCATTACAAGGTGCGCATTGTAATGCTCGGTTCTCCTCCTTCACTGATGTAAACTCGTTTTGTATCATAACAGTTTGTGCACTATAATGCTCAGGTCTCCTCCCTCACTGATGTAATGCTCGACTCTGTAACGTTACATTACACGCGAATGCTCCCGGTGAGGGAGCACCTTTAGATATTTTATTGCCAAGTTAACTATTTCTCCTTCGTTACTTTTTTCTCATTTAATGAAAATTTATTTTTCCACCTGTGACGTCTTGACAGGTTCATTTTTGTATATTTTTGTAATGAAAGATTATATCAAACATTTTGTGACACAGAAAGATGCAGCTTAAATTGGACTTTATGAAAATGCAATAAAGTCGATTTGGCAAAATGTGTTAGTTATTTAGTTTCCCAACTACTGCGACGATATGTATGTAGTTTTTTATCAGAAACTCGCTAATTTTCCCTTCTTTTCAATCAAAAACGACAGAGCTTCCGACACACTGAGTTATCCGTAAGACGATAGCGTCAAAGATGATGGAGAATGGATGAATGGAGTCTTAATAGAACTTAATTCGTAACTAAGGTCAGTTCATTGCACTTTGAAAAGTACGTCCTTCAAGCAATTCGTAATTGCTTTTACAAATTATCTGAATTGTATCGTGTACGCGAATACCTTGATACCGAATTACGAATCACACTTGGATAATTTGGACAGAATAAGCGAATCGTGTGATTCGTTTATTCTGTCCAAGTTAGTTGAGAAGCCATAAAACGACCGCATTTCGTGGCAGTTTCCGGTATGCTGCCACGAAATGCTGAAACAATATTCCTCCTGCCATCAGAAGTTTGATTACCATTTGGTCCTTCAAAAATTCATTTAAACAATAGTTGTTAAACGCACAAAAGTCTGCTCTTTAAGATTTAAGGTTTAATTTTATTATTTGATGTATTTATTACAATGTTACATAATTTTGCATTAGATTAGTATTCGTTAAAACCTATCTAACAAACTTGTAAATATTTTTGCTATTTTTTTAGTTCTAAGAGTTTTACCTGTTTTAACATGCCAATTATAGTTAGCACAATGTATGTGGCACACTCATGGCGTGTGGCAGTAGATGCTGCGCTACTCACGATGGTGCCACTGAATACCAGCGATACAGCAGCCTTCACACTTCTGTATCATATGCGGAGTGGAAACCTTTTTTCGTCACGGTATATAGACGACTCTATGTTATATTCGCACTGTGTGTGTTATGTGGCGTTAAATATATTTTTTCTATCCTATTCTATTACTCCGTTGTCAGAAACACGTGGGGCGCTAACACTATTAATATCTAAAGCTAAATACTCGAGTATTTCTTTGTAACTGTTTTTTTTGTCATTTTTGAAAAACTACTCGCCCCCCCTCCCCCCACAGTAAAAGGGCATACATCATTTTCCTTTTTTTTCTTATTAGCATTTAATCTTCACTATTTAGCCTCTTGGTCTCCCCTATTATAGCGAGTTTATTTCGTTAATGTAATTCTACGAGGTAGGTACTTATAGGAAGGTAGGTACTTTCATTTAACTATCTTCCGAGAATATCCCTGAGTTTAGTGAAGTTGGAAGATAACAATATTGCGAAAACCGGAGATCGACAATCTAACTTCGCTAGGTAGTTATTGATTAGTTAGCCCGTGAACGAACTTGATAGCCACTCTCGTCTGCGACGCTTATACAGGGTGGAATTTTGTAATGCCACCTGTAGGGAGAGTGGACCCCATTTCGAGCGACTAATTAGTTAGTGTACCATTTTTTGTAAATAATTAAAATAATTTAAGATTTCATGGTTTTCCTATCATTTAATTTATAAAGTTTGTTAGAGAGATTTCATCCTTATAATTGATCCTGACGATCAATGCAATAAAAGTACAAGGTGTAATTTTTACAGATATTAGTCGGTTCGATTCCAGGGTGTGGCAAGCGAATTTTCGAAAATCTTTGAATGCAGTTTTCTTTCTATTCGAAAATAAAGTAATGTTTTCTTTGAAATAAATTTTCTATCTACAGTATTAAGAGTACTTTCCCTTCAGGATGCACACAATTACAATTACAAAATTACAAAATTCCACCTTGTATAAGCGTCGCAGACGAGAGTGGAAAAAATAAATGATGGATTTGAGGAAGTCTAAATGTGGCACATGTGACAGATAAGTTGAGAAGTAATAGGTTTGCGTGGTATACGAGAAGAGCTTTAGATATGTGTGGATGACACACAAAAGTAGAAGTAGGCCAAGGAATTAATGAATTGTGGCAGACGAGGAGATATCATTAAGAAACTGCTACTGCTTTACTGAGAGGGTGGGTGATAAATAGAGGGAAATGTATGAAATACACATGTTTTCATGTGATAAGGGTAGTGAGGTCATGACGTACGGTTGAATTCGTTGCGTATTTAGTACCGACTCCGTATTGCTGAGATTAGTGTATTGAAGGTTTAGTTCTAGTGACGTATTCATATACTGGCCTGCCAGCTCAATTGGTAGTTGGTCTGCCTTCTGCGCTGTAGGTTGAGGGTTCGATTCCCTCCCAGGATAAATATTTGTGAGATGAACATAATGTGTTTGTTAGTTAGTATGTATTTTAAAATATTATAATAATTTTAAAATCATCAGTTCTATACATAGTTTGGGCCTAGGTTGGTGTCGTGTGCATTGTCGTGAGTTTGCTGTAAATTTTTCAATTTACAAAAAGTAACTTTATAGCGACTGAGCGTGCGGCTTTTCGGTGGTATTTCTTAGCTATTTGCAAAATTTACTTACTTTTCAGACACAGTCTAAGCACAAGTCATAGCATAAATCTTAGTTACTAAGGAGTGGTGGTCAAACGCTTAGTCTCTATTTTATATATTTTAAAGGAGTACCTTAAGTTTAAAGGTTTGTTTGTGGTTTTGCAAGTATTAGATGTACCTAGAGGGTTGTCTTTAGAACTACTGAAACGGTTTTAAAATAAAAACTTTTTTTTCTTTCTTTTTTAACTTTACTTTTTTTGTATTTTACGTAAACATTATAAATGTTTTGAGTTATCATTTTTAACGCATTAGATAATACGAGTATATGTTATGTAATAAACAACATGTTTATTAAACTAAAACTTCAACATTAAATAGGTGTCTGTCCTTGTCATGAATAAAGACATCAACAGATTTAAACAGTCCCGATAAGCCAAATGCGAGTGGACCAGTAAGTCTGTCAAGCTGGAACACTTTAACGAGGTCTGAACCTATAGAATATATAATAGGTAACTACATAAGTACTTGTACTTACGTGCCGTCTGAGAAATTAACATCTATTCGTGTTTCTCGGACCGGCACTTAATAACTTATAAGCTTGTTGTAGACAACGCAGGCTCCTCGGTTTGCCAGTGCATCTTAGTCATTTATGTAGGTACTACCCATTAGTACATCTACTAATATGTGACAAAATATGACATTTTTGAACAACATTACGATTTTCTTGAATTTTAATAGGTACTTTGTATTGCCTGCTCGTGCATCCCTTACTGCGTTTACGCGGTTTGGCATGCAGCTGTACACCAAGTTACTTATACGATTTTAGGAAATATTCTCCTATTCCTCTGTGAGAGCAATTTTCAGGTCACGAAGCGTGATTGGAGGAGGGTTTCGTTGTTTTACGCACCTCCCTAGCTCGTCCCAAGCATGCTCGATTGGGTTGTAATCCGGGCTGCGTGCTGGTCACTCCATACGAGTAATGTTTATCTCTTGAAGGTAGTCATACACAATCCAACCTGAACAATCCAACAGGACGTCGGGCATTGTCATGCATAAAAATAGCATCCTCAGCCAAATTGAGCATAAATGGCCCAACGTATTCATTAAGGATTTCTGAAGATAAAGAGCCGTTTTCTATGAACACCAGTTCTGTGCGACTCTCAGATGAAATTCCGGCCCACACAAGTACAGACCCACCACTGTAGGCTACTTTTTCTTCGATGCATGCTTGCTTGAATCTTTCCCCTGGTCTGCTATACACTCTGTCTTCCATCGTGCTTGTAGAACATCAACTTTGATTTGTCGAAGAACATAACTTTTGACCAAATTTTAATAGTCAAATTTCAAATGTCAAATTGATATTAATTTATCGAATTTAATTTGTCAAATTTAAGAGATTCTGGGCATATCTTAGTCTTGAAAAACGATGCCCACGCTCCAGTTTAGGGCCATTTGCAGGTCTTATCGGTTTCAAGTTAGCTTCTGCAGGTCGTCGTCTTACTGTCCATGCGCTTGGGTTACTTCCTCCGATATGTCGAAACTGATTTGTAAATTCAGTTCTTGTGAGAAAGCGATTACGAAGCATGGTGTTCACCAAGTATCAATCTTTTCGTGCTGTGGTACACCTGGTTCTGCCTGTTCCTGGTCTGCGTAGGTTAGAGCCAGTTTCCTCGTAATGTCGGAGAAATCTTTGTACTGTTGACAGCGACACACCAACAGTCCTTGCTGTATCGCGCTGACTCCGGCCGGTTTCCAGCATTGTTAGAATTCTGGTGCATTCTTCAGATGTAAGCGACATGATTACAGCTTGAATGATAAATATTGAACACTATCAATATGGTTTATATACCCACTAAAATGATAGATTAGAAACAAAAGCAAAATCAAATGCAGTAATTTCATAGTTCGATCTTCGAAAGTCTCCCTTTTTCAAATTTGATTTTTTTATGACATAACTTTACAATAACTAAAGAGTTTTAATACCTTAATTTAAGGAGTATTTAAGTGTCTATTAAACACAATTATTTAATTATGCTAGCATTCTTAGTTTCCAAGATTTATATGTTTTTTAAGTGACTCGGATTCATTGCTCTCGAGTGTATTTTACAAAGATTCTACTATTTGCCAACGACGCTTATAAGCGGGTATTTATCAGAACACCTAGATAGTAAAAAGACTATTTAGTAGAATTGACTAAGATGCGAAAATGACCTTGTAGCAAAACGTCTGGAAATGTAAATCGTCTGTATATATAAAACGACAAGTACCAGTCAGTCTAGTAAAATAAAAAAAAACACTTTTAAGTTTAAAAAACGTAATTATTTCAAATAAATAAAGAATCAAATTGGCAAGGATTAAGAATTAAGATCTTTATTAAAGTGAATATGTGTCTCCAAATATGATTCGGTTTTGATTCGCCTTTACCTTTACCGCTTGAAAAGCATTTTACTGTCCACTCTTGTAGTCGCACTTAAAGTGTTTGTTGTTAATTTCAAAATAGTATTTGATCATTTTAAAGTGACGTTCTTACATATTATGTATCTTCGCGTTTGTTCGGCATCAATGCAAATAAATACGGCACAACGTTTATACACTTCGAACAACTGTCATATTTCCACATGCATGGTATATAGTTGAAGAAATAAATTGGGTAGGTACCTTAAAACTACCGTCACCGAAAAACATTTTATCTTTATTTTCCATATGTTTGACGGTATTTCGACAAAAAACTGTTGGAAATATCTAAATTTTATCATGGTACGTGCCATCTATCTTGACTTAATAATCTTTTGAAAGAATCTCTGGTACCTGACTTGGGACGGACACTGACACTGAACATTGACAGCAATAGAAAGATAAATAAAGTTATTTCCTGATTCAAAAAATAGATACAATTATTTTTGAAGTCCAATAAACAATAGAGTACTTATATCAAGAATCGTTGTTTCCCATCGAAAGATAAGTAATGAGGTTATTCACTTCAACTGTACTGACTAAGAGCAACCCAGACGTTTTGCTACTAGGACATTTTACTTTATGGACGTCTCAAATACTAAGACATTTCACGATCTTGGCGTTTTGTTAATAATGTCGTTTTGCTACATGGGTATTCTGATAGGTACCTAAGCGACACATGTAATATGATGGCTTATAAAACATCAAGGAGTTTAGGCGATAGAAAGTACCACACACAGATGAAAAGAAAACTTATAAATGAAATATCATGTTTTATTTTATCATTAAAATATAATTTAATTGACTGACTAATGTTAATGCTTTATACTTTATCCACAATATAGTAATTAGAATTAATTTTAGGCGACGATTTCAACTCAAGGTATAGGTACATTTATCATATTTGCTTTGAAGCGACACTCGTGATGTTTTTCGTACAGCCGGCGTTCATCGATTTATAAGACGTTATCACGTCAAAAAAAATATTCAGGGGACGTACTATCGGCGTCTTATATTAAAACAATAATACACTGATACTTGACACTGAACATAAATAAGTACGCTTATTTTAATATTGGTTTAGTGCAGTTTTGGTGACGTCACGATGAAATGTTCACACAATGCATACATACCATGGGTCTTACGACAGCAAGTAATATTGTTTTCACGTCAAATCTTGCAATCTTTCGCGGAGGATACCTTATTGTTTCTTACATAATAGCACAAATAAAGCGCTAAATCTATACCTATAAAAGAGCTTAACCTAAATGACTGACTGACTGATTCATCATCGCTGAGCCGAAACTGCTGAATCTAGAAAGCTGAAATTTAGAAGGTACAGCAAATACACCCACTAAGGCAGGATGTTTTGAAATTCAACCCCTAGGAGGGTGAAAAGGGGTGAAAACGAATGCATGAAACTTTTTAACTTGAAACTTGATATGAATAAATAAAAAGAAAAAAAAATGGACACGTGTTTGAGTATTTTTTTTAAATAAGCCGAACAAAGGGGTAAAATGGGGTGTCAAAGTTTGTATGGGAACTTTTTAACGGGTGGTGTGATTTCTTAGAAACTTTGTGGTTTGGATACTTAAAATGCAAAATAAATGGACACGTGTTTCAGGATTTTTCAAAATAACCCTCATAAAGGAGTAAAATTAGGTGTGAATGTTTGTATGGAAACTTTTTAATGGGTGGTCAGGTGATTAATCAAGTTTGAAACTTATCAATAAAATTTAGCAAGAAGATACATACATTGCATCCTCAGGAAGGATTTAAGCTACAATTCCTTTCAAAAAAAAAATGTTTAACGAAGTCACGAGCTACAGTTAGTTATCCTATAAAATAATAAATCGTGTGTATTTTCGCAATACTTCATGCTGAATTATAACTTAGACAATAGAAAGCTCTAATCAAACAAAATATTTTATGCTTAAATAGATGATTAAATAGATAAATAGATGAGGATTCAGTTTCAGTTTTCAGTTTTTAAAATTCTTCGAGAAATAAGTGTCGTAGACACATGCGTGATGAATGTGATTCATTCAACATAGATAAAATGGAGTTCGTCAAACGATGCGTAAGCAGAGCTTGTGTTATGACTGACAAACTTTTTTTTTATAAATATACATATACCTATACACCCAGACCCGAGACAAATTCTTGCAGATCATACAAACATCTGTCCCGCGGCGGGAATCGAACCCTTACTTACTTACTTACTCATACCCTCTGTGACGAGCGACGGCTTGTAATATAGAATTCAGAAGGTTTATAAGATATAATGAAGAAACAGATTTGTAGCAACAAAGGTACCTAAATATTTCATTATTATTTTATCCCGTCTATTCTTTGGCCACCTGACGAAGTAAGATCCCCATTGTATAGTTATTACCTGCCGACTGCTTTGTTATTATAAGCGACTGGCTCCTTTCAACGTCCTACAGTCAACGTCCTACAGGCAGAATACAAATGCAAATGTTTTATTTCGTTTCCAAAAATACATAATATATTAAAACAATGATAAAACCTTGTTTTAAGTAAAGAATACTTGTCATAGGAGACTTCGCTCGTGCCTTGGTTCATTTAACAAATCTTTGAGGTGATAAAATTATTAAACATTAGAAAATTGGGAAAAACAGGTAGGCTTGAACTATATGCAAAACAAAGTGTAGCGTAACGTGTGCGTGAGTGAATTTGTATGTGTTTGTGTGTGTGTGGTATATGTATATGTGTGTGTGTGTGTGTTTATGTGCATGTGTGTGTCAGAGAAAGCGTGTAGGTGTGTGTGTTTGTCTAGTGGGTAAAGTGAAATGTGAGTATGGGTGAATGTGTGAGTGTGAGTGTTGTGTTAGATGCCAATATTAGATTATAATAGTACTTAAATCATTACATAGTATAAAACAAAGTCGCCTCCCGCTGTCTGTCTGTCCCGTTGTATGCTTAGATTTTTAAAACTATGCAACGGATTTTGATGCTGTTTTTTTTTAATAGATAGAGTAATTCAAGGTTTATATGTATAAAACATGCATAATATAATAGAAAAAGACTGAAAATTTAAGTGGTTTCTTATGTGGTGTCGTAAATAAACACATTTTTTTGCGTTTACATTGCGAACGCTGGCTGAACCCTACGACATAGATCAAAATAATGTACTACAGTATTGTACACCCTCAAAAGGTCTACAAAAAAGTCCACGATGGTATATGGTATATGGTATATCTCTTAGCGATAACCATTCTGTAGTATACTTTTTTTCAGCATTGCACCCGTGCGAAGCCGGGGTGGGTCGCTAGTAATTTATATAATGACTACGAGAAGTGCTTTAGCATCATCGTAGCTTAAAGACATTAGCCATTTGGTCAAATTGATTTTACAGTTGTAATTGATCAGTGGGTAGATATTCAAATGCTTGTTTATTTTATTATATGGTAGAGCAGACTGTCTAAAATATTGTCGTGTTGCATAATTCGATTTTACGTGAGTTATATCTATTACAATATCCTTTCTTCTTCTATTTGTTTTAGCAAAGTTATATTCAAGTGTTTTATGTAGTTTAAGTATAAAATTTAGAATGTACAATTTGCGAAAAGAAAGTATATTCGATTCCAAATACAACATATCAGTCGGGTACCTATATGGTTTAAAAAACATAACCTTTAGTAAAAATCTTGCGCTCTTTCCAGGTCTATGAAATGTGTTTTGGTAGCCTCTCCCCAAATAGGAATACAATAGCCAAGTGTAGATTGTACTAGGTTAACGTATATTTGTTTAAGAAGGGTGTGAGGTGCAACGTGTCTTAGGTTTTTTAAAATCCACATGGGTATTCTAGTTCAGCACATAAGTTTTTCTAACTGCGCCTTGCATACCAGGATAGGGCATTGGTCTATGATGACCACGAGATACTTCTCGTAAATATACAGAAAATACACAGTAGTGTATTTTTACAGAAAATACACAGTAGTGTATTTTCTGTTTTGTTGATTATTGCACAGTTACAGGACAGATTATTAAGGCCACATTCATTTATTTTAATATTAAAAGCAGGATCAGGTTGAGTTCGATTGTACATCTTGAAACAAATATAGTTGGTTTTAGCTATGTTAAGGATAAGAAGATTATTTTTAAGCCAGACATTTGTCTTTGCGAATCCTTTCTCTGCTTTATTTTTAACTTCACACCAAGAGTTGCAAGAGAATAAGAACTTAAAGTTTAAAAGTTGTACAAAAAGCTGAAGAAATATTTACGCAAGGTGAGGTATACAATGTTACTAACAAATAAAACCCATATTATTGAGTGATCAAACATAATACGAAAATACGATGGCCGTATCGTCTGCATACGAAAAGATATGTCCATCCTCAATAGTCATGTTACACAGGTCATTGATTTCAAAAAACAAAATCGGACCTAGTGCGCTTCCTTGCGGCACACCATATGTAACAGAGACATCCTCACTAACAACTTTCCTAATCCTGACTCTTTGTGTACGGTTATGGAGGTAGTCTGTTAGTAGAGCCAGTGCCGGGCCACTGATGCCAAGGAGTGCCAGTTTTTGCAGAAGAGTGGGGACGGATACGGTATCAAAAGCTTTATTTGAAATCTAAGAATATAGTTGTACATTTTTGTCCTCTATCAACCTCTTTTGCAACAATAGTACTTAAAGCTGTAACAGCGTCTTCGGTTGAAAAACCTTGTCTGAAACCAATCTGTGAATTTGAAATAAGGTTGTATTTAGTAGTAATATAGATATTATAGATAATTTAGTAGTCTATTATTTATAAGTTTTTCCACAACTTTTGAGATTGAGGGTAAAACTGAAATCGGTCTGTAATTATTAACGTCGTCCCCCTTGTGCACAGGCGTTATAATTGACTGTTTGAGCGCACAAGGAAAAACTCCTGTATTAAAGTATAAATTTACTACTTTTGCAGATAGAAGCAATTAAAATATGTTTAGCCGATTTCAAAAACGAAGTAGAGATATTGTCCCACCCGGGGACACTTTTGGTTTTAAGACTTTGAATCACATTGAACACTTCATTGTGTTCAAGTAGAACAATATATGAATCTTGGTTGATAAAAGGAGCCACGCACATGCTAGAATTATCATGTATTGTGTTTTGTATTAAAATGCATTCTGCCAGAGCCTGTCCAACGTCTGCGAAGAATTTATTAACACTGTTAATTGATTGAATCGAAGTAGTCTCTATGCTAAAAAATTTAGAATTTGATGTTTTTGTACTTTTGTAATGTGTTATGTCATTAAGTGTTCCAGAGGGCTTTGCTGTTTTGTGTAGTTTCAGCTAATTGTTCCATACTTTATATACTTTATAAATTACGGTATCTTCTAAACGTAATTTCAAGTATGACATCATCAGGAGCTGTACGTAATTAATTGCATGCTATTTCAATTTTTTATGCAGCGAGTGTTCCATGGTTTGAGGATAGGCTTGCATCTGGATATGTAATTAATTTGTGTGTTATCCTTAATGCTTTTCTGTATTTTATTAATCAGAAGTTTACACAAGATATTAGGATCATTTAGTTGTAGAAGGTCTATAACGTTTAATTCAAGATCCTGCATCGCATTTTCATAATTTATTATGGCTTTAGTTGTTATAGTGCTCGTCACGCTAGATACTCTAGAGAGGTTAAGAAGTAACATGCAGTGATCAGTTGTAGAGGTGTGGAAAACCGCAATCGTCGCAATGGTTTTAGTTTTAGTTTTATTGGGCAGATTGGGTTTATTAGGCAGAAATTGTCAAAGAATTCTTCTTCATGCCGAGTTTCAATTGTTTTAAGTTACATTTTCATATGGCGGGAATAGGCAGGCATATTTGCATGGAGATGGGGTACTAGGTTAGTTGGTCTTAAAACCATTGTATGATTTTATCGAAATTAGGATTAAGCGGCAATACTCGAGTTATAGTACAGGCTAGCATGTGGCACTACAACACGCAGATTTGCGTCCGAGATAACAAATATTCTCACGATTGTGATAGATTTGATAGACGGACTCTTCCATAGACTATAGTTACTTATATAACATTATATATACACATAACAAACAACCTCATTTTGGTCAGATGATAGTTTTCTCTAAGTTATAACTCATAACTAACTAATTAATTAACAATCCATCACATATTAATTAGTTAACAATCACTACACATATAACGTAAACTTTAAGAACTTTCATTCCCGACACTGAAGCTGTTCAACTCCGTCATCCTCGAGGGAACTATGTCAGAGGCGTGGAACAGGAGCGTGGTGGTATTGTTCTTTAAGAAAGGGGATAACAACATCTTAAGGAATGACAGGTCGATCTTGCTGTTGAGCCTTGTTTATAAGCTGTTTTCGAGAGTAGTAACTAAACGTCTCGCTCGTAGGTTTGACGACTTCCAGCCTCCCGAACAAGCCGGGTTCTAAAAAGCTTTGCAGTGAAAGAAACCTGGGCAGTGTTGCGGTCACTCCAACGGTGCCAAATCGACTATCAATCCGATAGTCGAAGTGTTGAAATGTCTGTACAGTAACGCCATCACATGATGGCGATACTGTACAGACATTTCAACGTTTCAAAGTTTTCAAAGTTTCGGAGAAACAACATCTCCCTGTCTCACTCCTTTATGCAATGGGATTGGATTCGTGTTCTGGTACTGGAGTCGCCGATAGATTTCTATGTATGTCTAGATGTGTATAGGTTATTAGGATTTGTTATGCGACTTTCAAAGAATTTTACAGAGGTAAAAACGTCGGTCGGGTATCGGGTTGTCCTACGCTTCGATTTCCTGTCCTTGGTCGCCATTCAAGAACTTATACTCACCAACGGTTATCAGTTCTACGAGCTATATTGCCTGCCCATTGCCACTTCAACTTGCAAGTATTGAGTGGTATGTCGGTGACTTTGGTTCTTCTACGGATTTCCTCGTTGCGGATTTTATCACTTAGTGAAACACCCAACATAGAGCTCTCTGCATAGCACGCTGCGCGGCTCGAAGCTTGTGCATACACAAGGCCAATAGTTTTAGCGACCAAGTCTAAGTTCCATATGTCATCACTGGCAACACGCACTAATTTAAGACATTCGTCTTGAGGCTCTGCGGTATCTGTGACGAGAAATATGTGCGGTATCTGTGCCGTAATTTCCCGAACGCTGCCCAACCGAATTGGATTCGTCGGCTGACCTCTTTGTTGAAGTTGGACTTGCCTAGTTGAATCGGCTAACCCAAATAGACATAATGGTCTACAACTTCGATTATATCGCTCTCAACAATTACCGGTATGGGCGCAACATGAGCATTTGACATGATTTTTGTCTTGATCATGTTAATTTTAAGACCCACCTGTTGGGAGACGATATTGAGATCACTGAGCATTGTGCCAAGGTCGTTCAGCGATTCTGCCATGATGACTATATTGTTGGCAAATCGAAGGTGAGTGATGCGTTTGCCATTGATGTTGATACCATATATATGCCAGTGCAAGAGCTTGAAAACATCCACCAATGCAGAAGTGAACAGTTTCGGAGAAACAACATCTCCCTGTCTCACTCCTTTATGCAATGGGATTGGATTCGTGCTCTGGTACTGGAGTCGCCGATAGATGTCTATGTATGTCTAGATGTGTATAGGTTATTAGGATTTGTTATGAGACTTTCAAAGAATTTTACAGAGGTAAAAACGTTAAAAATATTATATTGTACTTTTGTTAGGAGTCATCTTGAGTCATCTTGTCAACCTAGAAGCTTTACTGACTATTTTATCAATATGGACGTCAAAAAGTAATTTCGAGTCATGGTACACACGCATGCCGTCAATTTTTGAAAGAGCTTGACCCTGTAAGATACATATATTTCGTCGGTATAATGTTATATTTACGAGTAAAAGTAATAACTGAACATTTCGAGGCATTAAGCTCCAGCTTATTGATGAGAAAATATTCTTCTAAACGAGATAGATCAGCCTGAAGGGCAAGCATATCAAGGTTAGATGTTATAATAGAAAATATTTTCATATCATCAGCAAAACAGAGAAGATTGGTAGATTTAAAGCAGGAATCTATGTCATTCACATATAATATGAACTGCAGAGGCCCAAGAAGTGATTTTTGAGGAACTCCACTAGGAACGGGTACCCAACCAGATATTTAATTAATAGCAACTGCCTAAGATATAAATATCTGGTTGGTCAAATATCTGTTAGGGTTTCGTTACAAAAAGAAATGGCAAAGAATCGATTAAAAAAAATATTTATTCTTCGTTTTCCAGGTGATATTACTGGAGTTTGCGAAGGAGTGGACATGTGACAGGTGTTGCAACGGTCACATTTTTAAACACTTTTTTATCTATATGGTTCATTCGATTATATAGGCTGATAACTGATCTAACTAACTAACTGATCCCAGATGAGTGCTGCTTGGAGACTGATGATGGAGACGACAGCATTAGTCTTCAAATTATTGGGGGTTAGTCCCCCTGCTGACTAACAGAAGAGCTGGTAGTAGAGAAGGAGAACTTGAAATAAGCTCGGCTCGGTGCAGCCGTTATGCACCTGCAATCGATCCGACACCGCATATACTGCTAAGTCTTTCCTGCGGGTCTTGTTGGCAAGGTCGAGAGGTTAGTGTGGGTACCTGGGAAGGCCTACGCTATCAAACAGAATCCCAGGCAGAGTGACGTCAGTAGAGAGGAAACTTCACCTACCTCAGCATGCTGGAGTGGATTAATGAACGAAAGTTTTCAATTAGAATTAACTGCTTTGTAACTTTACTGACGCCTCTTAAATCATCTTCAACAGATAAACGAAGGCCAATGATGATGAAAGGCAGTTATTTTTTAATAATTACTCTTTGTAAGGCAGTTTTCCGATTTGAGTAGGCAATTTAATTTAGCTCTCATGTTCAGAGATCATATAATTATTATTGCCAAAGTTTGCGTGTGTTTTAGTTTGTTACTAAAATATACACGCCTGGAGCGCTCAAAGTGTTAGGCCTAAAGTACACGAAAGGAGCACCATACTGGTACGGAATAACTAGTGACACGTTTTATACGACACTGTTCTAAAGGAGTGTACAGTTTTGTATATTTTAGTCAAATTTTAATCTAGTAAGTAGGTACTTGTAGCTAGTTACTATGTGCTCTATTGCTCTATTTCGCTTTCTATTTTGTCCGATCAGAAGTTCGATTTGGATATAATTTGGTATACAATAGATGTGGACTTAGAATAACACAGAGGCTTCCTTTTATTTAAGTACGGAACCACGTAGGCAAAGCCGCGGGCAACAGCTAATATAGTAATATAATTCACAAATATTTTCAAGCAAACGTTTACCTAGTGATTTTCTTTACTTTTCCATAACTTTTATGTTCACTGACATGTCTTTTAAGACGTGAAAATCGCTTTTCCAGCTTAAGTGGTTTTCTCGGGCTTGGTTAGGGGTTAATAAAATTGCGAATGAAACTCTCGACGAAACCAGCGCTCAACGGGCTCGGCACCGCGGGGGCTATGTCAACAGTATGTATGGGATGAATGTACGAGGGCTTGGAACAATGGAAAGCTAAATTGTTAGAATACAATAACTCTCATACAGGGCGTAGACAGACATTAGACCTAATTCACAACCCTAACTGAAATTTCGTTAAGTACAGTCTTATTTTGTTTGCACCAAATAGTGATATAAAGAAAAAAAATCCTTTTTAATATTAACAAATTGACGTGTGACGTGTAAATTCGTCAAGTAAATTACTTACTAGTATTACGTAAAACTACGGAAAATTCTAAGAACTTGGTATGTGAATCCCCTTAAAACGCACCCTTATTTATTCCGGATATGAGTACATATAGCCGGCGCTACCTGGATCGGACTATTTCAGGGCAGGCTATTGTTTTGTTCTGTTTGCAGCGTAGGTACATTATGCACTTTAAGTTCATTTGGTTTTAATTTCCTGTAAGCTTCATTTAAAACAAATATTAAACTCTTAAGTAAAAATATTCGGGTGTGAGATTTCATTGCTCTCAAGTGTAGAAATAAAACGTAGTAAATCATGTAACTACTACCCGAATATATTATTAACTAGCTGCTGCCCACGGCTTCGCACGCGTGGTTCATCAAAATTGGCTCAGCGGTTTAGGTTTGAAAACGTGACAGACAGAGTTACTTTCGCATTTATAATATTAGTAGGGATTCCAATTAGAAAAAACTATAAAACTTATAAAAAAAGTATACAAATAAAATACCTAGATCTATAAGAGAATTACCATATAATAAATTTAAAACAAATGTTTTTATAGTGTCAAATAATTACTTAATTAACGTTCCGTTGGCTATGGTAGAAACTATTTATTTATACCAAAATTTAACTATTTTTAATTGTATTGTTTTTGTATTAACTTTAATATGTGTTGTCTTTTACTATTATTTATTATAATATATTACACAAAATCCACAGTTCTCATTATTAAACAATATAATATCTTATAACATAACATAACATACTGTCAATAATGGATTTACATTTTATAAACAGGGGTTTTATATAACGACGGTCACTAATAAATTAGTAGTTTCAGTACACTTATTAATATACCTAATATATCAAACAATACAAGAATGTTAAACTAAAAAAAAATACAAACCAAAAATTAATTAAATTACAAAAATAAAAAGCACACAATTACGAAAAAGTTAAACTAAAAAACGTAAATACTAAACTAAATTTACTTAATTATTATCAAAATTACAAAATAAAAAAAATAGTGCGTGGAGTCCCGCCGCGCGGAAGAAGTGAAACTTAGTTATGTGGAAATGAAAATAGGAACGTTTAACGTTTAACGCAACCTTAATGGAAGTCGCATAATAACTTTCACTTCAAAAAAAAAAAATACCCAATTACACCCTCACTTTTCAGCGAGGAGGTTAGTATAAAAACATAAACATTCAACGCTTACTCTGAGCAATCTATGTTATCATTGCATAATCCATGTAGGACAGCCAAATTTCGCCTATTTGCAAGAGTAGTAATATGATGATGTTGACACGATTCCTGATAGTCAACAACATAGCCAAGACGACACTGAAAGTTCAAATGCTTAACAATATAGCTCTGAATATTCTCCACACTGCAAATATTCGTTAGATACTGCGGATTCCACGCCGGCCTACAATATTCCGAAATGCTACGCATATAATATCATCAGACAATCAAAATCACTAAAGGGTCTTAAATATTTTTGCAATTTGAGTTTCCTAGCGAAATGTATGGGTATATTTTTAACCGACTTCATCAAAAAGGAGGAGGTTCTCAATTCATCGGTTTTTTTTTTAAATTATTTTCACCGATTACTCAAAAACGCCTGAACCGATTTGGAAAATTCTTTTTTTGTTTGAAAGTGTATACTTCACAGGTGGTCCCCTTTAAATTTTATCAAAATCGATCGAGCTGTAAATTAACGAAAATCTAAAAATTGTATACATCGATGATGTTTTCGTGTACTTCGATACCTCGCTGTCTCATAAGAGCGGTGTGTTTATTTGGCCTACCCATAATATATTTATACAAAATACATCTACTTTCCACTGAAAATGTATTATAGGCTCAAATTTCATTCAATGAAGTCTGTTTCTTTTTAGTTTTTAAAACGTCATTATAGTATGTAAGTTCTCTAATTAATTTATCGCAAATAAATCATTTCGTTTCATCTAATTTATATATTAGGTTGAGGAAAAAATCTTTTCGCGTTATAGTATGTATGCACTTGTAATAAAATCTGTATCTGGCTGGTTTAGGTATCATTAAAAGTTTAAGTTTTAAAGAACATAATTCCAAATTCAAATTAGGAAAATGTGTGATTTTTATTTGTTTTTCGTACTGTCAAGATCAGTGAATCTAATTCTATGAAGAAATTCGATACATTTTAAAATGTTACTACAAAAAAGGTAAAAATGCAATGGAAGTCTCGAAAAAAATTTGCGTAGTTTATGGACCTAGTGCAGTGTCTGTGAGAGTAGTACAAAAATTTCGTTTAAGCGTTTTCAATCCGGAAATTTTGATGTCAAAGATGCACGTCGCTCTGGTCGCCCTATTACGGATAAAATGGATGCCATTTTTGAAAAAGTGGAGCTAGATCGGCATATTAGTATTTACGACCTAGCTGAAGAACTGGGAATTGACCACAAAACAGTTTTGGCGCATTTGAAAAAAACTGGGTACACAATAAAGGTCGATATTTGGGTACCTCACGAGCTCACTATAAGAAACCTAATGAACCGTGTACTCATTTGTGATTCTTTATTACGACATAATGAAACTGAACCATTTTTGAAGAAGCTAATAACTGGTGATGAAAAGTGGATCACGTACGACAAGAACGTGCGAAAAAGGTCGTGGTCAAAGGCCGGTCAGACTTCACAGACTGTGGCGAAACCCGGGTTAACTCGCAACAAGGTAATGCTGTGTGTGTGGTGGGATTGGAAGGGCATTATTCATTATGAGCTGTTACCACCAGGCAGGACCATCGATTCTGGACTCTACTGCGAACAAATGATGAGATTAAAGCAAGAAGTTGAGAGAAGCGGCCGGAATGAATCAACAGAAGGGGTGTGGTTTTTTATCATGATAACGCTAGACCTCACACATCTTTAGCCACTCAGCAAAAATTGAAAGAGTTTGGCTGGGAGGTGTTAATGCATCCGCCGTATAGTCCTGACCTTGCACCTTCAGATTTCCACCTGTTTCGGTCTCTTCAGAATTCATTAGGTAGTGTCAGGTTAACATCACGAGAGGACTGCCAAAACCACTTGTCGCGGTATTTTGATCAGAAGTCCCAAAATTTCTATAGCAATGGGATCACGTCCCTACCTACAAGATGGCAAAAAGTTATCGAACAAAATGGTACCTACATACTTTAGTTAAATGTAAATAAACTATATTAAAAAATGTTTTCAATTTTCTTACAAAATGCGAAGAAACTTTTTCCCCAACCTATTATATATAATATGGGTAGGCCAAATATACGCACTGCTCCAATGAGACAGCGAGGTATCAAAGTAAACGAAAATATCATCGATGTATATAATTTTTAGATTTTAGTTGATTTTTCAGCTTGACCGATTTCGATAAAATTTAAATGGGACCTGGGAAGTATACCCTTTCATACAAAAACATTATTTTTCAAATCGGTTCAGGCGTTTTCGAGTAATCGGTGAACAGACATGAAAATTCGAAAATGTTTTGAATTTTCTTAAAAAATGCGAAGAAACTTTTTCCCCAACCTATTATGACTTACAAAGAAATAACAAAGAAAAGGAAATTCGAAAGAATAAAGATCCTGCTACTAAGTATAGTTTAATTAAGTTGGTACATAATTATTTAGTAGTTACTTACGAGTAACAATTCCGTTCAAATGTAGTGCACACTTACGTAGTAAATTGCCTAGTAATTCCATGATTTATCGAGGGTTTGGTATGGTATATTGACTTGATTTCCCTCATTTGTTGGAATCGATAACGATATACGCTGCAGTTTTAACAAGGTCGTATTGATTTCTTGTTGGCCTAAATGTGTCGGATTTCAATTATTCAAACTTCCAATGGAAAAGAAAGAAATGGTAAGGTAAACAAAGAATTCTTTGCTACTTTATATTCAGAGACTATCCTTCCTTAATCCTAAAATATTATAAATTCTGTCTGCTGGTTTGATTGTCTTAATAATTACGTTTTCAAAACTAAAAAGAAACCGACTTCATTGAATAAAATTTAAGCCTATAATACATTTTTAGTGGAAAGTAGATGTATGTTGTATGTATATAATATGGGTAGGCCAAATAAACGCACCGATTCAATGAGACAGCGAGGTATGAAAGTACATGAAAACATCATCGATGTATACAGTTTTTAGATTTTTGTTTATTTTTCAGCTCGAAGATTCCGACGAATTGAGAACCTCCTCCTTTTTGATAAAGTCGGTTAAAAAATAATTGAAACTGGACAATAGAGGAAGCACTAGAGGAAGCAAATCTAACAAGAAATTTGGATGAAATGTTATCTGGACCGGGTGCTTTAGAAATATCTAGTTTTCTTCTTCTAATAATTGCTTTATTTCAATAGGATTAGTTTCAATATTACTAATATCTGAAGTTGAGTTAGTTACCTGAATGTTAACTAGGGAATCACTAAGGGAAGATGGCATATCAACTATTGTTGAATTAAGAAAAGTAGAATGAAAATAGTTTGAAAAAGCATTGCAAATAGACTCACCACTAGAAATATTTATTTTATTGTAATTCATCAAACATGGCATAGAATTTGATTTGGATCTACTTTTTACAAAAGTCCAATAATGCTTAGGGTCTGACTTAATTAAACCTTCAGTTGATTAAAATATTTATGTTTTTCTCCGATAGCTTTTTTCAATGCCAAGTTATACCATACAGGATACACACTAGAGAGATCATACATAGTTTGGTTAAAAAACTGTACCGATTCATCAACTGAGCGAGTTGAAAATTCAGTGGTCCAATCAATATCATTAATGGCATTATTTATTGACTCGAAATCACACCCTTATTAAATAAATGACGTGTGCGAGGTGCATAGTCTAACAAGGGGGTTTTAATATATGTATGACTAATTAACAAGGCCAGATGGTACTCATCTATTGGCGTCAATGGATCAGGACAATTAGATACAAAAATACGTTGATTAGAATAAACTAAATCTAGTAATCGATTACTTTTGTTGAATATTCCATTGAACTGATCAAAACTTAAGGCACTCATTACATCAACCAACATACTTATACTCATTACTACTTGATACTATTGATATGATGATGATGAAGTTATAACTCTAAGTTATATTGTTATAAGCATTATAACTGTTCCGTTTTCCAAAGTGTTTAAATCTCATTGCAGTTTCTTCAGTTCAGTTTTTATTTGACCTTCCTATTAATATACAAAGTGGTATTTAACAAAATTAAGTTTATTGTTAAAGTACTCAACAACATTTTTGAAATTAACGTTTAAATGCGTACTTCGGAACGTGTTCCTTATCAAGTTCGAAAGTAATATCGAAATCTTGGCGTTATCTCGCTCTCTCGTGAAGCAGTAATAGATTCATCATTCGTTCTTTCACACCACTACGTAGGAATAAAACTTTTATGTTTAAAAAGGTCAAAGTCGAAGTAAAAGATATTTTATTCAATACAATCACAAGGATCACTTTGAAACGTTTACATCCTAAGTGAACTTAGGTGCCAATTCCTCCTAACCCAAGCCCGAGAAGAACTGGCAAGAAACTCGCCCTGGTCCTAGCGCTTTTTTGCATGATCCATCTTATAACTACCTTAAATACGAAAAACTAATACAAGAGAGTTTATACATTTCAAATGTGTCGGCTAACTGCCTAACGGCAGAGCAACATGAGGCCATGCATTCTTATCCATAATATAGTCATTTATATATAATTATAATAATACGCTTTCTTCAAAAGACTACCCTTAATGTAATTGCTTACTTTGGGGCCAGATGATGCTGTGTGAAATGTCCGGTATTATTATTATTATAATGTAAGCTTTAAATTTCTTAATAGGTAGTTAAAGTTGCATTTTTCTTAATAGGTAGTTAAGAAGCACACCGTGTTCCACATAAAGGACCTATTTACTTTTCCTACTCGAAACCTAGGGATGTATAATTTGTTTCTGTTCCTAATCCTAATTGATTCTATGTAGGTCACTATTTTGCTGAAACCCATCTCTATTTTTATAAGTGTATAACAATTTTTCATATAATGTATTGTGAAACTATTGTAAGAATAGTAATTTCTTTAAATTTCTCTCAAAGATTCGCGGTTTCATTTTATAAATTGCACTTAATGCCCTTTTTTGAAGGTTCAAAACGTTCAAAACGTTCCTGAAACATGATGATTTTGATATACATGGTGTGCCTGCAGATCCGTCAGTGTACAATCCACTGCTAAAACAAATGTTAAGTTAGCTGACACAATTACCCTTTCAAATTTGGGTATTGGGGATAAAGATACGAACTTGCGATTTCTTTAGCAACTACAGAGCAACATAACTTCTGAAAATATATAATCTCGCAAATAGAAGGCAAAGAAAAATTAGTTTGTCGTTTGAAGACTTTTGACAAGTGGTTAAATAAGCAATTCCTTAAAACCCTCTTTGGAAAGAAAATCTCACTTATTGGCTGATAGCAAACAATTGATTTCCGACGAATGATGCAGTTTTCAATTGAATCGTGCCTAACAAGATTGCATCCTGACATCCATTAAAACTGCGAATGTAGGCGGAATAGCCACCATGTAGGATTTATCCCTTAATACGTTCTTGCTAGGGTTGAACTCCAATATTTTCTACTTTGTACTAGTTACATTGTATTTCGGTGTAGGAACCTATATGTTATCAGAAGCAATTACACATGCTATCGAAAAAGAAAAGTTATTTAATTTGTCAGAACTTTCAACTCGTTCAAGTAAACACAGGAGAATTTGTAACTAGAACTGGAATTTCGCTTCTGAGTAGTATCATCATTGGCCTTAGTTCATCTGTTGAATATGATTTAGGTGGCGTCAGTCAAGTTACAGAGCAGTTATTTGTAATTGAAAACGTTCGTTCATGGATCCACTCCAGCATGCTGAGGTGGGTGAAGTTTCTTCTCCTCTCTTAGGTGATCGTTATGTAGTACAACGGATGGTAAGAGTAAAAAACTTATAAAAATAAAGGTATTTTTGTAAAAAATCGTCTGAAAAGATGAGTGGTATAAATATTAAACAAAGCCCTCTTCCAATTTTGTCAAATGGTACTATCAAGCAAAATACTTGTTAGGCGTTAATAGGCGAATGTTGCAAGTTTAAAGCTACAATATAAATGATTCGCGGATCGATCCACGTAACCCTGCTCTACCTATCACATGGTAACCTAGCTCATATGCTGAGCAATTATCGCTCTAACATAAAACATGTATTCATATTGTTGTTCTGTGTCTGGGTGTTATAAAGAATCATATGTATGTATTTAT
The DNA here is from genome assembly GCA_948098915.1 of Lampropteryx suffumata. Lineage (NCBI taxonomy): Eukaryota > Metazoa > Arthropoda > Insecta > Lepidoptera > Geometridae > Lampropteryx > Lampropteryx suffumata. Next base: position 23,181,075 of record OX402544.1, read on the forward strand.
AAACATATAAGTATTTTATCAGTGATTTAGTTACCATGATACAAGCTATGCTTAGTTTGGGGCTAGATGGTGTTGTGTGCATTGTTCACATTTTTATTTATTTATTTTGAATATAAATTATATAAGAATTTGGTTCCATGTCTGCCAAAACATGATAAGAATGTTAATAATAAGAAAATCTTTTTTTAAAAATGGTTTCTAAATTTCCCCCAACACAGTTTTAAAGTTTTAAACAAAGACTTCTAAATATAAATTCTGAACCGTATTTCAAAGGACGATCTCTTCTGAGACATTGAAGCTTTTGTGGATTATTTATGTTAGAAAACATTTACTATAAACTACATTTGAACTATCTAAATCTATGTTATAAAGAGACATTATATTATTTATTGTATGTTTGTTTTTTTTTTGCAACGGAGTGACAGATTAATTAAACTTTTATAATTGTAAAAGTTAGAACTTTTGTTCATTGAAAAAGTTCTATCTGTCCCCCCGTCAATTAGAAGGGGGACAGGCAGAACTATTAATAGAATATACATATAGTAAATAATAGAGTATAATTACTGTATATTCTTGCCTTCAATACAAACAAAGGAATTTATGGTTGGAACGAAGTTTCTATCATAGTATATTATTATTGATAAACGTGTCATATTATTGATTAAAAATTAAAAATTAGTTGTATGTAAAGTCGGTTTACGGACGATAGTATAACGTGATAACGTCATGCGGTCTCGCTACGATCGTAACGGGACAATGAGTCATCCTTTTTCGTGCGTGCAGCCGGCGTTCATCGATATATTAAAAGCTGTCACGTCAAAAATTAATGAATTACTAGAGAGAGTAATTAAATCAAGTCATATTAAATGATTGTTGGAACGAAGTTCCTATTGCACGGTACGGACTTGGCGGATGGGGGCTAGGCGAAAAAAAGTGTAAAAATGTTCCGTCTCGACCTTTTCTTTATTGTAGACGGTTATCCATAGGGTGACACGAATGAATGAATTAGATGGATGAATGAACGGATGAATTAGATGAGTTGAATGTTATACAATAAAATGTTTATTTTCTCAACTTGAAAAAATTTATTTCCTACTATTCCTTCAATTCAAATAGTTATTTTTATTTTTTTTAATTTCTTAAATAAATAATCTCAAACATTTCTCACAGCATCATCTGGCCCCAGAGTAAGCAGAAGTTTTTTTGTTAAAACATATATATTATACATAGACACACCCAGACCCGAGACAAATACTTGCAACCTTCTGCGTCTCAACCGAACCTTAGCCAACTGCGCCACAGAGGACTTCAAAAACGATGTATAATAAAGCCCTTTTTTAGTTATTGTTAATTTAATAATTTAATAATGTAGGTTTTATACAACTTCGTATGCTACCATTATGCAGTTATTTATGAATGATCAAAATCCTTTGCATTTGTTTTTAAACAGAGTGGTGACGTTTTTATAGTAGACAGGAGCTTTAGAGATAGCATTGGTGATATCCAGTCCTGAGGCAATGAAGTCCACATGCCACCTACAAAAGACCGGAACGCTAGTCAGCTGACAAGGCCAGGCAAATAAGTCCCGATTGATTACGATTTGCAGATGGATTGATGAGGTAGTCAACGGCAAAATTAAAAACAGGTTCAGGTTGTTGCGACAGACGTATTTTGACCGTGCATTAAGTCATATGTTCTGTGACCTTAAAATCTCAGCAGCCATAATAAGTAAATAAGTAAATAAGTAAGTAAATGCCTATTATCGTGTCGCTCTTCATAACAGATTCGCCGCCGAGATCATAAATATAATTCATTCTACATGTTGAACATGTCCAATCTTTTGTATGATTATGTGCATATAAAAAATCTTAACAGACAGAGAGTGCGTTTTGAAGCCATGCAAGCAAATATTCCTAACATTGAAGACTTTTTACGTTTATCTGAAGATGAAGTATTTCTTTTCGTGCTAGGGAGCTATCATATTAAGCTTGCTAAGTCTTACGCCGAGCAACTTCGTGGTGGCCGTTATAATGTAGAACTATAACCGTGATAACGAGTTAAACGATTTACCGCGATGCAATATCCTGCTATATAATGTTTGGCTAGTCAGAGTACGGATTTTGTCACGCCATGTCCATTCCCGTATTTATTATAGTTATATTTGAATAGACCGGGATTTGGCTGACAGACATGCTATTGCGCATTGGTACTGCACTTGCCTTACAGGCAATCGCTGTGGGAAGTTGTGCGCTCATAATATCCATTGTATGGTATATGGTGTATGTACATAATGTAATTGTTAGCACAGTCAAGTGCTTGACAAGCACTAGCCCTGTTTTTATGACATGCAGTATAAAAATCAGAGCTTAACTTAACCTAGTAGTTTAACGTTTGACATGATTTTGGCTGTACTAATGGGTTAATAGGATATACAATAGACATTAGTTTACGTGAAATGTGCTTTTTAGTTTGTAAAAAAAAATATTTTTGGCGAAAAGTTTCTTTTTTATTACAAAAAACCCAATGGTTTTTTCAACTAATACTGGTACTTTCGACATATTTGGGTCCCAATGAATAAAATTGACACGTATTCCTTGACTGTTGCAGGGTGGGGACGGGGTTCATAGAAAATCCCCCATTTTCCTTTAAGGTTTTCGGAATTTTTCCTTTATATGTGCTATAAAACATTGCTTCATACCAAATTTCAAGATTCTATGTCGACTGGAAGTACCCTTTAGGTTTCGATTCCCTTGCGAGTAGTTGCGGGTTTGAAAATATGCGACATAAATTGCTGTTTCTTATGATTGCGTTGACATAGAAGTTTGATTTTGTTACAGTTTAAAGGTATAGATTATAGACTTGAGTATTTGATATTAATTTCAATTTAATACTTCTACGCGTTCATGAGAAAAGGGGTGGTAAGTTTAAAATAATTAAAAATATTTTTATTATATGATGTAACTAAAAATTTACGGTTATCGCAATTTTTCTTCTATCTGTGCTATACGTCGTTGCTTCTTACCAAATTTCAAGATTCTGAGTTCACGGGAAGTACCCTGTAGGATTTGATTCCCTTGCGAGTGAAAATTTTCGGAAATTTGCGTAAACGGCTGTATCATTTAATTGCGTTAGCTTAGAAGTTTGATTTTTTCACAGATTTAAGGGACAGTAAACCTGAGTATTAGATATAAATTTCAGCTTGATACCTCCACGCGTTCTTGAGAAAAAGGGTCTTGACAGACAGACGGACGGACGGACAACAAAGTGATCCTATAAGGGTTCCTTTTTTTTCTTTCGAGGTACGGATCCCTAAAAACTGCGTCCAGTGTCACGACTAACAATATTTTAGGAAAATTTGAGATTATATGAATGGCTTTCGGGCTAAAACCTGCTCCGTTATTATTTCAGAGGATGATGCTGTCGAGCTGTTGTATTGTAACTTTCGTGGCCTTGAACCTTCTGTACAGAAACTTAAATCTGTATTTTCTAAACTCAGTTACACCATACATCTGAGTTTTGACGACGAGAAGTTGCTTACCTAGGGCATGTCATCACGTACAATGGAGTTTCTCCTAATCCGAATAAGGTGAAGAATGAAGCAGAAAAACTATTTTCAATTTCTAACACGATGTAAAATCTTGAAAAGGTTATTATTACCGCCGATTCATTGAGAATATTTTGTATATATCAAAACCAATGTATATTACACCTTCACATAAAAAAACCCACTAACTTTCAACACGTTTTTACTAAAGCTCATCTTAGCTCTCCTCGTTACAGTTCCGAGATCCCTCTTAGCCCTTTGTAGTAACGATGGATTTTTCTTGTTATGCCGTTGCCGCAATGTTATTCCAAGGCGAGGTTAACAAGGTAAAGCCCATTGTATATGCGTCTTAAATATTAAATAAACAAGAAGGCAACTATTCAACAACTGAAAAGGAGCTTTTCGTCTCTCTGTTATTTGTGCCGTTAATACATTTCGGACCCTATCACTGCTCATACGTTTATAATCGACCCATTGAAATAAGTAAAAATGCAAAAAGTATAGGCGGACGTTTTAAGACGGCAGTTAAAACTCGAAGAGTATGAAAATCATGTATAATCCAACAGAGTAACTATTAATGCAGACGCATTATCTGTTTATTCATAGATAATTGATTCAGGCGTGACCTTGCGGAAATCCATTACGAAACCTTAAATAGATAGACAAATAACTAGAACTATGGCCTCCAATCTATTCCCAATGAGTTAGACACGATGCAGACGCATGCACCTCCCTCCCACCCGCAATTGAAAAGCCTCGTGGAGGATGAGTCGTGGAGAGGCGAATCACGTGTCGAATTTAATTTGGAGGTTGCATGTGTAGATGGTGTTCGCTAGCTTTATAAGGCTCTTTCAAGCTCCCTTGAAAGAGTGGAGTGGTTTTAGTCAAATTTATTAGTTAGTTATTAGTTAGTTTTATTACAATTCGGAAATATTTGAATTATAGAGACATCTAAGCTGTATCATTATAATGTTTGACCTATTAACTATTGTTTATTAGACATAGACATACACATAGCCACTCATTTATTTGTTACTCGAGCACACAATTAGTACAAACCGAAAAATATATTGCAGAATAAAGTAAAGTTGAGAATACAGAGAGTAGGTATGTCATGTCATGTGCCACAGTAACAAAAGGTCTCGACTCAGTACAATTCGCCTCGCCACTTGAAGGTAGCTAAGCGCTGGTATTCTGTCAAAATCTTCAGCTAAAAGACCCTGTGAGATATTTTTGTGGAGTGTTGAGTAGAACTTATAATAATAAGTAAGACTAGAAGTACAATAATATAGTATTATTTAAATAAGAAAAGCTTTGTTGATTGTGCCAAACGAAATTGATTTGTTTTAATTAAAACGCATAATTATAACACTAAACCATTAAAAGGATGTTAATATTAATAATAAATAAAAAAAAAAGATATACTACCAGTAAAAATGCTTTATAACGTTTTTTAAATGTGAACTTCGGTTTCAACACCCCAAGGGGTTGTAGGTGGAGGTATATTGTTTTAACACTTGGTTGCCTGATAGGGAAAACTTCCACGAAACTCCACGGTTTTGTGTTTGCTGTAGTGCAGCAAGTTTCTTGTTGGTCTCTGACTATACTTGTTCCTTGGGAAGCTAAGTTTTTCGTAAAGATACTCAGGTGTTCCGAATGTCACAATAGAATGAACCAGTGTTGCAAGGTGCAAATTCCTCCGCGAGGCCATATTGAAAGTGGAGTGAATTGTTCAGACGGGGTGTGTTGTCGACGGCCCCATCGAATAAACGTATAAAGTAAAAATTGTACCTTTACAGGAGCAATTAAAAACGTAAAAGAACATATTACTCGGTGATTATTATATATACCAATAAACAATGTATTACCAAATTAAAGGTAAAAAATCTTCTTTTTTCAAATAAAATATAAAATACCAACATACGGATACAATTTGAAATATTTAATAAAAACGCTTTTAAATTTTTATTTTAGCTAAAACTTGTCGAGTTTGGTTCGTTTTCAATGTTTACACTATTATTCGTCGGAAATGTTAAAGTTTCTAAAAAGTGTATCAAAATATTGACCTGGTTTACTACGGGTATTTTGATTTGGTAATGTGGTTATTAGATAGTTAGATGGTAATTCCAGTAATTGGGTATATATTTTAAAATTGCAAAATTGTATTACTGTTTTATTCATTTAGCTTTTTATTGTACAATACAATATTTTGTAAAATGCGTTTGTTTAACTACAAAGTACTGAATATTTAAAATATTTTAGAATAACTTGGTACTTACAGGTTATTCTAAATTTTTTTGAGGGATAAAACAATTTGATACTTAATTATAAAAGTATCTATCTAGTTATGTCGCTTTTTACTGAAATAACAATAAATAAAACAGAATAATAAGTTTTAAATAAGTCATTTGGTTCTTAGCACAAATTTTACTAAAAACAAGATGACACTCCAAAACAACGTTTTTTTATCATAGATAGACCTACGTTTGACCACGAACTCGCCTAATGTTAAGCGACGATGTGGTCGACGACGAGGCACGCAGGTCTAGAAGATTTACTCTTGACCTGAAGAAACCCAGATTGTAATTTTCAGGAATGACAAGACGACGGCAAAGCATTTCAATCCTTGGCTGTACGCATTAAAAATGTGAAAGCAAAGCGCTTTGTTTGTAAGGGTGGTAGACTGATAAGGTATGGATGGTATTGAGCGGTACCTCTGCTTGTCCTGTTGTGAAAGTGCATCGTTTATGTGCAGTAAAAACAGTGTGGCCGAGAGCAATGACCCTTGAGGTACTCCGGCATTAATTGCCAATATATCAGACAAGCAGCCGTCAAAAACTTCTCGAATGGATCTTTCCCTCAAGAAGGCAGCAAGCCATGAGCAGAACTGAACTGGCAATCCGTAGGCTGGAAGCTTAACAATAAGGCTAGCGACCAGACCTTTATCAAAGGCCTTTGAGATGTCAAGTGAAACAGCTAATGCTTCACCATATTTATCTTTAGCCTCACTCCAAATGTGCGTGACATACGGTAGAAGATCCCCAGTCGATCGCTTTCGTCGAAAACCGTATTGTCGATCACTGAGTAGCTCGTCTTCTTCAAGGTATATAAGGACATTCGTATTCAGGACACGTAGTAGGGAGGTGACCAAAATTGGGCGGTAATTTGATGGGTCAGCGCGACTGCCTTTCTTGGGCACAGGTTGCACATTAGCAAGCTTCCAGGATTTTAGGACTATTCCAGTTTTCAAATATAGGCGAAAAAATCTTGTGAGTATAGGAGACAACTCAGGGGCACAAGTTTTCAACACTACAGCCAAAATGCCATACGGACCACTAGCTTTGTTCATTTCAAGACTCCGTAACGTTTTCAGCACTTATTTTTGATGAATGCAAATTTCTCGCATTGTCGCTTCGCACCGAAGAAAGCTAAGTGAGGTTTCGTTAGAGTTTCTAGACGTGAAGCTTCAGCAAATTGAGCAGCAAAGAGATTCGCTTTCTCGATTGCATTATGGGCTAGAGATCCATCCGGTTTTAGTAGTGGAGGGAAAGAAGGGCGGCTGAAGTTCGCTTCCACCGAATTGGCCAAGGACTAGAATGCTTTGCTGCCAGCTGGATGTGTCGCATGCTTGGCACCCATACGGCTAATTCGATTGAAGCGAGCCTTCTGTAACACCTTCTTGAAGGACTTGGCGTCTTGATTAAAAGCTTTCTTCTTAGTTCGTGTATCCGTGGCTTTGCTGTTGCGAGCAACAGCCCAAGCTCAACGCATAGAACCCCGCTAGGACCTCCATCCTCCAGGACCAGAACGCGAATCCAATCCCATTGCATAAAGGGGTTAGACAGGGAGATGTTATTTCTCAGAAACTGTTCCCCTCTGCATTTAAGGATGTTTTCAAGCACTTGTACTGGCATAGACTAATATCAACATCAATGGCGAACGCATCACTCACCTTCGATTTGCCAACAATATAGTCCTCATGGTAGAATCGCTGGAAGACCTTGGCACAATGCTCAGCGACCTCAATATCGTCTCCCAGTAGGTCGGTCTTAAAATAAACATGAGCAAGACTAAAATCATGTCAAATGCTCATGTTGCACCCGTACCAGTACATGTTAGGAGCGATATAATCGAAGTTGTAGACCATTGTGTCTATTTGGGTCAGACGATTCAACTAGGCAAGTCTAACTTCGACAAAGAGGTCAGCCGACGAATCCAACTCAGATGGGCATCGTTCGGGAAATTACGGCACATCTTCTCGTCACAGATACCGCAGAACCTTAAGACGAAAGTCTATAATCAGTGCGTGTTGCCAGTGTTGTCATATGGAACTGAGACTTGGTATCTATTGGTTTCATACACAAGCTCAGAGTCGCGCAACGTGCTATGGAGAGAGCTATGTTGGGAGTTTCACTACGTGATAAAATCCACAACGAGGAAATCCGTAGAAGAACCAAAGTCACCGACATAGCACACAAAATTTGCAAGATTAAGTGGCAATGGGCAGGCCATATAGCTCGCAGAACTGATAACCGATGTGGAATAAAAGTGCTCGAATGGCGACCAAGGACAGGAAAACGAAGCGTAGGACGACATTGTAAAGATATGGAGTCGGTGGATGGAGAGGGCTCAAAATCGTTCTTCCTGGAAATCTATTGGAGAGGCCTATATTCAGAAGTGGACTTTAAAGGCTGATTATGATGATGATGATCCCCCCCTCGCATTTATCTATTGTCCATCCATATTTTACGGAATATATCATAATTTTGATAAAATGCTTTTGCAATAAAATGCTTTTACTAAATCGATATGTAAAAGAAACAACGAGAAAATGTGTGCAATAAAAATAACACATTTTGATAATACATTTTAGAATTGTTAACAAACTATACACAGTTTTAGGGTATTTGTTATGTTTTGGTAAAGTTTGGTAAAATTATTTAGGAAAACGAAGATTAAAAAGAACAAATGAATAAAATTATAGAGAAAGTTACCTATTTACTATAAGCAAACTCCAAAATTCAGTAAACACTTTTACGATTATTATTTTGTTTCCAAATTCCCACGAATAATATTACAAAGTTAGTTTGCAATAAATGAGTGAGAATAGACGGTGTGCAAAATACATACTTGCAATATTCGTGCGAGATCGGTATTTTTATTTTCCACAGAATAAACATTAACAGTAACGTAAATATAAATTTAACTGATAAATGTTTCTGAAAAAAAATTAGGTGTATTTTAAGCGTAAAAATCCTTCATAATTCAATTTATTAAATAAAAAAAAAAAAATTTACGGCATAAGCCTTTACCCGTTTATTCGGTGGGACCGTCGTTGTGACTTCGCGATGGTATGTTATAGCAAAAACGGCAACATGCACTTTGTACTTTGTAACGCCCCCCCTCTCGCTACTACTACTCTTCGATGCACCTAACTTTATTTTCGCCTTCTCTACTAATTAAAAGTACCAAAATTAACCCCAATTAACCCCAAATGGTATTATATAATATAATTTAAATCCCTAAACATACTTTGATCTATTATTAATTTGGCCAACGTTTTAAATCCCTAAACATACTTTGATCTATTATTAATTTGGCCAACGTTTCGTCTAGTGGTTGTGATTAAAATCCTACGTTGTGTTTCTAATATAGTAACTCTGATTCTTTAAGAGAATTATGTTGAGATATGTATTTAAAATATTATAAACTTTGTTATTAGAAGTAATCATCCTCTATAATGAAGAATATCTTTGATTTGCCTACGCTGTGGTTCGATATTTAATTTTATAATTATATTAATTATTGTCCTTTAGTAATATTATAAACTGCAAAAAGTTAATAAGTATTATATCCAATCTAGTATTACTGTGAAACCTTATTATAACGGTTTAAGTTATTTCAATATTTTAATACGATATTAGTTCTTGTCATTAAATGTTACTTTGTATAATATCAAGCTCCGCACGCGTGATATCTACATAAACAGCAGCCTAAATCATTCCCCAAAGTCGATCTATATTTTTATCAAAATCCATCAAAATCAGTTCAGCCGAGAAACGTAACAGACAGACAGACATAGTCACTTTCTCGTTAATATAATATAGATAATAGTTTTGGTAGTTTCAATAGTTAAGCAAGGTAAATATTCTTGTTCTATATTAATACTTCCTAATAGCAGCTTATGTCATTCTAGTCCTACATTGATATATTTTTTGCGGCTTAGATCACCAGCCCCTCCTCGCTAGCGATAGTAGGTTTCTTTCCATGCGACCTGGACAGCCTTCCTCCGCAATGGACAATTTCATGTCCCAAGGGAACTCTAATTTAATTTTGACAACAAACAAAACATTTACTTCAGTAATTAGTATGTCTGTCATGGTTCAGCAAAGGGGTATCAGAGGGCTTAATCTTTTATCAAAACGTCCTTGTAGTAAGTCGGTCCAACACATTCAAGGGCAATTACTTTACTTTTGTCTGCAAGCAACTCACATACCATCTATCCACTGGTATTCTTCTAGTATCGCACCTTAGAATGCAACTGGATACATAGAAGAGTCCTGCCTAACTCCTATCCTACTTGGCAAAGTTCCCTAATCCTACAACACAAGAATCTTACCCTACTCGATCCTAATACAGATTATTATCTAATACAATATGTTGTGATTTTATTTGTTAGATCCGTAGAGTAAAGAAGATTGATAATGTGTGATAGATATACCAATTATATGAATAGTTTAACTTTAATTTCATGAATAATATCAAATTTGGATAGCTTAATTCTGAGCCTTGAGAGATATTTCTCTATACTATTACTAGGTAAAAGTCTGAATTAGATAAAATTATATCAACAGTAATATTCATACTGACTCTTCGTCGATAGCAGCTTTAGTCTTTCCATAGATTCAAGCAAGCTAGAAGGACTTTCGCCTCAAGAGTTTGATAGAACTTATCTAATATGATTATTAATAAATCAATAGTAAGACTCATCCATAAGATCTCCATTAAATATGTACCACAATGTACAAATAATGAACATTTGAATTTAAGGTGTAGGATATCATTATTCCAATTCATAAGAATTTATAATTGCTTTCAACTAGACATTTATTATCTAGTGCAATGTTTCAGCTAAATCTTTAGTAAATAATTGGTATTACTATCTCATTGGATAATTGAGTTTATAAGTTTAATAACTTTTAGTCAATATTAGTTTTCCCCACTGGTTCGCGCATTGATTTAGTATACAGGTAAACTACGTAGTCCTACGAGAACCATAAGTAGATTTATACTACTGTATAGGTATGGATAATAGTAATTCGACAACCTAGGCAAACTGGTTGAACTGTGTTGTGTACCTGATGTCCTACCTAACCTAATCTGGTGTGTGAATCAGCAATACTGGAAGCAAGCTTCGTACATTTAAATGTGTATGTCACTCATCAGGGTGCAATGATGAGCTACCTAGCTGCTAATTGGGGGACAGCGAGTTGTAAACCTCGACTTTGTACCTAACCCCTAGTACGTCCCTACAATCTACTTCCGACAGACCGAAGTCCTGGGATGTCATCTGTAGATTAAAGGCAATATAATGTGCAAGTATATAAATAGATAAAGATAGACTATGCCGATTGCTTCTGTTAAGTCCGGTTCTGCCTTCCTTACACAGAATGCAACCAATCATAGGGAACCATTAAGCCGATCCTCAGGAGAGGTAAAATCTGGCTCCAGGCTCATTCCGAGAGGTCCTGGGGGAACTCCTAACAGGGTGGGAAAGCCAGACTTGAGTATAACACCGCTAGGTTTCCATCTGACCCACAGACCATGCCGTGTAAGAGCTTCATTTAATTACTTTGGTGAATCTTGTCTTTCTTCACGAACTCTTAAACAATTTCCGACTCACTGACCTGATAAACTATTACGTAACTCACACAATGAAACTATCATAGAAACAACGTACGACAAGACACCATGTAATTGTAGGAAACGATGAGAGAAAATCTACGTTCTCTCATCGTTTCCTACAATTACATTCCTACAATCTAAAAACGTTCAGCTCGACCAGCCTCACGCGCCTTTCTATCCAGAATGACAAAATCCGCCGTCTTCTTTTTCATCTTTTTTTCTCTTTCTTTCCATTTTCAAACACATTTGAAATTTCGATTCCATTTCAATTTACGACCCAACCTCCGTGGTATAGCTAAATAACCTCTGTACTAAATCAAGCCCTTAATTAATTAAAATTTCAATTTATTCCCAACTTTATGTAGTTATTTCATGATTTATATATTATATCATGAACATAAATAGATTTTAATTTATCTATTCTAGTTTTAATATTGTTTTTATATAGCTATTTAATTGTTTACGCTTTCGAACTCAACCTCCTTAGAGATCTTCCCGTCCCAAATCGTTCTATCAATAATAGATTAATAGAAGGATAAATTATTCTATCTTATAGAATCAAATTCTATTTAATCTTACTAATTCAAATCCAGTATTATTTATTATGATACTCTATGAGTCGTAAAATATTTCTAAACCATAGTCTATAATCTTAGTATGAATTACTTTTTGCTAGCTTTCACTCACGGACCTTGACAATTGCATACATCTGCCATAATCCGTCTATGGTATAGTCTGTCATGACAGATGCTTTGTTTATTTACATTGTAATGAATTACGCACTATTTTATTCAATAATTAAAGATCGGAGATAGAATTGCTGGTAAATCTGTTCTGATAAGAATGACCCATGTATGCTGAAATACGTGATATTATACGTGATAACTACGTGATATTAATAAGGTTTGTACCCAAGCAAACTATAATAATTGTGAACCATAACGGAATTACCTTCTGTTCCGTTACACAGGACAAACGTTGATCAATCATGATTCCTAGGTATTTTGTTGCTGTTACCTTAATGATGTTAGGGTAGTCACATGAAGCTTGGATAGAGTTACATTTGTGTATTTTTAGGCTAAAATCGAGATTGGGTTGGCTGTTATTGTATTTCATAAAAGTCATGAAGTTAGTTTTGGAGACATTTAAGGTAAGTAAATATAGGCTAAGCCATTTAGATATATTAGAGAGTCCCTCTTCGGTTCTTTTTTTAATGTCATCCCAGGATACGCCAGTAAAGACGACAGCAGTATCATCTGTATAAGAGAAGATATTTGCATTGTTTATTTTGAGGCTACAGAGGTCATTTATGTAAACTAAAAATAGAGTTGGGCCTAAAATGCTTCCTTGAGGTACGCCATAGTTAATAGTCTCATGATCACTGATATATTGACCGATTTTAACACTTTGCTTGCGTTGAAATAAGTAGTCTGTCAAAAGGGCTAGCGGCCTGCCTCGTACCCTGATATTTTCCAGCTTTTTAATAATAATTTCTACAGACACAGTATCAAAGGCTTTCGTGAGATCCAGGAATGCAGCCAGGCACTTTTTTCCGTTGTCGACTTGTTGCACAATAAGGTTAATGAGTGCTGTAACAGCATCTTCAGTAGAACGTCCTTGTCGTAAACCGTATTGCGAGTTTGAGATTATGTTAAACTTATCTAAATATAATAAAAGACGGTTATTAATCAGTTTTCCATTATTTTTGAGATAGATGGCAGTACGGATATAGATCTGTAATTATTAATGTCATCACTATCCCCACTCTTATATACCGGGGTTACAATAAACTGCTTAAGAAGATTGGGAAATATTCCTTTTGTAAAGCATAGGTTTGCAAGATGACATAAAACTGGGATTAATATATGTTTAGATAATTTTAGAAATTTAGTAGGTATGTTATCCCATCCGGGTGCACTTTCAGACTTGAGATTCATTATGACATTATGGAGTTCTTTGGGATCTGTTTCCAAGAGTACAAAAGATGAAACTTGACTGGGAGGTAGATTAACAACAGAAGATGAGAGATCGTCTGTTATATTATGTGTAGAAATACTTTCAGCTAGAGACTTTCCTACATTAGAGAAAAACAAATTTGCAAAACTAACTGATTCTTTAGGTGAACCCTTCGTATTTAGTAATTGTATATTCGGTGTCTTTGTTGATTTGTAATTATTTATATTGTTAATAGTTTTCCATAATATTTTACTGTTTTTCGACGATTCATTAAGTTGTTTTATGTTGTATTTTCTCTTAAGTTTTTTTATCAAGTTATTACAGTAATTCCTGTATCTTTTATAGGTTATCCTTAGTGTTTCATTATATGGGTCAGTGCGTAGTTTTCTCTGCATATTATTTCTATTTATGATGCAGCGTAAGATGCCTTGTGTTATCCAAGGCTTTATTATTTGTTTGCTCCGAGGCATACAAATAGTTATTGTATTGTCAATGAGACATTTTTGCATCATAGTAATTAATAGCCTACATAGAGAATCATTTCATTAGGATCATTTAATTTAAGAAATTGTACAAGACTTTGCTCATTTAAGGATTTTATGGAATTTTCATAATTAACTACGACTTTAGACCTGTACCAGTTCTTATCTGTAATTTTTGAAAGGCTCAGAAGGATCATAATTGACCATATTATAAGTAACAGAGGTTTGTAGCAAGGCAACATTGGCGGAGTTTTTATTTTTATTTATTTTTAACATGACGTGGTCTAAACAGCTATCTACTCTCGTAGGTAGGTTATGTCCAGGTAGAAGGCCATGCATGGATAACATGTTTAAATAGTTTAGTCTATTGTTTCTTTCTTGACTATTTTCTGTTGATCTTGGCAAAATATTGATATTTATGTCACCTACTAGTATAATTTTTTCATATCCTTTAATACTTTCTAGATACGAGTTTAAGGCGTTTACAAATAATTCAGCATTTGCGTTAATAGCATTCAGCATTTGCGTAGAAATAGTAGTAATACTATTGATGCTCGGTCCATGTTCCTGCCAACTAGTCTAATGTTTGAAGTTCGAGTTGTTTACGTCGTTGTAGCGATGCGATGTAAGCTATAACAACTGGCATTTTATATTTTTTCTTAAACTCTCGTACAATTAGCACAACAAAATCGTAACACATGGAATTTCTGATTTTTCTGTAAGTAAATGTTAATTCATAATAGTGTTTCTATTGTTTCTAAATGTTTTTAACACGATTTATATTAAGAACATTTCGATTTTTAATTTGTATCATAATTTAATATAATATAATGCCGGAAAATTTACACATCATCGTCTGGCCCCAAAGTTAGCAGTACTTGTGTTATATTTTTTTTTATAAATGAATACATAAAATAGAAACACCCAGACCCGATACAAATACACACATGAAAAAAGTCTAAGCAACATATAACTTTTTTAGTATTTTTTTTACCTCGTTTTCAACTTTCATGGAATATCAAACCTTCTTTGAAAAGTCAACCTCTTAGATAATAAATACTGGCAGTTTTTTCAGTATATTATGTTATTAAACAATAAAAAAAATTTTTTGTTTATTTTAACGGCTCTTCATAGATATGGTTTTATTTCATAATCAACGAAAAAAAGTTAGTAACCACAGTAATAATTGGTTGTGTGTCGCGAATAATAGTCCTCGAGTAATACTATGTAATGGAGCGTCGTCATCTTAACACGGAAGAGATGCAAAGAGCTGTAGGGATGCTAGAAATTGAAAAAGGTCAAGCCTATGTTGCCTGGCATTTCGGTGTTCATCAAAGCGTAATTTGCTGACTCTAGGGGCGTTATTGTGACACAGGTCTGATCCGTCTGAACAGCACCCAGGCCGAGGGCGTATTACTTCTAGTCGTCAAGACCGATACATCCAGATAACATGTAAACGTGAACCAAGGCTGACTGCCCAAGAGATGCCTCGTCCAATCAGACGCCTACAAATCCGTCACGGAAATCGAGCTCGTCGTATTCAATGGTGCAGACTACGCGTGCTATGGCCGCAAGAACGATGGGACCAAATTTTGTACTGCGACGAATCTCGATTTGGGTTCAAAGAAGAATGAGGGTATATCGTCGCCCAGGAAACACTGAACGTCTAAGATGTGTCCGGGAAGTCCACCCATACAGCGGTTCGATAGTAATGGTTTTAGCTGGAATAGCTAAAAACCGCAAAACCAATCTCGTTTTTATAAATGGCAACCTGAATGCTGAAAATTTTGTGGAACATGTGCTAGCCCCCTATGTTCGTCCATTTTCACAAACATCGGGACCTGAGTTTACATTGATGCACGACAATGTCGGTGGGCGAAAATATACGCGTTTTGCCATGGCTAGCTCAATCGCCCGACTTGAATCCCATTGAGCATATGTGGGATATTCTTTAGAGAAGGGTCCTGAAAGATCGTGATGGGGTTTTAACGGAACAACAGCTAAATAATAATTACGTTTTAAAAATTAAAAAGAAAACCGACTTCATTGAATGAAATTTGAGAATACATTTTTAGTAGAAAGATTCCGACGAATTGAGAACCTCCTCCTTTTTGATGAATGCGGTTAAAAATAAATGGTTGTTTGTACCTAAAGTCGGTTTACAGACGATAATTTTACGTGATAACGTCAAAGGAAACCTTGATGAAAAATTGCATACTTTTAACCTATTAAGATGCATCACAAGCCGAACGCTTAGGCTGATCATGCCTCTCTATCGCTCAGGCGGATAATTTTTCGTGCGTGCAGCCGGCGTCAAAAATTCAATTTTATAAAAATAATTACGTTTTAAAAACTAAAAAGAAAACCGACTTCATTTATAAGAAAATACGAAACTTTGAAGATCGGTCGAGCTGAAAAATCAACGAAAATCTAAAAAACATCGATGATGTTTTCATGTACTTCGATACCTCGCTGTCTCATTCGAGCGCCGTGTTTATTTGGCCTACCCATATTATATATATATACAAAATACATCTACTTTCCACTAAAAATGTATTATAGGCTCGAATTTCATTCAATGAAGTCGGTTTCTTTTTAGTTTTTAAAACGTAATTATTTAATAAACCAACTCCTGCAAAAATCTCTAATATACTCGAAGTTAATGACGGGTCAACCTTTTCTGGTAAATACGTTCTTATATTAAAAGGCACGAGACAAAAAATTGTAAAACTGGTGGGTGCATTGTTTATATAAAAGACCATCATCGAAGCTTACTTCGTAAAGTCATATCGCCGGTGTTGAAAGGACTTTGTAAAACAACAAGTTTTTGCGTGTAGTTCAAGTTTTAAGAAACTCGCGTCTAAGGTGAAGGTTGGAGAACAATATAAGTTTTCAAAGCAGAATTAAAGTTAAAGTTAGTGCTGACTGGCTTCGAAAAGGAATCATAAATAGATGTCACGGCAGAATTCGCGTCGTTTTATTAAACAATAATAATGTCCGCCATCTTGTATTTTGCAAAGATGCTACTAATATCGATTTATTAGAAACATTTAATGCCATTTTGTTTTCGAATTGATTATATTTTAGTGTTTATCTTAAAACATTAAATTTAAGATAAACTTAAGATAAATTGAAGCAATAATATATTTGCGAAATTCGGAGTATCCAATTTTACAAATTGAGTAATTTCTGTCAACTTATGCGAGAAATCGTTTATTATCGATATCGATAATTTTTATTATAATTTGAAACCAACATGTTTAATGAGTTAAAATAGATAGGTATAGAATAACTTTACAGGTATTAATAGTTTATATAGTAAAGTATAGACACATTTTTGTGATTACTTATTAGTAAATTAAATAAGAACAAATAACATTGATTCAATCTGTTTCACGTGTATTTTATCATCATCATCATCATCATTATCAGCCCATAGCAGTCCACTGCTGGACATAGGTCTCCCTTAATGAGCGCCATTGCGCCCTGTCTTTTAAATTATTTTATATTATTGTATATTATTCTGTACATTTCTGTAATTATTTCTGTAAATAAATTTACGCTCCTTACATTCAATCTTAGATAAGTACTACATACTACATTATGTATATTTATGCTCTGTTGATTTTCCTTAGAAATAAGGCTTTTCTTTGTTTTCAGTATCACCTATTTGAAATTATTATTTTTAAATAAATAAACATGTTCATGAATAATCTCTGCTGTTTCATATTTATACCTTACTAACATAATTGCGTCTGATTGCGGTAAAAGAAAAAATATTATTTTTGCAAATACCACGTGCGAGTTGACGAACGACTCGCAAAAAGACAATTTAAAAATAATGCACTAAAAAGACCGAAACAAGTTTGAGAATAGGAAACAATATTAAAACAAACTATAAACAAAGTAAACTCTACTTCGGTTTAACAACCTATATTATAGGCTGAAAGCCTAAGTCAAATACCCGCATTAAGTTTAATACCCGGAAGGACCCAATTGTAAATTATAAAACGAAAGAAAATTTATACGGTTGTTAATAAAAAAAAGTTTTGAAAATTTTTAAAAGTTATACCTGTCCCCCCGTCACTAAGGGGGGGACAGATAGAACTATTTATTTAAGCCAATAAAAAAATAATTATTTAATATGTACAAATATAACTGTATTCACGTTCCAATCCCTTTATAATTACAATGGCAAAATTACATATAATGTTAACCCATCAGTCACTGACACTACTAGAACTTATTTAAATAACCAGGCTAATATTATATCATATCATATTATATCATGTTTGGACGCGCGTGATGTCTCTCCTAGTTTATCCGTCTCGTAAGGAGCGTACATTGTCTGCCAGCCAAACGGCTAACTTCACGTTTGTTACTCTGACATAACTATTCTAGAGCCACGCCAGGCGTACTCCTCACTACGAAGGCACGAAGAAACAAGTACAATTTTCGCACTCTACCTGTTAGGCAAATTTATAGAGGAGTGCGTGCCGTACGAAATGAGTTACGCGACAGAAAGGGGATCGTCTGTAGTTATTTATATTATACTAGCTGTTGCTCGCGACTTCGTCCGCATTTTTTTTAAAAGAATTTTAGCTTAAATCTTTCCCCAGGATGCTTTTTATGTCATTGCCAATTTTATTGATAAGTTTCAAACCAATCACCCACCACCCATTAAAATGTTTCCATACAAACATTCACATGCCATTTTACTCCTTTATAAGAATTAGTTAGAAAAATCCTAATACACGTGTACATTTATTTTGCATTTTAAGTATCCAAACCAAGTTTCTAAGATTTCTAATCGCACTACCCGTTAAAAAGTTCCCATACAAACTTTAACACCCCATTTTTACCCCTTTGTTGGGCTTATTTTGAAAAATCCTGAAACACGTGTCCATTTATTTGTCATTTTGTTAATTCTTATCAAGTTTCAGGCAAATCACATCAGGTGTTAAAAAGTTTGATACATTCGTTTTCACCCCTTTAGCCTCTTAGGGGATGAATTTCAAAAAAAATTAGCCTTAGTGGGTGGTTTTGCTGTAAAAGGAAGCTACTTTCCAAATTTCCGTTTTCTAGCTTTAGGGGTATAGGCTCGGCGATGATGAATCAGTCAATCAGTCAGGTTAAGTTCTTTTTCGTATTATTTTTCGTTCGGTAGTCTGATTCTTAACTTAAAATGGCTGACAAATATATGTTGTCCAAGTAAACAAAATTTCGTATTTTGCTATCTTTCCAGTGGTGTTTACAAATTTCGATAAATGATGTATCTACTAAAAACATTTTTAACCAACTTTAAAAACAGAAGGAGGTTTTAAATTTGGTTGTTTTTTTTATATTCAATGATGTGGGTTTTCTTTTAGTTTTTAAAACATAATTATAATACTTGTACTATGTTTTCTGTGCCAGACATGAGAAAATTCCAAGAAATGCATGGCTGGCTTCTTTGCAAGTAAGTACATAGCATTTTAGACCGTATTCTATTCAAAAAAAAAATACCTTAATCAAAGCTCTTATTGTTTACAGCAAATATTTAGTTATTATGAATAAATGTTGTTGTAAATGTTATTATAAAAAATCAGGTTGTATCTGCAATTTTAGTTGGTAACATAAATAAAACAAGATCGGAAATACAATGGCTTAAGAAAAAGCCGGCCATGCTCTTCAAGGAATTTTCTTAGCTCTGGCACAGAATCTGGCATATTACTACAAGAACAGAAGGCGGACTCCACTAAAGCTAAATTAGTTCTAGTAGTGACGGTAACTGAAGGCTTGACATTATATAGAATTTTACTATTGTATTACATAAATAAACTGAAATGTAATACAGCTTTATGTGTAAATAATTGTTTTATTAATTGAAGGACAGGTCAGAATAAATAGTTCTGTCTGTCCCTTTTGTAATTGACGGTGGGACAGATAGAATTTGTTCAATGAATAAAAGTTTTATCGTTCGATCTGCCCCCCCCATTGCAAAGAGGGGGGACAGATTGAACTTTTTTGGCCCAACTGTCCTCCTAGTGGGACAGATGGGAATAACCCCTATTTCACGCCAAAAATATACCGTTTGTATATATTTTTCACACACCTTGGCAGTCGGGTAAAAACCCGTTTATTACTTCTAATTAAATTTAAACTTATGACATATATATTTGTAATCCATTTAAATGTCCTTTATTTTGATACCCTACTCCATAAGTTTGGTAATTTTTTTAAATTAAATATTACTAGTTACGATAAAAATCTGCCGTTTTTTTAACACCTATCTGAGGACACTTGGGTTTTTAAAACGAATGTAATGATACCACAACCGTCGAAATTTATCCAGCCGTTTGGAAGACACGAGGTAATAAAACAAATTACAAATATACATATTATACATACAAGATACAAGATACGCACGAAAAACATAAAAAGTTGAGTAATAAATTACGTTTTAAAAACTAAAAAGAAACCGACTTCATTGAATGAAATTTGAGCCTATAATACATTTGTAATCCAATGAGACAGCGAGGTATGAAAGTACATGAAAACATCATCTATGTATACAATTTTTGGATTTTCGATTATATTTTAGCTCGACCGATTTTGATAAAATTTATATGAGACCACCTGTGAAGTATACCCTTTCAAACAAAAAAAGAATTTTCCAAATCGGTTCAGCCGTTTTCCAGTAAACGGTGAAAAAAAATTAAAAAAAAAAAACAAATCCTACGAATTGAGAACCTCCTCCTTTTTGATAAAGCCGGTTAAAAAGACTGCATTTCAGCCTCATCCTACTATATCCTATTTTTGAGCGACTTCTTCAGTCGAAACTACAAATACATAAAATTTATTGCTAAAAAATGATTTACAGGATCACGTACTAAAACGTTTATACAGTTCTGGGAGACATTTAGCAATTGGAGTAGACTCAGCTTTATATCTGTACAAGCATTTACACAAGTCTGGTTTTCAGTCTACCCTAGCTCGAACTTAGGTTACAAGATTACAACATTCGAATTTAGGTAAGCTTAACTTAACTTAACTATAGTATTATGTTATCTGTGATAGTATTATGCTATCTGTGACTTAACTAAGTTCGAGCTAAGTTTGAGCTTGTTGCCTAGGCAATATTCATTGTTGACAACATTTATAATTGGGCAGCATGTCTTTTTGAAATAGATAACTATGGATGAGAGCGATTCTTCGTTTGTCATTTCATTAAGTAACATACCACTTATAAATTAATTATTTTTTCTCGTTAGAACGAGAAAACAAGCATAAAAACAAGCCATAGATGGCTTGTTTTATTCAGTTATCTTAGCGGAATTGAAATCAATAAATTTTGATTACATAGCACAAGTATGGTGTATTATGGTGCAATGTGATTTGAATGACGAGGAATTCCGAGAAAATTCTAGAAGGCCATTCCGCGATGACGCTTATAATAGACAAGTGACGATTGACATTCGACTAAGATTTTATAATTAAACAATCACTGGCAAAATTGAGAAGAAGAAGGAGACAGAGTTAGAAAAGTGGTATTATAGGGTTTTTCTGGCGGCGTCAGAAGATGACACTATGTGGTATCATACAAACATTTTTGTATGCCAATCAAACACTTTTTAAAATAATTATTAAAGCTTTAGAAATGTGGAGTTTTCAGATTTCTCTACTACTCCAAAATGGTTAAACTTTAAAATATAAGACTTCGTACGCGTATGGTAATAACCTTTATATTGACGACCTCTGTAGCGCAGTGGGCTTAGGTCCGGCTGAGACGCAGAAGGTTGCGGGTGCGATTCCCACCGCGGGACAAATGTTTGTAGGATCTGCAAGTATCTGCAAGTATATAGGTATAGGACATATAGGTACGTATTTGATCATTATCATAACACCGAATAATAAAAATATGCAATAATATAACTTAATTAAGAGTTTAATACATTTTACACCCCTTTATGTCACACAGTCACGATTAAACCACATTTCTGTTCAATAGGGTGCTTACCGGTGAGTTACGAACCCAATCCTAATTTGGGATTTCAACCGATTTCACGCCATTTAGCACTCTCGAACGCGATTTGCGCGCACTAGTTGATATCGGCTAACTCGATCTAATTTCGTTGTCACGGTACCCTTGACGCCAATTTGATTTGACGTATCGAGATTTTGAGAGACATAAAATCAAAAAAAATATTCGTCTTCTTCCATAATAAAAACTATTTATTTGAGGTTTAACTAACTGTTTTAGATAGGTTTACTTTAATTGAATTATTTAATTTATTATTGATTATAAAAATCGGACGATTTAAAGGTTTTTACCTTCCAAACATGCGATCCGGGCGGCGAGTAGGTAGTGGGAAACACAATTTCAATCTCATGGCACCGTAGACGGAAATTTGACATTACATATTGGGATCGAAATCGAGTTTGCTGTAATTTTTCACAGTTTACAAAAAGTAACTTTATAGCGACTGAGCAAGCGGGTTTTGGTTGTATATCTAAGTTTTTTGCATAATTATGGCTCGTTTGGGCCTTTAATTTAATATTTTAGAGGATGATCACAGCGATGACATCCAACAAAGACGTTACACAAGGATAATAGCGCGGTTTTGGTTATAGATCAAACCACCTTTAACATGACCGACGAAGAGTTTAGAAAGTGTTAATATCAAAAAGAGTACCTAATGACCCCCAATCGTGGGTGTTCATCCAGGCTCTCCTGAAGTATACTACACGAAACTACATTGCAGTGCCAGAAACACTGTAGAGCGTACAATAGGTGTGCTCAAAAATAAGTGGCGTTGCCTGTTGTGCCACCGAACTCTTCATTATCATCCAGAGACAGCTGCTAAAATGATTAATGCTTGCAGCGTATTGCACAACATTTGCTATCAAGCACGTTTGCAACATGCTTGTGTAATGAATGATGATGATGCTAATGAAAATATACCACCCATGGCCGAAGAGTGGGTTTGAAGGATGGAAGTACTCGCTGACCAACAGGGGCCTGCCTCCGATGAATTGAGATGGGGACTTGAAACTCGTGCTCACCTGGTTCGGCAATTAGGGGGGGCTGCACGGGGACTTCACAGGAACACCTGCCCCCTGGACGTGATCTTCCATGGTCAGTTTAGAAGATTACGAACCGACTACGGACCTAAGTCTGCCGCTGTAGAGAAAGCATGGGCCTATCGGGACTATACCTGTGCACAATGCATCTGCGGAGCTCCCATTGAAACGATGTCACATTTACTCGTCATTTACATTTACCCCTTGTGCCCTTTCACCTGCACAAGGGTTTACCTAATGGTCGCCATGGACGCCACGGACGATGAAATGTGGTAATAAAAATATTTTTAATCATAATTACATTTATTTTCCTTAAATATTATATTACTAGCTGGTGCCTTCGTCTGCGCAGGATTAGTACTTAAAGTAGCTTATTTTCTTCTCCATTGTCCTATCTATCTTTATAACAAAATTCATCTAAATTGGGTTTGCGGTTTAGTCGTGAAGGCGTAACAGGCAAACGGAGTTACTTTGAGAGACCCTTGGACAAAATTTATATACTTTAAATACCAGAAGCGATAAAAGTATTCATTTTGATATACGGATCAATTTGTTACTACCAAATGTGCATTATAAATAAATCATCAATTTTTATTGTATTTATGGTTAAATAGTTTGGCGATAATAGCTTAAACATAAAAGGTAGATATAATGCTGTCGCGGGTTTTTTTTAGGATTATTTAAGATAAACATTTCCATTATACATTATATACGAGTAATTCTACCGGTTTTTGTAGCGCACGCCAGAATAGCTCGCAGATGGCAGATTTTTTTCCTACTTACTTGACACCTATCGTTATATTTTGGACAATTCACATAATATCTTTATAAATTATAGCCTGTGTGTAATTCTGGTTTATAACCTATATTATTGTAAAGTTTCATTAAAATCCATTCATTCGTTTTTGCCTGATAGCGTAACCAATATACATACAAACTTTCGCGTTTATAATATAAGTAAGGCTATAGATAAGGAATTAAGGATATATAATAATAAACAACCAACATATAAAAAATACAATTATATTGACAGGCATTCGACCGAACATTAGACCGAACATTACATCATTGCCTTTGCAATTCTTTTAAGTGCTAAAATCTTTATCTTCCTAGACTCCTTCTATAGCAGATGTCAAACCCACTACTGACGCAGTTCGAAAGAGCCCTTGCAGCGGCAGTTTCTGTCTGCCCCTCTGTCTTCTAATGGGAGCAAACATATCTCGGTCCTGGTCCATCATTCTCCTTCCAGCCCGAGCACGCTGTTTTACACGGGTGTACCTCCTCAATAGGAGCATCATTTCACAAAGCCTTCTCAAATGAGAATTCCTCAATGGTGATCTCCATGATCATTTCACTTATTGGAGGGTTCCTCAACAATGACCATGGTATTTAAGCAAGAAAAAATAAGTAAAATGCAATAAATGTACGGTTTTACCACATAGTATTACATAAAAACAGAAATTCGTTATCACAAACCTTTATATTATTTTCAAAACCTATCCCTGCGATCCGGGGCTTCGCAATTCGGTTTTTGGACTGAAATCACAACTGTTGATATGAAGGCCGAGATGCACTCATGCTTCGCTGTAAATTAACGCAACATAATCAGTCTAGGTTTAAATACTTAAACACTGAACGTACTTCTCAGAATCTAAGTTGGCAGCTTACTTACCCTAATTTATTTTATATAAATCGTAATAGTTTTACAAATAAATCCAAATGTGTTAGAAAACCAACGATGAATCTGACAGTTCCATAGACAATTATGCACCATAAAGTATTAATTTAGCAAAAATAAAGTCCCCCTGGAGGGCAGTAGTGAGAGACTTACTACCTAGTGTTGTGCCTTTGACGTTTCCTAAATAGTATAATTTCAATCTCGACTTTGTTATACGGTGCCAAATATGCGCATATTGAAATTGAAACTGTATTGGAATTTAGTGAGATTGTGATTGGTATTGGAATGGCCGGTAGACCCCCAGCACTTTTAACGAATACTTACGAGAGTAAAAAGTTAGGTCTCAAGTTTAAGCATCGTTTAATTAGAGGTTAAAATCACGAAAAACGTGCCGTCAAATCGACATACGCGACGTTACTTCCCTTGTTCGGACGGCTTTATGGTAGGAAATCAACGTATACATTTCGCTTCTTCCAAAACCATTAGAGAAAATATGTTTTGTCAATTTATTGTATTACTAACTGTTGCTCACGACTTTGTCCGCTTTTTTTTGAATGAATTGTAGCTTAAATCTTTTCCCAGGATGCAATTTATCTCCTTGCCAAACTATAAGTTTCAAACAAATCACACCCACCAACCATTTAAAATTTTCCATACAAACATTCACACCACATTTTACTCTTTAGTGAGGGTTATTTTGAAAAATCCTAAAACACTTGTCCGATTATTTTGCATTTCAAGTATCCAAACCAAGTTTCTAAGAAATCACATCACCCGTTAAAAAGTTCCTATACAAATTTATCCTATTTTACCACTTTGTCAGAATTTTTTTGAAAAATCCTGAAACACGTGTCTATTTATTTTGCATTTAAGTTTCAAGTGAACCGCACCACGCGTTAAAAAGTTTAATACATTAGTTTTCACCCCTTTTCACCCGCTTAGGGGTTGAATTTCAAAAAAACCCCGCCTTAGTGGGTTGTTTTGCTATAAAAGGAAGCTACCTTCTAAATTTCAGCTTTCTAGCTTCGGCAGTTTCGGCTCGGCGATGATGAATCAGTTAGTCAGGTTAAGCTTTTTTATAGGTGTAGATTTTACTGCATGTTTTTTTTGTAACACAATGGTGGCAAACAAGCTTACGGCCCGCCTGATGGTACGTGGTCACGAAGCCTATGGACGCTTGCAACACCAGGAGCATCACATGCACGTTGCAGACCTTTGAGAAACCTATTAACTCTCCTCTTGAAGTACCTAACTGTACTACCTACTGTATTCCCCCCATATTGTTATGGGATCGATTCGAAGCTAAGTCAAATAATTTATCTATTCTAGGTATAATGAAAATTTTGGATACAATTTTCACTTCAAATAAACACAAAATAGTAAATAGTATCAAAATTATTTATATGTATCAAAAGTGCTTAACCTGACTGACATTCATCATCGCCGAGCCGAAACTGCTGAAGCTAGAAAGCTGAAATTTGAAAGGTAGCTTCCTTTTACAGCAAAACCACCCACTAAGGCGGGATTTTTTTAAATTCAACTCCTAAGAAGGTTACAAAGGGTGAAAACGAATGCATGAAACTTTGTAACGCATGGTGCGCTGTACTTTAAGTTTGATATGAATAAATGAATTGCAAAATAAATAGACACGTGTTTCAGGATTTTTCTAAATAAGCCTAACAAAAGGGTAAAATGGGGAGTCAAAGTTTGTATGGGAACTTTTTAACGGCTGGTGTGATTTCTTAGAAACTTGGTTTGGATACTTAAAATACAAAATAAATGGACACGTATTTCAGGATTTTTCCAAATAACCCTGATAAAGGAATTAAAAAAATGCGGACGAAGTCGCGAGCAACAGCTAGTTTTAAAATAAGCTTACTTTTTGAAGTTCGTGGTATGACATTTCAATGTATTATTGATTTAACATAGCTATAAGGAACCGAGCTAAGTCGTTAATATCTTACGAGTTGGAAACTTTACTTTCATCAAACTATCTCTTATCCACGAGCACTCGTGAAATAGAGATCATAATGAAGACAGATACCATTAAATGAAGAGAAGTTACTTTGCAAACTATTCACTTCACATTGGAAAAATTTTGCGTCATAATTAAGATAGATACCATTTAATGCAGTGTAGGAGAAAAGGTTTTAGGACACATTCGTCAGATAATTTATTTCTTCCGCATTCGCCAGATTTTTTCAACCTCTGACGAAACGATATTATTCATGATTCCTCATTTGACAGATTTCGCGTTTTTATCGAAACCAGTTGGTTAGGTTATGTTAGAGTATAGAAAACAACGCGCAAGGCGAGCGAGCAAAGCGAGCGTGCAGCGCCGCGGCAGCGGCCGCCGAAGAGCCAGAAGAATATATTTCGTCTGTCTAGATACATAACTCTGGCGAATGTTTCTTCATTCATTTTCCTTATTCATCATCAATGACCAAATGAACTAAAATTAAAATATTGTTGATTTATTGCGAATGTGGAATCTGGCGGATGTGTCCTAAATCGAGAAAAGTACGTTATGTTTTCAGCTTGCTCTAACGATTGTCGGTGTTTATGTGGCTAGTCCGTTGCCTCTTGTCTTCAGGATCAATTATTGATATAGGGGTACCTCAGGGATCGATACTAGGCCCTTTTTATTCCTAGTATACGTTAACGATTTACCTTTTTCGTAAAAAATATTTGTGATATAGTTTTATTTGCAGACGATACGTCTTTAATTTTTAAAGTTGATAGAGGTAAAACAAGTATTTGCGATAACGTAAATGAATCCTTATCGTTAGTTCTTAACTGGTTCACTGTAAATAATCTTTTGCTTAATTAAAAAAAAACTAAATGTATCAAATTCACTTTGCCAAATGTTATTCATAGCCCGACCAACATTGAAATAAATGGAGAGGCAATGAATCTTGTAAATTCCACGATCTTCCAAGGTCTTAATATTGATGCAAAACTACAGTGGGGACCACAAATTGAAACACTTGCTGGTAGGCTTAGTTCCGCTGCATATGCAGTTCGTGCGATACGGTGGTTTACTGATGAAGCTACAGCTAGACTAGTTTATTTCAGTTACTTCCATAGTGTTATGTCATACGGCATCATTCTCTGGGGGAAAGCAGCTGATATTGGTAAAATATTTGTAATTAAAAAAAGGGCAATACGAGCCATTTATAAAATGAAACCAAGAGAATCTTTGAGAGAAATATTCAAAGAAATTAATATTCTCACAATAGCTTCACAATATATATGAAAATTTGTTAAACACTCAAACAAATTAGAGATGGGATTCAGCTTGGGATTGGGATTGGGATAGGGATTGGGATTTCTTCATAGAATCAACACTATTAATAGACATAAATTATACATCCCTAGGTTTCGACTAGAAAAAGTAAATAAGTCTTTTATGGGAGACACGGTGCGCTTCTATAATAAGCTTCCTGAAAATGCTACTAAACTACCTATTAAAAATTTAAAGCATACATAAAAGGTAGTCCTTTGAAGTAAGCTTATTATAATATAAATTACTATATTATTGATAAGAATGCATGGCCTCATGTCGCTCTGCCATCAGACAGTTAACCGACATACTTGAAATGTATAATCTCTCTTGTATTAGAATTTAGTAGTTAAGGTAGTTATAAGATGGATCATATAAAAAAGCGCTAGAACCAAGACGAGTTTCTTGTCAATTCTTCTCGGGCTTGAGTTGGGATGAATTGGCACCTAAATTCACCTAGTATGTTAGACGTTTCAAAGTGATCCTTGTGATTGTATTGAATAAAGTATCTTTTGACTTGACTTGACTTGACTTGACTTGTACTTGCTTCGTTACATACTATAAGATGACCCGATGAACTTCATAACACCTAAAAGGTAAACCACTCCATTGTAACCCACTCCATTTACAATGTAATTTGATTTATTAAACAAAAAAAAACAAATCGGAGTAGCCATTTTTCGTTTTAGTGAAACTAACGCACGGCATTTGATTTATTTATCCCTATATATAAAAATCTCTCGTCGCGATGTTTGTCCGAAATAAACTACGGAACTACTCAATCATTTTTTATGAAATTGGGCTCACTGTGTATACACAATCTACCTAATTTAGTCAAACTTAATATATTTATTTGTTTTTATCTCGATCGTTAATCGACAACAGCAACGCAGTATAATTATGTAGTATATATATACATATTTATAATTAACTAGCTGTGCGTTCCCGATTATGTCCGCACGTTTTTAAAAAAATATCTAATTGTAAATCAAATACGTTCTCGAATCCACTTGAACACACAAAAAAAATTATCAAAATCGGCTTGAGAGTTTAGGAGGAGTTTAATTACAAACACACAGAGAAGATTTATATAGGTATATACACTCGAGAGCAATGAATCCGAGTCACTTAAAGAAACCTACAAATCTCGGAAACTAAGAATACTTAATGAAATAAATTGTGTTTAATAAACAATTAAATACTCCTAAGTTAAGGTATTAAAACTTCTTAGTTAGGTTAGGTTAGTTATTGTAAAGTTATGTCATAAATAATTACGTTTTAAAAACTTAAAAGACACCCGACTTCATGTATATACACAAGGTAGCTACTGTAAAACGTTGAGGAGTTCCCTTGACTGTCCTTCGTCTTCATCATCAGACCCCTAATGACAGTCACAGCCCATCTAGATGTAAAGTTCTCATCAAAACCAAACACCAGCCCAAATCCAATTAATCAAGCCCAAACACCAGGTAATTGCTGTAAATTGTTGAGTAGTTCCCTCAACTGTCTTTCAACTTCATCCTCAGATCGATACCAGCATGAAATAGTAGTACTTTAAAATACTTAATGAAAAAAATAACAAACGCATTGGTAACCACTAAGGTTTTTGAAGGTTCCCATCGTTTTCTATGGGATGCCATCATCAAATCCTGGTTTCCTTATCCTGGTACCACCCTTCGAATATAAATCATCAAATTTAATTATTACTTTTGATACATAAATAATGCCGGACATTTCACACAGCATCATCTGGCCCCAAAGTAAGCAGAGCTTGTGTTATGGATACTACTGATATACTACTTATATACATTTTTTTAATATATACACACATGTGTATACACACAGAAACACCCAGACCCGAGACATATACTACTTGCAGATCATACAAACATTTGTCCCGCGGCGAGAATCGAACCCGCAAACTCAGCCGGACCTTAGCCCACTGCTCCTCAGAGGTCGTCGTAATAATGTTATATGGAAAATGAGGTTTTCACGCCCCCCGTAATTCCTTAAATTACATAGACAAATTACACGTATATCAGGCTTGTTCATAATACCCCCTAAGGTGTCAAAAACAAGGGTTGAATTTTGTATTACAAAAAAAATGCGAGAGAACATAAGAAAAAAATAAACAAAGTAGCGAGAAAAATCTGTTCATAGAACATACTGATAAACACGCGTTTCACTACATCTCTAGTTTAAATACTAATTCATACATAATTTGATTTAAAGAAATTCATGCACAGGTTTTTAAACTAAAACGCGCGGACGAAAACGTGAGTGGGTCAGCTAATAGGATATATAATAGGGCGTCGAGTCAAACCTTACCCAATCTCACCTGGGGGAGAGGGTGGTCTCGGCAAATATCACGATTATTATTTTTTCCCGCAAGAAACATTGTAAAATTGCGAGAAAACTAAGTTAAATTAATAAAAAAATTCCATTAAAATATGACTTAATCATAGATATTATATTTATCGCGGTTTTATTATGCAGTGATAGAAACATTTATGAACAAATAATCAATATTTATTATCTAATCAAATTATATTTAAATTTAAATAAATCTAATGTAATCCAGCACACATATACTCACATATTTACATTAAAAATGAAAAATTTGCATTTTGAAAAATCTCACGAAAGATTAGGGTTAGGGGTCGGGGATCGAGCAAAATCTCACTACATTTCACCAAGGGTGAGGGGGGATCGAAAAATCGCCAAAATCGCCTCACGTAATTAATGGATGCCGCTAAGCATGTTATAATAAGATAAGTGTGAACGGTATTTTCAAAATCAATTCAGATTCAACTTCATTATATGACAGTGAACCATTAAACTCAAAGCCAAATAATCAAAAGCCAAATCAGGAACGCGTTAACATTATACATTTTCGAATTATAAGAGCAACAAAAATGTTAATAGCCGCAATGGCACAGTCATAGAGACTGTAATTTCTATGCAATCAGAACGGCGCCGGCGGTCAATTTATTTTTGACATTCTTGCAAAGTAAACATAAAATACGGATTATTTTTGCTCGAATCACAAAAAAACTTTTATTCCAGTTATTCACACCCAAATCAATAACTCTAGCTTTATTTAAATAATAACAACAAAAATAATAATAAAACTGGAAATTACACGAGAAAATTAGATAAAATATGAGCCCAATGTTTGCTTTGTAAGACGACCAAAAATAATCCAACGTCTTACTAATAAACAATTCACTTTACATTGGCAAAATTAACATCATTATCACACATGCCATTAATGAAGAAACAGAAGAAACGAGAGAATGGAAAGGCAGTCACAATGACAACAATGTAACGCTTTTTCATTAAGGTCCGACCGAGATTTTGGTCTCGGCCATACTCAGGGTCTCAGTCTCGACCTGGGCTTATAGTATAGTAACTATATTGTAGTAACATGCAGTAACTTTTGAGGTTTAGGACCGCGATCGTGATTTGTTTGACTTGCTTATGGAATTGCTATGGTTATTAATAATTAAACCTAATCAAACTCATTTATTAAATTCGTAGGTATGTAGTAAGTTATTGGAAGTTCTAGCCCACTTTCAATGGTTTAGTAACTCCCAATAATTGGCATCTAGACAAACTTCACAGTGGTTTGGACTGATCAAGAAGCCCGAGGTAGGATTATCTTCCTAAGAAAATCGGCTGGATGAACAGCGGTAAGTAACATCATGAGAACCCGGGCAGGATTATCTCTCACCGATACCACAAATACAGTTAGAGAAATCCATATTTTTTTCAGGAATCTTTAGTTATTACTTACTACATTATGATAGCAAACACACATCGGTTTAGTGAACCATGGTAAGAAACAACCTGAAAGCCAAAGGTAGGATTATTTTTAGCCGCCTATTGTGCTAACAATACAGCTGAAAACCCATGAATTGTCTGTCACTGTAGTTTTTTAACACTATTTAATCGAAACTAACTAAATACTTTTTTAATTACCTCGCATCAAATACCAGATGTATTTGATTAATTGATGAAGATGTATGACATTAATTTACCGCGCAATGCGTCTTTTACATATTAGAATTTTATTCGTGCAAAGCATGCAGCATTTATGCATAGAGCAATATATTTATTTAAATAAATATATTTTTCATCAGAAGACATTTTACCATTTTTTATTTTACCTACAAATCTATGAATCATAGTTTCGTAGAAATTTTAAAGAAAATAGTCAGATAAATAAGTATAATATTTTTAGATAATATAAGATATATTATATATAAGAATATAAGATCATCTCGTACATGGTTACCTACCTATATTAATAATACTAAAGTTTATAAAATAACAAAAAAAAAAGGTTGCCAAATTAAGTAAGTACACGCTTAGGTAAGTACGAACTTAATAAAATTGTTAGGTGTCTGCATGTAACTTTGAGAAGTTAAAGTTTTAAACACATATTAAGAACTATTTTTTATGTTTATGACTAGGTACTTAGCAATACCATCACACGTAGTTATTACTTTTATATTTTTTATTGGGATTTATTACTTTTATTATTTCAAAGAACACGTCCAATGACTGTAATGTAACATACATTTCCCAAGCAACGTAGCTTCGTAGCAACGTAGCTTCGTAGCATCGTAGCTACGTAGCATCGTAACATCGTAGCATCGTCACACGCTCGCTTTACGAAATGAAATTGTATTTCATTTCGTAAAGCGAGTACCTAAGTCACCCGTTTCGCTAGCAAAGCGCGTTGTGATTTTAGGTTACAGTGAGCATGTAATATATTATTTCATTAAATACTCGTACCTACTTATAACTTAAAAGATACGATAGCTAACCTTTCGAAAATCAATTTAACTCAGTTACTTGCAGATAATTATTTATATTACTTAAACCTACAAAGGTTTCAATTTTTGAAGTTGCTCACATAATTTTATATGTTATTAGTAAATAGAAAAAAAACTAGAAAAGTTAAAAGTTAATAATATACAAACGATCAAACTCATATTACGAAAGTATGTAGGTACAACAAACATGATAGGTATTCAGTTTAAATAATAAATATATATTTTTCCTAGAACAAAACGTAACCTAGCATAATTTTATCATAATATTAAGCTCACTAAATTCCAATACGGTTTGAATTCCAATATTCGCCGGATAACTGGCATAGTAGAACATAGTCGAGTTTGAAATTTTATTATGTTGTACGAAACGTCAAAGCCACAACACTATGTAGTAAGTCGGTCGTTACTCCCCGCGAGAGGCACATTGTTTTGTGCTTATATGAATACCTATACTTTGTGGTGCGTAATAATGTCAATGGAACTGTCCGATTTTTCGTTGGTTTTTTAAACACATCTGGATCTAATTGTGATTAGGAATTTTGTAAAAAGAATGATGTTAAGTAAGCTGTCAACTTTTTATATTCTGAGAATTACGTGTTTAAGTACCTATTTAAACCTAGGCTGATTATGTTGTGTTAATTTACAGCGAAGCACGAGTGCATTCATATCAACAGTTATAATTTCAGTTTCAAGACCGAACTGCGGAGCCCCGAATCGCTGCGATAGGTTTAGAAAATAATATAAAGGTTAAAGATTTCTGATTGTGATTGTTATTGTTGTGATTTCTGTTTAAGTTAATACGAATTTATGTGGTAAAACCTTACATTTCTAACAATTTTACATAAGTATTTTTTCTAGCTCTAACACTGTTAAAGAGCCCTCCAATTAAGTTAAATGATGTCTCTATTGAGATCGCCATTGAGGAACTCTCCTTTGAGAAGGTCTTGCCTAAATTCACCTAGTATGTAAGACGTTTCAACGTGATCCTTATGATTGTATTGAATAAAGTATCTTTTGACTTTGACTTTGACTCTTGTGAAATAATGCCCCCATTGAGGAGGTCTACCCGTATAAGACAGTAGGCTAAGAGGAGTATAGTGGATCGGGACCGATATATGTTTACTGCCATTGAGGCAGAAACTACCGCTGCAAAGGCTCTTTTGCAAACCGCTAAGGTGATTTCAAATCTAAGTGCAAACCCTAGGAAATAGCAGATGCACTTAACAGAATTGTAGATGCAATCCTCTATACTAGTTCTTCAGTTGTATTCATATTTACTGTTCTTTTTTATTAATAGATCACGCTTGGTTTGAGCCACTGCGTGGCCACAAGGTAATAAATCTTCTATCAAACAGATTTTGCAAATAACAGATATTTTGGTTGTCAAATATGATGTGTCACTGGATAAAGATTGCTCGCAATATTATTGAATTTTATATATTAAGTAATTAAGTACAGCATTCACATAATCTTCTCCTTTGACAAATAAAACATATGTATGTGCAGAAACGAAAACAGCGTGTTTGTTATGCCCATGTTTAATCTCCGGGAGACCAGTCCTTAAGTCTCCATTGCAGTAAAAACAAATAACTTTATCAGGTTTTCCTGTGTAAATTGTATCCAGCATCAGCCATTTCGTTCGGCTTTTGTGTCACGCCTCAAGGCCAGCGTTGGGTTCCATTAGTAAATGAACGAAATGCAGGATTTTTTGAGTGAATTTAGTTTATTGAGTTCAAAAATTCTTGCCACGTCATAAATGTATTGTCATGTTCATCATATATGTATATTGTTAGCGCCATACACTTATTGGCTTATTGTTTTATTTTCTACCCGCTTATGTTTCATTTTCTAACAACTCACGCGGAACCAAGGACTGGTTCCCCGCGTGACTGACTCTGCATGCCGCCTCGGAACTCGCCGTTCGGAACACAAAACGTGCGGACGTATTGCCGGTTGCTCTTATGCATTTTAATTCTTAAGTATGTAAAAAGTGCAAATTTACAATAATTTGTGAGTTAACCTGCTACAGAAAGAAATATCAAATCAGTTATTTGAAAAGTGTTGTTTTCAAAAATTTAACTAAAAACATCGTAACTCGACCGGTAAATTGTGCCAGTGTCTCTGAGTTATAGTAAGTTCATTACAATTTGAAACAAAGAAACATGACTCAGAGTTAACCTACAGTTGTCGCTGTTAGTTAACAATTAGAAATGGAACCCTAAATTCGTCATATCGAAATCGAATCGTTCGAAGTGCAAGTTGGCAGAGCGGTGGGTGCGTGCGAATGAGGTTTACCTTACCTACTTGGCTGGACGGGTTCACATCTCAGTGAGGAAGAAAATTTTTGTATTTTTTTTTATTTCTTTATTGTACAAATCGTTTTATCCATAATTTTACTATATTCGTCAACCTAAGATGGAAAATAACGATTTCGATAATATTACCATGAGACAAAATGTTGATAGAAGAATATTTGTGGTGTCTAATGATGACTCTGTGGATCACTCATTTACGTCGATACAATCAGATCTACATGCAAGAAGCCTACCAGACTTAGCAACAGATTTTCAAGAATTTAATGCATTAAATGAGCAAATTCAAAATCTAAAAATGAAGCTAGAAGAAGCAACAAGGAAAATAGAGGAATTGACTTCTAAAAATGTTTCACTTCAGAGGCAACTAGATGGTAAACAGCAAATAGCCGTACATGATGGGATGAATAATACCATACACCCACACAGCAGCAAGAAAAACGCTAAATCTAAAAAAGTATTATCAAAGAATTCACCTAAAACTTCCCAAAGGGAAAAGGATACTGTTCGGAGTTTTTTGGAGCAAGGGTCACGAGGTGGCGCTATAATAAATTCAGAAATACACATAGAAACTGATAATTTTATTGATCAGTCAACTCCATCAATAACACAATCAATTTTTAGAAATAGTTGTGATGCTGCTATGATTGAGAAATCTGTGTTGGAAAAATCAAAACCACGCTTACTGATTTTAAGAAGTCAACAACTTATCGGACTTTCTACAAAGTTCGCTAAAATAAGAGAATGGGTAAAATGTAATGAGGACTTTAGTATTTTTTTAACTAACTTCAAAAAAAGGAGGTTACTCAATTCGATTCGTATATATGTATATATATTTTTTATGTGTGTTCGCGGATAACTTCGTCGTTTACGAACCGATTTTGATGATTCTTTTTTGTTTGAAAGGAATTATCCCAAGGGGTGTACCATGATAAGGAAAC
This sequence comes from Lampropteryx suffumata, assembly GCA_948098915.1. NCBI lineage: Eukaryota > Metazoa > Arthropoda > Insecta > Lepidoptera > Geometridae > Lampropteryx > Lampropteryx suffumata. The sequence continues at coordinate 23,217,080 of OX402544.1, forward strand.
CAGGATCTGATGATGGCCTCCCAGAGAAATCGAGGGGAACTTTCGAAAATCGTAGAGGCGACTAGTGCGTTTGTTTATTTTTTATGAAAGTATTTTAAAGCACTACTATTTAATGAAGGTCTGGAGTCGATCTGATGATGGAGCTGAAAGACAGTCGAGAGAACTCCTCAACAATTTACCGCAATTACCTGGTGTTTGGGCTTGATTCATTTGTATTAATGAGAACTGTACACCTAGATGAGTTGTGACTGTCATTAGGGGTCTGATAATGAAGACGAAGTACAGTCAAGGGAACTCCTCAACGTTTTACAGTAGCTACCTTGAGTATATACATTAAGTCAGTTGTCTTTTTAGTTTTTAAAATAAACCCGATTTATCATAGGGTTTAAGAAATAGAATAATTACGATTCATTTCTTAAACCCTTTGCTAAATCGGATGAAATTCTAAAGTCAAGTTATGATAACCTAAGTTTAAATTTAAATGAAAATGACCAAATTGTTTTGTGTGAGGGAGAGAATGATACGAACCTCACATTTTCACTACATGAATTGTCAGGTGCAATAAAGGCATTGCACAAGTGTAATATTATAATTGTAAATGTGAATTATAATAAGACTTTATATACTGGTACGTTAAAAAACTGTTTAAAAAATCTATGTACTCAATTACCAAATTGTAATTTATCTCCATAGAAACAACTTTTCTGTTATCACATAAAGAGTACATAACATATTTGTGTAGAAAGATAGATTTTATAGTGGATTCTAGATATTATGATAAAAAATATCTTACTGGTTTATTGGAACAACATAAAAATAATTTGTGTAATTACTATAAAAGGATAAGTCAACCAAAAAAGGGTACTATATCAAAAAAAAGTGTAAGTAATTGTTTCACAATCTGAAAATACAGCCATCCCTCAACTAGAGGCAACACCAACTGGGATAAAGTCAAGTCGTCTTTTTCGCGAAATCAATCTAATAAAACTAATATCATATATCTTTTACATCAAAATATAGCAGGCCTACTTAATAAACTGGAGCCTAGCGGCTCCAGTGTGTTTAGATGAGCTGTTAGCAAAAAATCAGAAACCTGATATTATTTGCCTCACAGAAACAAATATTATATCAGGTAGTGAATCTATTATCTACCTCAAATACTTCACATTATCTAGTTTTTTCTCAAGAAAAAATGTAAAACGTGGAGTAGTATGTATTCTAGTTAGGAACACACTAGGCTTTATAAAGCGTGATATTGATAAAAGTATGGCAATTGAAAAGACATTTGAAATATGTGGTGTTCAGATCCGTTCAATTAACTGTGTCGTATTATGTATTTATCGGACTCCTACTAGTGACATTAATATTTTATTTGATAAACTGGACATTATACTGAATAAATTTGTAATTAAATTATCTAGAAAAATAATAATTGCGGGGGACCTTAACATTAATTTATTAAAAAATTATACTGCAGCGTCACGTTTAAAGCAGTTGGCATTGAATTATAAACTCAAATTTCACATTACTACGCCAACAAGACTAAACAGCTGCATTAATCACATTATCAACAATATAGATAAAGCTATCGGTTGCACATATAAAATGCATCTATCTGACCACGACACTTTACAAACTCTTTATATACCTATTGTCCAAAACAATAAATGTTTGCAGCACTGGTTTACTGCGGTTAGAAACTATAGTATAGAGAATATAAATAAGTTCATTGAGCATCATTTTTATTATATTATATTCTATCATCATTATCATGGGATCTTTTAAATGAAAGTAATTTAAACAAAGCCTTTAATAATTTTCATGACTTTTTTTGTCTATTATATAATTTGTGTTTTCCCATGGATAAAACAAGGGTACAGTGCAAATACACAACACCAAAGTGAATCACTAAAGAAATTAAAATAAGCACTAAGTATAAAAGAGAACTAAGATTCCAGTGTTATAAGAACAAAACCTCTGAATCTAAGCAAAAATATAAGAAATATAGTACAGTTTTAAGACAATGCATTAATAAATCTAAAATGTTTATAAATAATACACATATGATGCAGGCCAAAAATAAATGTAAAGCAGCATGGAACATTATTAAGGATAAAGAAGATGAGCAAAGTTGTGATACTATTGAGGCAGTAAATTATGGTGGCAAAACAATTCAAGAACCCTTCGAAATAGCAGTCTTTTAATAAGTTTTTTAAATAACTAACCAATAAGTCTTTACCATTACCAAATAATCACTATCTTCCAAAGATACAGCATTGTGATGCCAATTTGTTTATTAGTCCACTGACTGACAATAAAGTCGTCAAAATCGTCTATTCATTAAATAATACAAAATCTGTAGGATTTGATGGGATTTCGACATATATCCTCAAAAAGTGTTTGTTCTTGTTGCACCCAATCTTAAAATATCTTCTTAATCTATCCCTAGCTACTGGAATTTTCCCGGAAAGGTTAAAGCTTTCGGTAGTTAGACACACAACACAAAAAAGATGACATGAAAGATTTGAATAATTATCGACCAATCACTTTAATTCCCATATTTGCTAAATTATTTGAAAAAGCAATTCATATGCGTCTTGTTAGTTTTATAGATAAGTTTAAAATAATTAAGGAAGAGTAGAACGGTTTTCAAAAGAATAAGTCAACCACCATAGCTGCTTTTCAATTAATGTCGATTATTATTGAAAGTATTGATAAACGTATTCCTGTTTCAGTTATATTTTTTGATATGAGCAAGGCCTTTGATTTTGTAAATCATAATATTTTGTTACATAAATGTGAAAAATATGGTATTAGAGGATACGCTTTAAATTGGCTAAAGAGTTATCTTGAAAATCGTATACAATATGTAGAAATTAAAAGTTTAAACGAAGATCTCATGACAACAGCTTTCAAATCTAGTAGTCTTAATAATATTTTTGGAGTGCCTCAGGGAAGCATACTAGGACCATTATTATTTTTATTATATATAAACGATTTACCTTTGATCACTTAATGTCAATGTTCTGTTTGCAGATGATATTTCAATAATTGTTTCTGATAATAGTAAAAATATAAGTTTGTAGAGTCAATTAATGCTGAGATTTAATTAATCCTTAATTGGTTAGAATGTAAACATTTTCCAGTTTATATATCTAAGACAAAGTTTATTAATTTTCAAAATTACAATAATAAAAATAATACTAATATTAAATTGACATGTCGTGATGAATTCGTAGATAATGTTAATGAAATAAAATTTTTAGGTTTAAAGTTAGACAAAAATTGTAACTGGAAGTCACATATTGACTTCACGTGTAAAAATATAATTGTTTTGCTTTTGTAATAAAGACATTGCGCATTACCTAAATCTGACGCGCTCAAGTTTTTCTGGTGATCAATTTCTTTTACTATTCTGATCGGCTGCCCTAGACGTTTGACCCTATACAGAACCTATATTTCTGCCACGGTCAAGTAAAATCCCCAAATCACCCAAAATCCCCGCTTGGGTATTAATAATATTCTATTGACATTTTTTTTGCATAGAAACACCTAGACCCTAGACAAATAATTGCAGATCATAGAAACATTTATCATACAAACATTTTTCCCGAAGCGAGAATCGAAACCGCAACCTTCCACGTCTCAAACGGCCCTTGGCCCACTGCGCTACAGAGGTTGTCCCCTCGGTCGAAACTTTGCATAGACGTAGGAAGATTCAAATTCTATATGTTATATGTTATGTATATATTACTTTTATCTCAGAAAAAGGCGTGCAAAGCCGCAGACAGAAGTTTGTATTTTATTTATCTACCGCCTTCGAACTGTCAATGACATCAATGATCAATGACAGAAGTATACCTACCTACTTACACCTACTCACACACACACACACAAGCACGTCACTACAGTTGTATTTTGGTATTGTAGTACCGCGTCCAGCGGCCCTCCCACGCCCCGCGCGCGCTTAAATCATTTAAACAGAGATAGAGATATTCGGAGTGATTTTTGCACGCGCCTCAACACAGTGTGTCGGTTTTAGTGCATACCGGCTTGTCGAGAAATGTGTGGCGTGAATTGCACTATTTTTAACCGACTTCAAAAAAAGAGATGGTTCTCAATTTGTCGGAATCTTCTTTTTTTATGTATGTTATATATTAAATTATTTTTTGTTTCAAAGGGTATACTTCCCAGGTGGTCCCGTTTAAATTTTATCGACATCGGTCGAGCGATTTATAAAAAATCAACAGAAATCATAAAAAAATATACATCGATGATATTTTCGTTTACTCTGAAACCTCGCAGTCTCTTTGGAGCAGTGCGTTTAGTTGGCCTACCCATTAATATAAACAAAATACATCTACTTTCCTTTAATAAAAAAATATATTATATTCAATGAAGTCGGTTTTCATATTAGTTTTTAAAACGTAATTATGTAGTTCATGTACCGTGTACCTGACATAACCGAGTGTACCTGACACTACCGAGGTTCTGCAGCGCATCCGGCATGTTCTTAGAGGCGCGCACGGATGGGTTCGCCGCCTGCATGCGGAAAAAGGCAGCGGCGAACTCTGCGCAGCAGAGTTCGCGGGAGTACCAACACTATCCTGATGGCAATAGCGAACAAGTTCGATGGTCCTTTATTCAGGCGCTGTATTGGAGTACTGATTAATTAATAAATATAATTATCTATATTATATATTAAGTGAATTTGACTGTTGACTTTGCCCTAAGATTTTACTAACCCATTATGGATCTAGCTATCCGAATGAATAAATGAATTATTATTATTATTATAACATGAACTTACTGTTACTTACTTATTTTGATAATAACGTACGGCAAGCAACTACTTAGTCACTTTTATTACGTACTATTACTGCTATTCCGGTATTCCACTTTCCTTTTCTTTCATTAAATATCTAATCATAACAATCTATGATAGACGTTGCGACGTCCAGTGTCCATAGGTATTTAAATTAAACGCACTGGGTCAATCACATAATTTATTTGCGGTTCTACAAACCCAACCCTAACCCGGTCTCTGATTTTACGGTTGCTTTCGTTAAGGTAGTCAGTTAGGTAGTTAGGCAGTTAGTCGTAGGGTACTCTCCTCAAATAGTCCAGTAGAAGTGGATTTGCGTCACAAAGCGGAAGCACAGGTCAGACTGCGTCACAAAGCGTAAAGTCAGATCAGGCAGGGTGAATTCTCCGCACCAACATAGTAGTGGTCAGCTGACACCGTGAGTATTCCGTGGTGGCAATTAGCAGTAACCTTGGACCCTGGAAAATGCCATGTCCGTGTGAGTAAAGATTCACATTCCGACTCTGTTCTGATTACGACCACCCAAGCATTTTGTGTATGTAGCGAGCATCACGTGCAGGTGACTGTGATTGCGAAGAGTACAAAGGTGGTGTGTGATTGTTGCAATCAGAGCGGAGTGTAAAATGAAAAATGTAAAATGACATAAAAATGTATCTGCACTGCATAGTGTAGAATAAGGATTGTGTAGATACCTAATTTCTACAGTGCACAATAAGCAAAAGGCTGAAAAAAAGTTATTTAAGTTATACTTATTTCTATTTCGTTAGAAGCTTGTTACTACCTCTGTATCATTTTTGTGGAAAGAATTGTTCAACTCTAACCGATTACGGGGTTTTAAACTGAATTTAAACGTTACAATAATATTCACTAGTATAAAATACTGATGACGCCACAAAATTCGTGAGACGACGCAGTCAATAAGTGACGCGTATGAGCTTTAATGCGCTTAGCTGGCGAATGAAAGTCAGTTTAATGGCTGGTTTACACGGGCTTCGTAGCTAAATGCTACTTGTTACTAATACTTAGTCACAATATGTAAACTGTGAGATTAGTGCTTAGTATTAGTGTTTGTGAATAGTGCAAGTGAATAGAAATCGCTCCTATTTACTAAGCGACAAGTCGATACCTGACCGTGTGCTGTCGCTTGATGACCTTGTGTAAACAGCTCGTGACAGCTCGTGACAGTGACAAGTTGTACCGGAAAGTGAAAACACGTGTTTGTTTGTTGACGTATTTATTTTGGACATTTTGTGCCGTTGACATCCTCATAGTTACTCTATATTCTCCTGGATCTTCGGTTGCTAGCTCTTCACTCCAACACCCTAGCGGACGCATGCGGGCGCGCACGTGGCGCCAAAAGAAATTCCGTTGAACCCCAAGCGGACGCAGGCGGGCGCGCTCCCGCATTTAAAAAAAGACCTTATTCTAAACGTTTACAGACTACTTTCGTATGGAGAAGTTTACTGAGTTACGTTCTTTGATATATTATCGACCTTCTGAGCAAAAAATATTACGCAGTCTGTGATCGTTCAATTTTTCATCGTCAGTTGAACTTCGCGTCGCTTGGCGGCAGTTCCGCGAACCGTGTGTGAGAGAAATATTGAGTTTTACTGGATTTATCGATAGTGAAGGGTGTTTATTATTACAAAAACGGTTTATTATGCTCTTATAAGTGTTTGTGGATAATAAAATACATAGCTACTAATAATAATAACTTTTAGATATGACGCGTAAATTTCCGTAAACTCCCGAGCCGTCAATGGCGGCCGCGCTCGCCCCATTTGATTATAAAAATAAATTTACATGTTTACAGTCTACTTTTGTATGGAGAAGTTTACTGAATTACGTTCTTTGATATATTGTCTACATTCTGAACAACAAATATAGCATAATCAGTGTTCGTTTAGTATTTTATGAATTTTCGCGTTTCGCGCGTGAGTGAGTGTGAGTGCAGTGACCGTTGATTGTGATTTGACTTATTTGATGGCGGATTTACTGGGTTTATCGATGGTAAGTGGTGTTTATTATTACAAAAACTGTTTATTCTGCTCATTATAAGTATTTTTGGATAATCAATTGTAAGAAATACATAGTAATAACTTCTAGATAAGGCGGGAAAAAGTTCGTTGCCATGCTACTGATTTCGAAGTGATTTATTACTAAACTATTTATTATAAAATATAGTATTTGACTAAACACGTTATTTTTATGCCTGATAGATAGGTAATATATCTATTATTACATTGTTTTTTACAGAATAATAAAATATGGTTTGGTTGTAGAGTTATTAATTTTTTAGAACAATGCAGTATTTTTTCCGCTACTATAATCTAGTCTAGTCTAGTTTAGAATCTAGTGCTAGGGCTGTCAAAATTTTTAAACTATATTTTGTCCCAGGTCGCAGGGGTTAATAGAAGAGCAGAATTTCGATCATGTTTGAGATAATTATGTTTGAATAATGTTTAAACACACTGCGCAAAATAAGGCGGCGTCCCATTTCGAATGTCTGGTCACTAATACCTTTTACTAGCTCCAACGTGTAAGAGGTTTCTTCTCGTCATATTGGGACTTAGTGTTATGACAAGCACTTAGCTACGAAGCCCGTGTAAACCAGCCATAATGGTCAACCGCTATGCGAATATAATGATGCGTAGTAACCGTCACATTCTCTGCTGCCACATGTGAATAAATTAATCCTACCATTGGTAAATGGGGATACCAGCAAAGTGCTGCAGTTGCGAACTCAGTCTTGTTAGTAAAGTTAAAAGTTAATTAAGTTAAATAATATATATCTTTTTTATCGTATAAAATATAAGTACCTAAATGTACGATAACGTTTATACGTTACAATGTGCACATTTGTTTTGCCAACGATTGTAATTTGTATAGGTTTCACTGGCGTCTCCAGTCTAAACCAAACAAAAGAAAAACCTCTGTACGTTATTTTAGCTGCATGTTGCAGGCACTAGTTTCGCTTTATTCTGTTCGTAATTTGACTAGTTTCAATAAAAAATGGAAACACGTAGTCAAGACAAGGAAAGATTTAATAATAATAGTAATAAATACATTTATTTTCTCTCACAGCCCAACGTACCTCTAAGAACCTTTCTTAGAGGTACGTTAGGGCTAAGTATTTACAAAGGGCTAAGTACGTTTTACAAATTTTGGACTATTCATTTTGATAAACCCGGGCTTTAGTCTCGTATTATTTTGTCGATGGAGGCACCGACACTGCGATTCATCTAGAGAATCTTCATCAGGGTGAGTTTGATCCGCGCTCCACTCGTTCACGGTTCGCACTCCCTTTGTAATTGTAGAACTGTTTAGCGAGAGACTAATGCCTGATATAGGTTTGTGAAACCTGTGTCACCAGGTGCTCACCAGGTCACCAGGTGCTCCCAATCTGCAGACCGTACAAACAAACGACGTTGCCTTTTTCAACTTATGGTAGGCCTAACGGTTTTACACGGTAATTACACTGGGGATAACGAATTTACACTGGGGATTACGGGATTTTTTATGTTTCCGTTGTTGCTCATTAGCAAAAAATATATATTCATTAAAAAAATGTGATGGTACCTGAAGCTATAATACATATAATACCGTATATATGTAACTAATAATAAGTAACAAGTTGTACCGGGAAGTGAAAATTTGATTGTGATAATTATATAAATAAATATATAATTATAAACATAATTAAAAAAATTTTAAAAACTGACTGTTGTGAGGGGATAGTGTGAGAGTGTGTGGGTGTGTGGGTGTGTGGGTGTGTGTAAGTAAGTTTAAGTGTGTGAGCAGGTAAGAAAAGGTGGCATGTAAAAGAAAAGTAAAAGAAAGATCTAGCCATGAATATGATCTGTAGTTTAAAAAAAAGCGTGAGAAGTATGGTTTTCAATTCGTGGGAATCGTTTTTTTTATGTATGTTCACCAATTACTCAAAGACGCCTGAACCGATTTAGAAAATTCATTTTATTTTAAAGGGTATACTTCCCAGGTAATCCAATTTAAATTTTATTGAAATCAGTCGAGCGGTTTTTAAACTATCATCAAAAATCTAAAAATAGTATACAGCCTTTCCTTACTATAAAGTTTGTATGTATGTTTGTTACTCTTTCACGCAAAAACTACTTAATTGATATTAATGAAACTGTACAATAATATAGCTTATACATCAGAATAACACATAGGCTATAATTTATAAAGATATTGTGTGAATTGTCCAAAATATAACAATAAGTGTCAAGTAAGCTGTAAAAAAAACTGCCATCTGCAAGCTAATCCTGCTAATCCTGCGCAGACGAAGTCGGAGGCACCAGCTAATCGATGATATTTTTGTTACGTACATTTTTGTTTTATGGTCTCAAATTGTATCCAATGAAGTCGGTTTTCTTTTTAACCCACTTCATCAAAAAGGAGGAGGTTCAAAATTCGTCGGAATCGTTTTTTTTAAATGTATGTTAACCGATTACTCGAAAACGCCTGAACCGATTTGGAAAATCCTTTTTTGTTTGAAAGGGTGTTCTTCTCAGGGGTTCCCATTTAAATTTTATCAAAATCGGTCCAGCTGAAAAATCCACGATATATGTATTATATATGTATATACAAAATACATCTACTTTCCATTAAAAATGTATAATAGGCTCAAATTTCATTCAATGACGACCTCTGTGGCGCAGTGGGCTTAGGTCCGGCTGAGACGCAAAAGGTTGCGGGTTCGATTTCTGCCACGGGACAAATGTTTGTATGATTTGCAAGTATTTGTCTCGGGTCTGGGTGTTTCTATGTATAATTTGTATGTATTTACAATAAAAAAGTATATATATCAGTCATGTGGTACACATAACACAAGCTCTGCTTACTTTGGGGCCAGATGATTTTGCTGTGTGAAATGTCCAGTATTATTATTATTATTAATAATAATAAGCCCCTTAAAGCCCAACCCTACGTCCGTGCTGACGATCTAAGCCACGTGAGGGGCGGACACTCGCAATGAAATAACCTAGCGGGTGATAAAAAAGGGAAATGGCAAAACCCATCATGATGGAGAAAAGTAAGAATATACGTATACGGTCGCTTCCCGGGTGTGATCGCCGGGGCACGTCTGGAGCCGATGCTGGACGTCACAGCATGCAAGCCATCGGTGGCGAGGGTAATGGGCGGCCCTCTGCCGGGGAACCCGAACAAAGTGAGCCCAACAGGAGGTACAACCTACGACCACTGAGAAGATCAAGCCGGAGCACATCTCCAGCCAGCACAGTACGTAGCAGCACCACGAGTGCAGCTGACGTGGGAGTAACACGGCTGGCCCCTATTGAGGAACAGGGCCTGAGCCGTATCGATAGGGCTGAACAGGTCCATGAAGCCCAATCATCAAATTCCTCGCCTACATCTCTTTACTCTTCTATTCCTTCTTCATCTCCCTCTTACTTCAACCATAACTCTCAACCATCTCAACCGCTTTCTTCTCTTTCTCGTAAATCATCGTTTTCATTAGCTGAGGATGTTGTACAGGCGACTACTGTCGATAATCCTGTACCCACCAAACGTGCGCGCAAAAAATGGACTGAAGAAATGAACATCTTTATCCTGCGCACTTATCTCATAATCACCATTCAAGAATCTAAAACCAGAGCATACCTCACAGAACTGCACACTAAATTAATTGAAAAGTATCCAGAAATGCAAGTCAGCAGACAAAGAGTAGGTGACCAACGCCGCGCAATTGTTCGCAATAATTGTGATCAATTGAGTGCAATTTGTGTAGCCGACATACAAACTGAAGTAGATACTTATTTTATAGAACAGCAGAACCAAATACACCATCCCATTTCTCAAGCACTACTCTCATTGACGCAGCGAATGCACTGGACGACAGAGCACAATGAATTCATATTAAGAGCGTATTATAGAATAACTCGATCAGAAACTAACAAAACTGCATATCCTCTGCATCAAAACTTTATCAGTGTTTTCCCTCACCTTGCTCATGTAAGTGAACAACGTGTTGCCGACCAAATACGTGTTATTATAGCAAACCAATACATTAATGAGGACAGACTCAAACATATTCGACAGGAGATCGCTGACGAATTAGGTACTCTAGTAACAAACACAAACACGAATTACGAACCACCACAAGAAGACTTTAACACAACAGTTTGGTATGATGCAATGGAAACCACTGACCCTATTTTAAATGACATTCACGAACCGACACCGACACAAACAAATTTAAACATCAGACCCGATGAAGATAGAAACCAAGAAATAGATCATATATTCAATGAAGCTCTACAATACTTTAGCAACACCAATCCAGAAAAAAGACCCTTTATCCCAAAACAAAAAGCGTCAGAAAACCTTGGAAAGATTGTCAGTTATTTTAATAAAGTGATCCTACCCGAAAATGTAACTATCGAAACAGATTTTGAAACTCTCCAAACCATCGTATATTGTGTGGCATGGACCACAGCAAAAGCCAACGGTTTGAAACATCTCAAAATACCACCAGACGAGTTCCAAAATCAAAATAAACGAGACAACATACCCAACTGGCAGAAACGCCTTGAGAGAAAGATAAGTGATCTTAGAAAAAAGATAGGCTGATTGACACAATATATACAAGGAAATAGAAGTAGGACACTCACTAAACAAATAAATAAAATAGTAGATCAATATAAAACACACACCATCCATGAAGACCCGAACACAAACTTTAGTCATTACCTGGACACCTTAAAACAAAAACTAATAGTCGTAAGTAGTCGTCTTAGACGCTACAAAGCATGTTATTTCCGTAAAACACAGAACAACCAGTTTAACAGTAATGAGAGAAAATTTTACCAAACACTGATGAGTAACACTCGCAACCAATCAGCACCGACTGCTATGACTACGAACCAGACGCACAATGCATTAGACCCTACAAAACTGCGCCAGTTTTGGGCTAACATATGGGAAAACCCTGCGGAACTAAATGAGGAAGCCGAATGGATCCAGAAAGAGCATATACATTATTCAGACTTAGTTTCTATGAAATTTGAAAATATACCTATAGAAGTGTACCGCCAAGTACTGAAAACAACACACAATTGGAAGACTCCAGGGTCCGACCATATTCACAGTTATTGGTATAAAAAACTAACATCAATACACCCTTACCTTTATAACCACATCAATAACTTCATTGCAAACCCTGATACACTTCCAACTTACATCACAGAAGGAACCACCTATATGATCCCGAAAGACACGAATGACACATCAAACCCTGCTAAGTATAGGCCCATCACATGTTTACAGACAATTTACAAGATCATTAGTGCATGCTTGTCTCACTTGATATATAACCATGTAGACACGAACAAAATACTTGTAGAGTAACAAAAAGGCTGCAGAAAATTTAGTCAAGGGTGTAAAGAACAGCTTACCATAGATTCAATTGTCTTAAACAAGGTACAGAAATCCAAAGAAGACTTACACACTATCTACATAGATTACAAAAAAGCCTTTGATTCTGTCCCACATACGTGGTTTATTAAAATCTTGCAGATATATAAAATACACCCACAACTCGTAGAGTTCTTAACCCATACCATGACTAGGTGGGCAACCAGACTCCACGCACAAACATCCAGTGCAGATATAGAAACAGAGCCAATACTGATACAGCGTGGTATGTTCCAAGGAGATGCACTCAGTCCTTTGTGGTTCTACCTTGCATTAAACCCCCCTATCCAACATCTTAAATTCAACTAAAATGGGCTATACAATGGACTGCACACGCGACGGGCAGATTGACCACACAGAGTATAAACTAAGCCATCTTCTTTATATGGACGACATCAAAATTTATGCCCCTAGTCAAGAAAATTTAGAACACCTTATACATATAACGGAACAGTTTTCAAAAGATATCGCAATGAACTTTGGAATCGATAAATGTAGAATAAATTCAGTCAAGCATTTTATATGCGTTTTGATGTGTGTAACATCAACACGCATATCAAATGCAAAGCGGCGAAATAATAGAGCCTTTATATGAAAATGAAACTTATAAGTATTTAGGTTATCATCAGTCAAAACAAATTCAAAGAAATAAAACATAAATTAACTCAGAACTTCAAACATAGACTAAATTCCATTCTAAAATCCCAGTTGTACTCCAAAAACACTACAAAAGCTATTAACTCGTACGCTATCCCAGTCCTTACTTACTCATTGGACCAAAACTGAAATAAAAAATCTACAACGGGTTATTAATGTCACTATGTCGAAACACCGAAAGCACCACCCACGTGCATGTATACAACGACAAATTCATCCTCGAGCTGAAGGTGGTAGAGGTATTATTAACATCCAGAACCTGAACAACAAACAAATAACAACATTAAGATCATATTTTCACACAAAAGCTGAAACATCATCTCTGCACCAATCAGTAGTCCGATTGGATCATAAACTCACACCACTTAATTTAATAGATTCCAATAAACAAAACAATGAAAAACAGACAGATAGACAGACATTAGTGAACGAATGAACCCGTAAGTCTCTCCACGGAAGGCACCACCACGACTTGAGTCAACCCACCGTCGACATACAGGCGTCGAACGAATGGCTCAGCCGAGGTGAACTCTTTCCAGAGACTGAAGGGTTCATGGTTGCCATTCAAGACCAAGTGATAGAGACGCGCAATTATCAGAAATATATCATGAAGCAACGTAGCTTAACAACGGACATGTTTCGAATATGCAACAGCGCTTCTGAAACAATCCAGCACATAACGGGGGCCTGCAAAGCGATCGCACAAAGTGACTATAAGCACAGACACGATCAAGTGGCCAACATCATCCACCAAAGACTTGCAGGAAAATATAAACTTATAGACACATCTAAAAAACCAACACCTTACTACAAATACACACCCGAAATTGTGCTAGAGAATAGTACTCATAAACTTTACTTTGATAGAGCGATCCTTACTGACAAGACCGTACACTTTAGGCCCGATTTAACTCTCCTGGACAAAATCAATCACACAGCCCTCTTAATTGATATCGCTATCCCTAACACACACAACCTACAGAACACCATTTCAGAAAAGCTGTCGAAATACGTTGATTTGAAAAACGAAATTACAAGAATGTGGCGTCTGCAAAAGGTCTCAATAGTCCCGATAGCACTGTCATCAACCGGCATCATTCCCAAACAACTCTTCCAATCGTTAGAGTACTTAGACCTACCAAAGCACACGTATATTTTATTACAGAAAGCAGCTATTTTAAATACGCGTAGAATAGTGAGAAAGTTTTTACAAACTGAACTTCCTGGTGAAGCTCAGCCTAACACTGGGGCGCACTTGGCTTAGGCCCGTGCACTCCAGTTAACCCCGGTGTTCTTTACACCGAGTTAAACAAATGTTTAAACAACAACAATAATAATAATAATAACAATAATAATTTTAATAATAATAATAATAATGATACCTTTTCCTCCTTCTGCTCGTGGCAGCATCTGTCGCTGAACGCAAGCTCGCGGGTGATGTTTTCGTTGCTTCGTCATGGTGACATTAATAAGACGCTGTAATTTTTTTAAGTCTGTTTTGTTCCAATTGATTATGCCAAAGGAGTAGGTTAGAATTGGGATGGCGTATGAGTTTATTGCTTTTGTTGTATTCTTTGAACAAAGTTGTGATGTTAGTATTGAATTTAGCCTGTGTTTAAAACTTTGTGTAAGTTTATTTTAAATTTCTTTATAATGGATTAACTGTGATTGATGGTAACCTAAATACTTGTATGCTTCATTTTCACTAAGAGCTTCAATGGTTTCGCCAGATTGCATTTGATACGAATGTTGGTAGCTTTGTCCTGCTTTTATGGAATTTATTTTGCATTTATCTATGCCGAAATCCATTGCTGTCTTTGGAAAATTGTTCAGTGGTTTGAATTAGTAGTTCCAGGTCTTTCTCATTTGAAGCATATATTTATATGTCATCCATATACAAAAGGTGGTTTAATGTGTATTCTGGTTGGTCCATTTGTCGGTCATTAGAAGTAAGTAAATATCCTGTGTTCATTGAGTTAAGACTATTAGATAGAGGATTTAAAGCTAAGCAGAACCATAGCGGGCTGACCGCATCTCCCTGAAATATACCGCGCCTAATTTGGATTGGTGTAGATAAATACAGCATAAATAATTGTTTGAAGGCTTTTAAAATCAGTAGTTGTATTAATATTTTCGGGACGGACTACTTCGTTTAGGTACCCGACAAAATTACTAAGTTTTTTTGTGGCCTTTTGTTTTGGAATGAAAGGTCTCTTTTCATACATCAGTTTCCATTGAAACATTTATATAACTCATTGCATCACCAAACTGTTGAATTTAGATCCTCCTGAGTCCATTCAATTCGATTTGTGTGTTGTTGTGTGTTAGCTGTTTTTAATGCATTTAACTCGGTTGTGATTTCTTCTTTGAGAGTGTTAAGCCTTTCATCATCAATCAGTTTGTTAGCTATAATGACCTTTCTCTGGTCAGCTATTCTTTGTTGGCTAATATGGGCAAGGTGTGGAAATGCGTTGATGAAATGTTGGTGTAATGGTTTTCGATATGCGGTTTTGTTGGTCTCTAAATATGTGATCCGATAATATTCCCTAATTATAGTTTCATTGTGGTCGGTCGTCCAGTGCATTCGTTGTGAGCGGTGTGGTTGAGACAAAGGCGTTGAAATTATGTGTTGGTGGGTTGCTAGATACGATTCTACTTCATCTCTTATTTCAGTCATACTAGTTGTTGGTAATAGCCTACTACGTATGATTGCCCTACGCTGATCAGCGACTCTCTGTTTGCTAACATCCATATCAGGGAAACGATCGATGAACTTACTATGCAGTTCTGTCAAGTATAGTCGAGTTTCGGTTTCGAGTTTGGTGATAATGAAATATGTGCGCAGGATGAAAATATTCATTTCTTCGGTCCATTTTTTACGCGCACGTTTAGCTTTAGCGGGTACAGGGTTATCGACAGTTGTCGTCTGCACAACGTCCTCAGCTATTGTGATTGAAGAATTTTGTGAAGGGGATGAAAAGGAAGAGGGTAATATAAGAGTAGGATCAAGGTAAGAGGGTGGAGAAGAAGAAATAGAAGAAAAAATAGATTTAGGTGAGGATATAGATGATTGGGCATCACGGTCCTTTTCAGCCCAATCCGCTCGACTCGGACCTTGTTCCTCAATCAAGGTAAGCCGTGTTGCTCCCACGTCAGTAGCACGCGTGCTGCTGCTACCTGCTGTGCCGGTTCGAGATGTGCTCCGGCTTGATCTTCTCAGCGGTCGTAGGTTGTACCTCCTATTGGGCTCACTTTGTTCGGGTTCCCCGGCAGAGGGCAGCCCATTACCCTCGCCACCGATGGCTTGCATGCTGTGACGTCCAGCATCGGCTCCAGACGTGCTCCGGCGATCACCCCCGGAAAGCGATCATATACGTTTATCCTTACTTTTCTCCATCATGATAGGTTTGCCATTGCCCTGTTAGTGATCTGCGAAGTTACTTTATTGCAGATGTCCGCCCCCCACGTGGCTTAGATGTTCAGCGCGGACGAAGGGTTGGGCTTTAGGGGGCTTATTATTATTATTATAATGATGTCGGTTTTCTTTTAGTTTTTAAAACGTAATTATAAATATACGACAGCCTTTTGCAGTAGTTTATTTATTAACAACGAGCATTAAGTCATTAGTGGCCTACATATTTACCAAGTGAGGTGTGCGTTGGCAATACTCATTACTTATCTTTCAATGATAATTTGTTCCAACAGACTAAACCAAACTATACGTCCGTCGCTAAGGAATTCATTTTTTTACTTTCCGACTTCTTCAAATCGTGCGCTGTATAGTATGTTAGTACTTATAATACTCTCTGGCCGTTATGAATTGAAAATAAGTTTACCAAGTGCGAGTCTGCCGCACACTAAATCTTCCGAATTCAGTAAGGACAATAATGAATAGTGGCCAAGTTTCCAAATCAATTCAACACCATCTAGTTAGTAATTTGCCAGAAAAGAGTAAATAACTTTAATGTTTTTTCTAAGGTTTGCAAATCAGGCTGTTACCTACTCGTAAATTATATAGTTATTTATCTAATAAAGTTACTAGCTGTGATAATTTTCATTTTAATTTAATCATATTATGCTACTATTAAAAAATAAACGTCACCTTTATATACAGCGGCATTGCCGATAAGAGGACGAAAACACTATCAATAATTACGTTTTAAAAACTAACAAGAAACCGACTTCATTTAATGATATTTGAGCCTATAATACATTTTTAGTGGAAAGTAGATGTATTTTGTATATATATAATATGGGTAGGCCAAATAAACGCACCGCTCCAATGAGACAGCGAGGTATCAAAGTACATGAAACATATACAATTTTTAGATTTTCGTTGATTTTTCAGCTCGACCGATATAAATTTTGATAAAATTTATGATAAAATTATACCTGTGAAGTAAATCCTTTCAAACAAAAAAATAATTTTCCAAATCGGTTCAGCCGTTTTGAGTAATCGGAGAAAATACATAAAAAAAAACGACGAATTGAGAGCCTCCTCCTCTTTGATAAAGTTGGTTAAAATGACTACTTCATAGCTTAATATTTATCAAACGACTATATGTAACGGAAAACCGTTCAAAAATTAGATAGTATCTTTGAAAGACATTTACAACGATTATGTCACATGATAAATCAAAAAATCATTTTTAAAATTTTTATTTCAAAAATTTTTCTCTTATAAAGTTTTGACTCTAATATGTATTGCCATGCTTATATGTATTCTATCACGATCCAGACTAATAGTATAGAGCAAGAGCTTTTTTATTGGGCGAACAGACAGACGGACATGGTGAAACAGAAATCCTTAGAGGACTTCAAATCCCTAAAAACCATTTTCTTAAAATTATGAGGCCAGCAGTTTTATCTATTAGTTCAATACCTGCTTAACTAAAAATAATAGATGTAAAAAATACAAGTAAATACATATTACCAACGAATCTTATAAGAATATTGTCAGAAAATTTGTCGTAAAATACTAGTAAGTGCAAGTCCAACAAAGAGTCGCGCCCGCCAGCAATTTTACGGTCTCTGAAGCGTAAAAATGGTTCGCGCAGTTCAATGAAGTGAAGGCAAAAAGATCAAAGTTCCCCCCATAGAGCTTTCTCCAATCAATTTCAATTACTTAAATATAATGAAAGCAAGTTATTACTTACAGGTGATTAGGTAAATACCTAATAGCAATAAAGTAATATCGGTATAGTACCACCTGTAAGTAATAAACCTTAAGCTAGTTATATACATACCTACTAACTTTGTCTAGACATCACGAATTAAAAGCATTGAGTAATCCAATTGATTATTCAAGTATAAAACGAATCTGGACAAAAAGTAACAAAGGCATTGTTTCGTCCTTGACACCTTGTTATAAAATAAGTAACATTTTATGTTACTTTGTCTAGATTTTACTAAATCTTATCACAGCCTACAGCATCGATATAAATAAGAAAATGCATGTTTGAGTAAGAAATTTTTTATATATTACTACAGAGTTGGCAAAATCAATTATAAATTTAAATTTAATTTATTTATTTGTTTATTAAGTTGTACCAACAAAGTATACACCGAAACATACATGAAAAAAAACATACCAGTTCCAAAAAAGAGTTACGTGCTACCTTAATTACAGGTACAAACCACAATGCAACTATAAAATATCAATACCTAAAAATTCAAAAAATAATAGTTTACATGCAGAGAAAAGCTTAAAAATTAGATAATTTTACGCTGAATAAAAATACCTAAGACAAAATTAAAATTAAAAATATATAAATTTAAATACACAACAACAAAAATAAACATTTATGAACATCAAGATTTAAGCAAACACTCCAAAATATTCCTAAAGCTATACAGGCTGTTAAAAAAAATATATATTTCCTGATGCTTATTCACATAACCCGCCCTTATAGACTTGTCCCTTACAGAGATAATAGTTTTCTTATTATGGATAGCGTTGTATGCTTTAGTAATTATATTTAAAGGTGAATAAAGACACAAGTTGGAACGTGCTGCTTTTTGGACAAAAGGTCTGTAACTCATCGATCTGGGTAATCCTCTCGGAACAGACATAATTAATTTTGATAGGAGGTAAGAACTATCAGTATGATTGTTAACCAGCTTGTATAAAAATATGTTGTCAAGCAATTTCTGACGACAAACGAGAGAATCCATATTGAAGTATCTCAGTCGTTCCTCATAGCTTGGTAATTTTTTAGCTAAATTACAACTGTAAGACAAGTGCAATAAAACCATTTTTGCACACTTTCCAAAGATAATTGTAAATGTCGTAATATGGGTTCCACACAACACTGCAGTATTCTAGAGAGCTACGCACTAGAGCGTTATAAATAGTTATTTTGGTCATAGGCTTTCGGAAATCCCTACAATTACGCAATACAAATCCCAAGGTCCTCAAGCTTTTTTTTACGATAATATCAATATGTTCATTAAATTGCAATTTGTTATCGAGGGTAAATTATAGTTTAAAATTAATTGAGCTTACTTTTACACCTGTATCAACCTAATTTATACTTTACTAGCAAACAACCCACGTCGCACGGCTGAAATATACACCTAAACTTTCCTCATGAATCACACCGTCCATTGATGAAAACTGTATGAATATTCGTTCGTGAGTTTATCACGTGTAGATAGATACACAGCCGTTGCGGTACTTTGTTTTTAACCAACTTAAAAAAGGAGGTTCTCAATTCTGTTGTTTTATGTTTGTTACTTCATAAATCCGTTATTTAAATCTAATTGAAAACATCTTTTTTGTATAATAGGATATATTTTCAGATTGGTCATATAACATTTTAACCAATACCGGTTCATCAGTTTGGTTTTTTAATCTAAATAGCTGAAAAAACATGCATTAACGAAATTTCCTATTTTTAACTGACTTCAAAAAAGGAAGAGGATCTCAAATCGGTTATTAAATGAAGTCGGATTTCTTTTTAGTTTTTAAAACGTAATTACTAGTTTTTTAAACTTAACTATGGGTAATTAGTTTAGTATTAAGTTGTTTCAGGAATTGGGGATAGGAGATTTTCAGTTTGCAGTTTGCAGTAGGTTTTAAACCACTTCGTATGGTTTTGTACTTTGTTCGACTTAAGGGATATAAAGATGAAATGCTATTCAATTTAATATGAATATACGGCCCCAAAAAGAAAATAGAGTTCAGTGAAAGGCTTGCACGAAAGGATTGAGAGCGATGTACATTGCCCTTTCACCTTTGCGAGTGAGTGGGGAGAACTACTTACACTAGAAAGAGTTTTCTAAAAAGACATCCAACATTTCGTACAACTCACTGCCAACGTGGAGATGCGGTAGGGAAAACCCACACTCACCTTCAAAATTGATCATTGAGCTCTCTTTACAACGATAAGATGAGTCTTTGCTACGTGTCCCTAAGAGATGACACAGTTGCCTATGATTGTTTGACATAGAGCTAGATAGACCAGCTTGTTAGTGCTCTGGTCTGCCACATGTTTCAACTCCTTGAACATGTAGATGAGCTTACGTAGTCTAGATGGCAGTCTTGTTAGTTTAAGGATGCCAAAGGTCTCAATTCGGTGATATAAAACGTCTTCCGCTCATTGGTAAAAACTGCCTAAAGTTTCTAAAAATATGTATTTGTTTGGTACGACATACGAACAGTTAATGGGCTCAATATTATAGAATTATCACTGAACCCAAAATACAAGGTCAACTACCAGGCTGTTGATGCATTTGGAGATATGTATTTCCGATGCAAGTTTGTTCACGATGGAATTCAAATTAGTGGCCAAACTAGAAACTTGTTGGAATCTCAACTTTTACTGGAACACAATACCGTAAAATTACCTAAACTTGAGTTAATGGAAATTAGTGGTGAACCGATTAAATGGCCAATTTTTTGGCCAATATTTGAATCATTCAAACGCTATACACGAAAACTGAGAACTAACCAAACACGAACGTGTCCAGTATTTGATCAATAAGCTTTTGGAACGTGCTCTGGAATAGTCCTGAATGCTGACATATACCCGCACGCTTATAGGTATGTATGAAGACAAGCGCAACTTAGTAGCCGCTTATTTAGATTAGTCATTTAATATTGCAATTTCTAAGAATTTTGCATATTTTCTTGATAAACTCTTTACCGCAGTATCAAGTAAAATGTCCTTACATCTCGATAACTTATCTAATTCTATGTTTTTGCTTTAAGGAAAATCAATTCTAGCACCGAGCTTAAGTCAACTACCGATTTAATCTATTTTTTTATATATAAATCTTCTGTGCGTGTATCTAATTAAACTCCTCCTAAGCGGCTTTTGATGATTTTTTTGTGTGTGTTTAAGTGGATTCGAGATTTACAATTTGATATTTTTCTAGATCGTCTTCAATCTCTTACAATCCTCATCATTATCGTTGGCCTTAGTTTATCTGTTGAAGATGATTTAGGTGGCGTCAGTCTAGTTACACACTAGTTATTTAAAATTGATAAATTTCGTTCATGGATCTACTCCAGCAAGTTGAGAAGATTGAAGTTTCCTCTCTACTGACGCTAATCTGCTTGGGAATCTGTTTGAAAGCGCAGGCCTTCCCAGGTACCCACATTAACCTCTCGCCCTTGCCGAAAAGACCCGCAGGAAAGACGAATCAGTACATGCGGTGTCAGTTTAGTTGCAGGTGCATAAGGGCTGGCACCGAGCCGGGTTTGTTTCAAGTTTTCCTTCTCTATTGCTAGCTCTTCTGATAGTCAGCAGGGGGACTAATACCCAATAATTTAAAGACTATCGCAGTCGTTTTCGTTATCAGTCTCCAAGCAGCACTCATCTAGGATTACCATCGTAGTGCTAATGATAACAGTAGTCTCATCATCATCATAACAGCCTTTATGAAGTCCACTGCTAAACATAGGCTTCCCCAATAGATTTCCAAGTAGAATGATTTAGATAGTAGTCTATTGTCTACTAATTCTTATGGCGCCACTGGTCTATCATGTCCGCGTTCAAACAAAACGATTACTAAAATTTGTATAAATGTCCGGAATTCAATGTTTGTTCAACACACGAGAGTTTTAACTTTATAAAAGAACTTAATGGTTGTATCGTGTTTGTTTACTGTTTAAGCGCTACCTACAATAACGCTGCATACAACTCCAGGTTTGTAAGCCGCTTTAGTGGTTGCAAACATCATATGATTTGTTGAAAGAGAATATTTTTGCATTCTAAATTGCCTCGCACACAAACTATTGCAGCACAACGTACGCCTGCACCGAACCCTCTTGGCGCCCCACACGGTAAGCTACTTATGGACCCAATCCTGTCCGTCGCCGGCACCGGCACATTAAAACATATCGCTTTGTAATACACGACCGAGTTCAAAATTGAATAACACCCTGTGTGTTAGGTACTATGCAAGTTTATGCGACCGATTTAAATAGTCATTGGCATGTGGTACGAGCTTTAATTGATTTTGGTTCTCAAAGTAATTTTATTACCTCTAAATGCTGTAGAAGGTTGGGTTCTGCGTTTAAAAGGATCAGCAGCATGTTTTTAAGGGTGTCGGCTCGGCACTGAACCCAGAAACGGGGTAACGTCGTTAGTTTTGAATTCTCGATTGAGTGATAATATAATTTTCCTTGACGCCTACACTTAATTGAACGCATTACGGATAACATGCCCACCGCTAAAATAGACGTACTAGTCCGGTCAATCTAGACCGAAAAAATGAGAGTGAAGGTACATAAAGTCCCAACAAGCTGAAAATCAGTAAAATTGTTCAAAACATAATTATAAATAATATTTAAAAGTTACCCATCATTCCCGAGTATGGAAAAAAAATATTCAAGGTCAAAGGTCAAAAAAATGAGATTTTCGCGATTTTCAGCAAAACGGCAAGTTTTATCATAAAAGTACTTAAGACAAAAATTGTAGATCATAAAATTATCTATAAAAAATATATCAACACTTTTTTTCCTACGAGCCACCGTTTCTGAGATATAATGATTAAAAAAGTTATAAAAGTTGTTATCGTCAAAATATGCATGAGTACGCCACGTATATACATCTCTAGAGTTGTTATATATTATATATTATTATATTATATATATTATATTATATGTTGAAATATTTTTCTATCGGTCAGTGTAACTTATACTTAAAATATACATGACTATGTAGGCGACTTGCCTACACAATAATTATTAAACCCATAAAATATATATTTACACTTAATATTATATATACACTACATTTTACTTCATATATATTAATCACGTTCATCAACACAAATCATATTATTCATAAACAGCAGTTTTCAAAATTTTTGAAAAACAAGATTTAGTTCAATGTGCTGAAGTTTTTAAAAAGAGTAATTCAATTCAACAAGAAGTTATCACCAACGGCATCCGCTTTCTTCTTTCTATGTACGGAGCTCCTAAAAAACTACCTGTTTAGATAAGCATCGATATGTGTGTTTCGTTAAAAATACTAAAAATAAAAAACAAGTTCAATTAGCTTGTCTTCCTCCAACCTCAGTTGCTGCTCATCAACATCTTTTTCGGGTATACTACTACTCTGGTCATCTAAACCTTCCTATCTTGAGGTTTAGGTAAGGGCCTCGACATCTTTGTCATTACCCTGGCTTCAACTCGCAGGGGTGACTGCCCCTGGGTCAGTGGGTCTCGTTGCGTTCTGCAACGGTACGCTGCCATCTTGGCGTTAGCGGTGGCCTTCATGGGGTTTGGGTGCTACCTGAATCCGCGTCTGCAGAGTTGGGTGCGCCCAAGAGGTCTCGCGGTCTGGGGGGCGCGCGTGCAGGGGCGCTAAGGCGTTCAGGTGGGCGTGGTGGCAGATGTCGGCGGTGTCGAACATTCGACGCGCCAACATCACCACGAACTCATCCACGCTCTTGATGTGCACTTCGCGGGCTATGACGTCGTTCCTATTATTTCTCGTATCGATATTATTTCAATGTTTTTTTGAGAAAATCACCACAATTGGTTGGAAATACACTCACGATGATTTGGTATTATGGAAGGTTGATGTTGATGAATAGAAACCGCGATCAATAAAATTAAATAATTTCATGACACTTTTTGTCACGGAATATTTTAATGTTTTTTTAAAGATGTTTGCTAGACGACAACATGAGATATATACTACTTCATATACAATACTTCATTAGTACAAGTATGTATGCATATACTAAGAGCAAGGAGTATAGTTTGGGCGGATTTGTGTGCGTGGGTGCGTGTATTTACCCCGATGAGCATGGTTTTGAGGTTTCACTTTAGTTATACACGGCCCTCTGTCTAAATATTTATTTGGTATGTGATAGAAACCAAACGTACGTAAAGTAATCCATCTTGACAAAACTGGTTTCAACTACAATCAAACTAATGATTTAAATTATGCTGATTGCTAATCGTAACTGATATACATTGATTGTGTCTAAAGTTCCATAATCGCCATACAGATCACGACACTGCTCACAGAGTGTTAACCCCTGTACTTAAAAATATACATAAAAAAAGAGCCATAGTGCAAAAAATATTTAACATCGAAATCAAATAATAATTCTTCTTCTTCCTATCGTGTCACTAGTTAATTATATCCAGTGTGGTGAAAGGATTAAAGTGCGCCTCAGAGGCTCCTTTCGTGGCACTTAGGTAAGTCTTAATGTAAGCTCTCGACTTGCCCAGAGGACCCGCAGGAAAGACGAGTCAGTACCTACATGCGGTGTCGGTTCGGTATCGCAGTCGTCTCCATCATCAGTCTCCAAGCAGCACTTACCTGGGATCAGTTCCATGTAGAAATCCTACTTGAAATGTTATATAATTCAGCGAAAATTACCAACCCGATTTTACAGTCAGATTTTGCAACTAATTTATATAACATGGAACGGTTAAAAAAGGTGTTTGAGGCATCATTTGTTTCTTTCTAGAATTAAGTCTGGGTCATTGAAAGCTTAATTTACTTAATAAATAAGGGGTCTCAATGTGAACATTAACAATATTATACAAAAACACTTGATCACGTTGAATCCTCCTATTCTTGAGTGAAGTTTAATACAGGCATTAAAGCTGTAGTGATGACTTGTAACACACTTTTTTTAAACCGTCTTTGTATTTTCTTAATTTCTATATAATAATAATAATAATAATGTTTATTAAAAATTTTACATGGTATAATAATATCTAATAACAAAATTAAAAATCTTATTTAGTTAGAGGTATGCATAATACGAGCCTGAACTAGGTAATCCTGTACCTATCTCAACCAGTGAAGAACTTACTTACATAGATTCTACAATAATCACCTATTTAGACATTTTATTTTTCAGTTAAATGTATAGTAATAGTATTTAAAATCTTAACTAAGCTTAAAACTAGAAATAATGCAAACAATAAAAAAATATAAACAAAACAAATGATAAACAAACTGCGGGTCAACGGAATTGTAAACTTGTACAAAGTAATGTTAAGTACATTATTTATACCTATAAAAGAGCTTAACCGACTGACTGACTGACTGACTGACTGACAGATTCATCATCGCCGAGCCGAAACCGCTGAAGCAAGAAAGCTAAAATTTGGAAGGTAGCTTACTTTGATAGCAAACCCATCAACTAAGACGGGATTTTTTGAAATTCAAACCCTAAGAGGGTGAAAACGGGTAAAAACTAATGTATGAAACTTTTTAACTTTTTGAATAATTAAAATACCAAAATAAATCGGATTCAGGATTTTTCAAAATAACTCTTACAAAGGGTTAAAATGGGGTGTCTAAGTTTGTATGGAAACTTTTTAATGGTTGGTGGGTGTGATTGGTTTGAAACTTATAGTTTGGCTAGAAGATAAATTGCATCAAGGGGAAATATTTAAGCTACAATTCTTTCAAAAAAAAATGCGGATGAAGTCGTGGGCAACAGCTAGTATAAACATATAACAATATAAACATTGTATTGAGGGTTCCATACTCCTGAGGCGTATTCCGAGATGGATAAGACGAATGAGTTATGTTAGATATTTGATTTATTTATTTATTCATAATAAAAGGTATGGTAGCTTTGATTAAAAGTGTTTTAAGTCTAAATTAGGTTTACCCAAATACTAGGCTCTCGATTATAAGAAAACATTGTTAGTATTTAAAGTTGATGTGCTTGAAATCTCTACAGTTTGTTATATAAGCAGGTATCATAAGTACCTAATTATATTGTCAAAGTCAAGTCAAAGTCAAAAGATTCTTTATTAAATATAATCAGAAGGATCACAAACGTCTTACATACTAGGTGAATATAGGTGCCAATTCCACCTAACCCAAGCTCGAGAAGAAACGGCAAGAAACTCGTCCTGGTACTAGCGCTTTTATAGGTAAGTATTCTATCAGTCATCTGGTTCTCATAGGACAAGATATGCTTAGTTAGGGCTAGATGGTGTTATTGATTGTCCACTAATATTTAATAATATATTTTAGGTGAAAGAAAATGTCCGAATTAGGAAATACCATTTATTTTTGTTGGTTTGCTATTTTCATGTTCTTAATAGCTTTTGATCCCAGATCTTGTCTTTTGCTAATCAAGTTCTGCCTCAAACTATTTTACTTCATTTCGTGTTTATTTTCATTATAAATGCAGTGACCGCTACATAGTGCCATCTGTTGGCGGGCGAACGCATTTAATAATCAGCACAGCGCCATCTGACTGATTCACTGACATCATATTAATTCTAACCTGGCGGTAAACAGA
Organism: Lampropteryx suffumata; assembly: GCA_948098915.1. Taxonomy (NCBI): domain Eukaryota; kingdom Metazoa; phylum Arthropoda; class Insecta; order Lepidoptera; family Geometridae; genus Lampropteryx; species Lampropteryx suffumata. Next base: position 23,243,754 of record OX402544.1, read on the forward strand.
GACGCTTTGGAGCACTTGATAGTTGATAAAAAGCTCTATCTGTTGGTAGGCGGACGCATTAAATAATCAACACAGCGCCTTTTGATTTTGACTGATTCACTGACAATTCTAACCAGGCGATGGACAGAGACGTTTTGGCCAAGTGATGGATAGTTTTTTAACAGCGAGAGTGTATTTTTTGTAGCATAATGTTCACGAATTCCAGAGTTTTGACTATGCAGAAAATAAGAGCATTATTTCGTGTAATTGTGCACGAAATTTCAGGTGTGTGCGTCCACGGGAAAAAAGTTATGAATAAAAAACAGATTTTGCTAGAGGAACAATTTCAACGTTACTCCAGCAAGATTTTTTGAAATACTGGTCGTAGCTTAAAACTAATAAATGCATTGGAATGCTTATAATTGTGTACGATTGTGCACAAAAATACATTTTGTGCACCCAAGGACTTTCGAGATTATTCAGGATTTTGCTGACATTAACTTAGCGGCAACCTAGAAACGGCAAAGTTAGTTAATTTGGGCAAAAATTAGCGGTTTCTTTATTAAATGTGTTATAAGAACTAATATAACAAAAAATGATTCGTTCCATTAATGTGAATCAACTTTGAATGATAGAAATTCCAAAATTCTGATATAAGTATTGATATTTATTATGAACACTGAGAAATTGGACAAATAAAGGGTTTTTCGAAACGTTTTCTGGCGAAAATCTACCTATGTATCGTGTGAAGTTTTAAAATGAATATATCATATAACATAATATCCTAGGCGTCTACTCTGCGAACGGACTTCGATACATCGAAGATAATGTCGTTGAAATGTACCTACGTCAAATTCAGTTGAGTTGGCTCAATGTCAAATTCAAGATACTTATCGAATCTCTGCTGTGGAGGATTACGATACATATTCTCAAAAGTAATGTAGGTATTTCATTCATAAATCAATCGTTCCATCGCACAAATCGAGTCAATACGATGTAGTAGTAGGGTTTTACATTATTATTGACCCGATGTATCGTTTATTGATTTCAAGAGTAGGCCCCTGAAGGTCTGAAGGAACCAAATGGTTCCAGTTATAAGTTATAAGTAGTACCTACTCAGTAGTAGTTATAGTAGGACTACATCTTATAAACTTTAATCTAATTTAGCATCTTTATTTCATATTAATTTATGAACAAACTCGCCACAGTTATTCTTATAATTTTTACGTACTGAAGGACCATTTGATTCAAAAAATATCCTAAATATAAGGCATTACACTATTTGCGCCTACTAGGTAACTCTTCCAAGAATTCTTGTTCGCAAATTGAAACCTTATGGTACAGCAGCTTTATAAAACATATGCCTGATCTTTTTCTATGACAACCCCAGAATTTGACGGTTTCCAGAGCTTCTGTAACTTCAGCTCATTTTAAGAATTCAGCAGCAACAGATTTTTTTCAAAGTATCATCAACATCATCATATTCATATCAGCCCCTAGGAGTCCACTGCTGGTCATAGGCCACCCCAATAGATTTCCAGGAAGAACAATTTTGACGATTTTGAGCTTTCCATTCACCGACTTCCTGCGATATTTACAAAGTCATCAGTCCATCGGGTGGGGGGGTCGTCCTACGCCTAGTTTTCCTGTCCTTGGTCGCCATTCGAGAACTTTTATTCCCCTACGGTTATCAGTTCTGCGAGCTATATGGCCTGCCCATTGCCTCTTTAACTTGCAAATTTTGAGTGATATGTTGGTGACTTTGGTTCTTCTACGGATTTCCTCGTTGCGGATTTTATCACGTAGTGAAACACCCAACATAGCTCTCTCCATAGCACGTTGCGCGACTCTGAGCTTGTGTATGAGGCCAATAGTTAAACAATTAAGCATGTAGTAATAAGTCGATTTTAGCCACAAAAAAATATAATTATATTAAAACTGTTTAACAAAAAAATTATACTGCCGAAAAAACTAGTAGCAAAATTTTTTTTTTTTCGTTAACCTTTTTTCAACCTTAATAACTAAGTTCTTAAAATAATGTGAGTAAAAATTATACCGCCGAAAACAACTAAAAAGCAAAATATAATAAACCTTGTTTTATTTAACCTTAATAACTAAGTTCTTACAATAATGTATACAATAAGTATACCTTAGTAATTTTGAGTAGAGGCTATACGTGTCGAATTTATTTTTGAGGTTGAATGTGTGGAATGTGTGTGCTTACCTTTTACTAACGCTTTGAGGGAATTGCATGCGTCTGCATCGTGTTCTTGTCTTACTCTTTGGGAATAGATTTGGGGAGTACCTACTAAATATTTGTCCATCTATTTAATGTTTCGTAATGGATTTCCGCAAAGTCACGCCTGAATTAATTATCTAACTTTCAAATTGGTTCAATGATACACAACAAAATCAAGAAAATTGGATCACTTCAAAGTTATGCTGTGGCATGTGAATATCTAAAATGGACCAAAGAAGAGTAGTACTGTATTTACCAAATACACAATTTCTAAATAAAATCTAACTCACCAGTCTACTTGATGTGTTCGATTTCACATTGCCTGTATTCCACAAAGATCTAGTAGCTAGTACACAATCACAGACAAGGTTTACATGTAGGAAAACTTATTCACGTTAGGCACATTATTCTGTAACTGTCACTGTTCATTCCGTTTCGAGGCTATTATTCAAACTTTTTATCTACTTTTTTTAAGCACTAAAACTGAAAAAACTGCAATGTATTTTTTTTCCTATGAAGATGCTATATAATCGCTAGTGATTTAAATAAATAAATAATACCGGTCATTTAACACAGCATCATCTGGCCCCAAAGTAAGCAGAGCTTGTGTTATGGGTACCACATGACTGATATACTTACAACAAAAATGTTTTTTTTATTTTTTTTTTGTATATACATAAATGTTATACATAGAAACACCCAGACCCGAAACAATTAATTGCAGATCACACAAACATTTGTCCTGAAGCGGGAATCGAACCCGCAACTTTCTGCGTCTCAACCGGCCCTTGGCTCACTGCGCCACAGGTCATCAAATGAATGAAATGAATGAAAACAATTTGGTGTAGTAATTTTGGCAACAAAGCAAAATGACATTACATCAAGTGTCAAAACATAGCTGACAGTCATGTCAATGACAGCGGCTAGGGGATTATGTTAAAGTAGCAGTAGCGACAGCAATAGCAACGCGACAGCAATCTGCGAAAACGCTAGCCGCAGTCAATTACTCGCCTGTAGACAACCCACATGTGAAAATACGCATAAGGTAGGTATAGATAGTTGAGTACAGGCTGTTTGATATAGTGATCGCGCCACTCACGCCTATTGTTAATTAACGCAAGATATCATTATTATAATAAATCTTCTGTGCGTAATTAAACTCTTCCTAAACGGCTGGACCGATTTTGATGATTTTTTTGTGTGTGTTCAAGTGGATTCGAGAATGGGTTAGAAATCTAACAACTTTTAGATATTTTTTTTTATTTATTCTTCTTTTAAAAACGCCCGGACGAAGTCGCGAACGGGTCAGCTATTGATATAAATATATATTCTTCGGCAGTATATTAGTAAATTGTACATACCTATGTACAAACTAATTTATAAATTCGAAAGTGTCTCTATTAGTACTTGATTAAATTTGGTAAGTATATATTATTGTATCTTGAAAGAGGACATAGGAACGCTACTTTTTACACTACGGAACCCTAAAAAGAGCGGACCTTAAAATAAATAAATGACCTTAAAACAGATTTTCTTGAGCTTTAGGTACTTAAAACTTTCTTACTCGATTAAGTCACCTCTTAAACAAATAAACTATAAATCAAAATTTATTTGTAAGGCTTACGATTCGATGCCACAGACAAACACAAATACAGAACTTTGTGCACTGTTTGCTTCGGAAGTTAAAACAAGTGTCACAACACTACTCATTCAGTAAATTTGATCGCTAGCTCGCTCGCTTTGTCTACACTACATCAGCCAGCCACCCAAATTTCGGGCTTGGGAACTGTTCCAAAAGTTTTATTAGTTAGTTCGTCGTGCGTGTGTTTATTATTCGTCAAGTGGAAGTGGCGTCTGCCTGCATATACAGTTCTTGCTGCGTGTGTGAACTATGTTTTGTAAAGTCATCCTTAAAATATAATTAAAACAGTAAAATATTACTTGTCGCCGCACAGTTTGTCAGATCGTCACAAATCAAAATTCACTATGAAAGTAACTGTGACTACACTCAACGATGAAATATTCGTTTTGGACGTATCCGAGGATCTGGAACTGGAGAATTTCAAGGCGTTTTGTGAAATAGAGTCTGGTTTCCCAGCGAAAGATATTACTTTGAACTACAATGGCACGCCGCTGTTGGACGACAAGAAGACATTGAAAGCGCTTGGCGTGTGCGACGGAGATGTTGTCGTGCTACTCCACATGATGCAGGCCGCCCCAAACCTCAGCATTAATGACTCCAGCCAAGGTACGACGCACACAACACACTACTTTGTATATTTTCACGTCTTCATTGTGCTTTGAAAGTGCATCGTCATGTCATTAGTGACACTAAGCGTCATAATATCGAGTTACGCACTGGCAGTTGACAAACTTTTTGCAAATTAAATAAGTAAAAAAAGTATCTTACAAAACAATAACATTGACTCTTCATTGACTGATCAAATCAATCAATTTTTCATCTTATTTGAAATCAATTTTGTATATAAAAATTTTAAATCCGCCTTGCAGCTTTGCCAACCGGCTTAGCAAGTCTCGACTTCAGCAATATTCAAGTTCCTGAGGCCAGTAGTTCCATGGCATCACGGGCAACCCCTGTGGAAGAAGATCCGCGCATCATCAGGGAGATGTTCCTGGCCAATCCTGACCAGCTGGCTTTACTCAAGCAGAATAATCCTAGATTGGCTGATGCTCTTCTCAGCGGAAATCTTGGTATGACTAGTATTTCGTGATAGAGTAAGGTTAGGAGAATATTTGGTACATGTTGTAATTATATTTATAAATAATGAACAATTCATAATATGTTCAAATGTTCAATTCATATCACCACTTGATTCCTCATAGTAGTCTCTTTCAGTTTTATGATATCAATATTCATATGTTGATTATGCTTGGGTCATTTGATCCATAGCTCTAGTTGGTCCATGTATGTAACTGCTTGTTGATGGCTACATTTTATTTTCTTTTAGTTACAAGTATTCATTTTTGTTGTATTTATCTAATGCATGTTAGTTTTAAATTTAAAATGGGTTTTTTATTTCATGATATTATAGATACATTTGCTTCAGTGCTGCGTGAACAAATATTGGCAAGGACTGAACGCCAACAGCAAAGAATCAGGTAACAAAACTCATTATTGCATCTTGGTAACTATTTATTCCTTATTTCAAGCATTGTAGAATTTGTAGATAATATTTTTTTATTACAGTTTTTCTATTCTGTGGATTTTAGGGCCTTAAGCTTAAGAAGAGTTAAATTATAATTGAGCCTCTACAATTTTCATATTTAGAAATTAGCTTATGTATATCATCAAAAGTATGGTTTAACTCATTATCTCTCTCTCTCAAATTTAAAAATAAATTATAATTGCCAGATACAAGCTGTAGGTTGGGTGGATATGTGATTCAATGCCACACCGGTATATATCTGCCATCAAAACTTTGCTTCTGTGGACTGGTATGTTGTCTTGCAATAGCAGCATATCACGACAGTTTTCCCCGCCTTTTTCTTTGATGACTCCCTTTTTATATCTCCAATAATCATGCATAATATTCTGCTGACACCCTTTTCTTTGGAGTCAATTAGCAGAATTACTTCACAATACCAAAAAAATCATAACTATCATCTTTCTGTCGACTTTATCACTAAGTTTCGGGTGTTGTATGCCCTTCTCAGGTTCAATGTGATGTACTCAAGTTTAATGCCCAATAACAATCCACTCAGAAATAGTTGTAGATTCTTTGTTACACACCTTCAAAAAGTGCTTTGACATTTTATTGTTTGTGAAGTGGCGTGAGCATTCTTGGCGAGCAGTCAAAAGTCAATGCAAAATGGGTCATTTACTTTTGAAATGCCAAGATGATTATGTAGGATCCTCATTGGTTTATGACAAAAAGCTGTTTCATCTTCAGACGAGCATCTTCCAGTATTAATTATAAAACTTTATCAACTATATCCAATCGAGCTGGGTCGGTTTACTCAACATTCTTGCATGTTTGTAAAGACCATGCCACTTCTAAATCATGACCACCATAAACGGCTCCCATTTTCTGTTATCATCAATTTGAGGCGGTTTTCCTTGCTTGGTAAGGAACTTGTTATTTACAAGAAACGAAATTTTACTTGACTGTTGAATTTTTGTCTAGACTTGATTTCGGTGCGATATCTCGTAAACAAATGATGTCAAAGGGGTTATACCTATTATTAACTCCTTCTACTTCTTCTTTCCTGCCATTTCTTCACGCTAAATGGACCGTCACAACATATTTCATTCTTCCATGTTCCTATATAGCGTATATTAGTACTCACGACTTTCTTAGTCATATTGTATACTCACACATCTTTATATATAACATTCTTCTCGTCATATGCCATTAATCGCTCCTATTCATAACACCTTATTTTATCCATTCTTGTCACTCCAAACATCCATCTTAGCATACTCTCGTAGCTGTAAATTTCTGTAAATAAATGCTTACATGAATTGTTGAATCCTTAAAATTCATCTTTACGAGAGTATTATCTATGGTGTTAAATTTTTTATTTTAACAACTTTTACTGCCATCACAAACAATTGCAGAATGATGAACTCTGATCCTTTTGACACGGAAGCCCAAAGAATGATTGCAGAAGAAATCAGACAAAAGAATATTGAAGCCAATATGGAAGCAGCTATGGAGTATAACCCTGAAACTTTTGGAACAGTTGTCATGTTATACATCAATTGCCATGTAAATGGGTATGTATTATATGGTTATTGTAATGTCACATGTATATTATTGTGTATGATCATAGACTGATTATCAAAAATCTGTATAAAGTGAACCATACAGAACCATATAATAATCTTAAATTATGAAGATTATAATTATTGTTGTAGCACAGAAATACATTTTCAAATACTTAATGAATAGCAAAACAACTTGGCCACTGATTCATATAAAATGGTAGTAGAGTGATGAATCTTCAATTTGGCTATCATGCATATTAATAAAGAAGGCAGTTAAGAGTCAGTCAGTCTGACTTACTGATAAAATACTGTAATTTTTTTTACTGCATTTTATATCAGTGTATATTTTCAGATTTCCGGTTAAAGCTTTCATAGATTCCGGTGCTCAAACTACAATAATGTCAGCTTCATGCGCTGAGAGGTGCAACATTATGAGACTGGTAGACACAAGGTATAAAATTGTCTCCTGAGTAAATAATATTTAAAGATATTTCATACAAAACCTAGACCTAATCTTGCCCTAAAACTACGTTTATACTATGGGTATCTACCAGTATGGCGATTATGGAACTTTTGACACAATCAATGCCTATTAGTTTCGATTAGCAATCGGCCTAATTTCAATCATTAGTTTGATTGTAATTGGAACCAGTTTCGACAAGATGGATTACTATTACGTACTTTCGGTTTCTATCTCAGACCAAATAAATATATATATAGACAGAGAGAGGGCCGTGAATAACCAAAGTCAAGCCTCAAAACCATGCTTCTGTGTGCAAATACGCATCAGGCATACACATAAACCCAAACTGTGCTTCTTGTTCTTAGTATATGCAAACATATATATACTATTAAGCCTTCTGTCTTGTCATGGTCTAGAAAAAATCTTACATAAAAAAACATGAACATATTCCGTAAGGTTATTTTGTACAATATTATCGAACGCACTTAAAGCGCGAAGGTTTCGAACAAAGTTTATTGAAAACGCCGTGACATGTATTAAGAGCAAGGTGCACGATTTCGGTGTATGTGTGTGCGTGGGTGCGGGAATTTACACGTGGAAGCACGGTTTGAAACTTTATTTTAGTTAATCAAGGCCCTCAGTCTTTAAATTTATTTGGTCTGAGGTTTCTATTCATATGACAGCATGTGTGACAATCAACATCAACCTTCCGTAATACCAATTCATCAATAGTAACTGAAAACGATTATATCAAAGTTTTCATAGTATCAGAATTCCATAATCGCCCGGCAGTTGACTGATAAATTAGATATCCGGTTTTATGTTTTCATATTTTTTTAATATTTGAATTCCATTTAATCTAAGATTTATCTTTATGTAGCTCTACCCATACGTTCATTTAATGTCGTCATTGTAGTCCCTTTTTGTATACTTTTAATACTTAAAAAGACAGCAAAAACATCTATGTTCAGGTATATACAAGTTCTCTATTGGTGTTTTGTGTTCCTCTAATTGTAATTGAGAAAGCAGTGGACCCGGCATATGTATCTACGTATTTTAGGAAATTTTAGCTAGTCCAGCGAAACTATAGAATCGGGCCCAATGTGTAAGCGCATGCTTACAATAAACGCACGTAGCAGGTACCGATACGCTGTTATTTTTACTGGTTATAAATACACGATCTGCTAATGTTTGAAACGCATTATATTATGTAACTATTTACACTAAGTAGTTGTACATAATACATGATTTTGTTATAGATGGGCTGGTATTGCCAAAGGTGTCGGCGTGCAAAGAATTATAGGGCGCATCCACATGGTCCAAATGAGAATCGAAAAGGACTTCCTCACAACTTCGTTCTCTGTACTTGAGGAGCAGCCTATGGATATGCTTCTTGGATTGGATATGCTCAAAAGGCACCAGGTAAGACCTTTTTATCTTCATCCGCTGTATGTATCATGCCTAATTCTTGCCACCTCCTCGTTTTATTTGTATTCTTGCAAATACTGATTCATACATTCCATAGTAAGTGTCAGACCGTGACCTCTAAACACGTATTCTCCATCTTATAACTTCATAATTAATTAGCTTGATGTTAAAGATTGCTCTGTCCTTGTCCTTATAATGTCAAAGAATATAAATAACATCATTTAAACTCATTTAGCTTGTGCATGTTTATAAAATAGAACCTTTTGAAAATGACTTCTTAATGAGCTTTTGGAACTTCAAACAGTCCCGGCTATGCCTTTTGAGTATGACGAAGTCTTTGAAAGTCATCTGCGGGCAATAAATTATGGTTTTGTAATATAGCGTTTAAAATGTGTAACGCTGAATACATTTTTGATTTTTACACCATTTTTGCAGAGTTAAGTAGTGACGATCTGACGATACACGTGCCGTTTGAACGAGGGCTAAGAAGCCCATTGTTAGATTCATTAGAAGTTTGAGTAAAGCAGGAATAAACCATGCTATTTCACAGTGCAACATAGACTTGAAGCGAAACGTTCTTCACATCGGCACGACAGGCACAGAAACCCGCTTTCTGTCGGAGTCGGATCTACCGGAATGCGCGCGTCTCTCGGGCGTCTCCGACGACGAAATCGTCGCGCGATCCATGAAGGACCAAGAAGAAAAACAGATCAAGGAAGCTCTCGAAAAATCGAAGCAAGGTAGGCGCGGTAAAAAGAAGTAAAATTCTAAAGAAAACTCTTAATTGTAAAAGTCAAACTCATTTATACGAAGTTTTATGGAGTAACGTTTTACAATAAAAACAGTAAAATATTTTTTATAACCATGTCTTAAATTGAAATGAGAGAATTTGAGTTTGCATTGAATTAATAAAACATACTTGGAATTCAACAGTAAAAATGAAATGAACAGTAAAAGTGTTTACTTATACTTTGTAGCACGATTGTGCTGTGCTAAATGCTGGCATGTTTCATTAGAAAGCAAGCCTGATAAGTTGAAAATTATTCGTTTCTCATTTGCACTTGAGATTTGTTAGTTTGCACGAGGGTTATACAGAAATGATCGAACGGCGAGTGTAATAACGCCTATTCGTGTTGTTTTGCGACCGAACTAATCGTAATTACAAAAATCGGTATTTTTACTTGCCGGTATTAGGTACCTGTTCGACTAATATGCTAAACCGAGCTAGTGTGGTACTCAGCTCACTGTTGTTCGCGAATGCGAATAATAATTATAATTTGGAATATCGTGCGGGAGACAAAATCTCCCAAAACTACTCGGGGTATGAGTTTTGGGAGATTTCGTCTGCCCTGTGTAACCAGAGATGTAACCTGCATTGCTTCTTTAAATCAGTGGTTTTACACTATGGGTTTGTTTGGTATGCAACGGTGGCAATTCGGTTGGTTCATTTCTAAAATTAGGAATTGTCTAAAATATATTTTAGTTAGTCATAGCATTTATAAAACCTATTCGGTTGGTACCATCTAACTAAATTAGGAACGCTTAATTAAATTAGATAAAATTAAATGAAGATAAGTTGGTAACAGCAGAATAACAAAGTTTAATTTGATATTCTAAACCGAATTTTAGCTAAATTTAGTTAGGTTGGTGCCAACAGAATTGAGATCAATAGATAAACATACAAACAAATATTCAGATGGGTCGCCGATGCTGAGAACTGCTTTTGAACAGCCCCAGATTATGTATGTCGTGACAACTAGCAATAGGCTTAAATTGTGCGATCACTCCTGTCAAACACAGTTTTTGTATGCATTAGCATCTATACGTATTTTGGCGTGCGTATTTTGCGTATTTTCGCGTGTGAGTGAACGACAGGCGAGTAATAGCTTTCGTAACAATCGTTTTTTTACGATTCGAGACTGATTTTGCAGATTGCTGTCGGTACTGCTATATTTACATAATCCCCCAGCTGATTTAAGGCACGACCTTTTTTATATTCTTCATGTCGAGTTAGTAGGGCTCATGATGCTGTGTCGTCGTGCAATGCTGGAGTCGCGATTGCTTCAACTGACAGGCATACAGTTCCGTGTGTGTAACACATGATTGGCGAAACTATCATGCACAACCTGGCATATAAAATTATGTGCCGTCGTGTTTAGAATATTTAACACTACTTGGATCGTAAGACACAGATCGTAAGTTTATACGGTTAATGTATCTTTTTATTTATTGCACGATGTAGTATTGCACCTCGAGACTTTCAAATTTACATGTTTGCGCCATAATAATTATTATAACGCACATTGCTTAGTTCTCATAAAACCATGTAATTAAATATTATTTGTAATTATAGTTAACCATTTAAGTATAAGTACCACTTTTTAGTTCATTAGGTTGAATTTTCTGCAAAATGATGATTTTTATGCATACTCGTTGACTGTCGCACCACACCACACCAATAATGAGATTTGTCACCTTGCATTCAATCCGGCAGACGAGTGCGTTATGATTTTATCCACTAGAAAACGACAACGGCGATGCGACTGCATGCTTATTTTTAAGAATACATCAATTATTTATTAGCTTCTACACGCACACAAATGGTGCCTACGTAAAAGATGCCTAATTGTGGTCATAGACTATCTGTACTAAAACCGTCCATCAGTTCCAGCATTATTGCCATAAACATAAATTAACATACTTAGAAACTTTAAAATTTTAACCTACTTAAAAAAAGTATTTTAAAATGTTTTACGTCATAACTCGTGTCATTTATGAACCGATTTGAAGAAAAAATATCCGATTGGTCCCATATAAATTTCATAAAAATTGCTTCAGTAGTTTAATTTTTAAATCCAAATAGCTGAAAAAAATATACATCCAAGTAAATGAAATTTCGTATTTTGCTTTCCTGCTACTTTTCTAAGTGGTGTTTACGAATTTCGAAAGATTATAAAGTACTAAGTTCTGACTAACAGTTTGAACAGAGGTCTGCGCAAACATGGTTAACGCAGGGACTGGTTTTCAGTCTACCTCTTAGCTCGAACATAGGTGACAGTCGAGCAATACAAATTATACGTAACAGCGGGGTCATAATCGTAAATTTAAAAAAATATATATATAAAATAATCTATACTAATATTATAAATGTGAAAGTAACTCTGTCTGTCTGTTTGTTACGTTTTCACGCCTAAACCCTTGAACCGATTTTGATGAATTTTGGTATAGACGGGACCTTGGAGAAAGACATAGGCTTATTTTAATGTAGGTACCACGTGCGGGCAGCAGCTAGTATAGATATAAACTATTAAATAAAAAAATCGACAAAAAAACACTTTCTGTCTATTGTTACGGTAATTATGCCGCTGTGTCGCCGTTCGTTTTGAATAAGCGCCCAGTCAAGCCCTGGATTTCAAGTCAGGTATTGTCGCTTACATAAGAAAACATTTCAACTAAATTAGATGTAATTTAAAAAATAAGTAATTTTTTTGAGTATTTATGGTACAATATAAAGCATTACAATGTTGTGAAATATATGCGCAGTTTCATCGGCAAACCATGCTTCTGGCAGCAGGCCAGTACCGATGTCGGTCGGTGGGAACGCGCCTACCCCAATGGTCATTGAGTCTCCAGCACTGACGCCGGTACATACTCCAACGAGACTCGGTAACTATATAACTAACCCTATTCACTAACGGCCTTCTTATAAAGTAACAAGATACACTCGAGAGCATAGAAATCGCACATAGGGGAATTTTCCTGCATTTTGATTTCGACACTTGTTTTTTTTTATATTAAAGGTTGGTTGCAAATATAACTTAAATTAAATTCAAGTACACACTGTTAGCTTCCTAAAACCCATAATGTCGGGCCTTGACCTTCCAAATCATAGCAGTGGCGGCTTAACAATGGAATGGCCTAAATTAGCTCGTTTCAGGTAGCGCGGTTTGTGGGACTTTGAGCAGGTATAAAAGGTTAAAAATACAATAAATTTGTGAATGTAACGATTTATTAATACGAGGTATTGCCTCCCCTAGCCTGAATAACAGCTTCCATTCGATGTTTCATTGAAGAAATCATTTTTTTTACGAAATCCTGTGGTATGCTGTCCCATTCTTCCTTGATCGCGGTTTGGAGCTCTCTGAGACTCGTAGGCACTGCGTTTCTGGCTCTTACTCGTTTCTTTAGTTCGTCCCATAAGTGCTCAATGGGATTGAGATCTGGGCTTCGAGCAGGCCACTCCATAACGAGTACTTCAACCTCCTCCAAGTACTGGCGTTCTATAGCAGCGCTGTGTGGTCTAGCGTTGTCCTGCATAAAAACGAAGTTTTCGCCGATAAATCCCGAAAAGGGCACAACATGTTCTTACAGGATTTCCTCGACGTAACGTTGGAAAGTCAATCCACGCGATCGACGGTCGGTATCGGGCCCTGTGATGAAGACAAGTTCGGTTTTCGCTTCCATTGAAATGCCTCCCCAGAACATACACGAACCACCGCCGTATGCGACCCGTTCGGAGATGCAGCCTTAAGCAAAATGCTCACCGGATCTTCGGTAGACTCTACCCCGTCCGTCGTTACCATGGAGACACATACTGCACTCGTCGGAGAAGAGGACTGCCTGCCATTGATCCATAGTCCAATTAACGTGATTTCGAGAAAACTGAAGGCGTGCTTGTCTCTGCGCTGGGGTCAATTTAGGGCCAGTTGCTGGTCTGTGCGCTGTCGCTGTCAGACCTCCTTCGGCTAGTCTTCTTCTCGCCGTCCACCGACTGACTTCCACTTCTCTAACTTCCTGGAGCTGCTGTCCGAGTTGAACTGCATTCAACCGGCGATTTCGTAGTGATGTATTCACAGGAAAACGGTCATCGCGCTGTGTTGTCGCACGTTTTGGGCCTGTTCCTGCTCGCCTGGTATAGCCAACAGTTTGCTGATATCGCTGGTATACACGTACACGTCGAACAGCATATCTGCTCAAATTTAATTGACGAGCCACTTGACTTTGGTTCTGTCTAGCTTCGATTAGTGCAACCACTTGAGACGCTGCTTCTGGTGTGGTATCCATTTTCTTGTTTAGAGAGATGACGTATTCGTTAAAGGGAGTTGGTATGCAAATGATGTCATTTCAATCATCCCTTATCGTTTTATACCTGCTCAATGTCCCACAAACCGCGCTACCTGAAACGAGCGAATTTAGGCCATTCCATTGTTAAGCCGCCACTGCTATGATTTGGAAGGTAAAGGCTAAGATTTCATTATGGGTTTTTAGGAAGCTAACAGTGTGTACTTTAATTTAAGTTATATTTGCAACCAATCTTTTATTTAAAAAAAAAACAAGTTTCGTAATCAAAATGCAGGAAAATTCCCCTATGTGCGATTTCTATGCTCTCGAGTGTATCTTATAATTATAAATACAGTGCGCTAGGAGCTGGAATTATCTGATTCCCGGTTCCCAGCACTTTTCTCAAGCCACAGACAGATAAAAGTAGGTTTATCTTACTAATATTATAAACGCGAAAGTTTGTATGTATGTTTATTACTCTTTCACGCAAAAACAACTGAATGGGTTTTAATGAAACTTGACAATAATGTAGCTTATACATCAGAATAACACATAGGCTATGATTTATAAAGAATTGTCCAAAATATAACGATAAGTGGCAAGTAAATAGGAAAAAATCTGCCATCTGCAAATTCTGGCGTGTGCGTTGCAAAAACCGTTAGAATTACACGAAGTACTAACGCAGACGAAGTCGCGGGCAGCAGCTAGTAAGTTAATAAATTTGTGTTATGTATTACTTTTTGACGCGTCGTCGCGAATTCGTTTTTATGTTTTTTACTAATCACCTTGAGTAATACCATACCTATACGCTTCAGAAAATTCCACGTGTATCACAAATCATGATAAAATAATCCACGTGCGGATTCATACATTATTAATATCTGTAAAACAATATGAATACGTCTGACCCCGGTTCGTCGTATCTATAAATAATTTTGTATTTTAAGAAACATATTTACTTGTCTCAATTTTGCATCGTCATCTTATTTCTCTGATAGAATTACTGTATCTCCCATCTTTTGTTTGGATTCCGATTATTAAACAGTCTAATAAATATTGACTACTAGCTTACGCCCGCGTATATATGCATGCGTGGTATCTACATAAAAAGTAGCCTATAGTATGTTCTAGGTGACTCGTTTTTGAGTTACAAACGAAAATGTAATTAAATTTAATTTAATGTTTTTTTTTATGCATAATATATAAAAAATATAAACATTCTGCACTCCTCTATATAAACTATAAGTGTGCGAATATTTCATACTCCTCCGTCCGCGCAATTTTTGTAAAAAGGGGTATAAAGTTTTTGCTTCACGTATTAATATATAGATAGATAATGTTAATGTTGCTTATTACCAAGGTAAGATGTCAGATGTTACACATCATACGCGACTACTGTAAGAATCGCTCGTATTTGATTATTTATTTATAATTAGCTAAGCAAATGCAGAAACGTATAAAAGACTGAAAAATATCTGAAAAATAGCTTTCTTTCGTTTTCCAGTAGACCGTAGCCAGAACATCTTGCCAGCAGATCGATTCGGAGAACAAGAAGTCGAAGACATAGTTACTCTGGGCTTCACCAGAGAACAGGTAAATTCTTTGCTACTTTCTCATAATCTTAATCAGATTTTATGCGCTGAATCTGTAGGTTAAGGGATAGATTCTATCCCACGACAAACATTTGTGTGATGAACATGCGTATGTTCTGTGTCTGGGTGTTATAAGGTATCATAAGTATGTATTTCAAAGTATATAATTATTCTATCAGTATATTTACATATTTTCTATATTCCATACAAACACCCACTAGTGGTTTTATTTTGGTTGTAGTCTGTTTCTATCTCACTATCACATTTTTAACTAATGATCTTGATTAACTTGAGTTGTTGCTCTATATCGTTAATTACGAACGATTTTATTTTTTGTCAAAGTAAAGTAACATTTTTAAATGACACTTCTTAAAATGACGTGTAATGGACGTTTTTCACACACGTTACGGACGTTAATCACAAAGTATGAGAAAACTTTTATTCCAATTATTCACATCAGAGTCAATAACTCTAGCTCTATTTAAATAAAGCATCAAAATTACTAATAAAACCGAAAATAACTCGGGAAAATAAAAATATAAGAGTGGCTGTGTCCTGTAGCGGTGATTGGACACAGTCGCCTGTTGCTACAACTGGCCACTGGTACACGTCGTTGCTTGTACAATTACAATACAATTCGTTTGCGCAGCTCAGCAGAATTGTAAGGTAATTTGTTAATGTTGCTTGTGTCATCAACTGACGACTTTTAGTTTCCAGTTACCGACACCGAACACTTTTTGATCGTCAATGAGTACCTATGTGTTAAGTGGGAGCAACTGGACACAAACAATGTTTACGTATGCGGAGGAAGTGGATGATTTTCATACTGGTTCTATAGAAATTAAATATTCATCGGTAGCTTGTATCTGACACAAGACACAAAAGTTTCCACGTATGCGCCCTGCCTTAATGTTTCGTATTTCGCTCAAAAGCTGTGATGCATCTGTGAATCAATGTCATAAAGGTCTCCGCGTACCGTTTGAGATCGATCTCGCGTCTAGACTAAAAGTTCTTTGCACTTTGAAATTTATTGCGCATTATTTTTACTTTCCGGGTTTGCTGGCTTTAAATATGTTCTATTTATTAACAGAAATGTACGGAATAATATACAATAATATTAAAAACATGTGAAACAGTTGGAACTATCTGGTTACTACTGATGTCATTTATAATTTTTTTTGTAGTCTTTCGAAGCAAAACATTGCGCTCATAAACTATTTATTTTACTCGACTTATATCCGGTTTTATTAGTAATTTTCTTTTATTTAAATAGAGTTATGGACTTGGGTGTGAATAATTGAAATACAAGATTTGTGTTTCTTTGTGGTACGAGCAAAAATAATCCGTATAATTATTTTATACTAGTGGGTTGCCCACTAGTCGAAATTCGACAAAGAATTATTAATAATTAATGGTTTTTTATGCATAATTAAAAAAAATATTAGCATTCTGCACTCGTTCTCTATACTTATAAACTATAAGTGTGCAAAATTTCATACTATTCCGTCCGCGCAATTAACATTTTATCTATACATACGTGAATCAAAAACTTTGTACCCCTCTTTATTATGCATACAAATACATTAATTATTAATTAATTGAGATCGAATTTCGACCAGTGGGCGACTAGTCTATATAAAATAACAAATGATGACAAGATACGACTTTGTGACATCATACTATAAACAAATAAACACTTGACATTAGCAAAATTGTTATTATGATACATGTTATTAACAAAAAAGGAGAAATATTTCTAATAGTGTCGTTAACTCTCTCTACGCTAGTCATACTAGAATGTCGATGTATTAAATCGATATAATATTTTTGGGTTATGTGTTTTAAAAAAATATATATTGTTCATCTTTACTCCTTAGTTATTATTTAGTGCTTTAGTGACTCTAACAGTGATTATAATTTCCAGGCAATTGTGGAACTTCGACGGTTTAATGGAGATAAGGCTCAAGCAACGGTGGCTCTCTTCGCAAAGTCTCTGAAGTTCTGATACGAACCTCTGTTCGTCGTGTATGCACAACTATACCAAGTCTTCATATTATATACAAAGCGGTATTTATTTACATATATATGTATAAGTTTTTTGTCAGTTTTTGGTCAATGGAATTGACTGGGATGCAATTCTCTAAAATATCGTAACCTATCCATATACACTGAGTAAGACGAGGCTATGAAG
The DNA here is from genome assembly GCA_948098915.1 of Lampropteryx suffumata. NCBI lineage: Eukaryota > Metazoa > Arthropoda > Insecta > Lepidoptera > Geometridae > Lampropteryx > Lampropteryx suffumata. The sequence continues at coordinate 23,261,436 of OX402544.1, forward strand.
AGTAAATATAAATATAAAGCCAAATAAAAAGCAACAACAAAAAATTGCGAAAAACCACGTGCGTAGGGATGGAACCTTGTTAAGTAAGTTTCGAATATCAGTAGGGCGATTATGGAAGTCTAATTACAATCAATTTCTATCAGTTTTCATAGATTTCTGATAGACATTGATTGTAATTAGAGTTCCATAATCGCCCTACAGTTCTCAAGCAGAGTAGTGTTAGCCTAATGCTAATGCCTGCTAAGCCTAATGCTTCCCTTCATTATCAATTCGTTAATGTGGCCATACCCTATGATACCTATCCAACCGGCATCACTGGCTTGATCCAATCAGCAGTTCGTCCATACACAATACACATTAAATGTATACTGCCCAATCGGCAGCGACGACTACAAAAATCTTTACTCAACTGAACTAAAGGTACAGTTACACATGCTCATAAAATGTCATGCTTATAAAACAAGCGTGCTCTTCAAACTGACACATTTGCTTTTGTTTAGCATGTCTTTTAAGCATACTTCTAACTAAATAAGCGTGCTCAAAGCAGACAATTTAAACACGGGCTGGAAGCTTCGGTACTCGACATTCTAGAATGAAATATTTTTTAATTTTAGTTTGGTATGTTATTAAATCTTAATTATGCATTATTTCTTGGAATATTGTTTTTGTGCAGTGGAGATCGCGGATTCCATAAGCATTCATTTTCAACTTTTTTCATAGTCCCAGCGAGGCTTTTCGACAACTGACTAGCACTAGCATGCTCAATAAGCAAACCTGTTCTGACGCGCTAAAAGCACGCCCCTTCCACCCGCGCTGCAAGTTGCATGCCCAAAAATTGAACAGCTGTCAATTTTTGAGCAAACTCGAAATCAGCATGCTCATTATTAGCAATGTTTCGACACACATGATACCAAATAAATAAATAAATAATCCCGGACATTTCACACAGCATCATCTGGCCCCAAAGTAAGCAGAGCTTGTGTTATGGGTACCAGATGACTGATATACTTCTTATATATATATTTTTTGTAAATACATACATATTATACATAGAGACACCCAGACCCATGACAAATACTTGCAGATCATACAAACATTTGTCTCGCGGTGGGAATCGAACCCGCGACCTTCTGCGTCTCAGCCGAACCTTAAGTTAACTGCGCCACAAAGGTCGTCATACTAAGTAGCAATTGCCCAATAGTAGCATGCTTTCGTGCAACAAATGAGCATGTGTAACAGTACCTTAACGATCGCGCGACCGCGATAAACAGTCCAATAAGCATAATCCAATCAAATTGATCGAGTAAAAAAATATTAATGCGATTGTGAACGTGTAACTGTTATCCTAATTCACGTCCACACACTGTCAGTACTACTTTGGTAGCATCATGTCGGCCTCCTCGAATACTGACTTGCGTTCTTGACGAAATATCTATCAACTTAACCAGAATTTAGGCGACTCTCTAATCAAATAATATTGGCACATATTCACCGGCATTTAAATCGCAATAGTTTTATCAGAAAACATTCAAATAAGGAATAAATTTTAATGGGTATTTTTTTTAATAGCTTACTTTCCGCCTATTAGTGTAAATTGCAAGTTAAAACGACGTCATCTTTAGGAGCAAATGATATTAATAGAACAATTACTTTAAAAACAATTTGAAACATACAATATTACCTTTATTATTCCTTCAATTAACAAGCATATCGACACTAAATAACGGTTAAAAAATACTAATTGTTTCCAAACAAAAGTTAATATTCTGAGGGCACCGTCTTTATTCGCGTGATTAAATTTTCAAAATTTGTGTTCCCTTTCCTCTCATCACAAGTCTTATTACTGAAATAATCGTACAATTATAAATCACTAAAATAATTAGTAAAAAATCACGAGGAAAGTATATGAGTATTTTTTAGCTTCGGATTAATTGATGAGGTCATATTTTGAAATTTGTATATTTAACTAGCTGACCCGGCAAACTTCGTACCGCCTCAGAATCAATAAATAAAAAAGCAAGCATTTTTTTCATATTTGCTCACTTTTTAAACCTTCCCTGGACTTCCACAAATAATTCAAAACCAAAATTAGCCAAATCAGTCCAGCCGTTCTCGAGTTTTAGCGAGACTAACGAACAGCAATAGATTTTTATTATATAGATAACTTCTCTGGTTACGCTAGTTTTCTAGTGAACTATAATATTCGATTTACTTGACAAGGTTAATTAATAAGGTTGGAAAAGATCCCTTTCTGATCGCGCGCATATTATATATTTTTTAAACATTAACATATGTGACATTGATCTAGTGATACAATAAGAAGATTATCGTATCGCTAGTTATTTCTAACGAGTGTGGTGAAAGGATTAAAGTGCGCCTCAGAGGCTCCTTTCGTGCACTTAGGGAAGCCTTAATGTAAGCTCTCGACCTTGCCGACAGGACCCGCGGGAAAGACGAATCAGTACATGCGGTGTCGGTTCGGTTGCAGGTGCATAATTTACATTGATCTAAAACATGTTTTAGATCAAACTAACTGTTTTATGTACGTAGATGACGTTACATATATTAAGAATGACGTTACATATTATATTTAAACTAAAACATTATTAATGCTAGTTAAATCAGCTAGTTTTTTTTTGTTGACTTTTAAATAAAATAAATCGAACAAGCTTGTTACACCACGCATAGTGACGGCATCCAAAGTCAGTTTCGATAAGAATGAGAAGTGGTCAGTTGGGCGATTATGGAACTCTAATTACATCAATGTTTATCGAAACGTCAAATTCGTCAAACGAATGATTGAAATTACGCCGAAAACTGATAGACATTGATTGTAATTAGAGTTCCATAATCACCCTACTGGTTCCAACCAGATTCAATACCATCTAGTTAAAAAAAAAAGCTGCATACGCCTATTTGTTTCATTTTAAGGTTTACAAGTCGGACTATTACTTTCAATGTTTTTATTTCATCACGTTGTCATTTGTAATTGTAGCCCGATTTGTAAACACGTTCGTTTGAATTACCGTTCAAAATTTATCACGTATAAATTTATAACGAACCTATAAGGTTTCCTCGTAGACTTCAGAACCTTAATAATTGTAAAAATACAATTGTAAATTTTATAATATTAGTTGACATTTTTGGGCCTTTTGGAGTCGAGACCCTGGGCCTGCGGGGAACAGGAGCCCATTGTGTTTTCATAATTATTTCACGGCGTCTGGTAGATAAATTGCTTGACCTAAGAGCTGGCTCCTAGCTCAGGGTATTAGCATTGCCATTGAACGTGGCAATACCGCCAGTGTCTTGAGAAGGCTGCCCTCTTGACAGTCATCTGGATCAGTTGAGCTATCTATAGATCGTTTTAAACGGTCTTTAGATAGCTCAACGGTTTCACATGTATTTTATATTCTGTACTTATTTGTCATTTTATTATCGAACCATACAGTTAATGTTTTAATGTTAAACTACTACTACATAGGATACTTGCCATGCTATCAAAATATAACATTTCGTTTCTTCTTTATAGTATATTATATAATGCATAATATAAATAATATTATATATAATATAAGTTTTATAAAATATGATATAACGTGCAGCTACAATGACGACATTAAAATAAATAAAACTAATAATCAGTAATACATTATTTATTATATATTATTATATTATGAAATAAATTTCAATCTTTAAATTCAGGTTGTCACGAGATGATAATATAGAAACATTTATATATCCACACACAAGTTGTAACTATACCGGTTACGTATGTTCATTTAATGTCGCCATTGAAGCTCCGACCTGTATAGAACTACTTAACTAACGTGTGCAATATTCGGTCTGCTCGGCAGATTTCGTACCTTTTGTCATTATTATAAGTGTATTGTAAATGCAGAGAGATTATGCAAAATATTCCGATGTTTTATCTAAACTTAATGGCACAACTGTTTTTATTAACGAATCCGTTAACTAATTGCTAACTTCACGTTTGCCAAAATACAACCAACGATCAAACTGTAAGCGAGAAGTTTGGTTTCGGGTTACTAACAAAAATTTACTGCCATAAATCCTCTAAACGCTAATGTATTGTCTCTATAACAGGTTGGTACAATGGGTATCAAGAATGGTGTGAATCACCATAATACCTACTGTAATTAGATCCGATACAAAGTCAAAAGATACTTTATTCAATACAATCACAAGGATCACTTTGTAACGTCTTACATACTAGGTGAATTTAGGTGCCAATTCATCCAAAGCCCGAGAAGAATTGGCAAGAAGTCTTACAATTATCCTTATAATTTTGACAATGCTCTGATATGACTGATTTACACTCTATAGGAATTCAAGTTTGAATGACATGTTTATTTTACCATACGTGCACTTAGATGTAGGTAAGCATACTATATTAAATAATATTAGAATTACGTACCGAACTTGATCTCTTTGTGAGTCACATTGAAGATATTGAGAACCAGCTCGATATTATATATCAGAATAATGCAGCATACATCGGGATGTCACTTTTATTAATATAATATATTGTTTAATATTATATAAATATTTGACTTAATATATACTAAAGATACTTCCAATAACACTACAATATAGACTTGAATTTTACATACCTAATACATACTAAAATCACAACGATATATTTATTTATAAATGTGATTACATACTAACTAAAATATTATGATAGATTATAAGACAAATATTTTATTGTAAAAACAATGACTTTTTATACATAAGGGCTTTAAGCGCTCAATAAACCTTAATAATTGAGCACGATTGAACTAGAATTTCATCGTTCCGAATGAGAGAAATATGTGTACCTACACATTTATCTCAGTCGCTCTTTGCTTGCCAAGACGCAAGGATGTCACTCTAGATTATTGTTATCCATTGCATTGCCTCGAACGTTGTTAAAGGGCTAGAGTTTAAAACGGTAACCTATAGCCATCGAATCGGCGTAAGGCGATTTTGGCGTATCTCGTCTGAAATGTCTAGGTCCTTGTGCATAGAAAGTAATTTGCCATCAGGTGCTTTACTAAAAAATATATCCACATAAGTCGATTAAATAGTGCGTGGCCAGAATGTGACTCACATTCCTGCGTCAGCGTCGTATGCACAGCAGAGACGAAAATGACAGGATCAGTCTCATTCTTGCCACGTTCTTAATAAATCGGCTGGAACATAGTTTTATAGAACAGAATTCACTTAATAAGTAGTTATATAAAAGCCTTACGGATTACATTTATAACGCGATATAATAGAATTTCCTTTTGTATGTTTTTAACTGTCAATTTAGAATAAAGCTGTTTTTGGACACTCTTTGTTATTAATTAAATGCCCAAGTTAACCTACTCCTTCTAATTTTAGATTTTTTTAAAGGATTTTTTTTTATTTTGGTGTTACGAATGATTTTTTTCACTGGTCGAATCTGAATGTCTAGTCCGTTCACACAGCACTTGCATAACACGTATTTTATGGTATACAATACAGTTGAGCACAAACATTCAACAATATACTATAGTAACGTGGTAAACTGTCGGGTGTATCCCACTATTTCCATTGGAATACAAAATAGAAAAAGTGGGACTAGCGATTTTTCCAAATTATATCCCATTAATTCTATTGTGGCAAAAAGAACGCAATGAATTGAAATCTTACTTTCCCGTGCCTTTTTAACTTTTTCGATAAGAATATCCCAGTATTTCTATCAATAGAACCTAATGGAAATAGTGGGATACACCCAAACTGTCAACTCTTCGTATCAACGAGTGATATTCCTACAAAGAACACAGCCTTTGATCTGATCGCCACGTAACTCGTAATGTAGGATTTAGGACTGATATTCAACTATGCGTATATCATCAAGTCGCTGACGATATGACCGGTTTGGACCCCCAACGTCCATCTTACATCTATTTGACAATAGATCGACATTAGACACTGGATCAACAGCACACTACATCACGCTCGGGTATCTACTCTATATATATAGGTAATGGAAAAGTCTACTCACTGTATCATCACGAAATCTCTGAAACTACAAGATTTACAGGTTTGAAATAATGCACGAGCATACTTTGAAGAGTGTAGGCGCTCACTAGGATTTATCAAAAATTAACACCTAAGAGGGTTAAAAAGGAAATAAACGTTTGTATTTTATACACCCATATTATGTATTTTAGTCATTGTTTGGTCTTAACTATTACTGATGCGTCGGTACGACGGACGATACTGTCGAAGACACGCAGACGAAGCCGCGAGCAGGACAACTAGTATAATATAAACAACATAGAGATCAAACTTTATTCATAAAATGTATTTTTACAATGAATAATATACACGTAACACTAGTTTGTAATTACCTATAATAAAACAATGTTCGACCAAGAGTTCAATAAAAAATATCTAGAGTATATAAAATATTGAGCTAATACAGGGTTTTCCAATAGGGACGAAGTACATTCTGATAGTTCACGGCAGCCATGTTCATCTCTTGCAAAATTGGTTCACTTTTTTAATTTTCAGTTGTTGAATACAAATCACCATGGCAAGTTACAGCGCCGAGCTAAATGTTAAAGCATTATTCTATTGGAAGGCAACAATACCACGCAACAATATGCGCGGTGCGTCTATTTTGTAGATTTCAAATTTAATTGGGCATCTCGGTTGCGCGCCACTCAGCGCCATTTGAACGATGTGATTTTTCACAATAAGGTGTATATATATATACCTATAATAGATAAACTTATTAAATAAAAAAAACATTGACCACTGACATACAACATATTCAATCTTACATCTACCCGTCCGTATAGGGAAAAACCTTTAAGATATAAAAATGGAAGACTGGCAAGTTACTTCAAAATTATAAAGTAATAGATTCTGTCCGCGTCTTTGCCCGCGTGATACGTAGGTAAAGTAGCCATTATGTTATTCCAAGTCTGAACCTGGATCTTATCTATATCAAGTTTCATCCATATCGATTCAGCTATAACGGCGTGATTGAGCCACAAACAAAGATAAAACACCCAAACACAACTTCCGCATTTATAATATTACTAGGGTTTGTAACATAAAATTGCGTAAAATCTCAGTCCAAATAAATATAAAAACGGCGTGTCGTAAACAACCAAAGTGAAGCCTCAAAACCGTGCTCTTGTGTAAATACACGAACTCATATAAACTCAAACCATGCTCCTTGCTCTTATTACGTACATTGTCTAGTATAAATCTTACAAAAACATTGGTAAAAAAAGTGTGGTAAGTGTCCAAAACAAAAAAAATCCTCATTTAATAATACGAGCAATATATTGTGCAATAATATCGCACAGTTACAATATAATTATTGCCTTGGTTATGAATCAATTAATACAATATCTTACTCAACGCCTACGAATTTACCTAATTAAAGGGAAACATTTAACAAATAGCAACCCTCTGACATTGAAATATACCTGAAATGGCTTCACTTTGGTTGGTCGCGATGCTCTGTCCTCATATATATTTGGTCTAAGCATACAATCTACATAGCTTACACTCTAAATAATGTCTTATCTTTATAACTACAAAATGTGTGGCGTGGTTAGCTGGTCCTTACAAAATTTTGAACTACATAGAATATTCAACGCGAGTCTAGCTGGTTCTAACTAAATTTATATAATTACCATTCAAACAATGTCCTTAACGTCCTTATAACTACAAAATTTTTGGCGTGATTAGCTGGTCCTTATCAAATTATCAAAACGCGAGTCTGATTTATATTTAACTAAATTTATATACGTACCATTCAAACCATGTCCTGAATGTTCTTATAACTACAAAATTCGCGGCGTGGTTAGCTGGTCCTTAGATACAAAATTACGAAAACTACATAGAATAACGCGAGTCTAGCTGGTTCTAACTAAATGTAGATATATAAGTGCTAATCAAACAATGCCCTTAATTTCCTTATAACTATGTACCTACTACATTTATTTGCGGCGTGATTAGCTGATCTTTATAAAATTATCAAAACTAGATAGTAGGTATAACACGAGTCTAGCTGGTTGTAACTAAATTGATACTAGTACTATTCCCACAATTAGGTGAATCGGTACTTGCACAACTGACTTAATGTACTAAGACGGCGGAGCACTTCGCGTCGCGTTTTAATTCGATGTAGCTGACTTTATCTATTATACCTTGTTCACGGAGAAAGACTAGTAAGGTTGTCAGGGATTGGCACTTCATTTCATTGGTCGCAGATCCTCTGCACGCAGAGCGAGGACGCGTGCAAATTAACGTCTTATATTCTGTTCTTGTGTAGAGCAGACGGGACGCGTCAGTTGGTGCTGTTTATTGGGTTTGATTTTATGTGGACCTGGTTTGCTTGTTGGATTGTTTCCTGTTTACCTCGTGACGTGTATATCTGCCTGATTTATATGATGATCTCTACTGACCTCAAGGTTGCCTGGTAGAGCGCTACAACCGATAAAACCGCCCATTGACCTACCGACTAACCTAACCTAACATTTTTAAAGACTTGCCACGCCCAATTGCCAAACAGGGTCGGTCGCTCACGGTGGTATTGAGTCTTTTCACATCCTTACGATTGTGTAAGGCAGAGTGACCTATATTAAACATTATCCCTGAACAAGGTACTAAAAGGTATGCTTATACTTATTAATACAATACATTCATTTAGATTTTTTTAACCGACTTAAAAAAAAGGAGGTTTCTCAATTCGACCGTAATATAATATATATTATTACCGTAATTGGACCGAAAGACAGTCGAGGGAACTACTCAACGATTTACAGCAATTACCTGGTGTTTGGGCTTGATTAATTTGTATTGATGAGAATTTTACACCTAGATAGGTTGTAACTGTCATTATCTGATGGTCTGATGATAAAAACGAAGGATAGTCAAAGGAACTCCTCAACATTTTACAGTAGCTACCTTGTGTATCTACATGAAGTCGGTTGTCTTTTTAGTTTTTAACACGTAATTATATCTACGATGGATGACTTGGAGTAATGAACACGGAAAGTTATGTGAGTAGGTACTTACGGCACGGACATTTAAATTATTCTAGAGCTTACACCACACGTCTGAACTTTATTTCCTCGTTCGTATAATTTGATATCTTATGTGTATTCAAACAACATCACTTTCTAGTTGCTGACTAGAGAGCTTGTTCGCCATTGTTGTAAGAATATCCGTAAGACGAGCGAATCTCTGACTTGGAGTCGTCAGCGCTCCCCTCTCGCCCCACAAGAAGTTTATATGAAACTCTACTCTGAATAGTTCTAACAGCGTGGGGTCCAGAGTCGGTCCTAGCGAAGACATGTCTTGAACTACTGTCCGAGCGTTTCTTTTGAACATTTCGACTTGGGTCGGGAAAATCCGGGCAGCATCGAGATGTGCTGCTGTTGCATTAAAATCAAATTCAAGACTGTTTATCAGGCTGGTTGGAAATGATTCGTCAGGTTGCATCAGTCCTCCTCCATCTCCATCTGAAATAGCAAAATATTATTTTAAATAATACAAAGCAGATTGTCAATTACTCTGAAATATTAGATACAAAGGAGATGCCAATAAATGGAATGGAATTTTAATATTTACCAAATAAATGGAAGCAAAGAACAGGTGGTAAAACGTAAGGTGTGGTGGTGTTCGGAGGTAACGGGTTAGTGCCTTCGTTCATGCTTTTAAAGCAAGGCCGTAATTTAGCTTCGAACATAAAAGCATTGTCTGTGTACACCCTTCTTAGAATGTTCCAGGCGCTTTCCAAGCATTCCACCTGGAAATATAATAAAATCAGTTGGACTAAGATTGCATCCAATAGTTTGACAGGCTGTCGAGGTTTATATTTCTAAAGAATCTAAATCACCTGTGCCATGCAGAGTCCAAACATGATAGCAGCAAATCCATACAGATTGCCTAAGGCAGTCTTCGTTTCAACAGCTAAGAGTATCCAGTCATTGATGGTGTCTGCTCTCTGCCTATCGGTCTGGCACGTCAAAATCGTTACCGCTATCAAAAGACGGAATGTCTCTATCCTGTAACACATAATTGTTTATAGATATTGTTTACCAACAATCACTCAAATAGAAACTAGGCTTAAAATAACCATCACCTTTCAATGATATCCATTCGCAATGGTCTTCCTTGAGGTAAAAAACAAAGTTCTAACCCAGAAGCGGTTCGATCCAGACCTTCGATTTGCACTGTTTCTTCGAACAAGAAGTAAAGATCTATTTTTGTAAAATGATTAGCCAGGATTCGAGGCCCCGAAGTACGTAGCAGTAGTTTGATAGTATGCAATGTCTCAGATTCTAGAGGCTTCGAGAGCCCCATCGGTATTAACTGCGATTGGAAATTTTCCAGGTTTATTCGAGACCCAACAACGTAATCCAAGTTTTCAGCTTGCAATAGTCTTGCTTCACTAAGATCATAATCGAACTGTTGTTTGATAGTGGGCGTCACTAGATTGTAGTCTGAATCGTTTCGTGATTTATTGGGATCGCTGTGGGCCGAACTTTGTGTAGAGTCTCCTGATCCATTGCCAGAATCGGAACCGGAAACTTGATATAGTCTATGGAGCTCAAGCCTTCTGTCATCAGCTTTTGGGCCTTCGTACCTCGCTGGCTTAGCTGGTGGACTGGTTGGTAAATTGGCATCCCAAGTACTCGAACCTGAGTTTGGTTCGCTTGAAAAGTTCTTGATGTGCTTGTTGGTCTGGCTCTGAATAACGCCGTCCGCACTTGCGCTTTTTCCATGAATCATATGCTGGCTCATGTCAATCGGAGTTAGGGAATGCGACCTTTGCTTTTTAAACGGTACTCTCAATTGCATTCCTGGCTTGGAAGCGAAATGGCTGTAGAGACTGTAGGGGTTACCGTAACAAGAGGCATCACCCGATGGAGAAGCTGCTGGGTTTATATCGTCTGTCTGAATATAGTTTGATAGTGGCATCAACCGATTCGCTGGATATTGAATCCTGGCGCCGGACGCGGCTGATATAGGCTTACCGGAACCTACGTACGACGTTATCAGATCGGCTACCGTGTCATATGCTTCGTCTTCAAACTGATATTGACATCTCTCGTATACAGTATCTGGGTGAGCGATAATCTGAAAATGTCAGCTTTAATTACTGAAAAATTTATAATAATTCGATGTCGTTAATGTACCTAAAACACAACCAACATCACCCTCGCGATGCCCTTGTAGAATTTTGCTTACTCTTTGAATGACAAAGTGAAGGTGTTGTCCATTAGATCGACAGCTAAGAACGAAGTTGTCTGGTTGCGAGGTGGAGTCCCTCACTAGGAACTCCCGGTCTTGCTGTAACAGGTTCTCGGCCGCGGTACGGTTGAGGGCGCCATGATACCACCCATGTGATATTATTTGATCGGAGGGCAGGGATAATTCCCATTCTAAAAGCCCTGATGTGTTCATAGAATTCACTTCCTGTTTAACAAATTGAGAGTTTCAACCACATAGTCATGAATCCGGTTCGTATCGCGATAATTTTCAGTGTTAAGTTTTCACAATCTTCAAAGATGACGTGCGTACTTTCGAAAATCAACCGGCAGAAGGAGGTTTAGGGTTGACGCACTTGAAAAGTGGGTACACTATTCGGATACACTTACCTACAATTATAGTTACACTATAGACTAGGACTCAATACTAGACTAACTGCCGCGATTTACCGGATACTCACCATTGTTTCCGAATGTCTCCGCTTTAGGATCAATAATTTTGTCTGTTTCTGTGTTATGTACTTAGCTTCTAAACACACCGGCGCAGAAACGATGCGCGGTAGCCGAGGGGAAGTGCGTGGCGTGTGGGTTCAAGAGCGGTGTCGGATCAATAGGGTTCCACCCCTGCCCTCAACAAGTTTTATTTATTGCATGTTGGTAGCGTGGCCTGTGTTGCCTATGGCTTCAATTTAGTTATTTTTTGCATTCTTCACGATGCTGTCTCCTCCAACACAAAAATTAACTCCCGGTTCTGCTAGGTATTAGAAAAATATAAAATGTAGGCGCTACTAAAATAATAATAATAATGCCGGACGTTTCACACAGCATCATCTGGCCCCAAAGTAAGCAGAGCTTGTGTCATGGTTACCACACGACTGATTTATACATAGAAACACCTAGACTCGAGACAAATACTTGCAGATCATTCAAACATTTGTCCCGCGGCGGGAATCTAACCCGCAACCTTCGCCCACTGCGTCGCAATAGTCGAATGCATTACAGTGCAAAATTTCATCACGATTAGACTATAGTCTGCAAACAAGACTATAGTAAGAGTTCCGATTAGGGGCAGACACAGACGCAATATCTAGTATAAGGGCTTCTTGAGGACTTCGGAACCCTACAGATTAATATGTTGGGATGTCTTTTGAGAGGCACATCGGCGGCGGCGTGCAGACTCGCGTACTGATCATACAATTTGTACTGAATTATAATTAATTATGCTGAGTTTCAAGCAAATCGCTCGACGCGTTCAAAAGTTGTTATTCGAACATTAGCACCCTATTAAAAGCCAATCACGGGGTTGTTTAAAACAAACATTAAACCAAAGTCATTTAGTTACACCTACTTTAAAATAATATAGGTACCTACTACTATACTACTTCTAACAAATCTCGCATAGCGTTAAAAAGTAGGTACCCGTACCAATACCTACCTACTCCCTGAATCCCATATCAAGGGTTGTTTTGAAAGTATTGATGATGATGATTATAATAAATAAAACTAAAATGAGCGAGCGAGCGCGAGAAGTCGCGAGCATCCGCTCGCAACTTCGTCCGCTCATTTTAGTTCAGCTTCACCTAAGCTACATCTAATTAGGTAGGTATATCATTTTACCTATGTAAAACCTACCTACGTACGAGTAGGTACAAAGATGTGGGCTTAGTCAAGTTTAGTTCAGGCAACATTATTTGTAACGAATCGAAAAATAATATGCATCGGCTAACAATACAACAAAAGAAAAATCTCAATAATTATATTTAGGAACCAACTTATTTTTTATGTTATTACTTAGGTACTTACATAATATAGTAATATAGGAATTAAACTAAAGAGAACCACGTTGAAACGCTACCACTGTCTGCTTGAAAAACTTGTAAACAATTATAGGTACCTACGTTTCGTTTCAAAACATTACTTGGAAAGAACTCCTTTAACCTAAGTAGTGTTTGTCTGTACGATGGCAAGGTACAGTCTTTGTGTAATCTTTTTCAGTTTATTTCTGCTACAAGTGTTTTCTTATGAGAAAAGTAAGTTTAAAGGTTCCTTAATAATATCTAATTAAGTTAGTAAGTCCTTTTTCAAAGCCAAATAATTATGAAAAAACCAAAAAGGTAAACAGACATTTATAATCTCATAAATAATAAATTTTCAGCTTTGCGTAAGATTGTACGAAATCAGTCCAAAATGGTTCAGAGACCATTCAGTGAAAGTTACGGCGGCAGTCAAGCGCTGACTTGGGCCTATAGTTCTGGGCCGCAACAGATTCGAGAAGCGATCATGCAGCCGGGATTCGCTCAAATAAACGCAGTGATTCATAAAATGCAACGCCCTAAAATTCCCACGATGATTTCGTCAAGTCGCGGGAAATCAGCCCCTAACAAAATGAAAAGCCATGATGATCAAGTAAACGAAATGAGAGCAACAAGAAATACGCTAAAAAATATAAGTGCTACATCCTCGCAGTTGTTCACGATGAAAGATCCCGTTCCTCGCCCGATTAATAAACAGTCAAACGATCAACATAGTAATGTTGCCATCGAAAGCTACTACGCTATGCCCACTAATTCAATTTTTTTTACACCTATTGACGGTCAAGTTATACAAAGTATTGAACTAAAGACTAATAGCAAAGAAAATACTATCGTATTCCCTGAAGTTTCGAGAGATAATAAAACTGTTCTAATAAAAGGTATATTTTTAGCTAACAAGAACAATTCAGAAATGTTGCAGAAAGTGCCAATGCAGAAGAATACTGTCAAAGAAACAGAATTGGATAATGAGAAAGCTGATTTTTTTTTGCATGGAACACCCGTTGATGTTGGTGCTATTTATAGCTATAATTCAAGTGCAAACCCTTTTACGTGCACAGTTATCAAAGAAGCCGAAGCAGACATTGATGCTCAAAAGTTATTTGCTACGTTTGACATAGAGGTATAAATACATAAAGCATAATACACAACTCAATGACATATCAAATATAATAATAATATTTGAATTATCTAAATACCGTGACAAACCATCTAGGTATGTAAAGCTCAAGAGATTGGTAGACGGAAGCGCTCCAAACCGTCTGGTCGCACTGCCGTGCTAAATAGCGTCGAGCTAACACTTGGGTTTTACTTCGACTATTAAAAGTTGTTACATTTAAATTTTTTTTTTATCGGTGCAAGTTTTGTAAGTAATGACTTCATTTTCAGCCTCCATGGGTAGATCGAAAGCTCTTCTGGAATGGAATATATGACAGCCGGTATGAGTCTCTGATGAGGAGTACAAAATGGCCACCGTTGAAGGTGACCCAGTTTTCTAAATGCTATCTCTTAATTGGGTACTTCATGTTTATTTAATCTTTATTTGTCATCAGGTTATTTTAGTGCCACTTACGCACGTCGACAGCTTATGGAAGAAATCTTTTAGCCGATACCACAATGAGTCTGTCAGTAAAATTTTATCAAACATCGTCAAAAAGCTGCAATTTTATAGCAATTTCACATTTACTTGGAACGAAGTGTCCCATTTGAGCCAGTGGTGGAAAAGTGCTTCACAGAAAAGTCGAACTGTAAGTCAATATCGTATGTTATTGGTTGTTCCTTGTGATTTTAAGTTAATTTAGTAAGTAATAATGATGGGATACTGATTTATTTTTCAGGCATTTAGGAAATTGCTGAAAAGTGGCAGACTTGAAATAACAACTGGAGGTTGGGTAGAACCAGACGAAGCGACAACACATGTATTTGGATTGGTCCATCAACTAATTCAAGGTTCGCTTTGAAATGTTATCCATACTCAACAAATTCGATCTCTGGATTAGATATCTAATTATGTTTCTGTTCACTAGGGCACGAGTGGTTGAAACACCATCTAAACTACTCTCCAAAAGTGGGCTGGCTGACAAACACTGTTACCCATAGCCCTACAATGGCTTACCTTCTCTCAGCATCAGATATAACGCGCCTAGTACTCACAAATCTCCATTTCTCTTGGGAAGAATACCTCGCGGAATATCAACATGGTGACTTTATCTGGGTTCAGAACTGGGATACTGACAAGTTCTTCCCCACTGATCTCAACAAAGCCCTGAATGTTTTAGGCAGAGATCGTTATTCGAGAAATTCAGTTCTTACGCATTACCTACAATTCAATTCCGCCAGTTTCAAAGCATGCGGGCCAAACAGCGCTATTTGTGCGAATGATTATAATTTTGGTAAATCTGACAAACACCTCGACATAAACGCATTTAATGTCAAAGAAAAATCTGAATTACTTTTAGAACAATATTCAAAAACTGGAACGATCAATTCACATAACGTCATCATCGCCCCGTTAGGAGGACCCTACCGGTACGAATACCAATCTGAATTCGATTACCAATACAATAACTATCAGAAAATAGCCGATTTCGTGAATGCAAATCAAGGTATTTACAAAGCGACCATAGAATTTGGTACTCCTAAAGATTATTTCAACACTATATTAAAAAGGTATAAAAAAGCCCCAACTTTAAAAGGTGATTTCTTAAATTTTGCCGATATTCACTCCGGGAGCCCGGCATACTGGACCGGATATTACACATCAAGGCCATTGTTTAAAATTATGCTAAGACGTCTTGAGTCTACATTAAGAACTACGGAAGTCTTGTTTTCTTTCGCCCTCAGTTTTAACGTCTTTCAAGGATATAACGCAACTTGCGTATTTGATGATCTAGTAAAAGCTAGGGAAACCTATGCTCGTCTCCTAGACCGAAACGTCGCGAGTGGTACCCTGCCTCTAAATGTGCTTAGGCAAGTTCATAAATCTATTCTAACAACTGTAAAAAACTGTTGGCACATACAAGAAGTAGCTGTAAGTTTATTGAGCTCGAAACCAGGGCAGTTTAATTCACACCTGCAGAAATATGTCTTTAGAGAAGGTGAGTTTATTTCTACGTTCAAGACTGTCTCTGCAACCGACCAACTATACGTTTTTAATTCGTTGAGCCACGAAAGAACCGAAGTTATAGAACTGGTAACGAGATACCCCAATATTAGAATTGTGAATCATAATAAGAAAGAAGTAACAGTTCAAGTTAATCCCATATGGAAATACACCTCCGATAACTTGATAAAAGTATCACGACGTTTTTTCAAAATTACGTTCGCAGTAACTGTTCCACCTATGGCTCTAGAACTGTTTTCAATTAAAGACACCTATGACGTCACACATAGTGCGAGCACTATTTATTGCTCATCCTGTGTTATAGATGAAACAGGCAGCAGTAATTCAATATTTCCTTTTAGTATCCAACCCATACAGAGCGGCGATATACAACTAGAGAGTTATAAACATCGCCTCATATTCGATGAATTGACTGGATTTCTGAAAACGGTAATCGAAAAAGAAACAAACATTGTAAAAAGTATCGCAATAGACTTTGGTGCTTTTAAAGACGGCAGTGTAAACTCAGGAATGTTTTTATTCAACACGAATGTTTCCAAACCTTTAACCGATGTTTTGATGCCGTATCGAGTTGGCGCTTTGGTAAAAGCAACAATGATAATATCCGGACAAATAACGTCAGAAATATCGTCGGTTTACGGTCGTCTTTTGCAGCAAACTATCAAAATATTCAATTTCATACAGAGCCCTTTGGCAAATGCAATTTATGTTGAAAACAAAGTTGACTACGAAGTGTCCCCAAAGAATAGGGAGCTAGAATTTTTCATGTCGATACAAACCGACATAAATAACGGAAACCCGCCTGTGATAGTAACGGACAACAACGGGTTTCAGTACACTCCAAGGATTCTTAACATGAGCAGGCGGATTGAGTCCAACATGTACCCTATCACTAGTATGGTATATATACAGGATCGAAGAAGCCGGTTCACTTACATAACAGATCACGCACAAGGCGTGACGGCATTACAAGAAGGTCAACTCATAATAATGCTAGACAGGAGGGTTCTTTTCAACGACGCTCGAGGTGCGGGCGAAGGCCTCGCAGACAGCAGTACCACATGCCATAGACAGTACATTATGCTCGAAAACTTTATGGAATCAGATAGAGCATCGAGCGGTGGTGATCAGTCTGAGCTAAAGTTACCAAGCTTAACGGCGGTTCAACTCGCAAATTCCCTTAACTATCAACTCGATGTATTCGTAGTAGATAAAAATAAAACTGATCTATGTCACTTTGCGTTCCTGCCTATGATTAGAACTTCGTTTCCATGCGATGTATCGGTGATCAATTATAGAGTTGTAATAAACAAAGGGGGGTCAGAATACCACAACCCTAATACTGCTCTACTGATACTCCATAGACGAAGTATTTCCTGTAGAATAGCGACTTCTGTAAATCTTCAATGCAATGGTGAGTCCAACTTCTCCATGGATAAGATACTCCGTAACCTGAAAGCTGTCTACCAGACGAATTTGGCTGGCACCAACAAAGGAACACCGCTTTTGAACTTCAATCCTGTGAACTTGCCTCCCATGGAGCTCTCAACCCTGAGAGTATATTTTTAGAAAAGTAGTTTTTATGTTATTTTCATCAGAGCTAATGATTTTTGGTTAATTACTAATTAAAATTTTATAATAATACTAGTTACTTATCAGACTTTGGTGTTTTTATTTAAAACAAACATTCAAAGTAGCGGGTGAACTTTAATTAATTTGAGTCCTGACCCGTGGTTCCACAACGTTCGGTCGACTAATTGACGTTTCCACCCATTCTCCATATAGACAAGACACAAAACCTACGCTACGTAGGTGGCATTATCGTGTTTACAAACCAAGACAGTACAATCTAATTTCTTGTGTATTTGGTGGATTACACCTAACATACACACCTACATCATGGACCTGATTTGGCTAATTTAGGCTGATCCACTTAGAATGTGGGTGCATATTTTTTTTTGACGACCTCTATGGCGCATTAGGCTTAGGTCTGACTGAGACGCAAAAGGTTACGGGTTCGATTCCCGCCGCGGGACAAATGTCTTTATGATCTGTAAGTATTTGTCTAGGGTCTGGGTGTTTTTATGTATAATACGTATGTATTTACAAAAAAAAACTATATAAGTAGTAACAGCCATGTGGTACCCATAACACAAGCTCTGCTCACTTTGGAGCCAGATGATGCTGTGTAAAAATGTCCGGTATTATTATTATTATTGTAATTATTATACTTATGCACCTGACTACTCGTACTTAGTAAGTAAGGCAAAGATAGGATCATTCTACACGGTTGATATCTA
The DNA here is from genome assembly GCA_948098915.1 of Lampropteryx suffumata. Taxonomy (NCBI): domain Eukaryota; kingdom Metazoa; phylum Arthropoda; class Insecta; order Lepidoptera; family Geometridae; genus Lampropteryx; species Lampropteryx suffumata. The sequence goes on from OX402544.1 coordinate 23,279,938, forward strand.
ACTACGATATATACTCCAACTAGCGACCCGCCCCGGCTTCACACGGGTGCAATGCTGATAGTAATTATACTACAGAATGGTTATCCCCAAGAGATAGCCATATACCATCGCAGACTTTTTTGTAGACCTTTCGAGGATTTACAATACTGTAGTACATTATTTTGATCTATCTCGTAGGGTTCAGACAGCGTTTGCAATGTAAGCGCAAAAATATGAGTTTATTTACGACACCACATTGGAAACCTCTAAAATTATCAGTGTTTATTTACTATATTATGCATGTATTATACATATAAACCTTCCACTTGAATTACTCTATCTATTAAAAATAATGCATCAAAATCCGTTGCATAGTTTTAAAGATCTAAGCATACATCAGGACAGATAGACAGCGGGAGGCGACTTTGTTTTATACTATGTAAGCGGGCTTGCAGCAAATCGAGATATCCAAGAGACATCTAACGCCAGGAACTAGGTACCCACCTACGTTAGATAATGGATTCAGATTCAGACGTGACTTGTGGAAATCCATTACAAAATATTGAAAAGACTTATACCTAGTACCTACTATCCCGCTAATCTTATTCTTATGAGATAGACCCAAAAGATATTCGACACGTGTTTCGCCTCTCCACGAGGATTCTCAGAAGCAATTGTCTTGCTCTGCACTGAACCGAAGAAACACCAACACCGCAAAACAGCATCCCTTGTAACGAGCTTTTCTGCAGATGTGTTGCTTTCGAGCGCCGCGCGCCGGATTGAATGCATTCCTTCCTGCATTCATTTGGCAAGAATAGATTTGCGGGGTAGTACTAGATATTAGTCTACCTATTCAATACCTATCTACTATTAGGTCTTTATGAACTAGTAGGTACGTACTTACCTCATTTATGAAAATAATAGTACCTACATATAGGTACCTAGTAATAACAAATAGACTGCCTACATACTAGTTGCCGATGTATGGCTGATGTCGGTGCTTATGGCGGCGAGAGCGAGTCAGCTGTACCTAGGTAGGTTTCCATTGGGGCTAGGTAGGGTAAGCGAACCTACACGACAGCCAGTGGACAGATAAACTGCACTGATACTTACCATTGCCCTTTTTTAGACTTATGTCACATACCTTGACGATAACTACGATAACCTATAACTTTACTTCATACCAGAATGTATTAAATATTAGGCTACTAGAAACCCGGGAACATTATATTAAGTATAGTTAACATGGCGATATTAATTGTAATGCTGACAATAAAAGGAGGTCACTGTTATGTAGACACCTACTATAATACAAATTTTTCAACTGTCCTTAAAAATAATTCTAGTTAGGCAAGTCTACCTAGTCTACAAGGCAAGTATACTGCCACGCCACCAACTTATCTGTTCAGGTGGCCAAATAACGAACTAAAAAACTCTTATAAAAAATCGAATCTAAATGACATTGCCAATAGACAGAGGCGCCACCCTTACCGGAACAAATAGGTTCGTTACACTATAAGTATATTCACAGTATATTGGATTAAGGAGTTTTGATATTTCTTAAAGTAGGTACCTGCTTGTTTTTGCTTAAAACTTAAACACAACAAGTTGGTTTTACACTGTAATCTTTGGCAAAGTTCTAGCGTTGTCGCATGTCTAGACCGCGCGTAAATTTACCATAAAGTTTCGTAGTCAGAAAAACATGAATATCTCGTCCAGTCCTATGTCCTTAGATGCACAAATTTGAATTTGAATTATGCACCGTACACAGTTATAAGCCTTCCAATCCACTTATTCGTTTTAAGATCGGTACCTACCTACGTTCGAAAATTGCCAGAGTGACGTAAACGTTCCCTAACAAAATCTGCTTTTAGTCCATAACATTTTCCTGTGGATGCACAATTGTGTAATTTCGTGCACAATAATTACACGAAACAATGCTTTATTTATCCGTACACTCAAAACCCTGAAATTCGCAAATATTTTATCTTGATTTGATGATTGACGGTGTGTATGGCTCTACGTTATTGGCATGTGTCAATAAGGTCAATTTTGCCAGTGTCAAGTATTTATATTGTTTATAGTTTGATGTCACATATTAGTAGTATCATGTCGGTTATCGGATTCTTCGTCTGTCATTTCATGGAGCAACATGGCTCTGCTAATTTAATATTTTTTACCCGTTTTATTGCATGTTTTATTCAGTAATCTTGGAGGAATTTTAATGAATAGATTGTGGCTGCGGGGTGGGTATGGATAATTGGATTGCATGTGTATTGTGGTGCAGTGTGATTTGAACGACGAGGAGTCCCAAGAAAATTCTAGACGCCATTCCGCGTGTCGTTTCCTTTCATTGACAACTGACCATCGACTAAGACTTTTAACAAACAAACTGAATATAAACTATAAACACTTGACATTGGCAGAATTGACATTAGTATGTCACAGGCCATTAACGAAGAAAAGAAGAAGGAGTAGTATCATGTCGTTGGTCATTTCTTATTTGATAAAAATAGTTTCCATTCCATTTAGTTTCCATAATATAAAGTTATTATACGGATGTTTTTTGCTCGAATCACAATAAAACACAATTGGGGTGTTTTATTGTGATTCGAGCAGTGGGGTGGGACCCCCCACCCCCCTGGTACCACTCCTAATAAGGGGAATTGCCCCGTTCTCGAGATATTTGAATAAATGAAACCTAACCTAAAAAAAATTACTTACTTATGCTCCTACCGTGACCTTGTATTATTCTTCTGGCGCTTCGGCGGCCGCTGCCGTTGTTTTCTATACTCTAACATAACCTACCATACCAAGTGATAAGTAACCAAGTGAAGTGAAGATAAGCCAAAGTCGTCAAAAGAAGCCATATGTCAAAGACATCGGTTTTTTACGTATGGCGCGATTTGGCGCGGTTACAGTGACACATGACAGGTTTTTTACGTTTCGTTCGCATCAATTTTGCACAACTTGTTGAACCACAGACAACAAATACGACAAATTTGGTTATTATCTGTCAACTTTTACGTTTTGTTTCACATTTTATCAGATTTGAGGTTAGAAATGTTTTATTATTTTCTCGAAAACTAAGGATTTCCTCATGTTAAAAGTGATAAATATGTAATTAGAAAGCAAAACCCTACCAGATTTAAACCTTTTCACCCTCCAATTCGTGTATCCAGAAACTAGCTTTTTATTCAAATGATTCACACCTGAGTGAACCAGCTATATTTTAACAAAATCACCAAAATAATTATAATAATGCCAGACACAGTATCTGCTCTGTTTTTACTGTCTGGAGCTCAAAACTGTAGTATTTTATGAACAATTTGAAAATAAACCCACAAAGACCAAACACAATTTAACAGATGAAATGTCAAAATAAGGTATTGTCGATAATGCGACACCTATCGGGATAAAAAGGCAGTTGACCTCCCCATTGCTCCACGTCCGTCAGTTTAAGAAAAAAATTTGCTAATCCCATTCCCATATCCATTTAGGAGCTACGATGCCAGACGCAACATACACAGATACGCACGTTAAAATTATAATGCCTCTCTAATTGTGATGAAAGAAAACAGCGATTTAAAATATAAATTGAAGCGAAGACAAGTTTGGGTTGCCATTAAAACTCTGCCCCGTTTTATAAATAATTTAAGTTGTGTGTGATGTGATGTGAACGAAGACGAAGCTGTGAGTGACTGTGACTGACTAAAACGGACAAGACAAGACAAGGTGAACGTGTGGTGTGAGTGTGAAGTGAACGTGTAGAGCAAAGCAAAAGTTACCATATTGTTACAGAAATACAATAAAAACATGCTGTCTGTTCTCTTTGAGTGTGAACTTAAGTGTTATTGAATGCAAAGTAATCAAAATAAACATTCAAGCGATGAGGGATCACGTCTTTTGTTTATAAAACACCACGGTTTGTTACGATCCTAAAATGGGTCTACTCATCTCGAAGATTTGGAGCTTGTTTGGTAATGAGGGTAAGTAGGTACCTACAATCAACAATTAATTACGTAGTAAACCAACTTTTTCAAAATTTTGTTAAACAGCCTACTTACTCAATTTTAAATTATCAAGTTACATCATGAGTTTGTTTTCTTTATGAACTAAAACCAGATAGTCACAGAATTCTCTAGCTTAATCATGATTTGCATAAAAAAACGCATAATGTGGGGACCTATGTTTAATACAGCCAGCTATATAAATAATTTTGTTTGCAATCATCAAACAATGGAAAATGGGAACTACTCTGTTCCATAGACCAGTCCACAAAATAAAATAAACTAATAAATAAATAAGTATTGGTGGACAATGCACACAACACCATCTAGCCCCAAACTAAGCATAGCTTGTAATATGGTGACTAGATGACTGATAGAATACTTATATATTTTTAAATACATACATAATTATGATATTTTATAACACCCAGACACAGAACAAACACCTATGTTCTTCACACAAATGTTTATCCTGGAAGGGAATCGAACCCTCAACCTACAGCGCAGAAGGCAGAGCTTCTGCCAACTGAGCTGTCGGGCCAGCAGTTTTTCAATAATTTTTTGTCATTTTCTACTTTTATTATATAATTCATTACAGAGCACAAGCTTGTTCTTGTTGGCTTGGACAATGCTGGAAAAACCACAATACTCTATCAGTTGCTGCTGGGTGAGGCGGTTCACACCAGGCCCACTATTGGCTCCAATGTTGAGGAAATTGTCTGGAGGAACCTAAGATTTGTGATGTGGGATCTCGGAGGACAGCAAAGCTTGAGATCAGCATGGAACACCTATTACACAAATAGTGAGGTGAGTGGTAATATCAATTAACAACAAAAGTATGTTGTTATAAATAATAATAAATATTTGTGGACAGTGCAAATAACACAATCTAGCCCCAAACTAAGCACCGCTTGTACTATGGTGATCAGATGACTGATTGAATACCTATATATTTTTTAATACATATGTAAGATACTTTATAACACCCAGACACAGAACAGACATCTACATTCATCACACAAATGAAATCCTGAAAGAAAATCAAACCCTTGACCTACAGCGCAGAAGGCAGAGCTACTACCAACTAAACTGACAGGCCACTTGAAAATAAAAATGTCTGGAACAATTGTTACAGTAAGTAATGGATTATAACAATGGCTTTAGATCTCTGTTGCACAATAAGAACTAATAATTATTCTACTAATATTTCAATGCGAATGTTGTGAGTCAATGACGCAGTAATGGGTGAACAGATTAGGACAAAACTTAAATACTTATTTGTCATTTGTGAAATATAATTGCATAAAACCATAGTTGCCATATTCCATGTGCAAAGCTGTGGGCAAAATGTAGCAAGAAGTATCAGTGTACAATGCATACAAGTAAATGTTCAAAGTAGCCATTGAGGTAAATATGCTTTTAAATGAGGTCACCGTGTCACTTTAATAAGTACTTACTAATACTTTGTGACATAGGTAAGTAGCTGAATAATCTTTAGTCTCATTAGTGTCATTGTTAATTACTGGCCCCCTGACTGAGATCTATGGCTTTGAATAATCCAGTGCCAGGACTTATTTTACAAAGGTATAGTTTGTTACATTAAGAGGCAATAATATGTTCTGATACCTAAGTCTTAGACTAATTAGGTATATAAAAATAATAAAATATTAAAACATAACATTAGCTCTGCTTACTTTGGGGCTATGAATCACACCTAAGGTTTTTGAAAAGCCTATAAAAGTTATATACATTAAAAAAATCCCAGACACAAGACTAATATATGAAGATCATACAAACATTTGTCCCGTGCCGGGACTCGAACTCGCAACCTTCTGCGTCTTATACAATAAGAATATTTTTAAAATACATTTTTCTTTTTATAGTCATATAGTCACCCGACTGCGCGGTATGGGAGTAATATTTTTTCAAAGTGTAGCCTGGCATCTCATTGCGATTGTTTTTATATTATTTCTTATTTCTAAAAGTAGTTTTTTACTAAACAAGCATTCGGCTGCTGTTGGCTGCTAAGACATTGAAAACTAAAGTGGAAGATAACTATATCAGTTTCTCTAAACTGCTATGGCTACTCCGTGATTTCAAAGCAGGAAAGTGACTAATATAAAGTACTTTGATGCATGTCAAATAAAAGAATGGCAACAGCGCGAATTCTACTTACTAGTTAATGTCGAATCGAAAAATACCATTTTTAATTATGAATGGAAACTGCATTTAATTCTGTTATTACAAGAAATATTGCACATAATTGTCTTAAGTGTAAATAAACAATATCAAAATCACTACCACTTCAAATGCTACAGAATAGGCTATGATATAGAATAGAGAATAGAATAGAATGCTTGAGATCATATATAGATTAAAAGAACATAACATACCACCAAAAAAATATAATTTATAAGTAAAAAGGAAAACATGTTGGAACATGGAAAACAACACAACAAGCAAAAGGTTTTCATTATTTGTGAACTGGTCAGTTCATGAATTAAACGTTTATAATAACCAAGGTCACGAGAAAGTAGATTATTGTTAATGCGGTTTACGCAATTTACCTTCTTCTCCTCTTATTTTGGTACTTAAGTGTGTAAAAAACTGGTAGGCACTTACCGTATAAGAAAGCGAAACGTGTTTTTTATACCTACCGCATATCCGAAAAGCATGTCGCTCAGTTCGTGACCATTTAAGAGGCTTATTACAATAGGACCGTGATTTTTATTAAATGCCTATCTTTGGCGTTCTTATTCAGAGAAACTATAATAATAATAACTCTTTGACAATTTTGATTTATTGTATAAGAGAATAGTGATTAGTATAGTTTAAAGCGGCCTTTGCAATTATTTATTATCTATTTATATAAAGCCAAAATTCCGAAGCAAGTTAATAAAATGCGCGACGGCATTTGTTCAAGCTCGTGGATTGAACTACTGTAAGCTAACAAAATGAAAAATATATAATAAATCTCTTAAATAGTGGTTGAGTTTAAACCGGCCTCTGAATTTAGAAATATGTATTGGGTAATCTACAAAAAAAACCATAAAACTACTAAAAACGTTTAGAATTCTCCATACTTACCGGCTCGAGTCAAAGACTTGCAGATCATACAAACATTTTTCCCATAGCTGGAATCGAACCTCAACCTTATGCGTCTCAAGCAGGCCTTCGCTTACTGCGCCACAGATATCGTCGTATATATATATAGAAGATAGATAAGCACTCCACATGCTATATGATTTAACGTGTTTCTTATCAACGTACAAGCTGTTATGTATACGCAGATATTCAAAGATAACAGGCGTTTGGGAGGCCTAAAATATCTCTCAGCTGAGTCGGACAATGACCTCTACGAAACATACCTTAATACTCTTCAAAGATTTACTTAAACATTAGCCCTGATTCTGTAGTTTCGCCAGTGTAATTTCCTAAAATATGAAAGTCTTTGTTTTGCTTGGACCAAAGTTCAAACTAGAGTAACATATTTAAATGACAGTTTTAAAATAAGTTAAAATAAACATTTGATTTCTGAAATTGTATTTCGGCTTATATCGCCTCCGAACTCTGCCTCCGTCTTTGCGTCGTGTTCTTCAATGCTGAGGGTCGTGACCTCCGCGGATCATTATTTGGATGATCGCTTTCCACTTGCTTCGGTCTTCGGCCGTGTGTTGGGTTTTGTGAACGGTCTTGTTCATGGTGTCCTGGATCTGGTCTGTCCACCGCATCGGACTCCTTCCCCTTGGTCGCTTTCCCTGTATCTTACCTGTGAACAGGAGCTTTTCTAGGCTGTCGTTCTCCTTCTAGCCATGTGTAAAAGGCAGCCATGTAACATGTGCCATGTGACATTTATCAACACCTCTTTACGTAATGACTAAATATTGTCAATCACGTGTCAATTTAGTATAATTTAAGAATATTCGAGCAAAAATAATCCGTATAATTATTTTATCTGACGGACACCATCCCTACTAATATTATAAATGCGAAAGTAACTCTGTCTATCTGTCTGTCTGTCACGTTTACACGCCTAAACCGCTCAGCCGATTTTGATGAATTTTGGTATAGAGATACATGGGACCTTGGAGAAGGACGTAGGCTACTTTTTAGGTAGGTGCCACGCGTGCGAAGCAGCAGCTAGTTTTATATAAAACCACAAAAGACGAACGACAAGATACGATTTTGTGAAATACTATAAACAAAACAAACACTTGACAATGTCAAAATTGACATAATATTAACACATGTCATTAAATAAGGAGAAGAAGTCATCTAATAATGTTACTCCAAATCAGGATTTGGAACCTATTTTAGGAAATTTTTGATATTGTGTCGAATCTACAGAATCAGGAGCATTAGCTGTTCGTGCAGTATACATATGTTTATGTAAATATTATATATAGACACCAAGTTTCATCCAAATCAGATTGGTTACAAAAAAATAACATCCTGTTGTGATGTAATTTTTTTGTGGCCAATCTGGTACCTCTGACTGAACCGATCGGATTCGCTCGAGGGTTGGGCAATGCCTAGCTGTGGGAAAAATAGAAGGCTTATAATTAATTATGTTTCGTAGATATAAATATAGCTAAGCAGTAAAGCGATAATTTTACATAAATTGACCACTGGCCACTAACGAAGTTATTAAAGCGAAGTTAGAGCTAATGCAAATGCATCGTCTGAATCTGCTTTTCTGAATATGTCAAACCCTTACAGACCCTAACCCAGCATGTTACTGTACTCGCGTGGTATTGGAATGTTTGCCATTCCAGATCATGGTCTAAATATTAAACGAAAAAACTCTATTATTAAATTTGATTACCGCAAATACGACGTGATCACAATATGTTACTAGAAATTTGGATTATTCGTGCCTATTCGCGCCGTTATTTCACTATACTTAATGGTTTAATTGTCACAACATTGTCGGGTATTTTCCTCCGACGAAGACTTCAGAAATCGATGGGAATCTGGCATGACCGACTTAGGGCTTCATAGCCACGTATATAAGTTGTGAGAGCCAGTCATTTGAAACAAAATATCTATCTTCGAATGCAATATATATATTTTGATCTCTCTCTTTCTATTTAATAATAATATAATATAATTTAAGCTCGCTGTTAAAAATCATCTGCAAGCTTCGTATTCTTTTTAGATCTCTCTTATCTTTTTTTTCATTAGTGTAAAAATTACCACTCATTCCCAAGTTTTATAAACTAGCATTATGTACTACTATATGATTATTAAGTAATAATGTAATTAGTTCTGAAAGTTCAATCAATTCTACAGAAAAAGGTTATTGGGCTATTGGGAAATCAAATTTAAATAGTAAAGTAAAAAAAGCGATTGAACAACCGATTTGAAATTTTCCTTACTTTTTCAGTTTATCATAATGGTGATCGACTCAACCGATCGACAGCGACTGAATATTAGCAGAGAAGAACTGCACAGGATGCTGACGTTTGAAGAACTCAACCGCGCATGTCTTTTAGTCTTCGCGAATAAACAGGTGTGTTAAACAATCTGTATCGTCCTAGGACATTTCACACAACACCGCCTTGCCCCAAAATAAGCAAAGCATGTACTGTACGAACCAGTCTTATGAGTGATGACTGACTACTTATATACTATTTAAATACATACTTAATATGCGGCGATAGGTAACCTGAATCTAAATGCCTCATACTATTTTTGGTTATGTTAGAAAGATGTTAAATTGGTTTGGAAGCTGACCCAAACCAATTCAACTCTTATCCTGACTTCGGAAGCCTTCACTGTGAGTGTTCACTTCCACTGGCAATTATTTTGTAACGTTGCGTCTAGCGCAGTTACCATAAAATAACATCTTAAACCAAAACTCAATCTATCGCTAATTCAATATTACTTACGAAAAACTAACATAACAGCACCGCGTAGGTACTATGCCCTATTCTGTGTCGCCGAGCCACGGCCTTTGAAAATGTCCCTCCCTCGTCTCTTCAGAAGCCAGCAAACCTTTGCGACGCACGCACGTACCACTCGTTCTAACAAATATCTGCTATCACAAATTGTGATTGAAATTGCCTACCACCCCTTTACTATCCTGCAAGCCGCTGCTTCTCATAGTCGTACAGTCCAGCCCTACCGCTGGTACTGGCGCTATACCTTTGGGGAAGGAGGACACACCTGAAGCCTTGCCTAACCTGGCATTTGGACCTGGAACGGAGGGATCGGTCGCGCAGATCAGTGTTCGCTAGTGTTCAGGCCAGTGACTATTTTGTGACCCTAGTGCGGAACTGTGCGGCTGTATAATGTTTATGGACAATAAAAGCCTGAGTCACTAAACCAGCTTTTATTCCCACGACCCTAAGCACCTACCTACCTGCGGGCAGTAAGGAGAACCCTAATATTCTGCAAACTCCGCATTTTTGTAACTTTACAATACAGAAACGCAGAACAATTATCTAAATTTTCACACATTTGTTCTGGTTGGGATCGAACCCACAACCTTCAACAGTACTGAAGGCACAATAACTAACAACTGCTGTGAGATAACTATCACTTTCAACTCCGTTATGGAATTCTGGCTAAACAAATTTGATTACTAGCTCATACGAAGAAAGGCAGGGATACTGTAAAATCCTATCCATACTAATCCATAAGAATCCATACTAATATTATAAATGCGAAAGTGTCTCTGTCTGTCTGTTTGTTATGTTTTCACGAATAAATGGTTGAACGGATCTTGATTAAATTTGGTAAGATGTATTGCATTCGGGGGACGAACATTGGCTACTTTTTGTCTCAAAAAACAACCTTGAAGGAGGTAAAATAGGGGATGAAAGTTTGTTTGAGGCCTTTGGTAAAAAATAAAGAAATACGTTTTTCAACGTTTTTGCAAAATCATCCCCAAAGGGGGTAAAATAGAGGATTAAACTTATAAGATGTTTAGATGCACAAAATCCATTCCTTACAAAAATAGAAATAAAGTCTAAAATCTACTTGAATTCAATGCTGACAAATATTTAATATTAGTGTTTTTTTACTGTATAACTATTTTCACGCTACTAAGCAGGAACATGGCTGTACAATAATATCTAATTTTTACATCTTAATACATTACCTGTGTTACGCAAATAAATAAAAGTGAAGTGCACTTTGAACGCAGTAAAGTTTATATAGTCCCCTCGTTTATACGGTACAGGAAATTCACATCCCACTCAGTAAGATTGATTGCACTGAGATGCAACACGCTCTCTTCACTATGAACTTCTTATTTTTATTTGTAACAGGTTGATTAATTAGATAATCACAAGCTGTCCCGCATTGTTTTTGATGTGTTACATATTTCCACTCGCTTTCCTGTTGTTCGTGGGAGTGAGTTCGTGAAAAAGGGACACAAGTGTGTAACAGGAAACCGAGAAAGCGCACTCTATTAGATTTGACCAATGAGCGCGGCGATGGTAGAGGCCGTAAGATGGTACCAACCCATTTTCCTGAGATTTCAGCTGTTACACATATTATGCGACTACTGTAAGGCTCACTCGTTTTTTATTATTATTTATTAATTTTTCAGGACGTGAAGGGTTCTATGACGGCCGCCGAGATATCGGAGCAGCTAGATTTGACGGCGATCAAACAGCACCCCTGGCACATACAGGCGTGTTGCGCTCTTACTGGCGAAGGGTAGGTATCTTGGATATTTACTAAATACCCAAAAATCCATGAAATTACGCGCTTCTTAATACTTCTGAGATTTTAAGCATCAGAAGTATATTTGCAATATATTTACGAACCTACCCAAGCCCTACCAAAGAGATATCAACGACGCCGCCATAAGAAGTTTAACAAACTGTAAGCCGAGATAAAAATATAAGCACGGACATCGATGTTTTATTGTATCGATAAGGACGTTTGTAGTCTGTAAAGTATCAAGGTATTGATAGCGTTTCCAAACTAAAATGTTTTATTCAACTATGAACTTATTTCTTTTGAATATATTTCTAGATATATGACAAGTGCGTGCGTCTGACTACCACCCTGAATGAACTAGTCGATTATCTTTCCATACAAACGTCGAAGGGTGATCACACCAACGTCTGATGATGAACAACCAAAACTAAAAGTGATATATATTTGTCTTGTCATAATCTATGCTTGTCAGAATCGAACGATACTGAATTGTAAAAATAATATGGGTTTGAAAGATACAAGACTCAAGAAAATCGTTTATCACCACTGATTTTAGCGCAACTTTAGGTGTGAACAAATAACAAACGGAGTACGCAAACTCAAAAATTATTCCGATACAAGCATAGATTATTTATACAAGAGCTCAAATAACTTTTTTTTAAATAAATACATTCAGTAGTTTTCTCATGAGAACCCTTGAGCCAAAAGTCTGTTCATTATTTTTACGCAATCGTTTTATTTATTAAACATAGTCTAATCTGATCATATGACTCGAAATTATAATCACGCTATCTCCTTACTGTTCTTCTTTATCCTTGGTGCACGTCTATCGTTTTCCTCACACTAAGCTAGGTTAAATAGCATGCATTTTAACTTCGTCCACTAACGAGTTTGTGCCGCTGACAAGTGTATCCTTAAGACATTCTCAATGATTTGAGATTTCTACCGAGCCCTGGATTATTGTCCTGAGCATGTCTATTGTTTCTTATTTCTTCATCCGATGAGAGTAATTGTCTGACAATTGAAATAAATAATTAAATAGTTAAAACTAAAACAGACTCAGATTAATAGTTGCTTGTGCGGGTCATAAATCATTGCTGTATCATGATTGAGAATAATCTTATCTTTAGAATATATTTGAGCAGTACATCACAACTTCTAAACAAAATCGTAGCGCGGTACGGCTATACCTTGCCTTTACTTTAACGGTGTTCAAACAGCATTTACTTTAGTTTAGCACTTTAGTTCTTAGAGTACTTAATACCAGCCAACGTTATATCTACTTTACATTACCTTCTTAACTAATTTGCAATCAACTTTAAATATTACATAATGCTTAATCAAAAAATATTACATTCTTGAGGAGTTGTGTAAAAAGATGCAAGAAACTTCATTGTTAACATGGTACCAACCTGACAATCACTCCAGGATAACAGAAAGAAAATCAAGGAGAAATAAAGCATTAGCAATTGAAGTAAGGCAATTAGCATGGAGGTTTTTTTTTTGATTAATATACTTTGGTTGTTTCACAGAATACGTATGTGCAAGTATATGCCTGTTTATAATGTTGTTTTTATTCGTTTCAGATTACATTTGGGATTAGAGTGGATTGCTAGTAGAATAAAGAGGAAATAATTAGGTAGTCAGATATGGTTATAAAAAATTGTTGCATGTCTTCTTGAACTTAGTAAAATATATTTTAATTATCAATGTTCAATTATATTGTGTGAAGATGGGTCCGTAGACAGAAATATTTATATACAAACTTATTTACGGTTTAGAAATGTATGTTTTTTATGACAATACTGTTATAGTAATAACCGATGTAACGTTAATTGTGACAGTAGTTATACTGTTTAGGTATACTGTTACGAGTAGTGTCCTAAGAACTCGCCCAACTCTTCCTACTGTCTTGTCTTCTATTGATATTCTAAATGTATATATCATAAATATTAATTATAATGTCAATCGCGTGCTGTGTCCTTACAAAACTAATCTTCTCCGTCTTTGTTAATGGCATGTGTCATAATAACAATTTTGCAAATGTCAAGTGTTTATATTGTTTATGTCGTATCTTGTCGTTCGTCATTTGTTATTTTATATAAAATTATGTCTTGCGTATAAAATAATTATACGGATTATTTTTAATCGAATTGCAAAGAAACACAAAACTTTTACTCTAATTATTCACAGCCTATCATAGTTATAAATAAAACCCGAAATCACTCGGGGAAAAAATAATATAAGAGCGTAATGTTTGCTTCGCAAGACGACCATTTAATACAATATTAATTAGCTAGCGTGACGTTTACGTATGGTCATTCTAGTGTCAGTAAATAAACATGGCAACATATTTAGACAGCACGTTATCTAATGCGTTGTAGAATATTTCGAATAGACTGTTATTGTCAAATACCACGATAATTTAAACTCAAGTTTTCTTTGGTGAATTTTTCACACAAATATATTTCTTTGTGCTTAGTTTCAAATATAATTTATTGTAAAAATGTTATATTCAATCATTGTAATGTATATAACGGATAACGGATAAATTATGATTAGGACAATACCTTTAGCAACCTTTTGTATGGAGAAAATGATAAATATTTGACGCCATTTAGAGGCTCGAATAAATAAATCCATTTTTTTTTTAAATTTCGTTTTACACGCAAGAACTTAATTTAGATTTTGAAATATTTGTTACGTGAATAAAGTTTATAATAGAAAATTTCATTTTCATTCTTCTGCAGTTAATGGAATGTTGATAAATGCAGTAAATATTACATACAATTTTACGTTTTGTAAAAGTATTGCCGACGGGATTTTTTTTAAACAACTGTAATATGTGGTTGACACACAGAAGTTCTAATATGACGCAGGGTTAAAAAAATAATATCTAAAAAGTGTTTGTAGTATTTTCAATGACGGCCTCTTTGGCGCAGTAGGCCAAAGTCCGCCTGAGACGCCGAAGGTTGCGGGTTCGATTCCCGCCGCAGGACATGTTTGTATAATTTGCAAGTTTTTTTCAATCTGTAGTATGTAAGTATTAACAAAAAGAAAAGTATTTAAATAGAATATCAGTCATGCGTATGGTACCCACAAGACGAGCTCTGCTTACTTTGGGGCTAGATGATGCTGTGTGAAATGTCCGGCGTTATTTATTATATTTATTTCATGCTTTACCATTCATCAGTACCTAATTAAATAGTGAAGATCTAAAATATGAAATAATTGTCATTTTCTCCTTAAGTCCGCGACGCTTACTTTTTCCATATTCTGTCTGGCTGTGTTTTTAAAAATTAATAAGTATTCTTTAGGTCACCTGGTTCCCATATTACAAGCTATACTTAGATGGTGTTATGCGGTTTGTCCACTGATATTAGATATTTTTAATATTTTTTTATATTATTCAATTAAAAATGTAATAGATTAATTTTCATAGTTTGAATAGCCGTCGAAGCGCATCATGGTCGTTTGCTCAGAGGATCGTCTTAATTAGATTTGGCGTAAAAGATAAACATTTTCTTGTATATTTTATTTTATTTCCACTACTAATATTATGCCTTAACAAAAATTGTATGTACGTTATTAGCTACTAATAATATTTTTAAGCCTAAAACACAGTAAAAGATGAACAGAAAACTTGCAAACTATAGTCTAGATACCTTACACAAAATTATGGGAAACAAGGAATTATATTATGGTTTTACTTGAGAGATAATAGTATCATTCAGATTGAAAGACAGTATAGAGTATGTTACGAACGAGTATGTTGTTTTAGTTGAACAATATCGTACGATGATGTATCTTTAGCATTAAATAAGATTCAAAACTAGCATATGAATGCTTTGATGAAAAATATTGTTCTCAACTGTCCAATCGTCCTGGTACAATTAATCTTTATATAAACACAACCATTCCAATAATAAAACTTAAAAAAATATTTGGTGTATTTAGCAAATAATCAGAGAAGACAGTTACAAGAATTGATTTTAAGAAAACGCATTCTTGCAAAAAAAAAACATTGTGTTCAGTTTTTATAAATATTTTAACTAGTTATAATAAAGTTTACTAAACTATACATGGAACACTAGAAATGCAAAACTTTCCCGTCTTCCACCGAGTGTAAAGCGATGTCTTGCTTGTACCGACAGCGTTGGTTAAGTATTATGTAATATTTATTAAATAGAAAAAAATATATACTGCAAATTCTGTTAAATAACAATTACAACAGACAAAAAGATAATACAAATATAGATTTCAACACCTTGTTAAACTAACATTGGAATAAAACTGGAGTGAATATAAATTAAAATGCTCGAAGCGTAGGTAAGTAAACATCTACTTTTAACTTCTATGTATTAAGCACAGATCTCTGATTATTTTATGCAACGACACATTTAATTAATCTACTTATTAATAAACCACACATATATCATAACTTATAATTATAAACAAACAATTCTTACTATATATACTTATAATTAAAACATGTATGTAACACAAATATCACTTGATTGAACTAAATTTAACAACTTATAAGGGGAGATATTAAGAAAGAAGTATATATTTGGGCAAAATAATATTTTAAATTATATTTACTTTTAAATGTTAATTTGTTTTTTTAGTGTTTATTAGAAAAATGTAGTTTTATAGGTAAATAAAAACTATGCATAATAAAAATACCATATGTTACCATACCAATAGCCGCATAACTGTCTTCCTGGAATATAATTAAATGCATAATGTTAGTTACATTCATATTCAAATAACTTTTGTAATAAATGCTATCACAGCAAATTATGTTAAACAGTTAATTATTATGACAAATATGTTATAAAATTAAGCTTACAAATAAATATAATAACCAAACACCATCCTTTCGCTTGCGTGTTACCCGAAACAAGGTTTACATAACTTATTTCATCTAAATTACATTTAGACAGATTTATTGAACATTCTCACATAAAAAATGGAGGAAAAAATTAGCTTATTTTTGTTTCATTTATAGCTGTACTATTCCCGTAGAAAAAAGCTTTAAAATTGAAATTGGTTTAAATTAATAAATATATATAAGTATATCTTATCATTAGCTACATTTATAAGTTTATTATAGAATCTATAAGATACCATATCTATTATAACATCAACCGGAATATTGTAAACTGCTAACAGACTAGAACTATTTCTCTAGTAATATATTAAAAAACATGTATAAATAAGGGAAGATACGGAACACTGCTCATTCTCTAATCCACATGTTATGGCCATTAACACAAGCAAGACACATCCTTCGGCGAAACTACAGAATTAGCTATATAGTGTATTATCTTTCATTGCTGTATTTTAGTACTCTGACTAGGATGCACCAGATTCATAATATTATGAAAGAATATGATTGGCTTCAAAGTGAATTGTGCAAAGAACATTCCGTTACTCACTTGCTTTTGCTCGCAGGATACATTCCAAAAAAGTAGCTTAAATGCTGCTACCACTGACTGTATCTATACCAAAATTAATCTAAATAAGCCCAGCCTTGGCGATTAAACAACTTACAAACGTCAAATATTATTTGAAAATTATAGCGCCCGGTAGAATTTGTATAAATGTAACTGCAAAAATAGCCAAAGAAAAGCAGTCGGGTCTTCAGAAATACACGTACAGTCTGCTCTACTAAGTGTGTATCATATCTTCCCTCTTTCTAGAATTAGTATAGTTGCTCTAATGTCTCTATTTAGACACGGAAAAATATCTAATAATTACTTTGTTAAAATATGTGTAGTCCATATACTAGTTTTTAAAACTGGGTAGCAGTGATTATTATTGTGTCACATCTAGAGTTAAATGTTTAAAAATTGAATATAATTGAAATTGAACTATTAAATCTATTAATAATAATTAAGTTAATATTATAAGATCAAACTCTCCTAGAGTCATAGCGCATGTATCTTTTGGTCCTGAGGTATATAGTTCCTTAGGTTATTTACTGGCATGGCTTGTAATGTTGATACTATTCTGTTGATATTTGTAATTTGCAATATTTAGCGAAGTAAACATTTAACGTACAGGAACTGCAGTTAACTATAGTATGGTTGATTTAGACAATGTGGAATTACACGTTCTAGTCTAGAAAATGTAGGTAACTATTAGTATAACGTAACTCCGAGTTCACTCCGATGAATTTCCTTATCACATTTCACAGCTTTGTAAAAGCACATTCTAGAAAATCCTTCCCTCCCTCCGTTCTTCATAGATTTAAAAGCCAAACTACACATATTCGCATCCTTCAGCGAAGCGCCATACCGGGAACCTATTTTGAGTGGAGTCAAGCAACGCGCATGCGATTGATTGGACATAGGCCATACAAAACAACGATAGCTAACGTTGATAGTATTCTATTATTGTTGTAACGTTGATGGTTATTTGTATTAATTGCAAACCCACAGATGGGAATGAATGAACGACATCTTAGAAGTTGAAAGTAGATACTTTCAACGGCATCCGCAGTGCTGAGGCATTTGATGGAGTGTAGTTTGACATTTTTGGGTTTAGACACGAGATGCTGGTCGACTGAGTTTCTCGGTGCAAGATGAATCGTGTCGTTCCCCGTAAACCATTACAAAATACAAACATCCGAAATACATTTAAGCCTACCAGTCTTCAAAACTTGATCTCATACGTCTTCACTTCCAGCGGTTCGAGTAAGATATCGGAGAATGCCTTTACGCTGCCGTACGACTTGAGTCCTGTGAGGCTGACGGATGTTAGGTCAGTGACCTTCAGGTTGGTGAACCTTGTCTTGCCGGTGAACGTGTAGGACTTGCTTGTCATGTTATCAGCGCCCACGGTGCAGCTGTATCCGGGTCGGTGGAGAACCATATGGGCAGAGTCACTCGGGAATTGGTCCAGATTCGCATAGGGGATACTGCGCAAAGTTAACAGATGCACGCCTTCCGGAAACTCGTGCACAAAGATCTGGTGAGATTTGACATCGATATCGCCGACTTCGCTCGTGTCGATCAGGTAAACGTTCACCGGGTAGTTAAAGGTGCGGCTCAGGTATTCAGCGGTTTGCGTAGGCAACTCGTAGACACGGTCCTTCGTGTCGGGCACGGGGGCATTCTGGAGCACTCGTTCGAAGGCCACGTCTCTCTTGTAGCGCGGCGCACCGGGCATGGACTCGATGGTCAGCCAGTTCTGGAATATAGTCGGTTTGTTGTCGAGAATACCCTCGCCGATGCCGCGGAAGTCGTCGTAGAGCGTGCGTCGGTCGAGCATCACCTCCAAGCGGCCCGGCTCGAAGGCGGCGGCTCCTTGCGCGTGGTTGGTCACCAGACTCACGCGAGTCTCCTCATCCTGAATCCAAGCCATCGTTGTAATCGGGTAGTAGTTCGCAGCGATTCCTAACTTGTCAAGTTTCACTCGCTTCTGATACTGGAACCCGTTCTGGTCCGTGTAGAATTCCGGCGGCTCTCCGTTCTGCAGATCCGTCTGAATCCGCATAAACAATTCCGTATCGCGGTTCTTAGGCGGGCTCTCAAAATCAACGACGTTTTCAATGAAGATGCCGCGGGTGAGGTAAGGGTCGTCGACGTTGAAGATGCGCAGAGTGTGCACTAGGAAGGGCAGGTACATGACGGTGATCTCGGTGGAAATGGGTCCAGATACGATAACGATGTTGTCTTCTTGCATATTGTCGCTGGTGTACGGGTTCAGCACAGGCTTCTCAGGAGCATCGTAATCAGGCATAAACAGATAGGCCCCGGAGTGTCTTTGAGCACTTTGATAAGCTCCAAACTGAATTTCGACGACGTTTCGCTTGCGCAAGTCTTTCCTGTACACCTGTCGCAAAAAACCCGTATTACGATTGATCACCAGCCTCATATAAGCGTTTTGTAGTTGGATATCGCCAGGAAGCATTCGATTAGTGGCGAAAAGTTTTTGACCCTCTTGTTCAAAGGTGCTGCAATTGTTACAGAAAACTTCGCAATGGTTGGAAGTGTTGGTGTATTCCTCTAGGTTAAAGGTTACGGAGCTGAGTGGAGGCATTGTCGCTACAAACACCAAATCAAAGTTCAGGTCGCTGATGACTCGTCTACCGCTGTCGCGAAGTTCTATGTTCGGAGTGATCTGATATGGTACGTGGATTTGCAGCCGAGTATCGAAAACGCGTATACTGGAAGTGTTTGATCGCAGTGAGATCACTTCTTTACGGAGTTCAGCCAGTGGATTGAATAGAACCACTTTCTTCTTATCAGCGAACGATACTTGAATCTTTTTGGGTGGCTTGCCATACGTGTCCCATACGACTTCGCTTTGCAAAACGTTCTTCAAGTGGACTCTTTCGTCCGGGATCATTGAAGCAGTGAGCGCTGCCTCTTGCAATCGGATGCAGTAGTAGATATGGTTAAACAGTTTCAGTCCGTAGTCAGCCATGACGTTGGCCCGGGATGTGCCCGTAATAGCGTCATGATGCTGGAATAATCCCAGGGTTCTCCTAGCGCCGATAAGTTGTTCGTAGTATTTCTCAAGAGTCCGCTGAGACTCTTCCAGTCGTGGATTTTTTTTCTGCTTCAGATGGTTGAAGACGAAGGTAAAAAGAATCTCGGATGTTCTCAGTTGATGTTCGAAAAACCGCGCGAGCAGCTTTAGGTAAGGTCTGGTAGTGTAATATCCCGACCAGTAGGCGGGTTTGCCCTCGGTGAAAATATCAGAGTACACGAAGAAATCTCCTTTCAGCGTTGGTATATTCTTGTGGCGCTCTTTCATGGCGTTGAAGTAATCCAAGGGCGTTCCGAACGACACTTCGGCGTTAAAGGTTTCCTTATGGCTGTTGATGTAATTGAACATCTTCATGTAGTTGATGTATTGGCTGTCGAACTCTGAAGGGTACTCATATCTAAAATCGTCGCCGAGAGGAACTAGGACGACGTTATGGGTAGTCAGGGAGCCGATACGACCGTACTCCTCCACCAAGGTCTTTGATTTTCTTTCCACGTTCTGTTCAGTGATTTCTTCGAACTTGTCTGTGTACTCTGAGTACTCGCCAGGAATTCGCCTGAAGTCGAAACTGAGGCACACTGCCGGGTGCGGTCCGCAAGAGCTTTTGATGGAGTAGATATCGAAAGGTTGGTTGTGGACTATCAGAGATGATTTTTCAGTCTTCCAGCCTGGGATCCAGTAGAACTCTTCGATTTGCTGGCGAGCTAGCCACTGCTTCCACGCGTAGTGAATCCTTTGGATGATAGTACCTTCGAGTCCGCTCTTGTCGAGAATGTAGGGAACTGTCGGACCGTGGCCGAATGGATCGATAGACCAGCCGGTTTTCGGGACTACTCCGAGATTAGTTTTAACCCATTGGTGACCTGCAAATGTGTAGTTTATTGTTTTAGTTGCCGCCATGTTACTTTCTGATGATACGCGAACAAACGTATTAGCACCTTACCTTCGATGAACTGGTCAATAAGTGCGTAGATGTGCGTGCACGCTTCATCTGGCATCACCCAGCCTCCCGACGTGATCTCCAAGCGTCCTTCCTTCACCAGCTTCTTCAGAGCCTGCGATGATAATTTTGTTTGTTTAAAACGGTAACTAACTGTCATCATGATCTGTCTTCTAGTATACCTAGATAATTAGGTCTAGACCAGTAGTATATCATTAAGGCACATTGTTTTCCAATATCCTCATGATGTTTTCCTTCACTCGCGAGCATAGGTGATGAGCACAAACATAAATGGAAAAGAAAAATGTACTGATGTACGTGCGACCGACCGCATAACTAGGATCAGAGTGAAGCGAAATTAATGGTTATGTCTTACCTTTCGCTGAACAGGGTGTGAGCGCTCCCACCAGGCGTTGAGAAAAGATATCTCTGTCCATATAAAGGTCATGTTGGGGTACTGGTTCAGTTTCTGTACTAAGTTGTTGATAATCTTCTTGGAGCGCCACTCGAAGTATTGCTCAAACGTCTTCAGCCAGCCGGGGTCGTTGTGCGAATGAGGCACGACTATCACCTTGTAGGATAAAGAGCGCATTTTTACTGTTTTACTTAAGAAAACCAAAACCATTGGCAATCATCTCTGGGGGAGTTTAGGTGTCAATTTCTAAATATCAGGCTTTTGTAAGGATACGAACGTGTCTTTCGAACAACGGAAGCTATTAAACTACCAGTACTCGACTCCACCGAATTCAACTCATTTGGAGACCACTTTTCCCCACAAGAAACGAGTGAGCGAGCATTATGTACATCGTGGAACAGTGAACTCATTAGTCAAGCAAACCAGGGGACGGGACTCGCACCCTTATCGAATTTCCTCATGGTTACATTCCTTTGCCGTAAATATACTTACAAACAGCAAAATATTTGAGGCACACCTGCCAGACATTGCACGAATAATTGAACCATAGATTCCTACAATAGGTTTTAATTAAGATACGAGACCGAAGACGATTTCTGCACGTTGAAATAATTCTCAGGTTTGAACGCAGCCTTACAAAGAAACCACACACTACACACACAATGGAAAATAAAAGGTGTCGTTTTATTCCATACTAGCTGTTACCCGCGACTTCGTACGCGTATGCTTAGAATAAATATTTATTTTATCTTTCGTAAGAAATATATATTTTTTTGTAGTTTGTTACTTCTAATGTTACTTCTAATACTCCCAAGAATATGTGTACAAAGTTTCATGATTATCGGTTAAGTAGTTTTCGCGTGAAAGCGTAACAAACAAACTTACATTCACATATAAATTTATTATTTATTATACTTGGTAATAAAGATTATAAAACTATTTCTTTAAACCTATTCTCTGTAATTTCATAAGGAGTACATACCTATAGAACTATAAGATGAGGCAATTAAATATTACTAACCTTGTAATGCACAATGCGATTAATTTACTAGTTCTATTCTTCTCGCTGTTCGTCAACTAAGTAATTTATATAATTTATATAATCGCTGTCTGCAAACGAAGTGAATATTTTAAGCAAAATTTGATTCTGAATCGTAACCTAATCCTAACTGTTATTTTTCTCGACGTTTTAGTACCTCTGTATGTTTCTAAAGAGATGTTTTTTAAGAAGTTATGACAAAACAATGTGAGAATTATGTAAATAGTCGTAATTGGAACGACAGTTCTTTTCAATTTAGCTTTGTCATACTGATAACTGTCCGAGACCAGACAATCCTTACCTTGAGCTTAGGGCGACGACTTTCGTTTTTAACCTTATCATAGCGATCTTCGAAGGACTTGTCCCAAAACTCCTTAGTGCGGAGCCAGCTTGGCTGTAAATAAAGAATGGCATCAAATATCATATGGCAGGATAATAACATGATATGGTTTTATTACTTCTCACGTGCATGGTAGAGTAATAAATATATTATGGAATAGGAACAATCTAGAACGTACGATATGTAAGAACACATACGAGCTCAGAATATAGCCTCAGAATAAGTATTTTTCAAGTAAATAGATAAGAGTTATCAAATACATGACAGACTGACCTAGGGGACCAAGTTCAATGTTGCTGCGATTGTAAGTACCTCCTATATATTTATACCTACATAATACCTCAAGTTATTTACTGAAGTAATAGATTGTTTTCATTACATTCATTGAGTAAATCACTATTGATTATTTGGACCAGAGTTGGACGTAGGCACAGAATAACCTATCGTATCTCTCATACGAATCTACCTACAAAGATAGGTTCGTTTAAAGTGATTTATCCCATCATGGAGTTAATATATAGGATGTCCAAGGTTGTCTGGCAGAGATTCGTACGTAGCGATAAGAACGTCCATTGTATACTACCGACTAGCAAAACTTTGTTATTTTTTCTACTAGTCTAATGTATTTATGGTGTACAATCAAGTATTTTAATCTATCTATCTCTATATTATGCCGGGACCGGGACTTATAGTTTAACATTAGTATGACATCCGAAGCGCAGAGAAAAAATGCAACCGGCGATCACTGATCGATATGTTGGATGTGAATCGAAAGTATCGTAAAGCAGATGTAGATGCATCGTGATTCGTGATCCAGTTTTCTTATAGGACGACCGAAAATAACTCGGTAATGTAAGATTCCCACGTAATTCGGTTAATGTCTCTCGTGTGACGAAACGGTAGCATGGAGAACTATTTTGATATTTTGACGACGTGAGTGTGATCGCATATGAATTAATCTATTTCGGCTATACTTAGGTACCTATAACTGAAATACTATAACTAACTCTCATGGACGTTTAGCACAGACTTCTACTGACGTTTACGGACTTTATAATTCCGTGGCTCTAAGTCAACAGTTTTAATTAACATAATGTAGTCTTGCAGATTAAGAATTGTGGAGTTGATTAATGTAAATTAAGTCTTGTTGGCTTATTAATTGATACGGACGCGCGTGGTAACAGAACGCACATAGAAGTAGGTACATCATAGCCGTATCGGCCAGACAACGGCTATATTATACTCTTCGATCATGTACGAGTACATACAAAGCGACTGCATCTGCAGTAAAGTTTCCGGGTGCCTAACTTTTTGAATACACGGGAAACAGCTTAACGTGCGCTCGGAAGCCCGGACGCGATAATGCAATACACTGCAATATGCCATCACGGTGACATAAAACGAGTTATTAATAAAAGTGTTGTCAATTTAAAGAAGGCACAACATGAAAATTCAGAATTTAAATATTCATTGTAGCCTTTGTTTAGATTTAAATGACTATTTATACTTTGTCATTATAAATAAGTATATACTATTACTAGTTATGACAGATGTCATTAACGAAGAAGAAGAGATACCTACAGATACCTTAATCTTAGGATTACATTAAGTATACTTTTATGCTTATAAAGACCTGGAAAATATGAAGTAACTCACCTGGAACTCGAACTGTTGATAGACGGACGAAGTGTCTATATCGGCATCGGATTCCATCACGAATGGGCATTGGTCCGGCAGCGGCTACAAACAAATCAGTTTTGAACGTCCACAAACGAAATCTGTCTTCATTAAGAAAAAGGCTAAGTATGTGAAAGTTCGGGATAGAAGTTAGTCCTTTAGAGCAAAGAGATAAAAAAAAAGTGTAAAAGTTGTGCAAAATCTTAAGAGTTCACTGTAAGCTTGGTAAAAACTTTAAAATTGTTATTGTGAGGAAAAACCGTCACAGAAAAGACTAAACGTTAAACTAGCTCCTGATTTAATACGTTGATCAAAGCTTGTTAGCTTGAAACTACTTTTTCGTAAGATGAATAAGTTTTACACAGACAATCTATTATATACGAACCTTTGTCTTGACTGACATATTCGCTTAACGCACAGTCTAAAACGCTAGGTCTTTCCTCATGGCCTAACTATTTCGCCTAACTGATTTGGCTACGAGGACTAACATATCTTAATGGCCGAACTCGTGTCAAAATAGGCAAAGTACACTCGCCACCGCAGAGAGGATACTTAGAGGATACCTACTAATTACTAGCGGTTTAGTCCGCGTGGTACAAATAGAAAAAGTAGCCTATAATATGACTATAATAATTTCAAGTTTAGATCTATATTTATAACTAGTTTCATCGAAAACGGTTCAGCTATTATTGCGCGATCGAGTAACAAAAAAACAGCAAAACATCCACACACACTTTCACATTGAGTAATGGCTAATTACGGTTATGTAATTAAGCAGAAAATTGGTTTAGTTAACGAGAGTACGAACGAGTAATGTAGTGTCAGTACCTATCTCTATACGTAGGGAAGATAAACTTAATTAAACCTGGGTTGGGTTGACCAAGGGTTCAAACCGAGATATCTTTTTGGTATGAATCCGTTGGTGTCCCAAGCTAAGCACCATATAATAGTTGACTACACCGGCTGAAAGTTTCAGCCAACGCCAACAGATGTCTATCCGTGTTCTAAAATATTGGCTAAACAAAAGTTACTACACAGATACAGAACAAGGTCATAATAATAACATGACATAAACATGTTGTGTCTAAGTTAAAATGAAACTTTCCACGAATTATTTTTAACCTTTTGGTGTCTTTGCCCTTGACTTAGAAGTTGACCTGCTGGATAGGACACAATCGCAATGTGTTGTACACGCCCCGCGCTGTTTCGTCCGTAACGTAGGTACCTACTAGTATAAATATATATTATTTCTACGTGCTATCTGGTGTACTTAATGGGCGGAGAAGCCTTTGACCCTGCTTGGCTTTTGTCGGCGAGGCGACGAAAAGTGCTAACTTGCTTTGCTTGACAAACATTATGCGAACGAGCGCATGTAAGCAACCGTGTGCTAGCCGTCATATTTGGCTTAAGTACAAATGTAAATAGGAATTATCTTAATTATATTGCAAACATTCAATAACTACTAAAAACTGGTACTGGTACTACACGCGTCCCAATAATTTAAGTGAGAGATGTGTTATCCTCCGATACACATTGTGTTCGTATTATGAATTAAAATCAAACCACTATCTGCAATAAAGTAGTGTAAAGGTTAAGAAATGACATAAAAAGGCTGATCGATCATGCTGATAAGAACTCGGGATAACTTTGCTACGCTGATGCTTACCTCCAAATCAACATGACTGTAGTATGTTGTCTCAAACAATTATTTCGTATGTTTACGATGTCGCAGATTATCTGTATAGATGGGGGGCCGTTTTATTATTCCGGTCGTTCACCCCTACGTCACTGAGGCCCGAGGGTAGGAAGGGGATAAGCGGAACGGGATAAGTCACAGTAGCTTTATAACCATAGTTTTTGGGTCAGGCTGAAAGCACCTCTTTGATGCTGTGAATAGCTGATGAAAGTACTCAAGGTAAGCGTGAATGAGGTAGCCGTGTGCGCTGAACTGAGTACTACTAGCACTATCAATGCCTTCATTCTCTTCACATTCACGCCTTTATTTACAGTGATATGATTTATAAGTATAAAATGTTTTACGGTAGTCTTACGGTAATATTTTCTGCTATATATTGTCTTTTTATATACCAGTGACATAATTGTTCTCCCAGATGCCATTGTTGGGAGTAGTTTTTGGTATCATCTTATAGTGGGCCCTTCGAGAGTAGCAGAAAAACCTCTTTTCTATTCTGTTTTATAGTCGAAAGCTTCGCACAGCACGCGCGCTGACAACTAGTATTCGTATAACTTTGCTGTTATTGTAGGTTATGTGGTGCATGTGGCTGGAACTAGCAATCCAAAAGATAATTGCGAACCGTGCCTAAATATGTTTGCCACACAATATGCCATGATTCTGTTTAAAATTTCATAAATTATTATCTAATTTTAAATGCACTAAAGCCTGACAGATAGTAACATTTCTAACAGACACTTATAACTTGACATTTGACTAATGTGTTTTAGGTAATTTTCGCGACGTTATGGCAATTTTAAATTTGAAAATGTTACTCCTATTCGGACTTTGGTGTTAACGAAATAAGATCGTTCGTATTTTAGCTAGTCAGGTGAATCAACAGAAACACCACTGTTGTCAACTAAAGTTACCCTATTATCAAGTTGAGTTCCGGATAGTACGTTCCTGTGTGAACCTTTAGAATCGGAAGGAAACAGTGCACTTATGCGGGGTACCTATTAATATTAGTATCCGTTAGTCGGATCCGTCAATATTTTTTTTTATAAGAATGGAGTCTATTGTGATTTTACTAAAGGCTTTAAACTTTAAACATGGAAGGTGACCGTGCCTTAGGTCTTGTGATCCTAACGGTTAGACTGTGACCTATGCGTTGATTGCCAGCCAGTCAGTCACGTAGAGAAGGTATTTAACTATGCAAATTGGCTCAATCTATCACGCGATGGAAGCCCTACGTTTTTGTTCTAACTTTCATTACCAACCGGTTAACTTTTCTAGACATATAAGGTTAGACAGTAAACCTACTTGTGCGAGCATCTCTAATTACAATAAGGCTTAACCACTGATTTACCTCTGCTTTAAATTAAATGTTTTATGTATAGAAAATACAGGAAACCTAAATCATGGAATTACGCGATGTGATCATGAAAATTATGTGATTAACCACGATAGTTGTAAAAGTTATTGTATATGTTTTCATAATGAGACAAATGTAAGTTTGATCTGCAAGTATTTGTCTCGGGTCTAGGTAATTCTATGTATAATATTTATGTATTTAAAAATAAAGTATATGTAGTATATCAGTCATGTGGTACCCATAACACAAGTTCTGCTTACTATGGGGCCAGATGATGCTGAGGGAAATGTCCGGCATTATTCATTAATTATCATGATTAAAACGAACAAATGAAAACGAAATCCTAATTAGACAAAGGTCTATGCTAACCACGAGTCTATGTCTTGAAATTTTATTCGTATATTCATATCGGGTTTTATTAGTAAAATTAGGTCATAATTTTAATAATTTTGATAGCTGAAATATAAACAAACAAGAAATTCATAAATGATGGTAGGTTAAAATAGCAAAATCATACCTGTTGTTGTATATTTATTTAGGTCTGCAATATTTTACTATTGAAATCGATGATAAACTTAAATTTAATAACCAATACTCGCGCAAGTTGGCCTTAATTAGGTAAAAACTTACTCTTGACTTCTTAACGCTCTTATGGAATGTCGTTTGAGGTTTGTCTTCCAAGGTAGGCGGGACGTCGTAGCCATTGCGTACTGTAACAAAGGAGATATGTTATAGATTTGATGCCTTTACCATCATCTTATGAGTTACTAGCTGTTGCTGGAAGTCATGTGCCAAGTGCACGAAAGGTGTTTCTGATCTTTAATCCTTTCACCACACTAGTTCGAAAGAATAAGTGACACGATAAGAGAGAGAGAGCTGCTAACTTCGTAGTACGTTAGCCATTTTTGTAATAGAGCAAAAACATCTACAGAAATGCATTTATAATATAAGTAGGATAACATAACGAATAAAAAGTCCAAGTTGAGCTATCTTTAGTTCGTTTAAGCAGTCCATAGCTCAACTGTTTTACATGTAATTTATACTAGCTGCTGCCCGCGGCTTCGCACGCGTGGTACCTGCCTAAAAAGTGCCCATGTATCTCTATACCAAAATTCATCAAAATCGGCTCAGCGGTTTAGGCGTGAAAACGTGACAGACAGACAGAGTTTTTTTCGCATTTATCATATTAGTAGGGATTATTCTGTACATTTCTATAATTATTAAAAAAGAAAAAGTTACAAGTTATTTTGACTAATTTTACGGTTAAAACCATTTTTAACTGATGTTTAGAGAACCGAAGGTCCGGCTAAGACGCAGAAGGTTGCGGGTTCGAATACCGGCGCGTGACAATTTTTTTATGATCTGCAAGTATTTGTGTCGTGTCTGGGTTATTCTATGTTATAATATAACTAGTCCCATTTGCGACTTCAGCCGCGCGTTTAAAAAAAATGAAAATCTAAACCATTCTTGAATCCACTTGAACATACAAAACATTTCATCAAAATCGGTCCAGCCGTTTAGGAGAAGTTAATTAGAACCACACGCACAGAAAATTTACATAAATAAAGATATGTTTGTATTTACAAAAAAAAGGATATAAGTAGTTTGTCAGTCATGTGGTACCCATAACACAAATTCTGATTTCTTTGGAGCCAGATGATGCTGTGTGAAATGTACAGCATTATTTAATTACTAGCTGGTGCTCGCGACTTCGTATTATTTATGTCAGGGTCTCAATTCTGTTAATTTACAACGTTCAATAATTACACAAAAGCCTATTCTGTTATTTCTATGAATAAATAAAAGAAAACATTCGATCGATGTTTGGCGACTTCGTTAATGTAGTCTAAGCTGAGTCGTGGTTCATACGTTAAAAGCTGTCAAATTCAAATGTCAAATTTTTTTTAGGTTTAAAAATGATAGGACTGGTTATATATCCTTCATATTAGTGGGTAAAGCACAAAATAAGTATAACAGCTGAAACCGAGAGCCATGCCTTGCCATAACTAGCCTTGAACATATTGGAACCTCAAGGTCCTTCCTCCTAGTGTCTAAACGTGAGATTCTTACTCCTGCCGTTTGATACTTGTTCGGATGCCGAACTATATCCATAAGAACCATTAAGAGCTCTTGTAAGCGTTAGAATCATTCTAACGTCATTCATTCCGGTCATTCTTTTAGTTGATTCCTGATGTTTCAGTTGCAATAACTCTCGTCGCGGGCTGACCCGTTAACCATTAGAACAAATTCATATCGCTAAAGATAATATTATCCGATGAACTAAAAAAGTTCGAACGTGATTTTAGCGCAAACATGTTTATACTTCTTTTGTGTGAACATTTCCAAATGGCTATTGTCTTTCATATACTTACGTACAAACCCTACCATACCTAATTTAACCTATCGGTTCCGTCGATCAGGTTCGGCTAGTATCAGGGCCTGCATATACCACATGATTAGTTCGGCACGCGATACCGTCAATCCATGCATGAATTCATATAAGCTAATTATTGGTAGGAAATCGAGAAAGCTTAACTTAGTAACTAGAGGCTTACTTGTTTTATTTCTATAGGCTTTAAGTGATCGTAATACGAATCAAAATGAATCACTGCTAAACTACTTTGGATGTACTGAATTGTTAAACCGACTTATTGTTTATTTTCATAGAATAGCACTTACGATATTGCAACGCAAAGTAATACGCTTGTTGTGTCCCTCGCGGGCTTTACAAAAGAGATCTTGTTTTTATGAAAACAAACTACTACGGACTTACTTAGAAACGTCTCTTAACTTATGTCAAATGTTAACCACTTTGAAATAGTGCATCCCTGATTCTTCTTTTGTCATTTCATGAGTAACATAGCACTGCTAAATTAATAATTTTGACTCGTTTTATTGCATGTTTGATTCAGTAATCTTAGCGGAATTTGGATGAAAAAATTGTGACTACATGGGACAAGCATGGAGAATTTAATTATAAGAGTATTATGCTGCAATGTGATTTGAACGACGAGGAATCCCGGGAAAGTTCTAGACGGCCATTCCGCGATGACGTTTAGAATTGACAATTGGCCTAAGACTTTATTAAATCAATCACTTCACTCTGGCGAAATTGTCGACAAGACAGATGCCATTAGGTATAGGAAGTAAAGAAGCAGTAGTGCATCCCTTTTTTTTGACAAATAGAGACAGGACGAATCTGAAGCAGTGTTTAGGCTGTGTTCAAGTTCTGAGGCGTTTATGAGTAAGGCCGCGTTTGTGCTAATGTCGAGACTTAATATTGTTTTTGTTATGAGTATGAGGTAGGGTACCTTCCCTACTCACGATGGTACTTACCCTGCTTTCTTATTAGAAAATGAAATTGATGTTGTTATACGACGCGAAAATTGAATTTTTTTATTAGAATAAAATAGAAAAAAGAATTTAAAAAACGACTTGAACGGGTGTTTTAGTTAAGATCTTATTTCATAATCTATCTGTATACATATATAAAAATCAATTGCCGTGCGTTAGTCTGGCATAACAAAAACATGGAAATGGCTCGTCAGATTTTTGTTTTGGTGTCAATCCCCACTAGAAGTTGTGTGGGAATTGACACTGTTTTTTTTCGAATTATTTTCAATTTATAACATTCCTGCTGGACCAGTCGTTTGACAATCAAATACATTATAGGTGATATGAAGTTCACCGCTACATCTAGTTATATTATTTAATTATTGATAATATAAAAATAAATTTAAAACGAGCATGTTAGTTTAATATTTTAATAAAAAAATATTATATACACTCGTGAGCAAAAAAATCGACTCAAGACGCACGCTTGCAGTTAAAAAACTCTAGCAAAAAATCTGAAGCTTTCATTCTATTTCTGATTTTAACATCTCAAAGCTGTTAGTTTTAGCTTTAAAATCAGTGGTCTACGTTTTTTTTTTTTATTATTTTTTTTGGTAATGAAAAAATATTGAATGAGTAGTCTTAAGCAATGAAAAGAGCAAAGATAAACAGTAAAGAAAATTCCAGCTTAAATTCGTCAAAATATAAATTTAATTGAAATTAACTAATCAATATTTAGTGTTGCCCCCCCTGGCTCTAATAACAGCTTCCAATCGCTTCTTCATGAATCGAATAACTTTCTTTAGGTACTCGATTTTGTTCGATGCTATCTCATTCTTCAATGAGCGCCGCTTTGAGGTCCGATTTCGTGGCTGGTGCAAGATTTCTAGCCCGAACATTTCTTTTAAGTTCATCCCATAAATGCTCGATAGGATTTAAATCCGGGCTACGCGTTGGCCAGTCCATAGCGACAATTTCGACCTCCTGTAAATACTGCCGGACGGAACCTGCAGTATGTGCGACGGGCATTGTCGTGCATTAAGATGAAGTTTTCGCCGATGAAACCGGCGTAGGAAACGACGAACCTCTTCGATGTATCGGTTTGCCGTCAATCCTCTCACTCGACCGCCAGTTTCAATAAAAACTAACTCGGTTTTTGCCTCCATTGAAATGCCCGCCCACACCATCCAGGAACCTACTCCAAAAGCCACATTTTTTTTAATGCATATTAAAGAAATATGCATTAAAGAATATGCATTTTAAAGAAATTTGCATGCCTCCAGGTCTTCTGTAGACTCGTCCTCTTCTATCGCTACCATGCACGCACACTCTGCTTTCGTCTGAGAAGAGAACGGAGCTCCATTGTTCGTCAGTGCAATCAACGTGTTCTCTGGCAAATCGAAGGCGGGCTGCTCGGTGGGCCGGGGTTAATTTGGGGCCAGTAGCTGGCCTTTTTGGCTCAAGGCTAGCTGCCTTAAGTCGTCTTCTGACTGTCCAGCCACTCACAGCCACTCCTCGCGCTTCTCTGACTTGTTGCTCTGTCGCTCTTGTTGGACTTGAACGCCAGTGAGTGCCCGATTTCTCAGCGATGTGCTGACAATGAATCGGCCATCTCTCTCCGATGTGCACCTTTTTCTTCCGGTACCGCGTCTTCGATTAAAGTTACCAGTCTCTTGGTAACGACGGTAAACTCTGGAAACAGCAGACTGGCTCAAGTTCAGTACACGTGCCACTTCACACGTGCTGACTGCTGATTAGGCTGACCGCTTGAGCAGCTTCTTCACTTGTTGTGTCCATTTTCAAGTAGAATTCTTATTTGTTGATAACGGAGATGTGTATCGGTTGACGTTTGAAGGCTAACTGATAAGGGTGGGTCAGGTAGATAACCTTTTATATGGGTCTGTAACCCTTAATTAGTACTATTGTAAACAAGCGTAAAAAGGGTGGTTACTGATCACAACATATTGTTGGGTTGTGTTAGCAAGAAACATTACAATATTTTATATCATTTTAAAGCTAAAACTAACAGCTTTGAGATGTTAAAATCAGACTTGAATCTTTAATATAAATTAAATGTCGCTCAATTTAATGAAAAAACTTCTAAATTGGTAACAATTATAACACCTACGTCAAAAGTCAAGTCAAAATCAAAAGATATTTTATTAAATACACAAGGATCAAGGAAAAAACAAGGATCACTTTGAAACGTCTTAAATACTAAGTAAATTTAGGTGCCAATTCCTCCAAACCCAAGCCTAGCGCTAGGACCAGGACGAGTTTCTTGCTTCTCGAGCAAGAAACTC
Source organism: Lampropteryx suffumata (assembly GCA_948098915.1). NCBI lineage: Eukaryota > Metazoa > Arthropoda > Insecta > Lepidoptera > Geometridae > Lampropteryx > Lampropteryx suffumata. The sequence goes on from OX402544.1 coordinate 23,313,197, forward strand.
GTCCTGGTCCTAGCGCTTTTTCATGATCCATCTTATAACTACCATAACTACGAAAAACTAATACAAGACAGTTTATACATTTCAAATGTGTCCGTTATTAGTCTGAGGGCAGAGTAACATGAGGCCTACCTTACTACATTGATAATATATATAAAATAATTGTAACAAACACAATAAAATATGTAATTTTGCTTACAGGGAAAAACAAACGGTCGAATAAAATCATGCTACATCGTAATTTGCTTATAGTGAATAAGCCATATAATCATAGAATACATGTATTCAGTATGTGTCGAGGCGTAGTCACGAGATCCAGGGCCCAATAAATAGATTCCAGGATTACTTTCAGATGACCTGCGCGTTTTTGTTTAATTTATTTTGGACATCATATTTCTGCCCTTATCCAACACAGTAGGGACAAAATGACTGGTTATTTTCTTTAACGATTTCTTCCAATACTGGTTTAGTTAAACTAAGAAATTGTTGGATCTACTAATCTACTAATCCAATGGATTTAGGATGCTTGACAGCTCAAGTAACTATCTTAAATCTTTGAGGCAAACAGTGGCGCAAACAGTGCAGTGGCGGAGTACCATTTGCCTCGCACACATAATAATATATTTTCTTAACAGAGAGCTGGTACACTGAAGTTCTTAATTACTATAAATATTAAGGCAGTACTGTTAAGTGACTCTGTTCTCCACACTAAGACTATAAAGCCTCTGTAGCCCACGCGCACTGGTGTACTTTGTTATTGGTTTCGCCCTCGTCACTACGTCTCCAATCTATCTGACTCTAGTCCTTAATCCTTACAATAGTAAGTATCATAAATCTATGTTTGATCCGAATTTTACATTGAGAAATACGCTTCAATGCTTGGTAATTTCGTTACTTATTTCATCACTGCCTTTCATTGTATTCTTCATATTATGCTATATGTATATAAGATATACATAGGTAGATGGGTATTTGCACTTTTTAATTTTATTTTGCATTAAATTGTTTTTATTGTGTGAATATCCGTATCGCGTGTGAAATGGAGATCTTTTATAAAGATATATAATAATTCATTCCTACCTGCGTCGGGCCCTGATAAGCACATTTCATAGTGCACAATGTTGTCTGATTTCCTGCACGAATGCTATGGAATCGACAAGTATCCCGCGGATTTCCGGTACACTACCGTTTCTAGAACAGTGAATCGTTCATAAAATATATAATAAAAATATAATAAACTTTTTTATACGTCATTTTCTATAGTAATAGAAAATGACGTATAAAAAAGTTTATTGCAATAGTATCGTTAGTTCTACGTATCTAGGAACCAATCATTTATTTTCAACGAAACAGCACTCTAACCTTTTCATAAATACTTTTATGAAAAGGTTAGAGTGCTGTTTTGTTGAAAATAAATTAATTCCTTTTCTTTCATTTTGTTTTAAATATCTTAAACAATATTTTTAAGCCAGTCATTTAAATTGTCGTCACGAGTTGGCAGCTTATTCATTTGTGCACTAACATATCGTCAAATATATGGCGGTTCACTAAAGAAAAAGTATTCTCCGAATTTGTATTGCAACATCACAGAGTTAATTAGCAACTAGGGAAGCAAAGCAAAGCAACCCAGTTTTAGAGTAGCTACTAGCATGAATCCAATGAAGCATTCTGTAGCTCTTTTTAACTAAAACATTTCCTAAAAAGCGGCCGCTGTCACAAAGCGGCTGTAATAAATCGGCAAAAGTTAAAACATCTATGACAAAAACATTAAACATGAAAGGGACAGCTTTCATGTTTAATGTTTTTGTCATGTTTAATGTTTTAAAGAGTTTTCGATAATTTTGATAAAACATATTTAATAATGTGTAAATAGCAACGGTTTTTCGGATTCTGAAGTTCGAGCAGTACTGATTCAATTCGACAGGGTGCACAGCAAACCAGCAAAGGGTGCACGCAGCCTTTGTTTGCGTCAAAGGACCAGTGGATAGCAATTTGAGCACACCAGATTTACTGTACTTTTTTATTGGACGCCTGTATGGTAAACCAGATACAAAGGCTTAGAGCCTTTACAGGGAGACCTGGTAGATCTTCATAATTAAAGAGATTGAAGTCTAAAATATTTTCGCTTCGTTAGTCATCTGTACATTTACTCTTGGAATCGATTAAAATGTATATAAACGCATCCAATGCGAATTATACGACCATTGCCTACTCTGGAAAAAGTTCATCGATACATCGATGTCGTAAGTGGTATCGAATACTCGGGATTAATGAAATAGTGCGGCTGGGGCACTAGTTATTACTGTATATTCGTATTTATGACAAAAAAATAACACTAATCAGCCCTAACAATACTGCCCACGGTTTGACACGCGTGGAACCTACATAAGTAGCCTATGTCTTTCCCCAAGATACAATATATCTTCGCCGTACCAAATTCCATCAAGATCTCAGCTGTTAAGCCGTGAAAAGGTAACAACCAAACAGCCAGACAGGCAGACAGAGACATTAAAATTTCTAATAAGTATGGATTATAGAATTGTATGGAAATAGAAAATACATAGACTTTTGAAAGTTGTAACCACAAAAAAGGTAGAATATACCCTATAGCTATTTAGTTCCTACCAATGTAATAATAGAAAAGGTTAATTTGTTTTTAAATAAGAGGTGATTCTTAAATTAGTAAACGTTTTATTTTTGTCTACACAAATAATTGATTTAAAATAAAACATATATTTCATAAAAGTTCACAGTCCATATTTATTACAAAAACGAAAAACAACTTACCTACAGCTTACATTTCTTGTGGGGAGTTACTGGGTGGACCGAAAGGTGGAAAGAGATAAAAAATACAAAAGTACAAAATAATGGAGATATCACACAGGCCGCCACTTCCATCAAGATGCTGTCATACTCATCAGGGACGAAGTTTTTTTGCCCAAGTCGGTGTAAAAGCCATCAATGTGGTACCTACTATGCAAACGCTGCACATGCAATTCACTACAGAAACGGCGCAACCCAAATTAGTATTTCAAATCAGAGTGTTATAATATTAGTAAGGATTAGTAAAGATACGTGTAATTCTAAGCGCACGCCAGAATAGCTCGCAGATAGTAGATTTTTTTCCTACTTACTTATCACTTATCGTTATATTTTGGACAATTCACACAGTATCTTTATAAGTACCTATAGCCTATGTGTTATTCTGATGTATAAGCTATATTGTTGTGAAGTTTCATAAAAATCCATTCAGTAGTTTTTGCATGAAAGGGTAACAAACATACATACGAACTTTCACGTTTATAATATTATAGTAAGGATTAAAGGTTTGTCGATTGTCTATCGTTCCATCGTTCAAATCGATACTCTAAGCGATGTAACTATAAATAAGTACAGAAATATATCGTTTGTCGGTGAGAGTCAAGAGTAGGCCCCCCAGGCTTTATGTAGGCCCGACGACGACGACGTCCGAATTAACACAATAGGAAAGTTCCCTAAATTTGTTATAGAAGGCGTCCCGTCGTCAGTCGGTCGATCCTTTAAAGGCCACATCGTAATGCGCCTGGCCAGACCCTTCTATCAGCGGTGGGAATCGGTACTGTTTAACAATACGACTAGATGCCATTGAATAATAATACCAAGGTGTGGCCGGCCACGCGTCAAGTTGGGCCTCAGTATAAAATTACAAACAAATCTATACATTCGAAAACGGGAATATCGAATGTTTAATTGGGTATACGGTAAAGCCGTAAAGCCGAATCAAGGACGAAGAAAGCAAAGAAAATAAAAGGTTGAAAACTCATTAAGGAGGCCTAAACAATAAAAAAAGATAGGTTATTATAAAGGTCTAGTACTCGTAGAAGTTAGTTTAATATATACTAATCCTTTTACAAATATGATACGAGATATTGAACTATTGACACAATACAAGATTGATTATACTTAATACCTCGGTTATATTGCGATGCGCTTTTTAATTTAGCTAAAGATCGGTCACATAGTAACATTCATTTTCCTTCGTTGAAGTCCAGCACGGTGAGAGGAAATTAAAAATGTCTATCACGATTCTTATACCGCAACGCGACGCGCTCCCTCCTAACTGCTCTACATTGAACGGATAACTTTATAGAGGTACTTATTTTCTTTCAAGCCCCTTGGATGAAGTAAAGGCGACAGGAACCGGTAACTACTTTACTTTGATAAGTAGGTATCTTCGTTTTATCGTCTCGAGTGCATTGTGTAAACATGCATTTGCATAGCTACCGCATTTTCATATTTTTTTCACCGCATTGACGACCTCTGTGGCGCAATGGGCTAAGGTCCGGTTGAGACGCAGAAGGTTGCAGGTTCGATTCCCGCCGCGGGACATGTTTTTGTTATCTGCAAGTATTTGTCTCTGGTCTGGTTATTTATATGTATAATATATATGTATTTACAAAAAAAAAGGAATATAAATAGTATATTATCAGTCATTACACAAGTACATTACCCATACTCATTACTCATTACCCATAACACAAGCTCTGCTAACTTTGGGGCCAGATGATGCTGTGTGAAACGTCCAGCATTATTATTAAATCGTTTTCTTCGGTGATGAGCCTTTATATCGTGTTTTGGCTGCCGTTTTAATTTTACTGATAAAAAGTTACTGTGTATAAAAATGCATGTGCTTTTGTCTATAATTCCTTTGTTGTTTCCGAACTGTCAGTGATCCGGGCGGTTGTTTTGCAAAACAGTGAATGGCGAGCGCAATATTTATTTAAAAAACTGTATTGTCAGCTTGAAAATTTTACAAGCACCCTCTTAATCAGATTAGTCGATATAGAAACATTCCAATATTTTTTAACCCAAAATAAAGTCTGAATATCGGCAATGTTTTGTTATTTGTGAAGTTATGGCGCGGAATGCTTTCTAATAATAAAGATACAGTGTCGTAATAACGCGACGCGCCATCATAAATAAGCAACAAAACGGAGTATTATCAGCAGCACTGTTTACGTTTCCAGCAACATTTTAACTTTTCTATAGATTTATGGTGAGTTTACCTAGATAAAATCGACGACATGTATGGCAATAATGGATCTATAAAGATCATGAAAATATATCGAAATATATACGTTTTACCCAACTGAAAGCTAAAAACGCAACTCGATTGGCTTCTAATCATGCACCGTGGTCGGAAAATTAACTCTCGTTAAGGAAATACGCGTTAAAATCAGGTTGTTAATGATCTTGAACCACAGGGAGAATGGCAAACACGCCTGAGAGGTGTCTTGCTAGCCTGGCCGAACGCAGCCTAGTACTATTAAGTGTTCTGTGCTCGTACGAGTTTCGCACAATACGTTTGTGTTAAAACTCGAAATATATTTTTTTCAGATTGATTGTGCCTTTTCCGATTGCATTCAAGAGCCATCATCTAAAAGGAAATTTAATGCCAATGGCAACAAACGATACCTGTGGGAAGAATAGGTGAATAACTCTCCATAGCAGCATCCAATACGCACTATTCTACCTTCTACGCCATGGAGAGCTACTACCAAAAATATTGAGAATAGCCCCTTATTACTTCCAAGACCTCTTAAAATTTTATGGAGAACTGCGAGACAGAATAGATATATTCTAACATGTTTTTTTTTAGTAAGCTTTCTCTTTGTGTATACCCATTGTAATATTAGGGGTTTCTTATATGCCGTTTTGTACAGAAAAAATCAAACATCTAATTAAATTTTAACTAGATGTTTAAATATAAAAAAAAAAAAATTATCAAAGTACTATTACCGACGATTTTTTGGAACGAAGTTCCTTATTGCGGGTCGGCGAGAGGACCTAGCCGAGAAAAAATGTAACGCGTTACGTTACGAAAAAACGTAAGAGAAAGAGATATGTATGTATATGTATATGCATATTTATATATAGATATTTATGAATATAGTTATTTATTGCATCATTAATCAAAATTAAAAAGAGGAGGTGGGTAGAGAGAATGAGAGCCTAGCACGTTAGTGATTAATTATGCCAACCCTGCATACGAAAGGGACTTCGTCCCAAACGAGTGTACCGCGACATTCATTTTTTTATAATTATAAGTTTTTATTTAAACCTTGCTATAAAACTCTAGAGACCTGTACTTGACAAACTGTGTGATTCTGTACTGCTTAAAAATTATAGTCGGTTGGGGCCAAGTTCATCGAGTACAAAGAATGACGGTTGCTTTCTCGAGGATTATGAAGTTTTGCGTTATTGTGGAGCAATAATAGCGCAGATCGGTTTATGAGTCAGGTTGTTGAAGCTTGCTAAAGCAAGCTAACAAGGTGAGCCTTGTTAAATCGGTGCAGAAATGAAGGGATTTTGAACCGGATAGTGACGTGCAACTAAAAGAGTGGATGGCAATAAAAGTTGTAACAATGCCATAAAGCGAAGCTTACCCATAGAAAGTTTATGGTACCTGATCGGTGGTCATTTCATGGCGTAATTCACTACAGCTTCCTCAGATCCGGTAAAGCCATAACGGCATACATGTATTATTGCTCCACGATAATGCAAATCATAATAATAATATCTCATAATATCTCATACTGCTCGAGAATGTGTTTTAACACTAGCTGCAGTTAGACACTATCCGTCACCCTCCATACCATTTCTTACACGATTATTTATTATTTTATAATTACATGTTCACAATTTAATCAGCTAGGAATGCTCCGACTTTCTAGTACAGCCCTAGAAAGCATAAGGCTTCAAAAATGGTTTTTCGACAGCGGAACGTTATGGATCCGCAAAAGCGGCTTACGTGTTGAATGTAATGGATCAGGATCGGTTGCACCTAGCCAATCGTAGAGCATTATGTAACCAACTATAGAACTCGCTAAATTGTGTTAAGTATCGCTAAATTGTATTTCATTATTGGATTAAGATCGTTGACAATGGTGACTTATAATAAATCTTCTGTGCGTGAGTTAGTAATTAAACTTCTAAACGGCTGGAGCGATTTTAATAAAAAAAATTGTGTGTGGATTCGAGAATGGATTTAGATTTACAATTAGATATTTTTTTATATTTATTATTTCTTTATTTTTTAAAAAGCACGGACGAAGTCGCGAACGGGACAGCTAGTATTTTATAAATGTGAAAATTGGATGTTTGTTTGTTACTCAATCATATAATAAAATCTGAATAGATTTGGATGAAACTTAGATATGGACCTGCCCCCTATTGCGTAACTCGCGACAACTAGTAGGCGTGATTTGAGCTATAACTGCTGTCTAAAACATTATTTATACGCTTATAACTCTTTACTCTTTTCGTCTGTAGGTGCTCGACAGGCGAGTAATAGGCAGCGGGTGTAGCTTCCGTAATGAGAGTTTATTGGCGGATTGAGACATTTCACAGATATTGCAACCTATTGCAACATTTCCGTAATACCCATATACACGCGGGCAAAGCCGCGGGCATCAGCTCGTAAATAATAGGGTAAGTCCGGCGGAGATGCCCGTACTGGAAATATTGCCAATCGACAAAAATACAACTTCTTTACAGACACTTCACAACTTCTTTATAGACAGATAACCATCTAGGTGTCATTCTATAGTCCGATCATTATATACCTAGAAAATGTTAAATGCTGTGGGTCCATGACATTGCACATGTCCTTGTACTCTGTATGTGTACATAAACAAATTATAAGCAGAAGAGCTATAAGGACTATGGAAAACGCAAAAAAGTAGTGGCGAAAACCCCCAAGCGATGGCCAATCATGTTATTTTGCTATAGAATATGTTTTTGTGGTTGATTTTATTTCATTTATTTATTTATTTTATTTGTGATTTTTGTGAGTTATAGGTTAAACACTTTCTTAACACTAAGTCTTGTGTCGAACCTTTAGTGTAGGTTCGACACAAGAATTAGTTGGTGTTGGTGTTAAGAAAGTGTTACGTGTTAAAGGAAAAATAATGTTATTGCCCAACTTTTTCACAAATACTATAAATTTACAAAAAGTATTGTCAATAAGTTAATGAAGACCGTTCCCGACAAAGTTGTTTCATGTAACTCCGCGATAATACCACAGGATTGTAACACTTACACTTCAATGGAGTCCACCATTCAATGCATAACAGTATTATATTTAGTGCTATCACTCTGACAACACAGTAGAAACTACTGCATAATCTGTGGTAATAACTATTTTAACGGTTGGTAAAACCATTCGGCAAATAAGCTTTAAGTGAATGAAACTTATTTAGAGGGACTTAGCGCTTCATCGATCAAAAAAATGGTTGAAAAATGTATAAAAAGTTCTTATTACACACTGGCTTATTACATTTATACATGAATGTTTAAATTGTTAAAATAATTACTTCAATCGTCTTTTGTTTCAGAGTTTTTTTTTTACAAATATTTATGTATTGTGTTCGTGTTGCTAACACATCATTGAAAAACTAAAGGGGTAATGCCTGATCTTAGAGTAGCTTTTGTCTCTAACGCTGTAAGTTTAATTGAAAATGGTAACAGTTACAATGAAATAGCTCAAATATTACGTGTTTTCATGTCTGTCATAAATTGCAATGTTACCGGAAGACTGGAGAGTAAACGAGAAGTGCAGGGCAAGATTGCAAGAGAGTCACATCAGTGAGAGACGATCGATTTATTGTGAGAAGTGTGTTCTTAGAAATTGCACTATGACTTTTTCTGAGGTCAGAACTACGCTCCAGGATTTTTGGCAGTGACAGCACTAAAACCATAAGAAGAAGAAGCGGCAAAAATACCCAGTACTGTCAGAAGACTATCATTTTCAAGGTGATAGAAGAAAGGGTAAATTATTCGAAACAACATTTTTGAGAATTAGTTGGTAGTTTTGTGTTTTTTTTTATTGATGTATTTTTTGCGGTCCATGAGTGTAGTTAAATCTTAACATTACAAAATCAAAATATTGAATTGTTCTCTATTGCAATACAAAATTGTAAAACTTGATCACGATTAAAGTAGATTTTTAGTGCATGAATATGCTCGATCAATTATTGCAAAATAAATATAACTCTTATATCTAAGCTAAACCAGATTTCAAGTGACAGAGGTCTTATGCCTGTCGGCTACCAATATAAATCTGGTCATCATAATTGAGCGCAAAATAATATTCATTTGTATTTTGCGATAAAGTCCAATAAAACGCTAAAAAGCTGCAACTTTTAGCTTCAAAATATTTGCTAACTTTATACAAAGTCGTTACACGATTTGGTTTTTTGGGCGGTGCGAGTTATTGTTTTATTTTTATTTTACTTATGTGACGCATATCATTAGGCCTTTTAAAGTTACTATGAGGTTTCTTGAACTGATTTACGATAGTGACATTTATTTGATAAATATATATATTCATTTTGATATAGTCCTGGTTGATCACCTTTTAGAATGGCTAGATGATTAGCATCCTGATTTGTAAATAAAAAAAAACATGAAAGTATGGGCCATACTCAATGCTATTGCTCTCAATGTTCAATGTTATTTTAAATAAATGATGTTGATATAACTTCTAAAACTATCATGGTTTTGAACATAATTTTCACTCAAAACGGGATAATTTTCACTTAAAAGTTACAGTTTTTGCTCGTGATCATGGCGCATGCAACTGTGCTGAAATATTGTGAAGCAGAAAAACTCATATATATAATCATGGTAAATATCCTGTTTTGAGTGAACATTATATTAATTAATTAATATAAATAAGATATAATTAAATTAAGTCATTTTTATACTGCGTGGTTCTTATCTTATGCGTAGTCCGACACGCGCTTGGCCAATTTATGTTCAGATTTTTAAAGTAGGTAAGAATTAAAATGAAATTGTTCATAATTTGGTATGAGAGTTGAATTCGATTACTACAGCTCGCCCGTATTTCCGGCAATACAGTGAACACTATTACCACAAAATGTGTAAATTCGCTCTATTTCGTTGATATCTTCATTAACTTCGTTTACGAATGTTACTAGGGGACCGACCGTGGTAATTTCAACAATGTCAGAGCTAAGCTATTACCAATAACGTTATGTCATGCACATTTCGTACCGTACCACGCTAATTATTTTAACCGCGTCATTATTTGGCAGCGCAGTCAAACGAACCATTTAAATTTAGTCCCGTACCATAGACAAAACGTTTCCGTTTTAATGGCAAATACGTTAGCAAATAGCGCATTTGCCTCTATGATTAAATCCTAAGCAGTAGAAACGTTATATTCAGTTTATTTTTATCATATTAGTGTCAATGGAGAACCAGCAGGGTAAGTAAACGCTCGCTTTTGTGAAACTTGCACATTCAAAGATTTCAAAGAATTTGCTGGGAAGACTGGGAAACCTTTCAACAAACTTACAACGACGTTCACAATAATTCCATATTGACTTAGCTAAGTTTACATAAATCATTTGCAGTTTTTTCAACAGGATTCCAATATTTCTGGCTAAACTGAATCAGTATTTTGGCATGTCATGGTCCAATTAATTATTAATAGCAAATAGCAATATATTGTAGTTAAGTTAGGCAAGAAAATCAAATCTCATCAATAAATAACATAAATAACAATTTTGCTTATCTGTTACTAGAAAAAGGCGACCGCGTAATACCGTGAGCCATGACAGTGCTCCTGTATAAACAGCACCCTAATCCTATTATATCAATCAACTAGCGACTCGCACCGGCTTCGCACGGGTGCAATGATGATACTAAATATACTACAAATGTGTTTATATACGACATTACATTAGAAACCTCTAAAATTATCAGTGTTTCTCTACTATATTATGCATGTAGTGACTTCGATATTTGATAACGGACATTTTTCTGTATGATGAACAATTAGGTATATCGATCGACAAATCATTATAATCACAAAGTTCTAACTAAGAATTCGTTTTGTCTTAATTTAATACGTATACTATGACTCCAGTCTAAGTACAAACGTGCAGTTTCGTTTTACGTTAAAGATACTCGTATTTATAAATACAATCTACATTCAGCATCACCGTCCCGTAATAATGTTTGATGACTGCACGAGTCAATATAACCGAGGGCGGAGGGCGTACCGCTAACGAAATTAAGCACACGGACACAACCCGACCCTCAAAGGGAAATTGTTACTGCACGCAACACGGAATTTTTAAACTAAAGCCACGGGGGTTTAATCTTTTAGACGTGGTCTGATTAGCACGAACAAACATTGATCTATGTTTATAGAAATAGATCACACTTTAGGTTATCTTTTATTATTCATTTAATTTATTCTCACTGTTATGAATTAAAAACCTGTCCGGATCTTGGTTAGAATTCTTTACAAAATTGCCTATTTATTATTCATGGTACCTATCTAACTAACCTACAGTATATTACTCATGTTGGTATAAATCGCATTTCAATCTTGTGTGTCCGTTAAACATAATTTAGTCGTATTTGCGTTGCGGTAAGAATTTTGAGACCTATAGATCTTGATTTATACACTTACTAACACTTGTTCTTCACACTAATCATGCTTATGTAATATATGTGAAACTTAGTTCTTGTTACGGTCAAATGGCAGGACGGATTTGGATGAAACTTTGTGTTTAATGAAATGATGAAGGTGATGAAAGGATCAAACTTTAAGCACTTTGCTTCCACATTTATAATCCGTACAGCCAAGGATTTGAAGGCTTTCCCGTCGTCTGTCTTTCCTAAAACTACGATTTGGGTATCTTCAAGTCAAGAGTAAATAGGTATCTTCTAGACCTGCGTGCCCCGTCGTCTCGGCCACATCGTCGCTTAACATCAGGCAAGTTCGTGGTCAAACGTACGTAGATAGACCTACTATCTATGTTAAAAACAACTAGGTGTACATATAGACCTAGAATAAGTCATAGGCTATGGCAGGCAAAGTCGCGGGCTGCAGCTGGTTATTATATAATATAAACTTTATTAAAATACTGGAGGATAATGCACAAAATTCAAAATTCAATAAAACTTTATTCAATACAATCACAAGGACCACTTTGAATCGTCTTCTTACATGCTAGTGAATCTAGGTGCCCATGCACACAATATCATCTAGTCCTAACTGAGCATTGATTGTATTATGGTGACCTGATGACTGATAGATTACTTTATATTTATAAATACATACGTATGATACTTTATACCAATTGCCAAACAATTTATTCACCAAATATGTAACATTAGAATAAAAACAAACAGTGTTTCATTTGATACTTTAAAAGCTAACGTAACGTGCTAGTATATTTTTATTAAGTTGAAAGTAATTAATATTTGATGTGGGCGCCGTCGGCAGCGTCGCCCCGAGATTGCAGCCTAACTATATTAACGACTTTTTAATCATTTATCAAGACCTAAATAGACCAAGAGGAAAATGACTTACCCTTACAATTTCTTGGTTCATCTATCTCACGAAATCCTATGCAATGACTTTAATTAAATTTCACTTTTATGTTTTGAAAGTGAAATTATATCAATGAGCACAAATAATCGCGAGTTGTACTATACTTTTTGCTAGAAGGTTCAAAATCCAATACATCGGATTTCGTTATATAAAAAAGCTTTTTAATAAATTTGGTATTAAGTTTAGTTGTTATAGTTTAACTACTCGTGCGTTTAGAAATTCAAATTCAAAATACTTGTATTCAATACTAAGAATCATTTTACAAGCTAGTTGAATTCAAGTGCCGCTGCTTCCTAACCCAAGTTAGAGAAGTACCACGCAAGAAGCGTGTGGCCCTAGCGCATGTATACTTTTTATCTACCTTATCTAAAAAAACCGGCCAATTGCGAGTCGGACTCGCGCTCCGAGGGTTCTGTACAAACCTGTAGGTATATAAGTAAAAGTTCACCCATCACGACAATCGAGTCATAGTTATGGTATTTTTATTTCAAAATGAAATCCATAACATGACAATATTTGTCGGGTCGAAAATTTGCGGAAATTTGCGGCTTAAACGGCTGTATCTTTTGATTGCGTTGGCTTAGAAGTTTGATTTTTTCACAGCCTTAAGGGACAGTAGACTTATTTAGTAGTATTTGATATAAATTTCAGCTTGATACCTCCACGCGTTCCTGTGAAAAAGGGTCTTGACAGACAGACAGACAGACAAACAGACAGACAGACAGACAGACAGACAGACAGACGGACAGACGGACCGATGGACGGACAACAAAGTGATCCTGTAGGGTTCCGTTTCTTCCTTTCGAGGTACAGAACCCTAAAAATCAAGAGAATAGTATAGACATTTCATATAGCAGTAATACAAAATCAAACCAAGCACGGCATAACTTAGTACAAGCCTTCAAACTTGAAGGAAAATGCCCAGACAGATTCATCCGTGTCCGGCTATTTCCGATATTTCTGGAACATTTCGAACAAGAGAGAACGCCGTGGTTGCTTACAGAGCTTAAACTTAACTGAAAGTGACAGACACCAGACTTTTGTTTGACTGCACAATCTTTTCTATCTTAGTTTTCTCAGCGCTTGGGGCTTACATTAGAGAGAGCACGAATAACATTTCGATGGTCGAAATGACAATACATACATTGCAATACAGACATTGGAGTAATCTGCAAAAGCACTGGATGTCAAGCCTGATGTCCCTTGTGCCAAACTAATTTATTATGTAAAGTATTTTTTTCGTCACTGTACAGACTAGTTTATATTATATTCGCACTGTATTTGATTAATTGTGACGTGACGTCTGTGACGAATAATGAATATTTTCTATTCTATTCTAATTCTATTTTTATGTATAATCTAATCTACTGTTATGAAATTTTTGATTATCTTAAATTGTGTGACATTTACTACCCCTATCTATGGATCTTTGTGTTGTATGAATCATTAAATTAATTTAATTTAATACATCTGAGCCAGTGAAGATAAAAATAAGCAGTAATGGATTAGCGTTGTACGGATATGTCATACGGAGAGAAGAAAGTCAAGTTACAGAAGAGATGGATTTAAATGTGGAGGGATGTTTGAGTTCAGGTAGGCCTAAAAAAAGATGTACTGTGTGAAAGATGATATGTATAAGAAAGGAGTGACGACTACTGAGTTGACGAATGATCAGGGAGAATAAGAGAAATAATAAATAAATAAATAGTGCTGGGCAATGCACACAACACCATCTAGTCCCAAACAAAGCATAGCTTGTATTATGGTGACTAGATGACTGATAGAATCATTACATAGTATAAAACAAAGTCGCTTCCTTCTGCCTGTCTGTCCCTATGTATGCTTAGATCTTCAAAACTACGCAACGGATTTTGATGCGATTTTTTTAATAGATAGAGTGATTCAAGAGTAAGGTTTATATGTATAATACCTACATTATATAGTAGAGAAACACTGATAATTGTAGAGGTTAGCGTATATGGGTTCAATGTATTAGAACTACTGAGCTACAGCAACGCGTGGCCGGATCAGCTAGTACTTATATATTTTTAAATACATACTTATGATACTTTATGATACCCAGACACAGAACAAACACCTATGTTCTTCACACAAATGTTTATACTGAGAGGGAATCGAACCCTCAACCTACAGCGCAGAAGGCAGAGCTACTACCAACTGGGCTGACAGACCAGTCAAATCAAGCAGTTGAGCCGACCCCACTTAGTGGGATTAGGGCAGGGAGATGATGATGAGCGCTTCCATGCTTAGGAGGACACAAAGATCTATAATTGAGTCCTTCAGGTGGCCTCAGAACACAGTCTCTAAAGTAAGCTGCTCATTTTAACCAACGCACACTCTGTCTTAATTATAATAATTGGTGAACAATTAACACAACACCATCCAGCTCTTTACTATGCAAATCAGATGACTAATATAATCTTAGTGAATAGTAAATATATAATTTGATACTTTAAAACACTCAGATACAGAACAAACATCACACAGATGTTTGTCCTGAGATGAGGATAAACATGCATGAGGATGAGGATAAACATGCAATCCACAGGCAAAGCTCCTAGAAATATTCCGTGTCCATAAAGGCTATGAAGGACATTGCTTAAAACTTAATATATTTGTACATGTAAGCATCCGCTGTAAACATGTGAGCGCTGTTATTTTAGCTGCTTTGCTCTAAGTTCTTTGTGCGAGTAGCTCATATACACAATTCCAAGAGTAAATCAAATAATATGAATAAAACAGTTCAAATATTTAACCAGAAATATTGCAGTAAATGTCGTTACCTATGTTCTCAGATTGCGATGCTTCCCATTTGCGATATTTTATTCACATTAAGCGTGCAAAATGTTTACACAGAATGTAGATTTAATAACTGTAAATATGCGGGCCGGTATCGGGGAATTTATATATCGCCCGAAGTGCCTTTTTACATGATGCAGTTGCTGGATAGTCATGATGGCTATGGTTCTGTGGTTTCGGCAGACAAGCAGAAAATTCCTAAAATACCTTTATATGTGTAATCGTAATATACGATCGATCTTATTGTTTGCACCTAAGTCTGCATTGCAGTAACATTTTAAAACGTGTAATTGACTTGATTTAGGTCATTTAGTTCAATTAAAAAAAATCAATTAACAAGAGCTGGCTCCTATCTGGCTCAGCGTATTAGCATTGCCATTCAACGTGGTAATGCCGCCAGTATCTTGGGAACGCTGCCCTCTGGCAGTGATCTGGATCAGTTGAGCTATCTATAGATCGTTTTTAATGGTCCTTAGATAACTCAATTGTCTAACGTGTATTTTATATTATTTTGTACATTTCTTAAAAACAAATCTAATTTTAATGACTGGCCTGTCAGCTCAGTGTAGCTTTGCCTTCTGCGCGTTCGAGGGTTCGATTCCTGTCCAGGATAAACATTTGTGAGATGACCATAGGTGTTTGTTCTGTATCTAGGTGTTATAAAGTATCATAAGTATGTATTTACAAAATATATAAATATTATTTCAGTCTTCTAGCCACTACATATAGTACAAGCTATGCTTAGTTAGGGGCTAGATGGTGTAGAGTGCAACAATTTTTTTTTGTGATCATAATTATTTTGGTTTCTATAGTAAACGGGTAAATTTTTAAACGTTGGGATTAAATGAAAAGTAAATATGCGATAAATACTTGTTAACAACTTAAACGATACAAATCCATTTTAATTTATTTGAATACTGTTGTTTGTAAATGTTACGCTAACTTTGACTGAGCAAAGCAACATAAGAACGTTCGTAATTTACAAAATTTTAGTTAATCCGAAACAACTGAATTATTACCATTGCCATGCAAGTAACTAAGCACGTTAACTAACCTGCGTAGAATGTGAACAACAATTTCTTACCTGCGAGAATAGTCAGAAATTACAGTTGCAGTAATGTTTTTTCTCTGAAGAAAGATCGAGTTTGAAGTTTTAACTACCTTGATGCTACTGATATTCCAGGTATTTGTGTTTGTGGTTGGTTTTTTCTATTTAGGATTCCGTATCTCAAAGGAAAAAAGAAATTTTAATATGATTTCTTCGTATCGTCTGTCTGCCTGTATGTAAAGACATTTTCTCAGGGACGCGTGGAAGTTGAAGTTGAAACTAATATCGAATACTTAGGTCTACGGTCTCTTGGACCTGTAAAGTCAAGCTTCTAAGTCAACGCAATCTAATACGGCCTAAATACGCTAGTAGTAAATAAAAATCTATGGGTTACTTTCCGTTGACCTAAAATTTAGCAAGAAGCAAGATCTCATGGTACAAGTAAAGAAAATTTGAAAACAGTTATTTTATAGTTATAATCCAAAAACAAATATTTTGCGATTACATACATAACCTATGTATAATATGTATGTATTTACAATAAAAAAAAGTGTAGAAGTAATATAACACAAGGTCTGCTTACTTTGGGGCAGATGATGCTGTGTGAAATGTTCGGCATTATTTATTATTATCATTATAGGTACATATATAAGTATTGGTACTTTGAAAAAAAGTACCAATACTACAAATTTAATTGTCTTTCAATCCTTTTCTAACCGACTTCATCAAAATGGAGGAGTTTCTCAATTCGTCGAAATCTTTTTTTTTGTTTTTTGTATATATGTTCACCGATTACTCAAAGACGCCTGAACCGATTTGGAAAATCCTAATATTGTTTCAAATTCTCGATCGTTCGACCGATTTTGATAAAATTTAAATGGGCCCCATTGAAATTTTATCGAAATCGGTCGAGCGGTTTTAAAAAATAAATTAATATCTAAAAATTGTATAAGTACATCAATGATGTTGTTTATATTCCATGAAGTCGGTTTTCTTTTTAGTTTTTATAACGTAATTATTATATACTACCTAATTTGCATACAACCAATGTAATATAAGGTAAAATAAATAAACACAAAGCTAAAGTCAAAAGATACTTTATTCAATAAAATCACAAGAATCACTTTGAAACGTCTTACATACTAGGTGAATTTAGGTGCCGATTCATCCTAACTAAAGCCCGAGAAGAATTGGCAAGAAACTCGTCTTGGTCCTAGCGATTTTTTACATGATCCTTACCTTAACTACGAAATACTAATACAGAGAGTTTATACATTTCAAGTGTGTCGGTTAACTGTCTGAAGGCAGAGCGACATGAGGCCATGCATTCTTATCAATAATATAGTCATTTATATTATAATAAGCTTTCTTCAAAAGACTACTTATGTATGTTTTAAATTTCTTAATAGGTAGTTTAGTAGCATTTTCAGGAAGCTTATAATATTTCTCTCAAAGATTCTCGTGGTTTCATTTCATAAAGGGCACGTATTGCCCTTTTTTTGAATTACAAATATTTTACCAATATCAGCTGCTTTCCCCCAGAGAATGATG
The DNA here is from genome assembly GCA_948098915.1 of Lampropteryx suffumata. Lineage (NCBI taxonomy): Eukaryota > Metazoa > Arthropoda > Insecta > Lepidoptera > Geometridae > Lampropteryx > Lampropteryx suffumata. The sequence continues at coordinate 23,331,025 of OX402544.1, forward strand.
CCGTATGACATAACACTATGGAAGTAACTGAAATAAACTAGTCAAGCTGTAGCTTCATCAGTGAGCCACCGAATCGCACGAACTGCATATGCAGCGGAACTAAGCCTAGCAGCAAGTGTTTCAATTTGTGGTCCCCACTGTAGTTTTGCAGTTTTGCGTTCCCCAATATTAAGACCTAGGAAGATCGTGGAATCTACAAGATTCATTGCCTCTCCATTCATTTCAATGTTGGTCGGGCTAACTACCAAACCATGTGAAAGCGAGCTCATACGTTAAATATTAAATAGTTATGTGGTTATTATTTATTTATTTATTAACGTCAATAGTACGAACATGTCAATAGCACTAATTAAAAAAAAGAACAATAATGTGTATTATCATTTAAAGTCTTAAATTATATCAGGGCATCAGGGTTAATCAGGGTCAGCAACGCGCATGTTATATCTGGTTCGCGCATATATTGCTCGGTTGAATAAAAAAAACTAATTTATTCAAGATCCGTTCATCCGTAACAAACAACAAGACATACAGAGACTCTTTAGTATTTATACTATTATGCACCAGTACACTCAAAAATCGTTAAAAAACAATTGACATGCCAGGTGGTACCATAGTCAGGTATCTTGTTATTTACGTTATGGTTTTGCCGCTAAAGTAATAACCGAACTACAGCCTACGAAAGTGTATCCGCCGAAGAGCGAGTCAACAGACGGGGGGTTTCAATCTAGAGTAGTACTGTTTGTTCCTGCAGACTGCATTACAGACTACATATAGACTGTCTCTTCATACGAATCTCATGCGGTCTTGTTTATTCACTAACTGTTGACCGCAGACCGCGTGTAAGTAACTAAACAGAAAACTAAAAAGAAAACCGACTTCGTTGAATATAAATAAAACCCCATGGGAAAGTCACAGGAAGGTAAAATACAAAATTTCGTTTACTTGGATGACATTATTTACAGCTTTGATTGAACCAAACTACCGATTTTGATGAAATTTCTATGGGACCAAGCGGAAAGTAAATCCTTTTACATATAAAAAGTGTTTTTCCAAACGTTGATAAATGACGGAGTTATGAGGTAACAGTCACCAAAAAAATTAGAAAGTATGAGGCCTTTCATATGTGGCATATCCAATAATATGCAATGTAAAGTATTTAAAAAACCAAACTATTTACATGCAGGTAGGGGTCACTAATACGTATTACTGTGTATAATTTCATCACGATAAATCTCATAGTCTGCGAGCAAGAGCAAAATTAAAGACATACAGACCGACGAGGATAACGAATATATAAGAAAATTTTTGTAGACTGCGGAACCCTTAATACGCGTGTTTTTGTCTGTTTGCCCGGTAATTCCCCTTGCTGCAGTATCCTTAGAACCGAAATTCAAATAATTTATAATAATAAAAATAATAATATATGTAGTTTAATTTAAAGAAACTATTTGAAATACAACTTGCATACTAGTGTTAATCCATGTCTTTAATTAAAGTAAGCCATCCAAAACTTCTACAGAAACAAAAATATTAGAAGGATGATATTTCGTAGCCCGTACGTAGCACGCTACACTACAGCCGTAGCAATGTTTTGCTTGATCAACGAAATCCAATTTTCTCCTTTTCGACGACGGACGTTCGGTTCGGTTTTATTGGCGTGCTGCATTTTTTTGTTTCTAGCCTGTTTTTAACGAGCGTTTCAATATTCTGGGTATTTATGGTTTAAGATGTTTATTTATTTTCATTTACTTACGAGAATTAATAACACTAATAAGGTAGACAGTTTTGTTCGTAACAGGCATAACATAACAGATGAGGGTAGATTGTACAACATTGTGGATAATGCACTGTGCAGAGAACGGACGAGATATGTTTGTTCACACGGGGTGTTTTATTTAAGATATCACTTATCGGTATAACCTTCCAAAATGTAACGCTTTAGGGATACTTTGAATTGAGATAGTGTTAATTGTTTTAGGTAAGTCGTTGTACAATTGTGCTCCCTCAAACATTATATTTTTCTTACCGTAATTCGTCCTTACTTTTTGTAGGTGGATATTATTGGCACTTCTTAAGTTGCGTTTGTGAACGTCTTTATTTTTTGTAAAAGATATTTGTGAGTGTATTTCATTATTTAGTATTTTTCGTATAAGTACACAGGCGTTGTAGTGATATATTTGTGATATTTTCATAATTGTTGTGTCTTCATAGATTGTTGTGGTTCGAGTCCTATAATTGTAGTGAAAAAGTATTTTAATAAGTTTATTTTGTGTGATTTGTAGTTTTTCAAGGTTTATTTTGGACGCCGTGCCCCATACCTCTATTAGGTAATCAAGATGTGGCTTTACAAGGGAGTTAAATATGGTATATCTGACGTTAAGTGGCAGGTATCTTACTATACCTCTTAGGCATCCTAGAAGAGAGGAAAGTTTCTTATAAATTTTTTCTAAGTGTGGTTTTCATGATAACTCGCTATCCAATATAAGCCCGAGGTATGTTTCTTTATTAACTTCATTAACGACTGCACCGTTTATAGTTTAAGTATAAACGGTGCAGTCGTTAATGAAGGCTCGAACTCTGAGATTTTTCTATTTTTGGCCGCAAGGATAATAAAGTTGGTTTTTGATGCATTTATGGTCAGTAGATTGCACGAGAACCACGTATGTAGCAAGTTAAGATCACTCTGTGCTTCCTCAATGACAGATTTAATTGTTTGGCCAAAGTAAAATAGGCATGTGTCATCTGCATATAATGTGACATGCCCTTTCAGACCTATGCTGTGTATATCGTTTATATAAATCAAGAACAGCAGGGGACCCAAAATAGAACCCTGTGGAACTCCACATAGGACTGGTTTAGGACTGCTGGTATTATCATTTATTTTAAAAACAACCGATGCGATAAATATGATTTTAGAATTTGAAAAGCTGGTCTATCGATACCAAGTACGGAGAGCTTTTTAAATAGAATTTCACGGCTAATGGTGTCAAATGCTTTTTTTAGGTCTACAAAACCACCAACGGAAAGCTGTTTATTATCTATATTCATTTTTAATTTTGTTACCAAATCAATGGAAGCTGAAAGTGTGTTTGATTTCGACCTAAATCCATATTGCCGCTCAGATAAAATACCATTTGAAATCAGATAATCAAGGCGCTCGTGTAAGATTTTTTCAAAGATTTTTGATATTGTAGGTAGAACAGAAATAGGCCTGTAGTTACTTGGGTCTAGTTTTGAGCCTGATTTAAAGATTGGCGTAACCCTGGCAACCTTCAGGGTTTCAGGAAAATAGCCATCTGATAAACATTTATTTATAAATTTTGACAAACATTCAGCAATCGGGTTTTTGATGCAGCGAATTACTTTAGCACTAATACCATCGATTCCAGAACTTAGTATTTAATTTAAAGTTGTTGATTACTTTCTCTACTTCCTCTACAGTAGTTGGCTTAAAATCAGTTAGCTTTTGGGCTTTTGTATGAGTTAAACCGAACCGCATAGTCTGTGATATTGTGAAGGAATTTGTTTTCCTAATACTAATCCTACGTTTGCAAAGAAATCATTAAAATGTTCACAAATTTGTAATGGGTCTATGATAGTACCTTGATCAGTTATTAGTTTATTAGGAGCACAATTGTCTTTGACTTTATTATTTGATAGGTTATTTATAAGTTGCCACATTTTTAAAGGTTTCGCAGTTTAGAAAAGCTTTGAAAATAAAAAAAACATGTTTTGTAGTTTGAATGTACTCAAATGTTCTGTTCCATTCTTCTTTGAATTTTCTTTCTAAATCAGTATTTTTCAGATTTTCTTTGTGTTGTTTCCATAGTTCATTTCGTGTGTTGATCTTTTTTAGCACATCGTTATTTATCCAGTCTTTTTTTAGGGGGATCAGTATTTTCGTTTTTGTTGTTCTGTTTTTTTGTATTGCTAATTTTATATATTTTTCTAAATTTTGGTACTCATCATGCGTAAGTTTTGTGTTGTTCATCGATAGGTATATATTTTGGTAGTCTATAGTTTCATATGATATTTTCTTTATTTGCTTGGGCTTGTGTTGTTTAACTTCAAAATATATTTGTTTATGATCAGATAAGGTAGATTCCATTATTGCCATATGAAAGTTGCGTTATTTGAGATTTGTACAAACATGGTCAAGTATAGTCTGAGTGTTTGATGTTTCGCGTGTGCAGAACTTAGTGTTTACTTTATTCAATATTCTGTATCGATTTTCAAACAATATCTTTTTATATTCTTTAACCGGTCGATCCTCTTCTAACAAATTGAAATTAAAATCACCAAAGACTATTGCTCGTTTGCGTTGTTGTAAGGCCTCAGAAAAAGTGTCGAGAAAACTCCTATCGTTGGTTCTTTCTGGCCTGTAGATGGCTCCTATATCCAGTGAAAATCTTTCCAGGTTTACCCATAAGTAGTGGTTATCTTCGTCACATTTGCTTTCAATTATACTATTGGTAAGGTTATTATGGACGTAGATTGAGACTCTTCCACCTCTAGAGTGTGTTCTATAATTGTAGTAATGGGTAAAATTGGGTAGCCTCAGCCTCTGTGCATCAGCTTCAGATTTGATCCAGGTTTCTACTAATATTATAATGTGAATTTTATGTAATGCTTCTACCGTAGTTCATCGACTTTTCCGCGCTTTACTATACTCCGTGCATTGGCATATAAGAAATTTAGCGATTTTGTACATCTTTCAACGATTGAGTAGTTACTTACAGTTTTGTATGTGATGTCATCGTCATGCCGGTCATTGTAATTTGTAGTTATTGTGGTTTTTCCTAGTTTTTTGAAATGTTCTCCAATATTTTCGGGACACCTCTGATATATTTGATTGTCAGGTTTCTTTCACCGTTCTGCGTTCCAGCTCTTCTCTCAGCAGCTTTATCTGCTTCTGTTGGCAGGCAGTCTGATCTGAGTATATTTTGATAGAGCTTTCTGAGAGGTTGGGTCTGTTACGCAAAATAAGGTTAGCAGTTTTCCGTGACGAAAAGTTTACTTTCAGTGTCTATGTGTGTCAGGGTTATATTTGCCAAGCCGACGCACCTCTAATGGTTCAGGACACTCCGGAAATAACATTTTGACAACTTTTATAACTTCTCTTATATCGGAGGTTGATCTTTCATTCCAGCCATCTCCTTTCGCTTCGGGGATTCCTCGAATGATAATATTTTTCTCCCTGCGGTATCTCTCTTGGACTTCGGCAAAGATATCATCATTGGTAGAAGTAGATGCTATTATGTCAGTTATATTTGGAGTTGTCTTAAGCTTTTGTATGTTGGCCTCTAGTTTATCAACCTTCTATTCAGTCGCTTTTTGGTATGTTTTGAGTTCAGAAATATCAGATTTGATTTTATTATGTTCTGCGATCATATTCTGGGTTGTGTGTTGAAGGATTTTCATATCTTCCTTTCATATTTCAGTGGTAAGCTTGGATAGATCTGGTTGCGATCCTCCTTGTCCAAGAGGCGGCGGCGGTGATCTTGAAACGTTCATTCTTCAAAATCCTCCCGTGTGATCGGTACTCGAACACGTTGAAATGCTCGCACTTGTTTGTGACTACCAGTTCGGCTGCGTCAACACCGCACTAATACTAATCAAGCTATAATAGATTCTATGCAAAAGTCAGTAGGTTAGCAAATGCAGTGAACGTTAATTTTAAATAAAAGTGGTAACACGTCTGCTTTGTATGCCCGCCGACGCAATTCTTCATGTGTATAACTGATGCAGGTAATCCAATACTGTAATTAATATGTGTGTTAATACGAGGTTTTAAATATGATTTCCCAACAGCCCGCATCCTTATTCCATAGAAATAATGTTAAACTGAAACGAAGTTTGCATTCATTTTTTTTCAAATTAACTTCCCAAATAATCTTTTCTTGATATATCTAATAGTGAGAATTGTAATTATTTCTTAAAAGTAATTAAAGTCATAGTGATAATTGGCAAGTCAGCCCTATAATAATCACGTTAAAAAACTAAAAAGAAAACCAACTTCATTGAATGAAATTTGAGCCTATATCGTTTTCAGTGGTAAGTAGATTTATTTTGTATAATATAATATGAGTAGGCCAAATAAACCCACTGCTCCAATGAGACCAGTTTTCCAGTTTTCTAAATACACCAACTGCATAAATAATCTTTGTAATCCCATATAAATATATAGGATTACAAAGTTACATTTGCAGTGAATGAATCAGTGTACCTTTATATGTATAATATAATGGAAAAATAGGTGTGATAGGTACCAAGATATAATTATGTTCAAAGGTAACTTGTAAAAAGTAGGACTATCTACAAAAAGAAATGAGATGCCATCAAAAACATAACTTGTATGAAAAATTGTAAATTGTATTTTTGTTCTGAAAATGACAATACTTTCTTAAGTATTGTCATTTTCAGAACTAGAAGCACAAAATGTTAGACTGTTGAACCTTACTAATATCCTTACTAATATTATAAATGCGAAAGTAACTCTGTCTGTCTGTCTATCTGTCTCGCTTTTACGGAAAAACTACTGAACTGATTTATATGAAATTTGATACACAGATAGTCTAAAGCCTGAGAAAGGACATAGGCTACTTTATACTTAATTAGGGGTTGAAAAGGAGGATGAAAGGTTGTATGAAAGTATTGTCATTTTCAGAACTAGAAGCATAAAATGTAAGGCTGTTGATTCCTACTAATATTATAATTGCGAAAGTAACTCTTGTCTGTCTGACTGCTACGTTTTTACGTCTAAACCGCTGAACCGATTTTGATGAACTTTCGTATAGAGATAGATGGGACCTTGGAGAAGGACATGGGCTACTTTTTATGTGGGTAGCATGCGTGCGAAGCCGCAGGCAGCAGTTAGTATAGCATAAACGTATAAACGATATAAACGAATATACTCGTAGAGAGATAAAAATTGCACTCACATTGTACTTTAATCTTCTTCGTTCATGTTATTCAGCTCGTGCAATCTCGCAAGACTCAGCCTCTTGTTACATTTTTCGTTGAGAAAATAAACCAGAACTCGCACGCGGCTAATATTCGCTTCGGTGACTAGCTCTATCCTTTCAATGCCTAACCCAGCAAATATAAAATGCGATTGGGTTTTACGAAGGATTTCATGGAAACAGTCTTATTTTTTTGTCAACACCGTCAACAACGGGTAAGTTTAGCAAATATAATTCCATTTCTTTTTCTAATCGTGTCACTAGTTATTTTGAACCAGTGTGATGAAAGGATCAAAGTGTGCCTCAGAGGCTCTTTGGCACTTGGGTTTTGAACTTTTTCATGTTTTACGACTGCCGACTTTCTTTACGCGCTCATACATTTTTCGAATAGTATTTAGTATTATAATAATATTGTTTTACGGCCTGATTCAAAAACAACAACATAACGGAACGCGTGGAGTCTACCACTAGACTGCTTTCCAAAATTCAATTAAAAAAATATTTTAAATTCATCTTCAGCTCAACACCGCTGCTTACTTGAACTTTCCGTATTTAAATAATTACTGGATTAGTTAAATACGGGTTAAGTATATTTAAATTAGATTTATTAAATTATTTTTCAAGCAGTCCGGTCTGGTTACGTTATTTAATAGAATTAATTTGAAATTTAACAATGTTTTAATACATTTCTTTAAATATATATAAAACAATATTTACTATTGATAAATTAGGAGAAATAGATAGTAAGTCCTATTTTGTTTTGGGTAGATTTGAAGTTATCTCGTATAATTTTGGTGGATTAGAAGTTTCGTTTTCGGCGTCAATTAAGTACGCCTAGTCTCACGGCCTAGGTATTTGAACAACCCACTATTGATCGAAGTCGGATTCAGAAAGGGACGTGGTATATTTGTTTGCTTCCATCCCCCAGTAATATAGGTAGCTTAATATAAAAGTTACTAATACTTTCATATCAAACAGAGAAACTCGTATTGAAGAATATAATGAAAAACGATGGAGAATGAAAACATTTTTATTTTAACTTCTTCTTATACTAATTCTACTCATAATCCGTCTGAACTCAACATTTTATTTTAGATGTTAGAAACTTTATCTTTGTATCTACCATCTCATTGTTTGACGACGTACTACGAGACTACTACCGTGCTGAATTAATTCGTATGGTAATTTGATTAATATACAAGACCTCGACAAGGCGCTTGGTTTGAGCTAAGACAAGTGTATTTAGTGTATTTAATTCATTGAAATCACAAGGACTATTTTAGCGTTTTGCTAATTTGGAAACGTCTGGCGCAGTTATCATTTTAGCATTTACATCTAAGCGATTCTATGTTTTATAAGTCAAGTTAAGCTGTTCCTGGCAGCATTTGGGCTAATTACCTTAGACACCACACCTGCTCTGTATTGGTATGTTTTTAAATATTGTATTAAGTAATAAACTGGCATGTTGTTTTTGTGATCGAGCTAGTTCGAACTAAAATAAAGGGCATATTATCTTAGTACGAAAATAACTTTTTAATGTACTGTCCTAGCGCTTGAAGTCTTTGTATTGTGTTCTCCAAGTTTTTGTCGCAACAGCTGCAGCGAAATAGCAATGGGTAGGGTTATCATTCGAATGGCACTTTGCCAGTTCGTCACCACAATGCCATAAATACGGATATACCGCGCGTCCCGGAACTAGTATGTTATGCCGGGGTGGGCCGATTCTCGATACTTACGTGAACAACATATGTTTTACCTCTTTTATAATTTCAATGTTTTTCATTGAAGAAATGAGCAGCAAAGTTTGCTTCAAAACTGCACTTACTACAAATGGTAACGTCCCTAAAATCAGCTGTTTATTGAACTCTGAGCGTGACCCCAAAATGAAGTATCGTTTGAGTTCACGCAGCACAAACATTTAAGTTGGCTACATTGTGATGCCTCTGAGAAGAAAGTAAATTTTTGTGTTCTTATTGAGATCAGCTGCAATTTTTATAAGAAGCTTGTTTATTCTTCTATCAAATTTTCGGATTTATTGCATATAATTTTTGTTGACAAACAAAAATTTGCAACTAAACAGGATTTTTTTATGATGATGATAATGATAACATGTTCACAACTCTTTTTTAGAACAACTTGATTTGGATCTTTATAGAAATTTAAAGCATTGGGTAGGTAGGTATCTAACCAACATTTTTCGTAAGTAGTTAGATTACATAGGTAGGTAGAACTTCATAGAAATTAAAAGCATTAGGTACCCAACCTACAACATTTTTCTTAGGTAGATAGATAGATTTATTATTAACATTTCTAGGCTAGGTACCTAATAATTTGAATTTTTATGAAAAATCTTGTCTATCCCATATTTTCTCATAGTTTTATTTGTCCACCTCATTGTGCGACTCTGTGACTTCGCGGATTTTTATCAAAGGTGTCAAACAAAACCGACAACCAATCAGAGAAGTTCAATCCACATAATAAATAATAAATCTCGGCTAATTCCAAAGGTACTCTACCTTTGTAATTAGCCGAAATTTATTATTTTGTCAGAAATTAGTTCCGTAGGTTTATTTTTAGTCGTTGTTCCGATTAAGACTTTATTTATTTTATTCATTAATTTATTTATTTATCTGTCATTGGTTTTTCTTGGTCACTCTGTGCTGAATTAATTTGTTTTGTCACTGGTTTTTTTTCTGTATGTAGCCTTAACATGAGTCTAGTGAATAATGGTGACAGAACTAGAGTGGTTAAAGGATTCATAGACCAAGAAAGAAACAGTGACCTGACTACAGAATAAACTAAGCAAAATAACTTCACTAAGAACCAAAGTATTATTTACCAACATGATTGTCATCATTGTGATAGGTTTAAATTTTCACATCAAAAATTAACCCTAAAAAATAGTCGGCAATTTCAAAGGATTTTATTTTGCTTTGATTGAATTGATTTTTGCTCAGTGATTTGTTGAACGTCGTGCTGTCAACTTCCTAGTTCCTGTTAAGAGTTCCGTTTCGAGTTATCATCATGACGTCCTCCTACCCTACAGTAATGAGGAATACGACCGACGATATGATTTTTGTGTGTTGGTGCCGCGTCAAACTATAGACAATGCTTGGCACATTGAACCATTCTTGTGACCATTGTGTGTGATTTTTACGAGTAACCATGTGTTTTTTTAACTCAATCATATGTGATTTGTTTTGGATAGCTAAGTAGTACCTAGAATATTACCTACTAACCGGGTAAAGTGGTGTTTGTTATTGTCAATTTTCAAAATTTTACGGATCCGCCTACTCAACTCAGACAAGACATTAAACGGTATGTAATCTACCTAAGTTGTTGCTTCCTTTACTTTAAAATTAAAAACATTGTTTTGCAAGAGACGAATAGGTAATTGGATTAGCCGCTGCTGAATAAATAGGTACCTAGTTACTAAATAAATATCTACTTAGTTTTGTGCTACAATCGAAACACCATGGCTTGTGTGAATACCGCAGTCAGTATGTAATGTAAGTACCTACGTCAATAGATACCTACACACAACACCCTAGGTACCTATCTAACCTAGCTTAGCAAGCAATTTGAACTCAAGCGAAACGATGTAGGTAGGTAACGCACTTAGAAACATTGTTGACAATATAATAAGGGTTGTCAATTTTATTTCTTCAATGTTTTTGTATGGAAATCTGAAAATAATAATTCTTAGGAGTTGTACCCCCACAACTGTTAATTTTCATGGTCGGAATCTGCTCGTTCAGGCTTAAAATAATAGTTCCTGGCCACCCTGTATATCACGTGTAGTGACAATACACCCAATTCTAGTGGCGTTTAATATCAAAGCATTGTCTGCTATTGCTATTGGAGGGTTATATAACTCCCACACTGTTGTATCATATTTGACAATAGGTAGACAGACAGATAATTATTCGCCGAGTTGAAACCGTTTGACCAACATAATTAAGCTGCTTTGATTTATAGGAGATTAAACCACACTGTCCCTGTCTCAATCGACTCAATTATAGAATCATAATTGATGTCAATATGATATTAAGACAAGAAGTCTAGATGGTACTGGTCAGTTGAGCTATCTATAGATCGTTTTAAACGGTCCTTAGATAGCTCAACTGTTTTACATGTATTTTATATTATTGTATATTATTCTGTACATTTCTGTAATTTTTTTTTTTTATTAAAATTTTGTAATTTTTAATTTTTAGACAGTACTAGGTGGGCCTACGACCTACCACAATAAGTAGGTAGGCACTTATTGCCAATCTGTTCTTACTGTCTTTTTGTTTTATTATATAGGTAGACTAGCTGTCCCAATCGCGACTTCGTCCACGAGTTTTAAAAAGAAAAAAATATATCTAATTGTACTGACTGCAGCGCCATCTGTCGGGCTGATTTGTGAATCTAAACCATTCAGGGCGCCACTCAAATGCATACAAAAAAAACATTCAAATCGGTCCAGCCGTTTAGGAGGAGTTCAGTGACATACACTGTGTATGTCACTGAACGCCTAAACGGCTGGCCCGATTTGAATGATATATATATATATTTATATATATAATTCTACTGTACGTGTGTATGATACACAGTAGAATTATATATATAAAGAAGATATAGGTACCGGTCTTCATTATGATGTATGTTAACATTTCTTGTTTCACAAAAAATATTAAAGTACTAATATCGCTATTAAAAAGGATAGCTACTCAAATTATTGTAATAATTACAGAGATTAACAATGTTACAGATAAATATTGATAGATGGCGCCAGCGGCCAATCACGGCTTTGCCCGCACCGTTACCATTCCCGTTCCCATTGTTTTTCTGGGATAAAAAAAAGCCTATATCCTAATCCAAGTTACTAACTATATTCATTTTAAGTTTCATCCAAATCGGTCCAGCGGTTCTCGAGTTATAAGTGGTGTAACTTACACCACTTTCTTTTATAAACATCTATATCTATATCTATATATATATACATAGTATATATGTATATCAAATATAGTATAAATATATATATATATATATATATATATATATATATATATATACACATGTATATCTGTATATATAGACATATATATATAAATATACATGTACGAGTAGTTTACATAGTACGCAAAACCAAAGCTTATATGATAATCGACGCGCTGAGAGAACAAGGAGTTTGATATAAAAATAAAAGTATGGTAAAGATGGTACTATCTATGTACGACGTAAACTCTCATATCGGATATAAATAAACCCTTATTAGTTCTCCGTTAAGGGTGTAAAGCTTAATGCATATTTTATTGACACTATACTCTTTATGGAAATGCGTAAATTGGAAAATGGCGGAGTACCGGCCACACACACAACAATATGCTGACAGCGTCATAAAATATGCAAAAAGGTCTACTACAACAGTTTCACTTAAAACTTTACGCGCACCGATATTTTTTTGACAAAGCTTTTAAGACAAATGTTTTGTTCACGTTGTCTAGATGTTTTTTGTTAAATCAATCACGTCATAGAACCTGAACCGATTTCGATAAACTTGTAGTGATATACTTTTGGATCTGAAACAGCCAATCAACTGTTTAAAATAAGGTAGCAATTAGGTATTTTGGTAGGAAAAGCAAACAAACTCCCGAGGGCTATTTTAAATTAGTTTTTTTTTATTTTTCGATTTTGTTTTGCTTACAGTATAAAGAAATAGGTCGGAAATACTCACTAGGACTGATTGTTTTACAGATTGATATCGCATTCTAACCAATGACGAACTCTGTGGCGCAGTGGGGGAAAGCCTGCCTAAGGCGTAGAAGGTTGCGGGTTCGATTCCTGCCGCTGGACAAATGTTCAGATGATCTGCAACTATTTGTCTCAACTCTGGGGTATTTCTATGTATAATATGTATGAATTTACAAAAAAAAACGTATATAAGTAGTATATCAGTCGTGTGGTACCCATAACACAAGCTCTGCTTAATTTGGAGCCAGATCATGCTGTGTGAAATGGCTGGCATATTTTTTTTCATTATAAACAAAAATGATAACCAATTGGTTCCCAAGCGCACAACGATATATTTAAGCTCAGAAATCGTTGTCTTTTAGTTTAAAATATTGAACTATCTACACAAAGCCAATCTTATAATTTAATTGGCCATTTTAACGTCTTCCCGGAGCGAGAGTCTCGTTGTAATGGAACGTTTCGATGCCGCTGGCAGTTGGATTGCTTCTAATTATAAAGTTTTCGTTCAGTAACAGAGGACTTATGCAAGGATCCTGAACTGGATGCAACAGGACTACAGTAATAACTTGGAACTCTGTTCGATCCGACTTATAACATTTATATAATACCCTATATTTGGCATTATTACTTTAAAACATAACAGAGGCCTAAAATAAAAACAAACATAATCAGGACTGAAAACTCCGGACTCGGACAACTTAGATTTTCAGCTAGAATACAATACATATTAGGTATGGTAACTACTTATGAAATTGCCGTTTTGAACAAGTTGAAGATGCATCTTTGTTAGCGCATAGGCAATGTATTGATGCCTTTCTTAAAGAGATTATAGCTGGAAGGAAGGCAACAAACTCTTCAAAGGCCTTTAGTATTGTCTCTCGGGTATTTAATTTTCTTGCAGAAGGAAGAAGAAGAAAGTTAGAAGTCTGTGAGAGTAAGATCTAGTGAGTACGGTGGATGACAAAGAGCGTCTGTAGTGCAGTGGTATAGTGCGTTGTCGTTCCGAAGGCACGAGCGATTGACCAAAGTTGGCTGGAGATTTGAGAGCTTTTCCATTGCTTGCTGTTTAATCATATAAAATTTATTTTTAAAATTTAAAAAACCCTCGAAATCAAAAATCGGCGACCATCTAGGAGTTTTCACCAAACATAGCTAAGAACACTACTGACTAATTCACCTTTCAACTAAAAAAAAAAACAAAATCAAAATCGGTTCGATTCGGTAGCTACGATGCCACAAACATACACACACAGACACGTCAAATTTATAACACTCCGTCGTTTTTGCGTCGGGGGTTAAAAAGCGTACGCCGCGCTGGAGATAATTCAGATCGTAGAGCATGTTAAGCTTTTTTATCTTACCAATTTGACGCAAATGGATATTTTTTTGATGCTAACGTCGAAAGCTGCTGCTAGCTCAGCCGTAGATTGAGTAACATCAGCTTCCACAATCGCCTATAATCCGTCCGTTGTCCGTTGTCGACCACAGTTTTCGGGTGCATTTTTTAGATCAAAATTTCCAGAACGAAAGCGTTCTATCAATAACGGAACGTGCGTTCGTTAGTGTTTGCTCTGCATACGTCGCTGATATTGCGTGCCGTTTGCGCCGCATTGCTATCACGACGGAACTCATATTCCATAATTACTCGTATTTTAAACGTCTATGCGAAACGAAAAAAACATGAAACCACTAAACACAAATCTATAAAAAAAATTATGAATTTGAAAATAAAATTTAATGTATTTAAGATTTCGTTAATTTAAAAGTAGAATGCTAAGCCAACCATAGAAAAAATAAATTTCAAATGGCTACAACAGCAACTTTATATGTAAAGATTTATAAGGTAAATTTAGATATTACCAAGGTAAAAACCTTCAAATAATAGTTATACTCTTTTACCGTATTTATTAATGGTACGAATGCCAAGATTTAAAAATGATGACGTTTACTTAAATTAAAAACTAATGTTGACCCTCCTGAAAAGTCGTGTGTAGCTTTCGGGCAGATGGTAATAATGCTTTCTTGTACATTTGGTTCATCCTTACAGCATTCAGAGAACCGCTAGACAAGTTCAAATTGCCTTAATCACTTTTTGAGAAGCATTCCAAAACAAGGTGCATGTTTGGGGATGGTTCTCAAAAAGCGACCAGATGTTTAACAAATCCATCGACAAATCTGTTATTGGCAGTTGAGCTGTTTTTTCATGTTGAAATGTTTTTTGTGTTTGAGTGTTATCAAACAGAACAGGTGAATATGAAAATTGATAGCAAAAAAAGAGAAAGCACACAAAGGTACGTGATAAAAGCTTGCTCGCGTTTTATCACGTTCAGCAGTATTTGTGATGACTAGCGATCTCTTATTCGATCCGGAAATGCAGGAATACCTTCGTATCGAGTCTTTTATGAAATTTAGAGACCTGCTTTTGCTTTAAATTGTATACTGTTACTGATACAGCGATATTTGAGCTCGGGAATTTATTTCTCGGACTTTAAAATATAACATTTTTTTCGAGTCTAACTCATATGGCATCGATAACGCCCTCAGTTCATGTTAATCCTACGAATATTATAAATGCGAATGTTTGTGTGGGTGTTGATGTTTAGTATGTATATAATGTTAGTTTGTGGTTTGGTATAAAAGTTGTCTTAGCTTGTGACTTAAATAGTATATAGGCAACTTTTTATATAGGTACCCCGCAAGCGAAGCCCAGGTAAGGTATATAAAGTAACAGCAAAGGCGTTTCTGTGATTATATCCAGTGCATTAAATATTAATATTGTCATACTTTGGTAGCTATTCCAAAGCAATTATTTGTCAAGCTCACCAAGGAGTACAATATAGTACACAAGATTCCATGAGCGTTATTCTTGTCTCGTGCTTCGATTTTGTAGCAGTCTCTTTTAAAATGCAAGTAGGAAAATAAAATTTAGGAAAAGAAAATGTAATTGACACTTCGTTTCAAGACGTGAATACGGTCTAAAATTTCAGAAGCACTTTATTTTTAGTTTAGTAAAACTACGATTACTTTGGCGTGAGTAAGGAGACAACTCTGGAGAGTTTATAGACCTTAACTTTTAATAATCCGGAACCAACAGCTTAACATGCCCTTCGAAGCACGAAAGTACTCAGATGACTACAACTGCGGTCACACATTCAGCAATTGACTGTGCACGGTGTTGCCTAACTTCGTTGACCTTATAAAAACAACATATCAGCTATAAGCGCTTTTAGTTTAGAAGATAGTTTTACAATGAATCGTGAATGATCTTTAACTTAATGTAAAAATGTTATTAACAAAAATAATGATAGTAATGTACAGAATAATTTACAATACCCAATATTAAATACATGTGAAGTAGTTGAGCTGTTTCACATGTATTTTAGGCTAAGGACCGTTTAAAACGATCTATAGATAGTCAAAAGTCAAAGTCAAAAGATACTTTATTCAATACAATCACAAGGATCGCTTGTCTTACATACTAGGTGAATTTAGGTGCCCATTCATCCTAACCCAAGCTCGAGAAGAACTGACAAGAAACTCGTCTTGGTCCTAGCGCTTTTTTACATGATCCATCTTATAACTACCTTAACTACGAAATACTAATACAAGAGAGTTTATGAATTTCAAGTGTGTCGGTTAACTGTCTGACGGCAGAGCAACATGAGGCCATGCATCCTTATCAATAATATAGTCATTTATATTAAAATAAGCTTTCTTTAAAAGACTACCTTTTATGTATGCTTTTAGCTCAACTGATCCAGATCACTGCTGCGTTGCCACCTTGAATGGCAATGCTAATACGCTGAGCCAGATAGGAGCCAGCTCTTGGGTCACGCAAAGTATCTACCAGACGCCGTGAGATAATTTTGAAAACGCGGTGGGCTCCTGTTCCCCACGGGCCTAGGGTATCAGCTCCAAAAGGCTCAAATATGTAGGCCTTATAAAGACCGGCATATTTGCGCCTTTTGAGGTCCTCGGCACATTCGTAAACATTTAATAAATAAATAAACATTTTTAACCTTACCCAGTGATGGAAGTATAGATAACAATACTCTACAGTTTTTCAAACATAATAAAGCCACAAGTGATGTTTTTTCTTTAGAACTCGTAGACTCAAATTTTATTAGTAAAATAATTCTTAGTATTCGCTCAAATGCAACAGGACATGATGGTATCAATGCCGATATGATTAAAATTACCCTCTCGGAAACTCTACCTGTCATAACGGCTATCGTTAATCGTTTGATTGAGAGGAGTAAGTTCCCTGTCTCCTGGAAACGCGCAGCTGTAAGGCCAATACCTAAATCTCAGTCAGTGGATCAGCTTAAGGATCTGCGACCAATTAGTATTCTTCCGTTTTTGTCAAAAATACTGGAAAGGGTAGTGCACATGCAGTTAGAAAAGTATGTTAGTACCTATAATATTATTCCCCCTAATCAGTCAGGTTTTAGAAAGGCTTACGGTACTGAATCGGCACTACTAACCGTAACTGATGATCTTATTACTGCATCTGACTCTGGTCTTAGTAGCGCTTTAGTTCTTCTGGATTTTTCCCGAGCGTTTGATTGTTTAAGCCCCGAGCTGCTCATCGCAAAGCTTTCATACTATGGTTTTGACACGGATACTTGTTAGTGGTTTGAATCATATTGACAGACCGAGAACAATTTGTGGAGACTGAATCCCAAAATGGTAAATAAACTATCTCTACCATTGAGAAGCTAAATAGAGGAGTTCCACAGGGTTAAATTTTAAGCCCGTTGTTATTCTCCATTTTTACCGCTGATCTGCCTAACTATATAAAAAATTGTCAGTATCATCTTTATGCGGACGATACGCAGATATATTACTCCTTCAATGCGGCTCAAACCACTGAGGCTCTGGGCTTAATCAATTGTGACTTGGAGGAGATTTTTGGATGGGCTAAGCGAAACTCGCTAATCCTAAACCCTATAAAATCTAAAACTCTAATTCTAGGAACAAAATCTCAAATTGCAAGAGTACGTTCTCATCACCTGTCGGTAACAATTAAATATGTTAATATACCCATTGAGTCCGAAGCTAGGAATCTTGGACTTATCTTTGATAGCGAGTTAAGAATTGAAAAGCACATAAGTGAAAAAGTCAGGTCAGCTTTTTACAAACTGAAGGTCTTGTATGGTATACGGAAAAATATTTCAAAAGAAGTAAGAGTTTTGCTATGCGACCTATTAGTTATGTCACCCTTTAATTACTGCAGCACAGTATATGGGCCTAGACTTTATACTAAAATCGAAAATGCTATTCAAAGGGTGCAGAACGCATGTGCTAGATTCTGCTTCTGTATACCTCGGAGAGAAACGTTACCCCTTACCTCATCCATAATAATATATTGAACATGAAGTCTCGTAGAGAACTCCATCTGGCTTGCACTGTTCAAAAGGTAGTCTGGAACAGGAAGCCTGAGTATCTCTTCGAAAAGTTGACCTGGGTAAAAGATATACATTCCCGAAATACCCGAAGTAAACTCCTGCTGGCTTTGTCGATACCAAAACATAAGACCACAAAATTTGAAGGTTGTTTCAAATATAGTGCAGCGAAAATTTGGAATAATATCCCGCCTCCTTTATATAGTAATATGAGTACCAATCTTTTGAAGCGTAAGTATAAAGAAGTAATAATTAACAGAAATAAGAAGATGTTTGAAGCAACCTTTAGTTTTAAAAATTAGTCGCATACACACCTACACACACAACATACTACACATACACTACACACGAGGAGGCAGCTTAGCCACCCAGGCTCTTACGAGACTGGAGGTATTAAAATGCCTTCTTCCACATAACATACCTAACACACGCTCACTCACACGCAGCAATACGCAGTAAAAAGTTTTCAGTGTTTTATATTTATTTTTATTAAGTAGTCTATATATTTATAATATCTATATTATTTCATATGTAATTTTTCATGTTAATTTTATTTCTGTTGTTTATATGAGTATGATCTATAATTTTTTTCGCTGTTACTATCATTTTTATTGCTCGACTGTCACCTAAATTCGAGCAAAGGGGAAAAATGAAAACCAGCCGTGCGTAAACCATGTTTGCGCAAATATAGTATTGAGTCTACTCCAATTGCTAAATGATTCCCAGAACTGTATAAACTGTGTAAATGTAAATTTTGTAGAATATTTTTTAGCAAACGTTTATAAACCTTTTTGAATTTGTATTTGTATTTGTATTCAGCCGCCGCCTAATTGAGTAAACATCATATTCGTAATAAAATAATTTTAAATTTACAGAAATAGAGTAATTAAAACCGATATTCTAAATTGTTTAGTCCCGCGATAAAGCTAGATTAAATAAATAGCAGCATAATTCAACGCTCGTCTTAATAATACTCAAGCACTATTTTAAATTTAATCTAGCAATGTTTTGAGTATAATCCTGTCTTCGTCGCTCGTCTTGAATCCTGTAAGATATTTACGTTCAAATTAAATTTTAGATGCGGAATTCCAAGATTGCTTTCTATGTATTTAAGTAAAAGATGAGAATCTCGAGCTTTAATAACTACCCAGGTGACCAGCAGATTAATTTGCAATCTATTTATTAGTCCGTAGTTATGGTATGAGGTAAGGTGGTCGAAATATAGAATTTGATTATAATCTTAATATTTTAATTCTTTTCATCCATCCGGCTATAACCGCTCTTAGATAATACCCGAAATGTGATCAAAATAGTGGCATATTGTAATTAAATTATGTGTAACGTATACTTCTGCACAGTTGTGGATTCGATTTTAAACTTGGGCATTAGCCTCAAACTAATCACTGGCAACTTATA
The DNA here is from genome assembly GCA_948098915.1 of Lampropteryx suffumata. Classification (NCBI taxonomy): domain Eukaryota; kingdom Metazoa; phylum Arthropoda; class Insecta; order Lepidoptera; family Geometridae; genus Lampropteryx; species Lampropteryx suffumata. Next base: position 23,350,547 of record OX402544.1, read on the forward strand.
TTGCCATGGGTACCAACTACATATTACATATCAGTAATAATCAAATTGTATATAACCTTAATAAATCATGAAAGCTTTTATATATTCTTTCGTTTTAACTAGATGGTGTTAAATTGGTATAGGACATCTAGTCATTCTTAATCCGCTGGGACACTGAAGACTGGAAGTCAGTAAGGGGGGTCGCCGACACGAACTAGAGTCGCGGCGGCGTCGAGGCGCAGGTACCCAAGCGGCGCGCCGCTTCTACGTTTTCTTAAGGAATGTATGGCACTATGGCAGTGCGCTCACATACTGGAGTCGCGGCGCGGGCGAAATGCAGGCGGCGCGGAGTCGAGGCGGGGACGCGGCGCGGGCGTCTTGCCCGTCCGCGCCGCGACTATGCCGCCATAAGGTCATTTCGTTTCGTGCGTAGCTACGTTTAGACGGGTAAATCCAGTGTCCGCGTTACAGTCATTACTATAATGGCACTCGTACAAGTCTTTAATTTAATAGGAAAAAAAACATGGATATACCCATATGAGACATTGTGACAGAAGAGGAACATTCAGAGCTACACGTGACTTATGAACGTATCCCGATAAGTTTAAAAAGTTTTATGGTATATAACATGGTACCTTCGGTAACACTAGGTAAGTAACAACACTGTTAACAGTAAATAATCAATATATATGGAAGTTATCACAAAATTTACTTTTTATTTTTCCTATTTAAATTAATTACTTGAATGAGTGCAACTATGTCTTCATCGTCTGACGACGACATGTTAAATAAATATGGAATGTGTGAAGGAAGCATAGCCGCCTGCGCCGCGACTCCACATAAAGACGACGCTTCCCCCGTGCCGCGTCCGCGCCTCGACTTACCAGTGAGCGACGCGCCTAGACTTCCAGTCTTCAGTGTCCCAGCGGATCTTTTATTAGTGTATTTTGTAATCGTGTCTCTGTGAAACTGTGTCCGGCCTTAATGTATCCCCTGCATTGTGCACTCACAAAGCTGCCAGCTACGTTTATTTCCAGGGAGCCATTTTCCTTTCTATTCGCAATTATAAAGATCAATATCGATAGCGATCAGTACTACACGAAAATTAAGTCCGATTTGTGAGCTTTACCAATAATATTTTAATGCCAGTTCAGTAGTAGGTACCTACTATGTATTAATATTGATTTCATGCTCATGTTGATTTAACCAATAGAACAGAGCTTTTCAAAATTATTTCACGGCGCACATATTTCACAAAGTGAAATTTACAAACTGTAGATAATGTTGAATAGGACGACTACTTATGTTAGGGGACAGTTCCGGGAACAATAACTCGCCCTACCCGCCCCGCTAAGCTGCACTAGTCGCGTCATACATTCAGTCGGAATTTAATCGTTCAACTTGTTGTTTGTGACTGTTCTCGGCGCTCGTGCAACAACACCAACTTTGCATTTAAATATTAAATATACTACGTAAATTTAAGAAGTGTTTGTGATGGATCTTGTATTTAATTATGTTTTTATGTTTTTTATGTTTTTTTTATGTTTATTTTAATGTCTACAAACTTTAGATATCATAAATTTAAAGTACCCGCATGTTAGGGAGATTTTTCATTGTAAATATTTTATTTCGTGGAGTATTAGTTATATTATCAAGTTAGATCCTGCTATAATTCCATATACATATGAAAGTTTGTAGCTTTGAGTAGTAAGAAAAAAAAACTGCCGCGGATAAGCGCGGATGCGTTATGTTTTGATACTTTGAACTTTTTTAGAGTAATGTACAAAAAAATGTTGTGTTTTAAAATTAAAAATAAAAACGACTCTTTGTTTTAGGTTCACAAGGTACCTCGGGAGTAAGAGTAGTGACCCGTAAATACATGTTTGATTGTGTGCAGAGCTATGATTTGCCTAACTTGTCTAGTAAAGATTACACAGAAGAACAAATTGAGAGCCTGAAATGTAATTTTGCACACTTCAAATCACAAATCAAGCAAAGATGGCTAAAGGCACATAATAAGGAGGAAGTATTTCTCAAAAATAACCAGTCATGGCTTGAAGGAACGTTTGAGATACCCGCCATTTCACAAAACCGAGCAGAACGACCGTCTAAGTTATATAACGAATCAAGTGAAAGTACCAAGAGGAGAAAAACTAAAGACGTCTGTTGTGGCACAAGATGTTATTATTCATGCAGCTCAGGTTGAGTTTTGAAAATCCGGAGAAAAAAAAATGCTTCCGAAAAACTTAAAGAAATCATCAGTACTCCAACTCGAGCATCAAAATATAAAAAGGCTTTTTCTAAATCAACAAGAGAAAACAAAAACGGGTTGCACTCCGGGAGTGCCGACAGAAGTGAAAACTTATTTTGGCGCGTTAGAGTTTAGTAATAAATCACTTCAAAATCAGTAATTATGGCGATTGCCAATCAAATACTGAACGAACACAGATGATGCAACATTTTTTGTTCAGAATGTAGATATTATATCAAAGAACCTAACCCAGTAAACTTCCCCATACAAAAGTAGGCTGTAAACATGTGAATTAAGGTTTATAATCAAATGAGGCGAGCGCGGCAGTCGGCTGCGTCTATATCAATGAACCTAACTCAGTCAAAAAGAAGATAATGGCTGGTGTTTTTTGCAAGAAACTATCGCGCTTCTCATGCTTCTTCTCATGCCTGGAGAGCCCAATGTTTCAGAGAGCGAGGAAGAAAACCAATATTAATAAATAGTACTGAGTAGAGAGCAAACTCGACTTTCCTTCTGAAAAATATTGTAAGGTGAATATTTAATAATAATACCTGTTTATATTAGGTTGGGGAAAGTCTTTTTACATTATAGTTTGTATGAACTTGTAATAAAATCTCTTTGGCTATACTATTTGTATCTGGCTGGTGGTATCATTAAAAGTTTAAATTTTAAAGAACATAATTCCAAATTCAAATTAGGAAAATGTGTGATTTTTATTTGTTTATGGTACTGTCAAGATGAGTGAATCTAATGAAGAAATTCGATACATTTTAAATTTTTACTACAAAAAAGGTAATATGCAACGCAAGCCTCGAAAAAAAATTGCGATGTTTATGGACCTAGTGCAGTGTCTGTGAGAGTAGCACAAATTTGGTTTAAGCGTTTTCAATCCGGAAATTTTGATGTCAAAGATGCACTTTGCTCTGGTCGCCCTATTACGGATAAAATGGATGCCATTTTTGAAAAAGTGGAGCAAGATCGGCATATCAGTACTTAGTTACGACGTAGCTGAAGAACTGGGAATTGAAAAAAACTGGGTACACAAAAAAGCTCGATACTTGGGTACCTCACGAGCTCACTGAAATAAACCTAATGAACCGTGTACTCATTTGTGATTCTTTATTACGACGTAATGAAACCGAACCATTTTTGAAGAAGCTGATAACTGGTGATGAAAATTGGATCACGTACGACAAGAACGTGCGAAAAAGGTCGTGGTCAAAGGCCGGTCAGGCTTCACAGACTGTGGTGAAACCCGGGTTAACTCGCAACAAGGTGATGCTGTGTGTGTGGTGGGATTGGAAGGGCATTATTCATTATGAGCTGTTACCACCAGACAGGACCATCGATTCTGAACTCTACTGCGAACAACTGATGAGATTAAAGCAAGAAGTTGAGAGAGAGCGGCCGGAATTAATCAACAGAAGGGGTGTGGTTTTTGATCATGATAACGCTAGCCCTCACACATCTTTAGCCACTCAACAAAAATTTAGAGAGTTTGGCTGGGAGGTGTTAATGCATCCGCCGTATAGTCCTGACCTTGCATCTTCAGATTTCCAGCTGTTTCGGTCTCTTCAGAATTCTTTAGGCAGTGTTAGGTTAACATCACGAGAGGACTGCCAAAACCACTTGTCGCGGTATTTTGATCAGAAGTCCCAAAATGTCTATAGCAATGGGATCATGTCCCTACCTACAAGATGGCAAAAAGTCATCGAACAAAATGGTACCTACATACTTTAGATAAATGTAAATAAACTATATTAAAAAATGTTTTCAATTTTCTTAAAAAATGCGAAGAAACTTTCTCCCCAACCTATAATAGGTTGGGGAGAAAGTTTCTTCGCATTTTTCACAAAAAGTATGTTTTCTTCTAAATTATATCCCTTAGAAAAGAATAATAACATTTTGGTCACGTAGATTGTCAAAATACCGACGTCTAGTAGATACATATAGTCCATTGAAAAGTTACATTTGGGTATGCATTTGTCAGAGGACGCAATTTTATTTTTTTAATGTGTAGGGGGGGTCAGTAGAAGCTTAAGTTCAAGTTTGTGGGGTCGGCACCCTTGTCCCCCGGCCGCCATCTTGGAAAAGGGGGTGCAAAGGGTTTTCGCGCTGTATCTCGTAAACTAGTTACCTTACAGAAAATTTAATCAAACATAAAATGTAGCAAATTAAATTTCCTACAATTTTATTTCTATTACTTTTTATCGTCAAGTGACCAACAAAAAAGTTATAAACAAAAATAAATGAAAATTTTGTTTGTTTGTTCTAGGTTTTACAGCGCTCCAAACTTAAACGGATTCTCGAATGCTCATAGGGATGCAATAAAAACTAAAAATTAGGCTTACTTTTCTATCTATATTTTTTTTATTCATACAATTTATTATGATCTTAACATTCCTATGCTATTATTGAACTATGTTTGACCCTTTTACCCACCACCTATGAGGTATAACATGGGCAAAGTCAAATTTATAAAAATTTTGCAGAAGCATCCAGAGTTAGCAAGTGGAACTAAATTATTTATGAGTGAGAAAGTCGAGTCATCGTTACTCAGTGTTGTTGGCGAACGTTTTTTCGTCTTTTTATATGGCGGAAATAAAGACGATACTCTAGACACTCTGCGATACAAACGATTTGCTAAGACAGTGACAAAAAATGCATTAAAAAATGCATTAAATTTTTATAAATTTGACTTTGCCCATGTTATACCTCATAGGTGGTGGGTAAAAGGGTCAAACATAGTTCAATAATAGCATAGGAATGTTAAGATCATAATAAATTGTATGAATAAAAAAAATATAGATAGAAAAGTAAGCCTAATTTTTAGTTTTTATTGCATCCCTATGAGCATTCGAGAATCCGTTTAAGTTTGGAGCGCTGTAAAACCTAGAACAAACAAACAAAATTTTCATTTATTTTTGTTTATAACTTTTTTGTTGGTCACTTGACGATAAAAAGTAATAGAAATAAAATTGTAGGAAATTTAATTTGCTACATTTTATGTTTGATTAAATTTTCTGTAAGGTAACTAGTTTACGAGATACAGCGCGAAAACCCTTTGCACCCCCTTTTCCAAGATGGCGGCCGGGGGACAAGGGTGCCGACCCCACAAACTTGAACTTAAGCTTCTACTGACCCCCCCTACACATTAAAAAAATAAAATTGCGTCCTCTGACAAATGCACACTAAGGCCTAAAAAATGTAACATTTTAATGGACTAATAGGTTATTAGGATACATAGCATGACCCGAGAGCTGGCTTCTATCGGGCTCAGCGTATTTGCATTGCCATTCAACGTGGCAATACCGCAAATGTCTTGAGAACGATTCCCTATGCCAGTGATCTGGATCAGTTGAGCTATCTATATATCGTTTTATCGCGGTTATTGGATAGCGCACATGTATATATTTTTGTATATTATTATGTACATTTATGTAATTATTTCTGTAAATCAATTATATGTATAATATGGGGGACGATTCATGCTCGCGTTCGCAGGAACTACCTTTTACAGTTCTGCACGTGTCCCCTGTGTAAACATTATACTCTCGTATAATGCTGCTACTGCTTATAATATTACACTCGTATGTATGTAATATTAAATTCCCCAGGTCGGGCTTGATCACATTCTATTCGCAAGTTTCCGATGGGAGATGGAACATGCTATAAAGTATGAAACCTCCAGTATTGAATGAAAACGTACGAAATTGCTGAGTACGAGAGGCCGAGAAAAATAGCGGTTGTTTTTAACGGCAACGGATAATTTCAAAGCATGTGCAATGTAGATATATTTGAATATTTTCTTTAACTCGCTTGCATCAGATATATTCAGTTTTGCTCAGTTTCATCTGGGTTCATGTCAGGATTTGAGAGCCAGTCCAAGACCACGATGCCGTTTTCTGCACTACTTCATTTCGGTGCTAGTATTCACTTAGATTTTGGAACAGCCTCTTTATTACTCATTACTACTACAGGTTATTGGATAATTTATATAGATGTTGGTATATTTGGATCACACTCTATAATTTGCATTCATAATATTAACAGAACTAGAAAACAAGTTCAGTTATCGCTTATCTGAGAAGCATTGAAATGTCAACAATCAGGAATCAGCTTATTCCAATCGCGATTGCTTGGTTGGACTGATAGACACAACAATTTCCTTAGTTACAAGAGAACTACGCTCCGAGGCGCTTCGTCGGGCCTGATCCGACTATAACAATAAGGGACCGTCTCGGGCGCTCGTATAGCTAGCTGTACAGAGCGAAACAGAGTTTACGGCAATTAAGCTAATCGTACATGCAATAGTTTTATTAACATTACCCTGCTGGTAATGGTTGGCTATCGGTTTTTCTTTTGGCAAACTCTCACGTAGCAACTGATACGAACGCGAAATAATGGCAATTAAAATGAAACTAACTTTAGTTGCAAAGTTTATCAGCCGTGGTCGTTCGTTTGTATAAAAAAAAAGTTATACTAACTACTGAATAATGCAAACTGGTGTAACCTTTTGGTACTTCTCCTATCTACGTACGTTCCTAGTTTCTCAGCACAAGCACTTTTATTCTTTCACCAGAACTTTCAAAGATCTAGTGAAACGATAAGAAGAAGAAAAAGCTATGTACAAGGATTATAAGAAGTTCAAGAGCTTTTATTAAATAAAAAAATTATTAAATGAAAAATTGTAGGAATACAAGTTTGGAATAGATAACCATGCTCTAGATCTGGCGGTGAGTTTACACCGCCAGATCTAGAGCATGGAAAATCAGAAACATCTCAAAACCAGAACTGAGTCACGATACTGGAGACCCAGTACCGGAATACCGATATTAATTCTGGTATTCACATTTTATTAGAAATTCTAGTTAATTTAATAAAGACAACATTTTTAAATCTTATTTAAGGAACATGTCCATACGATGTTAACCTATTACTCCTCAAATTATTATTATTAAAATTAATGATTATTATTACAAATGTTTATTATTCCTTGTATTATTTTATTTATTTAAATTTGTGTTAGGTATCTGTATTTGTGTATATCGTTTATGTAAATATGTATAAGTATCAATAATATTGTGTAAGTTTTGCGTTTATTTACTTTATATAAGTAAGTCATAGTTTATAATTTAGTGCACCCCGACCAATCTGGAAAAAGTCTGGAAGAAATTGCTGCCATAGTGATAAGACCGCCCATTTTACATCATTTTTCGTAAATAAATTGAGTTATCAAATTGTTATATTTAGTTTTAAGGTGTACAATAAACCATTTTCATTCATTCATTCACAATAGAAATTGAAACGTCTTCCTCCCAAATTTTAACCATTCTCGTCATTCCACCCACTCATCCATTTTAACATTTGCATCTCCTTAATATACACTCTAATTTCATCCATCGCTGTGGTTGCCATCCATATTATTTTCATTGCTCTTGGATGCTGGATTCGCTGATCCAAAACAAGGTATTCACCTAAATACAAGATCCGATAACAAAGCTTTGCTCAAGTCCCGGCTTCGTAGTCAGGATTTATTTGTTGACGGTCTGTTATTTGCCGACGACGTTGCATTTGTCGCCTCTACACCTCAAGAGCTTCAAAATACAATATACAATGCAAATTCAAAATACAATGCGCTGTCTTCGCAAGATATAGGGTTTCACTTGGCAAGACAAAACTAAAACAGAGAAAGTACTAGAAATTACGAAACTACCACAATTCATGACCCAGCCAACGCAAGTGTCTTTGCATTAGCATTACAGCAAAGACGCTTGCATTGGCTGGGGATCTCGTTTGCCAAGACAAACCTTAGCAGAAATAGTCGAAGCTAAAAGATATGTCGGCTGGCCAATATTGCGTTTTAAAAACAGCGTGAAAAGCGACATGGCAGAGTTTAAGATTAAACATTCAAAGTGGGGGAGAGCGAGGCTAAAAAGATCGTGAAGCCAGGAGTAAAATCGTAACTGTTGTCGTTGTTGCACACGATAACGCCTGGCTCGACCACTTAGCACATAAACGGGCTAAAATGTCACCAACGCGCGGCAGACCTGGGTCTTTTATTTGTCGTTAACGTGGTCGTGGCTGCCACTCTCGCATAGGCAACATTAGCCATGAACGAAAATGTTCAGTTACAAATAACTGCTATGTAACTTGACTGACGCCACCTAAATCATCTGCAACATATGTACAAATGCCAATGATGAAGTGAGTTGTAAGCTTTATGGAGTCTACAGACCAAACCCACCGATCCCGCCGACAGCTGGCTGTTGACAGGCTGGTTGGTTTCAGCGGCATTATTTATAGTACGTATTTCTTTTAATATACTGCCGCCGACTCTATTACGCTTGCATGTTGTTGCACGAGTTTTATCAAAGCGTCGATTTTCGCAAGTGGTAGGCCTTTGACACGCGATCGTCACGTCAACAACAAAGGGTGAATCCCAGTTTGGTTCGCTGGGTTGATATTCGAGCTCAGACCATAATTTATTTGGTCTGCATAGTCTTAGGCAGACCTGTAATAGTTTTTATTTTATTTTAGTTTTCATTGTGTAATTGTATTTTATCGTGTATCGTGTGTGTATTTTATGTATTTGTGTTCTATGGACTATGGTCTGAAATAAATGATTTATTATTATTATTGTTATTATTATTATTATTATTATTATTATAGTCTTCTTCTTCTATCGTGTCAATTTTCTCTCATAAAAAATAAATTTGCCATGACCAAAATGTTGGTGCCGCTATAGCGGCGTCCGAGGCGGTGTTGAGGTCAGCTCTTGTGCAGGAGGAGGGGCATGTAGGGCAATCAAGTAGATGAGACATAGTTTGGAAGGGAGCACCACAGTCGCACTGTACACGTGACTGGTCTAGCATTCCCCATTTCCCCATGCATAAGCTTTCGCTGGTATCAACTTTTTTAGTCTCATTTGTCCTACTAATTGTACTGGAAATGAGACAGATGAGAATTATCAGACCAAACCTCAAGCATTCACACGGGACATGCCGATCTCTACAATGAAATCTGTTCATAATCTGCACACCAAAAAATACACACGTTTAACGACAGCTTAGCTAAGGCAATGTAAGTTAAGTAAGTTAATTTCCTTGCTCCATCAATGTAAAGTGTATGGAAACTTCAAAGCTGAACTTTGTATAGCTTTGATCAAACTACTTTGATCTCATAAAACTAGTTATTCATCCAAAGGTAGTCGGGTACTAAAAGCTTTACCTTAAAGTGCATGTTATTAATATTGACTGGCTTCAACGCTCAGTTGGTAGTACGAGTAGCTCAGACATTCGTGCTGTACGCGAAAGTTTCCCACCCAGGAAAAACATGTATGTTATGAACATAGACGTTTGTTCCATCTTATAATACATATCTAATGTTTATAACATATATGTCGCCGCGTCGTTCCTACGCCTCGCGAAACAATGCGTCATCGATTTATATTTAATTTACAATGAACATAATTTAACGCAGTGAGGTCTTATAAAACCCAGATTTATTATTTTAATGCCAGGTTCATTCATTACTTTGTATTAATCGATTGTCTTATTAAATTGTTAATTGATTTGACTACAAAAGTGATGATGACGCTTTGAAAGACGTTAATTTATTATTATTAGCGATTTTAGCTTTTATTGCTTCCTTAATTAATAATTTAAAATCAATTTATGGAATTAATTTTGAATTATTTGAGTACTAATTAAATTATCGGTAAATAATTAAGGTAATTTTAAGTCGAATATTTTTTATTTGGGTTTTTGTTTTACAAATCCTGTAAATAAGCTTCAATAATTAAGAAATGACTTTTAGAATGTATTAACACATTCATTGTAATTTTAATAAGTTCCTGCGCCATCTTTTTTAACTTGAACGGAAGTGCTATCAAAACAAGAAGATGGCGACAGGAGATTGCTTGTGAGTCAAAAAGACTCACTTGCCTTGCGACTTGGAAACCGAATAAAACTGTAAGTTGAACTCGGTCCACTTTTCAATAAAATAGTTGATTTTTATTGGTGTTCTTTTTGTGTTCTTTTTGACGACCTCTGTGGCGCAGTGGGCTGAGATCCGACTGAGACGCAGAAGGTTGCAGGTTCGATTCCCGCCGCGGGACAAATGTTTGTATGATCTGCAAGTATTTGTCTCAGGTCTGGGTGTTTCTATGTATAATATGTATATATTTACAAAAAAAAGTATATAAGTAGTATATCAGTCATGTGGTACCCGTAACACACCCATACTTTGGGGCCAGATGATGCTGTGTGAAATGTCCGGGATTAACTATTGGGATTAACCGGAAATTACTGTAATATTTTATGTGGTTTTGCTTGATAGGAAATAGTTCAAATACGAAATATCTGAAGTAGGTAGGTAAATTAATGCTTGCAAAGGCAGTACCGGTGACCAAGAAATAAAGTCAACGGTACTGCATGTTTAAAAACGATGATAACCATTTTTTCGATATATATAATATATTCAGAGAAGAGATTATTTAATTGATAACATATTAGGATTTACCAATATCCTTACAGGTATATCATTATCGGAAGTATACAGCGAGAACGATCCTAATATTGCATACTAGCTGTCCGAGCGCAGCTTCGCCTGCGTTGATGATTTTTCCACGGATAAACCAATTTTCCCGGGATAAAAAGTAGCCTATGCCACCCGGGGATAGTGTAGCTTTCCAACGGTAAAAGATTTTTCCAAATCGGTCCAGTAGTGTCAGAGCCTATTCGATACAAACAAATAATCAAATCTTTACTCTTTATAATTTTAGTATAGAAGTATAGACAATTAGTTTTGACACGTCGTCTAAAAACACATGAAAGGCGAAATATACCTAAAGATACTATTAATAGATTAAACTTAAATAATAACACAATTACAAACTCTAGAGATATAGCTAATGCATTTAATGATTTTTATTGACAAAGAGGTGCCGATCTAATACTCGGGAAAAAACAACTTCATTGATAGAAAGTCGAAGAGATTTTTTATTTAAAACCATTCATACCGGATTATGTGATTAGAATATTATTCTTCCCTTAACAATACGAACAAACGAACATGTCGGATATGACGTATTTCGACTAAAATAAATTTACAGAAATAATTACAGAAATGTACAAAATAACATACAATAATATAAAATACACGTGAAACAGTCGAGCTATCTAAGGACCGTTTAAAACGATCTATGTATAGCTCAACTGATCCAGATCACCGCCAGACGGCAGCGTTCCCAAGATATTGGCGGCATTACCACGTTGAATGGCAATGCTTATACGCTGGGCCAGATAGGAGCCAGCTCTTGGGTCACGCAATGTATCTACCAGACGCCGTGAAATAATTTTGAAAACGCGGTGTGCTAAAATATTCAATTTGCAGCTCATAATATATGTGCACCAATTAGTCACATCAAAGATTTATGTACAAGTTCAGTTGTATTTCCCGGGAAATACACCTGAACTTGTACATAAATCTTGCATCAAACTTGCATCAAAACTATCTTTAACTAAACCTCCACACTAAAAAACAGAGTAAAGAGTGCATAGAAAATCTAAATTGATTTTCCTTATAAGTACCAGTTATTACTGAAATATTTGAAAAATCAATAACTATTTTTAATTACAAAAAGGGTTCAGAGAAAGCAAAACAATAAATATGGCTTTATACGACTTTCTTAGCCGTACTACATGTAACGTCGATAAAATACCTCCAGTGTGTTAAATTTTCTGTGACATGACTCAGGCGTTTAATTATGTCCAACATAACATTTTATTACAAAAACTAGAATTCTATGCTCTGACATCATAGAATTCTAGTTTTAATCAAATCATATTTAGAAAATAGGAAACAGCTGACCAAGATCACAAATGTTAATCCTAAAACTAAACATGAAGAAAGCCACGTCTCTGAAGAAAGTGCATACAATAAAATATAGTGTTCCCCAAGGGAGTGTACTAAAGCTACAATACAACCTATATGGTTATTTGCGGATGACAGTGACGTAACCATAACATAATATTAATGAATATAAAAATTGAGTAATTCAAAAATAAATATAAAATAGACTAAAATAATTTATTATAGAAAATGCGATATTGCTGCTTCTAGCATATATTATGACATACAATACAATAATGAAAAAAATATGAAGTTGACCATGTTAAATTCTTAGGTATAACTATTGACAAAAATCTTAATTGCAAATTGCATTTAGACAGTCTCTGCAAAATAATCTTTAAACACCAGAAACGATGTGTCCGAGCCATGGTGCACCTCAAAATGACGGATTCATGTAAACCATTATTTATTAAACTTAGGACCTTGACCATTTCCTCGCTGTATATTTTTGAGGCTGCTATGTTTGTTAGAAATAACCCAGACTTATTTTTACGGCTTTCTGGTGTTGTGGTTCGAACTAGTATTTTTTCTACTGCTCCTTTCATTTATAATAAGATCCCTACGTCTGTAAGAGAATTACCGTATATAATATTCCAAAAAAAGCTCAAACCATACTCGGAAACAAGTGTTATTAAATTATACATTAGGGTAATTTATGACCGATAAAAATATAATCATTTAGTTTTAGTATATAATTTAGTATGCGTGACCATTAGCATATTTAATTAAATTATTAATACATAATTGTTGTATTAAAAACATTTTTTTTGCCATACGACAATTAACACAGCATCATCTGGTCCCAAAAGCAGCAGAGCTTGTGTTATGGGTACCGCATGACTGATATACTACTCACATATTTTTTTTGTAAATACACAGGTACATATTATACATAGAAACACCATGCCATTGCACGCCTCAATAGGGTAGAACACATTGGTCTACTATTTAATAATAACTACATCTACTTCAAGCAATAAATTAACTTTGAACATAGATCTTTGTTCCGTGTTATAAAGTATCTTACGTATGTATTCACAAGCCTAAATAAGTTTGTCGATCTGGGTTCCATAGTACAAGCGTCGCTTGGTGTGGAGTTGGTGCTGCGTAAATAGCGCAACCATATTTATTTAGTATAAATTCGTTACCCGTTTGTATATTCGTTAGAATACTTCATATTATTAGGAGCTTGACTGATACAGCATACGACATATATATTTTGTCAGAAGTTTGGCAATATATAGACTTATCAAAGTAACTAAAATGACTCCAACCTAGCAAATGTATTAAGGCTCTTTTGTTTGTAACTTACTACGTTATGTAGGTACTCCATTGATTTCATAAAAGAGAGCCCGTTCTAGAGTGCACTTGATAATTTATTATTTGTTTTGTCGCAATTCAAATTATGACTACATCCTGATTCGTACAACCAAATGTTCTATCTATAGAACTATCAACCAATTATTCCTGTCTCGGTGCCTGCATGGTACTCGTTGAAACCTGTCAATACACCTCACGTTGATTTCTGAATTTTCAGATGCAAACCAGGATTGTTGCAAATATTGGATGATGGACAGGTCAATTCCAAACTTCATATCAATTCATATCAATATTCACAATAGCAACTGCTGTTATGGTAGGACTAGAACAAATTAATCGAATTTTTCAACAAATGAAAATATGAAAAAAACTAATATATAAAAAATGCCCTTCAAATTTCGCCATGTTCGTCTGTCTGTCTTACCCTAAACAGAGCCGCAAAGCCACATACTGTCTATTCTTTTTTTGTTTGAAAGGGTATACTTCACAGGTGGTCCCATATAAATTTTATCAAAATCGGTCGAGCTGAAAAATAAACGAAAATCTAAAAATTGTATACATCGATGATGTTTTCATGCACTTCGATACCTCGCTGTCTCATTGGAGCGGTGCGTTTATTTGGCCTACCCATATTATATATATTCAAAATACATCTACTTTCCACTAAAATTGTATAGGCTCAAATTTCATCCAATGAAGTCGGTTTCTTTTTAGTTTTATAACGTAATTATATTTATTTGATAAGTATTTTGAATAGAGTCGTGTCCTATAGGCCTACCGGCTAACTAAAAGCGTTTAACTAAATTTCAGTAACAGTCTGATCTGTAAACCATGAGTATAAACATGATAATCTCCATATTACCTACATTATTTTGTTTTGAAACCTTCACTGCGCTCGGTCGACGCCAACTTTGCAGAGTATATTTTACTTGCAAGAGTATATTTTCTCGCTCACTACCAACTTCTTTGCTTCTTACCAACTTCCGACTGCCTGTATAAATTGGCTGCCTCCTTCAACTATTGCTATTACTAAGAAATTCGACTTTGGATCATATTTATGGGGAACATAGTTACGCTTCTAAACTACCTACCGGTAGTAATTACTACCGTGATTTCGGTAGATGCTGCTGCCATTGCATCACTATATATACGTGCTGCACAAGATTTGCTAATCGTTAATAAAAAAGCATGTACACCCAGGACTCTCAGGCAAGCCATGTCCGAGCGATGTCCGAGTGGGCGCACGAGGTTTATTACTTACTTGTGTTAAGGTATACAATGACTAATTTATTTACAGAAATAATTACAGAATTGTACAGAATAATATAAAATACATGTGAAACAGCTGAGCTATCTAAGGATCGTATAAAAGGATCTAGCTAGATTGATCCAGATCACTGCCAGAGAGCAGCGTTCCCAAGATACTGGCGGCATTGCCAGGTTGAATGGCAATGCTAATACGCTGAGCAAGATAGGAGCCAGCTCTTGGGTCACTCAATGTATGTATCTATGAAATAAACTGTGTTAAGAATGTAAAGCTTACACGAAGCGTGGTGAAGAAAGCTAATTTTAATATAAATTAATAAAATGTTGATAGGAATGCATGACTTCATCTTGCTCTGCCCTCTGAAAGCTAACTGACAGATTTGCAAGGACGTCGCATATATATCACGCTTAGTATAACCATCTGTTACACTGTTCTAGTGCAATAGTTTTTCGTAGATAAGCTAATTATAGGAAGGATCATACAAAGAAGTGCTAGACGATTCAAAGTGAAGCTAGTGATTCTATTACTTAATAATTAATTGCTTAATTAATTTGTTATTTACCATTAATCAATCGATCATTGAATTTTATGTGCTATTGTAAATATGACGGTGTGTATATTTACCAATACAAGGCGCGCTCCATGGCGTTAAAAATTTAAATGAGTGGTTGGTACATTACATATTATTTTATTTACTTACAATATTTTTATGCCTACGCCTAGTGAGTAAATGTTGTAGCTAGCGTAGGCACAACGTTAGAGCCTTTATTGCCACGGGAAACAGAAATAAAAGTTAAATCTTTCATCCATGCAAATAAGGTTGGCGTGCAGGCTAACACAATTTCCATGACAATATTATTCAACTGACGCCTTACTTTGGCTTTCACAGCTGATTTAAGTCGTGAAAACCAGAGTAAGGCGTTCACAGTTACGTGATTTATTTTAGGATGCTGTTCAAATATTTTATTTTATGAATTCAAAGAAAATGAGCAACTTTAAAATTGCATTACGTCAGTTCATTATTGAAAGAAAGATATTGCGTGACCTAAGTGCTGGCTTCTATCTGACCCTTCGTATTAGCATTGCCATTCAATGTGGTAATGCCGACAGTCTTTTGGGAACACTGCTTTCTGGCAGTGATCTGGATCAGTTGAGCTAACTATAGATCGTTTTAAACGGTCATTAGATAGCTCAACTGTTTCACATGTAATTTATATTATTCTGTACAGTTCTGTAAATAAATTAATTTGTTATAAAAATAAGGACCATATTAAATTTTAAGAAGGTTTTAAAATAACAATAAAAACGATATTTGTAAATTAAACTAAGGAGAAAAAAAGTTCTAAAACAATCATTATATTTATATAAGACATCAGAAGAGGACAATAGGAGTTTATTCTAAAGACGGTTCTTGTAATTAGATTTTCTATTATACGAGCATGACTCAAAACATTCGACGCGTGGAAGAACTAAGTCCAGAGTTCATACGACAGGAGTCCCAGCAAAGAGGGACTTACGCAAACTTACCGTCTATGGAAAGCCCAAGGCACTGAGTAACAGAGTTTTCTGGTAAAGACACCAACATTAGAAATACCGTGAACAATGCCGTACGTGGCATTAGATTCTAGGTATGTATGTGCATCTAGATTCCGGGGTTTAGAGTTTGTATTTGTTTAACAGTTTTGAGTACGATAAATACGATCTAAAGTACCTATACATAGTACGCAGAACCGAAGTTGGACTCTCTCGATCTTATCAATATGTTTCTGATATCAGGTTTTTCACATAGGTTCAGGATACTTCACCTGCGAACCAATGAGGGTGTTTTACAAGTAGTAATAGTTAATTACAGTGCTTCCATTTTATTAGTAATTTTATGTTGCCAAATATGGGCGGCTACTCGCAAAGTTTGCACAAAATTCCAAATAGATTTATTCAATAAATTCACAAGGACCACTTTGAATCGTTCGTAATGTAAATGCTAGGTAAATTTTACATTATTATTATTATTATTATCAGCCCATACTGTCCCACTGCTGGGTAGAGGCCTCTCTCCATTCTCTCCATTCATCCCTCTTCCGCGCTAAGATTGTCCAGTCGGCGCGGAATCTCGTCGTGAGCTCATCCCTCCACCTGGTTCGCAGTCTACCGCGACGTCGTCGTACCGTATCAGGGCACCACTCCGTGGTCAGTTTGGCCCACTGGTCTCCCGACATGCGGTAGACATGACCAGCCCAGTCCCATTTGAGCTTAGCGGCTTTTGTCGCTATATCGGCGATCTGTGTTCTTGAGCGCAGCTCGGTGTTACGAATCATATCTATTCGCTTTACTCAGAGGATGCTGCGCTCTTTCGCACGTTGGCAAACCTTGAGCTTATATTTTTGGATGTTGGTCAAAGACTAGGTCTGCGCACCATATGTGAGAACGGGGAGGATTTTACATAGATAGATATAAATATTGCACCATTTACCTCAAACTAATATAATACCATTTAGCCCCAAACCAAGCATAGCTTGTATTATGGGTGGTTCCCATAATACAAGCTATGCTTAGTTTAGAGCTAATAGATTACTGACTGATGACTGATAGACTACTTATATATTTTTAAATACATACATCTGAAACTTTATAAAACCCAGACGCAAATCTAACAACTGTCTCAAGAAATGGTAATGCTAAAAGGAGAGTACAAGTACCAAGTTAGGGAGTGAATGCTCTTTCAAACCAGTCGTTCTACAAGTATAACGGTAATCTCTAAGCTCTAACATGAAGATTGTTTGAGTAAACGTGTGACTAATGCATGTCGGTGTGCGTGCTTGAATGAACTGCATCACGAAAACTTTGCAAATGGGCACTCGAGCGCGATTCGCTTTCATCCTTCTTAATTTGAATATGTTACGTTAGGTTGGAAGTATCCTTGAATTAAGTGAGGACTTAAGAAAACAGTGCAGGTAGGGTCTCCTAAATGGAACGACTTGTACAGTGTGGATGACAAAAACTGGATAGGGAGAGAAGGCGAACAGGCTTCTAGACATCTAGAAGGTTAAAAGGGTCCATTTTAGTAGTAAATGAATGAGCAAGACTGAGCTCGAACTGAGATGTTTGAGTTTATTACATATTTATATTTAGATATTTAGATATTTGATATTTAGGGGATAGTAGCCCTTTGGCGCGTGATTTTTCATACGAACAATATATACGCGAACAATAAATGTACGTATGTACTTCAGCAAGTAAAACGAGAAATGCACTCAAGTCGTAATGCTACGGGTTGCAAATGTAATTGTCAGCCGCGTGATACACAAAGAAATGGCATTGTTACAGATACGATACCTGTTATATAATTTTAATAAGGTACCTATTAACATATGCCAGTGGTTACAATCGCTGGATAAAAAGTAGCACAGATTGCATTATAAATTCAAATCGCGTTTACGACACACAAGCTACGTTGAATTTGGGGTAGATAATAATATACATATTATAGATATTCTGATATTCTGTGTGAATTAACCGACATTATTATTATTGTAAATATTTAGAAATAATATTGTCGATCTTATGGAAAAATGCGTTCCAATGCGATGCGGTGTGATTTAGGGAGCTCAGCATTTCGAAAAACGTATAATAAAATTA
Source organism: Lampropteryx suffumata (assembly GCA_948098915.1). Taxonomy (NCBI): domain Eukaryota; kingdom Metazoa; phylum Arthropoda; class Insecta; order Lepidoptera; family Geometridae; genus Lampropteryx; species Lampropteryx suffumata. The sequence continues at coordinate 23,368,915 of OX402544.1, forward strand.
AATAAAAATTTAATTTTGTGTGATTCCGAATTTAAATAAAAAAAAATGTATGATATATTCGGAGTGATTCCGAATAGAAAAGTTAAAAAAAAATTTTTTTTTTTTTTTTTGGGCCAAAGTTTATTTTTTTATGATAATTTTTTTAAATAATCAAAATTGACAACCTAAGTGTCAGCATAGTTTCACGGACGTTACCTGCTTACATTAGTCCGACAAATAAAAAACAGCTATTCTGAGGTAGGTAGGTGTAGAGATACCATCTACCAGTTTTAAGTCAAACGCTGATGCACATTTCTTTAATGATTATCATCGAATTCACAAGTCTTTCATTGACATTTGTTGTTCTCGCAAGTGTTATTGTATATTGTCCTTATGATTCTTATTATTTATGTGTTAGCTAAACAGAAGCATGAAGGCTGTTCCCGACCATGTGTTTATAGAATTATGGTATCGAGTGTAGTTCGATCTACCAATGTAATTTAGGGAGAATGTGTCATGCTCACCAAAATATGTATGTGTGTGACCTGCTTAGAAACGATGACGTATTTAGATGCTTCGATCAGAAAACAATTTAGAAGACCCATTGATTTCAAATGAAATTCGTGTCAATAGTTATTTCTTACAAGTGTGGTAGAAGGAAATAAGTGTGCCTTAGAGACTCCTTTCATGCTCTTGGCACATGTCTCCAGAACTTTTTAATTTGCTGTGCGACTGGCGGTCGCTAGTTTGAGAGAGAACTGGGCTTCTCTCTCAAACAAGCGACCGCCAGTCGCTCTAGCGATCTAAATGAATAAATGAATTATAATTTTTATTATTTATGTTTTTTTCCTCGCTCAATATTGATCAAGTATTAGAGTAGTTATGTATATATTAAGTATATTTTCAATATTCAACATTGCCAGGAAAGGCAATAGCGCGTATAGTGTTTCAATTTATTAGAAATTTCTGCTCGTTCAACCACCGTCATCCGATTTTGCAACTATTCAATTTATAAATTAAAAGTAGTCTGAAAGGAAAATTCATTTTGATTTCTCGGTAGGACTTAGGTATTACGCTTTTTTCATCGGCTTGCGTTTTATATTAAATTTACACGTAGAACTCCCTGCGACTTCGTTCGCGTATAGATTATATTCATGGGTTTTTGGGATAAAAAGTATCCTTTGCCTCAAACCAGGTTATGCCTACATCAAATTTCACGTAATTGAGTAACAAACTTGTAAAGATCTAAACTGCATCTAGTATTTTAATACACACTGATTGATAGGTGCTGATAGACACTGGTGGTCTAGTGATAGTGACCGCCCTTTCGATCCTAAGGTCTTGGGTTGAAATCCAGCCTTTGAAGCGCGCGTGTAATCCTTTCACCAAATTGGTTTCCTAATAACTAGTAACACAATAAATAGAAGAATACTATACTAATATACTTTAGCGAAATGAAATCTGGTCATTAAATCTATTAAAAAAAATGGGGTTAACTTTTGATGACCTCCGCTCAGAGACGGAGACGGAGACCGGATTCGATTGCCGCCGCGGGATAAATGTTTGTATAATCCGCTTGTAATTGTTCTGGCGTCTTTATGTTTCTATGTATAATATGTAAGTATTTACAAAAAATGTATATTATTAGTACGTATATCAGTCATGTGGTATCCATAACACAAGCTCTGCTTACTTTGGGGCCAGATGATGCTGTGTGAAATGTCCGGCATTATTTAATATTCGACAGTCAGACTTTTTGAAATAGCATTACGCCGAAATAACTTTATTTATTTTATTTGTTAAACAAAATCAACAGCTCTTGAAAAACAAAATTACTCAATCTATTGAGTTAATTCTAAAACCAATATGTAACGGATTTATATTTTATGTTTATCACCTATAATTTAAACATTTATAAACCAATAGAAAATACCATTAATTAAAAAAATCTATAAAAATAAGCTACTTATTATAAAATATTATGTAGGGTTTTAGGTGACATTGTTGTAAGAAAGAGCCCTAGAATTAGGTAGGTACTTAAAAAAAGAGATAGTTTGTGAAAGAAGCGTAGATATACATACATACGAGTAGATAGACGGATAATTCTGATTTAGGTAATTCAGCTTGGGTTAGTAAAGTCGGTTTACGGACTAAAATTTTAGGTGATAACGTCGTTGATGAAATGCATACTTTTAACCTATTAAGATGCGTCACAAGCCGAACGCTTAGGCCGATTGCGCCTCCCTATAGCTTGTTATGCGCTCTCGCTTGCATGCTCGGTTCGGGCGGAACGTGACACTTATTCGTGCGTGCTGCCGGCGTTCATCCATTTATAAGACGTGATAAAAAAGAAGTGATATTAAGTTTTCCTGTTATAAATCAAAGGAATCTAAATAGCCTGGTGTACCTATAGCTTTTAGCATATTTATTTTATGCATAAAAACTACATCTATAACTGATTCACTCCAACTGCTGAATAAATTTTAAATGGTTTCTCAAGAAGCGGGACGACTGAGTTGAATAAAGAAAATTTAATATCAGAAGAGAAAATTTAATATCGGCTTATTTTTATATTTAAATGACGCAAAAACGGAGCTGAGGTTGAAACTAGAACTACTTACGGTCACAATTATTGTTTTGTAATTATAAAATATCTACTCTATTATTGGTGGATATTTCGTACAAAATGCATATTTCTAAATCATATAAATAACCAGCTGTTACATAAAAACGTAAAAATTTGAATGCCAATGTTCTTTGGTGGAATATGTACACTTACTGTATGACTTAATATCTGTTACCTACCATATTTCTTGCCAATAAATTATTTTTATTTCTATTTCAAAAAGTACCCATACAAGCTTTGACACTTCATTTTACCCCTTTTGAAGGGTTATTTTTAAAAACCCTGAAACACGTTTCCAATTATTTTATATTTTAAATATCCAGACCAAGTTCCAAACAAATCGCACTATGAATTTGCATTTCTAAACTAAACTAACTAAAACTGTCCTTTTCGTAAAATAAAATGAAAGAAATCGTGATAGACTAATTATAATAATTTTAGAAAATGCAACTACTGAATTACTGCCATTATTGTAAAGCTACGTCAATTAACCAACGCACAAGGCACAGTCACGTCTTATGGCTGAGGACGTGCATACAGAAGCGTGTATCGGGGTTAATCTAATTACTGGTACGCCGGACTATCGAGTCTCCCCCTTGCTACAAGCCCCTTCAGACAGATACGCTTTCATGCACTAGCATAATATAATTAAACGAAGTTAACTGGATACCCATGTAGTTAAACATAATATCATGCCAAAAGCGATACCAACCGCCTCTTAGTTCACAAGTAATACGTGAGAATTCTTCTATCTTAACGTGATATGCTCCCTTAAAATCTTGGCTTTTAAATCTTTACTGGCTGGGATGGTGACATGTTGATAATACGACAAATACCACATTTATAAGATTGCATACAATTTTAAGGAAAGTTTGAGCTTTTCAGCAACTGTTGCTATAAAAAAGAAATAAAGAAAATAGGAAAAAAATATTTAGCACACACAAAAACAACACGAAAGAGCAAACAAGAGCGGAAAATGGACTAAAAATAGCTCCAAAAAAGAAAGAAAAACAAGCACAAATTGCAACGCACATACAGTATGTAACAGAAGAGCGTGACCAGCATAAGTTATAAAAAAATGCAGTCTACTCTGTTGTCCATAATAACCTGGTTGGTATCTTCGAGGCATACTTTCGACGAATTAGTCCGCGTATTTAAGAGATAATAATTTCCATTTGGCTTTTAAATTGCGAGTAAGCTCGACGGCAATTTGTTTTTTTATTCCTCGAAATTTAAGCTTCATCAACGCACAAACGTTTTCCATTGGGTTTTTGTCAGAATATTGTGATGGCCAATCGAAGTTCTCGATGCTATCATCTTTTTTCCAAGCGGGATATCCATTACAAGACAACTGGGCTTGGGAATAGCGTTCGGGTAGATGGTAATAATGTTTTCTGGTTAATTTGGTTCGTCCTTAGTACTAAGAGAACCGGTAAACAAGTTCAAATTGCCAAAATAACTTTTGAGAAGCATCACCAAACCTTTACCAATTCGATCGACAAATCTGTTACCGGCAGTTGACCAAGCACGAGTTGTGATACCAGTTGCTCAAAACGAAGTTTTGTCCGAAACGATTATCATGTTCATAATTTTATCAATGTGCTTCGGAAATTTAACTGAATCTCCACGAAACGTCTTCTAATTGTAGCTAGAGATATATTTAACCCTTTTTTCTTGAGTTTTTTATAAGGCCTTGCGTGGAACAAATCAGCGTTGTGGTGTTACCGAAAAGGTCATGCCTTGTACTTATGATTTCTATACCATGCAAAAGTTTGATAGTGGTATTGGTCAGTTGACTTTAATTATGAGTAAACTAACTAACTAAGTTCTATTTTAGAAGAAACTGGTAGGTATGTTGCTAAAGCATGCCTGAGTTTAATACGCACTTTAAAATGAAGAGTTGAAGATAAATTGTTCGTATCGCTTCAGGTATTAAGGCAATATAATGGAAACTAAACGTATTGACACTCAGTGTAATTGGCAATCACTGGGAGATGGATTAGAGATCCCTATAATCTCACAAGCTGATCAGAGCGTTCATAACATTAGTAGATAATTAATTAAACATCATCATTATGACGGTTTCGGACAGCGGCAGCGGTAAAACTATCGTGTAAAGCTATCCTGTGGCTGAAGTAAGGTAAGACATTTTTATTCTGTGGGGATATTCTGTTACGCTGGAATAGCTTAAATATCGTAAAATACGAACGATCTTCTTTACCAAACATGCGTATTTGATGAAAATGTTACATTTTGAAAAGACAGTTTTAAAACAGTTGTCATTTTTGCTTTGAATAGATTTTTCTAGGATTTATCGCAGTTTTATTGAACACCAATTTCAAATCAATTCAATTCTCGGTTAGTGGACTATGTGGAAGAGACCACAAGTTCGCGAATGTCACGTTCTGCGCTTATCCTTTGCACGACGGATAGATTCTGTATTTGCGTAAATGCCCGGGTTACCAATAATTTTGTGACAATACAAATCTTAAACTAAGAACACCACCACATGTGGTCTCTAAAATGAGATACAAAACTTCAATCACACGTCATATTAGTAATTAAAAGCGGTGTACCATTAAAAGTTGTACTCCAGATTTTTCTTTTCACGAATCACGAAGTAACATACACGTAGCTTTTCTCGTGTTATTGGATAATAATCTTAGCGCCATTTTATTCAATAAATTGTAACTTCTGACAATAGAGAGTTGTAGACAATTGCATAATAAGTGTATTATCATGTTTTTACGACGCACGAATTGGTACGATGAGGAATCCATCTTCCTATAATGGCCAGATGACAATTTATTAATTGAAGTTGATTTGTTTTTGTAAAATATGGCTTTTACCTAAACAAAACTACTTTGGCAAACATAAATAAGTAATCATCAAGACAGATGGGAGGAAGAAGGAAGAAGAAGAAGAAAAAGAAGAAGAAACATTTTTGCAAACAAAATATTATCGCTCGTATTTACACAATTTTCGTTGGTCCAGGGAAACATTAGGGTTATTGTGGACTTGAGAGTGCGAGAAGTGTATGTTACTTACAGTGCGTGTGAATAACATTCATTTCAAAGTATTTATTCATGCATGACAAGACACAGATTACGTATTATATCTATCATGTGCATTGTGCGTGCTCGCGGAAAGTATTTGAAACGCTGGCTGTGAAGTACTCAACTTCTCGCCAGATGCAAATTACATCACAGCAATCTATTTGGAATTCTTACCTCAAACTATCCTTTATTCTTTTAGTATATGCAGGTCTAGCTTTGTTAGCTTCTACACATTCAATTAGCAAAATCATCCACTTCTCGTAGATGACAGTTGGTAGACTCTACCTACAACAGAAGTTTATCTTCCCTACTTTACAACAAACGCTCAAATAGAAGAACAACTGCTAAGAACTAATTCTCGCATTTCATAGTAAGTTCAAATAACGTTCCCGCATTCGAAGGCACGGAGTAAGGATCTTCTTTGATGCTCAAAATGTCAATATTCATAAAGTAAAGTTCATGTTTCTGAGTTTTCGTTGAGATCCGCGAATAAACATTATGAGTCATAGTACCGAAGACGACAGAGCGACGGGCGTTGTGTAAACCTTTATTACAGAAAGCAAAGCAGTTAGTTAAACAAAATTCAGACCTGGTTTTACTGAGTTTATTTATTTTAACTAAATGTGTTTTATGAAATAACTATCGTGTTTTATACGACGAACGGGTGGAAGGTGTTGCATTTTAATTGACAAGAACTCAGCTTTTATCTTAGAAGAAATGCTTTTTTAGTTGATTCCATCTGTTTGTGCTAAAAAATTCACTGCGTATTTCAGTACACATACGTTAACCGCAACATTTGAAGCGCACAACTAAGTTCCTAACAGCTCATTAAAGTTAGGCAACGCAGAGCTAAGTTCGGTACCGAGATGAGAGTGAACGCACTGGCATTTATATCTGAACGCTTCCATGCTTTGGAGGATACGTTAACCTGTCGGTCCTGGCTTTTTGAAAATTGTTAAGCCGTGACGACCTATTAATTACGTCACCAGAATTGGCCAGACTAATGCGAAAGTAGTAGTTGTATCTCTCTGGCTACAAGGAGAGCAAAAAATCAAAAAATACTAGCAGAAATTAATGTACTCTTGCCACTCTAAAGTAAATTGAAACAAGAAATTTAATAATGGTACTGCGACCGACCGACGCCTGCGCTTCACCGCTAAGCTAGTTAGGGTGCCAAATTTGATTTATGGAACGCTTTGAACGCAGTTTAAAACTAGGTTTTTTAAATGAGATGGCTTTACCGCACTACGCAAACTTTAATTTAGCAACTCCTGCCTCAAGAACTCGCCATGATCTTGTATTTATTTTTTTATTTGCTAAAACAAACAGAACAATTAAACTTATAAATAAAATTACTTAAGCATTGCATAATCCAGTAAACTTTCCCCAATTAAGTAAAACTTATAACGTGAAGAAAAGGTTGACATTCTGACATGAGGATGGATATGAGTAGGTATACTTTTAATTGTTGTTATTTGTTATACAAATTATTTAAAGATTGCAGTTGTACGCTAGTAGAATTGTTATTACAATAAGAGTGCCAACGATCAAGGAGTGATATACTGAACCTTCTTTCTGAAACGGTCTCTTGGCTGAGAGACCTGTCTATTGATTTGCAATCTACTCAAGTTTGAGTGTACGATTAAGTAATAAGATAAGGTATTCGCATTTTAACCGTCTTTAAATAAGGACAAGGTTTTTATTTCGTTTTTAAAACGTAATTATGTATCTTATAACATTACAACTTTACTCTTATAGATATAGGTAAATAATTTGTACACAATTTGTACAAAAGTACGAGTACACATGGTCATGGTCAGTACAATTATTTTACGTGTCTTTGCATGTTATCAAATGAGAAAGCAGTTTTTTTAGTGTGGTGTCATGATCGTGTATCGTATAATAAATTCCTTCTAATACTATAATACTAAAAATTACTTATGTTATTTATTTATCAAGAAAATTTATAAACAAGGTAATTTTTATTTACTTTACAAGACGTGCAAAGCCGCGGGCAGGAGCTACTAACTAGTAGCTATACTCACTCATTTAATATACAATAATATTGTCCTACCAGTGATGACGATAAATATTTCGAAACTGTCATATCCCCTAAACTAAACTACCAATGTAATCCTCTTATTTGCCTAATTAATTAAATGCTCTCCAATATCAAGCCGTATAAATTGCATACAATCAAGTATCGAAAATTGAGCCCACAATAACGCCCGTATTTGTATTTGCCCAGGGCGGCTACCCCGATCCTATTTAACGCCGTTTTTGAGATATACTCACATGTAGGTACGAGTATGTTTTTACAGTTACGTCCTTAAACTCTTTGTTATTCTTTTATTAATAAACGCGATAGACTAAAAATCTCACAATAGGCATATGAAGAAAGGGGGTCCCATTGTCTATAGTCTATTCATAAGTACTGACAATTGTTTAGTTCTCTGCGATTTTTGTTATCGCTGCGGTACACACTTCTCTTCTATAGAATATAAAATGAAAAATCATAGCAAACGACAAATGTCTACACAAAAACTAAAATGAATTATCGATTTACCGAAAATAATACTACAATTAGATTCAAAAGCAGATTTCTTCAAGTTGACCAAAAGACTAGCACGCACTACGGATTATTACGTGGGGATTTTTTTTGCAGTTTTAACTGTTATTACCGCCACACGCCACTGTTTATTTCATCGCGCTCAGCGATTTTTTCCTCCACACGCGGTTATTTTCATCAACAATTTTTCCGTCAACCAAAACTTTATCCGCTGTGCCTCGCGCTTTTTTGCCAATTCATCACGGTTTAACCGCAAACCTGCCAGCTGGGATCCGGGTAATTTGAATATAATCACAAGGTTTCAAACGTCATATATGTTCGGTGGATTTAGGTGCCAAATCATCCGAACTGTCTGAGAAGAATTGTCAAGAAACTCCTCATGATCCTAATGATCTTTTTATAACTAGCTTATCTATACCTATAAAAGAGCTTAACCTGACTGACTGACTGATTCATCATCGCCGAGCCAAAACCGCTGAAGCTAGAAAGCTGAAATTTGGAAGGTAGCTTCCTTTTATAACAAAACCACCCAATAAGGCGGGATTTTTTGAAATTCAACCCCTAAGGGGGTGAAAACGGGTGAAAACTAATGTATGAAACTTTTTAACGCGTGGTGCAATTTGCTTAAAACTTGATTTGAATAATTAAAATGAAAAATAAATGCACACTTGATTCAGGTTTTTTTTTAAATAACCCTTAATAAAAAAGGGGTAAAATGGGGTGTCAAAGTTTGTATGGGAACTTTTTAACGGGTGGTGTGTTTTCTTAGAAACATGGTTTGGATACTTAAAATGCAAAATAAATGCAAACGTGTTTCAGGGTATATCAAAATAACCCTCATAAAGAGGGTGCAAAGGGGTGAAAACGTATGTATGAATCTTTTTAACGCGTGGTGCGATTTGCTTGAAACTTTATATGAATAATAATAGTATAATATAAACTCGATAGTTTCGTTATAAACTCGATTTGTACGACAAACGGGCGGGCGAAGTCGCGAGGGTTCCAGCTAGTCTACGATAAACGGATACAAGGTATTCTTCTACTTCTTCGTTGTTTTTCTTTTTCTTTCTTTTCTTCGTTATTGGCCTGTGACATACTAATGTCAATTCTGCCAATGTCAAGTGTTAATAGTTTATAGTCAGTTTGAAGTTCTGCTTATTTGTTAATTTGAATTATGACACAGCTACGTCTTGAACTGTCATTGTCGTAAGCAAAGTAGGTTGTATATTGTATATCTGCCAGTTAACTGTCAGATGGCAGAGCAGCATGTTGCAACATGAAAAATAAAAGTCATTTTATTTATAATACCTTTTCTTCACAAGACATTCTGTTATGTAAGCATAAAATTTCTTAATAGTTCAGTTAAATTTTCAGGAATTTCATTATAGAAGCGCATCGTGTCCCATAAAGGACCTATTTCCTTTTCCTAGTCGAAACTTAGGTATGGTTAATTTATTTTTGTTTCTTGTACTTAATAGATTTTATGAAGATCGCTATTCTGCTTATTCATTCATAAATCATTTTCGCACATAAAAAAAAATGTTTGACATTTTACACAACAACATCTAGCCCCTAATTAAGCAAAGCTTAGTTATGGGTACCAGATGACTGATATACTACCTATATACTTTTTTTCTTTTGTAAATACAAACATATTATACATATTATACACCCAGACAAAATTAATAAACAGGAATCCAATCCAAGAAAAGGAACCCATCTGGGTTCCTTCACCTATCTGGGAACCTATCTAGGTTCACTTCGTTGTCCGTCAGTCTGTCAGTTTTTTAGAACCACATAGAGATATCAAATTGTAGTTAATATCAAATACTAAGAGCTGCGATATCTTGGAGCTGTAACAAAATCAAGTTTCTAAGTCAACGCAATCACAATATATGGCCGGTATTATGCCGCATATGAAAATCACCAATAAATCAAAACGCAAAACCTATTGAGTACTTCCTGTTAAGTTATAATCATGAAATTAGATAAGAAATACTAAAGAACAAAAATCTAATTTCAATGTATAATATGTATTAACTTACAAGAGAAAGTATTTAAGTAGTATATCAGTCATGTGGTACCTATAACACAAGCTCTGCTTACTTTGACACCATATATGATGCTGTGTAAAATGTCTGACATAGCATAGCAAAAAAATTTAAAAATTGAATGGGCCTTTTTTATGGTACACACAAGTACAAATCAGCCTGAAACATAAAATCTAGTCTTAGGTACCTACTATTCGTGATAACTTTCCATGTAATATTTTTGTAAATTTCGGGTTTCACCAAACAGCAGTTTAGCCGATAGGGGAGGAGACTGACCTCGATCAAAAATGGCCACTTTAAAGCCTAAAAAACCAACCCCTCTTCACAAAAAGGGGTGATATCCCTAAAAATCGTTATTTTTAAGGTTTTATTTCATAACTTTGTAGGGGCCAAAACGAAAGTCGTTTTTATCACGATAAAATAAATAGTCTGCGAGCAAGTGCAAGATTAAGGGCGGACAGACAGACAGACGGATATAACGATACTATAAGTATTTGTGGAACCCTAAAAAACAAGAAACAATTATATGCATTTGTTTATGTACTTTATTTTTGTACGTTCCTATCTCCTTCATAATTGTTTATGTACTTTATTTTTGTACGTTCCTATCTCCTACATAATTGTTTATGTACTTTATTTTTGTACGTTCCTATCTCCTTCATAATTGTTTATGTACTTTATTTTTGTACGTTCCTATCTCTTTCATAATTCATGCAATAGCTAATTATCTCACTATTGAAAACGCTTATTTGGAGTTCGTTTTCTAATTTCTAATCTATACTAGCTGCTTCCCGCGAGTTCGCTTACGTGGTACCTAGAAGCAACTTACGTCCGTCCTCTAAGCTCTCTTGTATTAGTATTTCGTAGTTAAGGTAGTTATAAGATGGATCATGTAAAAAAGGGCTAGGACCAAGACGAGTTTCTTGCCAGTTCTTCTCGGGCTTGGGTTACGTTAGTATGTAAGACGTTTCAAAGTAATCCTTGTGATTGTATTGAATATAGTATATTTTAACTTTGACGAAATTTCATGAAGATCCGTCCAGCAGTTTGGCCGTGTAAATGTTACAAACAAACAGACAAATAGGCAGAGGCACTTTCGAATGTATACTATTAGCATTCATTTATAGCGGAGGCCTTCGGTCGGCATTCTACCTCCGTCACAATGGTTGGTCACTGAATATTGTAGTATCATATGACGATATGAAAGTATTATCGTATAATAAAACCTAATCACATAATAAGCTAGCTTGGCGTATGTCTGTCCTTGCCATTCTATCGCCAATTAAATAAATCAATATTGGTGGACAATACACAAATCCATCTAGCCCCAAACTAAGCATAACTTGTATTATGGTGACCAGATGACTAATAGAATACTTATATATTTTTAAATATGATACTTTATATACGACGACCTCTGTGGCGTAGTGCTGAGACGCAGAAGGTTGCAGGTTCGATTCCCGCCGCGGGACAAATGTTTATATGATCTGCAAGTATTTGTCTCGGGTCTTGGTTATTCTACATATAATATGTAAAAAAATATAAGTGGTATATCAGTCGTGTGGTACCCATAACACTAGCTTACTTTGGAGCTAGATGACGTTGTGTTAAATGTCCGGCAATATATATATTTATAACAATGAATAAAGATGACATCAAGTTTAAACCACGCTTTAGCTAATATGTAATTATAAGATTAGGTATACCCATTTATTTTTTAAACTACACATTATAAATAAACTGATTTTATTTATTATTTGAATACTGGACGTTAAACCATGTAATTAGTCAAAGAGAGCAAAGGTGGTAGTAGCCCCGCCTTCCGATTATAAGGTCGTGAGTTCGGATCCGGTCGTGCACCAATGGATTTTTCTGGTTGAAAAATGGATGTGTCAGTACATTCAAAGGGAGACATCGTGAGGAAACATAAAATGTTTAAACAAAGAAGAAGAACCTAAAATGTTTAAAGACATGGGCCAAGGGCATGAAATAATAATCCAGACATTTCACACACATCTGGCCCCAAAGTAAGCAGAGCTTGTGTTATGAAAGGATCCTCTGAAGCCCACATGAACCCATTCACCACACCACTTCAAAATAACTAGTGACAAGAATAGACGAAGTTTTATTTTAGAATTGTCATTGGCTAATATTATTGTTTGTTTTCCTAAAAAATCAAAAAACACCATTCATGAAATTCAAAATGGCGTTCATTATGAAACTATTTAATTGTATTAGAATTAATATTATGATCATGATCGACTAATTTGAACAAAGAGCGAACTAGTAATACTTATTTTAAAAAATAAAGCTAAATTGAATATGAACCTATTTTGAAAAGAGTAAGTTAATACATACCACCTAATTTTAGTTAACCCTCAGGTTCCCTGTTGTATAAGGGCATCTCAAATCCTTCCAGAATTTACGTCCCTGTCTAAATTTCACAACCTATACGAGAGCTAAGACTTGAGATCCAATGGCCTGATTGGTTGGTCAAATGTTAGCATGACACATAGACGCGAGCTTGAACGTGTAGTCAGGCAGGACTGTGGGTTCAGTGTTGTGCCTGTTTGATTCAACACCTATGTTGAAACCGCATTCAAATATGTATACTGTACAAAGCTAACCGCTCATGCATTTAACCCTGTTCAACCAGTGTACAGGCAAGTTGCAATATTGCATCAAATTAAATATGTTCCTCATTAATGATTGATATATAATCACTAGCGGCTTATCATGCGTGGTATAAACAAAAAACAAGTTAACTATGTCCCTAAGATAATCGTACAACCTATTTTCCAATCTATCCTTATAGTCCGGTCAATATAGACATTTAAAATAACAAAAATTCCCGGAAAGCCAAATATTGGTGGAGAGCTGGGGTTTACCATTACAAATAAAGTTTTAAAAGTCCCCATCGATCCTATGTGTGCTTCAAAAGTTATTCGGGGTCAAAGGTCAAAATTTGAGGTTTTTTGGATTTTTTTTGAAAACGGTAAGTTTTATCAAAAAAAAACCTCAAACCAAAGTTGTAGACTTTAAAATTCTCTACAAAAATGGTCCATATGATTTTTTTCCTAAGAGTTACCATTCGTGAGATATCGCGATTTTAAGAGTCACATTATACATGATAATGCACACATTTCCACGTCACAAAGTCAAAAGATGATTTATTCAATACAATCACAAGGATCACTTTGAAACGTCTTACATACTAGGTGAATTTAGGTGCCAATTCATCCTAACCCAAGCTCGAGAAGAATTGGCAAGAAACTCGTCTTGGTCCTAGCGCTTTTTTATATGATCCATCTTATAACTACCTTAACTACGAAATACTAATACAAGAGAGTTTATACATTTCAAGTGTTTCGGTTATCTGTCTGACGGCAGAGCGACATGAGGCCATGCATTCTTATCAATAATATAGTCATTTATATTATAATAAGCTTTCTTCAACAGACTACCTTTAATGTATGCTTTAAATTTCTTAATAGGTAGTTTATTAGCATTTTCAGGAAGCTTATTATAGAAGCGCACCGTGTTCCCCATAAATGACTTATTAACTTTTTCTAGTTGAAACCTAGGGATGTATAATTTATGTTTATTCCTAGTGTTGATTTTATGAAGGTCACTATTTTGCTGAATCCCATCCACCTGTGAGGTAGTGTACTCGACGCGTTTTTTTTACCGTGGTTTCCCCTGTAGGCCTACTCCACTAACTGTCATGACAATTTTAGGATTATTTAAGGGAAAAATACCCGTCAAGTTCTAGATATTACTTTATTATTGATATTGTCTTCTTCTTCCTCTTCCTCTTGCTGGATGTTCATAAATTGTTCAAATGTGGCTGAGTCATTAGTCTCTTCATTAGAATCACAGGAATCTTCCTCAATTGTACTCAACTGGACATTTGAGCAAGACTGACCTTGGCAATTGTTACACGCTGGAGAACACAGCAACCCGAATTTTTTACAGCCACATTTGGCACTACAACCTTTTTTGCAATTGCAAAAAATAGTGTTGAGGAGTTTTTCTGGAGCAGGTGGTGGGAGTAAAGTTTTAATCGGTTCCAGAGTATTATCTATCAATTTCCAACCCCAGTCTTCTGGGTTCAGTTGATTGCCTAGCCATGTTTGAACTTGATGGTATACTCGATACAAATATTGAATAGCAGATGCCGATGTTGGAGGAAGACATGATAGTTGTACTTGTTTCTTGTTTCGCGTATTTTTTACAAAAGTTAAGTATCGGTATTTATCAATGCAAGTAATTTTTTTTGGAGCTCCATAAACCGCAAGAAGAAAGCGAATTCCTTCTGTAATTATTTTTTGAGGCCTGGAATCAATTTCTGTAAATACTTTAGCGCCGTCAGTCAAATCTTTTTTTTCGAATACGGACAATAGAAAGAGACAGAGAATAGCCAGATGTTTTTCATGTCCACGTGGTTAGAGGGGATTCAGTTAGGGACTGACTGTCTTTTCAATAAATGTTTTCAGGATAGTATAGTATATATAAAAGAGACACAGATAGGTATATATACATATCTTTGGAATCTGACATTATATTATTAATATCGACATGTATACAACATTTTACTAATTATTTACTTCTGATTTTTACTATTTCTTACTGTGACATTTATTTCGATTTGTTATCTATGTGCTTAATTAGAGTAATTGGTTGTGCCGTTCTAATTATTAATAATAATATTAATAATAAATCTTAAGTGCCTGATATGTATATACGTGGCTTATATGTGCATATCATGTATAGTGTGACTCTTAGAATCGCGATATCTCACGAATGGTAACTCTAAGGAAAAAAATTATATGGACTATTTTTGTAGAGAATTTTAAGATCTACAACTTTGGTTTGAGGTTTTTTTTTTGATAGACCTACCGTTTTCGAAAAAAATCCAAAAAACCTCAAATTTTGACCTTTGACCCCGAATAACTTATGAAGCACACATAGGATCGTTGGGGACTTTTAAAACTTTATTTGTAATGGTAAACCCCAGCTCTCCACCAATATTTGGCTTTCCGGGAATTTTGGTTATTTGACCACTATTTTTATGTCTAAATTGACCGGACTATTACCAAATTTAAGCAAGATCACCTTGAACACAGCCATGAAAAACTACAAACACATGCGAATTTATAATATTAGTATATGAACTTCGTAAGCCTTTTGACTAAAACTAATATAAATAAGGAAGAATATTTACGTTTATTTGTACGTCAAACGCAGTACCTATCGCAAAATATAAGGAAAATAAAGTCAAGATTTATAAAGTCTTCATTTTTACTATAAACAATGCCGGTAGAGCAGCCTCGTAATAAAATGAAGGCAAGTATGCGCTGTGTTGTGTACGATGTAATTACATTGTTTTCACATTTTCTTCTCACAAGCGGAGACAAGGAATACTTCAGTGTTGTCTAAAGTATGCTTTAGCAAAAACATATTTTTATTTCTAAAATATCGATGTATTGTGCTCTTTACAGAGCGTTAATTTAATAGTATCTAAGATTAAGGTTTTTATTAATACATCAATAGTTTAAATAAATTATTTTTCCCTTAATCTATCACCCACTGGTGGATAAAGGGTTCCCCCTTTAACTTCCATTCTTTGTGCTCTAAGGTCACAGTTTTACAGTTTGGCTCGAATGGAACCAGATCGTCTCGCCATCTTTTCCTGGGTCTGCCGGTCGTTTCCGACTATCGGGCACCGGGCACTGGGTGTTGAGCTTCCCATGTCTTGCTTAGTCACTTTATAATACATATTTTTTTATAAATCAATACGTAAGAAAATTCATAGAAATAATTAATACGAACAAGAAATAATACGATCAATTTATTCATGTGAATATTTTGAATTTTAATCTTTTTACGGCTGTAAACACGAAAATTTTCAGCGGCGGAAACGGAAACTGCCGCCATACGTTCAGAGAATTTAAAACAGTACAAAACCTCTGCTCAACAAATCTGCCTTATCCACAACATTTATAAACTTTACCACATAAAACTGTATCCGAGGCAGCTTTCTAATTTTTCATTCAGCTTTCTTTCTAGCATCACTATTGAGTGTATCTAACCTACAGACCACACGCCAGTCACAACATCAATATGCGAGCTCCGAATTCATTAGATGTACCAATGTATGTAGATAACATGTGCGGTATATAAAATACATTCCTAAAATCTGAAAACACGAAACCGGAAACTTATGTTCATTTAATGTTGCCATTGTAACCCTACACTGTAGATCAGTTTTTTTGCTTTTGTACGATTTGTGCTACTTGTTAAGTGCGCTTTTATCATAAAGGCATTCATCACTCTAAATAACCAAACATCCGGATTCATAAGCAAAAACGAATCGTCTTAGCAAAAAAATTCCAAATGTCAATGTGTAGTATTGGGCCAGACTTCCTTATTAACCCTGTCATAGCACCAATAGGCAGAGACGTTGAGCAATACTGCGTTTGCGCCTTAGCTCACCTCTGGCTGTTCTATGTATTTATTTTTCCAACTAGTTTAACAAGTTATCGCGTCACGTTCCGAATCGTCGGCGCCGGCGCCGACCCACAGCGAACGGAACATGAAGGTCGAACGGATGAACTTATCCTACTAACACCTCGTAGCGTACGTAACCTCGACATTGAATGCATCGACTTCGAGTCACAAATTCATATCTAGCCACTTGAATGGAGGGGAATGAAATTCAATAGGTGAATTAGGCAAACGAATTGTCAGGGTTCTATTGTCGTAAGTTGGTCATGAGTTTCCAAGCCACCGACACATGTATCATTTAGCTTTCATAACTTTTAATTTCGTCCTAAACAATTGATTATCACTTACAATAATTTTATTTTTCGCACAAAATACTTGTACAAATACTTTTTAATTCTTCAATTGTGTGGCGTTATTATTGTTCCTTGATAGTTTAGCACAGGAGAAATAATTATATACTTCAGTTGACGATCGAGGTTCACTCGCAATTATTGGAGTACGAAGGTCCTCGGCCAAATTGTTGACTGAATTACATACTTATAAACCACTTTTTTACAAATTCCCTCGTCAACAACTAACTTAGCCATGTCTGAACTGTCCGTGAGGGGGAGCCGCTTGTACATTTTGTTCGTTGCAAACACTACCATTGTGTTTCCAAATTGGTGGAAGCTATTGACACTAATTGACCTATCTAGATATGTCATCTCTTTCCTATGTTAGAAGCAGTCTTCCAACAATTATTACAATAATTCAACCATGTTTAACATTATTATATTACAATGTGTTTATAATCTCATGATGATTGCACAGTCACTTAGAGGCAAATACTACATGTCTGGTAAAATTGGCTTTAGAAGACGGAATAACATTATGTAGGTAGTTATGGTAGGTGGTCGATTCAAAAGAAACCAGATTGCGAAGAAAATAACTCTTATAGTACCTACCTACATTTTTAGTTCAATAAACTGTGTGATACGATGGAGACCAAAATCCAATTAACAATCATACGACTCCACAATCAACCAGCGCGGGCGCTATAAAAGCAAATCTACGTTTTAAAACTAATAGAACATATTCTAAAGCTCGAGGCAAATTGTCTGACACAGCGTTAAACGCGACAGAACTCGGAAGGCGTATCTGGTGAACGAAGTTTAATTAATCCGTGCTTTGAGTACTTGAAGCTGTATGCCAAGAGAACAGTGCTGGGTGACACTTATGTCAATGTCATAAGAAAATTAATATATTAATATTAATAAGATATAAAATTAATTCATCCACGAATCAACATATTGATAATTCTATAACTGTAATTCGGCAAGAACTGGACGTGCACTCAGTCCAAGTGACGATTACAAAAGTATGTAAATACATTTGTATAGGGTCGGTACTGGTATATTTAATACCTAACTTACTTATTGATATAATTTTCAATACCACATTTCGAAGCTTTATATTTAGACCAGGGTCGATAATTTTTAAAACAAAATAAATCATAGTAGGATGAAACCCATTGGAGGAGAATATTAAAAATAGAAGGAAAAATAAATTACGGGCGATCTGAGGTCGGGAAGGGTTGAGGGATGAGGTTTTAAGGGTAAAAAACGATTTATCTCGATTTCCGGCAAAACTATATGTCCTATGGAAAAAAGTCAAATATCAAATACAACTTTGGGTAGGTAATATAAAGATCTACAACTTTTGTATTAACACTTTTTTCACATAACCTCAAAATTTATGTGAAAAATTCAAAAAACCAAATTTTTGGTTTTTTATTTAACTTTTACAAAAAAAATTTCGAATTATTCGATAAGGTGAAATAATAAATATTTCAAATCAAATAAATTACAGTGTATTTGGGACATAAAAAGATAACTCTCTATGAAAATGTGATGCAAAAGATACAAATGAACGTTTGCTATCATTTTCGTTCATAAATATTTTTCATGTTTATCGTCAATCTTTCATGTTATTTGATAGGAAAATATTTATAAATCTGTGGTCCTATGCGCGTGTATCATTTCTATGAATACCCGCCTACGCAGTTTCGGAGCAGACTAATATAATACCAAGGTTTAGGTATTCCGGCAATAAGTAGCAATAATGGTAATAATCCATTAAGATCAGTAAAAACTACGAAAAATTTGTCCCGATAACTTGTTTGCAGCTTAAGCGTAACTGGATGTGACATTTCATTATCGTTTGTCATCGATTTCACTACAAGTTATAAAATGAATGATTGAGTGATATTAAAATGTGAGTGATATGAAGTTTGTAGTGAAATAAAACTTTAATCCGAGGCTACATGGTAACTATATTTCAATCACAATTAAAATATAACACCGCACTAAATCGGGTCCCACAGAAATGAGCAACGTTTTTCTGCCAATTGCCAAAATTCAACCTTTTCTTGTCATGATAACCTTAGTGTGTTAGAAGAACAATTTCTTGTCTTGCAAGTAAGATATTATCATCTAAATGAAAAATCTGTTATTTTCTGTAAACTCAATATATTAGGTTGGGGAAAAAGTTTTTTCGCATTATAGTATGTATGAACTTGTAATAAAATCTCTTTGGCTATACTATTTGTATCTGGCTGGTTTTGATATCATTAAAAGTTTAAATTTTAAAGAACATAATTCCAAATTCAAATTAGAAAAAATGTGTGAATTTTATTTGTTTTTCGTACTGTCAAGATGAGTGAATGTAATGAATAAATTCGATACATTTTAAAATTTTACTACAAAGAAGGTAAAAATGCAACGCAAACCTCGAAAAAAATTTGCGATATTTATGGACCTAGTGCAGTGTCTGTGAGAGTAGCACAAATTTGGTTTAAGCGTTTTCAATCCGGAAATTTTGATGTCAAAGATGCACGTCGCTCTGGTCGCCCTATTACGGATAAAATGGAGGCCATTTTTGAAAAAGTGGAGCAAGATCGGCATATCAGTAGTTACGACGTAGCTGAAGAACTGGGAATTGACCACAAAACAGTTTTGGCGCATTTGAAAAAAACTGGGTACACAAAAAAGCTCGATATTTGGGTACCTCACGAGCTCACTATAAGAAACATAATGAACCGTGTACTCATTTGTGATTCTTTATTACGACGTAATGAAACTGAACCATTTTTGAAGAAGCTAATAACTGGTGATGAAAAGTGGATCACTTAGGACAAGAACGTGCAAAAAAGGTCGTGGTCAAAGGCCGGTCAGACTTCACAGACTGTGGCGAAACCCGGGTTAACTAGCAACAAGGTGATGCTGTGTGTGTGGTGGGATTGGAAGGGCATTATTCATTATGAGCTGTTACCACCAGGCAGGACCATAGATTCTGGACTCTACTGCGAACAAATGATGAGATTAAAGCAAGAAGTTGAGAGAAAGCGGCCGGAATTAATCAACAGAAGGGGTGTGGTTTTTCATCATGATAACGCTAGACCTCACACAGCTTTAGGCACTCAGTAAAAATTAAGAGTTTGGCTGGGAGGTGTTAATGCATCCGCCGTGTAGTCCTGACCTTGCACCTTCAGATTTCCACCTGTTTCGGTCTCTTCAGAATTCTTTAGGCAGTGTCAGGTTAACATCACGAGAGGACTGCCAAAACCACTTGTCGCGGTATTTTGAACAGAAGTCCCAAAATTTCTATATCAATGGGATCATGTCCCTACCTACAAGATGGTTAAAAGTTATCGAACAAAATGGTAAATGGCTTGTGTTATAGATACTACACACTTGTGTTATGGACTGATATACTACTTTAACTATATTCGTTTTTTTGTAAATGCATACATTTTATACATAGAAAAACACCCAGACCCGAGACAAATACTTGCATAACATACAAACATTTGTCCCACAGCGGGCATCGAACCCGCACTCTTTTGCGTCTCAGGCAGGCCTTCGCCCACTGCGCCACAAAGGTTGTGAAAATACTAGTGACTGAAACCTAGTTTGTAATACATCAAGTAAGGTGGTTCCATTCATCACGCATCCGAATGAAAACCGGCGTAAACATTATTTAAATTGCAATCGACTGGAATTGATTGAATTGCAATGCGTCGATCGGACCGGCTCTCGCTACACTGGCCAGAAACAGTCAGCTAATTACTGAACGCTGAAATTTTGCTGAATCTAATTATATCCATGTTAAGCATTAATTGAATTCCATGAGTAGCATAAAACCAAATTTCTACACCAAATTTTGTTGTGTTTTGACTACTAAGTAGGTATGTGACACGCCAAGCGGAATGAAGGTTCGAGTTCCATGGTGGCTTTAACGATCTACGCCTAGTCAGAGTATCGTGTTACGATCCATCAATTCGTATTCCGATATTGCTCCGTCTAAACAATATCACAGAATAACGTAAGAGTTACGATAATACTAACGATTAGGACATACCTACGGCATCGTACGACTTAATATCGATGCAGCTTAAAGTTTGCCGCCGACTGTTAAAGAACCAATAATATGAAATAAAACGATCATAAACTAACCTTACTGGCCCTAGCAGTTGATAATTGTTTTATATAAATTATGTAAGCATATAAACTCAATTTTCTAGCCATAGACAATTATTTATAAATAGAAAAAAAAAAGAGTATAGAACACTGACTTTCAATTAACAAAAATAAACTTGTACAAAATCAAAATTACATTTGAAAGAGGTTTAGAATATCACTGCACATGAGAAGCTGGTGTTTTGTTAAATAAGCAATTGTTTTACAAAAAATTTACAACGAATATCACCTAACATAAACTTGTAAGCCTCGGAGTTTTCCGTAGAGATCAAAACGTTCGACCGGCATGAACGAATGTTCTGCCTCACAGTAAATTCTGTAGCTCAGGCACAGGTAAATGTCAATTCAAAATGATGATGCTGCAAAGCAGCTCACTAGCAATTAGTGTCCTAGTTTTGCTCGAATTATCCTAATGAACATGCAATTGGTGCTGGGCTCGAGCCTGTGGTCTAGCTTCATTATTAAATTAATAGCCGTCGTTGGAGATATAAACGTGAATATTAGGCGTCAAGGCTTGCTGACTCAGTGCTGACAGACTGTTTCGATTAGGCTCTATATATCAAACGTGGTCATTTCACGCAAGATTCGTAAGCGATTGAGAGATTACGATAGATTGCTAGTATTTACTCGGCGTTTTGTATTACACAAGTGCGAGCATAAATGACAAAATTAAAGTATAGAAACAAAAATCATATTTGATTTAAACCTTACGTTTTCCGTGAATATTATTATTAAATTATTATCCTTGTAATTTCGTTATATATCCAATTATTAGAAAGACCAATCCCACACCACTTCCCGTCTACTACAAGTACCTACGTAGACGGGATATCCTTAAAACCCGTTTTTAATGTTTTTATTTTATAACTTTGTAGAGGTCACTAACGTATTACCGTGCAATTTTCATCACGCTAAAACTCAGTCTGCGAGCAAGATAAAGATTAAGGGCGCGGACAGACAGACGTACATAGCGAAACTATAAGGGTTCCTTGTGAACGTCAGAACTCTAAAAAAACGCAACATTTATATTATTTTTATATATGTAACTCATGATCACAAACAGCATGGTGTCAAAATTGGTATTTATTATTTGTACAATACTGTTTCACCCGCACGCCCGGCAGCATAATTTGATTTCGCAAACCACAGACAATAGCAACACTGAACCATCAAACGCTTCAATTCACGGAAAATTTCGTGAAAATAGACAATACATTTAAACCGTACATGGTATTGAGCGGACTATACAAATGAAGTATTATAAAAACAAAAATACAATTGTGAGAAGATACTTGTAATATTGAATGAAATGGAGATTAATGGCGTTGCCACCGCAATGAGTAAATTGGGCATATTGGTTGAATCACATATCACAAGAGAGAGCAATCATCCAATGTCTCTTATTTTTAACTGCTTGTAAAATGATTTCGTTCTTATACTAACTATATTTGAAAGTTATCATCAATGCGTTGTTCTTAGTGACAAATATCTTTTCAGTTTCATTGTGCTATGGAGTTATATTTTACAAACTTGAAAATATAATTTGTCTTTTCTTATACCCCTTATATTGGTTGAGTAATTACATTAAGAATTATGTAATTACTCAACTTTACATGTAAAGCTGCAACAATATTTACTAAATGTGAATACGACGGTCAACAAACTAGACCGTTTTAAAGTACCTACCTATTAAGGGACTTAATGATGCTGATTCTGTTCATTCGCTGAACTAACTAAATGCAAATATGTTAAATGCAAACGATCTTAATTGTTCAGTCTAAATTAGTGAAAACATTTGAATAACAGTTCTTGTATTTTATAAATTGACGTGTGATTCACATGATTTAGCTCATAAGTAATCATGTCATTTAAATATGTTAAACCTAGACTACAGTGTAAACAAAATAAGATCATTATGGTATACAAAATTTTAGCTAGTCCAGCAAAACAACACAATCAACACAAACAATCACAACAAATGTCGCATTGGCTAAATTTATTCTTACCAGCTACTTCCGAAGTCAATAGCTAATAACGGTCTCAGTTTCAAAATTCACATATATATTTTGAAGATGTGACTAACGATATTCTAGAAAGCCACACGACGCGACGGTGTGGCGCGGTTCATTCATGTCGAATTGAGGGGAAAATTGGTGTTGCCAAGTTAGCTTTTATCCGATGTCTACGTTGGCTCAAAATTTTATTAAGCTTTGCCGTTATTTAGTTGATCCTCCTCTGCCCACGTTTCAATATGTGTTACAAGAATCGCCTCAGTAATATACAAGGGAATCTTATATCGTATAGGAATAGCGAAATAAACGACTCGTCTCCAAATCTCACCTCAGATTTCACCTATTCTAAAGCATCCAACCATGTACTTGTGTATCAAATTCGTTGCATTTATGCATATTATTAGTCCTAGCTGAATACACAGTCGCAATATATAAGATATTGCGAGAGGGCAATTTAATATTAGATTCCTCGCATAGAGGGAAAAGGAATTGACTAGTTCCTATTACAAAGCAATGAGGTACAAAACTCAGAGCAACATGAGCTGCTTGTAGAATCGCGAGTTCTTTGAATTTCTTCTGTTTAAATTTTGGATGACTTGTGTTATGCATTAATATTTAATTATTATTATGTTAACTCAATTCAATTCAACCTTGTAAAGCTCATCTATGGAATAATAATAAAATATAACTTCTTCAGGCTGAAATTATAATATTACTATGTAGACTGAGAGCATCAAGTTCAAATTTATACCAAATATAAAGATTTGTGAGCTTCTTTTTGTTCTTCTTATAGTGTCACTAGTTATTTCGAGATTATAGTGCCGTAGAAAAATAAATGAAAAATCAATGAAATATGATATATTATAATATAGTCGTATTACGTGGGGAAAAGTGTCGAAAACAGTTCTAGTTTTCGTGGCGAACTTGGCTGAAGTCAGTCGAAAAGTGTTTGCTACCGGGGCTTCTGTCAGAAGGCTTCGGAATTTTCTCACTACCGCTACCAAAATTGCTCTTGCACAATCCCTCCTTTCTTTCAATCCTTCATTATGCTGAAGCCTGCTATCTCGACATCACCAAAGAGCAACATTATAAGCCTGGCGACTCCAAAATTACTGCATATTTGGTTTGCGCAGGTATGACCACATTTCTGATTTTAGCAATAAACTCAAGTGGTTACCAATCCGTTTTCGACGGAATGCTCACATTCTCAATCTTCTCTATAATATTCTGTTCTCTCCTTCAACTCCCTTTTATCTTTTATTCTCCCTTTTATCAAAGAACGGTTTGAATTTCTCTATCTCTCTAACCCTCGACCTCAGATACCAATGAACTTAATTTTTTTATAGAAAGTCGTTTACAGTGCAGGCTGTCCGCTTGAGGAACGCGTTGCCTGTAGATATCAGAAAGGCCAAGACTCTTCCCATCTTAAAACATTGTCATGAAACATTATTTGTCGTGCTGTTATACTTATATATTTCTATATTATTGATATTTTGAACTGTTTACCTTTAATTTATTGAGTACATAGGTATGTATATATATATATATATATATATATATATATATATATATATATTTGTTTAGTTAATACATATGTATAAGTATGTAATTATATAAATACACCACACCGACATGCCCCTTCAATGTTTATTTATAGTCCAGTCCATCCAACGGTTGCCTGGTAGATCTCGAAATTAGTGATAAGGCCGCCCATTGCATTGCCTTAAATAAATTAAGTTATTTTTATTGTAATATTCCATATGGTATTTATTTATCTATCTCAAAAATCTTTTATTAATTAAAAACAAGTAGTACATCATTATGTGTTGGGATCTCTTCGGTTAAGTTAAAAATAACCTGTGTTAGAAGAGTCCCCTCTTTTCCGTGGTCTAAAGGAGCACTTGAATTTAACAAAACAAAATTCACAACTACAATAAACTTAAAACATAAACATAATAGAAATAACCATTTTAATGACATACGATTACGAAAGATACAATTAGTTAGGGTATTTCATGATACAATGGTTTCAATTATTTGTAAAAGTAGGTAGGTAAATTGTTGACAAAATGGTAGGTATATAAGGTAGGTAAGATGTAGGTAAGAAGTCTTATAGTGTAGAATAGAATAAACACTCATACTAGCAGGTAGGTTTGTATATACTAATACTATATAGAGGCAAACTTTGTCTGTTTGTTATGGATGATCTCTGAACTACTGAACCAATTTAATTTAGAAGGTTCCTTCACTTGTAGAAAGCTTCATAGTCCCTGAGTGCATAGGTAATTAAATTATTGAATATCTAGGCAAGACAGGTAGAAGATCCCCGATATCTGGCATTTAAAAACCCCATCAGATATCAAACAATAAAAGATCCTCTGTCTGTTGAATGTTTTTGCATTGTGGATACGACTTGTTGTAATGTAAATGTCTGTCTCGTTGTTTACTTTATTTTATATCCTTCCGGATTGGGCTCTGAGTGGTTTAAATGCAAATGCTGTTCTAGCAGGAGGTATCTTAATTACCGATCGTTTCGTTCGTCTACTAGTTGCTATACTTGAATCTAAAACTATGTTTTTGTGCGTTGTAAGTATACATTGGAGAATAAAGAACTGTCAGGCTGTTAATACATTTGTTGGTACTAAACATCTTTTTTTTGTGCAGCATTATTTTGAGAATGGCCTTTGAGCTCTTTCAATACATATAAATTTTGTGTTAAATGTGCTACCCCAGATTGCAATAAAATATATAATAATGGACTGAGCAAGCGTTGTGTAAATGTCGTTTAAAAGGTTTTTATTTGCGATATCGCGTAGATATTTAATGACCCAGATTAATTTTCTAGTACGATTTGAGATTAGTTCAATTTGAGAGTTCCACGATAAATGTTTATCTATCATTATACATAAATATTTAGTAGAATTTACTCTTGCCAAAACTTGAAAATCACATATGTTTAAATCTATTTCCTTACAAGAGTGAGCAGTTAACTGTAGGTTTCGATTAAGTTAAAAAGTATTTAATATTGAAAAGAATATTATATTGTAAATATTGAAAGAGTAAAGCTGTGTCATCAGCGTATGAAAACACTTGACCGTTAGTTAGTTTTATATTTGTGAGATCGTTAATATAGGTAAGAAACAAGGTAGGTCCTAGGACACTACCTTGTGGGACGCCATAGTTTAAAGTATGTTCGTCAGTACTAATGATGTCATCATCCAGTTTGACCCGCTGCGTACGGTCTTTTAGGTAGCTTGTAACGAGAGTAAAAAAGGCGCCTCGAATTCCTAGCTTTTCAATTTTGCGAATAAGAGTTGGCACATATCTATCTAGTTATTTATAAATATTTGTTTGCTGTCTGGAAGACGATAGAGAGATTGTACCTACTGTGAGAACGTTTATTATAAATATATCTATACTCATAATATTATTTAGTGTACGTAAAAGTTATTTTATTATTAGATTGTTTTTATATTTTAGAAGTAATATTTACCTACTTTTACTTTTTCTCCTACTGTTCTGTGTTCCTATTTTTACGCATTATATATTATCTGTAAAGTTAATATAAGGTGTAAATAAACTGCATTTCAATTTCAATTTGATTTGATTTCAATTTTCTTTTAACTACGTAGTAATGTTATCATTAATCACTCCAAAACCAATCACAAACGACGTATTTTTTGCTTAGAACCAAAACAGTAATGTTATATGAAATCTCATTATTGCACTGTTTTTCATTATTGCACTGTTTTTTACTTTTTATTTAGATATCAATTTACCACAGAGGTTTAATATCTCCCATTAAGTTTAATACAAAATGTACGCATTAGATCAAAAAGATACTGACTGATAATAAAAATCGGCTGAATAAACCCGACTTGGTAATAAAAACAAATGGCGCGCATTTTGTACCATTGTAAAACTTTGATTCTTCATATTTTAAGTTTGAGTAGGTATATTTTATAACAGTAGGTAGATTGATAGTTGAAAGAAAAGTAAATTACGCACTTTGCTAAAGATAGTAATTAATGCACTCGTGTTAATTCAGTACTTAATAACACTCGTGCATTAATAACTCACTTTGCGCTCGGTGCAACAATCTACTATTGACGCATAAGTCGTGCCTAGCCTTTAAAAATACTCGAACATGACACGGCACGAATCGCGGCTAATCCAATTGTGGGAGATCCACTAGTTAGCAACCATATTAAAGAATGCTTTCCCAAAGGGACGCAAAAGAAATGCTTTCTATTACGTGTGAGGAGATGAAGAATCTGCTATGAAAAATTGGTATCGGAAATCGGTATGTCTTCATTTCCGCTTATTCTTACTTGAACTTAGGTTCAAATGAGATTTCAGATGAGAGAGAGCAATTCATCTAGCAATACTTGTTTCAGTGTTCCTATTGCGTTATATATCATCGTCCATATATCATCGTATAAATATACGCTACGTAAATGAAAAAAATCCTAAACAATTGCGTGACAAATATGGTTATTATACTTTGTATATGATTTTCCCGTAATTTTTGTACAAACTAAAAAAAATAGTTTTTCGCTTGATATATAATTGATTCAGGCGTGACTTTGCGAAAATCCATTAAACATTAAACAGAATTTCTTTTTAAAGTTGCATGGTAAACGCTAACTTTTTACTCACGCTTTTCATGGCTTTTCAATTCAATTCTTCTTTTCAATTGCGAGCGGGAGGGAGGTGCATGCGTCTGCATCTATCTCATTAGGAATAGATTGGCGGAATAGAACTATCTGTTTAAGTTATACACTTGTCAAACTTTTTTTTACGTTATATATTTATATATATAATTCTACTGTACGTGTGTATGTCACTGAACTCCTCCTAAACGGCTGGACCGATTTAAATGTTTTTTTTTGTGTGTGTTCAAAACCATTCTCGAATCAATGGTTTAGATTTACAATTACTACTACTACTTTTTTTTAAAAAACGGGATAAAACGGGACAGCTAGTATATTATACATTTACTACTTGAGATGTTCGAGGAGGAAAACCACAAGTTCAAGGTAGTTAGCGTATAGCAACACCCACGTCGTAATATTATATTTCACTAGGTTTTGACCGCGGCTTTGTCCGCGTGGTTATACGTGGATAAAAAGCAACCTTCATAAATTATTAAGGTCTAAATCTATATCTATATAAGTAATAAGATTCATCAAAATCATTTCAGTCATTATCGTAAGATTATGTAACACACATCCAAATCAACTTTCACATTTAGATTAATAGGATTTCAAAGCAGATTTCGGAATTAAAATATCAACATCGTACCGCGGTGGCATATTTCGGGATAATTAAATATGTATATACTAACTTTACTTTATTTCGTATATATT
The DNA here is from genome assembly GCA_948098915.1 of Lampropteryx suffumata. Classification (NCBI taxonomy): domain Eukaryota; kingdom Metazoa; phylum Arthropoda; class Insecta; order Lepidoptera; family Geometridae; genus Lampropteryx; species Lampropteryx suffumata. Next base: position 23,397,601 of record OX402544.1, read on the forward strand.
CAATTTTAATCATATTTTTCTTGAGGATCTTACGCATTTTTAAAACAGTTCCATAATTTTAGTATTTCTTTACATTTTCCTCTTTGTTTTATTCCATGGATATTTATATTGTTAACCAATCGATCTCAACATGGCTCTTAAAATCAAATAAGATGACTGTTATAAGTGACCAAATAGTTATTTATTGTATCCTTGGTTAGTAGGTACAAATAAAAAAAAAGCGCAATACACGCCGTGTAATAAGAATTGCTCAAAACCGTAATATATATGAAAGGTACTCCCGCACCCTTATGCACCTTAAAGTTGGGGATGAACTTTTCAGCAATCCCTCGAGTGGGTATGTAATTAAAAAACGAGGTCGGTCGGTTACTTCGCAAATATGAAATATCATCTCGAAATTGTTGAGTGTGTGTGTTGTGTTATGTGTATGTGTTACTAGCATATAATTTTTATGGGTGATTGTGACAGTGATATTTCGCAGCGCTTCTGTGGTACATTTCGGAGGGTTCGTTAGTCTGCCTAATGCCTAAAGTTGTTAGGTCATGAAGGACTTCATTCAAAATTCTATACGATTTCACATAAAACAGGATATTTATCATAATATGTGAGTTTTACTTCTTATATTATAAGCTGTCCTGTTCGCGACATCGTCCGCGCGTTTTAAAAAGAAAAAAAATGGTTGTCTGTAAAGTCGGTTTACGGACGATAGTTTAACGTGACAACGTCATAACAAAACAGATAGATGCGGCTTGCGCCGCCTATATGTTTTGTTATGCGCTCTCGCTCCGATCGTAACGTTACAATGAGCGTAACGGGACAATGAGTCATCCTTTTTCGTGCGTGCAGCCGGCGTTCATCGATTTATTAGACGTTGTCACGTCAAAAATATATCAGAATAAAACATTTTGCTTGATTTTTGCTTCTATATGACACAATTGTTCATGCGCGCACGCACAATGGCAACTGTTATAACCTAACAAACCGAACATAGTCAAAGGTTGCATCAAACTGACCTTACTACCTGAAATCTTTTTTTTTATAATTATTCTGGACGGAGACAAATCCAACAAATCAAAAATCATAAAAATCAGACCAGCCGTTCTCGAGTTTAAACGGTGTTACTAACACGACTTTGTTTTATATGTATAGATTAAAAACCATGATAGTTTCAAAAGTTATATCGATATGATGCCGTTATTTAGAAAAATGCATGCAATGTACGTAACATTGTCTGAATAGTGTGGTTCTACTTTGTATCGAGATTTATAAGTTGCGCGTGGATAATGCTAGATCTTCCGCGGTCGGACATGTTAACACTACGTTCTGTTTTGTTTTCTAGCCAAGCATAATTTTCTAGAACAGGAGTGCAAATTAAGCGTGAAAAGGATTAATAAAAATGTTATGTTTGCGCTCTGTTGTCTTTATTATAAGCTATGAAGAATTGATTTAAACTGTTTAAAACTACTGAGCTGACGAACTGCTCAAGATCTCGACGATATTAGTTAAGACCAGCAACAGCGTCGAGATGCAGGCGTGATTTCGTGGATAATATGTCATCATTACAGAGTATAAAACAAAGTCGCTTTCCTCTGTCTGTCTGTACCTATGTATGCTTAGATCTTCAAAACTACGCAACGGATTTTGATGCGGTTTTTTTTAATAGATAGAGTGATTCAAGAGGGAGGTTTATATGTGTAAAACATACATAATATAGTAGAGAAGCACTGAGAATTTTAAAGGTTAGCGTATATGGGTTCAACGTATTAGAACTACTGAGCTACAGCAACGCGTGGCCGGGTCAGCTTGTAATATGTAAATGTAAAAAAAATGTGTTAAATGAACATTTATACTCTTTGTTATGTCACCTACTTACCTCTATGTTATTATAGCTTATTAAAAAAAACTGAGTTAAACTTAGTTTGAAACTTAGTTTAGATATCTTGGCCATTCAGGGCAATACATAGTAGGGTAGCAGGTGACGATTCCCTGGTTCCGTCTACCGGCACTTGGGGGATGTTCGTAGCGGCAAATAGAATTTCCTTTCGCCGCGATAAATAGTCCCGTCTAGTGGCAGAATGTGTTTGTTGCCTTTTTTAGCATAGTATTAAGAATACCTACTTTTAAATAAGTAGAGTTGGTTCTTAAAGTATTTTATAAATATGTAATTATATACACATAAACATAAAATAAACAAAACACGAAAATGATCTTCACAAAAAATTACAGCGTCGAGATGCAGGCGTGATTTTGTGGCTGTGATGTCATAATCGGAGAGTGCACATTGCATACAATATCCCGTAAGAGTTGGTACCTAGTACTCGTGATGGCGTTACGTCGCAAATGCATCATTGAGTGTCTCTTTGCCGGATAAAACTTATATAACCACTATAAAAAAAGTGTGCGTTTCGAGACGCCCGACAGAAGTAATCTAATAACTTAAACTTATCTAACTAGCGCTTTGGGTTAGAGTGAGAGAGAAGGAGCTTGCCTACCGCTGCCGTATGCGTGAGAGAAAGGGAAACCAGACAGACTGGCGCCGTAACGCATTACGTAACGAAGCGGTTTACCCTACCATAAGAAGTTATTACTTCAAAAACATGCTCAGGACTATAAACTCCAGGCTTTGTTGCCATCTCCATCTCCTTAGATAGTTAGAACTAAAGAGATGTCTGATGCATTTTAATCTGTCAATTTACCAATTTTTGTAGTTTTGTAGTTCCTGTTTGATACAGCTTTGGATCGTTATTTCATCGTTTGAGAAGCTCAATGCTGTTATATGCATGAAAGAAAAAAGAATTATGAAACGAAAAACTAACAGTTTTTATTTAATACTTTCAAGTGAATACGCCTCTGTACAAATATGTTTTATAAAAAGAAAAGATCTACTTTTTTAATGTAGGTACCCATCTCTTTTGCGGCTTTGCCTAAGTACAAAGTCATTTTTTACGGCCGTTTCAAGCGGTGAGCGCGAGTTTTACGCGAGAAGAGACAGAGAGAAAGAACTCACCGATGTAACACTACTTTACGTCAGACTAGATTTTGTAAGAGCTATGTTAATTTTGATGTACGATGTATATTTTGTTACGTGTATTTTAAAGGCGAACGACGCGGTCTACGGCAGGGATAGCTATTTCTTCGAAGTCTGGCGCGTTCATAAGCACAAATATTTACAAGAAAAAGCAGGGCCACTCTTTTCTGAGATATCTTAGTAAAACAATCTTTTGAAATTTAATAAACATTGTCATAAAGTGGATTGCGAGAAAATTATTATGCATAATATATAATGGAGAAACGCCTCACAGCTATATAAGTAGTTAGTTACGGCTTTTATTTATTTATTTATTTATTATTATTATACCTACATGTATGTACCTACTTGTTCTGTAGGTGATATAAAAATCATAATAGGTTTGTATTTATATTTTATAATTACGTAGGTACGGAACGGAACGGTGGAAAGTTCGAGGGAGTAATCTCAACTACCAGGGTGTCAGGTGCCTTATTTATCAACGGTTATCGTTCTCTTCCATTCCGTCAACGTTTCGGCGCAGATTGCGTTTCAGTTTCAATGCGTTCTGATGCGGTTCAGTACAAATCGAGTGTAGTTTCATAATAGAATTGCGTTGAAGAACCGTTGAACCTGCTAGAAAATGAATTGCGGAGACTAACCGTTTTATGGTTATTTGAAATCACATCTGCATTGAGATGTTTCGAAAAAATTTACAGTCAGCGTGAAATGTGCCTATCCTCAAAAATATATTTTTTCGTCACTGATTCTTTTGGTGGTGAAAAAGAACAGTCTTCAAAAGGTCTACCGATGTCAGAGCACTAGAAATTCGAAAGAATATGTTCGTCACACATTTGGCTGTAATGTGAATTATCCACCAAGTTACTTGTTTAACTATAATAACTCACCGTTTTTCTTATTTTTCGGGGCTCCAGAGCTAGATTCCTTTCTCCTGATTGTGATGGACACCTAGACTAATTGCACATACCTGGTTTAGTGTTGGGTGTGGTGTAGTAATAGCAATAAGCTACAAAGCCCAGAAACAGCAACAGGATGGCAAACAGCCTGGTGGACATAGGCCGGCACCGAGGCAGCCGAATCCTCATATTGGACTGTGAACAATAAAAACCAGTTTAGACCCTTCAGAATCATCATTAAGTAAGTCATTTTATAGGAAGTAAGGAGACACATGTAATATAATAGAGTAAGATGGTATTCAGTGTAGTTTTGTTGTTTTTATTTTTTAGATGAGACTTTTTTTAAATTTTATCAAAGTTAGATGCTTCTGATTTCAACAAATAATTAAAAAAGAAATCCTAATACCTCTACTACTCTATTACCAACATAACTTATTACAACTTTAGAAATTCTAATCAAATGTTTTTTATATAAAATACCTAGGTCCACCTGTTACTCATTTAAGAAATTGATTTAACTCGTGCGGTATGGTTATAATGAAAAATATGTTTAAATAAGCATAAATAGATTCATTGACAGTAACTTTAAAGTTCATATTTGCTGTTTGCTGTGTTCCCCCTTTTTTAATCTCTGATGCTTATGTGAGGTAAGTATCAGTCTTCAATTCAATTCTGCAAGTAGGTTATTTATATAGGGGCAGACATCAAAGGCTTGCAAAAAATTGTGTTAAATGAACTTTTATATTCTTTGTTATGTCACCTACTTACCTCTATGTAATTATTGCTTAGTAAAAAAACTGAGTTTAAATTTAATTTAGATATCTTGGCCATTCAGGGCAATAAATGGTATGGTAGCAGATGACCATACCTTGTTTCCGTCTACCGGCACTTGGGGGATGTTCGTGGCGGCAAATAGAATTTCCTTTCGGCGCGATAATTAGTCCCGTCTAGTGGCAGAATGTGCTTGTTGCCTTTTTTAGCATAATATCGGGAATACCTACCGTTAAATAAGTAGAGTAGGTTCTTGAAGCATTTTATAAATATATAAATATAAACATAAAATAAACAAAACACGAAACTGAGCTTCACTAAAAATAAATGCTTAGAGGTATGTACCTACTTTTTACCTTTTTGTACCTACATAAAAAATCAATAACATTAGACCTTCCTTTCTATAATTTTATCATTTATACAAATAAATGAATAGACAACTCTGAACAACTCATATAACGATCCTAAAAAAACACGGATTTTATAAAATAAAAACAACAAAAAAACCCATTCCTTATAAAATACGACGCTCATCTTACAAAATTCTTCGAGTAAACAAGGAAACATTTATGACTTATCGGTCGCTATATAAATTTAACTTACCGTGTATAAGTTGTAATGTTTAATCAGGAAATATTCTCATTTTGAAAGTCTCAGAAAAATATCATTTAAATATTTTTACAGTTCAAAAAGTAGTCATAAAAGTCCGATAAACAGTAACACGCCGCACTGTATAACCCGCCCGCTCCAACTCCAAGCCACCGATTGAGAATGCGCCACAGCACAGTTAATAGATAGTACTAGATACGCAAAGTGAGTGAACCTTGCGCGAAGCGGGAGATTGAGTAGTGGTTGCCAGATAGTATTTTTAAAATTTCCCTAACGTCATCTGAATGATAATAACACGATATTGGAAAAATTTAAAAATTTATTGGTGACTACTCTAGTCTAATTATACCATTTCTCATCTTTTCTCTAAAATAATTTTCTTGGTAAATACTCGGATGCATAATTTGAAATATTTTTTGTAAACAAACAAATGCCACTGATTATCACTGTCAATGAGACAAGACAGGAAAATCATTTTTTTTAATAAACAATAAATTAATATGGGTTTGGCTGGTACTATGGGAACCAGACGACTGAGAGAAAAGTAATATTTTTTCAAGTTTATATTATTATGATTCTTCTTATAACCCAGACACAGAACAAACATCTGAGTTCATCATACAAATGTTTGTCTAGGAGAGGATCAAACCCACAACCAATAGTGCTGAAAGCAGAACCACTAGAAAAACCGATAGAAATGAGTAAAGAGACCCGAAATAACAAATGAACAATATAGCGACCGGCATAACCAGATAACGAACCAACTGTTTAGAACTTCTTACGAAAAGCCACTGTGTTCCCCGTAACAATAAATATTTTCTACTAAAGTTTATCATATTTTTGGTAAATTAGATACTTTTCAAAATAACTCTAAAATAAGTATACCTACTAAAATATTTATTATGGTATCAGATTAGTATTAAAATACAGTTGGCCATGTGTGTATTTTCAAAAGACAGTGCACATAGAGCTAAACTAAATGAATCAAACTCAAGCAAAGATCTTGCTTAAATTAACCACATTCAAAAAACGCAGAGGGCAAGTAATATATATTTGCCAAAAAAAATCGCAGACATGGTATTATTTCCCCAGTTTCACGATAAAACTTTCCAAACTGGCAACAGTAGATATAAAGTTACTACAGATGAGTTGACTTTAGAAAAGTTTGACACTGACATTCATCGGATTAAGTAGATTCGTACTTTTGGGCTTTTGGTATCTTCTCAACTTTTGTTTTGTTTTTTTTTTATTTCCTGTAGTTTCCAAAACTCAAAAGACAAATTAACTAAAGTCATCTTCCACTTCCGTTTGCCAAAATTCTGTGCGATTTGACATACCTACCTATAATAGTGAAGTAAACTTTTGTAAGATTTGTCGATAATCCAAATAAGATAATCCATCGATTCTCGATAGCAATTTTATTTACCCTTACCTACAAGGTTGTTACTCACGGGGAGGAATTTAATTTAACTTTTGTTTGAAATACAAAATTCAAAATTCAAAATAACTTTATTCATTACAATCACAAGGACCACTTTAAATCGTCTTCTTACATGCTAGTGAATCTAGGTGCCGGTTCCTCCTAACCCCAGTTCAAGAAGAATCCGGCAAGAAACTTGTCTGGTCTTAACACTTTTTTGTATGATCCTTGACAATTTTGTTACGGATGCCGAGTCGAATTGGAGCAGATTCATCCCAAGCTTTTTTGTCTTCTAAATAATCAGATATTTTATAATATGCTTTAATAGACAGTTTATGTTTAATTACGTTTTTAAATTTGCCAATCGACGAATCTAACACGTCGCTTGGGACCTTGTTATAGAAGCGTACACATTGCCCTACAAAGGCTTATTAACTTTAGCGAGCCTAACAGTGGGAACAGCGAGTTTATCTTTATTTCTAATGTTAATACTATGATTATCGCAATTTTTTTTGAATAAATGAACATTTTTGTGCACATACATTACATTTTCGTATATATACTGACAAGGCACTGTCATAATATTAATTTCTTTAAACTTATTTTTAAGTGATTCTCTGGGGCCCATGTTATAAATTGCACGAACAGCCCTCTTCTGCAACACAAATATGGTGTTAATATCAGCAGCACTCCCCCACAACAGAATGCCATAAGACATAATGCTATGAAAGTAGCTGAAGTAAACTAGTCTATCTACGTCGGTAACGAGCGGTATCTACGTCGGTAAAATGACGGATCTTTTTAACAGCGTATGCCGCAGAGCTGAGTCTCTTCGACAATTTATCTATGTGCGGGCCCCATTGCAGCTTATTATCTAAAGTAATGCCTAAGAACACTGTGGTGTCGACGAGATCTATCTTTTCGTTTTTAATTTTTACATTAGCATTCACCTGTTTAACGTTGGGCAGTATAAAACGAATGCATTTCGTTTTTTTCTCGTTAAGTAATAAGTTGTTTACATTAAACCATGTTACAACTTTAGAGATTGCATTGTTTACATCGTCAAGATTAGTAAGTCGTCGCTTTAATTTAAATAAAAGTGACGTGTCATCAGCAAACAGTACAATCTCGTGATCATCCTTTACAAGTTTAGGTAGATCATTTATATAAATTAAAAACAAGAATGGCCCGAGTATTGATCCTTGTGGTACACCCATTTTTACCATTGACCCCGGAGAACGCTTTCCATTTACATCTACTCGTTGTGTTCGGTCACTTAAGATGTAGGTAGGATGTGAGAAGCTTAAGTGAAACTCCCTTAACACCATAGTGGTGTAGTTTGCTGATTAGAGTTTCATGGTGAACGCAATCAAAAGCTTTCGACAGATCACAAAAAATACCTAAGGCATCGCGTGATTCCTCCCAGATATCAAAAATATGTGATATTAACTCAACTTTCCTTTGTAAATCCGAATTGTTTACTGTCTAGTAAATTGTTGGTATTAAAATGCCGTTGTAATTGGTTTAGTATAAGTTTTTCAAATATTTTACTAAATGTAGGAAGTACTGATATAGGCCTAAAGTTACTAGGATCGGAATGACTACCTGATTTGAATAGAGGTATGATCTTGCTATGTTTCATCAAATCAGGAAATACTCCACTGTCAATAAAATGAAATGAAAAAGCTTATCGTGCCCTCAGATGGTAATTCCACAGCGGTCACCCATCCAATGACTGACCACGCATAAGGCTGCATAAGTAGGTAGGTACAAACATAATAATTATGTATCAGTACTTACTATGTAATACCTACATAGTTAATAAATCAACATATTACTTAAAACACATAAAATGTAAGTACGTAAGGTAGGTACTTAGATTAAGTTACTAAGTAAAGACCGCTTGTGCTCGTGGTAAATGAAAACGGGTAGGTACTCATGTATAGATAATGCCTAGGTACCCTGGTCAATCAGTATGACTTATCTGAGGACTGATTATGAGTTTTAGCTTGGGCTTCATTATGATTACCTACTTAATCAATAGGTACCTAAGCACATCTAGCGGCTGTCACACTGAGCTGTTACGGTTACAATTTACCAAACTAATTTGATTAATTTGCTAGACGCGCTTATAGAATAATATTATACTTACAACAAAATAAAGAACCATTTGAACCACCCTAATCTGTCAAAAACTCGTACTCAGTCCTCAGACGACACTTCAACCGGCCTATCTCAATTCAATAGGTATGTACCTACATATATACTTACTCGCACTCGTATCGTATGTATGCGTAGGTAGTCGAAAAGTGGCGCTGTCGGAGTGTGGGTGGACTGTGTTTGTGTCATACATACCTATTGTTAAAAACATTGATAAACACAAATAACAATTACAAAAATGAGGTTAAACGAACTAGGCACCACGGGCTTGAAGATATCACACGTCAGTCTTGGGGGAGCTGCTTTTAGCAATATTTACGGGTTTGTATATATAGCCTTACTACTTTTTGGTTATGGTATTGCTTTAGTTATTTTTTTATATGCGGTGTGGTGACTAACGTGCTTATACATGAACGCCTGCGCCTGGAGCCTCATTGCAGAGTAAGCGAGTGCGCTGCGTTCGTTTTATATAAAGGTACAAATATGTAGTAGAGTAGGTACGACTAGCCTAAAAATTAAATGTGTATTCTCTCACATGCAATGTAGTTGTATACTATGCACCTATATTGAACAGTCTTGGAACATGTATCTGTTCAACAGATCCAACCGCTCGGGCATGCAGAATTGAATCTATTATAAGTGCTTAATGTAATGACTCGAACGCACGACAGAGTGGACGTAGGTATTGTTCGACACAAATTGCGCGCTCCTGGCCATATATTGTCAGTGCCTGGACCGATCGGACGATTAGTTTACCTCACAGTGCGCAAATGAGTCAAATTAAAATCAGTAAAATCGTCGCACGCAACAAGTAAAATGTTGCAAAAAGTATTTCTTCTCACGCATTGAAACCATTGGGTACATTTAGTGGTGATAATTTTTAACAGACTTAAAAAAAGGAGGTTTCTCAATTCGTCCGTATAGGTACCTATATTTTTTTTTTATGTGTGTTCGCGGATAACGTCGTCGTTTATGATCCGATTTTGATGATTATCTTTCTGTTGGAAAGGAGAACCATGGATCTGGTTTCCTTATAATGATAACCAGGATCTGATGATGGCATCCCAGAGAAATCGAGGGGAACCTTCGAAAATCGTAGTGGCGACTAGTGCGTTTTTTTTTTCATTAAGTATTTTAAAGCACTACTATTTAATGAAGGTCCGGAGTCAATCTGATGATAGAGCTGAAAGACAGTCGAGGGAACTCCTCAACGATTTACAGCAATTAGGTACCTGGTGTTTGAGCTTGATTGTATTGATGAGAACTTTACACCTAAATGGGTTGTGACTGTCTGATGATGAAGACGAAAGACAGTCAAGGGATTTTTACATTTTAGTTTACTGTTTGAAGTCGGTTTTTTTTTGTTTAAAACTATGGTCTTGTACAAATATTATTTTTTCTTTTTGATTTAATAGAAGTTTCGACGAGGAAAGAAGCATAAAGCTTATAAGGGAGACACTGAGATGCGGTGTGAATTACATGGAGACATCGCCGTGGTATGGCCAAGGGAGCTCAGAACGTACTTTGGGCAAGGTGAGTATTAGAAACCGCCTGAAATACCGTTTTCGTTTTAACTTCACACGCGTGTTTAGAACACCTCGTTCAATCACACCTACCATACACACTGTCAATCCGTCCTCGTCGATATTTTAAATTCTGACTGAACTACACATTAGAGATAAAATACTTACGAAAGTTTGTTTACAGGCGCTGAAAGGTGTATCCAGGGAATCTTACTTCATAGGGAGCAAAGTGGGCCGCTACGATCTTACCACGGAAACTATGTTTGACTTCTCAGCGGAGAGGACAGAAGCTGCAATTGACAATACCCTACGCCTTCTTGGGTTGGACTACGTCGATTTAATCCAGGTAGGTAACCTCATCCTCATCATTTATGAGGGTATCTGAGGGTTTTCTGAGTAAAAGATATTGTTGGGATCTGGGAAGTACCTAATACACGTAAGTACCTACGTAGGTAGTTCTTTCTTCCTTTCCCTTTCCCTCTCCCTTTAGCCAAGGCTATGGTACCCTTGGCAAAAAAAACTACCTCTACAGGTAGTAAGCAAGTAAATTCACAGCAAATGACCTTGCTAAGCGTTCGGCGTCCCCAAGCCCCAATATCCATATTTTGAAAAATTTTACGCGATACTAACGCCTTCTAGTTAGCTAGGAGGGAGACAATCATTGCATGTAAGTAGGTACTCTTTATTCTGCATCCGCAGGCTGATTACGAGATCCGCAGTTTTTTGAGTTTCTGAATCGATCAATCGAGATGTTCACGCAAAATCAGTTATCTGTTATTATCAATTTGATCTCGATTTTGAAATATACATTCTGTTAAAAAAGTATCGGGAATGGATTATTTTGTTTATGGTTCCTGATAAATTGTTTTGTTTATATTTTGTTGTTAGATTGGCAAACTATTTTCCATTTTAACGCGGAGTGTGAGGTGCATCTGTTATTTAGATTAAATACAGTGCTGTTTTTAGTTAAATCATATCTAGTGTGTATTGCAAATTTCACGATGGACAAAAACATCGAACAAAGAGTGAATACGGTGAATTGACTATATCAAAAACACGTGCTTATGAGTGGTACAAATCGTTCAAAAGCTGTCGAGATGTGATGGAAGATTTGCCCCGCACTGGTAGGCCATCAACGTCTTCAACTGAAGTTAACTTCTCAAAAGTGAAGGAAATTATTGACTGAAAATCCTCATTCAAGCGAGATAGCCGCTGAACTTTCTATGTCTCACGAGTCGATCCGTGCCATTTTTAACCGATTTCAAAAAAGGAGGAGGTTCTCTTTTTTTGATGTATTCAAAGATTACTCGAAGACGTCTGAACCGATTTAGAAAATTCTATACTTTGCAGGAATTTTCGCATTTAGATTTCGAGAGGTTTTAAAAAAAAAACTTTTTAAAAGAATATTGAAAGACCTAAAACGTAAAGACCTAAAGTTTTCTCCAAAAACTCAATCGCATACGCATACCTAGGATATTATAGGTCTGTGATCGCTTAGGAGTCGCTGAATACAACATTCATTCATGAAACGCATTGTTACCTACTGGTGACTAGACGAGGGTTTATGAGTTTGACATGCAAACTAGTCAACCTGAACCGAAACCGAAAAAACCACGCCAAAGTCGATCAAAAGTAGGTAAAAGTCATGTTGACTGTTTTCTTTGATTATCGCGGTGTTGTGCACTCGGAGTTCTTGCCGGAAGATCAAACGGTAAATAAAAAATAAGTATTATTTGAGCGTTATGCGGCGTTTAAAAGAGCAAATTCGAAGAAAAAGGCCAGATTTGTAGAAAGAAAATTCTTGGATTTTGCACGACGATAATGCGCATTCGCACAAGACCATCACTGTGAACGAATTTTTGACCAAAACCTCAACAAATACCATCGAGCAACCTTATTCACCAGATATGGGTCCAGCCGACTTACCTATTTCTTTATCCAAAACTCAAATCACCACTTCGTGGCCCCCCCCCGTTTTCATTTGGGAAAAGACATAAAGGAGAATTCGCGGCGAGAACTGAACTTAAAAAGCGTTTAAAAAATGTTTTGATGATTGGATTATTCGGTGTCGTAAGTGTAGTAGTTTCTGAAGGAGCATACTATGAAGACGATAAAACAAATTTGGATGAATAACTAACATTTTGTATTATTGTATTATTCATCGTTTCCCGCTACTTTCTTTTCTTTCTTTATAGGCATCTCTTGTCTACAATGTTGCCAGTGTCAAGTGATTGTTTGGTAACAAAGTCTTAGTAAATGGTCATTTGTCAATTCTAAACGTCATCGCGGAATGGCCGTTTAGAACTTTTTTGGCATTCCTCGACGTTCAAATGACAAGGCACCTATTACACTTATAACTCAATTGTCCATACTTGTCCTATGTAGTCACAATATCTAATATTACTGAATATAACGTGCAATAAAACGAGAACAAAATATTCATTTACAAGTGCTATGTTACTCCATTAAATGACAATCGAAGAATCCGACAAAGTAGTATGTCTCCTCGACTGAGAAGCTGTCAAAAAAATCCTCCCACAGATAGTATCTATTCCAAAGCATTCAACGTAAGATCACAACACCTAGTATCACTGATTATGGTACCCTACTCTTGGTATTTCCCCTCCCTACATATCGTCCGTAGCTCAACAGGTAACACTTTGACTATTGACGAAGCTCTGGCTGTTGAATTTTGTATGTAATTACAAGAGTCAAAAATGACTAGGTATTATTATTGTATGTACTTGCTACAATCTATCAATCAATGGATCTCAATTATTTATATTTATTGTTTAATGTGACCTTTCCTAGTGTACAAAATGTATCAAAAGGAAAATAAATATTTGAATTTGAATTGAATTGAATGAAAATAGCCGGTAGTTTTATGAATACACAGACACACACGTTTTAACACCCCGCTGTTTGCTCGGAGGTTAAATATGGTTGGTATTTCAGATTCACGATTGCACATTTGCGCCTGACTCCATAGTTATCAGGGAAACACTACCAGCTCTGGAACAGGCGGTGCGGGATGGCAAGGCACGGTATATTGGCCTGGCTGACTACAACATCGAGTTGATGAAGGAGCTAGTTGAAGATTCGGAGGTCAAGGTGTCCACCGTCTTATCCTACTCCAAGTCCACGCTTTTTGACAACAGGCTGCAGAATTACACGAGCTTCTTTAAGGTGATTAGTGATCTTCTTCGATTAACCAACTTATTGAGACGGTATTGTACCGTCTAGGTCTCTACTCTCGGAGCCTGAACAAATAGTTTTACCTACCTTTTTATTTGTTTTATTATGTACTAACTGCTGCCAGCGGATTAATACGGGATACCTACATTTAAAGTAGTCTACGGCCTTCATTCCGTGAAAACAAACAAAGGCGCTTTTGTTACTAATATTATTAATGGAAGTGTTTGTCTCTCTGTTTGTTTGCTTTAATTCCTGGCTAAACATATGAACGGATCTAGATGAAACTTTGCAAGGAGATATATTGTATGTTAGGGAAACACATAGGCTACTTCATGTAGGTAACTTGTAAATTGCCGCGGGCCGCATATAGTCATTTTATAAAACAGACAATAGTGGAAATTCTGTAATTTCACCAGACTATCTGTAATTTCGTATAATACGAACGTAAACCTTATTATATTGCTTAAAAGAATCCAAATGAGATAAAGTTTTATATTTACATATTTTCGTAGTTCATAGTTCATAGTTCGAGGAAGGCTTTATAACATCACGCTGCGACCAATAGGAGCAAAGCATCAATGGAAAATGTTGCAAAACGGGAAAAAATATTCATTTTTGAGAGCTTCCTTTGCGTGCACGATTTAAGTTACGCAAAAAATATGTATAGTGGGATTGTTCCTCTTCAAAAGTTCAAAAATAAAGTCCGCGGCAGCATATGTCTATCTCTTAAGATTGACTCACTATAACCTTTTTTATGGTAATCAAATTTGTTCGAAATTAATGCATTATTTGCGAAGGAGTTTTATCAACCTAATATTAATCCTTTTCCAAATAAATATGTCATTAATTAACTACATTTCAGTGTGAACAAAATTGTCCTTGACATTCTTTGATGAAAACAAATTAGCGGCAGATGGGTGACTCGTCTCTAGCGCATGGACCGCTTTAATTAGGTCGCCGTCTCCTAATTGCTCTCAGTTGCAAGACATCGCGCGCGTGAATATTTTAAGCGGGATAAACATTACTAAAATGCCTTCGTGTGCTTTTATGCGTTGTACCAATCATTCCAAAGAAAAAGCAAATCTCATGGAATCACTTTTCGCTCGTAAGTACACGAGAACATGAAATTTCTTATGACTTCACTTTATCACTCTAATAAATTAGCCAAGTGCGTGTCAGACCACTGTAGAGGCTTCAGTGATAAACATGTCAATCAGGGATTGAAATCCCAACCATTTTAATACCTTTTAATACCGAGTTTAATATCGTGTTTTCATGTTATTTTTAAGGTTTACAAGACTCATAATCTAATATACTTTACAAGCCTTGGTAACTGGGAACATTTTTCATATACTTAATTTCATCGATAGTGTAGACCCAAAACAACGTGCCATGTGTTCAACGTAAACAGCGTAAAATGTGCAGTTTAGGATTTTTGGCGACGGAGTGTTGGAATAATATCCCCCATAGATATATATAGAGATTCCTCATTGGTAAAACACAATAAGTACAAAGTTCAAAACTTATTTTCTAGAAAAACGAATACAAGGCATTCCTAAACACTTTACTTGCCGACTATACCTTATGTCTGTATACCTTATGTGCCTATGTTCTATTGCGATAAATCACACACTACAATCGCCCTTTCACTCCATATGCATATAGGCCTCTTCTGTTAACCTAACTCTATAGAGACTGCGGATATCGGTAGATACCACACAATACGACGAATTTAATCTCATTCACTCACTCATCACTACATAGCATAAAACAAAGTCGCTTCCCGCTGTCTGTCTGTCCCTATGTATGCTTAGATCTTTAAAACTACGCAACGGATTTTGATACGGTTTTTTTTAACAGATAAAGTCATTCAAGAGTCATTCATAATATAGTAGAGAAACACTGATCATTTTAGAGGTTTCTAATGTGATGTCGTAAATAAACACATTTTTTGCGCTTACATTGCCAACATTGGCTGTTCCCTACGAGATAGATCAAAATAATGTACTACAGTATTGTACACCTTAAAAAGATCTACAAAAAAGTCCGCAATTATATATGTCTATCTCGTTGTATATAAAGACATTCTGTAGTATATTTAGTATCAGCATTGCACCCGCGCGAAGCCGGGGCGGGTCGCTAGTACAAAATAAACATTATTTTACCGCGCATCTTTCCACTCACACGCACTCGAACTGTACACTAAATAAATTGCACTCACGTTCAGCTCGACATCTCGAGGGTAATAGCTGAAAATCAGTGTTAATGCCTGCGTACTTTAAAAAAACTCAAGAAAGTTTTCTACTTTTTTTTTAAAGAATTTTTTAAGTTGTTCAAGTCGAAAATATTCAAAAATTCATAACTCGAAAACTATAAATAATCGCGGAACATACATGGGGGTGTTCTATCTCTGGACTTTCGCTTGACTCTATTTTCTGGGACACCCTGTATAATACACTGCAGGTTAAGCGCACAGCTCATGCGTTCTCCTTCTCTGTTTCCCTTTCTCTTTCTCGTCACACACATCACACACTTTAGACTAACAGTACCAATCTATAGGAAAATGGGTTGGTACTATCTGACGGCCAACTCTACTGCGCGCGCTCATGGTCAAATCAAATAACGCCAGATTCCTCGGCTTCATGTTACTCATTTCCGTCTCATCACTCACACAAAAATCACTCCCACATATTGCAGGAAAGCAGGTGGAAAGACGTTACATATCAAAAATTGTAGGTACAAAAATCTTGGGTCGATCGGGGAAGCACCCTTCTGATAACTTATAACCTTACCAGTTCAGCTGGTTAGGATTGGGGACATTTAGACTCTCATAACTATCATAAATGACCACTACAAGCCTTACTCTTACTAATATTAGCTATGCGAATGTTAGTGTGGCTGTATTTTTTATTTCATACATTGTGACACTAATCTGGGGCTGGGGGCATAGCAGTGCCCCTGCCAAGTCGAGCAAAAATGCGGCACGATCGTACCGTTCTTTTCTCGAAACAGTTCAGGACATTTTCGACCCCCTATAACTTCGTTGTGGATAAAACTAGAAGTCTGAATTGCCAAGTCTATCTATTTATTTAAAACATAAAATATTTTACTTTTCTTAATTTCCAACTTTTTACGGTAGAAGAACTTAGTTGCACGAGACTTGGTTTTTTTTAATGTTATGTTTTTGATGGCATAAGTATTACCGTGCAAAACTACGGGCCCTTATTAGACTCGAACAGGCATACAAATAGACGGAAAGGTTCCTTGTTGGATTTCAGAACCAATGATATTATATATAAACTGAGGTAGATATGTTCTACCGAGATCTGCGCGGCAAGACAAACACAAGCTAATTAGCTTGAGTAGACTCAGTCCGTCCTGCGTCTGGCCGCGACGCGCACGTACTACGTTGCGGGAATTTGGAGATAGATAAAGAGTAGCCTATTTGATTAGACAGGCTTAGATCCACATCTATGCAAAGAGTGAAGTGAAGAAGTAACAAACATCCATCCATCATCAGAACTATCTATCCAGCCAAACTTTTGTACTTATGATATTAGTTAGTAGGTTATTAATAAATAAAGTAAAGTAAAAGTTTTTATTTCATTTGTGTGATAAACGACCCAAAATTAAATTAGTATGACTACAAACATAGGTAAGTATGTAGTAGGTACTTAATATAATAATTTGTAAATAAACTTTTTTTTTTTAATTTGCTGTTTATGCTGTACCCATTTTTCATAGTTCACCCTAGCTGCTAGCCGACGCGACGTCATAGGCTGTCATTGGCCGTCAGCCGGCTGGCCTCTCATGTAAGGTGTGAAAAGTATGTTTATCTCTTTATGACAACGGGGTCCTATATATCTCTGTGATCTTTTAAACTACTCAGCGATCGAAATAAAGTTCCACAGGTCCTATATAGGTATAGGTATAGCTATAGTAAAATATCGTCATATTTTTATTGCATTTTAATGAGTATAACGTCTCTATTAGTAAAACCCAATGATATTATATATAAACAAAACCTCATTGGTAAAACCTCATTGTTCGGAACCCTAAAAAGGAAAAATACTTTCACGTTTATTTATGTTCTAGGCTAAAGGTGTGGGAGTGATCAACGCAGCAGCGACTGGTATGGGCCTGCTCTGCAACCAAGGTCCGCAACCGTGGCATCCAGCCAGTGATGACATCAAGACCACCTGCAGACTCGCCTCTGAATACTGCAAAGTATTAAAATGCTTATTACTTTCTCTAAGCTCAAGTTTTTCAGTCTACTTTGTGGTTGTCTGTGCAATTAGGTAGGTAAACTTAAATTCATCTATTCAAGAACAATAGTAAATCAACACCAGAACAGAAGCACAATAGAAAACACTCATCAAAAAATATACATAAAATAAATGATAGGGTTATGATCTCTTCTTTTAGGTTTACACCTGAGTTAGAAGAATCCGCAGACCTTAAGGACCTTTTAAGACCTTTTAAACTAAACAAATCGATTTGTACTTTAATACAAAATTAAAATTAGGTAAAAATAATACGTTGGGTTCAATGAAAAACGAAACTACCTACACAGTGATTTAAGTACTTTCGCTACCTATTTTACCCATCCACCAATTTGAATTAAGCTCTGAAAAGTTTATATAAAAACAAAACAAAACAAAACAATAAAATAAAAATAACTATTTATGTTATTTTATTTTGTTGTTCTTTTATGTTTGAACAGAAAGTCCGGCAGTAAAAAATACATTAACAAGCTCTTCACTACATAGTATAGAACAAAGTCGCTTCCCGCTGTCTGTCTGTCCCTATGTATGCTTAGATCTTTAAAACTACGCAACGGATTTTGATGCGGGTTTTTTAATAGATAGAGTAATTCAAGAGGAAGGTTTATATGTATAACACATGCATAATATAGTAGAGAAAAACTGATGATTTTAGAGGTTTCTAATGTGATGTCGTAAATAAACACATTTTTTGCGCTTACATTGCAAACGCTGGCTGAACCCTGCGACATTGATCAAAATAATGTACCTACTACAGTATTGTACACCTTAAAAAGGTCTACAAAAAAGTCCACGATGGTATATATGTCTATCTCTTAGGTTATGTTATACTCATAGATAACGTTGTATATAAAGACTGTAGTATATTTAGTGTCAGCATTGCACCCGTACGAAGCCGGGGCGGGTCGCTAGTTTCTTTATATACTCAAAACATAAGTAGTTTCGATGTAAAAAAAACGAATAGTTTACCTACCTAGTCTATGCCAAAAAATATTTACAATCTCTGTAAATGTTTAGAAGGAAAACTAAAGATAAAAGAAACAAATTTATATTTGTGTCGCCATCAAAATATTATAATATATGCTGCTGCCCGCGGTTTCGCACGCGTGGTACCTATATAAAAAGTAGTTTATGTCCTTCTCCAAGGTCCCATCTATCTCCATCAAAATCGGTTCAGCTGTTTAGGCGTGAAAACGTAACAAACAGACAGACAGACAGAGTTATTTTCGCATTTATAATATTAGTAGAGATTTTTAAATTTTGCTAGTGGGTCCGAAATTTTAAGATCTTCTAATCTATGTAGATAACTTGATAACTTGTTTTAACCTGCACAGAGTCTAGTATTTTTTTAAAATTTGTTCTGAATATGATGTACCTACCTACTGAAAGTTTGTAGGCAATTTCTAGGCAGACGAAAGAGTGTTACAATCGCTGTTATCGTTGAAGAGTTTAGATGATGTCTAACATTCTCCGTTAGGAAAGTATATGCAAAAGCTAATAATTTCGTCTGTTGCTGTAGGTCGACACCTCAGCTAAATTGACACCGTAGTAAACATGGTATAGAAAATGCCTCTAAAATCTCTCTCTCCCTATCCTTTTCGAGTATATTTTAGTGGGGGTTCCAGATTACGCAAGTGTGTGAAATAATTAAATTTTAGTGGATGCGTATTTAAAACATTTACTATTTCCTAAAACGAAGCCTAATGTTTTGAAACTTTTGTTAGCCATGTTCAGTATATGTTTATCATATTTGAGTTCTGTATCAGTACGGGGCGATCTAGGTAGGTATTAGTTATTGCGGAACAACTGAGATTGGAACCTAGAGACCTACGAGTAGATTCTTAATATATGCCCAGATCTTAAAATACCATGCATTACCGGGGGTAAGTTAAAATAATATAAAGTGGTCGTGCTATCCACGAACATCGACACTTCCAGGAGCAGAAAGTTGAACTGGCACGACTAGCGACCTGGTTCACCCTCAATCAACCCGGAATCGATACAAATATCTGCGGGTTTTACAATATAGATCAGCTGAGGGACACCGTGGATGTGATGGAGACAGGACTCACTGGTCACGAGAAGAATGTTCTGCATGAAGTTCAAACAAGGCAAGTATCCCACACAGCGGGCTGGACGTAGGTATGCTGAATCTGGTCGTGTAGATCTATCTATAGGTAGTGGTAAAGGTAATAAACAATAATAAACAAATAGTTTTTGGCAAAAATGTTTATGTAATGTAAGTAAGTATGTTGTATAGCATCCCTCAGAGTAAGTAAAACATACTAAAACATGTATGTAGGTACTTCGGTACGTATCTACCTTTCTAATTGTTTTAATATCTGCTCATAAGTCGGAGTTCTGGAAGATCTACGCAACACGTGTCAGCAGTATTCAAGGCTCGGTAAGTAATGACGGTTTATATTTACGTAATTACATAAGTACGAGAAGTCAGGATCCGTCAATCTTTCTGAATTCTGTACATTTTTTCCTTCTCTGTATTGAGTTGATCTACCTTAGTGATATAATATAATACCTCAGCCGCACCTATCTATCAGTCTCAGACCAACATATTATAGTAAGTACCTACATATAGTTACCTTATAAGCTGTGCGTACCCTTATAAGCTAAGGGCTAGATGGTGTAGTGTGGGATTCCTTCCAATATTCATATTTATATATATTTGGTCTGAGGCATTCAGCTACAAAGCCAAATTAGTACTAAGTACTTCGATGCTCAAAACACATCTACCCTGGAGTTTTTAAAGTTCCACAAACGAGGTGAAACACTACGATCGATCAAGGAGTCCCTATTGAAGTTCTGTCAAAACAGCTATGTTTTGTATGTAAATTGAAACATATTTGGTAGAGGTACCTAAGTATACTTACGTGCATATTTTTTCAGATTTTTCAACAAGGAGCCTTTACACTGGGATAATGTAGAGCTACCGGCGTATAAAGAAAAGTTGAATAAATGCTTGAATTAATATTAAGTACTTATCAAAACATTTTTACTGTGTGTTAATAGGAAGGTAGGTATCTAAATTTTAATCTTTAAATAAAAACACATTTGTCTTATTTGGTTTTATTGTTTATGTCGAACTCAGACAGAGGTCTCTGCCTGAGATGTCAAACAGGAATGTACCAGTAAAATATTTCATGCTTTCATGCAAATTTCATCATGGTTTTATTAAAACATTACATTGATGCTGTGAGATAAGTAGATGGAGTACCTTACCTACGTTGTAGGCACAACAGCTAAATAAAAGATGACTTTTAAATGTTATTAATAGGCATTTACCTAAAGGTAAAGCAACAGCAAACTGACCATCAATGTAATAAATAGGTTTTTTTTTTTAATATTTCAATTATTGCACTACAATAATTCAAAATTGTCGAGATTTAGTTCCTCTGAATAAGAAAAAAGATGGATCAGTACATTGTACACCTAGGCGAGAAAGTGCCCAATTCCTATCGAGTGTCATTTGAGGCCCGAGGTGCAGCCGAGGGCATTAAATAACACGAGGTAGGAATCGCACTTTTACCCGAGTGATACATAGTGTTTTATATTATACTACACCTACGAGGAAAATAAAATAAAATCTTCACTATCACTCGACGACATTCTGTAGAATTTTGGTAATACCAAATACCAAAATAAAACATTTTTTTCTTACTTACATTTATTAAAACTTATTTTCTATTTTTTTGTTTGGTTTTCTATATAAAGCGTGTTTTTTCGTTTTTTTAAACTATTATTTATTCAAAATATTGTTCGGAAATCGGAAGAGGAATTAATCATTTGGCAGACTTGGAGTAAAAACTTTTTGTTGTTTGTTGTATAATTGAAAATAACCATAGCTACCGGCTAATCTATGAAGAAATTAAAAATAACACGTTAGAAATGGATTTCCATATACTTTTCTCTCCCGCAAAACACGTTACAAATCCGTCCCGTCCCGCATTTTAGTAGGCCAGAAATGATGTACTTTTTAAGTTATATTTGGAAAGGGAATGGCCAAGTTTCTCAGTAGGTGTGGTATAAATTTAATTAAAGTTAAAATTTTAAAAACATTCGTGAGTTGTACTACTTATTATATACATTTTGATAAACACGGGCTTTACTCACGTATTATTTTGTCGATGGAGGCACTGTTTCGATTCATCTAGATAATCTTCATCAGTGAGTAAAGCACGTGTTTTTCAAAATGTAAAATTTTAATTTTACGGAATTTAATGTATAGGCCTCTTAAATCCAGCTCGTGCCCACCTTTGAGTCTGTCTATGATGCTGAACCAAATTAGTTAGTAGGTACTTGATCAAGAGTCAGGACGAATAAATAAAGAATATTTTGTTTGTGGTTAGTATTTAATATTTTTTTTAGAAAAGCCACCACGTTTTTTATAACAGTTAAGATAACATGTAACACTAGAAACAAAAAGAAATCACAGAAACAATTAGGTACATAGGTAGTACTACAATAATTAATTTATGTTAAAGTATTAAATCAGGTGAGTCAACTAATTAATCTTTTTTAAACTAAAATAAATATTCACTACGAAATAACTTAAAACGAATCTTTTACATAATATCTAGATAGATACAGTTAAGAATTTCAAAATATTTAACATAAATGAATATGGTCATAGATATTGTGTCACCAATCATTAGATCAATATTCCGCTCACGACCCGTGGTACAACTGTGATGTCCAACTGGTTGTACTACGGAGAAGTAAAGTTACCCACGGTTCAACTGGTTGTTCTATGGGGAAATATCTTTACCAATGGTTCAACTCGAGTGAGTTGTTCTTTCCTTGGTCCAACTAGTTGTACTACTGGGAGTTGAATGTATCTATGGAACAACTACTGGTAATAAACAGGAAAAGGTAATCTATCAATGCTGAAGTGCAACGCAATTACTACCTCTTTTGATTAATTGTCTATTGATGATTAAAACGTTGATATTGACGCGTGAATATTTCTCGTTTTCACACGATACCAAAGTAAAATGTCGGAAAATTGTGAAGTTACAATAATTGAGAGAAAAGGCGGTAATGTTTTATTACCAAAAGGTCGACAATTTTACAAAGTGAAAGCTTTAAAGATGAGTCGCGTGGCGCATATTCGCGGTGCTCTATGTACAAAAAACTCAAATGTTGTGGATCTGTTACAGTTAAGGTACGACTGTATGTATGAGTATTAGAGTGCGTTTCCAGTGACGCGGAGCTGTGTAGAGTGCAGAGGAGTGGACCGTGAATTGTCAATCATAGTGCTCGTAATCTCCCTCTGTTTCACATTAATGTAACTAAATATACTGATACGCTGCATTTTAGAGTGAGAGTGGAACTCAGCTCCGCTCCACTCCGCTTCGCTTCAATGAAAACGCTCTCTACACTCCTTCGTATTTATTTTTTATCAGGACATGCAAATAATTAAAGAAAAAAAACACTCTTGCCAACCTAACTACGGTAAAAACGAAATAGCCGAAACAGTTTAAAAAAGTTTAAAAAATGAGGTTCACGAATCTTGTGACATAAAATTCAAATCGAAACCAGTTGGTAAGCTTATGTTAGAGTATAGAAAACAATGCGCAAGGCGAGCAAGCAAAGCGAGCGTGCCGCGGCAGCGGCCGCCGAAGCGCTAAAAGAATATAGTTCGTTTGTCGTTTTGACTTACTTACTACTGGTACAATCTGACGATTATCTAATCATAATCTAATCTAATCTGACGATTGTACCAGTAATAATGCATGGACATGTATTTCTACTGGAAGAAATACTCTAGGTGCAAAAGATGGACTAACCGTACATGACAAATTAAAAAGGTAGCTGTAGAGTCGTATAGATAACAGAGGCTGCACCGGAGAGGAACAAGTGGAAAGAACCGCATCATTCACTGACAAGAGCAGAGCTCTTAAATTAGAGGAAGAATTAATTATTGATTACACACAGATAATATCTGTGTGTATGTGTAGTGGTTAATGGAGTTAATTATTTCTAAATTAATCATAATATATTATAATAGAACTATTTAAAGAGATAAAAAACTAAAGAACTAACTTAACTGTATAACCGAGCCTGGAGACTAGTTGTGAGAATGTTTTTGTCTTTTGTTATTGCTATGTGCTATATTATTATTATTATTGCTATCATACACGTACATACACGTCACAAAATACTACATTTTGCTCCGCGCTTGGTGTTTGTTTATCACAAAATTTATCTAATTTATTAAATAGGTACTAATGAATATGCTCTTCTATTTTCTACAACAAATATATTTTTGAGTGTACGTGATAGTAATGCTAAAATGATCTTATCCGCACCCAGGGTTGTCATATACCCCGTAATATAAGTACGGGTTTCTCCGTTTTTCAGGCTATACAAATATAAGAACCCGTAAGTAGCAAAACAAAATACGGCTCATAATAAACAAAATAACAATTAGGGTTTTTAACTGCTTCAAATGCTCCAGTAGAAATAATATTTTTTAGTGTATAATAGTTTAAAAAGGAATGAAAAAATGATTTTTTTAAATCAAATTCCCCTATTTTCTTACTCTAGCTAGACCCCTTAAATACGGAGTGGCAGATGGCAACCCTATCCGCGCCTGTGTTAGTAATTAAAAAAATGCTTTCTTGCAGTACGTATACGAAACTGAGCAGTGAAAGTCTAAATACAATATTAAAACACCAAGATGTAGCCAATCGCTCAATTCACACAACTGCAACACTCAGAGTGATTAATGGATACTTAAGTCGCTGCTTAGTATAGATTTTTTTGTCAAAAATCTATACTAAAATTAGACAAAATATGTCTAAGGCCGGCAACGTGTGTGGTACCTCCTAGTAGCGTCATAGGTTACGGTTACAACTTGCATCAGTTAGGCCGTATGCATGCTGTTATAACATAAGTACATAGCCATTGATTACCCTGATTGTAACAGATACAAAAAATACTTAAAGTATTAACAAAAAAAATGTTTTAGGACACATCCGCCAGATTCTACATTCGTCTGATCATTTATTTCTTCCACATTTATCAGATTCTTTAACCTCTGACGAAACGATATTATTTATGATTCCTCATTCGAAAGATTTCGCGCTCAGATCGAAACCCACTGTTCTCTTTGCCACTGTTACTCCCACCTGTTCTGTTGGCAGAACTATTGGGATTTTTTTGCCATTAGTTATGTTCACAGAGCAAATAGGAAAATAATTCCCAGTAGTTCTGTTCACGAATCTTGTGACATGAAATTCAGATCGAAACCAGTTGATTAGGTTATGTTAGAATAAAGAAAACAGCGAGCGAGCAAAGCGAGCGTGTGAATGGGCGAATGTGGAATCTGGCAGATGTGTCTTAAATCAGAAAATAAACCCTCTTTCTCTAATCAAATAATTAACTAAATCTGTGTTAAAGTACGTTGTACATGTCATAATTTCAAAGAATAAAAATGGCTACATATTTAAACAATTATTTAGTATGTTTACCATAACTACTCGCTCAAGTTGGCTAAAATACAATAACAATACATTGTTAGCTAAGACATTAGTAATAATATATATAAAACTGGGGTTTATTTTATTTTTAAACCGTTATTTAAATTATAGGTAAAGGCAATTTTCGGTGCGTATATTTTTATAAGTTATTAAAACTGAATCACCCATTACATATGAATTGATTCTTATATCTGCTCTGGAACGGCTCTCCATAGTTCGTATAATTAATGGTAATTATACTTAATATTTTGTGCGCTTAACTTATTAATGCGTATTGCAGTTATTTTCGTACAGAATAATATATATTAATATAAAATACTAATGTGACATAATTATGCTATAAAGAGCTTTATATATTAGCTATATTTATACTTAAATATCTTAACTAATCACTGAATGCAGTGTCCGAAAGATAATGGGAGTATTGCTACGTTGAACCAAATAGTCATATAGTCTGGCAACGCTAACTCTATATTTGAATATATACATAGAAACACCAAAACCATTGACGAACCAAGACGCCTTTCAACTTAAACATGACGGCAATGTTTTAAGTAGTAATAATTAACATTTGACAGAAGTTAGAAACGTCTTTCACGTTTCTAAGTTAGGTCGTTGATGATTGGAACAAAAGTCACTGATGTAAAAGGATGCCATACTTAAACAAATCTTTTTGGGGTTGCCCAATGATTTAATTGCAGAGCTACGAGGCCAGACTCTTAGACCTGTTATTTATAACTATTGCAAGGCATCTGTTGTATTTTACGTAAAAATTTGTTTCACAGTTTAGTTGGTAGTGGCACAATTCTTAAACATTCGATTCGATTCGAGTTGTGTGTTAAGTTAAGTTAAAATCATTGTTACCTACATATTCCTACGAGTGTTGTCTTATACTCGTAGGAATATGTAGGCATTTACAAAAAGTATTTCAGTTAATTCTAGTCTCTATGGTACTAGTTTTGCTTAGTTTGGGGTTAGATGGCGCAGTATGCTATGTCCACCTATATTGAGGTATGGACAATAAACTTTCTATATACTGAAAGTCATTGAATATGGATTTGAAAGTATTTAAATAGCAAACTCAGATGTACTCATCTCAGTTATTATATATCTGAAATTTATCGAGATTTTTTTAGCTTTCAGTTAGCGCATTATACAAGTCCTAAAGATACTAGAAGTAACGATATTATGAAGATTATTATGTATTAAAATTTCATACAAAAGACATATTTTTTTCAATTTTTAAAACTCTATCTAAATCACATGGGATACACATCCAATTATACATATTTAGCGCGTAAAACACTATTCTAATCGAAATAATATCATTAACTGTCACACTCAAGAGAAGTCGCTCTTTAGTTTAGGGTTTCTTTGTCAAATCTATACTAAGAAGCGACTTAAGTAACCATTAACGACTGAGTGTGGCAGTAAGTATGAGAATACGTGTACTAATGTGTAAAAATACTTTAGAAATATAATTGTACTTAGTTATTTATTTTAAAAAGCCGAATTTTAGAAACGCGATATCCACGTATATAAAACTTAGAGCGATAGTTCAAAGCGCATTATTTGAAACATACGTTATTCTTCCTTCTTCGTCAAAGATTTGTTAAGTGAAAGCTGTGTGTGAGAAAATGTGAAGTCAAACCTAATTATCCTAATAGACTATTCAGAACATTTAATCTGATTATATCAACAAAGTAATGACTAGATTGTGGAAGAGATCTTCTTAACTAAATAATGCCACCACACCGTGAATCTACAACGCTTTGAGCAGCCTTAAATTATAAATTGGTCGATCGATAATTACAAAATAATATACTACGATCGTGTTATTGCAGTAACATACCTACTCACTTATTTACAATTGCCTGCTATTGTAAATCGGGCGATAAATATTGACACTGATTCTATTGTTACGTCGGATTACCTAAAATTTCATAAAATAATGATCTATTTTGTTTAGAGTATCAGTATTAAAATAATAATATTAAATTGTTTTTTTCTAGTAATTTTCACTGTTTTGATCAACACTTAAATGTGATTTACATAGCTCCTAAAATACAAGTCATCGTTCGTCATTTATGATGTATTAATCCTCCATATAAATCCTCCAGCGAAACAACATAATCAATGCCATTGTCTGTTCTGTCCTGTACTAATATCAAATAATAATAATAGCAAGAGAATGTAAGCCCATTGAGGTTTACAACACCATTATGATTAAGAGAACGAGTAAATCCAGGCATGTCCTGCCTACTCACAGCCACGCACGTGCTTTTCGTTAATTAGAAAGTAAAAATGAGTCTTAAAAGTCATCTCTATATTATTTTGTAAAGTACCGACGCATTTTATATGTTTTCTAATATTGGGGCAATATTTCATACATCTATCTTTTGAGCCGAAAATAACAATAGTTAGTTTCCAAAAAATACTTTCTTACATTGCTCGATATTATGTTTTTTAGAGTCTAAATATGGCATAAAAAGGTACTATTCTGAGTTATAGATAACCACAGTTACAGGCCGGAGGTTTTTTTATCCTTTTAAATATCTTTACAGGTGTTTATACTTTTTAGAGTGGCAACTCTAAATTGTTATAAAATTATTGATAGAATCGAATTGAATTTTTATTGAATCTACTCTCCCGGATCTGCAGTCTACGAGACCGTAATACCATAAGACTAGTAGGTAATTATTTATTATTCAAATCCACTGCAACATAAACTTTCAGTAGCCAGCCTCACTATCGGTGTTCGGCAATATTTGTTTTGGTCTCTGTTTATTGTGCGGTGAATCATGGTCACGCAACACGAACAGGTTGCCAAAACCCGATAACAAAGCTTTAAAATGCGGCAATATGCTACTCTAGACCCGATACCGCATCATAAGTCTTTTTGTTCCGTGTTATCTGAGGCCTAATACCATTATCAGGGTATATATTAACCATACCAAGACTCATTATCTCCCTAAGCAAGTTTATAAAGCTTTGATACTGAGAGAACTTCTTGAGTTTATCGAAGTTGATTCGCATAGTCGGCTTTTTGAATTTTGCTGTTTTAGTATGCCAGACGAAAACTTTAGAACAATTGTCGGCTAGCGGTTCAATGTCTTCGACGTTCACTCCTAGACTGATGAGGAACCTGTCTTCTTCGAGGCCTGCGATATAAGGCATGGTTGCGGAAGGCTTGAGGAAATCAATATTGACAGCGAAACCGGCCATATCGACCGGGAATGTTCTGGCGCCAGGCCAAGAGTCGAAGAACGCTACGACCTGGAAATGTAACATGATTAAGTCAGATTGGCATGTCGGCTCAGTTGATAATAATTCTGCCTTCAGAGCTGAAGGTTGTGAGTTCGGTTCCCTCCCAAGACAAATATTATGTGATAAACTAGGTGTTTGTTCTGTGTCTGGGTGTTATTAATCATAGTAATCATATTACAATCTATGATTAGGGCTAGATGGTGTTGTGTGCATTGTCCACCAATATTTATATTTATTATTTTTTTATTTAAAGGTTAGGCTATCCTGTACACAGAAGATAATAGTGGCCTACTTTAATGCTGGCCTTAATATTCTGATTGTAGTAACTCTTGTCTTCTGTAGTTTGTGGGTTAGATCCTGGACTTGTGATGAACATTGCGGGTGTTATAGACTAAAGTACTTTGTGATAGATATGTATTTAAAGATATATGAGTATTCTATTAGTGTTTTCGATAAAAGCTATTCTAGGATCGAAAGTAAGTTATAAAATATCAACCTTCAAATTGAAAATTGACGGAACACCTTTAATTACACAACCTTTTATTCAAAAATAGTACCAGCATACACAAACAGTACCAGCATATTTGTTAGCATCGAAGTAAATAATCCCAAGGTTACATAATTTATGTCGCATAACATGAAGCATGTTGTATGCAATTATGTTCCTACAGTTATAAACACAATGAATGCCCTTCGAAGTCTAGCAGTTGTTATTGCATTCAATATTGAAAAGGTCACTATAGAGTGGCACATTAATCACTTGTTATCAATACAAACTTCGTCACCAGTTCATAGCATCATTATCTATTTATATATAGAACTATTAACGAACACACAGAAAATATATCTACACCTATAAAAGAGCTTAACCTGACTGACTGATTAATCATCGCCGAGCCGAAACCGCTGATGCTAGAAAGCTGAAATTTGGAAGGTAGCTTCCTTTTACAGCAAAACCACCCACTAAGGCTGGATTTTTTTTAATTCAACCCCTAAGAGGGTGAAAAAGGGTGAAAACGAATATATGAAACTTTTTAACATGAGGTGCGATTGGCTTGAAACTTGATATGAGTTAATAAAATGCAAAGTAAAAGGACACGAGTTTCAGGATTTTTTAAAATAATCCTAACAACGGGGTAAAATTTAGTTTGTATGGGAACTTTTTCATGGGTGGTGTGATTTCTTAGAAACTTGGTTAAGATACTTGAAATGTAAAATAAATGGACATGTTGTAGGATTTTTCAAAATAACTCTCATAAAGGAGTAAAATGGGATGTGAATGTTTGTATAGAAACATTTTAATGGGTTTTGGTGTGATTGGTTTAAAACTTATCAATAAAATTTGGCAAGGTAATAAATTTCATCCAGGGGAAGGATTTCTTCGCGAGCAACTGCTAGTACTACATATAATAAGTATGTATTTACAAAAAAAAGAGCCATTTATAAGTATATAAGCAGTATAGTCATGAGGATTATTTTGGGGCCATATGATGTTGTGTGAAATGTCGATGTAAAATGAAATATTAATAATAACATTTAACAATTATTAATATATACCTACTACGCTCTGAAATTTCTGGCTTTTTTACTTAGATTATTTGTTATTCATAATTTTTTACTAATTTAGTAGTTAACATAAATCCCTGTTGATGAGACTTACAGAACATTCAATCTATTTATGTTTGAAGAATGATAGGCTTACTCAAAGAAATAAAAGCTAATTACCTTTCCATCTCTGACGACCGGTGATGACACACCAAAACCACCGATCAAACCGACAGGAAACATTGAAACCTTCTTCGTACTCCTTATCTCATCAAACAGTCTCAGATCAAAAGTGTTGTCATCATCTCCAAAGTACAGTACTCCCTCATCAACATTTTCCCTTATCCAGTCTATAGCAGCCCTACGGTTTGACACCCCTCGGGGGAAGTTGGATGTTTTGTAGACATAGGGCTTTGGGCTAGAGAGGTGGGTGAAAGGGAGGCCTGTTCTCCTGAAATATAGAAGAGGCAGTTAGAATGGTATGATGAGGCAGGTAGTGAGTTTCACGTAGTATTTTGTTTGTATTTGTATAAGTTACCTCAGTATGTTCAGCACTTCATCAGAGCATGCAGGCTCATCATCAGCAATGATCCAATGCAGCCTAGGGACATGCATCAAAGTATGTCCTAGTCTGGTCAGTTCTGGCACTTGTTCTGGCCTCGGGTATGTTGGGGTTATGAAGTATATCATATTTGTGTCAGTTTTATTGAAGAGATATTTGGGTTTTCGCCTGTCTATAGGACTGACAAAGCAAAGCTTGTTTTTTACTCTAACCGGTAGACCTTTTGACAAAGCAACTGAGCTGGCGCTAAAAGGAAAGTTCTTATTAGATTCTATTTAATAATAAAATAAATCGCAAAATAAATAATAAAAATAGGTCGCTTGCATATTTTCTCTTACACTAAAGCTAAATTATTTTCGGATTTTTCTATAATTTCATTAGTTGGCCACCCACTCTCCATATGTTAATGCATACTGCTATACTACATAGACCTTATAAGCAATAGGCCATATTGCACAATTGCAAAATATTATTTGATTATTATACATAGCTTAGAAAAGTAATTTTAGGTAAATACCTACTTACCTCACAAATTCCATATTGGACCAAAAAAACATACCCAATACTACACTCACAACTACAAAGCCAGACATTATACAGAATTTCTTTAATTTGATTGAATGCATCATTATTTAACTTATCCCACTGCGAGGTCTTCTTCATTTATTGACATCTGTCTTCATTATGACCATAGCATCCTATAGTTTGTGATTATGACGACAAGACAATTTAAGTCAAAGAAAACATTTACTTTTATACAATGTATTATTCAAAATTCGCTTCACGCAGTCCAGTCAGTACATTGAAAACTACCAGTGTTGCCAGGTGAAGATCGGTCCAAATCGCCAAAAAAAATACAAAAAGTAGCCTAAAATCTCCCAATTTTTTTTATACCAAAATGTATGTTTATTTTATAAATTAGACTACATTGCTTAATTCAAAGATACGTAATATACGCCTAATACGGGTAATAATACTATGATACCCTATTTTTTGCTTAGAGCCAACAGGAAATAAAACATACATAAGTAATCCTTGATATTGAAAGTGAATACTGTAAGCATGTAATGTTATTTTTCCTCTAGAGTCTCAGTAATAAAATAAAAAAAACAGGTTGCACATTTTTTGGATGGGTACTAGGGTTATTGGGTTATTGAGTTTTAAATTGCATTTTATTTATGAATAGTATTTTATTAGTTATTATAAACTTTAAAATACATTTAATATTCTTTATGTTTTTGTTCAGAATGTAGATATTATATCAAAGAACCTAACTCAGTAAACTTCTCCATACAAAAGTAGACTGTAAACATGTGAATTAAGGTTTATAATCAAATGGGGCGAGCGCGGCAGCCGGCTGTGTCTCGGTAATGGTGTCACGAGTCCAGTGGTTTAACCTCATCTAAAAATATGCGTACCGTGCTAAAAGAAGTTTTCACTTCATCAACAATAAAGCAACATAGTAAAAACGGCTAGATTTATTAACTGTAATTAACATTAATGGTTCTATTCTGTAAGGTTAAAGCTTTTATTATAAAAAAAATATCTGTTATTCGTCGACTGCTAACAAAATATCTCAGTGAGATTATGGTGTTATGGTACCAGAGATAATCCAATATTACGAAGGTATGAATGAACTGCACTGATTGAGACCGACATAATATAAATAGGCATTTATTTTTTCTTCTAGTCTGCATATTTTTTAGGGCCCGGACATATGTTTCTTTTATACGCTTTATATTAGCTTAACTTGTATGTATGTTTGTAACCGACTCTTTAGGACGCGATTTTGACCCAATTTAAACGGCCAGATTTGCACACCGGTCAAAGACCGATGACAATGCAATAATTCGAAACAACATTAAAAAAAAAAAGATTATTTTAAACTAACAAGTAGAAAAAGTAAACTAACTAACAAGTAAACTAAAAAGTAGAAAATAAATAATAGTTTAAAAAAACTAAACACGCTTTCTATAGAAAACCAAACTAAAAATAGAAAATAAATTTTAATAAATGTAAGTAAGAAAAAACGTTTTTTTTTTTAAAAGCGTGGGGTGCTTATAATATCTTAATTATTAAAATTAATTTTCTATTTTTTAGTTTGGTTTTCTATATAAAGCGTGTTTTTTAGTTTTTTTTAACTATTATTTATTTATCTTTTCATAGTAAACTTTCAAGCCTGGAATAAAAATAGTGCGGAGTGCGTCGCCTATGTAGCTTTTTGAGTCAGTTTGTTGGAAAACCGTTTCCAACGAAAGCATAAAATCATCCGTAAACGTGATTATATTATGTCTCAAATCCCATTATTTGTTACGCATGCCATCACTAAGGTGGTATATAGGTAGGTACCTACTATGAAACTTTGAAAAAACGACCAGCCACCGAATACATGTCATTCCGGCTAAAGGAACGCGCCGCAAAAATGCTAGTGTGGGTACTTAGATAAGATTAATCTGTGCGATAACTGATAGAACAACACCCTACTGCCTTCTGATTCTAAGGCCGTAGATTCTAAGACCCAGTTATTGCTCTGAGATTTTCTTTTCGAACCATTTTGTTCGCAGTCCCACTGTTATAAAACTGTTTACAAGGACATTGAGAGAAAATGCCCGCTTTCGTACTTCATATGAAACAGTGGCCTACTCTGAGCATCCAAATTCTCGCATGAACCAATTGAAATAAATCGGTAAAACATGATGGATTGTTTTACCGATTTTTTACCAATGTGGAGTAAATTATACCGATCTATATACCTACTATAATTGCTGGAATATTATGTTCACGTGTAACACACGATCCAAGTATTAGAAGTTAAGGTTTACAAAGCATGCTAATGAAGTTCTATGACTATTTTTTTTGGTTGAAAGCTTGATTTTGCCATGTAACATCCAACTGGAGTTCGGATCAGACTCCAAGATGTAAAAGGTTGGCGACGGATGCACAGGACTTATGAGGAATTATGACTGATTCAACATTTTGAACATGGTCATAAATCGCTGTCGAATCAGAGAAATCCTGTAGAGAAAGTTAAAACCTAAATTTATTATTTTTGAGAATAATCGTGCTAATTTGTCTATAATTGTAAGTTAAGGTAAGGAAAGGTATAGTACCTACTGTATTCACATATATACACTCGATATATGTATGTATACCCTCGAGAGCAATTAATCCGGGTCACTTAAAGAAACCTATAAAACTCGGAAACTAAGAATTGAATGAATTAAATTATAATTAATTAAATATAATATAAATAATTAAATTACTTTTAATGAAATTAATTGTGTTTAATAGACAATTCAATACTCCATAAATTTAGGTATTAAAACTTCTTAGTTATTGTAAAGTTATGTCATAAAACATATAATATGAAAAAGGGAGACTTTCGAAGATGGAACTACGAAATTACTGCATTTGATTTTGCTTTTGTTTCTAATCTGTCATTATTAGTGGGTATATAAACCATATTGATAGTGTTCAATATTTATTATTCAAGCTGTAATTATGTATAACTTTATTTTTCTCCTATATGTTATTACTCGTAACACTATGTCTTATTTTGATTCAATAAGTTCCCAGGACCTTTCTTCAAAAGTTCAAAAGTCGAAGTCTAAATTGCCCACGTTGTCAGTGAGATCTTCAATCGCGTCTCTCGCTCGATCAATAACATTAACGAAAGACCAAATATTTTTATTAATTTACAGATGGTCAGAGGTTTGACTTCATAGTAGTGGGTGTAGGGTCTGCTGGTTGCATTTTTGCCAACAGACTAACTGAAATTCATAATTGGAACGTCCTGCTTATAGAAGCTGGAGACGTCCCACCTGTTAAATCAGACGTAAATCTAATCAACCCTTAGACACTAAAGAACTCAATATTACGTGTATAATGCAGGCAGGTACTAAGTACTATTTCTGTGGCATTTTCTGTGGTAAGTACTTCATAGCCCAGCCTACCTATACTTATGCGATTTACTTATGTGTATAATGTTTTTTTGTAGGCTCCCGGCTTCTTTTCGCTTGTGGACAGTTCTACCTTGGACTGGAACTAGGTACACTGCATCATTTAATTTTGAGTACGTTTCAGTAAACGCAAGATACATGAAACTAGAGGCAAGCTTCTTGGTGAATCCAGCGGTGCCAACAATATGTTATACGTGCGAGGTAACAAGGCAGACTACAATAGCTGGGCTGAGCAAGAAAACGAAGGTTGAGACTGGGATAATGTTCCAAAGTATTTCAAAAAAGTGAACGTCTCAACGATGAACAGATTTTGCAGAGTAGTTCGGCTGAACTGCACGGGACCGATGGCTACCTGAGCGTCACTCATCCAACTTGGAACTCACTAACAGATATATATCTCGAAGCTTTTAAGGAAAACGATCATAACTTGATAGAAGACCTAAACGGGTTTGAACAGCTTGGCTACTCAACTTCGCAGTATAACATCGATAACAGCATTCGTCAAAGTACTGCAGTTTCTTTCATCATACCAATTATAAAACGTCGACCAAATCTATAATATGAGAAGAGAATTCATTTGTTACAAAATTCATAATCAACTAAGTTTGCGTGAAAATCGCCATCTTCTATGAGTTTGTTGTAACATGATGATAAATTATTTACTAAGATATTTTTTATGCATTTTATTACTTTGGTATTTATACCATCAAGACCAGCGCTAGAATTTGAATCCAGTTGGTTTACTATTTGACAGATTTCATCAGCAGTACATGGTTTGAATGTAGCTAGTTCGGTGTCGTATAAGATGTTTTTTTGTGGTAAAGTATAATTATTAAAATTATCGCGAAAGGTTGTAGGTATTTGCCAGTCGGAGTCTTATAGTTGAAAAGTATTTATTAAACGTTTCGCAGATATCGCTAAGATTTGTTATTAGTTTAGAATCTTTGATCAATTTTGGAGGCACGCAGCTCTGCTTTATTTTATTATACGCTAGGTCGTTAATTAATTACTCATGTTTTTGGGTTTGTTGGAGTATTTCGTGAATTCTCGGTGGTAGTAGGCTTCCTTTGTGTTCTCTATTAGCTTAGACTTGCTGTCTCTCTTTGATTTGAACTCAGTGTCCAAGGACTCATCACTAGGGCTTTGTTTATGTTTTGTCCATAGGCAGTTTCTTATATTTACTTCTGTCAGTACATCTTTGTTGATCCAATTTTTTTGTGGTTCATTGAGGGTCTTATTTTTTACAGTTTTAATTTCATTTATATACGTTTTTATTATATTTTCTAATTGTGTATAGTCGTTCGTATGATTTATATTTTCGTCCTCAAAAGTCGAGTATAGTTTAGCGTAATCAATTGCTTCGTATGTTGTTTGAATGTTTTGCTTTGGCTTTGGCTTTGATCGGACAGGGATGAGTTGATAATCGCCATGTGGAAAAAGTTGTTCTTCAGGTTAGAGCTAACGTGGTCTATTATAGATTGTCTGTCCTTTGAATGTCTGGTACAGTATTTCTTATTGATTTTGTTAAGAATTTGAAATCCAGCCTCATTTACGAGTGCTTTATATTCTTTGACTTTGTTTTCTTTCTTTAGTAGATCCGTATTAAAATCTCCGAATACAATTGCTCTATTTTTTTGTTATACTTGCTTGTCGTAGGCTTCATAAAAAGTTTTGTAGTTTGTATTTCCGGGATAATATACCAAACCTACATCTAACGCGAGCTTTTCTAGTTATATCCACATGTAGTTGTTTCCGTCCAGATATATTGATTCGGAAAGGGTGTGTTTCAGATTGTTATCGAACATTGAAACTCCGCCACTTTTTTTGTCTGTCCTGTAGTTAAAGTAGTGCGTATAATTAGGGATTTGAATTCCTAGAGCTTGTTTTTCGTTTCTTATCCAAGTTTCCGTAATTAGGATAACATGTGTAATTGTTGGTATTGAACTAATTATACATTTCAATTCGTCGAGCTTTCCTTTTTTTCGAATACTGCAGGCACTTAAATACAGGAATGTTAGCCGGGATTTACTTATTTGTAGGTCTTGGTATATGCTAGTTAATTGGTGAGTGTTTCTGTATATATTCGTTGATGCGTCCATAATGGCGCTTATATTTGGGAGTTTTTGGAGTTGTTTTAATAACCTTTGGTGTTCCGTTTATGTATTTTATAATGAGGTCTTTCTCACCAATATTTTGGCGTCGGGACAGTTCGTCTTTCACATCCTGTAGGTATTTTTGTTGTGCTGGTGTTTGATCTGAATATATCTGAATATATAATATATTTGCGGGTAACTTGTCTTTGTTGCGGAGAAGTTGTTTTACTGGCACAGCAGTGTCGTAACAAGCTTAGATCATGCGGTTTTTGTTCGAGAAATTCTCTCTTGCGTAGTATTTGAAGTCTGTTCTACAACGCCTGAAATGAGTATATTCTTTTCTTTTTCTTTTCGATCGTATACTTCACGAATTATTTGTTCGTTGGTGTGTGATTGAGTTACTGTCTGGAAAGAAGTGCCAGATAAAGCTAGACTCTTTACTTCGGTTGCAAGCGATTTCATTCTGTTTTCCCCAATAGATACTTTATTTTCCAGATCGGATACGTGAATTTTGATGTTGTTTTGTTCGATTGCCATGCTCGATGAATTTGACTTGATATCAGTAATTTGGGATTTTAGTTCCGTGATGTTTTCACGCATCAGGCATAGAGTTTGCTCGTTTGAGGTTTTTAGTTCGAGGATTTGTGTTTTAACCTCGGAGATATTTCTGCATCTTGTTAATTATTTGTGTATTTGATCCATAAATTTTTCCATTAAACTAGTCATCCCTCTTAATTCGCACCGTATTTCCTTCATATCTTCAGAGCAGTCGCATTCTCGTTTTCTTTTTCATAAAGTAATTTGAGAGTCCGTTTCCTGCTAACTTAGCCTATATAAGTCCAAATGTGATGTGATCCAAAATTCAAAAATTCAAAATTCAAAATAACTTTATTCATTACAATCACAAGGACCACTTTGAATCGTCTTCTTACATGCTAGTGAATCTAGGTGCCGGTTCCTCCTAACCCCAGTTCAAGAAGAATCCGGCAAGAAACTTGTCTGGTCTTAACACTTTTTTGTAGGATCCTTGACAATTTTGTTAAGGATGCCGAGTCGAGTTGGAGCAGATTCATCCCAAGCTTTTTTGTCTTCTAAATAATCAGATATTTTAATAATATGCTTTAATAGACAGTTTATGTTTAATTACGTTTTTAAATTTGACAAGGCACTGTCATAATATTAATTTCTTTAAACTTATTTTTAAGTGATTCTCTGGGGCCCATGTTATAAATTGCACGAACAGCCCTCTTCTGCAACACAAATATGGTGTTAATATCAGCAGCACTCCCCCACAACAGAATGCCATAAGACATAATGCTATGAAAGTAGCTGAAGTAAACGAGTCTAGCGGTATCTACGTCGGTAAAATGACGGATCTTTTTAACAGCGTATGCCGCAGAGCTGAGTCTCTTCGACAATTTATCTATGTGCGGGCCCCATTGCAGCTTATTATCTAAAGTAATGCCTAGGAACACTGTGGTGTCGACGAGATCTATCTTTTCGTTATTAATTTTTACATTAGCATTCACCTGTTTAACGTTGGGCAGTATAAAACGAAAGCATTTCGTTTTTTTCTCGTTAAGTAATAAGTAGTTTACATTAAACCATGTTACAACTTTAGAGATTGCATTGTTTACATCGTCAAGATTAATAAGTCGTCGCTTTAATTTAAATAAAAGTGACGTGTCATCAGCAAACAGTACAATCTCGTGATCATCCTTTACAAGTTTAGGTAGATCATTTATATAAATTAAAAACAAGAATGGTCCGAGTATTGATCCTTGTGGTACACCCATTTTTACCATTGACCCCGGAGAACGCTTTCCATTTACATCTACTTGTTGTGTTCGGTCAGTTAAGTAGGATGTGAGAAGCTTAAATGAAACTCCCTTAACACCATAGTGGTGTAGTTTGCTGATTAGAGTTTCATGGTGAACGCAATCAAAAGCTTTCGACAGATCACAAAAAATACCTAAGGCATCGCGTGATTCCTCCCAGATATCAAAAATATGTGATATTAACTCAACACCGGCATCAGTCGTTGAGCGTCCCTTTGTAAATCCGAATTGTTTACTGTCTAGTAAATTGTTGGTATTAAAATGCCGTTGTAATTGGTTTAGTATAAGTTTTTCAAATATTTTACTAAATGTAGGAAAAACTGAAATAGGCCTAAAGTTAATGGATCGGAATGACTACCTGATTTGAATAGAGGTATGATCTTGCTATGTTTCATCAAATCAGGAAATACTCCACTGTCAATACATTGGTTAAATATGAAAGCTAGATCTGGTGCAATAATGTCAATTAGTGGTTTTATAACACTGACAGAAATGCCCCAGAGATCAGTGGTCTATTTACATTAATCATTTTGAATGCCTTGATAATATCGTTTTTGTTCACATGTTCAAAGTAAAATTGTGTGACACATTCAGGTAAACTATCTTTTAACAATGATACTGCTATTACATGAGAAGAGTTTAAAGACTTTGTAGTGGAGACTGGAATATCAGTAAAAAAAGTTTCAAATGCCTTTGCTACATCTATATCTTGCTTAATTATATTATTGTTAATATTTAAATTTATTACACTACTATAAGTTTTGGATTTTCCGGTCTCACTATTAATTATTTTCCAAGCTGCTTTTATTTTATCTTGACTGTTTCTAATTTTTGAGCTTAAATACTGAGATTTAGCAAAGCGACAAACATTCTTAAAGATTCTTGAGTAATTTTTTACTTTTTCTTTAAACTCTTCACTAAAGTTATACCGTTTTTCACTGTACAATTCATACAAGGTACGCCTACTCTTATGAATACCTGCTGTTGCCCACTCACAAAATGTTGAACTGCCAGAGACCACAATAGTTTTGGATGTGAAAATGGAACTGAATACCTACTTTATTAAATTCAGTGAAAAATTTATTGTATAAATCATTTGGATTATCATCATTATACAATAAAAAAGGCAAGTTGGTATCCAGGTTCAATCTCACTTTCTCTAAACGATCAGTGGTAACTGGTATATAAGTATTTTTTTTGTACACATCTTTATTGTTCATTTTAGTTTCTATTTGAACTAGTTGACCGAGATGGTCAGAGTGAATATTACTAATTATATTTTTGCTTATTATGTTTATATTGGTAAAGATATTATCTATGCATTTGGCCGAAGTGGCAGTTATTCCAGTTGGCTCCATAAATATAGGTTCAAGACCAAATGGATTAAATAAACTAGTTATTCTGGTACTCAATGAATATTTCTCAAGCAAATTTATATTAAAATCACCGCATACAACAATTTCTTTATTTCATTTTGTAATAGACTTATGCAATATGTCCTCCATAATTATCTCAAAAATATCAAATGAGGCGGTTGGTGGGCTATAAGTGCTTATAACAAGGAACCGCTCCAACTCTATGCAGGCTATCTCAATGTGTCTTTCTACAGAGTGGGCGACAATGTCTTTACGTTCTTTGAATTTTATTTGTTTATTTATTAATATTAATGACCCGCCTCTTATAGAATGTACTTTGCAGAAAGAACTACCAACTTGGTGATTCTTGAAGTTGAACATGAGATCATGACTTTTCAGCCAATGTTCTGTTAAGCAGATTATGTCAATTTTGTTTGAGTTCATGTACAAGTCTAGTTCTAATTCTATATTTTGATGCACCAAGTTAGTAAACTTAAACTTATTTACAGTATTTATTTTACAGTTTTTAGTGTTTTTGTTTGATTGATTATTTTTATAAAATATATTATTTGAATTGTCAGTGCTATAGACATCCTCTATTGTCTTTTTATCTAATTTAAATTACTAGGAAAAAATTCCAGAGTCTGATTTGGAATGTCATGATTATGCTCAATAGAAGCATTGTGTGTAGCCAAATTTTTGGCTGTAATACTAAAATAATAAGATAGCGAAACAGCTACCTGTCGTTTGTAATAATTAGGAAGGTAGCATCTACCTTTTGTCAAATAATATTTTTTACTAACAATGTTGTTAGTGTCAATCATATGGATTATATTATTATTATTGCATGACATTGTATGCAAAACCTGATTTAATTTATATCTATGGTCATTTTCTGCTTGTGGCAAGCTGTCGCTGTAGGGGAATGTAAACATTACAATTTTGTTTACTTGCAATGAACAAAGTGTTTCAAAATATTTTATTAATTCAAATCCACCGGCACCGTCCGAACGGGGAGGCGAATGTTCAAGAAAGTTCATTGTCGTTTTGGTGAGACAATACGGTTTTAGGCAGTCGGTAACAGATGCTAACTCAGGCGCAGCAATGTAAAGAACGCAGCAGTGATAGCTACGATGCTTTGTGCGAGCGGAACGAAAAATAGCAGCCGCACTGTTTACTCCAGGGGGTGAAGAGGGTATTAAGCAGCCTAGCACAAAATGCTAGGCGTGATATTTATAACAGTGAAGTGATATATCTACCGGCACTCATCTTATCGTCACTTTTAAATTATTTTTGTTTTGTAAAAAAAAAAAACAGTCAAATTTTTTTACAAAAATTTGACACACGTCTTTGTAAGACAATCGGACGATGACGACCGATTCAGTAATCTTAGCGGAATTTTAATGAATAAATTGTTACTACATAAGACAAGCAATGGACAATTGAATTATAAGTGTATTATGGTGCAATGTGATTTGAACGACGAGGAATCCCGAGTAAATCCTAGACGGCCATTCCACGATGACGTTTAGAATGGACAATTGACCATCGACTAAGACTTTATTAGCAAATAAACACTTGACACTGGCAACATTGTCGACAAGACAGTCGACTATAGGAAAGAAAGAAGAAAATTAATGTCACTTTCAAAGTACCTAGCTCATAAGAGTAAAAGAGATAAGTTAATGTTTACTTCAAAATGTCTATGGTTTCAGAGCTACGTTGTCAAAATAAAAAAATTGTAAGGTAGTTTTTTGATGCGTGAAAGAAGAGGTTTGCTCCTCTAGTTTTTTTTTTATATTTTTATTTTAAAGTAAATACCTACATATTTTTAATTGTTAACATCTTAAAAAACTTGTTAGATTTGACAAAGATGCAAAAAAGAAAAACATTCCTCAATAAAATTAAGGTTAATTTATAGATGCAAGGGTACGATTAGGTATAATAAACTTAAGGTAGATAAACTTAACTTTAATAATAATCCTAATAACAAAGATAGTAAAATTAATAATGGTAAAGTGGGTAGACAAAAAGAAGTCTGCT
The DNA here is from genome assembly GCA_948098915.1 of Lampropteryx suffumata. Lineage (NCBI taxonomy): Eukaryota > Metazoa > Arthropoda > Insecta > Lepidoptera > Geometridae > Lampropteryx > Lampropteryx suffumata. The sequence goes on from OX402544.1 coordinate 23,439,647, forward strand.
ATAACACTGGGCTGCCTTTATATACCTATCTCGGTATAATATCTTATAAAGAGCTGTAGCCGTGTTTTGAGTTTTATTTTATGGAATTATTTCGCTCTTTTCAGTGGAACATGGAATCAGATTATCTACATCATAATCCATGTATCACGGAACGCAAGTCGCGTCTTTTCGCTGGTATGTTGACAAATTCATCGCGGTTTTAAACGCGGTAAATCTGTATTGTTTATTATTCATTCCTCAACCACAGTCCACACTTTCAAAGAGGTAAAACAATTACATTAAGTATGTAAGGTACTTATGCTTAGATCAGTCGGTGGTAAGTTCCTAAAATATTTTTTCATAAATGTAAAAAAGATAGGTAGAGTGGGTACATAACACTATTTACAATATAACACAATATTTAAGAATATATGAAACATTCACTATATTATTCATCAATAAAGTATTACAACAAATCACAACCTAACTAAATTTTTGTAGGTAACCTATGTATGGTTGAAACATCCCGTGGCCTAGGGCCACCACGGTTTCCCCGAGACAATAACTGGCATTTGGAGCTATTAATATTGGATTAGTATTAGCAATGTCATTCAACGCGGCAATGTCTTGGGGACGCTGCTTTCTGGCAATGATCTGGATCAGTTGAACTATCTATACTTATAACGTTTTAACCGTTTAATACAAATTAAACAGTTAAGAACTGTTTAATTTGTATTTATATTAGCTACTGCCCGTGATTTTACTCACGTACGTTGATGAAAAGAAGTCTAGTTAATCCAGGTCCACATCTATATAGCTATGCTATAGGTAGCATGTGTCATCTAAATCGGTTCAGCCTTTATTTCGTAGTTGAGTAACAAACAAACATCCAAACAATCTTTCATCTTAAATTTTTGTAAAACGATTATTTATGTAAAAAACACGCATTAAGTAGGTACCTAAAGTAACGTTAAAATACATTAGAATCACAAGAACTGACCAAGCGCCACGCTAAATATGTGAATACCTTTATGGTTGAGGGAAAAGGTCTATCTTAAAATCAAACATTAGGTATATAATTTCGCTTTAAAAACTGTTGCAATCATTATTCATTGAGATCAGAATAATGATACTTTAACGGTACACTAGCTAATTATCTGATTTTAAGATGGACAAAAGTCTGTATTTGTAAGTTATTGATATCGGCTTTTAAAGACGACAATACAATTTTTGAGGGAACTCTCGACCGATGGGAATCGAAGACCAATAGGCATCCAAATGGAAGGTTTTCGGAAAATGTACTATTGCCGTCTCTTTCACTTATTCCGGGATAGAAGAAATCAGTCTGTGAAGCTTGATCCTTCTGTTCCAAGACAGGCTTTGCAATCTGAAAAAAAAAAATATTGTAGATTTAAGAGTAGGTATTTCACACAGCATGCACCATCTATCAAACAAACAAATTAAAGATTTAAGTTAGGAAATCGATACTAATATTATAAATGCGCTAGGCAACTCTGTCTGTCTATTTGTTACTGTTGCGCCCGATACATAGCTCCATCTGTTGGCAGGCGGACGCATTAAATATTCACCTACAACGCCATCTGGTATCGAGTAGATGCAAACTAAAAAGTACACGTATCGAATGCACATGAGTGAACGAGATGTGTGTGTGGTAACTTTGAAATTAAAGTTATTATTTGGTAAAATCAAGCGGTTTCATAATTTATCAGTACCCGGCTCGTAACATTACGTTTTAACGCCTAAACCGCTTATCTGATTTTGATGAATTTTGGTAAAGAGATGGATGGGACTTTGAAGAAAAACATAGGCTATTTTTTCTGGAAGTACCACGTGTGCGAAGCCGCGGGCAGCAGCTAGTAAAGATATAAACTAAAAATAAATACTAAAATAAATAAATTCTAACATGTAAAAGGAGCATCCGTGCCAAGCAACCCGGACTTATGCTGGTCAATTAAAATAATACTAGTGGTCGCCCACTGGTCGAAATTCGACTATATTGAATTAATGACTAATGTTTTTTTATGCATTTAAAAAATAAAAGAATTCTCCACTCTTTCTCTATATAAACTATAAGTGTGCGAAATTTCATACTCCTCCGTCCGCGCAATTTTCTTAAAAAGGGGTATAACGTTTTTGCTTCACGTATTCATATATAGATAAAGAATCTCAACAAAAACAAAATAATAATTTTTTTTTTTTTTTTTCTTTCTTCGCTCATATGAGCAGGCTAAAGTCTAGAGACCATACTGCCTTGTCTTGCGTTAAATAATTTCATCCGTTTCAAGGGTACGTTTTATGTCTTTCGTAAGTTTCATAAACAATGTTTATGTATTCATCAAAATACTTTGATACGTCTGAACGATTTTTTTTTTTTTTTTAACTTGAACAAGTATTTTATTTTGCTAATAATATTATAAAATAGTTATGTACTTACATATTTATTATTGTAAATAAAAAATTTTTTTTTTTTTTTGTTTCCCATTTTTTGTTATTTTTTTTTTTTTAATAGTTAATTACTATAATATTCTTTTACATTTATAATTATATTATCTATGTACATTTTGCACATTTTTATATATCTATTAAAATACTAAATAAAAACTTATACAACTCTATATAGGTTGACTCATTCTTAAGTAGCTCCAGAATACAACGCGGGACCAAATCAGGCTCACCATAAATTTGGAGGAGTCCATCTATCAGTACAAGGCGCTGAATACTGAATGATGGACAATCAAAAAATATATGATTTAATGATTGAACTTCTCGTGACTGACAATGCTCACAATCAGAAGAGTCAACCAGCTTTAAGCGATAGAGATGATAGTTCAAACGACAGTGACCAAAGCGCATTCGACAGATTGTAGAATAAAATTTTCTATTTAAGAAAATCTTACTCTTACAAAACCACGGTATAGAATCAATCTGGACATCGAGAGTTGCATACCAGGAACCTTTATTTTCGACTTGCGTATAGTGATACGAATGTCTTCCCCATGCATGACACATCCGTTGTTTTAGGAGACTTACAACGTCTGTGTATGGTAACAAGACATCTGCATCACCACCGCTTTCAATATTAGATGATATGGTATTTGAAAACTTAACTATCGTATTAGCTAGATAATCTGCTTTTTCATTTCCTTCAACACCTTTATGTGAAGGCACCCACACGAAGCTAACATTAATATTTAAATCAAACAACTCCACCCATAGCTGTTTTATTAAGTAAATGATGTAATTAGTGTCAGCATGCAATTTGTTATTAGCCAGGTTTTTTAGAACACTCATGCTGTCACTAACAACAACCCATTTATTGTGTCCCAAGTTACGACTTTTAATATGTTTTAAAGCGCTCAAGATTGCAACAGCTTCAGCTGTGAAAATACTAGCGAATTTGTCCATTTTATGACCAACACCAATATTCAAAGACGATTCAAATATGGCAAAAGACACAGCGTTATCGTTTTTGGCTCCATCCGTATAGACAAACTTGTGATCTGTCCATTCAGACAGCATTGTGCACACTTCTTCTTTACTTGACAAAGCATTATCAATTACTACATTAATTTCTGGGAATTTACTATTAAAAGATCCTTCATAGCAAGGTAAGGTATGATTTGCCTGATATATATTTAAATTTTGAAGAAATTGTTTAAAACTCTGAAAGCCCTGAAGCATAAAAAAAGATTTAAAAACCCCTTGGGCTCCGGACAGATTAGTCAAAAGACTATTGCCAGAAACACAATGAAGTTTTAATATAAACCTTTCTTTTAGGTAATTCAAACGAATATTAATTGGTGGAAGCCTGCATTCAATCTGCATAGCATTGATAGGAGTACTCCTAAATGCCCCTGTGATTAAACGCAAACATTTATTTTGAAATGTATTCATTCTATTTACAATTTTTACATCGGCAGCATAACAAACGAAGCCATATTCAAAATGACTACGAACTAAAGATTTGTACAATGTTAATAAAATCTTTGGATCTGCTCCCCAATAAGAGCCTGACAAAGACTTTATTACATTGTGAGCTTTTTGAGCTTTGCAAATGATTTGTTTAGAGTAATTATTCCAGGATAAATTATGGGAGAATAATACTCCCAAGAACTTAACTTCAAGAGACACTGGCAAAGGTGCATTTTTATAATAAATCGCTGGCAAGTTATTAGATTTTTTCCCAAAAACCACTACCTTAGACTTCGACGAATTAACATCAAGATCTAAATAAGAAAAGTATTTTTCAAGTTTTGTCAATGCGTCATTGACAATTTCAGCTACAGGAGCTAAATCTGCTCCCGACGCATAAACAACCAAGTCATCTGCAAATTGAAGATTTTTAACATGTGAACCTAATATTAAATTTAAACGAAATATATACAAAATGAAAATTAAGGGTGACAGAATGCCACCCTGAGATACACCTACAGAAGAATATCTTGGACCATAGAGATGTTTATTGTATTTTACAAAAACTTCTCGATCTGAGAAAAAACATTGGATCCAATTTATAATTTTTTCAGGAATGCCTAGTAATAGCAGTTCTTGACAAAGAATTTCAATATTGACGCTATTAAAAGCGCCTGAAATGTCAAAGAAAACAGCGACAAGATGATTGTTTGCAGCCAAGGAATGACATATATCAAGTTGTAATTGACAAATACTCTCTCGAGCAGAACGATTTCTACGAAAACCGAACTGATTGGAAGGTAAAAGTTTGTGATGTTCTACATAAAATTCCAAACGTTGCTTTAGCAATTGCTCAAAAATTTTACCGACACATGAAGTGAGCGCAATAGGACGATAAGATTCAGGGCATAATTTGGGTTTATTGGGTTTCAAAATTGGTACTAAACAGTCAGTTTTCCAATTGTGAGGTACTATATTATTTTGCCAAAGTAAATTTAAAATTTGGAGAAAAATTGTCAAACAGTTTCTATTCATTTTCTTAAAGATTATAAATGGAACTCCATCAAGACCAAAAGCAGTATCCCTCCTAGAGAAAATGGCAGAAGTTAATTCACTATATGAAAAAGAGTCTACAAGAAAGCTATTATTAGAATTTAAATTATTTGATTTAAGTGTTTTCGATTTAGGTAGTACAAAATCAGGAGTATATTTGGATAAAAAATCACAAATCCATGAGTCGTCTTCATATTGAATAGGTTTATAGTAAGATTTATTAAATTTACGCATGAACTTCCATACAACGGTTAATGGAGTGCATCGATTGAAAGTTTCACAAAGAGAGACCCAGCTTTTTTGTCGTTCTATTTTTATTGTAAGTTTTTTGTGAGCTCGCAGTCTCTTGAACTCCAAATAGCTTTCTTCTGTTGGATTGAATTTAAAATTTAAATATGCTTCTTTGGATTTCAAAACAGCTGCTGAACATTTTTCATTCCACCAAGGCAGATAAGGTTTTTTACCAGGTTTATTAACACATGACTGTTGACTGTCAGTGTCAGTGACATCGACATCAGAAGAATTTCTGCTTACAATAGACCTATCAACGGCCGTACGCAATACTTTACAAAAATCTAAATAGGAATCTTGCGGACATTCAGTATCCACTATAAAATCAATCAACATTTTATCCATGCAACTACTAAACATTTTCCAATCTGTAAGTTTGTAATTTGGATAGATTGGTAAATGTCTCAAATTATGACAACTAGGATCCGAACCAGTGATATTGTTATTCAATAAAACTTTAATTATTACAGGAAGATGATAGCTTGTGCCGACTGGGCTATCATAAACAGACCAGTCACAATGTAGCGCCAATGATGGCGAAACCAACGACAAATCTAATGCGTTCGGACGCCAGGACAACGAACCAATCGTCGTTGGCAGACCATCATTTAACAAAACTAAGTTATTGTCGTCAATCACTTCCAAAACATCTCTACCACGAGGAGTGTCAGAACTGCAACCCCAGGAGGTATGATGTGCATTGAAGTCTCCTGCAAATATGAATGGACCAGGAATAGACTTGATTAGTGCGTCAAATTTGCTTTTACTAAAGGCTGGACTACAGTTTGTTGGGCTATAAAAACTGACTATGCTCATAACTTTCTTATTAATTGTTACTTTAATACAAATATTTTGTAGTGAGTCATCAAAAAACGTGTTGACTTTAGAATATGCGATACTATTGTGAATTAGAATAGCTACACCATTATGATTGTTTCCACAATCATTACGTTCAATGTTATAATGTTTTATTTTGAATGTTTGGTATGGTTTAAACCATGTTTCAGAAATAATTGCAATATGAATGTTATTTGAATAAAGGAAGTTTGTAAATATATGTTTGTTACTGTTTAGACTTTGTGCATTCCATTGAATAATATTTAAAAAATCCATTATGATGTTGGAGGTAACTTGTTACTTAGAGTTTTTTTTAGGGTATCTCTAATAGACCCTGAATTTATGGGGACATCTTTGTTTGTTATAATTTTAGTGATTGTTTCTATTAAAATATTAATAAAAACTTCAGACTTCATGAGATTATTAACCTGTACATCAAGTGTCCTAGCTGACAATGCTGGGAAAGACTTAGAGTCGAAAAGTTCTGAGTATGTGGCAGATCGAGATTTTATTTTATTTTCTTCTACCTTCTGCTTTTTAATAGGGCAAGCAGCAGATATTGCGATGTGATTGCCACCGCAGTTTGAGCATTTTGCATCTTTAGTTTCAATACTACAGCTTTTGAAGTTATGCGTGCCGGAGCAGATGCTGCAGACCTCTGTGTTGCGACAAAACTTAGCAATGTGGCCGTACCGCATGCACTTTAAGCACTGTTTTACAGGGGGTATGTATGATTTCACTTCATGTCGCCAAGAGTCCAAGTATACATATTCGGGGAGCTGAGTCGACGCGAATGTAACAGCAACCGCTTGGGTTGGCTGGAACGAGACACTACCCTCACCTCGCACCCTACGCATAAATCTTCTGACCTGTATTATATTTTTGGAGCTGCCAATAAGCGAAAAAATTTGCTTATTTGACATCTCAGTAGGAACAGATGTCAGAACACCTGTTACCTCCGTGTCGCCTGCTGGGATGGTGGCTTTTAGCGATAGCTGTTCCAGTAGTTTTTTATTTTGTATAAAAACATTGGCGTTGTTAGATAGGTCAAATGTTATTCCTATCTTGTACCTATTTATTGATCTCAGATGTAAAACTCCAGAGACGCAATGTTCACGCAATGCTTTGGAAAGTTTTAAGCGGTCACGGTCATTAAAAGCAACACCGTCATCAGTGTGCGTCAGGAATACGATGAATCCGTCCGACTTGTTGGAATTATCCGGGTATTTTCGTATGTATCCTTGAACTTTATAAATCTCATACCTGTCCTTTTCCTTACTGTTTTTTTTGACCCCTTGTGGAGATTCGACCGAGTCGGAGTCTGAGGTCGACCCTTCCGACCGGTCTTCATCCGGAGGTGGAGGCTGCTCACACCTCTTCCTCTTTTTCCCCATGGCTTACCGGTACCAGTACTAGCTTTGTATTTTATTTACAACGAAAAAGATTATATATTTACAGAATTACAATTAAATTACAAAAAGATTTCGAGAGTTCGCGCCTTTCCACTTTCGAGGTTCCCGCCTTTTTTCACACACAAAATAATAATGTGGAAAAGGGCCAAGTTCGGTACAAACTGCGTTCGCGGTTGACAGTGACATATCGATAAATGAGTTGAGGTCTCAACAGGTGTCAAGTTCCATAGCAGCCCGCCTAGCACGGCAAGAAGATTATTAGCCCCCGGGGAAAGGATAAAAACTCTTTCACCTCTGTCACTTTGGTCTACCTTGCGAGCACGGCCGCGCTAGGGAATAGTTTATAAGGGTGGATTTACGGGGGGAATAGCGTTCTCTACCGCATTGTTGCCATTTTAGCGAATTAAATTAAAATGACGTATCAGTCTTCAATATTTCCATCAATCCATCAAAACTCCAAAAATTGTTCGTTCCTTTTCCTTGTACTATCTGTGGTTGGTAGCAAAACAAAACTTGAGCAAAACACCGTTTCTATAATTATATTACACAATACATGTTCAACTAAATTAATATGAGTGAGAAAGTAAGTAATTTGATAACTTGTATTGTTACACAAATACCTATTTATAACATATTTTCGAAAGCATCGTTTTTTTACGATGAGTGCATCCGTTGTTTTGATTTTGTTAAAGTCAAGAATTGTTTTCAACTTGTCAACGCTCACATAATGTAATGTACCCATGATGTAGGTATTCTTCATATTTTCTAGATTAAGGAGCAACAAATTGCAAATTAGAGTCATGGTTGACTTCATGGCCAGTAGCAGCCATCTGGCGACCGATCTATGAGTTCACTGGGCCTCTAGAGAGCTGAAAAGCAGAGGGCCAACAGCTCAAGCTGAAAAGGTTGTCCGGACTGGACCATTGAGCAATGGAAGCAGGCTATATAATTATATTGGTTTGTATTTTGTTGTTAATACAAGTTTAACATGAAAGAGACAAAATGGTGTGATTGCAATATAAAAAATGGGAATAAACAGCTAGCATTTTATAACTATTTTGTTTATTACAGACATGGAAGGACTTAAAGACAAATGCCCGCATTGAAAATGCATCCAGTGATCCTTGTTTGGTGCGAGCAACATTAGTAAGTTGGTTTCCTTCACACATTGGACTGTAGTGGTGTTCTCTTCATTTGAGCTTGGCTCTATGTTATCCATTGGGACTCTGAAATAAACAAGGTGATGGAATGTAAGTAAAATAACACTGGTCATATATGAAACTATTCATATAGGTAACTATAATTTCAATTAAACTCACCTATAGTGGTGCATGATATTGTATATTGTTGCACAACAGTATATCTGTGATGCCTTTTCGGGATCATAATGAAGCATCCTGTCAATGTTATTTTACAGCAGCACTGTTTGGTGCAGCATCCAAATCAGGAATCATCATCCACGGCTCGCAAGGTGTAGCCAGAGTCCCCTGTAAAAATGCCTCATACTAATACCATATTTTTTTCTTTTCAGTTTCCCTGGAGATTTTCAACCAAAAAACTTAATAAATATTGTCGATATCAAACTGTTATTTTTTTACTACCTATACATAATATATATACTAGTGTTCATAGATCTTGATGGGAGCCGGTGCAACAGGGCGCTGCTATTAACTAATAAAACGTAAATAAATAAATATATTATTAAATAAATTATACAAAAACTCTATAATCATTAGAGTCTCATTTTCCTATTCAAATTGGAGTGATTGAATATAAACTAGTCATGCACTCTCCCTGGATACCTTGCATTAATGTTTATTATCCGACAGGCCATGCTTTCCATGAAAACCAGTAGATACACGCTGCCTTGCATTTTCTGTTCCTGGGAATACAATCCATTTTGGCATTAATCTGAAAATTCAATACATAACCAGTTAATTTATTGCAGATCAAACTAACTTATGTGTAGGTATGAAATCCGTACTTATTTCTGGTTTTATTATCTTTGACTTGCAAGAGAATAATATCTGTAGGTAGGTACCTATATTTTTTAACTAAATGTACTTTTAGGCAATTGTGTTAAAAATTGAGCTTACATTCTGATGATAGCACCAAAAAGTTGGGTCAGATATTTTTTGACAGTGGTCTGAGCTATCACTAGACTGGTCTTGGCCCGTACCTTGCTGGTAGCTACCATCTGTCAGGGATGTGCGGACCTATTGTTGAAAATTTTATACCCAAGAAGGTACTGGTAGGATTTGTTTAGCTTAAGTTGGTATCAGACCGAGGTATATTATATCCTAGGTCTGAGTAGGTACGGATTTCATAAAACCTAAGTAGAAAGATACTTGTAGGTATGTTTTATTTACCTTGATATGCACCGGCAAACCATCCCAAGGATTTAGAGGCTGCAAGGCTTCTTTCAACTCCTCACACAAATATAAGGCCATTTCTTTAGTAACGCGAAATATGTGGCGAAACTCATTATCCGGGAATTCAAAGGCGTTAGGTACTGACATCTCGGATAGGGATGTCTAGTGTAACTTTCGTTCTAACGTTTATCTCGCGTTAGAACGAAATTGTAGAATACTTGAGACATTATTTTCTTGAGGAAACTATTCAATATTTACAAGTTATATTTTTATACCCACCTTCAAAGGACAGTGATTAATATTCCCTGTCTTATGTCAAATAGAGATAAATTTATCCACGTTGTTGATAGGCCGTGCTCTGGGGCGGGGAGTAGCGGGACCTACAGTCTACGATAAACGTCAAAGGGAAACATTATATTCCTTTCCCCGAAGCTGTGCTATGAGAGGTAGAAAAGGAAATCATTTCCACTGACAGGTGGGTAAAAACAGGGGAAAGACTATTTTTCCTTGTGCCGTGCTAGCCCCGCAGTTCTATAAAGGAATCGGATTTTTCGTCTGTCATCTCATGGAGTAACATAGCTCTGCTAATTTAATATTGTTTACCCGTTTTATGGCTTGTTTTATTCAAGATAGATAATTGATTCAGGCGTGACTTTGCGGAAATCCATTACAAAACATTAAATAGATAGACAAATATTTAGTACTATTCTGCCAATCTATGCCCAAAGAGTCAGACACGATGCAGACGCATGCACCTCCCTCCCGCTCGCAATCGAAAAGCCATGCAAAGCGTTAGTAAAAGGCAAGCACATACAATCCACACATGCAACCTCCAAATGAAATTCTACACGTGTTTCACCTCTCCACGAGGCAACCTCAGGAACACTTGACTCAATCCGCACCCTGACGAAAAAACACTCTGCTCTGCATACTTGTTGCTTCGAACAACGTCAGGCTGAGACTGTGCCGTATGCACTCCAACTTCACTATTTATGCTCTCAGACCGGATTGCCACGCCCCCCGTATGAATCAGCGCCACCCGTTGTAAACAAACGTAATAGCGGTGATCTTGGAAAACTTGTATTTAATTCGTTTAACAGTGTAAAATCTACTGAATTATGTCTAGTTATTTCTAAAGTTTCTAGTACAGACATTCTAAAACCTTTTTCGCAGGTATGTAAAATTTCAAAAGTATTATTATTACTCAATGAATGTCCTGACTCTATCAAATGTTTGGCAAAATGAGACCTTTCTGGACAATTATTTCTATAAGCTTGCGTTTTGTTTTATTCAGCCGGAATTTTAATGAATAAATTGTGACTACAGGACGGGTATGGATAATTGAATTATATGTGTATTGTGGTGCAATGTGATTTGAACGACGAGGAATCCCAAGAAAATTCCAGACGCCATTCCGCGTGACGTCTAGAATTGACAATTATTGACCATCGACCAAGGCTCTAATAACAAACTGACCATAAACACTTGACACTGGCAAAATTGACATTAGTATGTCACAGGCCATTAACAAAGAAGAAGAAGAAGAATATAAAGGAATCATAGCTATAGGAACGTAGACAGAGAAAACAATATAGGAATGTAAAATTTTATCCAATTAGTTTTTAAGAAAAATTTTAACGTTTAGTTTTATGAAATTTATATCTTGGCGAGTTTTAATACTAAATATAAAATGTATTTAAAAAAATTATATAAGTAGCATCATATCAGTCATGTAGGTACCTACCACACAAGGTCTACTTATTTCGGGGCCAGAGTAGTTACATGTAATGTAAAATAATGTACAACTTTAAATTTAAACTTATGCTAGTTGTTTTATTTTATATTATTTACAATAACTATCTAGGCATTTAGTTGAACATAAAACTTGCCAAGTTGGAAATTTCAATATCACTAACCATCCATGGGGTTCTTATTAAACAAGCAACATTGCAAGTATGTACCCTTTCTAGTTTTTGAGTTATGGGGGTGTCTAAGGTAGCTCGAAATGGTTCGTGTAAACATACACACGGCCAGTGCACTGCTCGTTTCTTTTCCGAACTTTACTGACACACTGCCGCGTGTCTAGAATTAAGTAATTCGTTTTTATAAGTAAATTTAGATTTCAAAAGCCGAATAGGCGGGGGAATGTTATTTCAGCATTTGGTTGCTTGGTACCGAAAAATCTGCCCCGAAACGCAACTGTTTTGTGCTTAGAGTAGTACAGCAACAAGGTCCTACTTGGTCTCGTGCTATGAATTTTAATGCGATTGGTCAAGTTTGTACACCATGCCATGTAAAGAGTCCGTCGCGAAGCTACATTAAAAATACCATATCAAATTATAATACAAGAGCTGGTCATCTTATAAGACGCGGAATAGAGAAATGATTAAGATTAACGACGAATAAGATGAATAACTATGAATACGATTTTAATTAGGCTATTGAAATAGATTTTTTATTAGTGATAATTTAAGATCTATTCATAAAGCTGTTTCGGAATTTATCAACATTCATAAATATTTCAATGTTTATCAGAAACTTTACAAACCTGCCCTAGCCAAGTGACATTCTACAAACGCTAACGTAAGTAATCTACAAAACTACGGTTTTTATGGTACTACGTGCCAGTTTTGCATTTTTTATTATTTTGATTTGATTTTATTTTATTCGGTTTAGGAACAATGTTAACTATGAAATAAGTAATTATATGCCTGGCATATATTTTACAGAGGGCCAATCAAAAGTTTTCACTTGTAGTTAAAACAAAAGAAGTAAATTCAAATACGACTATACAATACGATACAATAGCAGACAACTCATAATTCATTCACCACCATCTAGCTACAAACTAAGCAAAGCTTGTACCATACTATGGGAACCGGTTATGTATGGTCTATGTTATTTATGTGACAAAAAATTTGATAGATACAAATATAACCTCATTTTCAATAAGCAATATTGAAATAAACGGCTTGACTTTAGTTTCTGGATACATGAATTGGAGGGTAAAAAGGCTCAAATCTGGTAGGATTTTGCTTTCTGATTACATATTTATCACTTTTAACATGAGGAAATCCTTAGTTTTCGAGAAAATAATAAAACATTTCTAACCTCAAATCTGATAAAATGTGAAACAAAACGTAAAAATTGACAGATATGGTATATGGACGTGGTACGGTAAACCAGGTTACGGCCCTGTTTATAACGACATGGTTCAATCGCGTAAGACCTTTAAAAGTAGGCTAAAGTGGTGTCAAAACCATCAGGACCAAATTAAAATGGACCTGTTAGCAAAACATCACTCAAAAGCAGATTTTAAAGTCATTCTTACTTGCCTACCGAACTGATGCGGACTTTGGTGGTGCCAGAAGTCAAAAACAAGACTGGAGATATGTCCGAAAAGTCTAACTATAGGCCCATATCGTTGGCTTCGATAGTGGCCAAGGTACTTGACAGTGTGCTGAATTCTCACCTAAATAAGCAATTGCGGTTGCACGATGCTCAATTTGGGTTTCTTTCTGGACTCTCAACCGAAACAGAAATTCTTATATTAAAGCACACTGTTAAGTACTACACGGACAGGCAGACACCTGTGTATGCCTGTTTCCTGGATCTCTCGAAGGCCTTCGATATGGTGTCGTATGATATACTTTGGGACAAGTTGAGCGACGCGGGGCTTCCGCCCGAGCTGGTATCTCTGTTCAGATATTGGTATCTAAACCAGCGGAACCGAGTGAGGTGGGCAGGAGAGCTCTCGGACTAATATGGGCAGGAGTATGGAGTGCGGCAGGGGGTGTTGAGTTCACCTTCTCTCTTCTGCCTGTATGTGAATGCACTGACTGAGGGACTCAGCAGCATGCCGGTGGGCTGCCATGTTAATGGTTTATGTGTTAATAACATTAGCTATGCTGATGACATGGTGCTGCTGGCTCCCTCAATCAGTGCACTCCGAAAGGTTCTTGCTGTATGTGAGTCATATGCGTCTCATGGACTTACTTACAATGTGAGAAAGTCGGAGTTAATGGTATTCAAGGCCGGCACCAAGAGTCCGATATATATTCCAGCTGTAACACTAAATGGCGTGCCTCTCAGAAGAGTGTATAACTTTAAATACCTGGGACACTTGGTGACTGAAGACCTAAAGGACGACGATGATATGGAGAGGGAACGCAGAGAACTGTCAGTCAGGGCGAATATGTTGGCCCGTAGATTCTCACGATGTACAGATGCGGTGAAGGTCACCTTATTCAGAGCATACTGTACTTTTACTCAGCGAGTCTGTGGGTCAACTATACCCAAAAGGCTTACAATGCTTTGCGGGTCCAATTCAACAACGCGTTTAGGCTGCTGTTGCGACTGCCGCGATTCTGCAGTGCCTCAACTATGTTCGCCCTTGCACGCACTGACACCTTCGAGGCCATCTGGCGAAAAAAAGTCAGCCTCACTGCTTAGCAGAACCCGAGGGAGCAGCACCAGCATCCTAACCGCGATAGCTGAAAAATTTTATTGTCCTATTATGTATAAATTGGTCCAAAGGACAAAATCTATAATTAATTTTAAGTACTAACCCTTAGTTATAAGCTGACTAACACAATGGACTACAAAGTTCTCTGAATAAATAAAATGAATAATTAATAACCAAATTTGTCGTATTTGTTGTCTGTGGTTTAACATGTTGTGCAAAATTGATGCGAACGAAACGTAAAAAACCTGTCATGTGTCATTGTAACCGCGCCAAATCGCGCCATACGTAAAAAACCGATGTCTTTGACATGTGGCTTCTTTCGACGACTTTGGCTTATGGCTTATGGTCACGGTAGGAGCTTAAGGACATATTATTTTTTTTAGGTTAGGTTTCATTTATTCAAATATCTCGAGAACGGGGCAATTCTTCTTATTGGGAGTGGTACCAGGGGTTAGTCATTTCACTTTGTCCAGTGTCCTTCGAACCTAAACACAGTAAGAAAAACTGTCCTGGCACCTGGCACTGTGGTGGTACGCAACTCACCAAGACAACTTTTGCTGTGGAGTCCTACCACCACGTAGTATGTCAGAGGTACGTTCAAACATTATAATTGTCACATAATTTTGCACATCGCTGCTTATAAGAAACACTAACCGATGAAAAAACAACTTTAGATTCTAAACACTTTATGAGTAGAGGTAGGCCAAAGAAAAGAAAAGATGGATGGATTGTGTGAAGGATGACATGAGTAAGAAAGGAGTGAGTGTTGAGATGACGGCTGATAGAGGAGAATGGAAGAAGAACACATGTTGTGCCGACCCCACATAATGTGGGAAAAGGGCAGGAAGATGATGAGATTCTAAACACTAACCGATGAAAAAACAACTTTAGATTCAAAGGTGCTGGTTTCCTCACAATATTATCCTTCACCGATTGAGAGATATGCCATACCTGAATGATAAGCCAATTAACAATAATCACTTATTGCAAACCTTCGAAACACATGAATACATCATGTGTTTCGAAGGTTTGCACTTGAACCGTAATTCATACAAATTTATATCAATACAAATTTAAATCAATGTTATTATAATATAATACGATCACGAGGACCATTTTGAATCACCTTACGCTGAATTTTAGCCGATTAATTCTAACCTAAGACCAAGAAGTAATGGACAAGAAACTTGGGTAGATATTAGGGCTTTTTGTATGATTCTTCCTAGAGTATCTGCTAGCTGTGTCGCTGCTGGACAATTGAAATTGAAATTAATATTATTTAATACAATCATGAGGACCATTTTAAATCACTTTATGCTGAATTTTAGTGCCGATTAATCGTAACCAAAGACCAAGAAATAATGGACAAGAAACTCGAGTTGATATTGGCAGTTTTTGTATGATTCTTCCTAGAGTATCTAGCGTGAGATGGTAAGCCAGCTCTTAACCAATAAGTTCTTGTTCAACACATTTAGATAGTTCTCTGCTTACCTGAAAGATGTTCAGTTTGACGCATCAATTCTTCGGGTGTCTCATACTCGGAAGAGTCTGAAGTATTTGAAGGGTCTAAAACACAAAGTTGTATTATGAATAGTAGGTAAATCCATAATATTATTATAAATACGTATGTCCATGTCTAAACATTATAATTGTCACATAATTTTGCACATGGACACTTATAAGAAACACTAACCAATGACAAACAACTTTAGATTCTAAGGTGTGCTGGTTTCCTCACAATGTTTTCCTTTACAGATTGAGAGATATGCCATGCCTGAATGATAAGCCAATTAACAATAAGCACTTATTGTATTCATGTTTTTCGAACGTTTGCACTTGAACCATAATTCAAATACAAATTTAAATCAATGTTATTTAAAACAATCACAAGGACCGTTTTAAATCAACTTACGCTGAGCCAATTAACAATAAGCACTTATTGTATTCATGTTTTTCGAACATTTGCACTTGAACCATAATTCAAATACAAATTTAAATCAATGTTATTTAAAACAATCACAAGGACCATTTTAAATCAACTTACGCTGATTTTTAATGCCGATTAATCCTAACCTAAGACCAAGAAGTAATGGACAAGAAACTTGAGTTGATCCTAACACTTTTTGTATGATTCTTCCTAGAGTATCTAGCGTAAGATGGTAAGCCAGCTCTTAACAGCGGAGTTCTTGTTCGACACATTTAGGTAGTTTTCTGCTTACCTGAGAGATGTTCAGCTTGACGCATCATTTCTTCGTGTGTCTCAGAAGTATTTGAAGACTCTAAAACACAAAGTTCTATTATGAGTATTAGGTAAATCCATATTATTATTATAAATTCGGAAGCTTGTTTCTGCTTGTATGTTACGTTTCCAAGCCAAACGGCTGAACGATCTTGATGAAAATTGGCAAGGAGATATTCTTAGCAGCAGCATATTGTTATTATGGAAATGGTGGACGATAACATAACAATGATCAACGAGCTGGTGCTTATCTCGCTCCATGGCCGGCAATCATTGAACATTAAATCCTCGCCAATTTATAGTCTATATAGAACGATAGTACTAACATAGTTAACAGTTCCTCTCCCCCTTCTTTCATACTTCTTTCCTGCCCGATCAAGGCGTGTTTGTTTCCTATTTTGCTATCGACATCAAATCATTCCAAACAAACCAACCAACCAAACTAACAAGCAACAGCTGTTGTAGTTTCAAAGCTAAATGACGTTGATTTTTAAATTCTGGAAGTAATTTATATTTATCCTCTCAATTCCTGAACCTGTTATTTAATCTCGCAGTAATGTACAAGTTCTGTGTTGTGAGCTGTGCCACTAAACGAAAGGACGTCAGTTTTTTTATGCTTCCGAAAAGAGAGATTGGACGCTTGGACTGGACTTCGATTGGAATAAAAGACTTCTAGACCTGAAGTTTTCAAGATCTTCGCAAGCAGTATGATTGTGTGTCGAAAGCATTTTTAGAAGAGATTTCTCGCTTCAACTCGAGAGCACATGCCTATCCAACGTAATCTGCTGTTACCGAAATGTCTGTCTATTGGTGTTCTTCTGCTATAATCACCAGTAAGTACTTATTGTACCTACTTATCTTACCAAAATCATTAAATAATAATTATAATAATAATAAGGATAATGTAAGCAGAGCTTGTGTTTTAAGAACCAAGTGACTGTAAAACTACATAATCGACTGGCCTGTCAGCTCAGTTGGTAGTAGCCTTCTGTGCTCTAAGTTGAGGGTTTGATTCCCTCCCAAGATAAACAATTGTGTAAAAAGCATAGGTGTTTGTTCTGTACTGGGTGTTATAAAGTATCATAAATGTATGTATTTAAAAATATACTCTTATAAGTATTCTATCAGTCATCTTGTCACCATAAATAGATGATGTTGTGTGCATTGTCCAGCAATATTTTTTACTTATACCTTTATTTGTAAATACATCATATTATACATAGAAACACCAATAGAAACAACATAGAATGTTAAACACTCAACATTATTGCATTTAGTTATGTGTGCTTAAATTTCTTTTTTTTTCCAGATAGTACTGTGATCATCATGTGATTACACACCATGAAACTACAACATTTGGCTCACACCTACTCCAAAGCAGATTACACCTAATTCAAATGTCAACATCAACATACCAGCTGTTCTCGGCTTGTACAGTCTGATAAGTGATGATGGTAAGAAGCCTGATGACTCTTGTCCCTTAAGAGATGGGTGGGCCATTGATATGAGATGCTACTTGTGTAGACACCCTTGCCGCATCCCATTACAGTCTGGGATTTCTCTTAGAGCTGGTGAGGACAGCTGCATGTGGGGAGGTGCTGAGGACCTGATAAGATGCAAATATGCCTTTCTTTCTTGAATTCAAGGCCGCTTCCGTGAAATAATCAAATTTTCTGGACCAGTTTGGCTATCTATAGATTGTTTTACGCAATTTAGATAGCTCAACTGTTTGACTTGTATTTTGTATTATTGTGTATTATTCTGTATATTTCTGTAAATAAATGTCTAATTGTATAATCAATGTGTTTATTATGATTATCAGGGTCTTTCCTTTGTAGATCAATAAAATATTTTAAAATACTAAGCAATTGTATGCAAGCAAGCAAAAAAAAATATACTCGGGAGAATGAATACCTTGCTGATGCTAAAAGGTTCATTCAAAATAAAAAAGTTATCTGTCATATGGGATAAGGTGAACAGGTATTGGACAGGATTTCGTCTATGGGAGTGCCCCGTCTGATGCGTTAGCATCCTATAGTTTGTGTCTCGCTCGGACAAAGGGTTGCCGTTGGTAAAGCTAGCATCGAGGTAGTGTTGCCAGCCTTTTGTGCACTTCAATTTTACCAAGATCCGTTCATATCATACGTCTAGCCGTGTAAAGTAACAAAGAAACAAACAGACAAACATAGAATTTAACAGAATATAAAATACTTAAGAATTAAGTATTAGTTAACAACAAAACAAATCCCTGAACATAGCTTTAAAAATTGCAAATGATTTGGCGCGTCTAATAGCATCTGGTAATGCGTTTCATAGCTGGACAGCCTGCACTATACCAACTGTGAAAGAATAAGCATAGTATGAGGTATGGATGTGGACGGTGTCGCGAGTAGGAGAGTATTAGGGGAGCGCAAGGATCGAGAATGGAAGAGATAGATAACTCTTTATTGACTAATAAATAACTCAACTTATTTAAGGCAAAACAATGATCGGCCTTATCGCTAATAGCGATCTCTACCAGACAACCACTGGATGGATTGGACTATAAATAAACAGAGAAGGGGCATGTTGGTTTGGTGTATTTATATTATATTATTATATTATTATTAAAGTGAAACTTATATTACATCGTCTCAAACTTTTTCGTCTGTGTGTTGCATGTCGCGTGACGGTCGGCCCCGCTACTATAAATAGCGACTCTTGCGGCGACGCAACAAGGTTCAATTCAGCTCGCATATCCTCTATAACATAGCCATACGCTTCTTACATATAACTCTGTCACTGTCTGGGCCGGTGCTACGCATTTCGTAAAATCTATCTGTGGTGTAATTTCAAGAGTAGGTACATATGATAGGTTAGTGCATACCTACCAATCATTATTAAAGTATGTTGGGTACTTGTATGTAGGTATTACGTACGTACCTACTATTTGGGAATTATATGATAGAAATATACCCACCACGAGATATGGTACAACGATCGATGCGGTTTTTACTAGATACATTGAAAAAATCGAATGTAAGTCACTGTTCACGTATTTTAGTTACCATAAAATATCGGTTACATTTATAAACTGTGAATCTCATAATGAAGATGGAATTGATATTATAATGATTGAAAATAATTGAAAAACGGATAAAATAATGTTTTCAGTTTTTTAATATGTGTATATAATCTAACTAAATAATTGTTAAGTATTATGTATGTCGTACTCTACTAAGACACAGAGTTCAATAAAAATATTAGTTGGAGACTTAGTGTACTTTTATTATTTCCCATTATCATTGCAATTTTCCAAGTATAAAATTAAGATTGATAAAGCGATTTTTATACCCTTAATGGAATATTATTCCAAAATTTTTTCGTTAAATGTCTATAATGCGAATAAAAAAGTTTCACTTTTACCGTGGTTTCATAAAACCACACAATCCAAATCAAAATATCATCCAAAATATCAATAATATAGAAATAATTAAGTATCGACAGCACGACATATAATGTTTCATGACCATGTTTTTGAAGATGGAAGAGTCTTGGCCTTTCTGATATCTATAGGCAACGCGTTCCTCTTCCTTCCACAAACGGACAGCCTGCACTGTAAAGGACTTTCCATAGAAGGTAGAGGAGTGAACGGGAATTTTAAGTTCATTGTTATCTGAGGAGCGTAAGGATCGAGGGTTAGAGAGATAGTGAAATTCAAACCGTTCTTTGAGATAAAAGGGAGTTGAAGGAGAGAACAGAATATTATAGAGAAGATTGAGAATGTGAGCATTCCGTCGAAAACGGATTGGTAACTTGAGTTTATGGCGAAAATCAGAAATGTGGTCATACTTGCGCAAACCAAATATGCAGTAGGTATATATTTTGGAGACGCTCTAGCTTATAAAGTTGTTCTTCGGTGATGTCGAGGCGTCAGCATAATCATGGATTGGAAGAAAGGAGGGATTGTGCAAGCGCAATTTTAGTAGCGGTAGGGAGAAAATTCCGAAGCCTTCTGAGAGAAGCCCCAGCAGCACTTTTCGACTGACTTCAGCCAAGTGCATGATATTGGAAAGAATGAAGTTGTTGATATAGGAAATGTTGAGAAAAGGTGTCGTAGGATTTAAAAGGACGTTAATTGAACTATCTAAAAAAGATAGTTCCAATTCCGTCTAAAGCAAATTGGCAACCACTTGAGCTTTTTCCAGAATTCCGAGACAAGGTCTTACTTACGTTGTCGTTATGTTGCTGTTTACTTACATAAATCGAAGTAGCATGCATCAGCATAGTCTTGTATTGTTAGAAAAAGTTAATATATAGAATAGAGAGAGAGAATAGAAAATAAGAATAAGATAAAATATTTTATTGTGGTTAAAGTGGTAGGTACTTTAGCATACAGTGACGGAAAAGGTTAAACTTTAGTTTCTGGATACACGAAATGAAGAGTGTCCAAAATATTTCATATTTCGTCGAAAGTGCAAATGCGATTCAAAATCTCTTTGTTCAAAATTCCATAGCAATTTCATTAAAATTCTGTTTAGTACTTTAGTTTTTAAATCAAAATAGCTGGATAAAATATGCATGCAAGTAAACGAAATTTCGTATTTTTTAACCAATTTCAAAAAAAAAGCTTTCTCAATTCGACGCTCTGGAGTCGATCTGATGATGGAGCCGAAACACAGTCGAGGGAACTCCTCAACGATTTACAGCAATTACCTGGTGTTGGGGCTTGATTAATTTGTATTGATGAGAACTTTACATGAGTTATGACTGTCATTAGGGCTCTGGATGATGAAGACGAAGGACAGTCAAGGGAACTCCTCAACGTTTTACAGTAGCTACCTTGTGTATATACATGAAGTTGGTTGTCTTTTTAGTTTTTAACCCCTGAAGTATTACGTGGACCGCATACGGTCCATTAATCCATTAATTCGTCTTGCCTTTGAGCATCACGTGGACCGGATCCGGTCCATGAGTAGTATTTAACTTTGACTACTATTTGTAGAAATGTAAGGTATATTTTACTATGAGAAGTTTATGTTGCCTAATTCTTTGTAGAATGAGGATATATCTTCAAAATTAAAACAGCAACAGATAATTCGGAATGAACTTGCTAGAAGTTCTGTTTGTTTGGCGAGCACTAGCGGTTCCGGTGCAACAATGTGAACAATTGAACAATGTGACTTTGGATTATGTTTATTCGAAAAAAAACTATGATCAAGGGGTTTGTCTATTGAAAATATGTTGTGTTGTATTGCTGTTAAGAGTTTACGATATGAAAGTGGGTAGTCATTTAAGTTCCCTTCTGCGGTACATCGACTCGAAGTTTGACTTATGTCACGTACTCCATGTATATAGCTACAAAAAAATATTAGTACAATAAAAAAAGTAAAATATCACAGATTATAGAACAGCTTTCAGAATGGGAATCAGACCAATCGTTTTTGAGATATTGGAATTTATATTCAAAAAACGGGAGTACGCCATCTTGCGAAAATATGCGTGATGCTCAAGGGATACAAGTGTAATTTCGAGAGAAATCCGTTAGGTTAAAACGTAATTATATCAAACTCAGTTCGTATTTTCGTAACATTTTCTGCATACATTTACATAAGTGCCCGCTTACTGATATTTTAATACTTAAGGTGCGTTGTACAGTCAAAGACTCTAAAGAAGTTATCACTGCGTGCTAGTGCGTAGTAATTATTTATAACTAAAATCTTTGTACATACAGGCAAAAAGTGCCTTTCCTAAAACATATTTAATTCAATTAAATATACTCTGGAATCTGGAAACGACCGCATCAACTTCCTAAACATAGCTAAGAACGATTCTTAGTTATGTTTAGTATTTAGGTACTATCATTCCGCAGTTACAAATCCACTAGCGAACCAACAAAACTCTGGCGCTAAAATATTTAGCTAAAAATGTAAATCGAGTCCATTCGTAATACCTCTCGTCTATATGAAGCCTTTAGTTCACGTTTCGTGGAGAATGTGTGGAGCACGCCTAAAGCTCTGCGTTTAGTAAGCAATTGATTTAGTTGGTTTTCTAAAGTTGGTAAAAACTACTAATGGTAAATCGTGTAGCCTGTCTACCACCAACTTCAAGTCAGTAGTGTGAAGTGATTGCGCGTACTAGTGTTATTGTTTTGTGAGAAAAATTGTGAAACCTGACTAAATTCTACTCGTTTCATTAGACTTTTCATTACAGATAGAATCAATATACTGTATTGTGTATTAATTCCGTGAAATATGGCTGCCCCGGGCACGGTAAGTACTATTTTAGCCGATATCAACATTAGCGTAGGGCGGTTCGTTCACAATGAGATGGGTTACATTTCTCAGTATTCAGCCAATTTTGTAAATAAAATAGATGTTAATTTGTGGCAAACTATCTTTCTATTTAGGTTTTACGATCATTCATAACATTCATTCGCTTTGGTTGAGTTTCTCGTTGCTTTCGGTTAATGCATCCTCCATATTTTAGGTGCTACGTGCATGGTACCAACTACATAATTCATATAGCTATAGGGGCTTCTTTAGCTTTTGTGCTCAATATTCGGTAAAATGTTCGCTTTACTTCGTTGCGAGACATGATTTAGTCAATTCATGATGAATTGATTCTGAATATAGTTTGGGGGTTCCTAATTTAAGGGAAATCTCGTAAGTATAGATAGTTCAGTTGCCATTGGGGTTAACTGGTATCTTAGGTCATCAATCTACATAAAATTAAGTAATGTTTGTCCATTTTTTTCCTTATTGAGTATAAACAAGCTAACTCAGTATGCACATGTTCCCTATATCAGGCATGTTAGGGCTTTGCACATTGTCACATTATCAGTACACTGGGTAGTATCAAAACAATATTGGTGGACAATGCACACAACACAATGGTGCCCAGGTGACAGAATACTTATAAATATATAAGACGAAAATATATAAAAAATATATAAGAAGTACTTACATATTTTTTAAATAAATACTCATGATACTTTATCCTTATTAATATTATAAACATGAAAGTTTGTTTGTATGTTTGTTTTACGCAAAAACTATTGAATGGATTATAATGAACTTTACAATAATATAGCTTAAACATCAGAATAACACATAGGCTACAATTTATAAATATATTGTGTGAATTGTCAAAAATATAACGATAAATGTCAAGAAAGTTGGAAAAAATTCTGCCATCTGCGAGCTATTCTGGGGTATGTTGCTAAACCTGTTAGTACTACATGAAGTACTAATCCTGCGCAGACGAAGTCACGTGCACCAGCTAGTAACATCTATATACACAACAAACATCATTGTTCATCACACAAATATTAAAAACCCTCAGCCTATGGCAATAAGGCATAGGCTGAGCTACTACTATAAGGCAGAGCTACTACCAACTCAGCTGACAGTCAGCTGGTACCTACATTCAAATGGCACCTAAATATAGTTCTAAATAATAAAACTAAGATACTTAGTAGGTGACTCGACTTAAATACTTAAAAGACAGTATTTTTTTAATAATAAACCGCAGTCAATAGTCAACTCAGGAAACAACAAATATCTCTTAACTTAAGCCTAAAGTGACTGAAAAATGTTAATTTCTCAAACAACCCAACTGAGACCCAACTGAACTTTGAGAAAATGGACACACCTACTTGTGTGTCCTACCAGTTTAGCTTTTATGGATTTCTT
Organism: Lampropteryx suffumata; assembly: GCA_948098915.1. Classification (NCBI taxonomy): domain Eukaryota; kingdom Metazoa; phylum Arthropoda; class Insecta; order Lepidoptera; family Geometridae; genus Lampropteryx; species Lampropteryx suffumata. The sequence goes on from OX402544.1 coordinate 23,463,901, forward strand.
TGTACTCGTACAATCAACGTCTATCAGTTACAATTCAGAATAAGCATTAGTAAAATTTTTTGTTTGATTGTTTAACTGGATCCAATTTTGACAAGATGAACTAGTATTATCTAAGTACATTTGGTAGCTATTCATATGACAATAGTATGTTTTAGAATCAATATTACATTCCATAATACAGATTCCTCAATTCCTGAAAGGTCTGATAGTATCAGAATTACATAATAACCGGGCTAGGTCTAGGTGCAGGTGTAGATTTCATTGCTTTAAGGCAATTAATTATCATCCTAACTTAACTAACCTAAATCAAGATTTAGTAGTATGTAAAGCTTACTACTATAGAGTATAATGTAAAGTACCTAACAATTTTTATAAGTATATAATGACTGATGTATGTACTTATTGTACACCTCTTTTTTATACATTTTCAATTTATTTTAAATTACAATTATATTGTTTTAACCGTACGGACAGCATAACTACAACAGAATCACATAGTTCATAAATACTGTGTAGAAGCATCTGTGCGCTTTGCTAAACTTCAATTCAATTCAATAAATCTTTATTCAATAAAATCACAAGAACCACTTTAAATCATCTTCTTCCTAACCCCAGTTCAAGAAAAATCCGGCAAGAAACTCGTCTGGTCTTAATACTTTTTTGTATGATCCTTGCCAATTTGGCTACGGATGCCAAGTGGAGTTGATAAACTAGAACTAATTTATCCATATCCTCAGCTTCACATAGCCTATTGATGATACAATGGGCTCGCATTAATTTATTTTGTTGTTGTGATACATACACAATTAACATTGAAAAACACCCAAACCCAGAGACAAGTATTTGCAAATCGTAATTTTTTTTCCACTGCAGGAATCAGACCACTGCACCACAGAAGTTTTCACATATTGTTCATGCCATGCGCAAACCTACATTGGTCATACTATTCTTTACTACCTTTTCGACTGTTTGACAGTGTCCAGTGTTTGAAATAGGCAAATCATGTAATCATTGATTTTTACTGATTTGTACTACTGTAATCAAAGCCCTGAATCTATTATCTATACTAGTTTTATTCCAAGGTAGAGAAATTATGGATGTCAATCACCAGTACTTTCAAATGGTGAAGGAAAGCATTGTGAGGAAACTGGCATGTTGTAAAACCTGAAAAGTTCAAAGACATGTGTAAAGTGCCCGAAAGAAACCCCTGAGGCACACTTTAATCCTCACAACACATAAAGCAGTAACTTTGTAACTCAACTTGGTAATTACTTTTAGGAGTATTTGAGTGTTTTTTATATGACTAGCCTTAAAAAAACAGCTATATTTATTTTCTGTTATACATTGTATGACTCAGTTCAACTGTAGTGATGAATTTACTTAGAAAGCAGGAAGGCTTTTGTCTCTGTGGCCTAATAACTTACAAAAGCCATTGCATTCATAATATAATAATGATAATAATAATAATAAACTTTATTTGGAACAGATAACAACAGGTACATAAACATTTAGAGTCGATGACATCTGCAGAAGTGTAAAACTGTGTTGCAGACATCAACACCCTCCTCCGAGAAAATATACAAAGTTCCTTAACATTATACATTGACAACATGTAGTTAGGTAAAGTGGGGAGGGGAGGGTGTGTTTGTGTAAGTGTGTGTGTATGCGTTCGTGTTCATGTGTTACTTAAGAGGAACCAATAGGTCTTCCAAATCATTATAGGTTAGTGTCTGAAGCCATTCATGGGTTTTAGATTTACATTTGATAAAAGGAAGGGAATAAATATTAAAGTGTTTATTTATTATGTTGTAAAGAAACTAACTGATAAAGTAATAATGTCAACTCGCAATTGTTGTGCGGCTTTCAATCTTGCAGACATTATAAGACTTACGTTTGTTAATGGTAAGGTTAAGGTCGAATGTAATTTGGGAATGTTTGCTAAGTACTGTTTGAGCTATGAAGTGTTGCCGAACTGTAAGAACTTTAGAGAGTGAGTAAAGTTCAGTTGTAGGAAAATATATTGTTTTTTTTGCGATCACTTTTAGAACAGCTCTCTGAGCTCTTTCCAGATTTAACATTAAGGACTTCGCGAGTCCACCCCATGCTGTTATACAATATGATATAACTGACTGGCCCAGTGCATAGTAGACAGTCTTCATGCATTGAATATCAACGACATCCCTAAGATTTTTGAATACAAAAATTAATTTTCGTATGCGTGAGATTGTGGTTTCAATATGATTCTTCCAAGATATTGTGCTATCAAGGGTAACACCTAGATATTTAATTGATGAGGTTCGATCCATTAATGAACAGTTGCAAGTCGTAGAAGCGTCATTTCTAGAACAGAGATGGGCTCGAATACTAAGTGTGGAGGGAGGCTGGGAGTTTAGGGCTTTATTGATATTAAGAGTGAGTAAGTTTTTGGACAGCCAGCGCAACACAGACCTCAAGGCTTGTTCTGTGAGGTCTCTAGCGAGGTGCGACCATGAATGAGAAGTGCTGTATCATCAGCGTATGTGATAATTTTGCAATTAGGTGTGAACAAATTACATAATTCATTAATATAAATAATTATATTATATAAATTTATTTATTTAAATTATTTATTTAGCCAATTAAACTGGGTGAGATTGATCTTTATGATTGTATTGTTTGATTCGTTTGGCTATAGGATGACTCTCAACTCAGTGTGCCTTTTAGCAAAGGTCTCCTCCAGTAGTTTCCATTGCTTCTGGTCTTGAGCAATTCTCCTCCATTTGGGTCCCACAGTAAGTTTCAGCTCATCTTTCCAGGGCTTTTGTTGTCGTCCTCGACATCTCTTGCCATCACAAAAAGCCATTACTGACTGCTTAACATTTCCTTTGAAACATAGAAATGTTCAGATAAAAATGACAATGTTGTCACCACTTCAGGTTGTAACAGGGAGCAAAACCTTTGTTGATCTGCCGGTATGCTGTGCCACAAGCACATTATAATTATAGTAAGTCACTAATTCAATAAAAAATTCACAAACAACATGATCCCAAAACAGTTTTTAATTATTATATGGAAGGAATATTATTCTTGGCTTGTGTTGTGACGTGGACTTTGTGTTCACTAGTTCATTTACTAATAGTCAGCAAACAAGTCCGCAACAGTGAAACAGTCATCATCATCATAATCATCATCATCATCATCATTCATCATCATTCATCATCATCATCATCATCATCATCATCATCATCATCATCATCATCATCATCATCATCATCATCATATCAGCCCTTAGAAGTCCACTGCTGGACATAGGCCTCCCTCCAATTGATTTCCAGAAAGAACAATTTTGAGCCCTCCATCCACCGATTTCCCGCGATCTTAACAATGTCATTAGTCCATAGGGTGGATGGTCGTCCTACGCTTCGTTTTCCTGTCCATGGTCGCCATTCGAGAATTTTGGTTCCCTAACGGTTATCAGTTCTGCGAGCTTCAACTTGCAAATTTTGAATGCTATGTCGGTGAAACAGTGAAGCAATTATTAAAGTACTCTTCTTCTACTGGCTCATCTCCTTGTCTGTAATATTTAAATTAAATGACATTTTCAAATTTATCTTATTATACTACTAGTAAATACCCGCGGCTACGCACGCGTTTTACCTACCTACATAAAAACTAGCCTTTGTCCATCTCAAATATACAATCATCTCCGTATCAAATTTCATCATGATACGTTCAACTGCGAATAGGTAAGAAATAAACAGACAGATACACTTTTGTATTTATAATATTGGTATAAAATAAAATTAGAGAGGTCGGCTTTCCGATCATAACCTCTGTGGCGCTGTGGGCGAAGGCCTGCCTGTGACGTAAAAGGTTGCGGGAAGTTTATTCCCGCCACGGGGCAAATTTTTTATGATATGCAAGCATTTCCATTATATACATTATACCTACCTATAGGTACGTGTAATTTTAACGGTTTTTGCAGCGCATGCCACAATAGCTTGCAGATAGCAGATTTTTTTTGTCTGGCATTATTTATTTATTTATAATAAGTAGTACTAATACGTATTCTGTGCTAATATTATAGAAAGCTTATGTTTATTATGTTTGTTTGTGGTTAAATGATTCTGTAACGGCTTAACGGATTTTGGTGTACATGTAGTCGACTTGGAGTTATATGTAACCAACTTTTCTGACGTCCATCGCGAGACTGACGTAAAACAAGCACGAATTGTACCAGTGGCCAGTAGTAGCAACGGGTGACTGTCCGATCACCGCTACAGGACACTGCAACTATGATTCCCTGTAATAATGTGCCGTGTCGGCAACAAAAAGTGTCTACGTTTCCGCAGCGCCTTAAGGTTTGTGTGAATGTTTGGATATTTGTTGGTGTCTCAATCACCCATTAAAGAGGGGGAGTGGGGGAGTAGTTGACACATAGGTCGGAATGGCCAACTTTAGAACTGTGTAGGGTGACCAAAATTACTTATTGTAATAAATCATTATACGTTCCTAATGAATCAGTATTTTGTAGATTGTTGCATTGTAATCAAATATTTCGTAAGTGAAGGTAACAAAAAAATATGCAATAAACAATTGAAAGTATCAAATGCACCAAATGTGGACATACTAAAATTTGGCTTGTTTAGGAAGTTGACACTATAGTTGGTCCAATAGTTGACATGTAACAAAAAAAATATAAATATGAGTAGTACTTAATTGCTTTATTTATGAACTAATTAAACAATGGAACAACAAACAGAAAAATCTTATTTGTCAAGATTATATTACTCTTAAAAATAGCAGTCAAGAGGTAACTAAGAACCCTCACTCTAAACCGTAAGTTTTTTATTTGGTTAACAAGCACCAGGAAGGGTGCTTGTTAAACAAATAAACGCACACACGCAGATTCGAGGTGCGGATTTCTCACCCGTCTAAACCTTAACGCGGTGGAAGCGTGACGCGGCGCGGGCCATTATTCTCATTCATTTAATTTATCGTTGATGAATAAATGGATACGATTGATGGCACGCACCTAGTGGGACAAAAAATAATGTATCTTTGGATGGATTTGGTTACACAACAACAAATCAAATGACAAATGAAAATGACACACTCGGTAGGAATTGGGCACTTTCTCACCTATGTGCACAATGTACTAATCCTAACGTTTTTGTAACTTTTCCTTTCTGTGTTTATACTTTACCTACGTAAGTAATGATTTTTACGTTATTCGCTACAATTAGCATGACTAGAATTGCACGTTCACTGCTGTGAACAGTAAAATACTCTTTCTATACGCTATTATCTCCGCTATAAGCATGTTTTCGTCTGTAGTTTGGAGACATGCGAGTAATAAGCAGCAGCTGGCTTTCGAATTATTTTTTTCTATACTTAAGACTCGCGATTAAGGTTTAATGATTATTTTAACTTCGTCTTTGATTCCTAATTGTGTGTCGGCATTGCCTTCATAATCGTCAATGTCCTATTATTTATCTTCTTTGCGGTTGTCACCTCCTACTGTAAACAAGTATTTGAAGTTTGTAAATGTTAACAAAGGTGCAAGCCCAGATAGTATTCCACCTATATTTTTTTCCAATTTGTTCTAAACAACTATTGCTACCACTTAACAAAATTATCAATTTATAATAACATTCTGGTACGATGCCTAAAATTTGTAGTGTCTATATTCAAAATGGTGACAAGCACGACATAAAGAAATATCGCCCAATATCAAAGGTTAGCATCATTTGAAATTTGTTGGACGCATTATTTATGACAGATTATTTGCTGTACTTAGACCTCGCTTGGGTTAATGAACAGCAACATGGCTTTCTTAATGTCTAAAATGTCTTCAGAAACCAACCTATATTGATTTATTTACATAAAAACACAAATGGACTTACAGAAAAATTCCAAGTTGTCCAAATTGTAAAAAAAGTCATCAAAGTTACATATAATTTAGAATAATAAACAAATACAATACAAAAAGATATAAAATGCATTACAAGTGAACATTAAAATTAAAAATTAATATATAATGCGATAAAATGTAACAGAATTGTCATCAGCGTCAGCATGTGTTTTTCCTAAAAAAAACTTTAAGAAGAGTGGTCGCGGCGTAGAAGCCGCAGCCTCAGCAAAAGGCACAGGCACATCAGGCGGCGTCCAAACATTCCCGGCCAACTATATGAGCTACATGATTTTGTTCCGATTCAATAGACAGTGGCTTTTAGTAAATCAGTCTACACAAATATACAAACACTATTTATTCGCAATTCTTCGATAAAATCTGCCACAATGTCTTATTTCAAAAACTTCTGGGTCTACAATACATGGTGATCTCTTGCGTTGGCTTGATTCTTATTTGAGACACCGTAGTCAAGCGGTAACTGTTTGATGTAGCGACAAACATAAATCGATTTGGCTCCGAAGTTTTCAGTGACTCTATCAAAGCCAGTCCACGTGCACAGAAAACCAACACAGACAATAGACAAAATACATAAAATACCTTATAAACTCCCGACGAATTGAAAGCTCCTCCTTTTTTGAAGTCGGCTTAAAATAAAGTGTAGTGAATGTGTATTATTCACGTACCACTCTGTGAAGAAAGTACTGGGAAACGAGCAATAATACAAAATGTTAGTTATTCATCCAAATTTATTTTATCGCCTTCAAAGTATACTCCTTCAGAAACGATACACTTACGCCAACTAATAATCCAATCATCAAAACATTTTTTTAACGCTTTTTCCGGAATTGAGTTCAGTTCTCGCCGCGAATTCTCCTTTATGTCTTCTACCGAATGAAAACGGGTGTCACGAAATGGTAATTTGAGTTTTGGAAGAATGTAGAAGTCTGCTACAGCCATATCTGGTAAATATGGTGGTTGCTCGATGGTATTTGTCGAGTTTTTGGTCAAAAATTCGTCCACAATGATGTGCGAAGGAGTATTATTGTTGTGCAAAATCCAAGAATTTTCTTGCAACAAATCTGGCCTTTTTCGTTGAATTTGCTTTCTTAAACGCCGCATAACGCTCCAATAATATTCTTAACGAGCTGACCCGTGCCCACTTCGCTAGGCGGATACAATTTCACAATTTCAAAAAATATTAAAGTACTGATATCACTATTAAAGAAAAGACAACTATTCAAATTATTGTAAAAATAACAGAGATAAACAAAGTTACGGATAAATATTGAGTAGATGCCGCTAGCGGCCACCCGCGGCTTCATCCGCCCGTTCCCGTTTTTACCGGATAAAAAATAGCCTATATCCTAACCCAAGTTACTAACTATATTAATTTTAAGTTTCATCCAAATCGGTCTAGCGTTTCTCGAGTGTAGTTGTGGTGTTGTAACTAACACGGTTTTCTTTTATACATATAGATTTACCGTTTGACCTTTCGGCAAGAATTCCGAGTGCACAAAACCGCGATTCATTGCTATAACTCACTAGTGAGTTATAGCAATGAAAAAGTCACAGTTTGATTATGGGTGTCATTCTGTGCCTAATTGCGGTGACCATAGAGCCACTTTATGAGCAAGTGTGTTGAAAAGGAATTAACTGCATTTAATAGGTCACATTTTCTCTCACTACTTCACAATGTACATTAATATCTCTGATTTAAATACAAGCAATAATATTTAGACAACAAAAACGAAATTAAAATTGTTACACTACTATTAACTATTGTTGCGCTGATATTTAAGTGTAACAATAGTAGATTGTTGCACCGAGCGCAAAGTGAGTTATTAATGCACGAGTGTTATGTTGGTGCCCGAGCGCGAGCGATGGCACTGAATTTACACGAGTGCATTAATTACTCTTCTTTAGCAAGGTGCGTAATTTACTTTTCTTTCAACTACCAATCTAGGTACCTACTGTGATAAAATATACCTACTCAAACTAAAAATATGATGAATCAAAGTTTTACAATGGCACAAAATGCACGCATTTTGTGCCATTGTAAAACTTTGAAAAACATTTGTTTTTTTTTTCACCAAGGCGGCTTTATTCAGATCTAATACAAACATTTTATATTAAACTTAATGTGAGATATTAAACCTCTGTGGTAAATTGAACCTAAATAAAAAGTAAAACAGTGCAATAATGAAAAACAGTGCAATAATGAGATTTCATATAACATTACTGCACTGTTTTGGTTCTAAGCAAAAAATACGTCCTTTGTGATCGGTTTTATAGTGATTAATGATAACATTACTACGTAGTTGAAAGAAAAATTAATTATATCGTTAGAACTGGCAGTGGCAGAAACATTGTATGACTTGGCTCAAAACAATATTTTTAAACTAAAATACAGTTCTTACAAATGTCAAAAACATGAGCTGTGATAAAGCAACGAGAAAAGTTATAGTGAATTTTCATTTAAAACAGAAATGAAGAACTGAAACATCGGCCGAGGAAGACCACAGTTCAAGAAGACAGGCTTATGATTCGATTAGCTAAAGCGGACCCCTTTAAAGGATCGAATGTTTTAAGAAAACAATATATTCAGATGACGACCCTCGATACGTGTCGACTAAACGGTTGAAGGAAAATTGTTAGAAAGGATTGCTAGAAAAGTCACTACTAACAAATATGGCAGTTGGACTATTCATCAATGGAAAAATGTTTTGTTTTCAGATGAGACTAAAATTAATTTGATTAATTCCGATCGAAAACGATGTGTACGACGACCAATAAACAAGGCTTGGTATAACAAATACACTAAAAAGAAAGTTAAGCACGGTGGTGGAAATGTTAAGGTGTGGGGATGTTTTTCAGGATACGGAATTGGTCCCGTGAGAAGAGCAGATGGATTAATATCAGTACAAAAATATCATAAGTGTTTGGTCAGACTGCGGGCAGCGGCGCGGGTGCGGCAACGCGCGCTTTTGTGCCTTTCCGCAGTGGTGCGCAGATTCGTTCCGAGTGTTGTCGTGTCCAGTATTTGTCAAAATATAATATGGATGAAGAAGACTTATTTTTACTGGAAAAATCTTACATTAAATGGTAATTTTTTAAATGAAATGAAAAATTGCGAGAACAACCTCCAAAGTTTTTTGATTTATTTCATTCTACAATCTTAAATTAACTTTTATGTTTTTGTATTGACGTTATTTCGACATCCACAACGTAGGTTGTGCTTGAATAGCACTTATTAATTCTGTTACATTAATTTGTGAAGACGCCATCACAAGAACGCGCGCGGTTAGCTCGAACCAGTTTGAGATCCCCGCTCCCGCGCGGGTTGTCGCTTGACGCCCCACGCTCTTACTGCGGCCACTTGTATGAACGAAGTATAGCATGAGTTGCCCGCGCGCTTCCCGCGCCATGTAGCCCGCGCCGCTTCCCGCGTCCGCCCCGCACTACGGACACTCAAATGAAGTTCTTATGTTTGAATTTGCCGCGACGCGCCCGTGTTTGCAGTCTGGCCAAGCACTTAGGAGGAGACAACGATTCCATATTCCGAGAAAATTTTGCCAGTCACTTGGATATAGCACGACAATTACTCAAATCACATAGCACGCAGCGTTAAAACGTTTCTCACAGAACAATCGGTGACAGTGTTAGAGTGGCCGGTCAATGGTCCGGATTTAAATCCAATAGAAAATTAGTGGCACATAAAGGCCAAACTATCGCAGAAACATGTTACTTATACTTTACTGTGTAATTGAAGACGCCTGGAGAAGTATTCGTTTAGAAACCTGTAATAAATTGTTAGAATCAATGCCGCGTCGCTGCAAAGCTGTAATCGACAACAGAGGCTACCCTACCAAATACTATTTGTGAATGTAGTATTTTTCAAAACTTTTAAAGTTCAATTAAAAATTATTTTTTTGTGTTTTTAATTAGTTTTCCGGCTTGTTTGTCGTATTTTATTTTGATGTTAATAAAACAGTTTTGGGAAAACAACCATTGCTTTCTGTTTTTATAATGGAATAACAATACAATATAATATCTGATACATATATTTGAATACGTAGGAACACTCAATAAAACGTTAAAAAATAGTTATAAATACCTTTATAACTAACTATTTTTTGCAATTTAAATATAAACCTAGGTATGTGTTTCTAATAAGATGACCCTAACTTTATATTTTACTTATTATATATTACTTTTATTATGTAAAAATGTCCACTAATTATAAGTATAATAATAATTAAGACTTCGTTGGGTTATGTAATATTATATAATTATATGGTAATAATGTAATGTACTCGTAGTTCTGTTTGTTCTCCCAAATCAAATAAAAAAAATAAAAAATTGCTGTCTGTATTGCTTTTACGTAATACGCAGGATGCGTTGGCCACATTTCACAAAGCCGCGGGCCGCTGCGATGTGCGGGGCCGTATGTTTGACATGACTACTATAAGATAATGATTGTGGGGCATCAAAGTTTGTTCGAAATTAACAGTTGAGAACAAAGGCGTGGGCGTTCCTCTAGTTTGAGTAAAAAACTTTTGATATGGATGCAACAATAAAGACAACTGTCAGTCGTTACCATAGTAATATGAAGCTAGTCCCTTCAACTGAACTTCCTTTTGCGAATAATGTCACCCCTCATGCCGACAGGATTACACTTAGGTTTTAGAGATGTAACAAATATAAACATTTGCTTATATTTCTTAAGTACATTCGGGAATCGCCGTATTTGATAATGTTGGGCGCATTTATCCATATCGTGTTTATGATGAAACGCGCACACGCATACTTTTTATTAAAGCAAAACATTGACCTACCTCATTTGAATGAAATAAATCTTTCGTTCGTTCAAATTCATTCAAATGAGTATTCAAATTGAAACTTCGTTTCATGGCTAGTAGGTATTCGGAAGGCACTGCCGACAAAGTAGATTTGTAGGCCACTATGCAACCTTTTCACAATAAATCATCCAAATCGGCAAAAGAAAAAATATCTGTCTCTAGAAGACAGTTTGAATTTGAAAAGTTTTACAGTGGGCTATTAATCAATTGTGTTCCCACTGCCACATCTTAGTTAGGTATATTTTATAAAAGCATCATATTATATCAGTACTAAAAAAAAATGTTTTTGGAAACAAGTACCTATTAGCGTAGCTAATAGTATTAGAGCGCGTTAGTATTAGAGTAGCTGGTCGTTAAAAGATACAAATATATTCGGGGAAAATCAATCGAATCCAGGTAGGTAATCGTGGAAACCACCAGAAAGACTACTGACAAAGAATTAGTGTGTTTGACCAAGTCAAACACAATAATTACGTTTTAAAAACTAAAAAGACAACCGACACCATGTATATAAAAAATGTTATATAAGTATACAATTTTTAGATATTTGTTGATTTTTTAAAAACCGCTAGACCGATTTCGTTAAAATTTAAATGGTTGAAATTCGGTTCAGGCATCTTTGACTAATAGGTGAACATAATATATAAAAAAAAAAGATTCCGACGTATTGAGAACCTCCTTTTTGATGAAGTCGGTTAAAAATAGACACGATGCGAAGGAGACTCGGCTTCCTTCAACTCGTCGTTGAGGTCGTCGTTTCTTATAAATAATAATTTTCATAAGAATATACAAAATTTAACTCTCATATCACTAGAGAAAATAATAAATAGCAGCTTATTACCATCTAATGGGGGTTTCGTACTCGCAGAATCTCTGTAGATATACCGTGCCGTTCGTGTTTTTTGGTCCGTCTCTCGCTTCAAGCTTCTACCGAAGTTTAAAAGAAATAGAATATCAACCAATCAATCACTCTACTCTTAGAAGTTTGGTTTTGTGGTGTGTAATTATAACAATATACACTCATGGACATAATAAGAGGAACGGAACAAAATAATGACTCGGAATTTTTTTGTATGTATTATATATGTAAATTATATTAAGCACTTTATTAATTTAACTTTATTAAATCATTTTAATTAAAATAAAACTTACTTTAGTAAAAAACACAAAACTAATGAACGGAAATGTTAAAAATTATGTTTTGATGAATTAACCCTTCAATCATTACATTGAAAATGTGATTTTGTTATGACATTGCGAAAACCTTTTGTCGAGTGTTTGAGTACGTTCAGTACTTGGTATTACCCCCTCATAGCTGTTAAAACTGCCTGGAATCTTCTCGGCATGTTTTTGATTAAGTTATCCATTAAATCTTGTGGTATTCGATTCCACTCTTTTTCCAGTATCCTTTTCAGATCTCCTATGTTTGTTGGTGTTGGATCCCGCTGTTTTACTTTTTTGTCGAGCTTATCCCAAACATTTTCGATCTGATTTAAGTCTGGCAAGCGTGTTAGCCATGGCTAATCGTCAACTTTGACCTCTCGAAGATACCCCGAAACTATCGCTGCAGTGTGGGGTCGCGCATCGTCCTACATTAATTGAAAATTATCTCCGATGTATGGGGCAAAGAGCATGCAAATCGGTTCTAAGATGTAATGTACGTACCGAGCCGCAGTCAGGGATCCATTTTCTACGAACTCCGTACGTGCTCCTATGCAAATGCCGCCCCACACATAACTGACCCTCCACCATATCTTCTTTCTCCGGGTCGTCTCCAAACTTTGACCCTTCTATCATTTGGCTTAAGACAAAACCTAGACTCGTCAGTGAACAATATTTTCCCCCATCATCATTCCAAATTTGGTATGAGCGTATATGTAGCCAGTTTGTACTAAGAACTTTTTGTACATATTTTAGTATTTTTCTTTGATTGATGAAGCGTTCCTCTAAATAAGTCTATGAGTGTATATCAATTTGTAGAAATGACACCAATAACAAACTTACAAAATACAGCTTTAAGCATCGAACTTGTCTAAACATAGTGGCATGTCATTACATGAATTTATGCTTCTTCTTCATTAATGGCATGTGTCATAATGATAACAATTTTGACAATGTCAAGTGAATATTTTTTTATTAGTAAGGCTTATGTCACATAGGCTTATGTTGTCGTTCGTCATTTTTATATAAAATGGTGACTTTTCATATATAAAATAATTATACGGATAATTTTTGCTCGTATCACAAAAAAACATGAAACTTTTATTCCAATTATTTACACACGACTCTTGCTTTATTTCACTGGCCTGTCAGCTCAGTTAGTAGTAGCTCTGCCTTCTGCGCTGTAGGTTGAGTTCGATTTCCATCCCAGGATAAATATTTGTGCGATGATCATAGGTGTTTGTTCTGTTTCTGGGTGTTATAATGTACATATATTATATATGTATGTATTTAATATATATAATAGGTTGGGGAAAAAGTTTCTTCGCATTTTTTAAGAAAATTCAAAACATTTTTCAATATAGTTTATTTACATTTAACTAAAGTGTGTAGGTATTTTGTTCGATAATTTTTTGCCATCTTGTAGGTAGGGGACATAGCGAAATTTAGGGACTTCTGATCAAAATACCGCGACAAGTGGTTTTGGCAGTCCTCTCGTGATTTTAACCTGACACAGCCTAAAGAATTCTGAAGAGACCGAAACAGGTGGAAATCTGAAGGTGCAAGGTCAGGACTATACGGCGGATGCATTAACACCTTTTGCTGAGTGGCTAAAGATGTGTGAGGTCTAGCGTTATCATGATGAAAAACCACACCCCTTCTGTTGATGAATTCCGGCCGCTTTCTCTCAACTTCTTGCTTTAATCTCATCAGTTGTTCGCAGTAGAGTTCAGAATCGATGGTCCTGCCTGGTGGTAACATCTCATAATGAATAATGCCCTTCCAATCCCACCATACACACAGCATTACCTTGTTGCGAGTCAACCCGGGTTTCGCCACAGTCTGTGTAGCCTGACCGGCCTTTGACCACGACCTTTTTCGCACGTTCTTGTCGTACGTGGTCCACTTTTCATCACCAGTTATCAGCTTCTTCAAAAATGGTTCGGTTTCATTACTTCGTAATAAAGAATCACAAATGAGTACACGGTTCATTAGGTTTCTTTCAGTGAGCTCGTGAGGTACCCAAATATAGAGCTTTTTTGTGTACCCAGTTTTTTCAAATGCGCCAAAACTGTTTTGGGGTCAATTCCCAATTCTTCAGCTACGTCGTAACTGCTGATATGCCGATCTTGCTCCACTGTTTCAAAAATGGCATCCATTTTAGCCGTAATAAGGCGACCAGAGCGACGTGCATCTTTGAAATCAAAATTTCCGGATTGAAAACGCTTAAACCAAATTTGTGCCACCCTCACAGACACTGCACTAGGTCCATAAACATCGCAAATTTTTTTCGAGGCTTGCGTTGAATTTTTACCTTTTTTGTAGTAAAATTTTAAAATGTATCGGATTTCTTCATTAGATTCACTCATCTTGACAGTAAAAATCACACATTTTCCTAATTTGAATTTGGAATTATGTTCTTTAAAATTAAACTTTTAATGATACCATAACCAGCCAGATACAAATAGTATAGCCAAAGAGATTTTATTACAAGTTCATACATACTGTAATGCGAAAAGACTTTTTCCCCAACCTAATATATAAGTATTCTATCAATCATCTGGTCATCATAATACAAGGTATGCTTAGTTTGAGGCTAGATGGTGTTGTGTGCATTGTCAACGATATATATTTATGTATTTAAATAAAATCACTAAAATTATTAATTCAATCCGAAATAACTAGATAAAAATAAATAATATACTTAGTAGCGCAATGCTTGCTTCGCAATACGGCCAATAATAATCGAACTTATGCTTAGTTTTCATTTATTAATTTTCTTCTCTTCATTGAATGTCATCTGTCTTTTCAAATCATTAAATGTCATGTCCGGCATCTGTTGACAGTCTTGCCAAATCTAAGAGTCTATTCTTGGTTTGACATAAGTATATTATTTGTGCAGTATATGCGTGTCATAGGTTTTTGATTTTATTTTATCTTTTCGTGTTATTTATAGCTTTAATTAGTTATTTAGGTTTATCTGAACAGGAATCCAAGAAAATGTTATACGTTGACGTTTAACGTCAAGAATGCGCTTAGAATGGGCAGATGACGATTGACTGACTTAGTGACGAAACTATAACAAACTTAGTCCAAACTAATTCCTTGATGTTGGCGAAGCACTTTGTAAAGAAGTAAGAGATGAAGCAAAACCTAAGAGACTGCTTGAATCTTGTTAACGAAACCCATACATAGCATTATTATCAACTTGTCATTTCAGAAACATAGCATTTCTAAATTAATTATTTTTTCTCATGTTATTGCGTTATTTATTGGGATAGCGGAACTTTAATCATTAAATTGTAACTTCTTAAACATAAGTTTTGTATGTTGTAATGTGATTTGAACGAAGAGGAATCCCGAGAATGTTCTAGACAGCTATTCCACGTTGACATTTTGAATAGACAAATGACAATCGTCTACGACTATGTAACTATATTATAACAATTACTTGGGCACAATTGTCAATAAGACATATGTCATTATAGGAAGAAAAGAAAAAAGTTTATGCATACACAGTTGCATTTGGCCAGGTTACTTGTATAGCTAGCGACTGACCATGGTCTACAAGCGTAAATATATATATATATATATATATATATATATTTATTCATAGTTTAATTAGACGGAACCCGCGATGCCCGTCTCCCACGCTTACGTGATAATTCTTTGACAAGCAACACTTTGTTATACATAATTTTAGAAAACCAATTGATCGAGACTGTTTACTTTGCTAGAACACGTGTAACCTAGGTAGATATAACTACCAAGGAGCGCGACAACGATGCAAAAAAATCGCTGACTTCTTCAGTCCACTTAGATCTAGCTAAACACTGACATACTTCGAAAAGATTAGGCACAATATAATAAATATGAAGGTTCGCTTACACGACCAATTTTTTGAGCAATATTTACTCGGCTACTAGCATAGACTAAGCAGGAGCAACTAGTTTGCCATATCGGTATTGTGTGGTCGTATCTATAAAATTGCTTTAAGTTATTGTTGGAGTTAATTGCTTGATATTGTAGTAATGTCATAATTGGCAAAAAATACATAGGCCAAGATGGAGCAATTTCAATTGCCCGGTTAAGCTTACCTTAAGTAAGTTCATAAATGATTTATTTTATTTGTACCATATTATGGAATTGTTATTGTTTTCAACAGAAGCTTAATAATTTTTCCCGTCGTTCACTTTGTTTAAATTATGTGAGGTTTTTTTTATGCAGTAGCTCCTCTAGTAACGCAGGTGCAGTATTGCAACTAAACCTATGTTCAATCAGACCTCTTATTAAGTACTAGCTTCTTCCCGCGTTTCGCACGCGTGTTACTTAGGCTATATGTTATTCCACGTCACAGACAACGCATCTATACCAAAATATATCCAAATCCAGTCGTCGGTAATAGCAAGATTTACATTAAAAAAAACATACTAATAAACATGCATACATCCACATAATAACATTCGCATTTATAATATTTTTTTAATAAATAAATAACATTTCACACACCATCATCTGGCCCCAAAATAAGCAGAACTTGTGTTATGGATACCAACATGACTGATATACTACTGTTTGTATGATCTGCAATTATTTGTCTCGGATCTGGGTGTTTCTATGTATAATATGATGTATTTACAAAAAAAAGTATATAAGTAGTATATCAGTCATGTGGTACCCATAAACCAAGCTCTGCTTACTTTGGGGCCAGATGATGCTGTGTGGAATGTCCGGTATTATTATTATTATTATTATATACTTTTTTTTTGCAAGTTCAAACATATTATACATAGAAACACCCAAAACATCAAAAATATTGGTAGGATTAGTAAGATAGGATTGACATTAAGTATAATTAGGGTTAAAAACAAATGAAAACCGACTTGATTGAATGAAATTTGAGCCTACTTATAACACATTTTCAGTGGAAAGTAGATGTATTTTGTATATATTTAGTATGGGTAGGACAAATAAACCCAACACTTTAATGAGACAGCGAGGTATCAAAGTTAACGAAAATATCATCGATGTATATAATTTTTAGATATTAGTTGATATTTCAGCTTGACCGATTTCGATAAAATTTAAATGGGATCACCTGGGAAGTATAACCTTTCAAACAAAAACAATATTCCTTTTTATTTCCTATTCACCCCGTGATTTCTATTCACATCATATTACTATACCTATAAAACCATAGGGAAATCGGTACGCAATTCTAACTGCAATATTAACTGGGCATTAGCCAAGTATAATTATACGTGCTATGTCTACCTGCTTTAGACATTCTCAAATATCTAAGTTACTACTAAAGATCTGAGGTGTCTACCGGGGATTCCAGTCGTGAGCTTTTTTATATAAAACCTATTAATTTAACAAAGCGCCATCTGTTTTTAACATTCACACTGATTCCTATACACCCCTTACTACGGTGACTTCCAACCCAGCGCCATCTGTTGTTTAAACATTGAATCAAATTGCAGGCCCGTAGTCTAAGCCGTTACCTAGAGATACCTGGAGTGACCGTTTCTGGCAACTTCAAAGCACTGAGTTATTCAAAAGCCAACAGCAATATTATGGGTTGCCGAAGAGTATGGATAACTCCATACGGAGTTGACAAAAACATCCATGGCGCTAGTTTAGCGTGAATTGGAATGGTTAAAAAACATCCCTAATAAATTTGTATTTGATTCAGACTTTTTCTCTCGCATTTTTCTGCGTGCATTGAATGTGTATCAAGTTTTTCATCAACTCTGATGAAAAATTTGATACACATTCAAAAACAAAAATCAAAATCAAAATTCAAACAATAGTTTTACCTCGTTTTACCTCGCAGTGGCTCGTTAAGATTTCATGGCGTGCCTTATTATAGTGATCCAAGGTCGCCCGTGCATGCCCGTAATTTGAACCAACGACCCTAAAATCACAGTTGCAGTTGCTACAACTACACCATAAGCGTTCTACTTTACACAACATATCACACCAGTGTGAGGTCTATCTGAGATTTAGTAATAAAACTACTGGGATTTCTATTTTTTTATTCACTGTACTTATATACTCGCGAGCTTTAAACTGGAATCGCTTCATCGCGTGTTGATCAAGACAATTTTTTACAATTTCTGTTCAATGAACTAGGTATTTGTGGGTACCTATATCATTTGAAAGGTAATTAGCTATGAAACTCTTTTAATATAAAGAAAAGGTAAAGGTAATTAGCTATGAAACTCTTTTAATATAATCCATAAGTATTCACCTTGTGTCATGGAACGTAAAAAGAAACAACATCAATTTTTCAAACAAAACACCAAGTTTTTGAAAGTCCTGAAATCATAAAAAAGTGGGCGTTTATGAAAATTGGTCATCAGTCCAATGTTTTACTTTACTGGGAACAATTTAACATAAGGAAAATGGAAACCACAGCCCCAGAAGCCGCTCTAATCATCGGCCTAATTCAGCGAGGGTTGTCTCAGCGTAGTATCTGGTCCGGAGTGTCCGGAGACCAGGATCTAGACGACGGCGATGCACTATGTCAAGAGATGAATCGATTTATTGTCACCACTTCTCTCCGAAATCGACACCTGACCGGCGTCGGGGAACTAGGGAAGTTCATTTGACAGAAGTTGTAAAAAATTGTCTTGATCAATTCGCGATTAAAAGCGATTCCAGTTTAAAGCCCATGAGTGTATATGTATATCTAGCCCGTTGACACTACTCGGTTATTAAGCATCGTCTCTACGTCACGTTACTTTTTTGTTGCGGTGCTATTTCCAAAACTATAACTAGTCGTCTGTCGACGCAGACTATGTCATCCAAACATCTCGCATCCCTAAGCCACCATTCTCAGTTACTATCTTAGTTCATATAGTTCACCCGTCTTCCTAAGTAGGCAAGTACCCTCGAATTTTTTGTGGCGACGAAAACGACGCATCTCCACGTTTAAATTTGCGTTCGCTGGGGCAGCTAGATAAATAAGTAGATAAATAAAAACTTTAACAGACACAACATTACACAGACACACAATAAGGTACAAAAATAATTAAACTTCACAACTAATACTAACAATAAAAGAATAAAAAAAATATGTAAAAAACAACAAAAGACACGAATCACAATTAATACACATAGTAGTTAAGCAACTAGGTTGCTAAGAGGCAACCTAGTTGCAAGGAGGTCTGCGCTGTGGTGGGTCAAAAAGGACCAGTCTCAGCTTATTGTTACTGTGCGTCATGAGGCGTAGGGCAACCCTGGTTTACAGACTGGGACGTAAGTAATTAAGTAGTTTTCAGATACCGAGCAAGGGACTCAAAAAAACTGGCCTGTATCGTTTTAGACGTATGTATAACTAGAACATATTTGTAGAAATTTGGAAAAAAAAACAGAAAAGGCATCTTTTTCAAAATACATTTTTGTTTCAGTGAATCTCTTAAAGTAGAACAATTTAAAGAATAAATAAATAATTAATGACACACATTTAACACAATATTATCTGGTCCCTAAGTAAGCAGAGCTTGTGTTATGGGTACCACATGACTGATATACTACATATTACTTTACTTTGTATTTTAAATACATACATATTTTACATAGAAACACGCAGACCCGATACAAATACTTGAATATCATACAAACATTTGTCTCGCGGCGGAAATCGATAACATGATATTGAAGAGCAATTCATGCAAACTATCAATGGTATGCAACTATACCAGATGATGCTGTGTGAAATGTCCGGGATTATTTATTTTATCTGAACACGGTGGTTTTCCGCGGTTAGGACCCAAGCATATATAAAGGCGAATTTTTTAACTACACATCAAAAAAGTGTAATCAACACATAACTTTTTTTATTTCTTTTTTTTAGTTAGTGAGCATATGTGGGATAAGCTAAACCTTCTTTGATTAGTGAACCTAATAATTTATAATAATAATTTTATACAAATTTTATATCAGGCAACAAAATCATGTGTATAAAATACAAAATGGCCCATAGAAAATGAATTCCTTATAGACTAACATACACACACGTAAACTTGTGAACTATATAAAAAAGTCAGGGCACTTTCTTCGTTAGCGGTGCCTTATACCGTCGGTAGACAACTCCTGCTGACCAGTAGGGCGATTATGGAACTGTAATTACAATCAATGTCTATCAGTTTTCGGCGTAATTTCAATCTTTATTGATAGACATTGATTGTAATTAGAGTTCCATAATCGCCCTACAGAAGTCGGGTGCGAGGAATGCGTACTTGTACTTGGCAGCTACCCGGAGCACGTACGCCTTGAAGTTTGTCTCTCTATTTGATTCTAACCGCTTCACGCCATGGACAAGTACGGCGGGCGGCTCCCTGATCCGGTATCTTTGATAAACAAACATATACTGGCAGTTTTTTCAGTAAATCATGTTTCTAATTGTTTAGAAAAAACATTACTAAATTACATTAGTAAACATTACATTGGCCTCCATTCTGTTGACACCAACCTAACTAATTTTAGCTAAAATTAAGTTTAGAACTGTCAAATGAAACTTTGGTATTCTGCTGTTACCAACTTATCCTAATTTAATTAAGACTCCTAATTTAGTTAGATGGTACAAAGGTTTACAAAGGCTATGACCAACTAAAATATATTTTAGACAATTCCTAATTTTAGAAATGAACCAACTGAATTGCCACCTGTTCATTTAAACGGCATTTCATAGATGCGGTTTTATTTCTTATTCAACGAAAAATAGAGCGTAGTCATCTTACCACGGAAGAAATGCAAAAGAGCTGTAGGGATGCTAGAGCTGCTTGGAGACTGATGATGAATAACAGAAGAGCTAGCAACAGAGAAGGAAAATTTGAAACAAACCCGGCTCGGTGCCAGCTGTTAGTGTGGGTACCTGGGTAAGCCTGCGCTATCAAATAGAATCCCAGGCAGAGTGACGTCAGTGGAGAGAAAACTTCACCTACCTCAGTTTTCTGGATGGGTCCATGAACGAAAGTTTTTAATTACAAATAACTGCTTTGTAACTTGACTGACGCCGCCTAAGTCATCTTCAACAAATGAACGAAGGTCAATGATGATGATGAATTGACTCCATGCAGAATCTTTGCCGACAAGTTTTAAACAACCGAGGAGGAAACACGCTGTATTCGATTTAATTTAAACGCCTAGAAGAAGGTTATAATTTAACGCAGCAATCATATTTTTGTTTATTTTTACCATATTTATGTAATACAAATTTGATACCCAGATTCACAGCAAACTTTTATGTGTAAATAAACATTTTTTGAAGAAATTTATCGAGTTAAATGTACAAATACAACACAGAATTATCATTTGATTGAAAAAGAAAAGAAATCATCTAAAAGAAATTTATATAATCAAAAATATTCAAAATTTATAGGTGTTTAGACTTTTTTGATGTTTGTATATAGAAGGCTGATTTATGTACGCGACTTTGCCTGCCTGCGTAGTACACATTCAGATAGTAGATAGTTAATCCTGGCTCACATCTATATCTATAACTAGCTGACCCGGAAACTTCGTACCGCCTCAGAATCAATAAAAAAAAAGCAAGCATTTTTTTCATATTTACTCACCTTTTAAACCTTCCCTGGACTTCCACAAATAATTCAAAACCAAAATTAGCCAAATCAGACCAGCCGTTCTCGAGTTTTAGCGAAACTAACGAACAGCAATTGATTTATATTATATAGATAAGTCATCCTAATCGGTTATTACGTGATTGAATAACAAACTGTGACCCAGTTCCCGACATTTTCCAATGTCAAGGTTTGCTGAAATTTAGTTTTTTTACGATGATCTGTTACATTATGATAAGACAATGTATAAAATAATATTATGATTGTGTAATTATGAGCTAATTTGATGATGGAGACATATTAAAGACATCAATGATCGGATTGGACTATCTACTTATTGGTCAATAGTAGTGACCATGATGTTTAGTAATTACGTTCTAGACTCATTTTTGAGGTAGGTACATAAATCCTATCCAGTCTCTCTTTTCGATCAGACAGAGACAGATTTACATAGTATTATGATCCTTACAAAGATTAAAATGGTTCGTTTTGAAACAATTATTTTTGTAGACCTTCCCTTCATGTAAAGTGGGGTTAGTTTTTAGGGTTCCCAAGTCTACAAGGGACCCTTATTGTCTCGCTATGTCCGTCTGTCTGTCTGTCCGCCCCTGATCAGAGGTCTTCCTCGCAGAATATTCGTTTTATCAAGATGAAATTTTATTAGTATTATTATTTGATTATAGACCCCAACAAAGTTATGAAACAAATATTTTAATAATTTGTTTTTAGGGATATCTCCTCTACACGTAACAAACTGATTTGTAATCCTTTAAATAATTCAAACAGCCCTCATATTTTTGTTGTATTTTTACTAGATGGTGTAGTTTTTTTTGGGACCTGACCACTTGTCATTCTTAATTCTTATCCTTATTAACTTCGGAAGCCTTAACAGTGCGTGGTTAGATGCGCTTGCCCAATTTACTTTTTAATAGTTTATTAGATGAGAGATGAGTACTATAAGATGAGAAACATATACCTGTTATATGTTTCTCATCTTATAGTTGGTTTGATAGGTCTTTAGAGGTATTAAGTGTTTTCTGGAACAGTATTATGATACAGATATTCTTTTCATAAATACATAGCTTTCAATTGGCAAATTTTGAGCCCAGAATCTCCACCTTCGACCGACTAAACCGTTGTTTCGTAATGTTTTCAAAATTTGGCGAGGAAAGTAAAAATACCAGCAGCTTTATCCAAATTCTAATTAAAGTAACTTAGCCAAAAAAAACCACACCGAGTTTTGTGTAAAAATGTTGAACTACGCAAAAAAATCTGAAAAGTGATTTGGAATCTCGAATCGAGATCAACGCACGTTATTAGGTTCTTCCTAATCGCTTCCGTCGCTCTGAGTGCAGCAGTCTCACAACTAGTCTAGGATCCACTACTGGCAATAAAGAGTGACAATTTATCAATTTGATTTGTGTCGGTGCTTTGTTAAAACAACGTGATAAGATTTTGTGGCAATGGCTCTTCTTGCTTATTTTAAATAGACCGTTTAAGATATGTACTAGCCGTCTCGTTTTCTGATCAACGTACTTTCCTTTTTAAGAAATTTAAATATCTTTGCTATCTTTTCAAGCACTGGGTTATGTTATGTTACTTTAGTTTACTGTACTGTATACAATACATCTTGTATACTAGTCAGCTTCTTGAGTACCATCAAATTGTCATCAACTGCTGACGTGACAGGGGCTGGCGGCTTGAACTCCGCCTCCCTGGACCAATTGCTGCCTACAAAGCTATGGTTATATTGTGTGTAATTGGCACATTGTACATGATTTTTAATTATGCACGTTATACCTACATTTAAAATTAAGATGCAACCATGTGCAACGATATGAAATTATGATTAATAGTATCAGCATCATTTTTAACCGGCTTAAAAAAAAAACAGATTTTCATGTCGACTGTATTTTTAGGGTTCCGTACCTCGAAATGAGAAATGGAATCCTTATAGGATCACTTCGTCTTCTGACTGTCTGTCGTCTATACATACAAGCTGAAATTAATATCAAATAATAGGTGTGCAGTCTCTTGAAGCTGTTGATTTTTCTACGGCCTACGGTCTACGGCCTAAATACGGTCATTTATTCCGCATATTTTGAACTCGCTAATAAATTAAACCCTACAAGCGAGGTTTCACAGCACAAGTAAAAAGAAAAATAAAAAAAATACGGTAAATTTTTACTTATTGGTATATCATATAAAACAATATCTTCCAATGTAAACAATGGTTATTGGGTTATGAATTGCATTTTATTTATGAATTGTATTTTATTAGTTATTAGAAACATTAAAAGACATTTAATATTCTTTTATGTTTTTGTTCAGACTGTAGATAATATATCAAAGAACTAACTCAGTAAACTTCTCCATATAAAAGTAGACTGTAAACATGTGAATTAAGGTTTATAATCAAATAGGGCGAGCGCGGCAGCCCTGCGTCTCGTAACGGTGTCGCGAGTCCAGAGGTTTTACCTCATCTAAAAATATGCGTACCGCGCTTAAAGAAGTTTTCACTTCAAAAATACCCTACGTAACTCTTTAATTAACTACAAACAGTTCATGTATCACAATCTGGCCATTACATTTGTAATCGCAGTGTAAAAAATCCTAAAAATTGTTCTCTAATTATGTAGGTTGGAGTAAAATTTTCTTCTATATCCTCGCTCACTCCGATTACTCAAAGTCTGCTTTTCCAATCATGCAGCGTCATATTAAATTAATATCTTCAGGCATTAAAACGCATAGGAAGGCCTTCCTACGCGTTTTTCTCGTAATTATGTGCTCGTGCTATCTGAGTCTAGATTTAGATCTAATCATTGTTTTATTTTGAAATATGTTTTATTCTGACAATAACCCTGATTAGGTTGTTCCACCGGACTACAACAATTTCGTAAAATAAAAATCTACTTACATGCTAACTTCTGCACGAGCTCTAAAGCTGACTGTCATTATGTCATACTTATTATCATGGTTTTCGTTTGTTTCAGGTGCTGTTTAAAAGCATGCATCAGGCCGTGCGTCAGGCTGGCTCTTACGTTTGCCCAGTCTAAAGTGGTTGAAGGAGTTTCTTCGGACGTTAATATCCTGGAGTGAAAAGTGAAACGTGTGGACCTGCGTACTTCCCGGGGCAGGCGCCCAGCGCCGCCCCAAACGAATATAAGTAAGTTCTTTAATAACGTGCTGTTAGATTTTTACACAAACATAAATTTTCATCATACCTTCACATTCCATTTATTACTAGTCGTTCATTGTTATATTCCGCTAGCAACTCTTCTATAAACTCATTACGTTCTACTAAGTTATCTCGATCTCGACAAACTACCTAAAATCCTCAGACATGCTAAACCAATATACACTCGTGGACTCATTAATTAGAGCAATGCAACAAAAAAAAGACAATTCAGAATTAAAACTATTTTATTTGTGTTTATTGCGATTTTATTAATATTATCGCCATTTGACCAAAAAAAGCATACTACAATAAAAAAACTTCAGAATTCAGAAATATCAAAAATATTGTTTCGAATAATTACCCTTTCTTCTATCACCTTAATGTAAGTGTTTAGACAGTAGACAGTACGGTTTTTTTGCCGTATCAGTCAGGCACAATCAGTACTTGGTGTAACCCGTCTTGCTGTTAAAACTGCTTGTTTCGCTGTTTAATTTGTCTTCCAAGCTTATCCCAGTCATGAAAATACCCCAAAGCAGTCACTGCATTGTGAGGCCGGGCATTATCTTGCATTAAACGAAAACCGGGAAAAGTACATCATGGGTACCATAGTGAACCCATAGTATCACTATGGGTTCTAAGATATCAGTTACGTGCCGTGCCGCAGTCAGAGACCCATTTTCCACGATATTTAGCTCCGCATGTGCCCTATGAAAATGCTGCCTATACCATTACAGACCCTTTACCTTATGGCTCTCTTCAGACAATGTACTATTGAGCGTATTTTTCTATGGCTCATCTCCAAACCATTACCATTCGTTCGTCTAGCTTACAAAACCGGGACTCGCCAGTAAACAGTATTATTTTTCCCCAAGCATCATCCAAGTTTCGGTATTCGGTGACCAAAGTTGGCCTGAGCTACTCGATGACTTCTGGCTGGCTAGAACGTTCCTATTCCAGCCTCTTAAAGTCTTCTTGTTACGGTTTTAGTGGTAACTTGGCGAACTTCCTGAAGCGTAGTTCTGACCTCAGAAGAAGTCAAAGTGCTACTTCTTAGGTTACTGCTCTCCATAAATCGATCGTCCCTCACTGCTTTGACACTTGCGATATTGGCCTGCATATCTCGGTATCGTCTGCCAGTATCGTCTAACATTGCGATAGATGGAAGACTTGGAAACTCACTTTTTGAGCCACTTCTTTTTAGCTTGTTTTTGTAACTTTAAATCAGTACCAACCATTTTCAATTAAATTCACAGCTTTAGAGACCTGAACTACGCTGACATCCAGCATTATAACTTTACTTTTTCAAAGATATGTAAGCAACACGACCGCAATATATTATTGTAAAAAAAACTGAAAATACAATAGGAATTCAATAAAATGAATATACATGCCAGCAAAATTATTGCTATGGGTTAATGAACGAATAAAATAAATAAACGAATAACCTAATGAAACTGTGTAACAAAAAAAGATTTAAGTAATTCCTTGAAGTTTCTAATAATTCTCCTAATTGAAGTTTTCTAACACAAGTATTTTATACTTAAAAGAAAACCTCAACCTTATTTTTATTGTAATATGTTGGCTACAGAAAATAAACATTTGTCATTTTTTTTTTTTTTCAATTCCTTTTTCAAACTAAACATACTGGTATTCAGGTACACACTAGAAGAACTTTTTGTAGATATTTCAACTTATTTCGATCGATGAAGCGTATCTCGTAATAAGTCCATGAGTGTAGTTCGATAAAAAACCCAGAAACCCTACGTATTAATATTCACTAGTCAAATTAGAGAGCTTTGCACAGTGAAGCACTACTACATGCACAGAATGCGCGCGTGTGTGAGTGGACATCCGTGGAAACGTGCATGTGGGTGGCAATCTGTATTTTATACAGGTAAACTGAATAGCCCACACCCCCCTTTCCGAGTAAACGTGGGGGTATATTAACCCCACCAAAGCCTAGACTCCCGTTAGTCAGTCTTGTGCCACCGTCGCAGTTGCACCGATTGGTGCAATGGCCAAATCTCTCGCGGTTCGCGGTTAATTTAATAAAGTAACAAAATGTGTTGAGAAGTTTAAAAGTTTAGAAGTGAAATAACATTAATATGTAGATTATAGCCAAACTTCACGATGCGGTTCATAATGAGGTTAGTCAAAAATTGTAGCTTTAAATGTTTTGTTAAAGTTTTTATTATTGTATTTTTTTTTATTTTATGTTTTTTTCTATTTGTTTGTAACTTTTGTATTTATTCTGTTCTGATTTTTCGGTTCTCCCACTTCTATTTTATTTTATTATAATGTTACATGTTTTGGATCAGTATTTATCAGATTCAATCAGACTTACAAAATCTGCCAAATGCAAGTAAAAAGTCACATGTATGGGTCAGGTTTCGTTCTCATATTAAGTTCATAATAATTGTTATATTTCTAGTAAAATTTTATTACAAAAGAATTTCTTGTTAAAGAAATATGCTTGTTAAATATTTAGTTAAAACTTGTTATACATTTAATTTACTGTAAAATTTATATATCTACGTTTTTTTAAATTGATTTAACCTTTTGTTTAATATATCTTTATATAAAGGCTTATTTATTATTATTACAACTTTTTATTTATAAACACAAACAAAATTTGTCAAACAGACGACTTATTATATTATTATTATATTGAGAAGAATCGGCCTGTATGCTTCGGAGAAAAAAAAAAAGGGTTTTTTTTTAAATAATCAATTAAGCATACCTTATCAACACTAAATACACCTAATATTATAAATTTGAAATTTTGTTACGTATTCACGGCTACACGGCAGGGTCTTGTTGAAATTTGGTAAGGGATTTGTAGGTTTTTTTTATGTAGGTACCATTCGTGCGAAGATGATCTATGATGTTTTACTGCAAGTTACCAACTTCAAATCAATAATTTCTATTAAGTTCTCGTAGGTAGTTGCGGACAAACAAAATCTTTCAAAATCAAAAAAACTATTTCACACCTCTCAACTGAAGAAACCATAAAAAACCTTTAAAATCTACATGTGGGTCCATCTTTTGTACATCATAGGTACCTGAAATCTGAAATGCGTCGTCTATTACGTAGCTCGCAAAAATTACGAGTAGCAAAAGGCGTGAGTTTCGCAATCACTGCTTTAAACACACTTTTTGTTAGCTCTGTTCTGTTCTAATATCTCTGCTAAGCATATTTTCGTGTGCAGATGGGCGACAGGTAAGTAATAGGCAGCGGCTGGCTTCCATAATAAGTTTTTTTTACGACGCGACTTATATCTCAGATAATGCTGTCGCATTGCTATTGATGTCGCTACTGCTACTTGTACGTAATAAGACTGCAAGGTCTGATGTCATCAAAAACTAAACAGAATGCCCATACCATTTTATTAAAAAAAATACGCGCGGACCCTCTTGGAACTTTCGGACGGAGGGTTCTGTATTAATCGGAATAAAAGACAAACATAACTATACATGTACACGATATAAGTTACTGTCGATTTTCTAAGAAAATTAATGCTATTCGGTACGTACCCAACCTTTCGAATTTTTGCCTTTTACAATTGAGAAAACTTCAATTGAGTTAACTAACATTAAGACACTTTTTTCCGAGCATAAGGTTCCCGATATCAAATAGACTCATCACTTGGAAAATGGCTCATTATTTTCCGTTTTTGTTACCGGGTACGCCAATTCTGTTTGACATGCCGATCTCATCGGCCAACCAAATTGATTAATAGTCTAATTGATTAATCAATTTAATAGTCAATTGATAATCAAAAC
Organism: Lampropteryx suffumata; assembly: GCA_948098915.1. NCBI lineage: Eukaryota > Metazoa > Arthropoda > Insecta > Lepidoptera > Geometridae > Lampropteryx > Lampropteryx suffumata. The sequence goes on from OX402544.1 coordinate 23,492,362, forward strand.
TGCAGAACTCTTTCTAAAGTTAACAGAAGCACAAATATTAGCAAAAAAAATAATCCTTTTTTTATTATTTTTTTATTTATTAGGCTAAACTAAACTGGACGTTACACAAAGTAAGCTTACAGTAGTAATGATTACAAGTGAGACTTAAGACTGTAAGGTGTACATCCTTCTAGAAGTAGACACAACATGCAAAGAAAAATAATGTACATATTAAAATTATTCAAAAACTGATATAATAAGTTTAACAGTTATTAATTACCATAGACTATAATTACGTTTTAAAAACTATAAAGAAAACCGACTTCATTGAGTACATATTTTTTTAGTGGAGAGTAGATGTATGTTGGTTTTATTATAATATGGATAGGCTAACTAAACGCATTGCTCCAATGAGACAGCGAGGTTTTGAGGAGTAAACGAAAATATCATCGATGTAAACAATTTTTAGATATCTTTAAATCCGCTCGACCGATTTCGATATCATTTAAATGGGACCACCTGGGTAGTAAGAAACAAATTAACAAAACAATTTTTCCCAATCGGTTCAGGCGTCTCTTGAGTAATCGGTGAACATACATACAAAAAGATTCCGACGAATTGAGAACCTCCTCCTTTTTTGAAGTCAGTTAAAAATAACACATCAAAGGCAATTAACACTGGCATTCTATTTTTAATATAATGTATAAAGTGAGGCTTATGAATGCACTACGTTCCGGCTAGCTGAGGGCAAAAAAAAAGGATTATCCTTTAAAATAAGGACAAACCACGAAAGAACAACTTTTCCGAATGAATTAAAATCTCTTTAAATAGTTGACTATATAACATATATTAGGTTGGGGAAAAACTCTTTTCGCATTATAGTATGTATGAACTTGTAATAAAATCTCTTTGGCTATACTATTTGTATCTGGCTGGTTTTGGTTGCATTCAAAGTTAAAATTTTAAAGAACATAATTCCAAATTCATATTAGGAAAATGTGTGATTTTTATTTGTTTTTCGTACTGTCAAGATGAGTGAATCTAAGAAATCGAAGAAATTCGATACATTTTAAAATTTTACTACAAAAAAGGTAAAAATGCAACGCAAGCCTCGAAAAAAATTTGCGATGTTTATGGACCTAGTGCAGTGTCTGAGAGTAGCACAAATTTGGTTTAAGCGTTTTCAATCCGGAAATTTTGATGTCAAAGATGCACGTCGCTCTGGTCGCCCTATTACGGATAAAATGGATGCCATTTTTGAAACTGTGGAGCAAGATCGGCATATCAGCAGTTACGACGTAGCTGAAGAACTGGGAATTGACCACAAAACAGTTTTGGCGCATTTGAAAAAAACTGGGTACACAAAAAAGCTCGATATTTGGGTACCTCACGAGCTCACTGAAAGAAACCTAATGAACCGTGTACTCATTTGTGATTCTTTATTACGACGTAATGAAACCGAACCATTTTTGAAGAAGCTGATAACTGGTGATGAAAAGTGGATCACGTACGACAAGAACGTGCGAAAAAGGTCTTGCTCAAAGGCCGGTCAGGCTTCACAGACTGTGGCGAAACCCGGGTTAACTCGCAACAAGGTGATGCTGTGTGTGTGGTGGGATTGGAAGGGCATTATTCATTATGAGCTGTTACCACCAGGCAGGACCATCGATTCTGAACTCTACTGCGAACAACTGATGAGATTAAAGCAAGAAGTTGAGAGAAAGCGGCCGGAATTAATCAACAGCCTTCTATTTTTTTTCAACAGAATACGGTGGGCACGGTGTGGTGTTTCACCATGATAACGCTAGACCTCACACAGCTTTAGCCACTCAGTAAAAATTAAGAGTTTGGCTGGGAGGTGTTAATGCATCCGCAGTATAGTCCTGACCTTGCACCTTCAGATTTCCACCTGTTTCGGTCTCTTCAGAATTCTTTAGGCAGTGTCAGGTTAACATCACGAGAGGACTTCCAAAACCACTTGTCGCGGTATTTTGATCAGAAGTCCCAACATTTCTATAGCAATGGGATCATGTCCCTACCTACAAGATGGCAAAAAGTTATTCAACAAAACGGGTACCTACATACTTTAGTTAAATGTAAATAAACTATATTAAAAATGTTTTGAAAAATGCGAAGAAACTTTTTCCCCAACCTATTATATAATAATATATGTTAGTCAACTACATTGTATGACGAAAAACCGGTTTCGCTATTTAACAAAATAGACTTACTCGTAACTGGTTCCAACCAAGCTATTGAAAAGGGGCGTAATTTTAATGGGCCATTTTATAATTATTTTAACAGCTCTGCCCCTGCGACTAACACTTAAGGTGTTAAGGTTCATCGCGCATTGGTGAGGATAAGGACCAAAATAAAAAAAAATGCGTTTTTAATTGAGTATGTCTTGATTGAATTTTTTTAGAACCTTTCCAAAGCGCGATTTAGCACCTTAATAAAGAATAATAGAACTATTGACATAAGTACACACCATAGTTTAACGCCATGCTAGCTAATTATAATTATTATAAGTACACACATCAAAAAGTCGCAACACAACTTTTTTAGTTTTATATTTTTTTACTTCGTTTTATACTTTCATGGGATATCAAACCTTCTTTGAATAGTCAACCTCTTTAATAAACAAATAAATACTGGTGGTTTTCAGTTATTTATGTTTTTAAACAATAAAAACATTATTTTGTCAATTTTAATGACATATCATGCATGCGTTTTTATTTCTAATTAAACGAAAAACAAAATAGTAACCGCAATAATCATTGCTTTTGTGTCGCGAATTTTAAAGTTTTAACTGTGTGATGGAGCGTCGTCATATTACCACGGAAGAGATGTAAAGAGCTTAGGGATGGTAGAAATTGAAAACAGCCAAGCTTATGTGTAATCTAAAATTAAAAATATTTAGATTTATAGGTGAGGCTAAGACTTTTTTGATGTGTGTATTATTAGATCACAATATTAAATAAATTATAAGATATTCTAAGATTAGTCGTAAATGATTTTATATTAATGTTAGATATAAAATTACTTACATTATTAGGATAGAGGGAAAAGGTGTAGCTATAATAGTTTAAAACTTAAGTATGTACTCTCCTAACTCATAATAATAGTTATTAACGCAGCATAAGCACTTTGACTTTGACTTTGACTTTGACTTTGACTTTGACTTTGACTTTGACTTTGACTTTGACTTTGACTTTGACTTTGACTTTGACTTTGACTTTGACTTTGACTTTGACTTTGGCTTTGGCTTTGGCTTTGGCTTTGACTTTGACTTTGACTTTGACTTTGACTTTGACTTTGACTTTGACTTTGACTTTGACTTTGACTTTGACTTTGACTTTGACTTTGACTTTGACTTTGACTTTGACTTTGACTTTGACTTTGACTTTGACTTTGACTTTGACTTTGACTTTGACTTTGACTTTGACTTTGACTTTGACTTTGACTTTGACTTTGACTTTGACTTTGACTTTGACTTTGACTTTGACTTTGACTTTGACTTTGACTTTGACTTTGACTTTGACTTTGACTTTGACTTTGACTTTGACTTGCGAAATTTAAATTTTATGCGAGGTATGATACATGCGAAGTTATGTTGCGTGTGTTACACTTAAGGCTGCGAAAATAAGCAATATTGGGAGTTAAGGTGTACCTACCTTACCTACCTAATCATGGTTATTGATGCATCTAAACGTTATTTTATTTAGTTTTATTTTATCATTACTTTTAAATAATCACCTAGCGCTTGGATCGTACATATAAATTTAAAAATAATCAAAACTAAGTAAGATTGCAGGCCTAGCTAGAACTAAGTGACTAGGTTAGGTATAACGTACTACGTGCCGGAAACTTAATTATGTTTTACTAATTATTATCCATTCAAATATCAATCAATTATCTATTCATTTTGTTTCATAATTCAAGAGGTAATGCACTGTGGCTCTTTTCACTTCTGGCGCGTAGTTAACGTTAAGCGTATTCGAGAATTTTCTGCCTTAGTTTTATTGCGTAATCATTATCATTTGGTTCTCTAGTTATGTACGTTTTAAAGAAAATGGAACCCCTTATTTTAGATTTGTATTTTCACCTTGCATTCTGAATACAACAAATACAGTTATTAGGAGATAAGGTACCATTATTGTCATAAATGTATAACTAGCCGGAACGCCCACATAAATCCTCGCGACTTTGCTTGAGTCAACCTATATTTTCATACTCAAACTCGTAACTCCCCGCTAAACATATTGAAATGACGATTCGCATAAACTACAACCTCACCACTACTAAAAAATGTATACATGATACCTTCATATATGTAATATTACGCGAATTAAGGTCCGGATAGTTTAACTTGCTGCTGAATGGACAGCAGCGAGCTGCGGAGAGCGATCAGAGGCGCGGTCTTGTGAAAAAACATACATTTGTAGGAACAGCTCTTGAAAACAGCGACGACGCTGCGAGCGGTACAGCGCGTTTGTCGGTCTCTAGTAGTAAAACGTATGAGTTTGTAGATAATATTACCTGCCTGCTGAATATGACGACGTTTTTAAGCAGCTGGTTTGCATCTTTAGTCCCCGTTTAAGCTTGTAGCTTGTAAGCTTGTAGACTGATGAAATATTTATTATTTGTTTGCATGTTACATTTACATAAAATATTATTATTTTACGTAAAATATCGTGTGTCAAGTCTCAACTATAAAACGTTCTGACTTCAAGATCCACATAAAACAAAATGCGCCTTGTTTTGTCTAGATATCCTCCTGATGGCTTTTTTACATCGGGACGGGGCAAAAATGATGTAGATTTTGCATCTAATCTTCTAAACCTAGAAATTGAAGACCATGGTTTTTTTCTAACCAAGTAAGTACACTATAAGTCAATTTGATGCACATAAGTCATCAAAAATATATATCCTTTCCCAGCTGCCGAATACTTGAACATGAATAGATAACAGTAGCTTAAGCTTTTATTCTTTTAGTTTCTTCAAAACATTAGTCGTGATTGTGAATTTAAATTTCTTGGATTTGTTAACTAACATCAAATCCTAGTTTATATAATTATTTTACTAAAAGGTTATTACAAAATATGACTGGTTAACAAGTAAATACCTAACGTTGAGATTCAATTGTACAATTGGTTCAAGTATTCGGTTGCTTATTTTAATGTTTCTGTGTGTTTAGTCTCCTTAGCCATTCTGCATTATTATTTTATTTTTGGGTGTTTTTTTATTTTTATTGTTTTCCCTTTTAGAGTTGAAGAATTAAACATCATGATTGCGGGAGAAGATGAGTCTTCGTCTGTTTTAAATGGAAGACTGAGACCTCGAAAGTCAACTGCCATTATCCCGGACCCCCCAAACAAATCTACTCACAAATCAGAAAACAAAGTAACTCAGGACAAGCCTAAAAGAAATAATACCCCGTCCAAAGCCTCGCCAAATAAACAAAATGATCTCACTGACAAGGCTGATTCCTCTACCCCCGCTCATCTTCTGTGTACATACTGCGATAGAAAGTTCATCACCAAACTCTCTGTGTCTATACATGCCCGACGAATACACCTTTCTTCATCCAAGCAAGACAATTTTATTAACTGTCTCTTTTGCAACCATTCCGAAAATGTATTCAACATAATTCGACACATGGCGGATAGCCACCCCAATCAATACTTTGCGTGTCTGGACTGCAACACTCGATTTCTCTCCACTTCAGAACTAGCAGAGCATAAGCTAAAGGTTTGCGAAAAACAAAAACAAGCATATCGTAGCAAATTGCGACGAAAGACTTCTTCTCTATCAAAGATAGTCCAAAAAAAGGCAAACACAGAAAATGAGATTTACTCAGGAGAACCTAAGGAACTTAAAATTGAATCTGAATTTAACAGTGTAGTCATTTCGTGCGAGTTGAAGCCGTCACATGTTCACGACGCAGTGGATATCGAAGACAAAATAACTACCAACTTGATTCTGCCATCAAACATTGGCAATACGATCTTGGAAAAGAATGCTATGATAATATTAGACGACATTCAATGGAATAGGCGCGTTCCTCCGAATTTTTCGTTTCGAAATGCTGACGCCGACCAGGTACTGTCGAGACTCGGCGTGGTGCACCGCTCGCCGCGGGTCGGCGAGTCCACTCGACGAGAATGGTTGAAAATGATCGATGTCACTAGCCAAAAATTTGAGAAATGCTTCGATACTAACTTTTACTCCAGAGTCGCAAGTAATGTTCAACAGAACTTGGCTAAGTTTTTAGATGGATCGTTCAATTTCAGTCCAGACCCTGATAAAGTTATAAAGACTAGGAAATCTAAAATTAGCACAATTATTAATACCGCCGAAGGATTTCCTATTCTTTTGCCTCACGAGCAGTACTCTCGCAACAGATTCGACGGCTACTTGCCTAGAGCTATAGCACCCAAACATAAATGGAAATGGGATAGTGCCGAAATCGAAAAAAATATAATAATTGATGCCAGCGCCATTAAACGTGATAACCATGTGGATAACTGCATCATCACATTGGTCTCGAGCTTAGATATATGGACTCAACTACGCATGAGACGTAAGTTTGAAGGAGTTTTTTGCAAAGCTGCCACCGAGAAAATAGAGAAGCAAAACATCATTAGTAGAGAACTGAAAGAGATCTTAGAGAGTAGGGAAATTCCATGCTCATCTGCGCAAGTGGTCGAGCACACATGCAGTACCGCTGCCGCCACTGCTGCCGTTAAGAACACACCAGATTTCCCTAGTTTTTTGGGTTTGTCAGCTCGAGCTAGTCATTGCGAGAGTTCGATTCAGCCAGCGGTGCTGAGCGGCGAATGGGTGCGGCCGCGCTGCTACGTGTGCTGTGCATGCGGTGACCAGACGCTGGACTCGCGCGCGCTCACCGCTCACATGGCAGCTAACCACCCCAACGCCCAGGTGCAACACTACGAAATCGTCGGTGAATCGCTTCTTAACGCGGACATATTAAAGCACCTGTACGTGCCACCGAGCCAGATGTCCAATAGGACGAGGCCACTGCGGGGGGTCAGGGACTGCACCAAGTGCACAAAGTCAATCACAATAGAGGATTTGCATCAGCACATGCTAGACTGTGCAGGCGACACGCCGACTGTGCGCAGAAAATGTCGATCGCGACCATTCGGCGTGCGTAGACGCCGTCCTCGTCTAGCTGATAATACTACACAGAAAAAGATGAGAAAAGATTTAAGCACCCGACATAATCAAAAAGCCCTTATGAGAACCAGGCCTAAAATCAGAACCGAAGTTGGAGATGGTAAGTTATTAGATTTTTATGTTTGGTTTGATGCTTAGTATCTTCTTTACCTAGAAACGTATTTATTTATTATATGTTACCCAATTTGTTTATTTATCTTTTACCCTATTTGTTTATTTATATTACCTTTTATACCGCAGTATTTCTTATATTTGCGTGCTATAATACGAAGTCGATAATTCGTTATTCGAAAGTTTTTCGGTAATTTTATTTGGCTGTAACTCATTGTATTTAATACTGGCTGCTACCCGCGACTTCGCACCCGTTGTTGGAAATCACGCATCAAAAGTTCTCTATGTACATCCCCAAGATACTATTGATTTCCTTACTAAATTTAATCAGGATCCGGTCAGGCTTTTAGCCGTGAAAGCGTAACAAACAATCAAACACATATACTTGAATTTATTATATATAAGCAGGTATTTTTAATTATAATATAACATACTAGCTGACCCGCTCGCAACTTCGTGTGCTCGTTTTGTTAAGATTAAGAGTATATAATTATTTATTCATCGTCATCATTATCATCTATAGCCAGAATTCACCCACAGCTGGGTATTATAGGTGTCCCTTAGTTTGTACTATTGTACCATCCGCCGCGATTCTGTGCTAATCTTGTCCATCCGCGTTCCACACTTTTTTTTTATCACAATTAGAATACATCTTTGCTATATCGATCCTATATCGAAGGGAAACCCAGCAGTGGAGTGAGTGAAACCGGGCTGTTAATGATGGGACATACATCTACAGGTATACATAGATACCTTCCTAGTTTTATGCAGTGTTGGTAGTTAGTTGCGAGGAGGAGGTTGACTGACGGTAGTTAGGCTAATCAACAGTTTCGAGAATAGTCATACTAATTTATAATATCTATATACATTTTCTTTTAATCTAATTAGAGCAGGGCATTATAAATATTACCTACTTTAATTACCTAGAAGGGGGCAGCGAAGATTTAGAATAATTGTGAACGAAACACAAATATAGTATTATAATTTTGAAGTGAAAACTTCTTTTAGCGCGGTACGCATATTTTTAGATGAGGTAAAACCTCTGGATTCGCGACACCGTTACCGAGAAGCAGCCGGCTGCCGCGCTCGCCCCATTTGATTATAACCTTAATTCACATGTTTACAGTCTACATTTGTATGGAGAAGTTTACTGAGTTAGGTTCTTTGATATATTATCTACATTCTGAATAAAAAATATTGCATCATCTGTGTTCGTTCAGTATTTGATTGGCAGTCGCCATAATTACTGATTTAAAAGTGATTTATTACTGAACTCTAACGCGCCAAAATAGGTTTTCACTTCTGTCGGCACTCCCAGAGTGCAACCCGTATTTTGAAGTGAAAACTTCTTTTAGCGCGGTACGCATATTTTTAGATGAGGTAAAACCTCTGGATTCGCGACACCGTTACTGTTTGTGACGAGACGCAGGGCTGCCGCGCTCGCCCCATTTGATTATAAACCTTAATTCACATGTTTACAGTCTACTTTTATGTGGAGAAGTTTGCTGAGTTAGGTTATGTTATCTTATCTAAATTCTGAACAAAAAATATTGCATCATCTGTGTTCGTTCAGTATTTGATTGGCAGTCGCCATAATTACTGATTTTGAAGTGATTTACGAGGGCGACACTGAAAGTTTTTAAAACTGGCCACTTGTAATCGAAATAATAATAAATTTTTATAAATGTAAGTAGAGTAAGAGAGGTCGAAGCGTGGGAAAAAAGATGGTGGCCTCGTTCTTCGGAAGGACAGGTCATTACGCAACAATTGTTTTAGAGGATCGAAAAACAGTTACTGCAGAGTGGTACACTAACATATGTTTGCCACTAGTCTAAAAAAAATTCGGGAGAAACGACCTCGCAGTAGGATCCTCCTTCACCACGACAACGCCTCGTCGCACACCGCCAAGCAAACAATCGACTACTTGACGACGTCAGACGTTGAATTACTGGGTCATCCGCCCTATAGCCCCGACCTAGCACCTTGCGATTTTTATTTATATCCGAAAATAAAAGAAAAACTTCGAGGAAAACGTCTTATGAACGCCAAGGAAGCAGTGGCTGCGTTTCAAAATGCCGTCGAAGAAAACCCTAAGGACGAGTGGGCAAAGTGCTTTTCTCAGTGGTTCTCAGTGATGCAGCGATGTATTGATGTAAATGGACACTATTTTGAAAAGATATAATAAAACTAATAACTTGCTAGTTTGTTCAGTTTTTGATTTTCTAAGAACTTTCAGTATCACCCTCGAATTACTAAACTCTAACGCGCCAAAATAAGTTTTCACTTCTGTCGGCACTCCCGGAGTGCAACCCGATTTTTTATTTTTTATTTACTCTTAAACATATTTTTATATTTTATTTACGCTAAACGGTAAAATCATGTTTGTGGATCATATGTTTTTATAAACTCATATAAACTTACTATTTTCGTATCTTAATATATATATTTAGCCAAAATTCTAAACCATGTTTTTATAAAGGCGCGACACCATTTTTCAAGCTCATGGTTTGAACTACTGTAACTGTACTGCAAACTGCAAAATGGAAAATATATAATAATGATATCTCTTATTTACCTACTTTAAAGCGGCCTGTGAATTTAGAAATAGTTTTGGGATGTCTTCGATGTAGATCTATAGATCAAACTTAAATGAAAAGTATAGTATGAAAACATCACAATACATTGTATTTTATATTTGTTATAAGGACATAAAAAATACTTAAAACGCAATTTTTAATTTCGACCGCGCTTACAAATCTGTCGCAAGACTAAAAAAAATATCCATTCAAAACCGTTAGAATTATGTACTAAAAACATTAGAATTAGCTGTATATTTCTCCTTACTACTATATTATTAAGTATATAATTATTACTTACTTACTATATTTTTAAGTAAAATGTATAACCACCAGAAACTACCATAAATAAATAAGTGTTATAATTTTTTTTAAAATAAATAATTTAAATTTTAAATAAACGTAAATACAACTACACAAAATGCCACATATATTACATAATGCTATGCGTAGGCCGCTAGAACTCACAACGTGCATTTGTGGGCCTCTTAACTAGAAAAACTTCTAATCGCATCAGTAGCGCGAGTTTGATATACCTACCTATAGTCAAATATTTTATGGTCCACAATTTAAATAAGACTCATTTTGGGTTGTTTTGAGTATCAACATGTTTTTTGTCTGCTGACTCTGTTGCTTCGGTGTTACACTGTGTCATGTATTTGAAGTTAAAAATTAGAAATAAGGAATGGGTAGGTGTGGGTTAGAAGGATGCAGGAATAATAGTATAATATAATATAATAGAATAGAATAAGTTTTTATTTGCAACACATTACAATAGACAAATTGTAATACCTGTACATAATAACTTAATGAATAGTTACTGTAAAATGGACCCTAACTCACCATATGCGGATTGCAGAGTCCACAAACCGCACTAAGCTTCCAATGAGACTGATTCTGATTTCTGATTAATCAAGTGTTTTGGGTCAAACGGGTCAAATACCCTTTTCTGATAGAAAAACCTTGGGTAAAAAGGGAAGCACCCTAACACTGTATAGTAATGTTGTGTTGGTAGTATATTAGCACGATACGTATACTGCAACAGGTTTTAGTTTTATTTTTTCAGTCCGTTTTAAGTGTCATAAACAAGCTACTTTTACTAAACTATTTTTCTCTGAAAAAAAAAGGCATCTTTAGATCAAACTTAGATAAAAAGTATGGTCTGAAAACAATAGCAAAACACATTATTTTATACTAGCTGTTCCGTTCGCCACTTCGTCCGCGCGTTTTAAAACCAAATAAAACACTTTGCTTGACTTTGCTGAACTCACCACTATAAAACTAGATTTTTGAAGTGAAAACTTCTTTTTGCGCGGTACGCATATTTTTAGATGAGGTAAAACCTCTGGATTCGCGACACCGTTACCGAGACGCAGCCGGCTGCCGCGCTCGCCCCATTTGATTATAAACCTTAATTCACATGTTTACAGTCTACTTTTGTATGGAGAAGTTTATTGAGTTAGGTTCTTTGATATAGACGCAGCCGGCTGCCGCGCTCACCCCATTTGATTATAAACCTTAATTCACATGTTTACAGTCTACTTTTGTATGGAGAAGTTTACTGAGTTAGGTTCTTTGATATAGACGCAGCCGGCTGCTGCGCTCACCCCATTTGATTATAAACCTTAATTCACATGTTTACAGTCTACTTTTGTATGGAGAATTTACTGAGTTAGGTTCTTTGATATATTATCTACATTCTGAACAAAAAATATTGCATCATCTGTGTTCGTTCAGTATTTGACTGGCAGTCGCCATAATTTCTGATTTTGAAGTGATTTATAACTAAACTCTAACGCGCTAAAATAAGTTTTCACTCTGTCGGCACTCCCGGAGTGCAAGCCGATTTTTTTAATTCAACAATTTGTAATGTTTTTATTAGTCTGCTATTCGGGGCGAAGACAAATCCAACAAATCAAAAATCATTAAAATCGGTCCAGCCGTTCTCGAGTTATAAATGGTGTAGCTAACACGACTTTTAGTCCAGGATCCATGGTCCATTTTTACTGGATCCTGGACTATTTGTTTTATATAAATAGATTTGTTGTAAGAACATGAAAAAAATACATTGTACGCAATTTTTTATATTGTCTGCGCTTACAAAGATTGTCGCAAGACTATAATATAGTAGAGCGATTATATTATTATCGCTAGCTAATACTGGTGACGCAGAAACTTTAATAATCAAATTGAATTTCGCGTCTAAGAGTCGAAAGAGGTATCAGAGAACATTTAATAAAAACATTTTGGTTGTAAGCTTTTGTTTTTACATTTTTCTACCTGTTTTGCCCACGTGGTACCTACGTAAATCATAAATAATTCCAGGTTTATATTCTATACCGAGTATAAAAAAATGATCTATTGATGATCATTTTTTTGTTGGAAAGGAGTTATCCCAAGGGTGGTGCCATGATAAGGAAACCAGGATCTGATGAAGGCATCCCAGAGATATCGAGGGGAACTTTCGAAAATCGTAGTGGCGACTAGTGCGTTTATTTGTTTTTATTAAAGTATTTTAAAGCACTACTATGTAATGAAGGTCTGGAGTCGATCTGATGATGCAGCCGAAAGACAGTCGAGGGAACTCCTTAACGATTTACAGCAATTACCTGGTGTTTGGGCTTGATTCATTTGTATTGATGAGAACTGTACACCTAGATTGGTTGTGACTGTCATTAGGGGTCTGATGATGAAGTCGAAGGACAGTCAAGGGAACTCCTCAACGTTTTACAGTAGCTACCTTGTGTATATACATGAAGTCGGTTGTCTTTTTAGTTTTTAAAACGTAATTATATCTAAACCCGTCCAGCCGTTTGCTGGCGTGAACAATCTTTCGCATTTATAATATTGGTGTGATGCAATCAATTAAAATGTAAAATACTTCTGTAATACAGCGTGATCCATAACTTCAACAGCTAAATGTGCGAGCCCGGGTTAAACTATAATTTTTTTTTAATAGAAACAAGAACATAGGGATTATGATCTTGTTAAAAACATAAATGTTATATAATTTATAAACTATATTTATATATTATTTAAGTATTTATGTTATAATTAAAATATATTCATTTATATTTTAATTATAACACAAATAATTATACGTTTTATATTTTGCGATATGCCATGTTTGTCTGTAAAATTAACACTCATGGACTTATTTAGATATAGGAACGCTACGTAAAAAAATCAAATCAGACAAATATATTTTCGCCATTTTAAATAAAAAACACAAATTTATCAACAATTAAGTTTCGAATAATATAACTCTTTCTTCCATCACCTTGAAAATGTAAGTGTTTTGACAGTACAGGGTCTTTTTGCCGTACGTTTGGGCACAATCAGTACTTGGTATAACCTCCGCTAGCTATTCAAACTACATGGCTTCTTGGCATACTTTTAATCAAATCATCAATACAATTTTGAGGCATTTCATTCACTTTTATGATCTTTTATATTTGCTAGAGTTGACAGTTTAATTTGACTTCCAAGTACATTATATCCCATACATGTTCGATTGGCAATTTAAAACGAAAGTAAAAAACAAAAGCTGTCTCTTGGAGCAATTATAAAATATCTGTATGGCGACTATGGATCTTTTGACATTATCAATGTCTATTAGTTACGATTGGCAATCGGCATAATTTCAATCATAAGTTTGATTGTAATTGGAACCAGTTTTGACAGGATGGATTACTATTGCGTACGTTCTATTTCTATCTCAGACCAAATAAATATATAGACGGAGATGTTTATAAATATCTAAAGTGAAGTCTCAAGACCATGCTCCTCTGTGTAAATACTCGCACCCACGCACTCACATCTACCTAAACTGTACTCATTGCTCTTAGTATATGCATACATACTTTTACTAAAGTATGTCATGTCGTGGTCTATAAAACATATTACAAAAAAAACATATTACGTGGCAAAAATGCCACAGAATACCTTGTAATAACACCATTTATTTAATTTATTTATTTATAAATATTAAATCAAGGAGCACGATTTCGGTGTATGTGTGTGTGGGTGCGGGAATTTACACCAAGGAGCACGGTTTTGAGACTTTAATTTGGTTGGTTGCGGCGCACCGTCTTCATATTTATTTGATCTAATGATTATATTTATATGACAGCATGTATGACAATCAACATCGACCTTCCGTAATACCAATTCATCAATAGTAACCAAAAGCGATTTGTATCAAAGTGTTGATAGTATCAGAACTCCATAATCGCCTCACTGATTTATTTGGATGACATAAAAGCTTGGGATGTATTAGCTCCTACTCGGTATGGCATCCGTTACGAAATAAGTAAGCATCATACAAAAAAGCGTTCATTCCACTCAACACCACCAGAACGAACCACCGGTGGTGTCGTTAGGAATAAATATTTCGTTCGACACTAGCGAATATTAGTGATGTCCTGCAAATTATCATAGGTAGATGTATTCTGTATACCTACTAGCTATCACCCTTGACTTCATATGTTTACAATTTACTGTACTTGACTCATGATAAGAGATTCATAGTCAACTCAGATGTGACGACAATACACCGGACGAAAATCCGTGGGAAAGCAAACTAAACGACATGTGATGAATATCTCAACACAAACCGAGCAGTCGAGTACCACTCTTATCATAGATACAGCGAAATTGTTAGGCAAAAAATTTTTCCCTGACTATTATATAGTTGAAGAAGAAAAATTCATGAAAGCATATTTTAAGTCCGTGGTAACAATTATAGACGTGTTAGACAAATAGTTAAAAGCCTATGCTTAATTTCATAAATAATAAAATCAAATCGTCTATTTTGTTTTTGGCAGTATCACAGACTAGGTAAGTACTTATAAGTGGTTACTACATAAATAGCTTACTATTCAAAACATCACTAGGATATTGTCGAACGGGATAGTGATTTCAAACGACACTACCGGTGGTGTCGAGTGGAATGAACCCAAAAAAAGCGTTAGGGCTAGACGAGTTTTTAGCATCATTCTTCTTGATTTGGGGTTATGATGAACAGGCACCTTCATTATGTATTCACGTAGCATGTAGACGATTGAAAATGGTTTTTGTGATTTAATTGAATAAAAAAAAATCTGTCATACACTACTACTACGATTAATTTTACAATTGGTAAACAAATGGCAAACTAGTATTATACTAGTCTCACATTATCTAACTTAGTTAAAGCATTTATAAATTGAATAACCATTGGTAATAAATAGTTTACAAAATATCTAATACAAGTTTGATGAATATTTGTTTTTAATTTTTTTGCAGCCGAAACGATACGGAAAATGATTGCCGATTTGCCTGCTAAGCGTCATCGGCAGGCGTCATCTTGCAATCAAGTTCAAAAAGTTCTTCGCCCTAGAAGAAAACTAGATAAACAAAGAAATAACTTTAAAATCAAACGACTTACTTCAAAGAATACCAAAACAAGAAAAGAAGAAACCAAAAATGAAGTAAATGATTCATCACTTATAGATGAAGACGATCAACCACTAAAACCAAAAACTAAGATTGCACCAGAAAATATAGTAACTGCCAAAAAACGAGTTTCAAGCCGAGTTGTAGTATCAAAAAACAAAAGATCAACAGCAGGTCCGGCTGTAAATGACCATCTACAAGATACTCCTAGTGAAGCTGATGGTCCTTACGACTCTCAACCTCTGCAAACTTCTAGTGAAAACTTTTCCCGGAAATTGAACATTAACGCACGATTTGATGACAATGATAATAAATCTTCGGATAAGGAACCGGATACAGATAACAATAACAGTTTCATGCCCGATCCGGCTCTGTTGAAACATTCCATCAACAGCATAACAGCTTCTTCAAGTAAAGCGTCACAGTCACAGTACATTTTGCCGCAACAATCTAATGACGAAGAAATTGCACGGGATACACGAAATATTTTTTTAGAAAATGAAGTTAAATCTTCGTTGCCTGTTATACCATCTTTAACAACGAATCAAAAGCGTTCTTCACAAAAAAAACGTGAAAGCCTGCTTAACTGCATAGAAAAGATTAAGAATCAAAAAGGTGAAACCATGTATGACCGTAGACAAAATCAAAAAGGTATGGAACATCTACAAACTCCCTTATTGGATCCTCATCCAGCAGTAATAATTAGCCGCAGTAATGACGGGTACGGCGCTGTAAAAAACGTAGTACCCGGTAGGATTGGAGAGCCGCAATTACATGCCACTAATGTACTAAATCAAGCAGAGAATAATCATATATCTTTCCCGCATTTCTTCGATTTTACAAGACTAAGTAAGGAACGTGAGGTGTTCCCACTGGCTGCAAGGAAAGAATCCAATAATGAATATAAAATGACTCCTGAAGCGACTTCTCTGACTTATAGTCGCCCACCTTTCCCAATTATGACTTCGCCTGAGGATCCAGCAACTCTAGCACACTTTGCCAAAAGAATGTTTCTAACGGCTTCAAACTTTAAAACGAAGACACGGCGTCGTAAGGAAGTTACTCAACGTTCCGATTTGGCAGAACATGCATCCCTACAAGATATTGAACAAGCCGAAAGGCTGCCATTTCCCCCTTTACTGCAGCATCAGGCTATTGGAGCTTTTCAAAATTACCATCAAGCACAATATGCAAACTTATTATCCGGGTATAATGCACCCGAGTTGCATTATGGAGGAAGCGATATCCCTCTTCGCAATGAAACAGTGCCACTAATTGGTTACAAACAAAATCCCAATATGTTATCCCTCTCTCCACCATCATGGATAAGAGACCCTAAACAGATTCAACAAATTAATAGTAACAATGCACCGGTTATACCACAGTCGGTAATTCCTGACGAGCTTGGGATTCCTACTACTCAACGAACATCACATAAAAGTGTTACTGAATCATCTGAAACCGATGCTATTCGAACATTGGACCGTGAAGCCTTGTTAAACTATGCATACTTGCGGCCAGTGTCTTCTGACACAACTGCTAATTTGTACTCTCCTCCTACAAGTCAAGGAAATAGGAAATTCCCTCAATATTTCCATTCTCTTGCAGGCCCTAGAGCTTATTATGGATATGATATAAATACAATAATGAGAAATCACCAAAACAGAAGTAATATTAGCGAATCGACAAACAAATGTGCAGAGCTCTGTCAACCGCCACAAATTTTAAATACTGGTATAAACAATCACTTTTATATGCCACGGTATGGTGTAGAGGAACAACGTCCCAATCAAATCATTAGAAATAATATTTATGATTCTCATCTTGAAAATCGAGACAGTGATATTGCAAAAAGTTTTAACGAGCGCTTTAATGATCAACCTCATCTGTTCACATCGGTACTATCTGAAAATCAGAATGAGATAACATCTCCAAATTACTCGACTATACGAAAGTCCGTCGACACGTATTCTAATGACCAGGCTGGCAATTCTCATATAGTTATTGACCGCCAATATGATGAAATGAGACATCAGCAAGACACTTTCCAAAATCAGACAGATTCCGGTTTAACTGAGAAGCCGTTAAACCGCCAATATGATGAAATGAGACATCAGCAAGAAATTTTCCAAAATCAGACTGATTCCGGTTTAACTGAGAAGCCGTTAAACCGCCAATATGATGAAATGAGACATCAGCAAGAGACTTTCCAAAATCAGACAGATTCCGGTTTAACTGAGAAGCCGTTAAACTTGTCTCTAAAACGTGCGCCGGTTATTTGTAACGATAATGTATTAAACGTTGGTACTGAAAATTTAAATGAAATAAGTTATGAAAAATATTCAAATAAACTATGGGACCTACCTAAAACAACGAGTAAGGAATCAAAAAAAAATAGGCTTCACTCAATATTTGAAGATCGCGAAGAAAATACCGTCATCGATTCTTTTGAAAATTATAATTCTGATTTATCTCTCAAAGACAAAAATCTGATAATACGTAGTATCGAGCAGAATATGGACTGTGAAGAACCTACACAACCCAGTAGTAATATGTCTACTGTAACATATTACAAAGATAGCCGTGAAATGGAAACTACACCACACCACCATATGGATAAAAATAACTACTCTTGCGCAACACCTACTAAAAACGCCAACACAAGACTAAACTCATATGAAGAAGAAATAGGAAATGATAATTATTATATGAATCCCGTTTTCGACAACCTAAATGACGTTGAGAAATCTAAACTAGATTCCAAAGCTTCTGAGTTGTCTGTATCCGAAACCTCAAATGATTATTTATCTAATAATATTTCATTTGACCAATCAGAGCAAATTAACGAAAATATACCTTTGGAGTTACCGCTACCACCACCTTTGGAGAACCTAAAGTTATTGGAAACCATTGAAGAGACAGCTGCTAACACATTGCAAACAAATAATTTATTATGTCATGCCAATTGCAACAATGCAGAAGACAGTGCTCGTGTGTTACCAAATAACGTTGAACATCACGAAGTTTATACGGATGAAAGTAACATACACAAAGTTTTACACTCTGTACCACTTACGAACGTGCATAATCAGATATTCGAATCTAACGAGAAAGAATGCGTTGATAATAATGCGAGTGAAAAATATAATAACACCAATTTAAAAAATTGTACAGATGATCAAGATACGGAAACGGCAAAAAAAATTGCTTTGTTTCCGAAAGAATTGGTAGACCTATTAGGTGAAGTTCCCAAAGAGCAACACAACAGATTTGTAAAAGTGATTTCCCAATTGCTCCCACCAGCTCATCCTGAAGGCACAACACCAATTATTACTGTGGAAAAACCTGCAAGTGTGACACAAAACTCTGAAGACCCATTGGTTAAATTGAGCACGTCGCCAATTAGTGAAACTATAACGAATAATACAAATAATCTCACGATCAATACTACATTTTTGCCAGCTAGCAGTATATTACCCAAAAAGCGCCACTCACCCTCTGCTAGACTGGCATTGCTTGATGCTTATTCTAATTTGTCATTTTCAAACCCATCGCCCGAGACGAAACAGCAACCAACAGCATCTAAAATGAATGCTGTTGCTGAAAACAATCAACAAATTAAAAGTGTACCTATTGGATACGAATACGCAACAAATCCTTTTAAAAGTACCATGAAAAAAATATCAGAATACAATGAAAGGGAACCCGCATTTATTGATGACAATATAATCGACCTTACAGATGAAGAAACGAACATGCAACCGAATCCTAATGATCCGAGTTTAAATGTCTTGAAAATTAAAGAATTAGTACATGAACACCAGAATTATAATACTTCGAAACTTAATTCCAATGTCTTGAATATTCAAGAATCAGCACATAAACTCCAAGCATCAAAGAGTTCTAACGAAAAAACTGCTAGCCTGAGAGCTGTACGTATTAAAACTCCTTTCGTTCGAAAATCAGTAACTGATGAAAAACAGCCGCTGATTACGAAAGAAATTTACAGACCCCAATTTTGTCTAGATGCACAAAATAACGATTCAAAAACAATACAAAAATCTCATTCTGAATGTGACTCCAAAATACCAACGAATGACGGCACTGCTGTTCAAAATCTTGAGTATCCCACCCAAATTACAATCCAGATAAAAGGTGAAACATCTAAACTCATATTATTGAATGATTGTGAACAAATAAATGAATTACACACAGTCGCTGAAAAGTTAGAAGAAATTGCATTGAAAGAAAGATATTTGGGAAAACCTCAGGAAATAATTGACATTAAATCTGATCCCACAACACCAGATTGTTCAATGTTATTGTCTTCGGCTGACAATCAATTAGAGAAAAAAATCGCTTTGGACAATGCAAGTGATTCAGATATCATTGAATACGTTGAAGTTGCTCGGAAAAGTACAGAACATTTTGAATCAAAAAATTCTACTTTGGATTCAGCACGAAGCAATTGTCAAAATCAATTTTTAAAAGTATCAAATCCTCTATCTGTTTCATCTCAAAGTGGTGATCAAGTTATTGGTCCTGATCTAAACCAAAATACTGTAGAAAAAAATACTTCACATGAAGCGCAAATCATTGAAATTGACTCGCAACTTAATGATAACCAGCAAGTCATAAGCAATAAATATAGTCATACTATTTTATCTTCTGAACCCGAGTATGAAATCGTCCAACTAAGCTCGCCTCAAAATTTGAAGCGAAAAATACACTTTTATGGCAGCGAAGATTCCGATGATGACATTTCTTTAGCAGTTATAGTAAAACAAAAAAAACAAGAACAATCTAGCTCTTCGGGAAATATAGCCAGCACTTCCAATATGAACAACATGCCGGAACTTCCAAAAAAAAGAAATATCTTTAAGAGTAGATCTAATAAAACATCGAAAAGTTTATCAGATCTCACTGATTCACAATTATTTACTAATAACAGTACTTTAAGGTATACCGTTTCTACTGAAGAGCTCGTGGCAGCAGAATTTAAAATTGTGAATTACACTGAAAACGACGTTAATAAAAAAAATCATAAATATGAATTTGAACCTAAAGATCTTAACAACAAAAAGGAAGGCAAAAAAGTTATTCTTGAGAACACTTTATGTAACGTTGACTTTACTCCAATTTTCAATGAGCTTGACGAAGGTCACAAAAATGAAGACATTGTCACTCCTCAAATAAATATAAATGATCTTGTGAGTGAGGGTTCTTCGCAGAATCTTTCATACCAATATCCTTCAAAAGACAAAAATGTGTCCAATCAAACGATTAAAAAAAGTATTGAGCTTAAACACATGCCTTCTGACAAAGAGATCGAAACAACTGTTCAAGATAATGACAACGTAGCAGAAGTAAACGAGTTACAATCAAATAGAAATCAAGAAGCAAGTTCAACGAATTATCTTAAAACAAACGAAGCAAATGTTTTATTAATTGAGGATAAAACAATGAATATAATAAAAATAAAAAATACTTCAACTGAACTCTTAAGTGATGAAAACACTCTGAGTGGAATTAAACAACTTGAAAAAAAAATTGATAATCCAGAAGTATTTTCAGATTTTTCTAACGAAATATCTAAAGACGAACCAATTTTGCGTCGTAGCAAACGAGGAAAATCTATATTTATAGATAGCAAAAATGTAAGTGACCGCGACACCGTGAATACAGTCATGACCGATCAAGGTTCGTCCCAAAAAATACCAGTGACTAAAAAACAGCTTATATTTTCAAAACTGCTGTTGGACGAAAAAATACATTGCAAAAATAATAATGACGTAAAAGAAACAAGGTTGCCTATCAAACGTAAAATTTCTCCAGGAATATCTAAAAATGAGAAGATAAATCTATCTGATTCTGAATATTACAATACACTCTCTAAGAATGCTATTAAAAATGTTTGTAGTAAAAGCAATTCATTAGACTCCAGAGATATTAGAAATGAAATACATGAAATTAACGGCAGTCAATTTCATATAGAAGGACTAAACATAAATATTTCTCTAAAGAATAATACAAATGACTGCTTGAAAGAAACATTAAGGAAGAGTAACATAAAAAACGGGCAACAAGACAACACAACAGATGAAAATACATTTAACACTGATACTGGAATAAATGAAATCGGTAATAAAGCAAAACTTTCGGAATCCAGTGAAGTTAAAATCGATTATCAAGTCGCTGGTACATCTGGCTACAACAACATAAAAAAACACCAAGATAAAGCTGGTATTGAAATTCGCACAGCTTGCTATAACAGGTATATTGCCAGTAATCAGATGTTTTCAACTTCCGTTCCGATTAAGGATTCTAAACATTACGATCCTTACGACATTGATTTGGAGATGGATATGGCAGAAACAAGGCAGCCAATTGTGAAAAGAAAAATTAACAAATTTACTAATAAGAATTCCAAATATTTGAAGAGTTCATGTGATGAAAATTCTGTTGACCAAACAAAAGAGATTACTGAAATTGAAAAACATAAAATCGTAGTACCCGATACTTTCATACTTAGTCTGAGTGATTCGGATTCGGAGTCTTCAATAAGTGATGCACCTTTGCAGAAGTATGTTGACAAGAAAAAAAATGTATGGATTAACGCCCTCAAAGCAGCTAGCAGTAAACATAGATATAATTTTAAATCATACCCATACAATATTAGATTGCGCCATAAAAGACCGCCCCGAGATAGATGCATGGAGAACTTTGGATTTTTTTCTATAAAACTACATAGACAATCGAATTTACTTGCTGCCAAAAAAATATACGAAACATTTAATGTGTACTATAAAAATGATGATGATAATGACAATTATTACAGTGGCAACGATGAGGACTTTAAATCGAATCGTAAGAGAAAATCTACCAATAATGAAAACAGAAAAACCACTTCGAGACGCACTTCGAAAGTTGCGCGAGGTTTGTTAAAGTATAGTGTGTAAGGCTCATTCACATGCATTTTCTGTGACTGATTTTATATTTTCAAACATGTTCAAAATTTTCAAAATTTTAATTTTTCAAAACATCTATCAAATATATTTGTAACCCTATTGAAATTTCAGGTTTTATTAATGGTTATTACCGTGTGAAAAAATCTAAAGCTCAGATTACAGCACCGCAAAGAGCCGAGATCTGTAGCGCCGCTGATGAACAATATCCAGCAAATGATGACGGTGAAGTAGATCTAATTACGGCACAGAAAATGTTAGAAAGCGAGGAGATTCGGAAATTGGAAAGTGACTTATACTCTGGGTTCAAAAAAGCTGCAGAAGCTAATGCTGGCAGAACTTCTGGATTTAATCAACTGCGTGCGGAAGATTCAAATACTCGTAAAAATTACACTCAGGATGTGTGTGTGTTTACTCCTATAGATAATCATATTGTTGAGACGGAGAACGGAGAAAAATCTGAGGAAATAGACGCCGATAGACCAGAAAGTCCAGATAGGTCAGTAAGTTCCGAAACTTCCGAAAATTCAGAAGGTACAGAAAGTTCCGAATGCTCCGAAAGTTCTGAAAGTTACGAATGTTTCGAAGGTTCCGAAAGCTCGGAAAGTTCCGATTGTTCAGAAAGTCTTCAAGAAAAACCATTGATGTATCCCGAAGAGAAAGTCAATATATACGAAAATAAATTTGACCTCATAAAAAGACGTCGCTATATGGATATATGTTTGATGAAACTTAAAACAAAATTAAAACATGGGTATGTATTTAATTATCCAGTATTTTTTTTGCGAGTGACATTAAAGGTACTAATCATCTTGAATGTCACTTACACTTAGCCATTTTACATTTTAGGCATTTTACTTCTTAGGCATTTTGGAAATTAGACATTCTGATCAGGACATCCTTTGTGAGCGTTTGACACAAATAGTCAGGATGACATGGACAACAAACCAAGTATCTGAGAAAAAAAAATTAATAACTACTATTTTGAGAACTTTTATGTATTCCCAAACAACGGTGAAGCCCGTTGGGATTCTGGGGTTCACTATCAAAAATGAAAGTTTAAAGTTTAATATTTATCAAACAAAATTGTTAAAAAACAGTTTGAAAAACAAACAAAAACCTACCTCCTAATAATCTTTGTATTACCTATCCAATTACACGCTACATGATGGCAAATTAAAAAAACAAATAACACCGCCCCTTAGTCATACTTAGTATTAGTTTACAACTTTGTAGGGGGTGCACTGACAAACAGACATACAGACAGGATGAAATTATAAGGGTTTCTTGTTAGAATTCTGAACTATGATAATAAAACTGTTACACTGTTATAAAACTTTTTGTAAAATGAAATAACTACCTATTGGCAATCCAAAAATATTCACAAGACCCAATACAATAACATTAAATTATTATGATCTATAATGTTAAAAGGTATATGTTTTTCAGCAAAATCGAAAAAAGTAAGAAGATAAAGACGAACAAAAGTTACATGTCCAAGAAATCTTTTTATCTGGGATCACAGGTACTAACCAAAGGTGCTCTTAAGGGCTTCGATGGTATTAAAATATCTATTCCAACTCAAGACCTCAATTTGCCACCTAACGTTTCTCCACCCCACCGTCGACAAAGACAGAGCAGATCTAATAAACGAAAAGAGTTTATCGTAAAAGCTAGAAATATAAGTAAAAGTGACATTGACACCACAGATGTTTACGAGTTTCAAGATGACGATAAACCCGTTACCAAAAGCTATAAATTGAAACAAGAATTAGGCAGCATTAGAAGCTCAAGTAGTGAGATTGAGGACTTAAAACAAAAAAGAAAAAATCGTGCGAAATATATTGAAAAGGACAAGGTACTTACTGATGATCACGAAATTGAAAAATCTGATTTAAAAAAACGGAAAGGTAAAAGTGTTGGCAATAATAAAGCTAAATATAAAACTAAAAATAAAGGTAAAGGCAAAGATAAAAACAAAAGGAAAAACAAAAGTAAAAGCAAAAGCAAAGGGAAAAGTAGAGACAAAGCGGAAAGAAAGTGCAACGACACAAATAAAAAAACAGTGTTACAACATAAGAAAGATAAAAACAAAAAAAATGAAAAGTGTAAAGAAGAAAATATTGTAAAACTGAACATTGATAAACTTGCCAAAAAATCCGAACCGAAAAAAAAAGCAGATTGCCAAGTAGGTGGAACCAGTGTAGAAGATGAGCTGTCGAATGATTTGAATAATACATCGGTCAATCTCGAAGATAAAGGAGTACATTTTATTGATAGTGACACTGAAGATCAAACTACTATGCCGGGCCAATCCGGTTTCGTTCCAGACCGAAATGATGAAAGCTCCTATGAGAGTGATTCTTCTTCTTCAACGTTTCCATCAATGTCTGTCATGAAAGGTCCGTACGTGTGCACTTGCCTTAGTGAAGTTGACTCTGACGACAGCGAAACACGAGGTTGCGAACACGGTTCATGTCGGTACAATCATTTAAATCCTGCCAAAAATGCTGTCATGGGTAAAATCTTTCGAAATGCCGTACGATGTGATAAATCTGATGATACATCAGATAAAACACCTAAACCAAAACGTGATTTGGACAGACTCTTTGACAGCTTGCTGGAACAAAATAATGATAATGGAACACTTGGTAATAATATATCACCGTCACCTGGGCCGTCATCGGCTACAAATAATTTTACTAGCTATGGCAACAATCCTCATGAGACGCTTCAAAGTAACAATTCATTCTACGAACAAGATGTATCTTATATTGATCACGGCTTCAGTAGCCCTAATCACCGCGACCCCGATGAAAAAGCTACTAAAAACGGTTTCGAATGCGCTTCTCAAACTTCACCAAACAATACCGACTCGTTGAAAATCGATGACGATTCTGTTAACAACTTTGGTGAACCAACAAACGTATCGATTGACAATGTATATATCATGGTATCACAAAAAAATATTCAAACAGAAGACCCTGCACAAATAGCAGCAGGGAAAAATTCTGACGAACCTATGGAAGAGGATATACCCCAAAAATGTAAAAAATCTAAGAAGAATAACAATATTACTATGGAAGATTCTTTAGATAATTTGCCAGAATCAAGCGATTACATCAAATTGAAGTATAAACGTGATGCAGTAAAGAAGACCCGAGGAACACAAACCAAACGTATTACTCCAGTATCTGTTGAATCTTCCTGTGAAGACGAGTTAATGGCGGCACGGAAGAACAAAAGAATGAACAAAAAATATAAATCCCACCACAGACGAAATAAAGAGGATAGAAAATCAGTCAAGCGGCACGGCAGTAGAAAATACTCTGCAACTCACAATGTTAAAGAAAACAAAATGGAATCAAAGGAGAAACAACTATCAAACGAAAAACTCTCGCCATCCAGGAAATCAGACGAAGGCATCAGTACAAGCCACGACAACAGCGCTGACGCGTACGATATGGCGCCGGCTGAGGCAACAGGTGTTGCCGTGCAAAGGGCCCGGAGGAAATGTACTGTAGGCAAACAAAACGTGCTGGTTGAGCATTGGAGCTCTTCTGAGTCAGATATGGAGTCTGCGCCGAACCGGCTCAAGGGCAAGAAAATCTCAGGTAAAAAAAGAATCAGCGGCTTCGCAAAGAAAGAGCGTCCCAGTAGACGGTCGCGTGACGCTGACAGCGACGTCAGCGAGGCAAGCAGGTCGCGATCGCGCTCCTCGATCAAAGCACGCACACGGGTCTCTTCCGCCAGTTATCACGATGCCAAAAGAGACTACTACACCACGCGTGGCAAAAATGATGTTAACGTTGAGGAGATGCATGGGTGGATTGTTGGAGACAGTCACAAGAGAGTGCTCGCGATGCTCGTCTGCAGCAAGAGCAAATCCCGAAGCGATGCCATTATTACAGATGACACAGAAATAGTGAAGGAGTAGAAATATTCACAATTATCCCGACATTTTATATCAAAAATAAATAACATACTTATATTCTAACTATGTGAAATGTCATTCGTGCAAGTAGCATTTTGACCATTAGATATAATTACTTAATAATTTAGATTTATTATGAATATACCTTATCTGTTGTACATAATTGTAAATTTTGATTTATTTAATATTGAGGACTCAATTTTTTATTATTTTAAATAGATTCTCTCTACTTTTTAAAATTTGCACATCAATATGCTTTGGAATTAAGTGCAGTCCTCAAAAAGTTTTATTTAGATTGATATAAGACATTTGAAATATTATGGGGCATTTTTCTTTATATTTAACAATTGTGTATTTTAAAATCGTTCTTTTAAATAAATTAGCTTTTCATTCGTTGTAAAATTAGTACACTAAATAGCGTAGTTTTTTGACGGGTTTATTATGTTACCTACGTTTATTAGGCTAATAATAGACCTATTTAATCTATTTAGCCGGGAACAACCCGTGCCACGAAACTTCATGTTTCTAATAGTATTTTAACTTTCATTGTTTTTAATTATTATATTAAAAATAGTTGATGTATGTAGTAATATTTAAAATAATAAATTATCTAAATGTTTCGATGTGAAATAGGATAATAACAAAAAAAAATGCCCCTGTTATCCAAATCATACAAGCATAATTATATGATTTAAATAAATTATTACATTAAGTTGTTGCGATTATGTATTAATAATTGGGCCATTTTATTTAAATCTGTATTGAACTTATTACCTATGGATATTTTAATGTGTCGGTGTGTGCGGGGGCTGATAACGTGTGGTCGTCGCGACTTGACGTGTGTGTGAAGAGTTAAATTATGATTTTGTTATCTTATTTTAATGTACATTTTTTTTTATTTGAGTAGTCAATTTTAACAACACTGAAATCTCATGAGTTAGTTATTTTTAATAAAATCTAGTCCAATGAAAATAAAGACTAAAGCCTCACTATCAGCTCCGAATCACTACTTTCGTCAATAGGTATTCGTAATCATATTAGCTCATGTAGCATTAAAATGGATTGCTATCTCTTATCATTGGAATATTATGGCCAGAACCTACTTTAAAGCCACATTAGCTAATTATGTGATTATGAGATAGACTTTAAATATTTAGCTTTTCTGATTAAATACATAATTATAAATAAATAATTACTGGAAATACTGAATAAATAAAACATGAATGTTTAGATTTTGTGTTTTTTTTATTTCTATCCTAGAAGCAATAATAATTCCTAGGTGCCTTGTTGCAAATCACAAATTAGGAAAAATTAGGTATGTAGTAGGCGTCCACAAAATGAAGATTTAGAACACTGAACAGACTTGATAAATAACAAAACTAAAGAAGTTACAATACTGTAGCCTATACGTAACAAACTTTTAAGTTTTCTTTTAGCAAAAAGTAATAAGTACTTACTCTTCTGAAGTCTGTCGGAATATGTTAGGTTAGCTAAATATTTCATTCTAAATTTAGGCAGCCTTTTCCCTATGTGGAGCGCCTTGCATAAGATTTGTACAGTAACACTAGTCTTCAAACGGAGGCCTTTGCTAAAATTATGTATTCCTATGCGTAGGTAGGTTAAGCTTATGACAGTAATATCAGGCGATGTCGGTGGCGTAGCGGCGTGTCCGACGACTACGAGCGACGAGCGACGGCGCCGGCGTCTTCGAGGAACGTGCGTTCTTCGGCGAAGGACTGCGCTGCTTCAATTTGTTACTTGTCGTAATGTTCTGTACATACATTTCATTCCTTACAGAATAGCAGAACGTTAGGTAGGTATCTTACCTATTTATATCCTTCCTTTAATAATATTGATCAAGATTACCTACGATATTTCCTACCCTAAAGGTAAGCTCAACGACTTTATTGCACATATTTAAGAGCATTGCTCCATTAATTTACAAAGGTGTAAAACAATCGCCCTGTGTCAATATATAAGATAGACACCTATCTAAGTAGATACCTATTATAGGTAAGTAGGAACCTTGGTACTTTGCAAATTTTATATTTAGTTATAGTTACTTATAAGTACCTAAATATAAAATTCGTAACACAGGACGTGAGCATCTACCTACTTACCCTGAACACCTCTGTACTTTATGTTTGATGGTAAATTTAGATAAATAAATTAATATTAGTGGACATTCATACAAAACCAACTAGCCCCAAACTAAGAATAGTCTTTCAAAACTTTCGTGAGTTGTACTATACATTTTGATAAACACGGGCTTTACTCACGTATTATTTTGTCGATGGAGGCACTGAGTGCGAACCGTGAACTCGAGCGGCAACGAGCGAACCGCGGATCAAACTCACCCTGATGAAGATTCTCTATTAGATGAATCGAAACCTTGTCGGTGCCTCCATCGACAAAATAATACGTGAGTAGGTAAAGCCCGTGTTTATCAAAATTTATAAGAATAGTCTGTACTGACTGATAGAATACCTAAGTAAATATTTTTAAATGAATGCATCAGATACTTCATAATACCCGAACATAGAACATAGAACAAACAGCTATGTCATTACCTACTTAAATGTTTGTCCTAGAAGGGAATCGAACCCACAACTTACAGCTCAGAAGGCAGAGCAAGAAGCTGTGATGCCAGTCTCAGGGCCTGGCCAATACATTGTAAGTACCTAAACATGATGGGACATACATACGTAGGTACGTGCCTCGTCTTTGTAAATAGGGAAGAATAAGGAACTACTAGATACAAATAAAATTAATAATAAAACAGGATATAAATTCTATTATGTTCTTATATCTGGTTGAATGGTGTTGGAGGGCTTAGTCATCTTCACCCGCACAGTGCATATGGTCCCGATCAGCAGCACCAGAGCACAAAGGGCGATGGCCACAGGAATCAGGACATCCAGTAGATTGAGGGGTCCGAGAAGCCTCTCTTTCAACTCGTCTTGATATTGTTCCGGTAGCAAAAACGCCTGAAAGAACAAATTTATGTTCACTTCGTCACAATGAAAACAATATTCCAAACAAATAGGTTGGTAAGTATGTACAAGTAACTTATGATCCTCAGGGTTCAATCAAATCCTTACGAAATGATGTGCGGTTTGCTTTTAGTGCCCTCCTAACAAAACGTACATCATGTTAAACCGACTTCTTCAAATGGTTCATGCGAGGATTCGGATGATGGTCACTGAGTTCGTAGAAGAAAACTTATTCTTTGCTATGTAACCGTTTGATAACATTGGGACTATGCACAAAATGTTTCACAAGGACAAACCCACAGCTTTAAAATAAGAAGGAAGGATTTAGTAGGGTGTGTTACCAGTTATCACTATCACAGATTATTTGAAACGTTATTGTACCTACTTACTGATAAAACCTGAGTGTTTTTAGATCTTAGGCTTTGACTAAAACTGTTACTGAAAACTAAAACTGAATTTTACGCCCTCAGAAAAGTTACCATTTCTCCATAAGACGGTGCCTTCTGCAAATTACTTTTTGTATGGAAAAAAAAAAATCAAGGTTTCGCCTTATGTTTAAAATAAGTGTACCTTAATTATGTAAATTAAAGCTCATGATGAATGATACAAATGAGCAAATACTATTTTAAAACATCTGTAATGTGCAAGCAGGAGACAATTAACAAATAAATATGGAAATGTAGGTAGGTTACTCGTATAAATAACTGACCTCGTCAATCCACACGATGGGTATGAGCGCAGTGCGCAGTGCCCTGGTAGCGGGGATGCTGGAGATAGTCCGCTGGAAGATGTTGAACTGAGCCCTTTTCGCTCCCGCAATTGGAGTTCCAGTGTTCTAGAAAATAAAGATTATTTGGTTTCTGCAACTAGGCTATGACCCCTCAGCGGTGTCTTCCCAAATTACGATCTAAATTGTAGAGGTCTATCTAAATTACCATATTTATTACCTACAGTGGTAAAAATCATTCGGATAGTTAGTACGAGGAATACCTACCGGCTCAATATCGATATATAGCTTATGGTTTTCTTCATCTGGAGCCATGCCGAGAATTGAGTTCCTGTAGCTTATATCAGCGTAGAGGAAGTGCGGGTATGTTAGCACTAACTGGGCACCTGAAACAAAAATAAATGCTTACAAGGTCAACCGATACAGTGAAACTCATAGTGCATCAGAGTTAAAATTAATATAACTGTCAAGTTGAATCGATTTTTTTCCCATTCTTGTACTGTAAGAGTGAGGTCCTGCTACTGTATGTCCGTTTGTTATTTTAGTTCAACGGAAAGTTGGTAAGTACCTACCCTAATATTAAAATTTACTGAGGAGTGTCAAAGCATGATGCGTACATATATTATAAAGAAATATTGGTAGACATTTCACACAGCATCATCTAAACTAAGTTGAACTAAGCTGAAACTAAGTTGTAACCACTATTAGAACCTGATGACTGACAGAATACATACTAATGTGCACATATTAATTAGAACGACTGATACCTAAGTCACTTTTGGAAAAACTAGTTGCTTTTACTTGTGTATCAATTTACTCGTAAAAGTACTGGCCGCTAGACCAATAATTAAGAACGCATATATAATAAAGTATATAATATATTTTGAATTTTGTAAACGAATACATTTTTTGATATCTCGCCTATTACCTATCTCGATTACTTAATTCTTTATTTCACTTTATTTATTCAGTCAAATGTGCATTATTAACTAATAAAGTAAAACCTAACCTAACATTAGAGCGTTAAGATCACATGAAAAAGTTAACTATTACATTCATTACATACCAATAATGTTGTTCTAAAACCTAAATCTAAAAAATAAACAATGTGAAGATGATTTAATTGTTCGTTCATCAAAGACTGATCCGTTTAAGGATTCTGTGATTATAGTAAGAAAAGTTTTTGGTAATGAATGGGGATCTCTGCGTAGAATTCAAACACACTTAACGGATGCAACGTTATTTGGAAAAATAGCCCGGTAAGTACCTACCAATTAACAAGAAGGTGCAGTGTTATGAAAGATTAGATTTCGCCAGAAAGTATAGCGACTGGATAACAAGTCAATGGAAAAATAAATTATTTTCTGAAGAAACGAAAATAAATAAACTAGTTTCTGACAGTAAACTCACATACTGTGCGTCGACGGAAACATAAAAGTTTAGGGGGTGTTTCTCAGAGCATGTTGTTAGGCCGGTTAAAAAGATTGAAGACATGTTAAACCAATTTGAATACAGGCAAATATTGGAGGCGACTACGCTTCCTTAAGCTAAGGAGAAGTTGCCTGTAGTCTAGGCATGATTACGAGCCCAAACACACTGCTCATTCAGTGAAAAAACATTTTTAGTGATCAACAAGTCACAACAAACAGCCCAGTTCTTAATCTGATCATAAATCAATAGGAAATTAGGTAAGTAAGGATGTGCGTGGCTGCTAAAAGGGCGAGTAATTTTAACGAACTATGATACCTGTGTTGAATATCTGGGCACAAATTCTATTGAAACCTGTAAACACTTAATAGATTCCATGCCCCGTCGCTGCAGAGCAGTTATTGTAAGTATTCATATTTTGTAAGATGATAATGATAATACCTGATAATACCTACTCAATTTTGTAAGCAGCGCGCAGGTAAAAACTATTTTAAAAGCATTTATTATTTATTTGACTGGCCTTTCAGATCAGTAGGTAGTAGCTCTGCCTTCTGCGCTGTAGGTTGAGGGTTTAATTCCCTCCCAGGACACACATTTGTGCGATAAAAACAGGTGTTTGTTTTGTGTTTGCGTGCTATGATGTGTGTATTTAAAAATATATAAATACAAATATATTTATTTGGAGCAAATATAACAAGATAACATTAAAACATAATGAAAAGGATACCGAGTGTAAAAGTATAAAACTGTGGCGCTGCCAGTAGCGCCCTCCCCTTATCAATTCAAAATTAAAACATTTTAAACCGACTTCAAAATAAGGAGGTTACTCAATTCGATTCGTATGTATTTTTTTTTATGTGTGTTCGCTGATAACTTCGTCGTTTATGAACCGATTTTGATGATTATTTTTTTGTTGGAACGGAGTTATCCTAAGGGTGGTGCCATGATAAGGAAACCAGGATCTGATGATGGCACCCCAGAGGAATCGAGGGGAACTTTCGAAAATCGTAATGGCGACTAGTGCGTTTGTTTATTTTTCATTACAATAAATTAAAGTTAAATTCAGAAATTTAACTATTTTGCGGACCTAGTATTAAAATCTATTAAAATAACTATTTAAACATGTTGTTTATTGTTTTTATCAGTCAGTTCATAAACGGCAAAGAAACAGCGACTTGTTTATCTAAAAGCGACTTCGGTATCAGTCGTTCCTAATTATAGTACCACAACTGTAATGTACTGTAGATATATTACATTTTTAATACATGCTTAATAATAATAATGTTGGATAATAATGATATGTAATAATAAAGTAATAATTTCCATAGCATCATCTAGCCCTAAAGTAATGACTAATAGCGATAATTAGAACGTATTTTATGATTGCGATTATAACCGTAGAGTGTTTTTATATTCGTTTCAAATTAATATCTCCAAGCATTCCTGATAAATAGGGCCTTGACAGACAGAGAGATGGACAAAAAAGTGACCCATTTTTAGGATTTCGTAATATTTAAAAGAAAACGACTCTTCTTTTTCCTTTTAAGGTACGAACGCCTAAAACGAAATGAATGAACTAGATGTGTAGAACCGATATGTTTTTGGTACATCTACTCTATA
This sequence comes from Lampropteryx suffumata, assembly GCA_948098915.1. Taxonomy (NCBI): domain Eukaryota; kingdom Metazoa; phylum Arthropoda; class Insecta; order Lepidoptera; family Geometridae; genus Lampropteryx; species Lampropteryx suffumata. Next base: position 23,525,331 of record OX402544.1, read on the forward strand.
CGAGGCTCCTGGCTACCTACTTACAGTCATTAAAGTAACCGACGTAGAGTTCAGCAGTGAGCTAGATCTTTGGACATAGTAATTTATAACCTGTCCCCTCTATAGGTACGACACAAAATCAGGAATTTGAAAAAGGGAAAATACATTTCAAACTTTGCTCAAACATAGGGATTCGCTCAAACTTGCATTGGGATCGTAATTTAAATTTTGTTAACGTTGAAAAACTGCAAACAGCACTTTGGAAAAAATGTGGAAAAAACATGTGCGCTTTGAGGCTCTTTGAAAGCATAAGCAATAAGGGTGAAAATAATAAAGTAAGTTTATTATAAAGTTTGATTAAAGAGTACAACAAAAAGAAAAAATGTACAAACATTGTAGCTTCATAATATGATTGCATTTCTAACTAGATTTTTTTAAAATGAAATTTTAGTCGATTATATCATTTCTGTATGATACCTACTAAAATAATTAAGAAAAAATTTAAATATAAATTTAAAAATGTTATTTATTTACAGAATTTATGACAGAAATGTACAGAATAATATACAATAATATAAAATGTGAAACAGTTGAAAACACATGAAACAGTTGAGCTATCTAAGCACTGATTAAAACGATCTATCGATAGCTCAACTGATCCAGATCAATGTCAGAGGGCAGCGTTCCAAAGATACTGGCGGCAACGTGGCAATGTCGCCAGTATCTAGTAGTAGCATTGCAATGCTACGCTGATCCAAATAGGAGCGAACTCTTAGGTCACGCAATGTATCTACCAGACGCCGTGAAATAACCAACAAATGTAAATCAAAGGTTACTTAATAATAAATCGATCAAGCGCATGACACCACGCATAGTAAAGACTTTCCCAAAGCAATTCAAAACAATAGTGTAAGAATAGGTAACAAACTATAATAATTTAGAATGAAGCTTTCATTTATTTTATAAATAAACTAGCTGACCTGTGCCCACTTTGTTGGGCGGTTACAACTTCACAAAACAATATTAAAGTACTTATATCGCTATTAAAAAAATATAGCTATTACAATTTTTGTAATAATTGCTGAAATTTTACAAAGTTACGGAAACATATTGATAGATGGCGATAGCGGCCACACGCGGCTTCGCCTCCCCGTTCCCGTTCCCGTTGGTTTTCCGGGACAAAAAATAGCGTAGGGTAGTGGCACTAAAAGATGAACGATTAAGCGTTTCTGACAACTTTGAGTAGCTTTTCCTCCTTTACTTTATGATATTATCGCTTGCCAGTATTTTTTAATAATTACTTATATACTCAAGATTTGACTGCTGAAAAAGAAAATTACTATTTGTCGAAGATTTTGGATTTTTCCCCTATAGATGAACGTCGACCCCTCATTATGAACGATCTGCCTCCAATAATAATTGAACTAACATTTAAAAGGAATTTAGTTTAATAAATTATGAAATGATCTTTGCATGCCTTTTCGTTTCGCAAATATAGCTGCATCATTTTTTGCCTGGTTTCAGGTTCGAACCTTTAATTTCATCATTTGCGTTTACAGTTGGAAAGTTGGAAAGCCAACTTTGGCCAAATTTAAAATGCAAGTAGATAACAGTTTATTTGGCCCTTTTCTACCCTATGTGTGTACCCTTTGGGATATTAAATTGAAGCCTGGCTTTGCTTAGGGATATCTGTTCATTTTAAGGAACAACACCTTAAAGTTGAAATATTAATGTAAATATATTAATAAGTTCAGTTTTGAACATAATTCCTAAAGTTGAACAGATCAAGATTTCGTACTAAATAAAAACATAAAATAATCAAAAACACAAAAAACATATTGTTCAGCTTATGGTAATTAGCTTCAGAGATTAACTAAAACTAATTTGATATATTTTATTTTATCTTTAAGCGATAGATTCTAAGTTATTAGGTCTGTAAAATTATGCTATTTCTCCATTGACCCTAAATGGGTCATTTTTTGGTTCAAGCAAATAAAATTGTACCCAATACTTGAACAGTCAATTTCTTTTTCAAAAAGGTTAAAAATGAGAAATATAATCAAAGCTTGATTTATCAAGTTCTTTTTAGTATAAAAACAACTCAAATCGATCATTACTTCTTGCTTTAATCTGACAAAATGCTTAAATTGGGAAGGCACTTACTCTAGGTAGGTTTCCTAGTAAATCAGGTTTTTGGCGGGAACCACTCATGCACGACTCGCCACGAGCGCGTCAGTAGTAAAACTTTTGATTGAAAATGACGGACAAAATATTTCCATATGCGGAAAAAAATATTGCACACATGTAAATAGCGAGATAAGTGAAAACTTCTTTTAGCGCGGTACGCATATTTTTAGATGAGGTAAAACCTCTGGATTCGCGACACCGTTACCGTCTGGGGCGAGACGCAGCCGGCTGCCGCGCTCGCCCCATTTGATTATAAACCTTAATTCACATGTTTACAGTCTACTTTTGTATGGAGAAGTTTACTGAGTTAGGTTCTTTGATATATTATCTACAATCTGTGTTCGTTCAGTATTTGATTAGCAGTCGCCATAATTACTGATTTTGAAGTGATTTATTACTAAACTCTAATGCGCCAAAATGCACTCCCGGAGTGAAAGCGAATTTTTTTTTGTAATTTTGTTCTATCAGTCAACTTTTGGGGGTCAGTCAACTTTTGGTGCCACTACCCTATATCCTAATCCAAGTTACTATCTAGGGTAAAACCCGGATGGTTGCCCCACTTTTTGAAAAAGCTTTATTCTTTAAATATATGGACTTGGTGACATTGTTTCAGTATGTATCTCAAAACATAGGCCTATTTTTGTGTACATAAGTATCAATTTTTTTATCTGGTTTTGAATAAACTTTGTTTCACCTCTCAGAAAAGGGATAGTTGCCTACTATGGCGGATAGTAGCCTAGCGTGGAAAATGCTTCGGGGGATACTTGCCTCGTGCGGGGATAGTGACCTCGGTATGGTTTTTATTTTGGATAGAAAGAAATTTATATCAATAAAAGTAATCTTTACAGTCAATTACTTAACAGTCTTTATAATTTACTGAGATCTCTTATTAAGTACAATTTGAAATATTAAAATGTTATTAAACAGTTTTCAGTTTAAATAGATTTTTCGTGCTTGTTTCTTTTGCTTGGTAGTCCTTCGGTGGCTTTCTTTTTAAGCGTTTTTGACCTGAAGATATTTTTTTTACTTCCACTACTGTCAGAACTGTCAGAAGTGTAAATTTGTAATCTTTTCTTTCTTAATGTTTTTACTTTGACCTGTTTCATAATATCTGTGTTATCAGATTAAATTTCACTGATAGTCATATCAATATATTTTTAGTCTTTTTCTTTTTTTGATTTTGGTTCTGGGATTCATTAAAAGATATCAGCGATGGCAATGATAGCTCGTATTATCAATCTGTCGCAATCTTCTCAGGCTAAGCAATCTTGAGACAAATTTATTTAATAATAGGCTTATCTAGAATAAATATATATAACAATTAAGTAGATATTTATTTTATTTACAACAAGTTGGTGTCACAGTAAATTCAAAAAAACAACAAAAAAATAAAAATCCGTCTTTGCTTGTTAAAAAATGTTTAGTCACTCTAGGGGCAACTATCCGCGAAAGTAAGAAGGGCGACTATCCTTTTTGATGTGGATACTTGCCCCTTTTATTTGCGAAATAAATAACAAATATTTAGCAATAAAACATAATAAACAATATTATTTAAACTCTAATGCATGCAAAGAAACAAAAAGTTAACTGAAACCACGATTAGGAATAAAAATATTCAATAGAAATTAGTTACCAATATAATTATACCGCCCATCAAAGTTTAGTCGCGGACAGTCAGACAATACAAACGCGTCTATGGCTTACGCAGCACTGAGGCCTGATACGATGGATGATGGCTTCCAACCCTAGCTCCTAGCTCTTGTAGCGTGGAGACCGTCTGCTGTGCAGTAAGGACGACCTTAGCAACAACAACACCTTCACGTGGCACAACGGAGAAACGAGTAGTTCACCGTTGTTGGCTGAAGACTTGCGAGTCTGGTAAGAACTTGTCATGAATATCATACCAGCACTAGATCACCAAACAATGGTCTTCACTTTTGTAGGGGTAAGTTTTAGTAAAGGGTATTGACAATTCGTTTAAAAATGCCTACGTTTCCGGTCTGATGAGCAACGCTAGGCACAAAGAACACGCTGGTGATGATTCAGATGGTGTGGCACCATTTTTAACCAGTGTGATGAAAACGTTTAAGTGCGCCTCGGAGGCTCCTTTCGTGCGCTTTGCACATGTTTTCGAACTTCTTAGGTTCTACGAAATGCCGATTTGCTGACGATGTTTCCCTTCACCGTTTAAGAGTACTGGTATTGCGCATATACATAAGTGTATTAAAACTTAAAAATTAATAAATATTGAAGGCTATATTATTTGAAAATGCAATTTCATTCATATTATTATAAAAATTATGCTTATTTTTTTTATTCTCAAATTTTTATTTGGTTTAGGCTGAATTAATGTAAGAATTCAAAGCTGACTAACTATGAATGGATTCAAAATACAATAATTCGTGTAATCTTAACATTTAACATTTTAACTTGTTTTCATTTTTTTTCGTAATAACTGAACAGACTAAGACTTATAGACTGACACTTATCTAGTGCTGTATAAATCAATTGCCATCTCTATGCTTTGACATTAAAATGACAAGGACAAAACATAGAATAAAATAGAATATAATGTTTTATTAATTATAAAAAACACAAACTTACATATTAACAAAATATATTGATTAAAGTCTGTGGATTGAATAATATTGTCAATTTATATGTTTACATTATGTAGGTTCTCAAAGACATTTTAATATTAGGAATAACTAACTAATATTATGTATATGTATGTGTAGTAGAATCGTCTACTAACATTATTTTATTTGTGCTGTATTGTTCCACCTTAAGTCGCTGTAGTCATTTTCTAAATATTCTTGTATGCTGTACAATGGTGGCAATTCGGTTGGTTCATTTCTAAAATTAGGAATTGTCTAAAATAGATTTAGTTAGTCATAGCATTTGTAAAACCTATTCGGTTGGTACCATCTAACTAAATTAGGAACGCTTAATTAAGTTAGATAAAATTCAATTAGAATAAGTTGGTAGCAGCAGAATACCAAAGGTTAATTTGACAGTTCAAAACCTAATTTTAGCTAAAATTAGTTAGGTTGGTGCCAACAGAGTTGAGGCCAATGTCGTATCTAATAAGAGAGTCCTAACGTGATTGTTAAAATAGCGCTGATTGGGCGATAGTTTGTTGAATTAATAAATAAATAAATAAATATTGGTGGGCAATGCACACAACACCATCTAGCCTTAAACTAAGCATGGCTTGTACTACAGAGATCAGATGACTGATATAATACTTGTATATTTTTAAATACATACATAAGATACTTTATAACACCCAGACACAGAACAAACATCTATGTTCATCACACAAACGTTTATCCTGGGAGGGAATCGAACCCTCAACCTACAGCGCAAAAGGCAAGGCTACTACTTATGTATGTTCACCGATTACTCGAAACGGTTTTTTTGTTTGAAAAGGTATACTTCACAGGTGGTTCCATATAAATTTTATCAAAACTCGGTCGAGCTGAAAATCAACGAAAATCTAAAAATTGTATACATCGATGATGTTTTCATGCACTTTGATACCTCGCTGTCTCATTGGAGCGGTGCGTTTATTTGGCCTACCCATATTATATATATACAAAATACATCTACTTTCCACTAAAAATGTATTATAGGGTCAAATTTCATTCAATGAAGTCGGTTTCTTTTTAGTTTGTAAAACGTAATTATTGTTCTTCAAAAAAGGGCAGCTTGTGCCATTTACAAAATAGAAATGCGAAAGTCTTTGAGACAAATAATTTAACATTATACATTCATAAAAATAGAAATGGGATTCCGCAAAATACTAATATTTATAGAATCACTACTAGTAACAAAAACAAATTTTACATATAAGCTTCGACCAGAATAAGTATATAGATCTTTTATGGGGAACATGGTACATGGAACAATTTCAAGCTTACATAAAGGGGTCTTACGAAGAAATCTCTATAGAAGAAATGTCTATATTTGTAAAAATATTCTTCATTGAGGAAGTCCTAGGCCTCTTAGTTATTGGTGGTTGTTATTTGGTGTGGAGACAAAAAGAGAAGTCCAAAATGCACTAGAAGGTTGTAGTTTTTGAACTTAACACGTACACGAAATGGCTAGCAAAATATATTAAATTGGTATAAAAAACGAATACTAATAACTAATACTACGAGATTGGTGATAATGTAAATTATATAAAATGGTATGTATAGTGTAATGGTTATTAGTAACGCGGTGTCGTGTCGGCTGATGGTAGCGCACTGGTTTGCTCAGCACAATTGCCTGAGCAAAATGCTTGTAAGACAAAAGTGCATAATTGCTCTGTTTGATGTAAATCCGAATAATATTGTTGATTAAAATAGCATGGCCTCATGCTGTTAAGCCCCCTGACCCTGACAGTTAACTTACAGATTTGCAATGTATTGCTTAGTGTTACATTGTATTGGTTGTTCGTGTAGTTTCGGGTTCGGTCTCTTTCGAACTAGGTAGTATCTTTAGATATCGCTAAAGCCTTCAACTCCCTGCCTTGGAGGGCGATCCGGGAGGCTTTCGTGTTTCACGGAGTGCCCGAAGTGCGGGTTTTTTTAATAGACATAGTAATAATAATAATAATACCAGACATTTCACACAGCATCATCTGGTCAAAGTAAGCAGAGCTTGTGTTACCACGTGACTGATATACTACTTATATACTTTGTTTTTGTAAATATATACATATTATACATAGAAACACCCAGACCCGAGAAAAATACTTGCAGATCATACAAACTAAAATACTAATACTGATAACAAAGGGAACTCAAAATTGGGAAATAAGTCGGAAATAATGATGGACACAACATCTAGCCGCCAATTAGGAAATTGAACCCGCAACAGCTACCAACTAAGCTGACAGGCCAGTCTAATATGGGTTACAAATTTACTAAAAGGTACAAAGTAAAAGGTAAAAGGTACTCTTTTCAAATTTAATTTAAAAATGTTTTTACCGTAATCGTGCATAAAACGCAGGCAAGCTTCCATGACAGGTTACAGGTTCCTAATATAGAGGAATAATGAGTTAGAAATAAAGTTTCAACCATTAGTATCAGCGCTCTTCAACCTTTAAATAAATAAATAAAAATTGCTGGACAATGCACGCAACACCATCTAGCCCCAAACTAAGCATAGCTTGTATTATCTTGACCAGATGACTGATAAAATACTTATATATTAATAAATACATACTTAAGCTACTTTATAACACCCAGACACAGAACAAACACCTATGTTCATCACACAAATTGTTTATCCTGGGAGGGAATCGAACACTTAACCTACAGCGCAAAAGGTTTAATTATAAATAAAACTATCATTAGTACCCCTACACCAAAATACTTATACATAGTTCCATAATTGCTATGCAGAAATAAATAAATTTCATTCACTCATTCATCCCTCTACTGGGCATATGCCTCTTGTCCTTTGTGCCATCCACCTCGGCCTTTCGCCAATCTAACCCATGTACGACCTGCACCATCCATGTACACAACAATTATATCTGAACAAAGTGACTTTATATCTGATTTATCTAAACTATTAAATCACATTTTCTTTTTATGTTTTCAAGGATGTGTACAATAAGCGAACATAAACGTATCTGTACCCTAAAGAAAAACTTTTCAAGAAACCTCCTATTATATTTAAAATACCCATCCGACGATGTACCACACGATGGAAGTGCTTCCCCGTTCGGCCTATACTTATTCTACCCAAAAGGTTAAACCAAAAACATATGGCCGTACTACCCAGTCCAAAAATGCATATTAAATGTCATGCATTTTTTTGAGTCACAGTGATTAGTGATTTGAGCAAATTATAACTAAGTGCAAAAGCCAAGAAAACTAATTTATGAAACCATCAATAAGTAAAAATTCCGAAAGACGTAAATAAGAAATTCGGCGATATTACGAGTATACTCGTATATGTACGAGTATGTTGGCAAATATTATACTGACCACAATATGAATTAGAGCCTGTCCAGATGGAGCGTTTTACGCGCGAGTGCACTCGCATTCGCACATTCACGCGTTCTCTAGATACTAGAGCTATATACATCGCGTCCAGATGTCTACGCGCGTTTCCAAACTCGCGCGTAAAACGCGTGCAACATGCCGGACTCTCGACTCACGCGTTTCGCGCGCGAGCGCCGCGCGTGTTGAGATACTCAGAAGAGTGCAAAATGGAGCTTGATAATTTCGATACCTACGAAACTTTTTATTGACAAAGTTGAAAAAGAGTAGCCACATGGGGATATGGAATATTAGGATTATTCCAATATAGAGTCATAAGGCGGAATAACTGGGAAGAAATAGTCGAGACTTTTTGTGAAGCTTTCAACTTTCTCTTTGTTTACGACGTTTCTATCGGCGGTATGCGAGCCACAACACAATTGCTTTTCTGGCTCCATGCATAAAACTGTCTCTGGGTCCCTCCCATACACATCGCGCGTAGTAGCGCACGTAAAACGCGGCATCTGGAACAATACAAATTTAAACGCGCGAGGGCACTCGCGCGTACAACGCTCCACCTGGACAGGCTCTTAGATCGATTCTGAGTTATATTGAGTCAACCTATTTTTGTCTGTCGACACTGTTTCTTCAATGTCACTGTGTCATATATTTGAATGTATTAAACAATAGAAATAAGGAATAAGTAGGTGTGGATGAACAGGAACAAAAATAAAATGTTTTGGGTTTGATCGAGGCTAAATATCTGCTAGGTAATTTTTTTGGTCGAACGGGAAAGCACCCCACGATTGGGTAGTTATATAAAAAAACATTTTTTCTAAGTTCTTAACTCTTTCATGACTTAAGTTTAAAAGTTTTTTATTATTTTGTATGAAACAATACATTTTTTTTTTGTTTTTTTGTTTGTATATAACAACTGAAATTCTTTCCTTTTTGTTGTTTTTATGTATGTGTGTGACTGAAGAAACACAAAGCTCTTATTCTAATTATTGGATTATTCGGATTCACATCTGAGTCAATAGCTCTAGTTTCATTTGAATAAAATCACCAAAATACAAATTAAACCCGATATAACTCAAAAAAAAGGGCCCAACGTTTATTCCGCAAAACAGTTAAAAATTGTCTCCAAAGTCTAACTCCACATCGCATGCCGAACGCGTAGCAACGTCACTTGTTGCTTTTGCATACATTGAATTTATAAATATTGCAAAAATGATTTTATTATAGACTATTTTTGTAGTTAGTGGTCGTTTTCATGTTTGTTTGTAGTGGTATACTTGTGGATTCTACGTCTTATAAGCACCTCCGTTCTTTGAAAGGCACGTTATAATAATCGTATTTTAATGGTGGTGATTTTGTTGTTTCACCAGAAAACAATGTTTTCATAAAATACGAACAATCTTATTTTGTTAGTTTTTACAAAGTTTTAGACAGTTTTAAAACAAGTTTAAATTTAAGTAATGTTATTGTAGGTGTATATAGGTGTTTGTTCTGTGTCTGGGAGTTATAAAGTATTATAAGTATGGAGCCGAAACGTGGACACTGACCGTGTGACTTGTCCAAAAGTTCAAGGTCGCTCAGCGAGCTATGGAGAGTGCTATGCTCGGAGTTTCTCTTAGGGATCTTATCCGAAACGAAGCTAATCGTCCTGAGAACTAAGGTCGACATATCTCAGCGAATTACCAAGCTCAAATAGCAGTAGGCAGGTTGCATGCCGCAGAACCGATGACCGTTGGGGCAGATTGGTTCTTGAGTGGAGGCCACGTGTCGCAAACGTAGTGCGCGCTGTAGCTATGATGTGGGGCGATGATAATTCAATTTAACTCAATATATCTTTATTCAATAAAATCATAAGGACCACTTTGAATCGTCTTCTTACAAGCTAGTGAATCTAGGTGCCGGTTCCTCCTAACCCCAGTTCAAGAAGAATCCGGCAAGAAACTTGTCTGGTCTTAACACTTTTTTGTATGATCCTTGACAATTTTGCTACGGATGCCGAGTCGGAGCAGATTCATCCCAAGCTTTTTTGTCATCTAAATAATCAGATATTTTATAATTACGTATTCTGTTTAATTACGTATTAAACAGAAACTGTAACAGTGATATTCGTAAGGCATCGGGCAAGGATTGAAGGAGGAGAGCTGAAGATCGAGGGCAGTGGCGTTTCATGAGAGAGGCCATGAAAGAGGTCCAGCAATGGACTGACACCGGCTGATGATGAAGTATGTATTTAAAAATATATAAGTATTTTATCAGTCACCTAGTTACCATATTACAAGATATGCTTAGTTTGGGTGTAGATGGTGTTGTGTGCATTGTCCACCATTCTTTATTGTTTTATTTGTTTATCTTTCTACGCATCTAAATACTTACCTACATGTTTGTTTGTACTTTAGACAAACTAATTTTACATTCTAGAAGCACTTTCGTTCTTTGAAGGGCACTCATATGTCGTTATTCGTTATTCATGTATCCTATGAATAACGAATAACGGCATGCGACAGTGGTTTATTCATATATTCTAACTAATTATTAATTTATCAAGTCTATGTAGGTCCCGGGTACGAGGTCATAAGGCCTTCCATAAGGGTTGTCAAATTTTGTACGGGCACTTTTTAGCCGGTGGTGCAATTGGCCTGAACATTGGATACTTAAAATTCAAATAAATGGATACCTGTTTTAGAGTTTATCCCTCCCTCAAACTCAGAGAACCTGCTATCTCATTCATGATCATTTTTTTATGCTTGCTTATTGTGATATTTCTGTGACCTTGGTTCTCTGGCTAATAACTTTGTTCTGGATTCGATCCCTAAGAGAAACTCCGAGCATAGCTCTCTCCATAGCTCTCTGAGCAACTTTGAACTGGTGGACAAGTCGCACATGGAGATGCCACGTTTCGGCTTCGTATGACATTACTAGTAGGACGCACTTATTAAAAACATTCGTTCTTAAGAATAAGAATGAAATACGTTTATTTTGCTAGCACCTTAGAATAAAATAACTTAATCCTCAAAGGAGGTATAATGAGCTGTAGGCGATGAGAAGACTCGACGAAGTTTTCCGAACGCTGTCAAGCCCAGATGTATCCGTCTCTTAACTTCCTTCACTTGTATCCGTCTTCTAACTTCCTTGTCGAAGTTGTTTCTACCTAGTTGGAGTAAATATCGTTGGTATACATCTCGGGCAAGTCTTCCATGTTAGGGGTGACTCTGGGACCTTCTCTGAGAGATTGCGGACAATTTGCGTGTAAGGCGTAGAGCTATAGAAATACAAAATCTAAAAGCAACAATAGCGTACCCGCATGCTACGCCACTCGGGTGAATCTACTTGTCAAGGTTGTTAACACAAGGACAAGGTTGTTAGTCGCTTACAACCTTGTCAAATAGATTCTGCCGAGTGGCTGGATGAACACGTTCTAACCTCGATTCTGCTCGATCGCTTTTTCAACCTGAAGCGTGTTGGATGCTGATAATTTAAAGGGGGTATTTGGGCGTCGTTCGCATATAAGCTCCAGAGTTCATCCCAAAAGTTAAGATTTGCCTGTAACCTTCATTTCAAATGAAGTTCAAATCATACAAATATTTGAACGTGTGCGTCTCAGGCGTGCCTTTGCCCACTGCGCCAGAGTGGTTGTTGAATTTAATAACATCATCTTCCTGCCCACTGCGCCAGAGTGGTTGTTGAATTTAATAACATCATCTTCCTGCCCACTGCGCCAGAGTGGTTGTTGAATTTAATAACATCATCTTCCTGCCCACTGCGCCAGAGTGGTTGTTGAATTTAATAACATCATCTTCCTGCCCACTGCGCCAGAGTGGTTGTTGAATTTAATAACATTATCTTCCTGCCCATTTCTTACCACTATCTTGAATTAAACTTAACTATTCTAAGTATACGCCGTCATAAAAATACAGAGATCATAGATAGAGATCTAGTCATTTATATGATTTAGAAATATGCACTTTGAACTGAATAACCAAAAATATGGAGCAGATAATTCATAATGGTAAAACAACAATTCTGATCGTAAGTAGTTCTAGTTTCACCCACCGCTCTCCGGTTCTTATTTACTCATTTTAATATAAAAATAAGCCGCTTTTCTCCTGATATTAAATTTTTCTTATTCAACGCAGTTGTACCGCTTCTTGTGAAACCCTTAAAACTTTACAGAATAGTTGCGGTGATATATGTAGTTATAGTAATAGTTATACCTTCTATCCTATAATCTATTTTATATAAAGGAGAAGACTACTCACTGACGTATTTTCCAAAATTCTCTAAACTCCTAAGAGGGTGAAAAGAATTAAAAATCGTATACAAACTTACAATTCAAGAACATATATAATTTGTCCCGCGGCGGGAATCAAACCCGTAACCTACTGCGTCTCAGGTCTCAGCCAGACCTAAGCCCACTGCAGAGGTTGTCATAATTGGCGGAGTATCAGATAAGAAAATTACAAAAAATTCAAAAAAACAGTACCTAGTTCCGACGTTTAGAGAAGTACGCATCGTAACTATCTCTTGTTAGTACCTACTTGCACTTCTGTTTGAATTACTGATTGCTGGCGAATCGGAAACTCAAAGCAAACTGGGCAAGTAATTAGTTACCGTGCTTTGGTATACAAACCATTGAATCAAATGAGGTTTCCAATTACCCTTGCAACTAAATTCCCGTATTACAAGCGAGGTAGTTTTCATTTCTGTAGGTAAAATTTGTACTTATTGTCGGGTTTGTTACTATTGTAAAAAAAATGTATATCAGTCATGTGGTACTTATCACACAAGCTCTGCTTACTTTGGGGCCAGATGATGCCGTGTGAAATGTCTGGCATTATTTATTTATTTAGGCCTAGATCACGGGACTTACCTCTACATTCTCCATCCTCCATTTATACCTAAATACCATTTTATATAAAATACCATTTTTTATAAAATCTACTATATTATGCATGTATTATATATATAAACCTTCCTCTTGAATCACTCTATCAATTAAAAAAACGCTTTGAAATCTGTTACGTAATTTTAAAGATCTAAGCATACATAGGGACAGACAGACAGCGGGAAGCGACTTGGTTTTATACTATGTAGTGACGATACCAATTTTCATAAATTGGCTCGATTCCCTTCCAGGGCAAACATTTGTGCGATGAACATAGGTGTTTGTGTTGTGTTTGGGTGTTTTAAAATATCATAGTATGTATTTAAAAATATATGAGTAGATATTCTAACAGCCATCTGGTCACCATTACAAGCTACGCTAACTTTGGGGCTAGATGGTGTTGTGCATTTTCCACCAATATTTATATTAAATAATTACGTGTTAAAAACTAAAAAGAAAACCGACATTGAATAAATTTCATTCCATAAATTTGAATAAGTTTGAGCCTATAATTTCATTGCATAAATTTGAGCCTATAATACAATTTTAGTGGAAAGTAGATGTATTTTGTTTATAAGTACATATATAATATGGGTTTGCCAACTAAACGCACTGCTCTGAGAGAGCGAGGTTTCGGAGTAATCGAAAATATCATCGATGTACACAATTATTAGAATTTTGTTGATTTTTCAAAAACTGCTCGACCGATTTCGATAAAATTTAAATGGGACTACTGGGAAGTATACCCTTAGAAACAAAATAATTTTCCAAATACAGAAATAATTACAGAAATGTACATAATAATATACAATAATATAAAATACACGTGAAACAGTTGAGTTATCTAAGGCATTACCAAATCGGTTCAGGCATCTTTCGGTAATCGGTGGACATACATAAAAAAATTAAAAAATCCGACGAGTTTAGAACCTCCTTTTTTGATGTCGGTTAAAAAAGGATTCATCTGTCTTCAAACTTTTTAGGTTCTATCTACGACATGTCAATGTTGGTTTTCTAACGATGTTTTTCTTCAGAAGTGTACAAGGTGAAGCTCACACTTTACCAGTATTCTCAAACGATGCATCATTAAACGGCTTCTTTTTTAGGCACTACCGCTTGGCACTACTAGTAGAGTGAAGGGAAATTTTAATTTCCCGTGTCACTACTATTTTTTCAACACACTTGCTCATAAAGTGGCTCTATGCTCACCGCAATTAGGCACAGAATGACACCCATAATCAAACTGTGACTTTTTCATTGCTATAACTCACTGCGAGTTAAGTTTTTTTTTTAATTTTACTGGTTGAGGTGCTTTGTTCTTAAAAAAGTTTTTATTCAAAAAAAGATCGTGTTTAATAGAACAAATAAATTAATGTTCCTATTGCTATGCTTCATATTGCTCATTTCATGCAACTTATTTAAATAGATAATTTTAACTCCGTACGAGTTAAAATTATCTATTATTATATAAAGTTTTATTTATAATAAATAAAACTTTCACTCAAATATAAATTTTGTTTTCTCTGTAATAAAAGAAAACTTTAAATTCCCCATTTTGTACGTGGCAGAATAGGCGCAAACCCTATGCGCGGAAAATAAAAAAAAAACCTCATCCATTTAGTCTGTGGCTGATCGCTATGCGCGCGCATAGGAAAACTGATTAATTTTTCCCGCCATAGCGAATCATTTTTCACAACTCGTTTTCACTGTTGAAATTAAACTTTTTATCTACTAAATAAAATGAGTTTTTATTGTTATTTTATTCACAAGTGTGTTGAAAAACGTCGTATGATACACGTGTGTATTGATGATTACCGTCCTCGGCTCTCTTAAGACCCTCACTTAACGGCTCGGGTCTCAATGGCGCCTCAGCGGTAATCACCAACATTACACACTAGTACCATAATGTACTATTATTAGCTAATTGATCGCATATTATAAAATCTCCCGTGGATTAAAATTCAGATTCTATTATATACTAGCTTTCCCGTTAGCGACTTCGTCCCAGCGTTTTAAAAAGAAAAAACATATATAATTGTACCAACTGCAGCGCCATCTACCGGGCTGATTAGTGAATCTAAACCATCTAGGGCGCCACCCAAACGCATACAAAAAAATTCATTCAAATCGGTCCAGCCGTTTAGGAGGAGTTCAGTGACATACACGTACAGTAGAATTATATATATAAAGAAGATGTATATAATATATACAAGAATTGCTCGTTTAAAGGTATTAGATTGGTCCTGATTCTGAAGTTTCGACAGACTAAAATTTCGTAAAACACGAATGATCTTATTTTATTAGCATCAAAGTCTAAATTTGAGGAACATTTTGAGATGACACATTTCAAATTTTCTAAATTAACCTAACGTTTGTTTGCTCATTTTTAAACGCCATGTATGATGTTGATTAAAATTGCTGACAATCCTAAGAAAATCAATTCTTCTTCTTAATCGCATGTGTCATATGATGACAAATTTGCCAATGTCAAGTGTTTAGATTGTCAATGGTAAGACGTCACAAAGTCGTATGTTGTCGTTCGTCGTTTGTTATTTAATTTAATTTGGTGTCTCGTTATAAAATAATTATACGGATTAATTTTGCTCGAATCACAAAGAAACACAAAACTTTCATTCCAATTAATCCGAAAAAATCCACCGAGTTAGTAACTCTAGCTTTAAATCTACCAAAATTACATACAAAACTCGAAATAACTCGGGGAAAAATAAATATTGCTCAGTGTTTATTCCTCAAAATGCCCCGAAAATTATTGAAAATCAATTCAATAAAGGAATAAAATGACATTTGGCTTTATTTTAAAAGTGTTATTTAAAAATGTTACTCTGATTTGAGCTTTGCTGCAAGCAAAATAAGGTAGTTCGTACTTTAGGAATTGTTAGCTAGTTTGGCAAACTACAGAATTAGGGTGATTAATTAGAGAAGTGCTCGTGGTATCGCTTGATTAGTCGTTCCTGACAGTTCAACGAAGTTAATGTTGTTCGCGGTCGGTGACCAACTTTGATTCGACCAATATCATGCATTAAACTTAACTAAGTTCTGGTCGCGCTGTACCTTCAGTTGCGAACATTTCATCAAGATCCGTTCAGCCTTTAGCCGTTAATAGGTAATAGACAGACATACAGACCGAGACTTAAAAATAAGCAAATACACATTACAATAAAACACTTAATAAATAAGTTCCTAAGCAAGATAACAATATATTTTGCTGACTGTTACCAATCTCAGTGCGAAAGTGTTAACGACGGGCCTCACACAAAGCTAAATCTGTATCGTGAGGACTAAAATAAAAATAAATATAAATGTTTATTTTATATTAATATGAGAAAATGGGTTTACTAATCCCTGTTTTTCAAAAGTGGTTGTGCTATGACGGGCAACTTCATTACCACTAAGGCAGGGCGC
Source organism: Lampropteryx suffumata (assembly GCA_948098915.1). Classification (NCBI taxonomy): domain Eukaryota; kingdom Metazoa; phylum Arthropoda; class Insecta; order Lepidoptera; family Geometridae; genus Lampropteryx; species Lampropteryx suffumata. The sequence goes on from OX402544.1 coordinate 23,541,798, forward strand.
AAACGTAGACACTTTTGTGTCTTATGTCGGATACAAGCAACCGATGAATATTTATTTTCTATAGAACCAGTATGAAATCATCCACTCCCTGCGCACACGTAAATATTTTTTGTGTAGGTACAGCTGCTTCCACTTAACACACACTCATTGACGATCAAAATGTGTTCGGTGTCGGCAACTGGAAACTAAAAGTCGTCAGTTGAAGACACAAGCAACATTAACAAATTTCCGTACTGACGGAAAACAAGCAACGAATCGTACCAGTGCACAGTGGCCAGTAGTAGCAACGGGTGACTGTGTCCGATGACCGCCACAAGACATAGCAACTACGGTTTCCTGTGGTGGTGTGCCGTGTCGGCAACAAAAAGTGTCTTCGCGTCAAAAGTGTTTGCGCAGCGCCTAAGTCATCAAATAATGATTGCACTGGTATATAGATACCTAGATACTATTTCATCATTATCTGTCTGAGTGTTTTACTATGTATGTATATACAATAATTACGTTTACTCAACTCAACAACAATTATTCCCATTTGCCCCCCTGATCTATCCTAAAAAAGTTGGGAAAAAAGTTTGATCTGTCCCCCTCTTTGCAACGGAGGGACAGGTCAAACTTTTAATCATTGAAAAATAATTATTGTATACATAACACTGTATTTACATGCCAGTCTGTTTATGTATTACAATGGCAAAATTAGATAAGTATAATTAAATCATCAATTACCGCCACAACAAGAACTAATTTGCTGTAAAAATAACCAAGCTAATTATATTATTGTTCAGACGCGCGTGATGTTTCTCTCAGTTTCTCCGTCTCGTAAAGCGTACATTGTCTGCCACGAAGCCAAACGGCTAATTTTACGTGTGTTATGCCAACAGAACTATACTAGAGGCACGCCAGGCGTACTCTACACTTCAGGTACGAAGTAACAAGTACATTGTTCGCACTCTACCTGTTAGGCAAATTCATAGAGAAGTGCTGAGCCAGACGAGATGGAGTTACGCGACAGCAAGAGAGGTCGTCTGTAGTTGTATATACAATGTTAAGCAAGCATTAAACGCTTGAATACCACCTTGCTGCAAGAGCCGCTATTTATATAAATGTTTTCGTGGAGACGGTTTTTAAGCGACATCAAAAAAGAAGGAGGTTGTCAATTCTGTAGTAGTTCTCGTTTTTTAGTTTGTTTCTTCATGACTCCGTCATTTATGAAACGGTTTTTTTAAAGTGAATTGTAGGTACTCCCCAATTGGTCCCATACAAATTTCATCAAAAATGCTGCAAAAAATATATCATCCATGTAAACTAAATTTCGTATTTTGCTTTCTTGTGATTTTCCCATGGTGTTTACGAATTTCGAAATATGATAAAGTACTAAGAAGCGTAAAACGAAAACTTTTTAAACTGACTTAAAAAAGTGGGGGAGATTCTCAACTAGGTTGTATTTTTATGGGGTTATTCCCACCTGTTCTATTTAGATTTAATAACCAAACTACTGAACCGATTCTGATGGAATTTCTATGGAACTATATCCATTCAGATGAAAAAAGATTTATTCAAATCGGATCATAGCTGAAGGAGCTATGAGGTATCAAACATAATAAAAAAAATATACAACCGAAATAAGAATCTCCTTCATTTTCTGAAGTTTAAAAGAAGAAAAACTATGTACTTAACTACATAGATGATCATCATTTAGCCCCAAAGTTTTTTCACACCGTTCATTTCAGCCGCACATTTCACATATAACCTTTTTTTTATTTTTATCATCGATAAGCTTGCGTTTGACCACGATCACGATGTGGCCGACGATGGGGCACGCAAGACAGACGACGGCAAAGCATTCCAATCCTTGGCTGTACGTATTATAAATGTGGAACCAAAGCACTTTGTTCTTAAGGGTGGTAGACTGACAAGGTATGGATAGTATTGAGCGGTACACCTGCTTGTCCTGTTGTGAAAAGGAGATGGTGGAATTAGATCATATAATTCCTGGGCACATTCTCCAAAATTTATACTATAAAAGATCGAAAGGCAAGCAACTTTACGGCAGCTTGTTGCAGCTTTAAGCAGCCAGCTGGTATTTGGCTGAACCATCCCATAGATGGCATACCCGACCGAACTTGAGCTTTATATAAAGTGGAATGCTGTCCAGGTGTGAAGTATCGCCTCACTTTGTTAAAGATGCCAAGCTTCATGGCAGCAGTCTTGGTCTTGGACTCGATATAGGGGCCAAAATTGAGAGACCGTGTAAGTGAAACTCTCAAGAGTTCGAGATGATCTTCTACAGTAACCGGTGCATTTCGGAAAACGAGGACTTGTAGCAACTCACTTTTTTTCGCCGAAAAGAGACAAGCTTGCGCTTTGGATGCGTTGAACATTTGATAATGATATCTAGTAAACTGCTACCAATTTATATATATATTTTTTTATTTTTTTTTATAACCAGAATTGCCAGTTTTACTTTTAAAAAACGTTTAAAAATATAAACAATAACGCCCTGTTAAGGGGAGACGATGGGTGAACCACCTTATTTTTACGTTAAAGGTACTATATGTTAATGCAATAAAGATGGGATTGCCACTTACGCAGTAGGTACTAGAACTGGTTCGGTAGGTACTCAAGTACATTATTAGAAAATATGAAATTTAGTAGCATAAAATTAAATATAAATATTCAGCCAGGTAAGCCAAACTTAATTTTACAAAATGTTTTGCTTGTAAAAGCGAAGTAAGGAAATATTTTTAATGTAGCACTGTAACCTCCTACCGGCCACTTATATTAGGGTTCCGAAGTTTAAAGAGGAATCCTTATAGTTCGACCATGCCAGTCTGCGAAATTGTTTTATAGCTAAAAGTTAAGATCCATTGGTGTATCTTTTCCTCATTCTACGTTAATAATATTAAAATAACTTAAATTGTTATTAATACCTACTGCACAATAGTTGCGCCATTTTGTGCAATTCGGTCCGATATTAAAGACTGACAAACTACCTCGTGATTTTCCTCCTAGATCTCCTTTAAGAATTTATATAAAAGCACAAACACATCATATTATGTTGTCTAACAAAATTTTAATTTATAATTTGTTCAAATAAGGACCTACCGAAGTACAATAAGTTTTTTGTATTATTTTATTTTATACCTTCATAATTACTATGTGAAAAAAAAATATTGTGTAGGAATTTTGAAGGTTTTGATGACTAATCAGAGCCCTTGCTCACATACTACGATTTTCTTATAATAACATACGAGCAATAACTATATATAACTATGTTGTTTAATTAATAAATAAATAAATAATGCCGGACATTGCACACAACACGTTGTTACCCTTATTCGTTGATATTTTACAAACTTTCGCAATCAGAATTCATATTGTTGTATTAATTGTACCTACCATATCCTTTAATTTATTCCCGACATGTGCGTTGCAGTGTATCACATCATTAGAGATACATTTAGTGAGGTGTATTGAAATGTATGCAGATATGTTGGACTCTGAAGTCAGTGAAGTAAGTGAAGTAATTGGGGTAATTTCGAAAAACTGCACATGCTACTCTCGGGTCACTAAGCAACCAGTCAGCCCGTGACTACAGTTAATGCAACATATCCGAAACGTCGGGAAAACAATAAAAGGTAATACGCGATATATACCCGTTTACTATCAAAATTCAAGTAGTATAAAAATATAACAAAATAAAATCTTAATTAGACAAAGGTAAATGCTTAACACGGGTCTGAGCTAGGTAATCCTGTTTCAGGAAGAGGTTAATAATAATAATAATAATAATAATAATGCCGGACATTTCACACAGCATCATCTGGCCCCAAACTAAGCAGAGCTTGTGTTATGGGTACCACATAACTGATATACTACTTGTATACTTTTTTTTGTTTAAATACATACATATTATACATAGAAACACCCAGACCCGAGAAAAATACTTGCAGATCATACAAACATTTGTCCCACGGCGGGAATCGAACCCGCAACCTTCTGCGTCTCAGCTGGACCTTAGCCCATTGCGCCATCGTTGTAGCCATGTCGTCAAGGTTAAATTGGATATTTATTTATTGACATTAAAATGACGAGAACCGACAATACTTTTGTTGTTATAAAATAGACGGTAATCATTTTAATAAAGGAAGAATGAATGAAAAATAATATATTCAAACCCCCATTATGAATGTACAATACAAACAAAAATTAAAACATGACTAAAACTAAAACAAAGAAGGAAAACAAATTAGTGAGGATTGAGTGGTGGTGATGCATGACGCATGATGCATGATAATATGATGCGTGATGCAAGTTTTTACGGTAATGCTATAAGGTGGCCAGCAAGGTTAAGAAACATTTTTTTTTGTTAGAATGTTAATATATAAATGTATATATATTTTTTTTACCTCATCATGTGGTTTATCGTTGGATAGGTATTTCGAAAATCTGAAGATTATTCTTCGACAGTTTTTGATAAAACCATTTGTTTGATAAATATAAAGTGGTCAATTTTAATAACGTCCAGGTAACGCACCGACCCCTACCTGCTAAACTGCTATTCGGGAAAAAACAAATAAAAAGTTTTTAAAATTAGGTAGCATATTGATGAAATTCAAGGGAAAATTATCAGCGCTAAGTTAGGCTTTACTAGATTATGAATGATTTGTAAACCATAAAAAAGGCCACCTCTATAATTCTGAAACCTGTTGTTTTGCCAACAAAAGCGTTGAATTGTTTAAGACGTGACAACTGGTCATTTTTATTCTCAGTAACTGACTTCGGAAGCCTTTAGTGTACGTGGTAAGACTTGTGCTTAGCCAATTTATATCATATTGCCAACAGCGCAGCATAAGCGCCACTTTAAGCACGTTCTATTTTCAACTTTAACTTAACGACATGAGTCAGTTATTTGTAAATAAATATCAAAGTCGATGTGCTCATCCGACACGTGATTTATGAAGTCACTGCATAATTTCACCTCTACTTATTTCCCTACGCGTGTCAAGAGCTGCGGCGGCCGGGCCGTGTAGAGGTTATCTGTGGCAAATTGAATAAAATCCTTTTCCGCAGATCCGCGGGGCTCATTGAAATCCATAGTGAGCGACGTAAACAGCCGCGAACTGTATTTTTTTCGAAATCATTTTTATTTAGTATTAACTGACCCGTGCCCACTTCGTTGGGCGGTTACAATTTCACAAAATAAATTGAAGTACTAATATCGCTATTAAAAAATATAAAACTATTCAAATTATTGTAATAATTACAGAGATTAACAAAGTTACGGATAAATATGTATATGATAGATGGCGCTAGCGGCCACCCGCGGTTTCACCCGCCTCGTTTCCGTCGTGGTTTTTCCGGGATAAAAATAGCCTATATCCTAATCCAAGTTACTAACTAAATTAATTTTAAGTTTCATCCAAATCTGTCCAGCGGTTCTTGATTTATAAGTGGTGTAACTAACACGATTTTCTTTTATGGAATAATAATAGATGTGTGGCAATATCCGTCACCAAATAAAGTTATGCACGTAGATCCACGAGGCTCATTGTCGTCCATATCGAGCGATACAAACAGCCGCGAACTATATTTTCTCGCAATCATTTTTATTCAATATGTGTGTAAAAATCCGTCATTTAATAAAGTTATGTCCTCAGATCCGCGGGGCTCAATGTCGTCCATATCGAGCGATACAAACAGCCGCGAACTATATTTTCTCGCAATCATTTTTATTTAATATGTGTGTCAAAATCCGTCATTTAATAAAGTTATGTCCTCAGATCCGCGGGGATCAATGTCGTCCATATCGAGCGATACAAACAGCCGCGAACTATATTTTCTCGCAATTTGTTTTATTTTATATGTGTGTCAAAATCCGTCATCGAATAAAGTTATGTCCGCAGATCCGCGGTGCTTATTGAAGTTCATAGCGAGCGACATAAACCGCCGCGAACTGTATTTTCTCGCATAATACCTATCATGTTAAAGGTAAATGTCAGCATTTTAGAATATACCTCTATTGACGTAATAGATTATGATCACGTACATAATCACAGCTCACACATCTCATTAACAATCACGATGTCCTTTGAGTGGGCTGTCGAGGCGAGTGACTGACCATAGCGTCCACCACATACCTGATCAGCCCGTGTTGTTGTGGCGTGGGCAGAGGTAGGTACTCATACTGCACAGTAGGTATAATAAATATTGTGTTTTTATTCAAAAACAGACATAAATTTATAATAAGTACAAAAATAAAAACTTAGGTATTTAATCCAATATTCTTAATTTATGTAAGTAGATACTCTACTTGTGTATATAAATGAAATCAATATTTTTGTAGTTTTTTTAACTTGTGCGCAAAAAAACTGCATGTAAAAAAAAATTACGAAGTTTTGGCTGTGTTGCCAACACGGTCGCGGCCTAATGTAGGTAGGTACCTACCTACAATGAACTTTATTGATTTTTTCTTCCAATTATATATAAATAATGCCAGACATTTCCCACAGCATCATCTAGCCGCAGAGTAAGCGGTGTTTCTTTTATTGATACAAAAATAAAATGTTTTTATTCATTCACATTCACATTTGTATCTACAATCGCAAGTACAGTTTGAAAAACAACGCTTTTCCTGGGAAACGGGAACGGCTCGGGTTCTCTTGAATACAAAGAAATAAAAAACCTTGCGAAATCAAATCCGTACTTAACTACGAGACGCTGCCGTCGCGCGCCCTGGGGGCGGCGTTTCGTACCTAATTAATTGAAAGTGATAATACCGACCTCTGTGGCGCAATCGGAGAAGGGCCGCCTGAGACGCAAAAGGTCGCATCCCGTCGCGACCCTACAAACATCCCGACCTAGGTGTGTATAGTCTGCAAGTATCTGTCTCAGAGCATTACACAAGCCCCCAAAGTAATCAGTTACTTTGGGGCTAGATGATGTTGTGTGAAATGTCCGGCATTATTATTATGGTTATTATTAATAATGTTTTGCGACGTGTATGTGCACAAATCGCTATAGGTACTTAGAACTGAAAAGCTGTAATTCTCTAAAGAAAATATTTTTTTTATATCCGCCAGACTAACTAACATTTCCTAAAATACGGTCGACCTTATTTTGCTTCATTCAAAGTCCAAATTACAGTAACACTTTTGAATTAAATTTCTTTATTCTCGTGTTTTAACGCTAAACGACTACAAACAAATGTAATGCCATCGTGTAATGAGGTGTTGATTGAAACTACTGAAAACACTAGGAACATTGCTTCCTTATAGGACTCAAATGTCATTTTTAACTAATTTAAGAATTGACATTTAAAAGTGCTACTCTAATTTGGACTTAGGATCAAGCTTTTTAAGGTCGCTCATATTTTAGGAAATTTTAGCTAATCTGGCATTGAGAATCAGGGTCATTTTTTTATACCACAATGGTGGCAGACAAGATTGCGCCCCGCCTTATGGTATACAGTCACGGAAGCCTATGGACCTATCCTATGGACCTATCAACTCCCTTCTTGAAGTACCCCATGCTGTAGGTATTATACTTTCAAATTTGACTGCACACTTCCAACTTTATCTTGTGATCATGGCACATGCAACACTGTGCACACTGTGCCGTAACAACGGGCAGCAGGAAAACTCACATTTCATGGTAAATATCCGGTTTCAAATGAACATTTTCAAAACCATGATAGTTTTAAAACTTTACTTCTTCGTATAAGTGATGAGGCCTACGTCATTGCCGAACAGCTTTTGAGAATCAATATAAATAAATAAAAATAAATAAATAAATATAGGTGGCACACAATACCATCTAGCCCCAAACTAAGAAGAACTTGTATTCTGGTGACCAAATAACTGACAGAATACTTATATATATTTAAATACATACTTATGATAATTTATAACACCTAGGTACAGAACTAACACCTATGTGCATCACACAAATGTTTATCCTGGGAATCGAACCCTCAACCAGTAGTAGAAGGTAAAGCTACTACCATCTGAGCTGAATTTTCATGACATCTGGCCAGTCATGAAAATTCTTCTACGGTCACCCTTCTAAGGTAAAGGATACCTCGTAAATCATTATAGTAAGGTATTGTAGTTGATGCGTGGCTATATATATATAACCATGTTGTTGTACCAATTTAGTTTCCTGAATATCAAGCTTTGTCATACTAATTGATGCAATCCATGTGCAAATTATATTCGATTGTATTAGAACTATTAGTTCTGAGCACTACACATACTTAAGTACCTACTTGTTTATACTAACAATGTATTAAATACCTTCCTCAGTAATTAATGATTATCATGTTAATAGATATCAGTAGTTAAAAAACAAACCTTGATTCAATTAATTTGCGTTGATACTTATTTAATTAAAAGTTGCTAAGTTTACTTATTACATATTATTTAAGTTATGTAGATACATTTTCACGCGTAAAGTACCTAAACACCAACATGTCCCAACACCCCTGTCCGTTGTCTGTTTATCTATAGGCGAATCCATCCAAAGGTTGCCTGGCAGAGATTGCTGTTAGCGATAAGGTCGCCCATTGGTCGGCCTTTTATTGTAAAAAAATGTTTTTGTATTTTTCTGTGTGGTATAGCAATAAAGAGTATGTCTATCTATCTAAGCTTGGTACTATAAGTGTACAGAAAATGCGCCTGACGCCGCTGTTCTCCTAATTAGTTAGCTTTGACTAACTTCTGCTAACTTTTAACTTTTCGCTTTTTGGTAGAGGTCTTAGCAGCATCTCGTTTCCCCTACTTTGAGTTCTGAGTGACTAAAATTTTCAACCTGTCATAACCATTGACAGGAAAATTATCAGGATATCGATTTTTGCTCCCTTTGGGTGCTCGAAGCAGCCCGAGGGTAGGTACAGAATATGGAGTGGTTTTCAATAGTCTATTAATCATTTTGTAAAAAAATATTAAATTTAAATTTGATGATTTGACTTGACCTCATTATCTAGATGAGGGTGTTTAACTGATCGACTAAACGGCAACGGCAACATTGGCAGCCTTTTGGGCACTTTACCCGCCTGCGGTCATTGATCTGATTAATTATCTAATTACAAGTAATAAACTAATTACCGTTTTGGTGGTAGGCTACTACACTACAGCAAGAGTTCGTCTTGATGGGTACCAGAGACCCTGTAATTCTGCCTGCAAGCCGTATTGTACCAGGCATCACTCTGTTTATGTTTGTAGGTGATTGGAGTAAGTGAAATAACTGGGTGAATAGACAAAAGAACTTGAGATACCTCCTGGTATTAATTACGGTACATCTTCCGTGAAAGCAGTCTGCTTGTTTGCGGGCATAAATATATTATACTAGGTGCTGCCTGCGACTTCGCGCCCGTGGTACCTACATAACAAGAGGCCTATGTCCTTCTCCAAGGTACCATCTATCTCTCATCAAAATCGGTTCAGCGGTTTAGGCGTGAAAACGTGACAGACAGACAGACAGACAGAGTTACTTTCGCATTTATAATATTAGTAGGGATATAGTGTATAAAAAAATAATTGATCTTTTTATGAAATTGGAATGATAACTTAACAAATACTTCTAGTGGTCGCCCACTGGTCGAAATTCGACCGTAATTAATTAAAAATGAATGTATTTTTTATGCATAATTAAATAAAAATATTAGCATCCTGCACTCCTTCTCTATATAAACTATAAGTGTGCGAAATTTCATACTCCTCCGTCCGCGCAATTTTCGTAAAAAGGGGTACAAAGTTTTTGCTTCACGTATTAATATATAGATAATTATTTGTAATAATTAGCAGAGACGACGCTTTGTTGTGGCACGCTTGACTCGTTAGGGCGGTCTGATGAACCAGAGCGCAGAAATATAAGAGAAGTATAAATTATTGCTTTAACGTAAAGTGCGGGATTTTTCTTAGCAAGTTATAAAGCCCTAGTACTTTTGCAGGTACTTCATGGTTTCCAAAATGCTTAGCAAATTTAAAAGTACCCCAAGGGCAGAAGTATCGAAGTGGTATCAATCTCTTTGAGCAAATTTTGTTGTGGTATGATGTAAAGGATTTTTTTCACATGCATATACATTAAGGCCCGGGTAATAACGACATATCAACGTCAAATGGCCACAAGACGCCTTAACCATACGAACAACCTTAATTATTATTTTCTAATATTATTAATAATAGTAATAATAATAATACCGGACATTTCACACAGCATCATCTGGCCCCAAAGCAGAGCAGCTTTAGCAGAGTAAGCAGAGCTTGTGTTATGGGTACCACATGACTTGAAGTTGACTTGAAGTCGGTTAAAATAGCCTTTGCTGCTTTGCTGCTTGTGAATAGGTGAATTTTCCATATGTTTATGACAGAAAATCAATAATATACATACTGAATTTAATATTACGACGACCTCTGTGGCGCAGTCGGCTTAGGTCCGGCTGAGACGCAAAAGGTTGCGGATTCGATTCCCGCCGCGGTACAAATGTTTGTATGATCTGCAAGTATTTATCTCGGGTCTGGGTGTTTCTATGTATAATATGTATGTATTTACAAAAAAAAAATACGTATATAAGTAGTATATCAGTCATGTGGTACCCATATCACAAGCTCTGCTTACTTTGGGGCCAGATAATGCTGTGTGAAATGTCCGGCATTATATATTTATTTTACTTATTTATGTATATACACAATACATCTACTTTCCACTAATAATGTATTAAAGACTGAAACTTTATTCAATGAAGTCGGTTTTCTTTTTCGTTTTTAAAACGTAATTATAACAAGTGAATTTAGGTACATTTGAAACTTTTTTGTCAATCTATTTAAATCTAAGCATTTGTAAGTGATGCACATAATACAATTAGATGTATATCAGCACTAGACTAGGGGAACATAAATAACTATTATAATTTCAACAAGTTCGAAAACAGAAAGTGAAAGAAAATCTATATTCCGCATTGGATGCTTGTTAAGCAACCTAACGAACCTAGTGAAGCTAGCGAACCTAGTGAATAAAGCAAACTGAGACGCAAAAAAATCTATGAATAGAATTGAGCAAAGCGGGTGGCAAAAACTGTAAGATCGATGTCGCTATTGAAATCTTACAGCTTTCGCCACCCGATTCCCTGTTCTGACTTCAATTCTACTTATATATACTTACTAGCTGTTACCCGCGACTTCGTACGCGTGTGCTTAGAACCTTTATTTTTATTTTTGTAAGGAATGCAATCTGTGCATCTCAAGAACATCACATATGTGTAATCCATAGGGGATTACACTTATGAGATTTATCCCCTTCCGGGATGATTTTGCTTAAACGTTGAAATACGTATTTCTTTATTACTTACCAAAAGCCTAAATATTAATTTTCAGATCCCTAACTTAAGAAAATATGAGTTGCTCAAACAAACTTTCAACCCCTATTTTACCCCCTTCATGGTTGTTTTTTGAGACAAAAAGTAGCCTATGTTCTTACCCCAAATGCAATACATCTTCTTGATAAATTTCATCAAGATCCGTTCAGGCGTTTAGCCGTGAAAACATAACAAACAGACAGACAAAAAAACTTTCGCATTTATAATATTATATTGTATGGATGGGAGGACAAGAACTAAAATGTTTTTTAGTTTTAGGAATAGCTGCACAAAGACGGTAAGTACTGAAGAGCGGAACGTGCGATGTGTATTATTTTTTAGGTATGTTACTTGATATCTCCGCCGTTTTTTTTATCTTATAAGTTTGGTGGAGATCTGATTACGTTAAACATGATAAAAAACCGAAACTCCTCAACACATGAGAACAAATCCATCCCAAATTAGTAAATATTTTTGAAAATATAGTATAAGTATTCCTATACCTTTTACGTACCTACTGACTTGCCAATGGGCTTTGAAGATACCCTTCAGAATTCTTCAACGACAAACAGCTCATGTGTTGCAATTAAAGCATTGTATTGGGGATCTCAAGAACAACTTTAAGCATACTTGTCAGTTGATCAGACCATGGCCTTTGTACCCTAAAAAACGCATCGATGACTAAAATATCATGTATCGCAATTAGCATATCACATGTTTTGATATTCAGGGTTAAGAAGCCGGTTTTTAGTTTTTTTATAAAAATATATTATCTACTGTAGTACTCACACATAAGTTGTGCAAGGCGTTTAATATACAGAGATTTCGGTTAAAATCTCTGAAAAGTAAACGGTCGGCTTTTCAGATAGATGATTCTTGTAGTGTTTTGAACAAGGATATGCGATTAGTATTACTCAATCGACGTTAGTGTAATAATTCGCACCAAGTTCTTCCGCGTTACAAGCGAAGTGTGAAATAGCAATAATTAGGTATAAAGTCAGACGAACTATTCAATGAAATCGAAAAATAGCTTATTATAAAATTATTGTCAGATTTATTAAGAGTAGGTAAATGCTTTTGACTAAAATTATAATAATTCACAGATATGTCAACACCAAACTAGTACTACAAAATACTCATCAAATATACACTAACTAATCCTACTTGTACATAAATATATATACATTTAGAAAGCATCAGTTAAACTTTTTTTTCAACCTAATATTTTTCACTCTAGGTGACGCTTTGGTTCGTCTACTTGCTATACCAGTTACAGTCACAGCTAAGAGCTACGAGCTTGGTTTCAACGTTCAACAGAGTGTTAAGTTTCGTCATAATTAAAACTTGGTTTTAATTTTAATGAACCTCTCAAAACGGATTTAACCTAAAAAACATTTGCTAGTTTTCGTCAAATAGATTTCACGTATTATTTTGTAACGGACGATGCTGTTGTGGTGCCGCCAGAGAATATACTGATCTTGTATTTGCTGTTGATTCTTGAGAAGTTCAAAGGTTGATATTTTGGGGCTTTGGTTGGATTCAAGTATAGATCCCAAATAGACTGAGTAGTTCTGCTTTTTCTCATCACCGTCGCCATCGTGGAAGGCGATGAAGAGGAAGGTTTCTTTGTCGTGAATGTGATGATTGGCTTCGATGTGTATACTTGAGGATATTTCTCAGTTGTTGATGGAAGCTGAATAGTGTTACTCGTAAAAGTATACCTTGGTTTGGCAACTATGGTTGAAGTCGCATGGAAGAACGGTGAAACAGTAGATTGTTGTGTGGTCGTTGTGTCTTTCTGCCGCCATGTTCGTATCGTCGAGACAGCTGGCGCCGGCGCCGATGACGTCGTTCGAGATCTATAGGAAGTTGTAAACGCAGGTAATTTATAAGCAGTGTTTGTTATATTCACCGGTTTTATAGAAGACGCTGGTGATTTATATGACGCGATCGTGTTCTTAACCTTTGATGATATACCTCGGGTCATGGCCTCTGATCTAAGCGTAGTTGATAACGTCGCTGGCGGACTCTCTGTGAACTTTTCATGTACAAATGTGCCTTGCTTAGTGCTTAGTTTCACTGTGGTTGTGTCCGGTGCTGAACTCGTCATTTTATGACGAAACTGGTTAGTCTCTATGTACCTCCAAGGCATGACGGGGGGTGTGTAGGTAGTCATCAAAGCAGTCGCTGTATTGGTATTATTGACCGGAATAGGTGCCACCTTCGTCACATATTCGGGAGGTACCACTACGTTCTCTTGCATATTTTTTTTCAGAACTGGTAGTTTCAGTTCGTCAATCTTATCATATTTGTAGTTGTACCAATCGACATTGGCATTGTTGTTATCGAGCGCTTTTCCATATTTACTGTTAAATAACGCGCTGATTACCAAGTACGGAGGAAACACGTTGTCTTTGTTTGTGTTATTCTTGTTAGGGATATATGCACTCAAATCTTCCTTAGTCGCAAACGAGGTTTCCATGCTTCGCCCGTATCCACCTCTGAGGTTGCACTCGGCGAGGTATTTCTTGGTGTTTGCTTTGCAGTGTTGAGGATAGACAACCCAGGCGAGGAAGCCGTCACCCTGCAGCCGCGTGTGCTCTTCGTGCACTCGCAGCGCGCACTGCATGTCGTCGGTGATGTCGTCGTCGCGCAACGCATCGCAGGACACCCCACAAACCTTCCCACCACCGCACCAGTACAGCTCGCTGATCTGGAAAATGCCGTGATCTCCGCTGCCATAGTTCCAAGCAGCCGTGTTGAACCGTGACTCGTGATACGCGATGCACACCCAGGTGGAGATGTGATCGTGCCACACGCCGAGTGCCTCTAGCTGCAGCGCGAGTTCACAGCGACCGTACGTGCGCGCTTGCGCCACCGCGAGCAGCGCAAACGTCCAACACGCGACGTGGATCATGACGGCGTGCGTTTGGCTGGGTCAGCGCATGCTCTGCCTTTTAACGCATTTAGCTGCCCGCGCACCGCAAGCCCTCTCTTATCTGTCACCCGTATTTAACCTGTGATTTTAATTGGTCGGATCGGGTGTTTAGCATTTTGGAGCAGCAATTATTATTTTTTTATTTAGAATGGGTTGCTGTCTAGCTAGTAGTTTGTCCGTGGCGATGCTCGCGCTGAATGCCAGCGCCCAGTGGGGCGGCCTCGAGGCTACGGGCGGTGGGGATCACCTTGGCAGACGTATGTGATCTTAGTATTCGCGGTACCATGGATAGTCAACATTTTAAAGTGGTCAACGTCATGTCAACATTAGTTTTTGTATAAAATGGCATAATGTTCTTAAAAGCTATTTAAGTCATTACTATCTGTTCGCCTTGAATTAAAATCTCACAATGCCCGTATTGTATTGTGTTGTCATTTGAGTGAGAACTTAGTTGTTTTATATATTTTCTAAATTCGAATTTAAAACTGATTTATTAAACATGTATTTATCGCGTTTAAGCTTTTAATTTACTCCCGACATTACGGATATGTTGCAATAACCACGGCTTTGCCCATGATTTTAAAAACTTTACGTCCTAGAAAAAATATATTATTCTTTTGGAAAGTAGAAACAACGCACCCACATAATGAAACCGCAGTTAATTTATTTGTTACCCTCTTAATAATCCTATATCTTTATAATCCCTTGTCCAATTTGATTCTTTATACTCACCTTTCATTTCTCAATGTTAATCTGTCGACCTACCAAGTTTCATGCCGATCGGAGAGACGGTTCGAAAGTTATAAACAATAAACAATAAGCCAAATCGCCCAAGACGCCACTGAGATCTTCGCTCGCTAGATCAATGATATAAACACGCCATATCGCGACCACACATAATTAACATAAAATTGTATGTTTCTCGGTAATGACCGGTTTCTAAAACACCTCATAAAACGCGTTGAAAGGTCACCTTGTTGACCTTTTATGTCTAACATTCTCCAGCTGTTATTTAATATCATATGCGACATATGTATTTTTTAGACTTGCTTCATTTCAGTCATAAATTATTGTGTACTAATCATGTTGGAAAATTGTACAGTATCCTTACTTCCTTACTTTTATATATTATAAATGAGAAAGTTTGTATGTATGTTTGTTACTCTTTCACGGAAAAACTACTGAATGGATTTTAATGAAACTTTACAATAATATAGCTTATACATCAGAATAACACGTAGGCTATAATTTATAAAGATATTGTGTGAATTATCCAAAATATAACGATAAGTGTCAAGTAAGTAGGAAAAAATGCGCAGACGAAGTCGCGGGCACCAGCTAGTTAAATATATTTTTTCATTATTCAAGGTATGTTGTTACGAATAGTTCGACTTCCACATCCATTGGAATTACAAGTCATCAAATAGGCTTTGTGAGAGAGCAATGTAGAATCTCAGTAGCGGCTGGAGCGATTTAGCTTTGTATGTTTGTTAACAGATAACTTCCGCACCGATGCCATGTTCAGATCTGCATGAACTTTTGCAGGTCTTTATACCACTAGTAAGTATAGATAATCAAATTGATCCTTGCGTTATATAGATACGTGGTTCTAAAAGGGGGTAACAAATTAAAGTTTTATAATTCAAATGTCATAAATGCAATGCCATATAAAAGAGCTTTGTTTTATCATTCCAAAACGATTTTTTTGGAACGAAGTTCCTTATCGCAGGGTATGGACTTGGCGGATGGGGGCTAGGCGAAAATAAGTGTAAAAATTTTCCGGCACGACCCTTTTTTAAGTGTAGATGGTTATCCATATCCATGACACGAATGAATTAATTAGATGAACGAATGAATCAGATGTACAATAAAATGTTTATTTTCAGAACTCGAAAAAATATATTAATTTTGAAATTTCTTACCATTCCTCCAATTTATTAGTTATTTCAGCGTTTCGTTTAATTGCTCTCAGACGCTAGTAATATATTCATTTATATTTGTTAATCAATGGTACTTATAATGAGTTTTTTTTATAAAAGAAACCTATTTTTTAATAAAAAATTACGTTTTAAAAACTAAAAACAAAATTGACTTCATTAAATATAAAAGAAAATATACAACGGAATTAAGATCGCTTTTTTTGAAACCAGTTAATAAAAAAGTGTTTATTTTACGCTTATAAGTACTTTATCATTTTTCAAAACTCGTAAACAACACAGGAATGTCAAAGGAAAGCTAATTAAGAAATTTAATTTACTTGGATGACATACAGATACATATTTTGATACATATTTTGATTTGAAAACCAAACTACGGAACCGATTTTGATGAAATTTTTATGAGACCAATCATAGAATCATTGAAAGTATATCCTTTCACATGAAATTATATTTTTTCCAATCAGTTCAGTTTATAAATGACGGAGTTATGAGGTAATAAAATAAAAAAAAAAAACAGAATATTATATGAATACAAAGTGAAGGTGACAATGATTATTGATCATTGTCACCTTCCCTTATTGAAATGTTTTTAACCGACTTTGAAAAAAGAAGTTTTTTTTACAGGTTAAGTGTAACAAAAGATTACTTAACACACTACAACAGAATGGAATAGAACCTTGTCTTATAAAAGCGAAAATTCCAGTTCTAGAAAAGAGTTAGTTAAGTAGTTTTGAACAATAATTATCCGACTCAGGCAGAGCCAAAAATGAGCCTGTTATCGTTAGAATAGTAAAAAAAAAAAATTAGACTTATCGGGTCAATAAAAACCCTTCTTTTACATACTTCGTTTCGACTTATTTTGAACGATGGAACGAACAACATTAAGTTTGCGGGCGATATCGAAATCCTACTCTTGTACTCTCAAACGGCGAATGAAATTATCTTGAAAAAGCCGTAATATCAACCTGAAAATAGTGCGTAGAGTCCCTCCGCGCGGAAGAAGTGAAACTTCGTAATGTGGAAACGAAAACAGGAAGGGGTAGAAGTTGATTTTTAGTGAAATCATATTGTTTCTTTAAGAGAAACATAACATTGCTTACAATTCACAATTGATCGCATCTAATTTAACGACGCTCACACTGTTTACTTCGATGCATAGCAAGAATACCACGCGTATGTGCTTGGGATCTACCGACTCACTCTCTTTCTCTCTCCTACTTTCTACCTTTGTGTATCTTTCTTTCTCACTCCCTCTTAGCGTTAAACGTTTAACGCAACCTTGTTGGAAGTCGCATTAGAAGTTTCACTTCAAAAAACGTCACGTGCCAAGTGCAAGAAAAGAGCCTGAGGCGCACTTCAATCCTTTCACCAAACCCTTTTCAAAATAAATAGTGACACGATAGACTAATTCAAATTCAAATCTTTTTATTTCGGACCACTTAGATCCATAGAGGTTAGTAGCACATATACATAGGACAAAAGGGAGTTAGTATAGAATACTTTTCAAAGCTTGACTCATAAAAACTTATTACCCATATATATAGATTATATAGATAGATTTATTTATTATTAGGTGATTTATTTACTAATATACAAAATACAGAGGTTTCTTTAGTAATTTCTTAAAATCGATGTTAGGATTATGAATTGGTAGCATTATTGAAGTGACGTATTTATATAATATTCATAATTTCAATGTACGTAGGTACGTATGCTCGTTGGTTCTGGCACAAAACAGGAAGATTGTATAATACCATATTAGGTGAGCATGGTGGTGTCCGATGAGTGTTCCACAGACTTACTTGTAAATATCAAATGACAGGTTTTATAGTTAATTGTTTACCCCTTATTTAGGCAACATGATATCCTTTTTAACCGACTTCATCAATAAGGAGGAGGTTCTCAATTAGTCAGAATCTTTTTTTTTAATGTATGTTCACCGATTACTCGAAAACGCCTGAACCGATTTGGATTTTTTTTTTGTTTGAATGGGTCACCGGTTCACAGGTCTTCACAGGTGGTCCCATTAAATTTTATCAAAAACGGTCGAGCTGAAACATCAACGAAATTCTAAAAATTGTATACATATTTGGCCTTTTACAATTAGTTACTATTATATATTTACAAAATACATCTACTTTCCACTAAAATGTATTATAGGCTCAAATTTCATTCAATGAAGTCGATTTTCTTTTTAGTTTTTAAAACGTAATTATTTTACCTAAAAATGTAGTTATACCAAATAACAATAAAAAATAAAAATAAAATACATAAAAAAATATATTTGTCTAAAGAAGGAGGTTGTATATAAATAAATAAATAATCCCGGACATTTCACACGGCATTATTCTGGCCCCAAACTAAGCAGAGCTTGTGTTATGGGTACCACATGACTGATACACTACTTATATTATATTTTTTTGTAAATACATACATATTATACATAGAAACACCCAGACCCGAGACAAATACTTGCAGATCATACAAACAAATAGCTCGCACTAGCGGATTCTTCCGTGCGGTTTAAACCGCGCTAATCTGAAGTATGCAGTGTGTTAGTCACTCTTTTTACACATCTAGGTACAGCGCATGCAGAAACTAGTCTACAATAAAACAAATAAATAATATGAACAATTCAATAATTGTGAATCTATATACATACTTTTGTAAGTGCCTATTAAATTTAAATAAATAAATAATGCCGGACATTTCACACAACATCATCTGGCCCCAAAGTAAGCAGAGCTTGTGTTATGGGTACCACATGACTGATACACTACTTATATTATATATTTTGTAAATACATACATATTATACATAGAAACATCCAGACCCGAGACAAATAGTTGCAGATCATAAAAACATTTGGCAGATAACTACCTATACTATTTGCACGTAACTCATTACACTTACGACTTACCCGTTCTGACCCTTAACTAATTACGTTTTTAAAACTAAAAGGAAAACCGACTTCACAGACTTCACAGTCACAGGAGGAAAGCAAAATAAGAAATTTCGCTTCGTTTGTCATTCAAGCATGAAGCATGACATAATTTTTAGATATGTCATGCTTCATGCATAATTTCTAAGACTAGATGACCAGTTCAACTTCGACTACATAAAATTGATTTGATTGTAAGCTACCCCAGTATTGAGGTGAACAAAATAAAATAAAAATATTCAAATCGGTCGAACCATTTTTGAGTTTTTATAATAGACTAGCTGACCCGTGCCCACCGCGTTGGGCGGTACAACTTCCCAAAAAAAATATAGTACTAATATTACTACTATAAAAAAGATAGCTATTCAATTTATTGTAATAATAACAGAGATTAACAAAGTTTAAATATTGATAGATGGCGTTAGCGGCAATCCGCGGCTTCACCCGCACTAATTCCGTTCCCGTTCCCGTTGTTTTTCCGGAATAAAAAATAGCCTATATCTTAATACAAAATACTAGTTATATTCATTTAAGTTATATCCAAATCAGTCCAACGGTTCTAACACGACTTTCTTTTATATATATAGATATGCAGATAAATGTATGTATAGGTTTTTAGACACAATGTTAAACCTAACAAAGGATAGGTATCTTCAAAGCAGTAAGCCCTGGCTCCCGGGTTAGGCAACAGCGAAAACCTAAGACGAGGTAGGAGTGTGTAACTGGTCTCCTTATATACTTACTACCACAGAATGGAACAAAGCGCAATCTCAGTTCGGGGAGAAAAGATTATAAAATAATATTGGTAGACAATTCATACATTACCTAGCACCAAACACAACACGCACGAAACCAAGTACGTAAGCCTAGCGTAGCCACGAATAATTTATATCATGCCGCTTGTAGGTTTTATTAATTTCATAGCGATTCAACATTAATTAATGCGCATGATTTAAACAGTTTAGTCTAATTGTTTTAACCCATTGGGGCCAGGTTATCTAGGTAATAAAGATAGCCTACTTACTTAATCTTCTAATTAATAATACAAGAAACATGTTACTGGTCCTAAAGTTGAGTCGCCCTGATCATAATGTAAATATGTTTGGCTTCCGCACCGGGTCAAGAGGTGAGCCGGCAGCGGCCTCTGTTGCCTAATTTAAGTGTACACTTACCTAATATCGATGATTAAGAAACGATAACGTATATCTCACAAAAATAGGTTTTTTGATAAACATTTCACTATTTTTAACTACAACTTGAAATAAAAAAAAATATATACATAAGTATACTATGCTTAAAAGTTTGTTTACTTTTATTGTCATATGATTAAGAAATGTTCGATTACATATATATGATGCTTTTTATTACTAATGATATAATAATTTTTGATGTATCGGTTAGTTAGACCGTTAGGTAGATGCATAATCATTTAAAACAATAAAATTAAGATTGGGATTTCTATGATTTAGTACTGAGAGGAAAATAACTATCTAATAGTCCAACTTGAAAACAATTTAATAGCATATTCCTTTCACGGATTTATAGTTAAATAAATTGACCAAGCGCATGTGACCACACACACTGAAGGCTTCAAAAGTTAGTAGGGATTAAAATTACTAGTGGCCAGGACCCAAACGAATTTGGTATGGAGCTTTAATGTTTTTTTAGGGTTTAAACATCAGGTTTTACTCATAATTTAGAAAAGCCTGGACTGGACTCTAACAATAATGACGTTTTTAAAGCAGAATTGTTAGAATAAGGAACATAATAACTTTATAATATTTTTAATAGACCTATCCAAAGATATGCCATACCTTTACATGTAGCGTAAGTACCCCAGAGATTTCATATCATATCTTTGTTATGACTTTGACATTAATAAATAAATAAATACATAATATTGGTAGAAAATGCACACAACACCATCTAGCCCCAAGCTAAGTATGGCTAGTATTATGGCGACCAAATGACTGATAGAATACTTATATATTTTTAAATATGATACTACGTATGACCTTGCAGAATTCCATCGAGCAAGGGCGAGCAAGGGCGAGCAAGGGCAAGGGTTCTGATTAAAGGCGAACAGACTGACAGGCAGACAAACGAACGGACAAAACTAGGGTTCCTTGTGGACTTCGGAACAATTAAAAAAGAAAGCGGATAGTTTTTCGATATCATAACATATATTCTGAATAGATTCCTACTATCCATGCTTCTTTATATTTATACAGCTTGATTATTTCGTCAATTTACTTGACTCTGACTGGAAGTGGCAAGTCAGCCTTACTTTAGCGATAACCACACTTCCTATTGATTAAAACATAGTTCAAGTTTTTTTTTAGGTACTTTCTCTAATTGTCTCTTGCATTTGTCACTTGCGGTCATCTTTGCATTTAACTACTTAGCAAATAACTCTTTAATTTCTAATAAACGGTCTGAAACTAATGTCAACGCGAGTTTTAATGTTAGATCAAAATTTTAAAATCGCCAAAAACAGAGATGAACGTTATTGGGTTTTAAACGCCGATATGCTAAATATTAACATAATAATGTTAATGATGCGTCAATCAAGTTATTATAGTAACAAAATACAGTATAGTATCTCGTATTAAGTTTTATATTTTGATAAAAATCATACCTACATAACATGTTGTTTTAAAAACCACATTTTGGTTTTATAGTGGAATTTTTAAAAGAAAATGAACATACTGAATGTTCTATAAAAGTACTTAGCAGTAGATAATTTTCTGCGTTAATTAGTAGGTCAAGACCGTCGTAGATTATACTAGGTATACTCTACGACGACGGTCTTGTTACTGACGAGTATATGTTTATGTTTACATATGGATTTTCACACATTATAAGGTAACATTCAAAGGTTTATGCTCATTCTCTAAATGGTCAGCGAATTGATAAAGTTTTCGAGGTTAGAGATTTGGGCGTTTACCTAGACTCTAAACTATCATTTAATGTTCATGTAGAAACTATTGCCAAAAAGCTTATCGAATGTTAGGTTTTGTATTAAGAGTTAGTAAGGATTTTAGACAAATAACTACGTTAATAACTTTGTTATAATAGCTTTGTTAGATCTACTTTAGAATATGCCTCCGTAGTATGGAATTCTAAATATAATATCTATATAGATCTTATAGAGAATATACAAGAAAACATTTTTAAACATTTAAAATATAGATAGATAGATAGATATATATAGATAACATTTTAAATTTAATATTAAAATATAAAATATATCCGCATTAAAAGGATTATCTCCACCTGTTTTATTGTCTTTGTTTGAGAGGAGGACAGAACGCTATCAAATATTTTTATATAAATTATTAAAGGCCATGTTGACTCTTCATACCTGCTAAATAAATTTAGATTTAGATGCCCTCGTATTAGCTCTAGAATAAGTCACCTTTTCCAGCCTCACACAACCCGAACCAATTATGCGTCAAATGCTTTTATCAGTCGATCTATGACATCTAATAACAACTCTTTTTCAAACATAGATATTTTCGACCTCTCTCTTTCTAAATTTAAGCTCGCAGTAAGGAACCAACTGCAAGCTTCACATTCTTTTTAAGTTTAGTGTTAAGTTTCTTCTTATATTTGTGTTTTTCATTATTTTCTTAGTATTATTTTCCTTTTTTTGTTAAAAAAATCCACTAAATTCTTCATTTTAAGTTTTATAAATTAGTTATTTACTTCATTGGATTAGGCATTATTATTTAAGTTTTTAGTAATATTATAATATAGTTCTGTTAGTTTTCCCATATAAAATAAAATAAAAATAAAATAAAATTATACACAGAAACGGGTCCGGGCCCGAGACAGACAGACAGACAGACTTGCAGATCATACAAACATTTGTCCCGCAGCGTCAATCGAACCCGCAACCTTTTGCGTATCAGGCGTGCCATCGCCCATTGCGCGAGTAATCAATAATCAAGGTTGGATAATCATGGAGTGGTACAAAACGGATCACGACCGTGACAAGACTACGTTATGGCAAGCTACTCGTTTATATGCAAAATATAACTCAAAATACCCTCAAACTTATACGAATACACAACAAAAGCATAAAAACATGCCCTCGACTGCCTCGACGGCTTGGTAGAAACCTCCTTAGACCGCTAGTTCCTTAGATATTTTTAAGGGTGTTTGAGAGGGCACTCTCGGACTAAAATGGCATAACCAAACTCTATGTCTTGCACATGTCCACATTTTGTATCTACAGGAGTATGTATACATTACGTAACAAGTTGCAAGACCATCGCCGCTAATAGAAATACCTACAAACCGATGACACACACCTTTGTATAGATTCTAAGAAGTGCTGGTTTCCTGATAATAAAACGCGCTGACCAAATCACGAACGCGACACCTAGTTATCTATATATCTATACCTATAAAAGAGCTTAACCTGACTGACTGACTGATTCAAGTTGCTGTTCAGTCAAATCTAAGTAGCAGGCATCAGCATAGTCTAGTATAGGAAGAAGGAGTGACTGTGTAATATGCACATGCTTTACATTTTCGAATGAAGATCCCGAGCGACAGATTTTCAGAATGTTCTAGTAGAATTTCCTCGATTTATATGCTAGCAGAATTCCATACTTAATGTTATTCGAGATATTGCTTGCTGGTGGTGCTTTAAATGTTTCCGATTAACTTACAGTTTGGTCGAGAAGAGGTCCAAAATATTATGAATCATGACTCATTCAAATAATTCCTTAGTCAAAAGTCAAAGTCAAAAGATGATTTATTCAATACAATCACAAGGATCACTTTGAAACGTCTTACATACTAGGTGAATTTAGGTGCCATTTCATTCTAACCCAAGCTCGAGAAGAATTGGCAAGAAACTCGTCTTAGTCCTAGCGCTTTTTTATAATGATCCATCTTATAACTACCTTAACTACGAAATACTAATACAAGAGAGTTTATACATTTCAAGCGTGTCGGTTAATTGTCTGACGGCAGAGCGAAATGAGGCCATGCATTCTTATCAATAATATAGTCATCTATATTATAATAAGCTTTCTTCAAAAGACTACCTTTAATGTATGCTTTAAATTTCTTAATAGGTAGTTTAGTATCATTTTCAGGAAGCTTAATAAAGAAGCGGACCGTGTTCCCCCTAAATGACTTATTAACTTTTTCTAGTCGAAACCTAGGGATGTATAATTTATGTTTATTCCTAGTGTTGATTTTATGAAGGTCACTATTTTGCTGAATCCCATCTCTATTTTTATGTGTATATAAAAAAAAAAAAAATAATGATTATTACCAATGGTCCTTAAAGTATGATGAGGTAGACGGATGTTCCCATAATTTTGTGACTAATATAGCGAGGAAGGTTTTAAGCCTTAAAACGGTACACAAGGATCAACCTACACAAAATACTGTAGGTCTAACTTTTCACCGATTGCAAAATACATTTTCGGTCTTTTTAAATAAAGTTACCTATCGATTCTAGTCAAATACGAAAACGAATAGTTCAAAGCGAAATTGTTGGTGCTTTTTGTGGAGCGAATAGTTGAAATACGAAAATGGTGTAGACTTTGTGGAAATTTATTTCGGATAGGTAAATACGTTATCGAGAACTAAAAGTAAATCAAACCATGCACGCTTTTGTACGGATGGAGTCAAATGACAAATAAAAAAAAAGTTCGATCAAAGGATTACACGCAAAAAGGAATGACACAAAAATAAATAACCAGGGGTGGCTTTTATAGAAGCTAATACACATAGGTGGTGAACGTGAGGTAATTATGTCGATAAATGTTTTTATTTTTGTATTTTGTACCTTATTATTAACACCATAAAAATCACTGGAGGCAACTTCAATCATAACTAGCATGTAACAATAGGATATGACTTAATGATACCTATTATTAACTGGATATTTTCTTATTCCCATAATTAAATTGTCATGAATGTCATAATTTACGTTCATAAATAAAAAACATTTCAATTAAAATGAACGTTTTTTTATTAAATTGCTTACACTTGGTTCAAAAAGTACCAACAATATTGATTATAATTCCGATAAGATTCATCAATAAAACTTGAAATAAGAAAAAAAAAACGAAATAATACATATAGAAAACTCTCTGATTATGTGAATTATTAAATAAAGAATCCCTAGATAATTGAATAATAATTTAATCATTGCATTTTGGAAAATACATTTATGACATGACTCAGTGAAAAGAATGTTCCACATTGGAGGAAAATATTTCTCTATTAAAATAAAAACAGACCGTTACCTTTCTCATAAAAATATATTTCATGGATGCTTTTATCGGAATTTTATTGTTTAAATTGGTATTTCCCCTGAATTCATCGCATACATTCTTTAACACTTTCACGGACACAGAGACATCTCGAAAAATTGAAATATGACACAAAAAAACTCCATACATATTTTGCTCCGTCTATTGGCGGATATGTCGTATCACATATATATTTGAGTTGTGTTTCGGCATACACGACCGCAGGCGTTGCCGCCTATAGACGGGATAACATATCACACATATTTTTGAGTATGTGCGGTGGCATATACGGCCACAGGCGGTGTCGTCTGAAGGCGGATTGTCATATCACACACATTATTAAGTGTGTGTTGTGGCATAGACAGCCATAGGCAGTACCAGTAGCTGCAATGCTATGCCATACGCTTAATTTATCATGTAGTATCAAGCAGTTGAAGGTTAGCAGTGAAATAGTCAAGTTTTAATTCAAAATCTTATTTATTTTGTCTGGGAAAAATCAAATTACACTGTACCTAATTATACAACCCTAAAAAAAATAAGTAAGTTCCATAAGCTACCGATATTATCACAATAAGCGACCTCCTTATTTATATTTTAATGACTTATGAAAGATAACTATTTTTTCGTTTCATATTCAATACTGATTCTTTTAGTATTTTAATACATTATCAGTATTTTTCCATTATTTGTTAGGAGGGGTTGAATGCATTCTGCCTTGTGGTGTTGAGTCATCGCCTTTTCTGGCATTCTGGTCTGGACTGGTCATCGAGCTCTGCGTCTGTTTCCCCATCAGTTTATATTACGCCTGTTATGCTTGTCCTGAGCAAGGTATATAAATTGTATATACCTTGCTCTGGGCACACTCAGATTCAAGGTCTAAAACTACGCCAGTCTGTTTATGGGTTTGGATTTACGTACGGCAAATATCTATAAATCTGAGTCACAGCTGGAACTAACATTTCCATTTTCGATTCTTAATTTTCATCAATGCTAAACTCACTGTCTTCGTCACTGTACGGATCGTGGACACTTGTTTCTACAGTAGATGTGACATCAAATAAACTGGAAAGCTTATTCACAATATCCCTTATTTTATTTGACGCCATCTACAACAAAATCCACATGATTTAGCCGTCAACAAACAATAATAACGAATCAACAAATGCCACTTTAATAGGATCAATAATCTTATGTAATAGCTAACTCATGCTTGTTTCCTCCAAGTACAGTACCACTACACATCTCATGATAGAATAATTAAATAATCCATAACGGTAAAATACTTAAATGAGCAAATAAATACCTCAAAAGATGGCGAATATATGCAGACTTATCCGATCACGTCGAATGAAATACAATCTCAATCGCGCTGTGGCACAAGACAACTGACGGAACTTATTTGTACTAAGCGCTTACGTCCACATGCGTAGTGCCACTTCTGCATAGTATACAATGAGTGCGTGCTGGGTCTGAGGGGGGCCTCAAAAAACAGTCCTACAATTTTTCATCGTGACACTACAATATTGAGGAATATGCATGTTACGGCACAAGGATCACGTGGGTCATACGATTGCATGTAAATTGAACGGCGGCAGACGTAACGTCAATTTTAGACCAACAAAGTTTAACGGCCACAGGCGTGTTGTCAAAAAATACGAAATCGTTTTACGGATCTCGACGTTTTGTCCGTGAAAGTGTTAATAATAGCATTTAAGCCTCGCTTCACTTCAAGCGGGTACTAGTTTAAGTACTCGCTTATTTTTATATAAAATTCAAATAAAATAAATTCTATACCAAAATCGTATACCAATTCATTGCAAATAAATTATAATAATCAAAATTATAACAAAAATGTTCAGAATACTTGTGATATAATATATTTGTAAAACAGTTCAGCTATCTAAGGACCATTTAAAACGATCTATAGGTAGCTCAACTGATCCAGATCACTGCCCCTCTGGCAGTGATCTGGAACAGTGTCTTCAGGACATTGACGGCATTTCCATGTTGAATGGCAATGCTAATACGCTGGGCCAGATAGGAGCCAGCTCTTGGCTCACACGATGTTTCTACCTATCTTAATCAAGTATATCATCAATATGGACGCGTACTTAATACGATTTATGATTGCTGAATAAATAATAAGACACCCCGAGTGTTTAATTTATGCATAGAAAGATAAAAAATGCTTGATGAATAAACATTTTCAATCTGAACTCTTTTCTGCGCGTAATAATCGAAGTCTCCATATTCTAATCTATCTAGATTGTTACGTTATTGTTATTTACAGAAATATACAGACAAATATGCAATAATATAAAGTAGGTACTTGTGATACAGTTGAGCTATCCAAGAATCGCTCTTAACGATCTATAGATAGCTCAACTAAACCGCATCACTACCAGAGGGTAGAGTCCGTAAGACGCTGGTGGCATTGGCACGTTAAATGTCAATGCTAGTACACTGGGCCAGATAGGAGCCAGCTCTTGGGTCACACAACGTTTCTACCATGCGCCGTGAAATAATTGCTAAAACGTGTTGTGATAATAGATGGTTAGATGAACACAACCTTGAGTATGCTTTAGTCCTACGCAGCTCGAACATCTTGACGTGGGGTACATTTTAACTGCATGTTACCTTTGTCGATCTATAAAGTTTTGTATTTTTTTTCTTTTTTAACTCGTTTAGGTATAATCCCGGGCATTTCACACAACATCATCTGGCCCCAAAGTAAGCAGAGCTTGTGTTATGGGTACCACATACCTGTAATTTTTTTTTTAAATACATACATATTATACATAGAAACAAGATAAATACTTGCAGATCATACAAACATTTGTCCCGCGGTGGGAATCGAACACGCAACCTTTTGCGTCTCAGCTGGACCTAAGCCCACTGCGCTACAGAGGTCGTAGGTATTAAAAAGTTTTGTAGAATTTAATAAAAGGAGAATAGCGACAGTTGAGTTTGAACCTTCTCTGGTTTCTATAGAAATGGCCTAGACCAGTGATGGGCAAAGTACGGCCCGCGTATCATCTGTCATCCCAAAATGCCCCCGCACAAATTTGATCCATCCCGCCCTACACCGCGACACCCATATCATATTCGTAAAATCTCTCGAATAGTTTCAAAAATAAAATGATTAGTGGTCACGTCCCAAACCATTTATTTCATAACTTTGTAAGGGCATGTTATGAAATGAATGGTTTCACCGTGCAAAACCTATCTAATAGTCTGCAAAAGTTCTGATTGGAGGCGGACAGACGAACAGAAACATAGACGGATACAAGCTAAAAACCACGGCTTAAAAATCTGGCCCCATAACATTTTATAAGTATTATTTGGCCCCGGATGAAAAAAGTTTGCCCAACCCTGGTCTAGACCTACAACGCTGGATATATTTTTCGATAACTTTGTGAGACTTAGGTATTCTGTAAATAAATAATAGTAATAAATTGTGTCAATTGACTAAAGATGTATGAATGCATTCATAGTTTTCCGCTCTAAGCCAGTTTGGTTTGCTAGAAAAGTGTTTAAACTTACTTACTTACATTTTTTTTATTGTCCACAAATATTTATTTATTTAACTCATCTTTTTTTTTTTTTTTTTAAAGCAAATACATATTTTTAATTGTAAACATCTTAAAAACCTTGTTAGGTTTGACAAAGATGCAAAAAAGAAATACATTCCTCAATAAAATTAAAGTTAATATAAAGATGCAAGGGTATTATTAGGTTTAATTAACTTAACTATAACTTAACTTTAATAGTAATCTTAATAATAAAGATAAATAAAATTAATAATGGTAAAGTGGGTAAACAAAACTGCTATATCCGGGAACTTAACTTCAAATGGTATGTGGTATGACCTCTTCCTCAAGGGCAGCACTTACCAACAAACGTTCCTGAATTGACATGAACATACCACATACTTGGTAACTAAGTGTAGGAAGGCTTTCCATCCGATGGATCAAAAACATTATGAAATTGAAAAGCACCTTGGCGAAGCCATTTGTGTAGTGCTGAAATGAATGTTAATGAATAACTTACCAACGCAAGTATACAGTTCCATGGCCCCTTCCAGCAAACAACCATCATCTCGATTGATGCCCTCCGTGACATTGAGGCAGAAGCATTGCTCCTGGTTTGCGAGGAACCACTCGTTGGCGGTGTATCTCAGCATTGGGATGCCATTGACCTCGTGGTCATACTGATACCGAAGTTCTACTGACCTACAAATAACATGTTAAATAATTCAAACAATAATTACGCCGACTCATAACATAGGCAATATAAAACATCCTACTAAGTTAAGGGCAAACAAAAAGTAGAAGTATGTAATAAATTAATATTGGTAGACAATGCACACAATACCAGCTAGCCCCAAACTAAGCATAGCTTATATTATGGTGACCAGATGACTGAAAGAACACATATATCATAACCCCTAAAAATACTCAGACACAGAACAAATACATGTGTTCATCACACAAATGTTGTCCCAAGAGGAAAAAAAAACCTTGGGAGTCAAAGCACCTACAACGCAAAAGGCAGAACTAATTAATACCAACAGGAGAGTAGAAAGAAGATACAAAAGTTGGTACTTGTATATTAGGTCTGTGATTCGGTTATTCTGTGTCTGTCAACCCAACAAATGAATCGCACTAGGTAAATACATTCATTGCGTTTGATAAATTAGTGTTACTACTGCCAATTTGCTATAGGAGAGTAAATAGGTATCGACTTTTACACAGCGTGCTAATTTAGCCAACCAATTGAATGTTCAATCAACGTGTCAAATTCCACAACTATGGATCTCAAAGTCACGTATCATCGTGCATTCAAAAGCTACCTCCAATATTCATGAAAACATGAAATACAGAAATAAAGTTATACTGTAAAAGCTCTATACCGAAAATTCGTCTTAATAATTCCAAGTATTATAATATATCTATCCACTGAACATAATACCGGGTATAGTTCAAACATTTACAACATACATAAACCACATTGTTGCATTGTATGCAACAAGTACAATATGATACTTGAGATGTCTTCAAACATTTCAACTTTATTCCAAATCTTCATAGCAACCTGTCGGGCGGCTTAGGGGGTGGTGACCTGGTGCTTAAATTGAAGCTACTGATTTAGACTACATGGTATTCCTGATTGAATACCATGCAACCCTATTCACTAGCTAGAATAGTCAATCAGGTACTTAAACTCATTTCCATAAATTATAAGACTGGTTATGTGACTCGATACATTTTCCTGACTGATCATGACGTCCATAGCCAAGATAGGTCCTAGGAATATCAATATCAGGTCTAGACGTTCTGTTTAAGGCAGTTGTATTTTGTTATGCTAAAATTTGCGTTTGTTTACTGTTGTAAAATTAAATTGTACCATTGATGATGGGTACTGTGGTGATTTTTTGGAGAACGCTGCTTTGCTGGCGTGCCTTAACCGTTGTTTTCTATAACATTTATAAGCAAACCAACTAGTTAAAACTAACATAAATATAGCATATTTTTTTTATTATTTTTTATTATTTATATATTTTTTTTTATGTACAACGGATAACAAAACATACTCGTACAACTGGGAACTGGGAACTGCCGTGGGATAGTCATTGAAATAATAATTGCCACAGTACCAACACTGCATTTTTTAGTTATTTTTTTTATTATTAAAGAATCAGGATATAAATGTCTGCTGATTGTTTCTTATCCCAAAATAACAAGTTTTTTCATGTACTTCAAGGCAGGCGTACTCCGCACTTAATAGGTGCGAAGTTAGAAGGACATTGGCGTAATCAATCTATTGGGATAATTCGTAGAGATGCGCGACACCAGACGAGATAGAGTTAAGCGATAGCAAAAGACGCCCTATGTAGGTATATATAATGTTAGAGCGACATAGCGCTAACATAGAACATAGCGCTTGTGCGAGCTGCATTGTACTTTGTTTCGTCGTAGCAAGAGTCGCTATTTATATAAACGTTTTCTTGGAGTCCGCCTTCTGTACTTGTACTAATAAGTATTCTGTGGTACTGGTACTGTTAGAAATGATGTTATAGACGCTGCGTGCCTTAAGACACTTTTTGTTGCCGATACGGCACACCACCACAGGGAGCCATAGTTGCTGTGTCTTGTGGCGGTGATTGGACACAATCGCCTGTTGCTACTACTGGCCACTGGTACAATTCGTTGCTTGTTTTCCGTCAGTACAATTGTAAGGAAATTTGTTAATGTTGCTTGTGTTTTCAACTGACGACTTCTAGTTTCCAGTTGCCGACACCGAACACTTTTTGATCGTCACTGAGTATGTGTTAAGTGGATGCAACTGGACACAAATAATTGCGTTTTAAAAAATAAAAAGAAAACCGACTTCATTAAATGAAATTTGAGCCTATAATACATTTTTAGTGGAAAGTAGATGTATTTTGTATATATATATAATACTAGCGACCCGCCCCGGCTTCGCACAGGTGCAATGCTGATACTAATTATACTACAGAATGGTTATCCCTAAGAGATGCCAGCCATATACCATCGCGGACTTTTTTTAGACCTTTTTAAGGTGTACAATACTGTAGAACATTATTTTGATCTATCTCGTAGGGTTCAGCCAGCGTTTGCAATGTAAGCGCAAAAAAATGTGTTTATTTACGACACCTCATTAAAAACCTCTAAATTTATCAGTGTTTCTCTACTATATTAAGCATTTTTTATAAATATAAACCTTCCTCTTGAATTACTCTATCTATTAAAAAAACCGCATCAAAATCCGTTGCATAGTTTTAAAGATCTAAGCATACATCGGGACAGACATACAGCGGGAAACGACTTTATATTATACTATGTAATGATGGGTAGGCCAAATAAACGCACCGCTCCAATGAGACAGCGAGGTATCGAAGTACACGAAAACATCATCGATACAATTTTTCGATTTTCGTAGATTTTTCTGCTCGTACGATTTTGATAAAATTTAAATGGGATCACTTGTGAAGTATACCCTTTCAAACAAAAAAAGAATTTTCCAAATCGGTTCAGGCGTTTTCGAGTAATCGGTGAACATACATAAAAAATGATTCCGACGAATGAACCTCCTCCTGTTTGATGAAGTCGGTTAAAAATATTACGTGTATGCAGGGAGTGGATGATTCCATACTGGTTCTATAAAAAATAAAAATTCATCGGTTGCTTATATCCGACACAAGACACAAAAGTGTCCACGTTTGCGCCCTGCCTAAATGGTATTTTGCAGTGAGGATTTAATCAATTGAAAATGTATTTCGATGTTATTGTAGGAAGTACTATAATATGTTTATATCTAGTTACGTCGGTGTTCGTGTGGATTGTAATGAGGAGCTACACATGTAGCAACGTAGTGGTTTGGAGGCACATTCTCACCCAACCCCCCTCGTTGGGTGGCAGTACTGGCTGTTTCTGGATGGAATTATTAATATTGCTGTTCAAATATCTGTTAGGGTTTCGTGACAAAAAGAAATGGCAAAGAATTGATTAAAAAAAATATTTATTCCTCGTTTTCCATGTGATATTACTGGAGTTTGCGAAGGAGTGGACATGTGACAGGTGTTGCAACGGTCACATTTTAAACACTTTTTTTATCTATATGGTTAATTCGATTATATAGGCTGATAACTGATCTAACTAACTAACTGATCCCAGATGAGTGCTGCTTGGAGACTGATGATGGAGACCACAGCATTAGTCTTCAAATTATTGGGGGTTAGGTTTAGGTCCCTCTGCTGACTAACAGAAGAGCTGGCAGTAGAGAAGGAAAACTTGAAATAAGCCCGGCTCGGTGCCAGCCGTTATGCACCGGCAATCGAACCGACACCGCATATACTGACTCGTCTTTCCTGCGGGTCTTGTTGGCAAGGTCGAGAGGTTAGTGTGGGTACCTGGGAAGTCCTGTGCTATCTAACAGAACCCCAGGCAGAGTGACGTCAGTGGAGAGGAAACTTCACCCACCTCAGCATGCTGGAGTGGATTAATGAACGAAAGTGTTCAATTAGAATTAACTGCTTTGTAACTTTACTGACGCCACTTAAATCATCTTCAACAGATGAACGAAGGCCAATGATGATGAAAGGCAGTTATTTTTTAATAATTACTCTTTGTAAGGCAATTTTCCGATTTGAGTAGGCAATTTAATTTAGCTCTTATGTTCAGAGATCATATAATTATTATTGCCAAAGTTTGCGTGTGTTTTAGTTTGTTACTAACATATACACGCCTGGAGCGCTCGAAGTGTTAGGCCTAAAGTACACGAAAGGAGCACCACACTGGTACGGAATAACTAGTTACACGTTTAATACGACACTGTTTTAAAGGAGTGTACAGTTTTGTATATTTTAGTCAAATTTTAATCTAGTAAGTAGGTACTTGTAGCTAGTTACTATGTGCTCTATTGCTCTATTTCGCTTTTTATTTTGTCCGATAAGAAGTTCGATTTGGATATAATTTGGTATACAATAGATGTGGACTTAGAATAACACAGAGGCTTCCTTTTATTTAAGTACGGAACCACGTAGGCAAAGCCGCGGGCAACAGCTAATATAGTAATATAATTCACAAATATTTTCAAGCAAACGTTTACCTAGTGATTTTCTTTACTTTTCCATAACTTTTATGTTCACTGACATGTCTTTTAAGACGTGAAAATCGCTTTTCCAGCTTAAGTGGTTTTCTCGGGATTGGTTAGGGGTTAATAAAATTGCGAATGAAACCCTCGACGAAACCAGCGCTCGACGGGCTCGGCACCGCGGGGGGTATGTCAACAGTATGTATGGGATGAATGTATGAGGGCTTGGAACAATGGAAAGCTAAATTGTTAGAATACAATAACTCTCATACAGGGTGTACAGGGTGACAGACATTAGACCTAATTCACAACCCTAACTGAAATTTCGTTAAGTACAAAAAGTCTTAGTTTGTTTGCACCAAATAGTGATATAAAGAAAAAAAATATCCTTTTTAATTTTAACAAATTGACGTGTGACGTGTAAATTCGTCAAGTAAATTACTTACTAGTATTACGTAAAACTACGGAAAATTCTAAGAACTTGGTATGTGAATCCCCTTAAAACGCACCCTTATTTATTCCGGATATGAGTACATATAGCCGGCGCTACCTGGATCGGACTATTTTAGGGCAGGCTATTGTTTTGTTCTGTTTGCAGCGTAGGTACATTATGCACTTCATAAGTTCATAAGTTCATAAGTTCATTTGGTTTTAATTTCCTGTAAGCTTCAATTAAAACAAATATTAAACTCTTAAGTAAAAATATTCGGGTGTGAGATTTCATTGCTCTCAAGTGTAGAAATAAAACGTAGTAAATCATGTAACTACTACCCGAATATATTATTAACTAGCTGCTGCCCGCGGCTTCGCACGCGTGGTTCATCGGTTTAGGTTTGAAAACGTGACAGACAGAGTTACTTTCGCATTTATAATATTAGTAGCGATTCCAATTAGAAAAAACTATAAAACTTTTAAAAAAATATACAAATAAAATACCTAGATCTTTAAGAGAATTACCATATAATACATTTAAAAAAAAATACCCGGCTTGTTGACAAATGTTTTTATAGTGTCAAAGAATTACTTAATTAACGTTCCGTTTGCTATGGTAGAAACTATTTATTTATACCAAAATTTCATTATTTTTAATTGTATTGTTTTTGTATTAACTTTAAAATGTGTTGTCTTTTACTATTTATTATTATATTTACACAAAATCCACAGTTATCATTATTAAACAATATAATATCTTATAACATAACATACTGACCATAATGGATTTACATTTTATAAACAGGGGTTTTATATAACGACGGTCACTAATAAATTGGTAGTTTTAGTACACTTATTAATATACCTAATATATCAAACAATACAAGAATGTTAAACTAAAAAAAATACAAAGCAAAATTTAATTAAATTACAAAAATAAAAAGCACACAATTACCTAAAAGTTAAACTAAAAACGTAAATACTAAACTAAATTTACTTAATTATTATCAAAATTACAAAATAAAAAAAAATAGTGCGTGGAGAAACATTATTTATTATTTATTATTATTATTTACATTATTTATTATTATTTTCCACATTACTAAGTTTCACTTCTTCCGCGCGGCGGAAGAAGTGAAACTTAGTAATGTGGAAATGAAAATAGGAACGTTTAACGTTTAACGCAACCTTAATGGAAGTCGCCAATTACACCCTCACTTTAACATATCAACCTTTTCAGCGAGGAGGTTAGTATAAAAACATAAAACATTCAACGCTTACTCTGAGCAATCTATGTTATCATTGCATAATCCATGTAGGACAGCCAAATTTCGCCTATTTGCAAGAGTAGTAATATGATGATGTTGGCACGATTCCTGATAGTCAACAACATAGCCAAGACGACACGGAAAGTTCAAATGCTTAACAATATTGCTCTGAATATTCTCCACACTGCAAATATTCGTTAGATACGGCGGATTCCACGCCGGCCTACAATATTCCGAAATGCTACGCATATAAGATCATCAGACAATCAAATTCACTAAAGGGTCTTAAATATTTTTGCAATTTGAGTTTCCTAGCGAAATGAGTGGGTCTATTTTTAACCGACTTAATCAAAAAGGAGGAGGTTCTCAATTCACCGATTTTTTTTAAATGTATTTTCTCCGATTACTCGAAAACGCCTGAACCGATTTGGAAAATTACTTCACAGGTGATCCCATTTAAATTTTATCAAAATCGTACGAGCAGAAAAATCTACGAAAATCTAAAATTGTATACATCGATGATGTTTTCGTGTACTTCGATACCTCGCTGTCTCATTAAAGCGGTGTGTTTATTTGGCCTACCCATATTATATATATACAAAATACATCTACTTTCCACTGAAAATGTATTATAGGCTCAAATTACATTCAATGAAGTCGGTTTCTTTTTAGTTTTTAAAACGTAATTATAGTATGTAAGTTCTCTAATTAATTTATCGCAAATAAATCATTTCGTTTAATCTAATTTATATATTAGGTTGAGGAAAAGTCTTTTCGCATTATAGTATGTATGCACTTGTAATAAAATCTCTTTGGCTATGCTATTTGTATCTGGCTAGTTTTGGTATCATTAAAAGTTTAAATTTTAAAGAACATAATTCCATATTCAAATTATGAAAATGTGTGATTTTTATTTGTTTTTCGTACTGTCAAGATTCAATCCGGAAATTTTGATGTCAAAGATGCACGTCGCTCTGGTCGCCCTATTACGGATAAAATGGATGCCATTTTTGAAAAAGTGGAGCAAGATCGGCATATCAGTAGTTACGACGTAGCTGAAGAACTAGGAATTGACCACAAAATAGTTTTGGCGCATTTGAAAAAAACTGGGTACACAAAAAAGCTCGTTATTTGGGTAACTCACGAGCTCACTGAAAGAAACCTAATGAACCGTGTACT
Source organism: Lampropteryx suffumata (assembly GCA_948098915.1). Lineage (NCBI taxonomy): Eukaryota > Metazoa > Arthropoda > Insecta > Lepidoptera > Geometridae > Lampropteryx > Lampropteryx suffumata. The sequence continues at coordinate 23,578,743 of OX402544.1, forward strand.
CATTTGTGATTCTTTATTACGACGTAATGAAACCGATTTTTGAAGAAGCCGATAACTGGTGATGAAAAGTGGATCACGTACGACAAGAATGTGCGAAAAAGGTCGTGGTCAAAGGCCGGTCAGGCTTCACAGACTGTGGCGAAACCCGGGTTAACTCGCAACAAGGTGATGCTGTGTGTGTGGTGGGATTGGAAGGGCATTATTCATTATGAGCTGTTACCACCAGTCAGGACCATCGATTCTGAACTCTATTGCGAACTACTGATGAGATTAAAGCAAGAAGTTGAGAGAAAGCGGCCGGAATTAATCAAAAGAAGGGGTGTGGTTTTTCATCATGATAACGCTAGACCTCACACATCTTTAGCCACTCAGCAAAAAACTCAGTAATCGGTGAACATACATGAAAATTCAAAAATGTTTTGAATTAAAAAATGCGAAGAAACTTTTTCCCCAACCTATTATGACTTACAGAGAAAAGAAATTCGAAAGAATAAAGATCCTGCTACTAAGTATAGTTTAATTAAGTTGGAACATAATTATTTAGTAGTTACGAGTAACAATTCCGTTCAAATGTAGTGCACACTTACGTAGTAAATTGCTTAGTAATTCCATGATTTATCGAGGGTTTGGTATGGTATATTGACTTGATGTCCCTCATTTGTTGGAATCGATAACGATATACGCTGCAGTTTGAACAAGGTCGTATTGATTTCTTGTTGGCCTAAATGTGTCGGATTTCAATTATTCAAACTTCCAATGGCAAAGAAAGAAATGGTAAAGTAAACAAAGAATGCTTAGCTACTTTATATTCAGAGACTATCCATCCATTAAAATATTATAAATTCTGTCTGCTGGTCTGATTGTCTTAATAATTAGGTACGTTTTAAAAACTAAAAAGAAACCGACTTCATTGAATGAAATTTGAGGCTATAATACATTTTTAGTGGAAAGTAGATGTATTTTCTATATATATATATAATATGGGTAGGCCAAATAAACGCACCGCTCCAATGAGACAGCGAGGTATCAAAGTACATGAAAACATCATCGATGTATACAATTTTTTATTTTTCAGCTCGACCGATTTTGATAAAATCTATATGGGACCACCTGTGAAGCATACCCTTTCAAACAAAAAAAGAATTTTCCAAATCGGTTCAGCCGTTTTCGAGTAATCGGTGAACATACATAAAAAAAAGATTCCGACGAATTGAGAACCTCCTCCTTTTTGATAAAGTCGGTTAAAAAACAGATGTACAGAGTTAGAAGTATTAATAATTTATATACATGTTAAACAGTTGAGCTGTTTAAGGATCGATCTATAGATATCTCAACTTATCCAGATCACTACCTAAAGGCATTGTTACTTATATATTAAGGCGTATGGGTGTTACTTTGTATAAATGTATGTATCAAAATACATATATCATGTATATCATAAGTCATATAAGTCATGTTGTTCCTATAACAGAAGCTCTGCTTACTTTGAAGCCAGGTGATGCGGTGTGAAATGTTTATTTATTTTATCATTATCCGCAAAAAAGCAGCTAATATTCGTGAAAACATGAAACCGCGAGTCTTTGACAGAACTATTCAAAGAATCTATTCCCACAATATATATAATAAATATATAATATATATATATTTAATAAATTAAATATCGATCTATTCACATACGTGGGGCACTCAGAAATTTTTGAAAAACTGAAATACCAACTTATATGCATAAAATATTTGTATTAAAGCATATTAAAGAACTTTCCACCAGTATCTATACAAAGTTTCATGCGTCTGATTATGGATTAAAAAGAAGTCACACGGTGCCAGATCTGGACTGTAAGGATGGTGAGGAACCCGGTGTTCAGTCGCTTGTTTCTCATTTCAGTGAAAACTTCTGGCAGGCATTTCTTAGTATACCATTCGGCGATGCTGTTTTCATTTTGTAATGGAACCGACACCAATTAGGTACCCCCTAAAAGTGAAGAAACTATCGATCAAAATTTTTCCTGCGCTTTTCGATCGCTTCATTTTGGTAGGCGTTGATTCGGTTTGAAACAGCCAAACTATCGATTGATGCTTTGTTCCTGGATCGTATTGATATATCCAGGATTCGTCACCTGTCACAAAGTCTAAGAGGTGCCGAGACGAGCCTGCTTCAAATTGATTAATCATGTCACGGCACCATTCCACACGGGCCGCCGGGGTGAGGTTGTGCGGCACCCGACGCGAAACTATCCTTCTCACGTAAAGGTGCTCGTGTGGAATTATTATTATTAAATTGAATCTCTTCGTACGTAATTCGCCTGTTTTCTTGAATTTCATTTTTCGCTGCTACCATGTTTTCCTGGGTAACAGCCGTCGAAAGAAGACATCTTCTTTCTTCATAACTCAAATGATTATTACTACCGTGCTTAAATTATTGATGCTTACGATAGATGGTTGCTTTAGAAGGGCCTTCATACATAAATGCTATTTGAAAAAGATCAAACGATTCATACGATTCTAGGCCACATTTGAAATCGAAAAAAAACATCGCACGAAAATGTTCCCCACACAGATCCATTTTTCGATGTAACACGCCAATTCAATTTATTATGCTCTCAAAAAAAATGTGGGAGGAAATTCAAAATTCGAACGGTGATATTTTTACATGTAAATAATCTCATTTTTTAAATAGTTATAATCAGCCAGGGCTTCATACGTAAAAACTTTTTTCGCATTACTTTCTGAGTGGCCTGGTATATATTATGTAAAACAAAGGTGTGTTAGTTCTTCCATTTATAACTCGAGAACGGCAGGACCAATTTTCATGATAGTTGATTTGACTACTTTCGATTTGTTAGGTTATGATTTGTGCGTACATCAATAATTGTATCATAAAGAAGCAAAGTCAAGCAAAGTGTTTTAATGTGATATATTTGTATTTGTATTAAACGTGCGGACGGAGTCGCTAACGGGACAGCTAGTACATTAATAAAATAGAAAAAGGTTTCAGCAAAATAGTTATTTTCATAGAATACTAGCAATACTAGGAACAGAAACAGATTATACATAAAACAAAATAAAGCTTGATATGCAAGCCTCATGTTGCTCTGCCCTCAGGAAGTTAACAGACAGATTTCACTACTGTTTGATTTTGATTTTAATTAATTAATTAATTAATAAGTATTAATAATGTATAATGTATCCTTATCCTTTTAACACAAACTCTGTGGCACCAAGGCCCGACTGAAACGCAGAGGGATGCGGGTTGGATTACCGCAGCGGTACAAATGTTTAATGATCTCCAAATGTTTGTCTCAGATCTGGATGTGGTACGGTCCATTCTTGCCATTCTATGCCGAGGACCTCAAAAGGCGCAAATATGCCGGTCTTAATAAGCCTACATATTTCAGCTTTTTGGAGTCGAGACCCTGGGCCCGTGGGGAACAGGATCCTACCGCGTTTTCAAAATGATATCACGGCGTCTGGTGCGTGACCCAAGAGCTAGCTGGCTCAACGTATTAGCATTGCCATTCAACGTGAAAATGCCGCCAGTATCTTGGGAACGCTGCTCTCTGAGAGTGATCTGGATCAGTGTAGCTATCTATAGATCGTTTTAAACGGTCGTTAGAAAGCTTAAGTGTTTCACATGTATTTTATATTGTTGTATATTATTCTGTGCATTTCTGTAATTATTTCTGTAAATACACAATTGAAAAAAAAATATTGCTTATATGTTATTATATGATAGAGATAAATGTGAAAACCGGAGACAATGTTAATGAAAAGTGGTTTGCTTCGTGTATTTTTTTGTATTTTTTGTAACTCAAAGATGGATAACTAATTTAATTCTGCTAAAAATTGAGCGCTACCTCCTTCATGCCACTTCAACATTTCTTTAATCTTTTATAGAGTTGGTTCTTTAAGCAAAAATAGAGCTACTCGTATAAAAACATCATCTTAACTTACGTAGGTAAATATACTCAACTGGGACACCGAGTTAACTCGATCTTTAATATCCTGAGGCAAGTTGCGGGTAGAAGGATGCGGGTTCGATTCCCGCCGCGGGACAAATGTTTGTATGATCTGCAAGTATTTGTTTCGGGTCTGGGTCTTTCTATTTATAATATGTATGCATTTACAAAAAAAAAGTAGTTAAGTATTTATTTAAATAAGTCATACCCATAACACAAGCTCTGCTTACTTTAGGGCCAGAAGATGCTGTGTGAAATGTTCGGCATTATTATTTATTTAGTTTATAGGTTGCTAGCTCGCTTAGCATGACTGTATAAGTAATAGGTGTTAAGCTCTGTTTGTTGTTCCGGATCCAGTTTCTTAAATTTATCTCATAATCACATTTGTCTTGATGGTAATTTTGACAATGTCTTTGGATTGTTTTCTTATAAACTAGTGGTCGCCCACTGGTCAAAATTCGACCATTATTAATTAATATAACTAATGTGTTTTTATGCATAATTAAAGAAAAATATAGCATCCTGCACTCCTTCTCTATGTAAACTATAAGTGTGCGAAATTTCATACTCCTCCGTCCGTGAAATTTTCGTAAAAAGGGGTACAACATTTTTGTTTCACGTATTAATATATAGATCGTAAAAAGGAGTACAAAGTGTTTGCTTCACGTGTAGTTTCGTCACAAAATCGCAGTCGATTGGCATTTCGCAATTACCGTCTAGAATGTTCTAGAATGTCTTCGTCGTACAAATTATAAGGCAACACACAATACACTTCTAATTAAATTGTCAAATTATGATTTGTGTAAGTGGGGAATGCTAGACAAGTCATGTGTACAGTGCGACTGTGGTGCTCCCTTCCAAACTATGTCTCATCTACTTGATTGCCCTACTTGCCCCTCCTCCTGCACAAGAGCTGACCTCAACACCGCCTCGGACGCCGCTATAGCGGCACAAACATTTAGGTCGAGGCAAATTTAGTTTTTATAAGAGAAAATTGACAAGAAGAAAAAGATTAAATTGTCGACACTTGTGCTAAAGAGCCACAACATATAACTTTCATAACTTTCGTGAGTTATACATTTAGATATACACGGGTTTTACTCGCGTATTATTTCGCACTCGAGCAGCAACGAGCGGACCGCAGTTCATACTCACCCTGATGAAGATTCTCTCGATGAATCGAAACAGTGTCGGTGCCTCCATCGACAAAACAATAGGTGAGTAAAACCCGTCTTTATTTTGAGGGCTTGGCCAGACTGGCAGCGCGGGGCGGGCAGCGGCGCGGGTGCGGCAACGAGCGCGTTTGTGCCTGTCCGCAGTGGAGCGCGGCTTCGTTCCGCGTGTTGTCGGGTCGTGTTTATCAAAATATAATATGGATGACGAAGACTTAGTTTTACTAGAAAATTTCTACATTAAACGGTAATTTTTTAATGAAATGATAAATTGCGAGAGCAACCTCCAAAGTTTTTTGATTTATTTATTCTACAATCTTAATTAACATTTATGTTTTTGTATTGATGTTGTTTCGACATCCACAGTGTAGGTCGAACTTGAATAGCACTTATTAATTCTTTAACATTAATTTGTGAAGACGCCATCACAAGAACGCGCGCGGTTAGCTCGAACCAGTTTGAGATCCCCGCTCACGCGCTGGTTGTCGCTTGACGCCCCGCGCTCTCACTGCGGCCACTTGTATGAACGAGCTATGGCGTGAGTTGCCCGCGCGCTTCCTACGCCAAGTAGCCCGCGCCGCTTCCCGCGTCCGCCCTGCAACCGCGTGTCCAGTACGGATACTCAAATGAAGTTCATATGTTTGAGTTTGCCGCACCGCGCCCGCCCCCGCGCCCGCGTTTGCAGTCTGGCCAAGCACTGCTATGATCAATACATAAATAATGCCGGATATTTCACACAGCATCATCTGGCCCCAAAGTAAGCAGAGCTTGTGTTATGGGTACCACATGATTGATATACTACTTACATCCTATTTTGGAATACATACATACGTACTATACATATAATATAAATACACAGACCCGAATAATCCTTTAAAACATGAGATAACACGAATACACTAATAAACTTTTGCATATTAAAGCTGATCATTGCCAAACCTACATTCATATTCTTTTTATGCCATCCATTTATTGTTTCTTTACTATATCTAAATTGCCATTCATAAAATTGTCTAGTTTGATCTATATATCTATCTATATATCTATTTGTTACAAATTATGACTTAACAAATTTTTTGTAAGACGCATAGTTTCCGAGATATCGCGAAAAAAGTGTTTTCACCCCTTTTTCCAAGATGGCGGCCGGGTGACAAGGGTGGCAACCCCACAAACTTGAGGTTAAGCTTCTATAGACCCCCCAAACATGTCCCAAAAATAAAATTGGGTCCTCTAAAAAATGCAAAGCTCATGTAACATTTCAATGGACTACTAGTATTTCAATTAAGAGTTAGGGAAACATGTTGATTTAGCACTCAATGGTATCTCAATAGGTGTATTTGCAGACATACGCCAATATTAACCCCAATAACGAGCATGCGTGTTAGAAAAGCATAGAAGCTTAGGAAATTTATTTCCACTGTCAAATTTTACATGTTGTTTACTGCAAAAATACACAGTTGCATCTAGGTAAAGTAGCAAATAAAGCTGAAGCTAGCTGGTGCCCGCAACTTCATCTGCCCAGGATTAGTACTTCGAGTAGCTTATTTTCTTCTTCAAGGTCCTATCTTATTAAAATATTTCTCCAAATGATGATGTCCAAATGATTTAATGTAAAAGACAACGTTCTTTAAATACCAGAAGCGATAAAACTATTTATTTCATTTTTATTTTCAGTATCAATTTGTTACTACCAAATGTGCATTAGAAATTAAATTTTTATTGTATTTATGGTTCACTATTTTGGTGATAATGGCTTACATATAAATCATAGATATATGCTGTTGCGGGCTTTTTTGTAGGACTAATTAAGATAAACATTTCTATTACACATTATATACGTGTGATTCTAACGGTTTATACAGCGCACGCCAGAATAGCTTGCAGACGGCAGAATTTCTTCCTACTTACTTGACACTTATCTTCATACATATTCTGGACAATTCACAAAATAACTTTATAAATTATAGCCTATGTGTTATTCTGATGTATAAGCGATATTATTGTAAAATTTTATTAAAACCATTCAGTGATATTTGCGTGAAAGAGTAACAAACATCCATATATACAAACTTTCGCGTTTATAATATTACTAGCTGATCCGGCAAACGTTTTGCCATATAAATATCTTTCATAAAAAAAATGTTTTTATCATAAAAAGTATCCTATGTTACTTCTAATACCTCCAAGAATATGTGTACAAAGTTTAATGATGATCGGTTAAGTAGTTTTCGTGTGAAAGCGTAACAAACAAACTTACATTCATATTTATAAGATTAATATTATAGTAGGATAATAGTAAGGTGACCACACATTAGTAATTTAGATAATTGATTCAGGCGAGACTTTGCAGAAATCTATTGCAAAGCAATCCATTCCAAACAGCGCTGGAATGAAAGTGACTTGACCACTTTAAATCCAGCGCTCGGCCAAGAAACAAGTCTGCAGTCTTGTTGTTTTTCGTTACAGTGCGGAGCGATCGCTTTTTCTTAAGGATGCCTCATGGAAAGCGAACCACGGGTCTTTTCTGAGGTTGCATGAATGGATGGTGTGTGCTACCTTTATACTAACGCATGGCTTTTGAATTTCGTGCGGGACGGAGGTACATGGGTCTGCTTCGTGTCTAACTCATTAGAAATAGATGGGCTGAATAGTACTTAATATATGTCTATCGGTTTAACGTTTTACATTAGAAGTTGACAATGAGTATTGGTCACCTACTAATGTGCGGTCTATGAACATTGACAAAACGTTGCTTATTATTTTACACTTTGTAAGTTTCCGATGTTCATCAAGGAAAACGCATAGTTTCGCCATATCAGTCTGTCTGTCCATCTTTCCGCCCCTAATCAGAGCTCTTGCTAGCAGACTATTGGTTTTATAGAAATTAAAATGTGCATGGTATTATAAGTGACCCTAACAAAATCACTAGCTATAAAAGCATCTTTGTCCCGATTGACTAACTCGTAATATGAATCAGACATTCGAGACAAAGACAAAGTAAGCATTACGGCCAAATCCCGTGTTCGTAGATACTTGAAATTTGGAGTGTAAATCTGTATTGATGCGTATAGGTTTACTAAGAAAAGATTTCAAAATTCAACCCCTAAAAGGGTGAAAAGGGATAAACACCTTTGTATGAAAACCCGTATTCGTTGAACTTACAAAATTGAAACAGCATAAATTATCTTTAACACATTTGGTAAAAGTCTATGATAAAATACTTTCAAAACTACCCCTTAATGCAAGGAGTAATGTTTTAAGGGATCTTTTTAACACGCCGTGGGATTTGCTTGACACTTAGTTTAAATATTGTTTAGTACCTACAAATGATTATTACATTACAGCTCCCCAAGTTGTCACACAATAGGATATGATTAATTAACCTAAGGCAAAATAAACATCTATGAGACATTAAAAGTCAGCAGAGTTGCGGAGATTTTTGAAAATGTGCTTAATTTTCTAGTTTTACCGACCGTTAGTGAAATATGCTCATTCCAGGACAAGAAGCTATCAATAGTCGTTACTATTGATAGCTTCTTGTCCTGGAATGTTTTCTTTATGAATTCTTGTCCGAGGTATTTGATAGATGAAGCTTTTACAACATATGGGCAGTCGCATAATTATATAGAGGAACATGAATGTGCGGAGTTCGTTTAGCCATGGAGTTGGGTCGGGTAGCTAAGTTAGGCGAAAAGGTGCCAAATTTTGTTTTACTGAGATTTAGGGTGAGGAGGTTTGAGAACAGCAAAGATGTAATTTTACTAAGAGATCGTTAAGCAGATTTTTGAGTTTCCTTTCAAGTGTGATCGTGTATGAACAGTGCTGTATCATAGATTTGATTACACAAGATTTAACAAGATATTAATTTGATAAATAAGTGGTAATTTTAGATTAAGTTCTCCTACTGGTTTTCACGATTTGGGGATCTGAACAGTTTTCACAATAGGCGCATAGATGGTGTTGAATAGGTTTGAGACGAACAATATTCAAACTTATCCTTCGGAAGCCTTGTCCTTCTGAAATCCGGCAAGCACTTAGAAAACATATTAATATATTTTCCACCATGTTTCAGGCTCTACTGGTGTGGGAGCGAGCTAAATAGGTACTCTCCGATATGGGAACCTCATAACTCTGTTAGTGATAATCGGGTTATCTGCTGGTATAAGTACGTAGCACCAGTTTACAGGCTAAATATTTTGTCTGTTTGACGCTGCGCGAATAATAAATCAATACTTGTGGATCAATATTACCCACAAACTAAGCATAGCTATATGGTGATATGGTGACCATACTGATACTTATATATTTTTAATACATAATTATGATTCTTTATAACATGGAACAAATCAAACAAAGAGCACACAGGCATAGATAATAATAATAATAATAATACCGGACATTTAACACAGCATCATCTGGCCCCAAAGTAAGCAGAGCTTGTGTTATGGGTACCACATGACTAATATACTACTTATATTTTTTTTTTGTAAATACATAGAAACACCCAGACCCGAGACAAATACTTGCTGATCATAGAACAATTTGTCCCGTGGCGGGAATCGAACCCGCAACCTTTTGCGTCTCAGCCGGACCTAAGCCCTCTGCGCCACAGAGTTCGTCTAATGTAGACCAAATGTAGTTTTGATAAGGTAATTCTTTATTATTTTGTGTGGTGTTTGTGTGTTAGTTTGTGGTTGAATCACGCTTTCGGTTCTCGGAATGCACAGCAAAACTCCCAATATCGCTTATAGCTCGGCAATTGAACTACGTTAGTCACCAAAAGCCGTATAAGGCTGTACACTCAGCAAATGATCTATTGTATAGGAAAATAGTGTCTTATTAAGTAGCTATTGAGTGGCTATCTGCTCGTTAATTAAAAGAATAGTCATTACTTATATGAAAAATATGGGATGTAATTTCAATCTTTTGCCTCTTAACTTTCCTCGTAACTTACCTCGTTTCAAATTATTTTTGAAGTAATTACTTTATGTAAATTGAATTTTTTAATTTATTACTGTTTTTTTACTGATAATAAAATCGCGGTAATGTCCAACGCGTCAAGGTCATTTGCTTAGAGTACCTTAACCAAGCGCTAAGCCAGACGTCTACAGCATCCGCGGTCTCAGCAACTTAGTGTTCTCATACAAACATGTGCTAAGGGTTTTAGATATCAGACCAAACACGTGTATCGATCACGTAAACGGGTCAGCAAAATATATTTAGCGCCTCGAGTTCTCAAATATGCAGGCGATATAGATCAGGCTAGCTATCTATAGGTATCTATTTATTGCGAGCGTTGAGATTCAGTCTGCTATTACCGGTCAAAGACACAGGCCAAGTTTTGCCCAGTCTTAATGGCTTCGGCGAAATTTGATGTAGTCTGTAAATGAAACATCCATAGATACTTTTGCATATATAATATTAGAAAAACATTTAATTGTGGGTCCTGTCAGAGACTCAGAAGGCTGCGGCTTCAATTCCCAACGCGGGGACAATGAATGTATGATCTGCAAATATTTAGCTCGTGTCTGGTTGTTTTTCTGTATAAAAAAAAATAAAAAAATTTTTGGTCGTATTACAACTCAGATCTGTAATTTTTTTAGCCGCATCTGTGAATAAATAAAATGTGTATCCATGGTACCCATGGTATGCGATGTGTGTCGATTGTTTGTCAGTCAGTTAACTATCTAAATATATTAAGAAGTTTAAGAAAAATAAGTTCATCAAATCGCCATGAAGTCCGATGAATTGGATTATTATGAATACAAACACATTTATTCAGTTTGAGCTCATGAGGTTCACTCAATATTGAATTGTGATGTCGCACTCGTAATTCTGTGCTACCGATTTCAACTTGACCTATTTCGTTAGGTATAGAAAGAATAAAAATATTATGGCGATTAGACCGGGTTATGTCACCCTTGGGAAAATCAAATTACATTATTATATTATATTATTACGACATATGTGGCGCAGTGGGCGAAGGCGTGCCTGAGACGCAGACGGTTGCGTGTTAAAATTCTGCTGCGGGACAAATGTTTGATGATCTTCATGTATTTATCTCGGGTCTGGGTGTTTTTCTATTTATAGTTAATACTTAATAACTTTCACATGCGCTGTCTTCGCAAGATATTGGGTTTCACTTGGCAAGATAAAACTACAAATGAGAAAGTACTTGATGTCGTAAAACTACCAAGCATGATGGCCATGCTAAAGCAAAGACGCTTGCTTTGGCTAGGGCATGTACATCGCATGAACTCTTCTCGTTTGCCAAGACAAGCCCTTTTGGCAGAAATAGCTGAAGCTAAAAGACCTGTCGGCCGGCCAATGTTGCGTTTTAAAGACAGCGTGAAACGCGACATGGCAGTTTAAGATCGACCATTCTAAGTGGGAGAGCGAGGCGAATAGATTGGCGGAAGAATATTAAATATTTGTCCATCTTTAATGTTTGATACCTGACCTCTAGTACCTAATTCTTATTCTTATTGTAAATTTATTATTGTACGCTAACATCTCTGTTATAAGCGTATTCTCGTCTGTACATGCAATTTAAATCCAGCCCAGTTAGAAGGATTTGATCATTGGGAATTATATTATGCTGATATTAGATTATATTTACAGAAATGTACAGAATAAAATACAATAGTACATGTGAAATAGTTGAGCTATCAAAGGACCGTTTAAACTGATCTATAGATAGCTCAACTGATCCAGATCACTGCCAGAGGGCAGCGTTCCCAAGGCACTTCTGCCATTGCCACGTTGAGTAGCAATGATCATACGCTGAGCCAGATAGGAGCCAGCTCTGGAGTCACGCAATGTATCTACTAGACGCCGTAAAATAATTTTGAAAACGCGGTAAGCTCCTGTTCCCTAAGGGCCCAGAGTCTCGAGTATTTTTTAATATAATAATATTATATAAAATATTAAGTTTATAATAAGGCAACTTGAAAACTAACCTACATTATCAAAACCTATGAATTTTATTTTCCGTAATAATACAAATAAATAGATAGAATACAGAGTTAAGTCACTGACCGCAGCTAAAGTCCTCAAAACTTTAGCAATATTACCTCGTTGGCGAACCATACTAATCCTTTGTCCGAGATAAGCAATAGTCAGCAATACCCAGCAATAGCTCTTTGATCAATCGTCTAATATTCAACTTATGTTTCAAAGTATCTCAAACGACAGTGTAAAGATGAAGTTTCTCTAGTTGAATCGAAACAGTGTCGGTGCCTCCATTGAATCCCTACTAATCTATATAATAAAAATCAATTGTTGTTCGTTAGTCTCGCTATAACTCGAGAACGGCTGGACTGATTTAGCTGATTTTGGTATTGAAATGTTTGTCGTAGTCCAAGGAAGGTTTAAACGGAGAGAAAATTTGTGGCATTGCAACGCATGCCGGGTACAGCTAGTTATCAATAAATAATCAATCAGTCAATATTGGATTGGTGATTGGTGATTATTGGATAATCAACACAACACCATCAAACAGACAAATAGACAGAGACACCTTCGACGCTCTTGTTCTAGTATGGATTTACGACTTGAGACAGATTTTGCATTGCTGATTTCTGTTGGGTTGCCAAGTAGCAGTGTAAGCCGCAGTAAGTCCAACTAAGTAATTACTAACTTCCTACTATGAGTTCTATTATAGAGAAGCTGACTCGCCGGCGACAACGTTGGCTTTTAAGCTTTAGAGCTCGGCGCGTGCCATTCATTAAATGTAATTAAATATTTCAAGCTTCGACCTCTATTAAGATAAGACGAGTTTCTTGACAATTCTTCTCGAACTTGGGTTAGGATGAATTTGCACCTAAATTCACCTAGTATGTAAGACGTTTCAATGTAATCCTTGTGATTGTATTGAATAAATCATCTTTTGACTTTGACTTTGATTAAAAAAACATTTTAACAATTATGTTTCTAGCATTGTATAAACATATTTTGAAGTAAACTCACGTGTTATTGAACTATCCCCCAGAATTATCCCATACAAACTACAATCACTTATTTTGCCCATTTTTAAGTGTTATTTTGGCTGTTTGACACTGAGCCACGCAGCAAACGCTGAACTAAAATAAATAAAACTTGGTATATATAGATTTGGACCTGATATAACATAATGATAAATAAATATTGCCAGACATTTCACACAGCATCATCTGGCCCCAAAGTAAGCAGAGCTTGGTTTATTGGTACCACCTGACTGATAAACTACTTACTTATATACTTTTTTTTGTAAATACATATTTATATTTTATAAGTAAATAGAAACACCCAAACCCGAACCGACAAAAACCTGATACGTGATGCGTATGATACGTTTTTGTTTGTTTTTACTTAACAAACATTTGTTTATACTTTGCATCATAGTTGCCAAATACAATCCTTATTATGATTATACTTTTGTTTTTATTTATTAACTAGCTGTTGCCCGCGGCTTCGCATGGACGGTACCTACAAAACATTAAATTTAAAGTTATAAAGAATTTTAATTTAAGAAATTTAGTCAAAGAGTCAAGATAACTTATATCTTGGAAATAGACGTTGGTTACTTTTATGTATGTACGACTCGTACGAAACCGCGGGCTGCAGCTTAAAGTGTTATAATAATAATCTAGGTACTTTTACAATAAAGTACATATATACGAGTACGTAACTAAGTATGTGGTTACTAGGTACCTAGTATACGAGTGATAGATAAACTCGTATAATTCCTGGTACTAATGCTGTACTCCCAGGTTAGTGAACTCAAACGATGCATACGTTTAATTGTGGTAAAACTTCACTGGTTACGTTGATTCAATTAATATTTTGTTCAACTAAATACTGCTCTAATTAATATCACTGACGCTAGGTCGAATTAAATTATAATGAACTCGATATTACATTGCTCGCAAAATTAAATACACATTGCTGTTATTAAATATTTAGCCATCATGAATATAAAATGAAGCAAGCCACGAACTATATAGAAAGTGAGTGTAAAAAAACATTTAGTCTTATAAGTTCTTGCGCGATCGCGTAGCATCCGTGCTAAGTGCGTAGAGGATACTACGACACTCGACCGTGACCGAAATTTCGTAGCGTTGGCACAGAATATTCTATAGTTAAGTTCTACGCAAGAGCATAGCTAAGCGGGAGTAGAAGAGGGTGCGTGTGGTAAGGCGACTATCAAACTGGCGAGTTCCAGCGAAGCCGTAGCGCAGTGGGCTTACTGTGAATACCGCCATTGACTTCATTTTGTACGCTCTCGTTTGACAGTATAAAATTAAAATTATATTGTATCGTAATGGGAATTTTAATTGGTTTTTGCGCTAAATCCATAAACAGTACTACGAGTTTCGCTTGTATGGTACATAAAAAGTATCATTTTCATTATTTATTATTTATTTATAAATGCTATTTATATATTTATATCACCTTTAATTGTATGCTCATTATGACTAGTGGTCGCCCAATGGTCGAAATTCGACCATAATTAAATTTTATGTAATGTATTTTTTATGAATAATTAAAAAAAAAATTGCATTCTGCACTCCTTCTCTATATAAACTATAAGTGTGCGAAATTTCATACTCCTCCGTCCGTGTAATTTTCGTAAAAAGGGGTACAAAGATTTTGCTTCACGTATTAATAATATATAGATATTGACTGTCCGAAACGGGGGTCACTAGCTGCAAACTCGTGGCGAGCTGTGCTCTCGTGAAACGTGTATTTAAGTTTTAGCTGTTGCCTGCGTCTTCGCATATATGGTACCTACATAAAATGATGACTATCTTCGTATCTAATTTCATCCATATGGATAAAACGAGTAAACGACTAAATGGATATCCATTTAGTCGTTTAGTCGTGGAAAAGTAACAAATAAATAAACAGACAGACAAACAGAGACACTTTTGAGTTTATAATATTAGTATGGATTTTATCAATCATCTGGTTTCCATAGTACAAGCTATGCTTAGTTTGGGGTTAGACGGTTTTGTCGGTTTGTGAAGCTAATTCAACGTGCGTAGCGTGATTGTGCACCGCAATGTGACAGCGACTTTACACTGGGTTCTCTGACCTTTCAGTCAAAGTAACCATTGGTTGAAATCTTATCAGTTAACGTCTGATGAAGCTTTAATTACATTTAGCTTCGGGTTAAAACAGCGTTTGTAAACATACCCGATTTGCAGTGCCTGGCTGTTACAAAGTAACATAAGAATGAATTTAAAAATATAAAAGTATTCTATCATTCATAGTACATAGTTCCGTATCTTTGCTTGATAAAGCAGTTGAGCTATGGACCGTTTAAAACCACCTACGCTATGCTTAGTTTAGAGCTAGATAGATTCAATGATCGCCATTGAATTGTCTACAAATATTAATTAATTCAATAAACTGGCGTGCGTGAATAAACAACCACGCGCGCACGCATTACGCACGCTATTATCATATATAAACTAGCTGCTTCCCGTTGCTTCGCACGCGTGGTCCCTACATGAAGTAGCCTGTCCTCGAGAAATAGCCCTATGCCTATGTGTTCCCGAGAAACCATATATCTCCGTACCTAGTTTCATCAATATTCTTCCAGCCGTTTAGCCGTGAAACGATAACAAACAAATGTACATACATACATACCGAGACACTATTATAATGTTGTTTACCACTTTTTTGGGAGATATAAATAAAATTATTATAATTATTATGCTGTTACTCTTATTTGGACTTTGGTGTAAACAAAATAGTTCATATTTTAGGAAAAATTTTAGGTAACAGAATCACCAGCATGTCAGCAGTAGGTTAACACATTTATTGACATATGCACCATACACAAGACAAAAAAAAACAAGTGAGCCTTAGAGCATCCTCGCATATGTTTGTAACATCTGACATCTCAACATGGTAATAAGCAAAATTAACATTATATCCTGAATTAGTTTATATAATAGCACACCTGATACACAACACTGTAAGTTACCCGCACAGCTGATACGTTCTCCTTTTCTATTTCTATTTCCCTTTCTATTTCTCTTCACACTCACGCACACACTGTTGGCTGAAAGTACCAACCTCTTGGAAAAAAATGGCTTTGTACCATCTGACGGCCAACTCTACCACCGCGCGCGCTCATTGGCCAAATCAAACATGCGCGCGTGCGCTTCTATCCCGGCTTCCTGTTACACATTTCCGACCCGAAATCACTTCTATAGATAACAGGAAAGTGCTCTCGCTTTCTTGTCTTGTGTCTGTTATTACAAATATTTTTAGTGTGTAATCATTTTAAAAGGATTCGTACAATAAAACTCATATACTACTCGTATATTATATAGTCGTATAATTAAACGTGTCAGGTTAACATTCAGACATTGAAATAATTGTTGTGACCTTACCGCTAAGGACACGCTTTCTATTCTATTTTTTTGTATCTGAATTGTAAGGTCCTTTAATGTACTGTTTGTAAAAAATCCGAGAAAACTTACATAAGTAAGTTCTCGTCTCTCAATGTAAACATAAAGACTAGCGCGCACCGCGGTGATTCTTTTGCACGTTTTCATAATATATTGAATTTGTCGTAGGCCCTCGCCCTAACTGCAATTTCTGCCACCCCAACTAATTTTCAATTTCAACCGCGGCGCGTGGCAGTAATAAAAGACGAAAATAACTACGGGTTGTGGAAAAAATGCATATTTCTTTTGGTTTACATTTATAAGATAAATCTGATCTAATTCTGTGTTCTACATTGATTCAAAATACTCTAGTAAGTAAACTAAATCTAAGGTTTGCTATCTATAAGTAATTGTCTAAGTGCGACTAGGAAACAGAGTAAATAGGTTTTAGTCATAAATAAATGATTTTCACTCTAAATAATTGAACAGGTGAATTTAACGAACGCAATTTTTACCTAATTTTAATGGCAATTTTTTAAATTAGTTCTTAAGTCAGTTTTGTTTTATACTTTATGTTAATCGAAAGATCAGCGTTGCTGTTTTTATATTGAGTGTACCTTCATGTTGTTTTTTTATTTGTATGTTGTTACAAATAAATGTAATTTCTTTAATTCGATCCTTCTTTCTTAATTAAAAAGTTTAATATAAAAAA
The DNA here is from genome assembly GCA_948098915.1 of Lampropteryx suffumata. Taxonomy (NCBI): domain Eukaryota; kingdom Metazoa; phylum Arthropoda; class Insecta; order Lepidoptera; family Geometridae; genus Lampropteryx; species Lampropteryx suffumata. Next base: position 23,595,964 of record OX402544.1, read on the forward strand.
AACTGCAAATACTGTAAGCTGTAATCGTTTATTCTAAATTCTGGTTAGTATAGTGGATATTACAGTTTTAAATACTACCATCCTACCAAGACCTTAAAAACTCTTATAAATCTTAAAGATGAGGTTCAAAATTTGAGAAATGTATTCAGAAAATATGGAAAAGTGAAATCCATACTAATATTATAAATACCAAAGTGTCTCTGTTTATCTGTTTCTTACATTTTCATGGCTAAACGGCTGAACGCATTTGGAAGAAGAACATAGGCTACTTTTTTTTCTCAAAAAACGACCTTGTAGCGTGTAAAATAGAGAATGGCAACTCATATTTCCGTAAGTTAGGGATCTGAATATTCATTTTTAGGTTTTTGGTACATCTGTACACATACATTTTTTTTTTTTAATTTTTTAACGTTTTTTCAAAATAATCCCCGAAGGCGGTAAAATAGGGGATTAAACTTGTTCTTTATATGCACAGAATACATTCCTCCCAAAAATCAATTATGTTAGCATCGAGGAAATTTCACTAAGATAATATCCCTAGTAATATTATAAATTCCGTTTTATATATATTTAGTTCAGACTAAATTATGCTGTCATATGAATATCATATGACAGCATATCTTACAATCAACATCAACCTTATTATTTAACCTGTTTATTCCAGTTTAAGTACCGACCTCAACACACTCTTGTGTTGAAGTGGATTCTCGATAACATTCTAAACTCGAAAAGTTTTAAAAGCGATACGTATCTAGAACAATGTATCGCTTTTAAAACTAGACCTACCGACAAGACCTGGAAACGTTGTGGACATCCTCAAAGAAGAAACCAATTTTGACAGCTATAGCGTACGGCCATAAATCCTAAGTAGTGAGACTCTTTGGCCTGCGGAAGTCTAGGGACACCAGTAAATCCCTCGACGACAGAACACCCAGCTCTTAACAAAGCGAAACGCAAACAATACGATTTTTAATGCTTCATCGCTTGACGCAATCCACAAGCGATTGAGCAAAACCGAGACTTGAAATACCTAAATACCTTGGGTATTTATACAGCCACTTTTTATAATCCATCTGAAACAGCTTACGAAGTTGAGTGGAGAAACAGTGGTATCCAGACAGGATTTTCAGGCCAAGATCGTGGACTTCTACAACCTGTTGTATGTTACACATTGATCCCAACACTGAGAATGCTAGAGCCACACAAACAAAGAAACTGTCAGAGATCAGCGTAGACGTGATCGAGATGCAGTAAATAAGGAATACATATTAAAAGCCCCTAAGGAAGAAGTATGTAATCCTCTTATAGCTCCTGAAAGCGGCAAATGTTTTTAACTCAATCATAACTCATTGTAAAACTTCAAATACATGGAGCATCGAGGTTTTTCAAGAACGGTAACAAAATCTTACTAAAAATTACGTACTGAAGAACTTAAGATCGTTTTCCCTTTGAAGCATTTAGTTAAAGTGTTTTCTAGGTTAATAAGATGATTTCTCTTAATAACTGACTCGAATCTGACTCGGAGACATAAACACCGGAGCAGGCCTAGTTGATTGGCGATATATCGAAATGTACAAACTCTCAGTACAATATGATTGCATATTTCGCTGCCATTAAAGTAAGTTGTGCTGACGTAATGAAAAAAAATATCGTCCCTGAAGAGAATTTCATGTCTTGGAAAAAAACCACAGTCGTTTTACTTTGAATGCAAAGAGATTTGATGCAACCGGATACTTTAAATCCTTTACAATGTGACCTTATTTTTTTAGAATGTATCTACCGGATATGTTTGCACTAAAGAGTTTTCTTCTTCTTCAATAATGGTATGTGCCATAATAATGTAAATTTTGCCAGTGTCAAGGCATCATTTTATATAAAATAACAAATGACGATCGGCAAGAGACTTAGTGACATATGTACTATAAACAATATACAATATTTTTTATGGTATGTCACAAAGTCGTATCTAGTCGTTCGGCATTTGTTATCTTTATATATAAATATAAATCTTCTTAATTACAAACACACGCGTTTGTAATTAAACTCCTCCTAAACGGCTGGACCGATTTTGATGAAATTTTTTGATGACCGATTTTGTGTGTTCAGGTGGATTTGAGAATGGTTTAGATTTACAATTAGATAAAATAATTTTTATTTTTTTTATTAATACTCGCGGAAAAAGTCGCGAACAAGACAGCTAGTTTTATTTTAAATTTTGCCTTACATATAAAACGAAAAGGCTTTCAAAGCGGCTGTATAATTTGTGTTATTTTCATAAATCGAATAAAATGCAACCCGATATTATTAAATCCTTGCTTAATTAATAATATGATTTCAATATGATTTTCAATATTCATGTTTCAATATGATTTTCAATATTCATGTTTCAATATCATTAATTCTACTGACCTCACGAAGTGACCGTATCTATTTTAAAAATAGATTAGGCTAAGAATACCTATATATTTCTTTTGGATTTAGTATAAAACTTATTCAATGACGGTCTTCGAGATAAATATGAATCTATGGTGACCATCGAACTAGAAATCACGTCGTTCATTATCAGACCCATAGTACTGTTGCAACCCCATGTCAGACACCCTTAAATTATAATAAATTGTTTATAATACTTACGGCATACATCATAAAAAATATTTAATTAAAATCTCAATATTTTATAAAAAATGATATATTGTCTATAGGACAGAACAATTATTTTGAAAGTAAGAAATTCAATGAAATAATAGTTTTATTATGATCATAGCTATTCTACACAAATGAATTGTACTTGTAATTATAATTGTAATTGTAGAACGTATACTGTACATATATATATAATAGTTCTCTACATAATACAGAATAAACGTCAGATGATGCGCAGTGAAAGATCGCAATAGACCGAACGTACTATTTCACTCGCACCCGCTTGGATATAATATTCCTCGCGCTCGCACCTACAGACTTTCAATGTGTCTGACAAGATGTAAGAACTATAAAAACTGTCTTTTGAAGAAACATCGTTGGATAGTTCCCCAAGTAACATATTTATATAAAATTCAGCTTTAATTCTATGACCTAGGTATAATTACAATTTATTATTATACCGTTCTTACCTGTATTGGGAACCAGATAAACTTTCAGCTTTTATAAAGTAACATCTGATCGTCACCGGCTCTTGAGCTATATATAAAAGCCTAAACAAGTCTAAAAGCCTTTCAGATAGACCAGATGACTGATAGAATACTTATTTATTTTTAAATACATACATATGATAATTTGTAACACCCAGACACAGAACTAACACCTATGGCATCACACAATGTTTATCCTGGGAAGGAATCGAACCTTCGACCTACAGCGCCGAAGGCAAAGCTGACAGGCCAGTCAATAAATAAAACAATAAAGATCAATATTTTCATGCTTATCATCGAGATGAATAAGAAAATTGCATTAATTTTAAAATTCCAGATGGTGGACATTATAATCATTATTTTTATTTAATTATTGAGGTAAATAAAAAAGGCCATTGGTGGAGAAGTCCAACGTGAAAGACACTGAGTTAAAAAAAAAAATTGGTTTCAATTTTAACGATTTTCATTAAGATAAACAATATAATATAGCCTTTTTAAAAATACAAGATGACATACATTGTTTTTTTTTATTTAACGCCACGAGATCTGCTGCGACAACTATTTTTTGTTTTAATTTTTCAATGAATTCCGAATTCATTACGTATTCGGCTAAATTAAGCTAACTGTACTGTTTTCTCTAACTAGCTGCATCAAACCACAGACGCGTGTTTCTTGAAACTTGCGTTACACGCTAAAGTAGTCTAAATATAAATATAGCTTTAATAAAACCGTAGAAGTCTAAATGTACGGGCACAACATTTTAACAACCTAAAAACATTAGCAGGAATTTTGTAATTCTAGAGTTTTTAGAAGTTCTGCCTGTCTGTCTGTATAGGATTGGTAAAAAAGGTAGCATAAACTACAAGTTACATGTTGAGGTATGTCGAACCCACCCTCAAAAAGAAGCAAAATATGAATAATGTTGCATAGGAACGTTCATTATAATGCAAAAATCAACTTAAAAACTTGTTCATAGAATGTTAGAGAAAAAATGATTAGGATATCAGATTACATAATAAATTCGTATTAATAATCATATTACTTGTATAATTTAATTAAGCGAAATATACGAACTGCGCGCCAAAATTAAAACGGCCGGACGAAGTCGTGAGTAACGGTTTGCTAGTAATAATATGGTGGACAATTTACATATCACGTATACTCTGACTAAGCGGACAACCGTCCGCCACATGATATGGTACCTACTGTGAACTCGCGAAAACATTCGTAATTTATTTATATAAATTATTAATCAACGTCTTCTTTAAAAACATACACCAAAATCTGAATGGAAATTCCAGAGTAGGCCCTCGGGGCTGAATATTTTATCAAAAGTTAATTTGTTAGATAAGTTTACTAAGTATGGCAGTACTAATATATACATGATGTCTGCTTTATCCGCGTAGTATGTAGATAACTAGTGGCTTATATGTTAAATTTGAAATACCTGTTCTACTATATGCCATACGATGGGGTGTCACACGATTTAGGGGAGGTACTCCTAAAAACACCTCCTCCTTCTTATTTTTTGACGTGACAACGTCATATAAACCGATGAACCCCGTCTGCACGCACGAAAAATTGTCACGTTCTGCCTGAGCCGAGCGTGCAAGCGAAAGCGCGAAACAAGCGATAGAGATGCACGATCGGCCTAAGCGTTGGACTTGTGACGCATCTTAATAGGTTAAAAGTATGCAATTTTACATCAATGTCTTCTTATGACGTTAACACGTAAAATTATCGTCCGTAAACCGACATTACAGACAACCATTTTTTTGATTACCCAACATTGTAGGAGCCATTAATATGTATTATAATGCAAATTGTCAATACGGTTAGATTTATAGTCTGCGAGCTAAAGCAGCTAGAGCTAGAGCTAGAGCTAGAGTAGAGCTTTGATTCCTTCCTCTTTAGACATGGAAGATAATTCAACACAAAACAACTCTCTATATCATATCAGCTCTAAATGATTTGTTAAAACCGTAAAAACCATGGAATATATAACAATACAACGTCTCAAAGACCACAAACCAATACCACTCACGTCCTAATTGGAGCGAAAGCAGAGTACACTTGGCACCACTGGGATATATATATTTCACAACTTTTAACATGCAGTGACATTACAAATAAAGATTTACAAAATAAATATTCAATAATGTGTAAACAACAATAATTACATTGTTGTTAACAACACATGACATTTCATTAATTTGTAAATTTAATTGTGATATAACTGGGATGCCGTTTTCAATGTTTTGAATAAACCTGAGCTGAGTGTATTATACGGTCCCTTACTCGGTCTACCAACGTCTGTATTGGTATCAGATTTGCTACAATGGGAAATAATCCTCAAAGCTGTGATCCATTTGCTTATTAGATGAAGCTTTTAACGTTAGAGGCAATTTGCATAGTACCTTATCAATATCGGATAGGATTAAAATAACCTTTGCTTTCTTTTTTCGTTTGAGCCAGTGGCCAATTCTGGTGACGGATTTATAACAGGCAGTCGAATACTTCGGACAACTTTTGAAAGAAGGGACTTACATCTTAGCGTGTTTAGATGAAAATTCCTTGGAACCCATCCAAGGACTGACCTCGTTGAAGGTTAACTTTTAACTTCGTTGATATGTTATCGACGACTTAGTTGTGTGACAAGCGCTTCAAATATTATTTTCATGAAATCACTCCCAGTTAGATGGAAATGTCTAACATGAAGTCGGGGAAGCGCGCACTATAGGATTTGATTAATGAGCGCGCGCAGTATTTGATTTGATTTTTTGTGGTAGAGTTGGCCGTCAGATTGTACAAACCCGTTTCCGAAAGGTTGGTACTGTCAGCCAACAGTGTGTGCATGCATCAGCTGTGCGCTTAATCTACAGTGTTGCGCATAAAGTGTGCTGTTATATAAAGTAATTCAGTATATAATGTTAATTTTATTTATTATTAACTGGATTGTAACTGGAACCAGTTATGACAAGATGGACTAGTATTACGTACGTACGTTCGGTTATAATATAAATATAAATATAATATATATATATATCTATATGTATATATATATATAATATTATAAATAAATATTATGACGGAATGCCGTAACAACCAAAGTAAAGTCTCAAACCGTATTCTTCAGTGTAAACACACGCGCCGACGCGCACTCACACCCAAACCATGCTTCTTGCTTGTACATGATAACATTATCATGACAATCTGTCTGAAAATCTGACAATCAAAATTAACCTTCTGTAATACTAACTAAACTGAAAGCTATTACTATTAATGTTTTGATTGTATCAGAATTCCAGAATCTCCCGGCTGATTATATATTTGTTAATTGAAAAAGTTCAAACCAGAGGCTAAAAAACAAAGCTGCGATCTCCACTGTCATGTTAATTGGGGCTCAAATAGGGCTGGACACATAGGTATCTGTTAAAAGCCAATCTCGGCACGTGTACACTCAACCAGAGAGCACCACTCGCCGCTATGACGGTTTAATTACTACTTTTGTTCGCATTTCCATCTCCGACACCTGCCCCACAAAGGCTTTATATAATCAAATTTTGCAACTGATTGGAATACCTTCCCATCGGGCGAGCGAGGCTTACTAACTGTCGAGCGCACTCTTAGTAAGTTGCATAGTTGAAGGATTTTTTGCGTTACAAACTAGGAGTCTCGGCGTATTTACTCCAACATTTTCAACACTCGTTTCAAGCTTTATATAAATAGAATATTACTAAACATCCAGTTAATCAAACATCTAAGTAAATTTTCAGTTTGTCCGTTTCTAAGAGGTAGAACCAGTCAAAGTCTGTTTAAGTAATTGAAATGTCCACGCTATAGGATTTAGTTGTGGGTAACTCGAGGCAGCTGGTATATTCAGACCGCAGAGAAACAGGCGACATCTCATCATCTAAAGCAAATCCAAACCGCATTCATTACTATTGAGTAACGTGACTAAAACAAACTCACTCGAGCATTATATGCGATCTACTGAGAACTTCGCATGGGATATAAAGATCAACCATTAACCTGTATAATTCTGTTAATGTAGTAATTATTTATTTTAGGATACTGCACATACATAGAAACATTAAATGGCTTTATTATAAATATTAACGGGTATTTATCTTGTTTATCTACCTATTTTTCCCGACGTTTCGACAGGTTTACACTCTGTCGTGGTCATCCCGTCATCCCGTGACCACGACAGAGTGTAAACCTGTCAAAACGTCGGGATAAATAGGTAAATAAACGCGATAAATACCCGTTAATATTTATAATAATGTGTTCTGATCGCGTAAGTTTAAAAAATTGAAATGGCTTGCCCAAACGGTCGCAATAGTACTGTTGATGTACCCACTTGAACCATTCAACACGTTTGAGGGTCATAGGAATATTAAGTTATTTTGAGCTAGTTCATTTTGACCTAAACTGCATAACATGTTTTATGTGCAAGTTCCCCTAATCCAGTGGTGATGTGGTTTGATTGCAGCCACTCATTGCACCCCGTTAGGAGATGAGCTTGAGTTATTCCTTTCAAAGCGAACTTTAAGTAATGACATTCAAATGTATTTAATCGTCACGACACGACTTAGGAAGCTTAACTATAAGGTGGTGGGTACGTCACTACCCATGGTCCTTACATATGTTAAAAAAACACAACAAACGAAAGTGCACAACACAAGTGCACTTCTAGAATTAAGACAAGGACGTCTTTCAGGTCTTTAGTGCGTTTATAGTCGCGAAAGTAGCAACAACTGCGATTTCTAATAATTACAATGGTCCCCTGGTAGGGAAACTCATACAGAAGACTAAATAACAAGTAGCTATTAAATACTAATAGAGTTTTTATACTAATAATAAATTATTATTATCATAATCAGTTAGCGTTCTGCGATATAAATTAGACGACTCATTATCACGTATTTTTATTTTACAGCAGGCGGGACGAGATAATAAGAAGAGAAAATTATATCGCGGCTGTCATGCTATCTAAAAGTCTAAAAAGGCTGATCTAATAAGAAGCCTGGGTAGTCTGCGCCCAAGGTGAGCTATCCAGTCGCTCTAACTAATCAAGTGGTACATCTTTTCTAGGTAACCTACAAAGTGACAGGAAATCGAAGTAAAGTGCTTCAAGGCGAATGACATACTACGCAGTAGCGCTACAAAATACAGAAAATAATATTGTCTGTAGCATTTCAGTTTTAGTCTATTGACGTATGTTGAAGTTTTACGAGAATCTGAGCGTGCTCAAAATGGATCGAGTCGCAATAATTATGTTTTCTGATAATATTCGATATTCATCGCATCAGGGTTGATGCGATGAATATCGAATATTATCCCCCACAGACCGCATAAGCCAAATTGAATATTGTGTTTTATCTGTGAATAGAGCCGTGATTTTCCCTTACTGGAATAATCTGATTAAAATGAAAATTAATTTCTCAATGTGATATGATATTCTATCAAAATACACGTTTATGAAAAACAAAGGAATATATTTTAAAGCATAATAAACAAAGACAACCTAATACAACAGTATTATAAAGCCTTGACAATACTATCGCATTCTCTTTGCCGCAGATGTCTGAAACTACGAATTTCTAATATAATTTAAGGTACTTATCGATCATAATACCACCCACAGCGAACGATATTATAGAGGAGTAACGTGCTCGAATAATGTATCTTACAAAATATTAAAGTGTTGCCTGAATTATTAACCCTACCGTATGCCTTTGTAGTAGCATAATGTCGTTTAAGTAGCTTTAAAAGGTTTATTTAAAATAAATACTCTAAAATAATACCACCGATATACGGCGGAGTCATTGAAAATAAGATAAAGAAATGTCCAAAGAGTACTAAAAAATATTTTTTTGTCGCTTTTGACTCCTGTCGTCCTGTTTTCGCTATGAGATTTAATTATATATGAAACCATTTAATCATAATTAATAGATACTCTGGTACGGTCCTCCCCACGTATGGAGGCACAAAATAAATTACATTCGTAGGGGTGGCCAGTTGGGGCGTGTGTATTCTGGTGCCTATTTTTTAACGATCAATGACATGCCTTTGTAATAGGTTCGCGCTAGTTTAATTTTTATGTTCGGATATCCTTCTAAAATGTTATAAGAATGTAAAAGTTTGTATGGATATTGGTTTGTAACTTCAATCACGCAAGGCTGAACCGATTTGAATGTAGCTTGGTATAGGTATAGGTAAGTGTATACCAAGCAGAAACTAGTTCATAGTAGGTAGGTATACCTATTGTATGTTGCCACATCTGCATGTGGCTTGCTTCGTCGCAATCCCTCAGGAGCATCATTAGTATGCCCATCGCAAACTATCATGAATTACCCTTTGAAACGACCGTAACCTTCTGTTTCAGTTGCAAGGTACAAAGACGCGTGTAGATTAATATCGGATCTAACCCAGCTAATTTTAACTTAGTTATGCATTCATTCAAAAGGATTCATACCTTGCAATGAACCGGTTCACAGACCGGTAATAAAAAAAACCACCTAAAAAAACTTAATATTTATATATGTGTAGTGTGTGTCGAAAAACTGTCACTACATCTTTGAATAATCCAACGAAACATTCCATAGGATAGTGAAAATTCAATGACTTTGTAGAGCCACATTACGTACTATCGTGCAACATTTTATCACGATAAAACGAATAGTTTGCAAACTTGTGAGTTCTTTGTGAATTTCGAAACCCTCAATACCCATATTACCAATACCAATACCAATATACATATATAATGCTTTATCCTGAATGACTGACTGACGGATCAACGTACAGCCTAAACCGCTTGTCGTAGTGACTTGAAACTTGGAGGTGTGTTCTTTGTATGACGTAGGCATCCGACAAGAAAGGATTTTCCGAAATTCTACACCTAAGGTGGTAAAAACGGGGGCAAAGTTTGTGGAACAACATGATTCCTTGGTCCAATCTTCAAATTTAGTATAAACATTATTTAACTGAATTGATGGAAGATGTGTTTCTTATTTTATTGAAACTTATCGCCTAACGGGGTTAGAAGCGGTAGAAAGTTATTTTGGTGATTTGCATCGAAGTTATATCAATAAACCTTTGTGCTTTTAATTTTAATTACATTTTATTTTGACACATGTTTGAAAACTCAATCCGATTTCATTTAAAAAAGGTTGAACTCACATAAAAGTCTGGTGCAATGCTCTTTAAAATTAGAATGTCAAATATAAAATAATATTTAAATCTGATAAGAATTTAAAACTATAATTTTATTTTTCTTGAAAATCAAATGATTTGAATGAAAAATTTTCCTTGATTTTCCTTCGAAAGTTCCTTGGAAATCTCTAATTACCTACTTAGCGAATATTTGCGATTGCTATATAATTTGTTTGGATGTTAATTTTCACTATTTCATTAGAATATTTTGAGTGTAGTTAATTTAATTTATTTTTCATTTGTTGTTATAATAATTAAATAAGAGTCTTTAAGTTTGCTTTCTTGGTGTGTAATAAAGGTAGTTAATGTAATTGTAAACATAACTGTGTTTCATTCGCTGTGTATAATAATATACTTTTCTTTGTGTTTTAATATAGATATTTAAGTGGGTAGTAGTTTGTCTTAGAAGTTTAATTTAGTGTGTATTGTTCTTAGCCATTTTCTTACATTAATAAATTTGTCTGTGTCTATTTTTAAAAATGGGAGCAGCGTTGGTTAACCTCAATTAATATACCTTACTATTATACCAATAGTGGGGGATACGCATGATTTAGTTGTAAATAGATGATACCCCCGTGTCACTTTCACCAGATAAAAGGCCAAGCTTCGTGTTCTAACATATAACAATATTTCATTTTATTTTCATGTTTATTTAACCTTCAAATACCTTTACTATAATAAATACTTATTGTTATATTTTATAAGTATTCAAACATTTTAACATAATAATTTATTGGTTATAACCACATTAATAACGTAAAATACTGGTTAAAAATCCTATTAGAACAATTTTCGACTTCTACGCGGACGAAGTCGCGGGCAAAAGCTGGTAATTTATAAAATACTAACTAATGATCAATAGACAACCATCCTTTTCGTTAATTAAACATTGTTTTGTATCGACAAGGATATATATATATATACTTATGTTTATTCTTCAGACACCCTAGAAAATGTTTTAAACAGCTGGGTTACAGCAATGCATGATACTCATTGAAATAATACACCAATACCTTCCCCGAGCTTAACTCTGTAAAATCCGTTGTATCCTCAACTTATAGACAAGGCGCGCGGTATTACAACTCATTTAGTCACCTGACAATTGTGAGAAACGTTTGTTTATAACTAACCTAGAAAGATTAAGAAATATAATAAACGGCTGCATGAGCTCTTAAGAAAATTTACAACACAATCAATCATACAATCACGTTCAATCAGTTTTAATCATCGTGACAAAACAGGCATGTCGTAAAACCTAAAAAGTTCGAATACATGTGTCAAGTCCAAAAAAGAAGCTGAGGCGCACTTCAGTCTTTTCACCACATTGGTTCGAAACAACTAGTGACACAATAAGAAGAATATAAATAAACAGTTCCCATAATATTTTTGTGAGATGCATACACTAGATGCATTTAAGCTGGTCTAAGCCACGCTATTCCGAAGTCTATCCTAAAAATGCATTTTTTATGTCATGCCATTTTCCATGTTCCATGTCACAGGAAAGCGTGAAATAAATGCTGTTCATTAATTCGCAATGCGCGCTAGGTCTAAGCAATTTACCGAATTATTTAACTTTCGTCTGTATTGTTTTGATCAAGCGTTTTGAAATAGGCTATCCTCAGTCACAAAAAGTCTGAAGTCGCTGCGATTGGCTAAGTCTACTAACGAGGTTTGAGATCGAGTTGCCAAGACGGCTTGTTGATGTAGCTGAGTGAGCAAGCAACGTAAATGTGGCCAACTTTAATCGTATGTATTTACTGGTTATAGCTATTTTTAATAGTGAGATAGATTTTCTTCTTCTCATGTGCAGTCAAGCTCATAGTGGTGTACTATTTTATAACACCCAGACACAGAAAAAGCACGTAAATGTTTATCTTGAGAGGGAATCGAACTCCCAACTTACAGCTCAGAAAGTAGAGCTAAGAGACCAGCATATAAAGCAGGTGAACGGGAGGGAGTACACACTGGGTCCCTCCGTAGATCAGACACGTTCCTGGTTATCCCGATGACATGATCACGACCGCTCGCGTCACCAACCCTGTCATCCAGGTTGGACAGAGTAAACACTCCGCAGATAAACCGCCATAAGATAAGTACCATTAGTTTACTTCTTTACCCTATCGAACATTAAACATAGTGTTTCTGGAAATCATATGAACCCTGTCCAGTATGGTAAGGAAGAGGCTATTGGTGCCACCTTGCAGGCGTCGCATCAGAAGGCTACTGGTTTCCGCATGATAGCGTAGAATCCGTCTACACAGGATTCTGCGCACATTTCTGATACGCTACAGAAACGAGGCATCCCCAGAAGCACCCTCGATCCAGTATTGGATGCGCAGAGCATTGAAAGATTTCAGTCTACAGTTAACCTAGAGGCTGCCGGTGTAAAACGTTTAAAAGAATGCTTTAATAAGGGTTACCTTTACGTCTCTCGTACACCTTGCAAACCTCAGAGCCAACATGTTACACCTCACCACCAACGCCCTGCGCTTCCTTTCTACATCCACATAATTTGAGGTACTTGTTAAACCAATTTCCAAGGTATTTAAATTTAGTTACTATATTTAAGGGTATTCCTCCAAGTTTGACTGGAGGGACAGACTTGGCTGTTTCTTCCCTGCCGTAAACACGAGGAGTTCACTACTGTTCAGACAAATTAAAATCTTCCGTTTGACAGCTCTGTCAAAAAATGACGTTCAAAATGATTAGTACGATACGAAATATGCAAAACGTAACTAGCCTTAATTATAAACGTCTCTAAATTTGCTCATCACAAAATAATAAATTGCCCGACGATTGTACAGGGCATCTTGTTCTGCGTAAAGTACAATGTGTTGCCAGATGAATATCTAAGCTAAAATGTTTTACTAGGCCGTGATATTGTAGAAAAGGGTATACGTAAAATTTCCGACGAACGTATAACTTTTTCAAGTTTACAATGATTAGATAAAACAATTTTAGTACAAATAAAAAAAACGAACCTTTCGATAAAAAATCTGTTGATAAGGAATTTATAGGTAAAAAAAAATTACTTTACCTCTAATCGGTATACGAAATACTCTGTAAATTTTATATAAATTTCCAATAACTTAGAATTGATTCCATAGATCCAGATGTAACGGTACATAAGTGACCGTATTGGCAAATTCCTTCTAAATTAAAAATTATAGAAGACAGATATCAAGATGTCAAGAGTATTTTAATCTAGTAGATTAAAATATCATTCGATATAGTTCATCAGGATTGTTTCGATCATATGTACGGAGAATATAGAGAACTTAAAATACTTTCAGATATAGTTTCACGAAGATTAAATGGAGGAAACTGCCCATGTGACACTATCAGCAAAATAAGAGTGGTTAACTATGCCGTTTTGCCTTAATAATGCCCCCTCAGGTTTTTCAATAGGCTATAAACTTTGCAACGACGCCTCTTAAAGACAGTACAACTCGGAACTTAGCCTTTTAATATATGCAGGCGAAGCTAGACCAAACCCTCGAAAAATCTACTATTTTCAAAATGTCCCAAAGGCCAAAACTGTCATACAGATTCGTTAACTAATAGTCTTAGCTACAGTCTCTTCGCAACTCTTCGCAATTTATTTCTAATTGATGGAACCTGTGTAAACTTTGCAAAAACAATTTTGGCAAAAATACGATTTCAAAAGCTAAGAAAAAATCACATTTTTTTTTATTATATAGTAACACAGCCTGTTCTAAAGATTTTTGAATCTACTTTTCTTATAGAACACATAGTACAGGCGCAAGTAGCGATGGTCATGGGGTCGTTCTTATTCAAAGAAACAAAAACCTTCCTTAAATGGTCGTTTATTTCAGACAGGAACCATCTGATTCAGAATCGCAATCACTGTAATGAATTAGAATTTCTGGCGGTAGCTAAATGTGTAGAACATTTCAGGCATTACCATTACGGACGTAGATTGCATTGCATTGAAAACCTCTCATCCAAAGAGAGATTTGGGTCCGAGGGTATGTAGGTAATAAGCTACGAGTAAATAACATTCAACAATAACTAGATTTTGATATATTTAAAAAGACAAAATATGACCCATGCAGGCTTCTTTTTGTTTAACCCAATTGACAATTAAATTTATAAGATACTATCGATCAAAATAAAAATTATAAACTTGCCGAAACTGGATAAGGGAAGGTTATGTATAGAACAATTCGTGACACTCAAGTTTAAGATATTAATAATAATAATAAATAAATAATGCCGGACATTTCACACAACATTATCTGGCCCTAAAGTAAGCAGAGCTTATGTTATGGGAACCTTATTGTTTCGAAAAATCGTTCTAACGCGATCCATAGTTATATATTACATACCTACGATATTAGGCATAATTTAACGTAACAAAACATTAAAATAGTTGCCTATTTTACCCCGATCGCTTCTGGCCTCTTATTAATCACGTGCACGTTTCAAAACGTCATGACAACATTTGTTAAAAGCTTTGTAGACTCTTTCGTGATCTTGCGTGATTTGTAAAGCTTTGAAGGGTCCGTCAGGTGCACAACTTTGAATCATTTTATTAAGGTCTGTGCAACTAAGATATCTCGACTAAGTATCACATTTTGGATATAAATACATGATATTATTTTATTTTCTTTACGTTTCTGTAAATAAAGTAAGTCTCTTGTGTTATTAATATATTTATAAGGTAGTTTTATGTTTCCGTGATTTGATATTAGACAGTGGACAGCAGCTGCTGTCCGCGGCTTCTCACGCGTGATAACTAAATGAAAAGCTGCTTATGTCCTTCTCCAAGATGCAATCTCTCTTCGTACAATTTAACTTCAAGATCCTTTTAACTGTTTAGCCATGAAAACAAACAAACAGATTTATATTTATTTATGTGGAAGTATGGTTGGAATCGAAAAAAAATATAAAAACTGTCACCTAGACCTATCTAGGACATATCTTTTATTTAATTTTTACAAATATAAATTTTCTATGACTATTGTGGAACTTTGCAGCCCTGTGGCAGAGACTCTACCTTGAGTAGCGTATCAGGTATTGTTTTCCAGACCGGAGACAGCCTCTTCGCTCCAGAAAATCAAAAAGATGGTTTCATTTTTTGTAGCTTGTTTTCGATAATTTTTACTGAAAGCTTGCGGTTGCCGTGGTGCCAGTCAAACTACCACGCGTGCGCTTCGCCTGTTTGCAGCTGTAGTTCAGTTCGATTATTTATTTTTATTTAGGTTTGTAAAGCAAAATTGTGATGGCACAATGCACACAACCGCCAAATGCAAAAATAAATGTTAATAATTCTGTCGTGTCGGTGACGCAACTTGCAAAGGGCACGATATGTTCCCAGCCTCGCTTCTTCAAGGGACTGAGAGGCCTCTAAATTCATCAAAAACGAATCCATAACAACTCCACTAACCCCGGTCCATCCCGGTTGCAAAAGTAGTAGATATTTCGTTAGTAAATTATAATTCTACATCTGACTTACAATCCTTTTGGAAAGTGATTAGCCAGTGTAAAACTACAACCCCTATTTTGTAACCTCGCGGTGCGCGAATCTCTGTCGCTACTGTTCTATATCAGGCCATTGTATCTAAATATACGAAGCAGGCATGGGAACATTTACTAAATTTCCCCTATAGAATCTCCATCAGATCCCCCTAGGAAGATTTGGGCATCAAATCATCACTTACTATTCGCAAGCAGTGAGTGCTCACCTTATTTCAAAAATTATTTGGACCCAGAAACAAATTCAAAATCTCCCAAACCAGTCTCTGAGTCTGCTATCTACAAACTTGTTTTATTTTATTTTCTAGTGACACGATAGTTCCAAATTCTAATAATACTCTCAAATCTCTTGAGATTTAAGCACCCTCTCCCAGGGCCCAACTTCTAACTCCCCGATCCACCGCAACAGAGTGATGACGCTGTTGATTCTAGTCCAGCCAGGACGTGCGGTATGTCATTCCAGAATTTTTTTCTGCCGGTGGCCTGGATATTGTGACTCCACAACATCTAAAGGAACTGCTGTCTGGCGGCTCAGGCCATGCCAGTAAATTCTTCTGGAAGATATGAAAGCCCTGATCAACCTGATGTTGTCAGATCGAGATCGAGATCGAGATCAATAGCGAGAATACGGGCAAAACAACAGGCAGAAGCTAGTTTATCATAAAAACGCAGAGACACGTAGTTATTCAATGGTGGCAATACCTACTAAAGTCAAAGTAAAAAATCTAAACAATTTTATAGAACACTTTGAAACGTCTAAGGGATTGAACGTTTTACCATAACAAAGTCGTACGTTGTGACTTGAACTCTGTTTTTTATCTATAAATAATTATCTAAATAGGGTTAGTAGAAAATATAGCCCATAGTTTTAAATACTGTGGAATCACTATGTCTGTTTGTTAATTGTTTGTACCTATTTGTAAGCTTTTTATATTAACATTTTAGTTTAAATAAATATTATTACAGTATTCGTAGCTTCCGTAGATTTGAATGGGAGTGCCGGTTGTCGTATGCTAGCTATATTACGACGAACTTAGATGCCTACGCTTTTCCAGGAATTCAGGCTTTGAGCTCCGTCTGTGCTATTGTTATATTGCTATTGTTATGTAGGAACACGAATAGATTGATTTGGATATTCTGGTTACATTGTCTTCTGCATTGCATTGTTTGACTATTAGTAATACGTGCACCTGTCTAGATTTCAATCAGTGCAAGCCTGAGCTACAGAGGAATAGAGGATATGTGGTCGTAAGGATGTGCTAGAATATAGAATCTTGTGACAAACACGTAATTATTTGTTTATATTTTTTAAAAATACTGAGAGTATGATTTTTTCTATTAATTATTTTTAACGGTACATTAAGGCGACTCCTTGATAAAAAAAAACGCGATTTGAGCAGAGTAAATTCGCGTCTAGATCCCCTGATCGATTTGAGCACCTGAATTTATCAAAATCAAATAAAAAATTCAAAAAAAATGTAATGTTTTAATAAGATTACTCTCCACCTTTTGGTGTAAGTTAAAATGACGTCAACTTTAAGAGCAGATAATAATAATGCCAGACATTTTCACGGCCCCAAAGTAAGAGCGTGTGTTATGGGTACCACATGACGACACTGGAGTCCACCGAAAATGACGATTTCATCAAAAAAATGTTCTAGAAGAAAATGTTTTTAATTTTTTTTTAAACTGTTTTAAGATGAAGTTGTTATTTTATCTGTGATTATCTCTACAAGACCTAGCCAACAATATGTCACACGATAGGGCAGAAAAATAAAGCAAAAAACAACCCTTAAAAAGCCACCAATGTGGGGGCCACTAATGTGTATTACCGTGCATAATTTAATCACGACAAAACGATCAGTCTGCGAGAAAGAGCTCTTATCTGATTACGGGCGAACAGACAGACAGAGGGAATAAACAATAAGGGTTCCATATGCACATCGGAAACCTAATAAATAACGGAATAAATAGTGTTCCGAAATTTGATATATTTATATAGTGCAATTTGTGCAGCACAGCTTGGAACATTGTTATCGAAATTGAAATTGAAATATAATTACATCCTGCCATCGCCATCGTCGCTGTAATTGAAAGCATCTATCAGTGCCATGGCCACTACCAATAAACTGCGTATAGCTTCGTATTAAAGGCTTGTTCGCGTCACTCACGATAGATACCTAGGATACTTTGTATGAGGTTTTTTTTATTTTTATATGAGGTTGTCATATAAAAATCGCTCCAATTTCTTATGACAAAAACAGCTTACTTCATCTCTGTTTATTTGACTTTTTTACACTATTTGCAAGGATACTAATTTATTTAATAAAAAACAGTAATAAGTAGTGCAAAAACAAACAATTTAAAATAAAAATTCATTATTTTTTATCAAAGCCGCTCAGAGCTTTATGGTTGTGCGAGGGTGGTGGGCGAAAGGGGGAGAGGTATTTCGCCCACCACCCTCTAGCTCTAGCTCACCCGGGAATTCTACGAGCTCTAACGTACCAACTGACCTGCAAATGTCTGTGTTGATGGCGTATAATGATCTGTTTCTATCGACAAACGGCGCGTATATCCCGGAGTCGCTACCGTTGATCATGTTGCAAACACTAGTGCTGTTCTCATCGTCCCAATACAGCAAGTGATCGCGGCCGGCAAACTGTCTAATGTTGCCAAGTCTTGTATGGTCATCCACGCCTCTATATACTTCGTACTCCTGGCTCGGTATGCCGTCTTTCTGAATAAAAAAATCACATAACATTATGAAAATAAGTAGGATAATATTAGCATTGGATTGCCAGAACCAAAAATATATGAGAGAGCTCTAATGGAGAGTATATCGGACTATTCCATAATTAACATTAGCTAGCTTTAAAAGCCCTCTACATTTTAAAAGTGGGCCAAATTCACTGTTTATTTGCGGGGGTGAATATTGTGTTGCGATGCCGTTTCGATGAGGATGTGGAGTAGTCCCTCGCTATATTGCGGGAGGAATATTCATAAAAATAACAGGTGAAGTATTAATTGAATCTTAAAAAGAAAACTTTGTTTCAGCACTTGTAAAAAGGGTTACATAATGTAAGAAAACTTCGTTACATTTTGAAATGAATTTTACTGAATAAGTTTTCCGGGGATATTATTGGAGCACATTTTATTGTTATTCTCAAGTAGGCCTAGATAGAGCTTCTTGGTTAAAAAACCTTCTATGTTGATTGAGGTAAAAGTATTTAATTTATTTTCCCCGGTCACGCTCCCGTTGATGCCCGAGTAAGTTTATTCAAACTCAGAAGTAGGTCAATCTATGATTGCTCTATTGTTACCTAATTTTGTAGTCCAACCACGGCTCTTGTGGTGACACATCGTAAACACGAAAAATAAATAATATCGCATATCACATAAACATTCTTTGTATGTAACGTATTCTTGTCATACGAACTTCTGTGTCTAAGTCAGTTCAGTTGGTATGATGAATGTAAATGTTTGTTTCCGTGTGTGGGTGTTGATTAAGTATCATTAGTACGTATTTAAAAATATATTGGTATTCTATCAGTCAGGTCACCATAATACAAACTATGCTTAGTTTGGGGTAAGATGCTGTTGTGTGCATTCTCCACCAATACTTATTTATTTATTTACACCGCCGAAAAAAATATTATGAATGAATTGTCCAGAATGTAAACATTTCACTGTTCATAAAAAATATATTTTGTGGAGTTATGTTGAAGGGCTCATTAACCAAAAATTTTAAAATGTTATGTTTCTAAGCTTTTTTTAAACTCCGTCCTTACTAACTTTGGTTTCTGAGTTTTATGATTTCTAACCAGTTTAAGCTTCATTACACTTCTCTACTACATTTAGCGGAGCGGTTACCTTATTATACAAACATGACACGTGTATGTAATTCCTTTGAAAATGCTACTAAACTACCTATTAAGAAATTTAAAGCATACATAAAAGGTAGTCTTTTGAAGAAAGCTTATTATAATATAGATGACTATATTATTGATAAGAATGCCTCATGTCGCACTGCCGTCAGACAGTTAACCGATACACTTGAAATGTATAAACTCTCTTGTATTAGTATTTCGTAGTTATGGTAGTTATAAGATGGATCATATAAAAAAGTGCTAGGACCAAGACGAGTTTCTTGCCAATTCTTCTGGGGCTTGGGTTAGGATGAATTGGCACCTAAATTCACCTAGTATGTAAGACGTTTCAAAGTGATCCTTGTGATTGTATTGAATAAAGTATCTTTTGACTTTTTTTGACTTTTTAAATAAGCGCTTACATATCCAATCAGGGAAAACAGGATCGATCCATCTTCTTGTTCCACCAGGTTTTGAGCACTCGCTCCGATGTCTCTGTTGAAAAATTAGATATAATTATAACCGCTTTGTATCACTTTCAGCATAGTAGTGTAGTGTCCAAGATATAGTTATGAGAAAATCGGTCGTCCTAGCAGGTATGTAGACGATATACGTAGCGGGCCGTGGATGGACAAGATTCGTTACATCATCGCGGCAGTTAGTACAAACTTAGAGAATGGTTCAGCCTCTGAATGCTGATGATGAGTCTCCGACTTTCAAAACTTTAACAGACCTTATTCTTAGTTAGTCAGTAACGTAATATAATGTCGAAAGAGTCTATGTTTGTATGATTGTTTGTTTACCTTCTAAACGCCTAAAAGGTTAAACGGTTAAAAGGTATCTTGGGGAAAGACGGCTACTTCTTATTTAGGCGAAGCCGCGGGTGCTGATTACTACTAGTTTTATATAAAATTCTTCACTAGCCCCGATTCTATAGTTTCACCGGATTAACTTAAATTTCGTATAACACGAAAGGTTATTTGCGTTAAAGTCTAAAATCGAGTATCATTATTTTAATAAATTGACGTGTTTTGCTCATTTTAATCATGTAAAGAGTTGTTGATAAAAACTGCGGAAAGTGCTTAGAATGACAAGGACAGATCATACATAAGCGTCATCAATTTAAACTATGTTTATAAATCTCATTAAACAATGAATTAATTACAATAGTTGATTCATTTTGGATGAATTGAATCGCAAGCCGAACTCGGCTGAAGCAATTTGGAGGAATGGGACACCGGTAATCCCGTAGACTTTGTCATATACATCTTTAAAAAAGCTTTCAGTAGTATTGAAAATATGTTTGAAGTGTACTGAAAGCTTTCCTGTAGCAGCACCAACGTACACACCCAACAAATAAAGCAAAATTAAGCAGACATTGCTTTTACCATCGACCAATCAACAAAGGAAAGTAAGATGTTTGATGGAAAGAGTGGGATTTTCATCAACGGATTAATTTGGTTTTTTGGAGATTAAAAGGTTCAATTATTAAAATCGTATCCCGATATTGGATTGCTGTTTTTCTATACGTTTCGTATGATTGTAACTGACATTCGTGATGGGTTTGAGTGAAAATGTTTAAACAACATTGTTTCATAATAAATAGTTTTGTTACGGGCGAACGAAGAGATATTTCAAATGAAATGTTAACGATTGCATACTCGTATCTACTTATATTAAAATGCTATTTTCCAACCCTCAATGATTTGGTCTATTTTTATAATTATCTTTGATAAGTAGGTTATTTTTATTTCTGTATGAAAGACAAATCAAGTTGTTTATGTAGGTATTACGGAGACAAGTTATTTAAGACAGTTATTTAAGTCTTGAGGCTTATTATTTTCCAAGACATGTTATCTTTGTTCTTTTCTTTGCTTTGTTAGCAAAATCAGCATCCAGCTGTGGTTGGAATCAGGCTCTGGATGATGATGATGAATCCATGCGGAATTTCAAAATTCTTTGAGACCATTTCTCCGATCAAAGTGCCCTGTGTAAAACTTTTTAATTAAACGGACTGCCGCATCGTTTTATTTCTCGAGAGAGCGGAGTTATTTCTGAACCGAGCGGAGATTTTAGTCATCATAATAGGACTGCTAGCGTTTCTTCATTTAGACATAAGTATTGCTTTGACATACGTTGATTTACCTTTCGTCAGTGGTTGCTTATTGCAGAATAAATGAATAAAGGTTTTCTAAGATGTCGCGCACGTTTTCCAATGGATACGACATAAGGTATTGATGGAATCGGATATTACCTTCGCGCAGTTGACAGCGGTAACAATGGCATTTGTTCGATGACCAGCGTCGTGGCTAGTGATGGGATTATCACTTATAGTGATGTGGTAGCGACCATAGTTTTTTAGTCGTTCTAGACTATTTAAGTGATCATCGCCATCATTTATTATTGGCTAGCTGCTGCTCGCGGCTTCGCACGCATAGTACCTACATAAAAAATAGCCAATGTCCTTTTTCAGGCTTTAGACTTTCTGTGTACCAAATTTCATTTAAATCGGTTTATTAGTTTTAGCGTGAAAGCGAGACAGACAGACAGAGTTACTTTCGCATTACATAGCCTCCACTTCATCGTCTGGACGTTTCGAGTGAGGTGCGTACACCTGTATGACCTTAAGCGAATACCGTTTGGTTATTCTGAGTATAAGGTATACCACCCTGCTCGACACGCTTTCGATCTTTACTATGTTGTTAACGAGGGATTTGTGGACGAGAAATCCGACACCGTGCTGAGAAAGTTGATCGCCCTCCCGGTAGTAGAATAAGTTGCCGGAATTTAGGATTATCGTGTCCTCCCCATCTCTTTGGACTTCTGATAACCCTATAATATCCCAGTGCAACTTATTTACTACTTCTTCCAGCTCTATCAACTTCTCGTCGGTCCTCAGTGTGCGTGCGTTGTATGTTGCCAGGGCCAAAGGTCGTTGGGATTGGTAGCCGGACCTCTGCCGGAGATTCTTCGCACCCCCTGTTCCGCCGTTACCGTGGCCGCCACCTATGCCAGGAAAAGCGGAACTGCCGGGAACTGGGGGTCGTTTTCTAGTTGTGTCCATCATTATGGGGGTGTTGCCATAGTCACCACGCTTGGCAGGCGGATTGGTGACCGCAGATTTTGTATTTTGTGCTCGGGGGGTGCTGCTGCCCAATCCCCTGGTGTGTGTTCCCTTAGTCGCATTTACGACATTCACGGGAGGAGATGGAGGGGTCCTATTCTATGCCGGAACCACCACGGCCACCGGCAACGACACGTTTTTAAGTAAGCCTTGAAAACTCCTCTTTTTGTATTAAACTAACTGTTGCGAGCAACAGTTAGTTTACTTCGTCCGCATTTTTTTTTAATTGTAGCTTAAATCCTTCCCCAGGATGCATTTATCTGCCTGCCAAATTTTATTGATAAGTTTCAAACCAATCACATGACCACCCAATAAAAAGTTTCCATACAAACATTCACACCTCAATTTACTCCTTTATGAGGGTTATTCTGAAAAATCCTGAAACACGTGTCCATTTATTTTGCATTTTAAGTATCCTAACAAAATTTCTAAGAAATCAAACCACCCGTTCCCATACAAACTTTGACACTTCATTTTACCCCTGTGTTAAGGTTATTTTGAAAAATCCTTAAACACGTGTCCATTTATTTGTATTTTATTTATTCATATCAAGTTTCAAGCAAATCGCTCCACGCGTTATAAAGTTTCATACATTCGTTTTCATCCCTTTTCACGCTCTTAGGGGTTGAATTACAAAAAATCCCACCTTAGTGGATGGTTTTGCTGTAAAAGGTCTACCTCTTGTTCTTTTGCCTAGTGGGCCGTTCCAGAATGTTACTTGTTTGGTCCATCTATGATCTCTTAGCCGCGCAACATGTACTGCCCCCACTTCCATTTCAATTTTTGTGCATAGCTCAGAGCATTTGTTGCTTTGGTTATTTTTCTTATTTAAGTGTGTCGTATTTTATCTAGCTTCCTTATCTTTAGCATACTTCGTTCGAGTCCTCTCTGACAGATGCTTATCTTTTTTTTTTTGGCTGGCACTGGCACAATACATTTATCTATTTATATTTGGAAAGGTTTTCACTCATGGAAACATTGTAGTCAAAAGTATGAACACTATTTTAACGCACCATCATGAAAAGATGCACGTACTAAAAATAAAAACATCAAGTAGTTCCTATATAAAACCGGGGTTGCCTAGGTGCTAAAATAAATTTGAGTAATGCAACGGCGTGCCTTGCCAATACTAATATTGAATGGATCAATGTCAAACAGCTTCCTAAAACCGTTATCATGATAAATTAAGCGTGTGACATGACATTCCAGCTACAGTACTGTTTGTGGCTGTCTATGCCACAACACACACTTAATAATGTGTGTGATATGACAATCCGCCTTCAGACGGCACCGCCTGTGGCCGTATATACTACTACACATACCTATAATAGATGATAACCCACCGAAATACACACTCTAATATGTACATATGTGATACGACACACTGGCATGAAACATGTGACGCAGTGGGCGAAGGTCTGCCTGAGACATAGAAGGTTGCGGTCGATTCCCGCCGCGGCACAAATGTTTGTATGATCTGCAAGTATTTGTCTCGGGTCTGGGTATTTTTCTATGCATAATAATAATAAATATTGCTGGACAATGCACATAACATCATCTAGTCCCAAACTAAGCATAGCTTGTATTATGGTGACTAGATGCCTGATAGATTACTTATATATTTTTAAATACATACTTATGATACTTTATAACACCCAGACACAGAACAAACACCTATGTTCTTCACACAAATGTTTATACTGGGAAGGAATCGAACCCTCAACCCACAGCGCAGAAGGCAGAGCTACTACCAACTGAGCTGACAGGCCAGTCAATAATAAGCATGTATTTGCAAACAAAAGTGTATAAGTAGTATATCAGTCATATGGTACCCATAACACAAGCTCTGCTTACTTTGGGACTAGATAACGAGGTGTTAAATGTCCGCAATTATTTAATGATTTATTTAATAATATGCTTGACGATGGGGTTGTAAACATTTGCCTATAAACAGAGCAAAATATTTTTGTGTCATATTTGAATTTTTCGAGATGACACAGTGTCCGTGAAAGTGTGAAATACAAATAGTATTTTTCTTCTTCGTTATTGCAATGTTAGATTAATGTATGATTAGATTTTATTGTAAATCGTCAAAAAGTCGTAGTGGTTCGTTATATAAACCATTCTCGAATCCATTTGAACACACACAAAAAAAACATTCAAATCGGTCCAGCCGTTTAGGAGGAGTTCAGTGACATACACACGTACAGTAGATATATATATATATAAAGGAGGAGTTCAGTGACATACACACGTACAGTAGATATATATATATATATATATATGTATCTACTGTACGTGTATGTCACTGAACTCCTCCTAAACGGCTGGACCGATTTAAATGTTTTTTTTGTGTGTGTTCAAATGGATTCGAGAATGGTTTAGATTTACAATTAGATAACTTTAAAAAAAAAACGCGTGGACGAACGGGACAGCTAGTGTTATATAAAATAGTTTACGGTTTATATTTGCTCGAATCACAATTAAACACAAAACATTTATATCAAATATTCACACCCCAGTCAATCTCTAGTTTTTTTTTATATAATCACCAAAATTACTAATAAAACCCCAAACAACTCGTAAGAAATCAATAATTTAAAAGCGCAGTGTTTGATTTTCAAGATGGCCAAATATTATCAAATGATCTTATTTTTTTACATCAAAGTCTAAATGACAATTACATTATAAAATTACAGTTTTGAAAAGAGTTTAAAAACTAATTTTATGCTGCAACAATTTACATGAATATTAAAATTAGTGAAACACGTCAATCACTTTAACAAAACCGACTTCTATATTAGGGTAGGTACCTACCTATTTATTAAGACATCAAACTAGCACAATATTGTTTGTTTGTGTTATCACTGATTGCCTAACATGCAAACAAAGTAAACAAACACAAATGATAAACGTAACGACATGAGCGGAACTGTAAAGCTCCGAACGCGCGTTTTGAAATATCCGAAAAGAAAACTTTAATATCATCGTAATTTCTTGATATATTTCAATAATATAAAAACTAAATGCTTAGAATGTTGTAGCGCAGACGCCCAAATATCTTGTTATGCGAATGATCCTCATTTATGGAAATTATCACACATTTAAAAGTGTAATTGTAATTGAAACATTTGTGTAATCGTAAGATACGACGAGGAATCCAAGCAACTCTAGATGTTTTCTACGCGATGACGTTTACATGACAAGTGACGCGACTTTGCAATTATAATATCAAATGGCAAGTGATATATAATAGCAAATGGTTTCGGGTTCGATTCCCGCCGCGGAACAAATGTTTGTATGAACTGCATGTATTTGTCTCGGGTCTGGGTGTTTCCATGTATAATATGAAAATATTTTACAAAAAAAAGTATATATGTCGTATATCAGTCATGTGGTATCCATAACACAAGCTCTACTTACTTTGGGGCCAGATAATGTTGTGTGAAATGTCCGGAATTATTATTATATATTATATATATTATAAACAAATTATAAAAATATATTACAAAACAACCACTGGACACTAGCAAGAGTGTCATCAATACATATTTAATTATAGGAAGAAGAAGTAGAACATGACAAATTACATAACCTCCTCTGATAAGAGGAAAACTTTCGTTCATGGAGCCACTCCAGCAAGCTGAGGTGGGTGAAGTTTTCTCTACACTGACACCACTCTGAATGGGATTCTGTTTGATAGCGCAGGCCTTCCCAGATACCTACACTAACGGCTGGCACCAAGCCGTTCGTATCAAGTTTTCCTTCTCTGTTGCTTGACCTTCTGTTAGTTAGCAGGGGTCTAACCCCCTAATAATTTAAACACTATCGCAGTCGTCTTCATCATCAGTCTCCAAGCAGCACTCATCTGACATCAGTTCCACGTAGAAATCGTAACTCGAAGTTTTATTCAGTTTATCGAAAAATACCAAACCAAAATTTACAGTCAGATGCGGGTGCTGAGGCATTTTTGATGATGCTCAGCTGAACGTTATGGAGTACAGCGAATTGTAAAGTAAAAAAAAAATAAACTAAAATTTATTTTTGTAAAAAAACATCTGAAAGGATTACAGGTGTCATATTGTCATAAAGTACTATTCAAGTAAGTATTTTATTAACAGCACGTATTCGATCCTAGTACTTAGGAGTACATTTAGTACGACTTTCGTATAAGTCAGTGCTAAAATCTGGTGACATTTAAATTGTGAATATTCAAATTCAAAAGCAAAACTATTTTATAAAATGGAACTACATGGATCACATTTCATTGTTTTACAGGCTAGTATTTTCCTAACACAACTCCGTTTAGAATTGACAAGAAACTCGTCTTAGGCCACTTCTTCTTCGTACCGTGGCACTAGTTATTTCGAACCAAGCATCGTACAAACTTTATCATATAAGTTAAGACAAGCCCTAACTTATATACGAACCCTCTTCGCTGGAAGTTATCAGGAAGTTATTATGAAGTGGCAGGGTCATCTGGATAACTGACCGAAGTGTAATTATCATCTGATTGCTTCCATGCTTCGTAAGGCTCGCTATACATTGGTTCCATCTACATTCTAGCCCTAAATTAAGCATATCTTGTAGTACGGGAACCAGGTGACGGATATAATACTTTTAACTTTTTTTATATATTTGCATGTTAGTGTCTGGCTTAGGCATGTCGTAATGGCTGAACTGATTTGCATGAAACTTGGTATATATGAAGTATGTGACCTAGAATAACATATATGTAGGTTATTTACTAGTGGCTCTGTGAGCTGAAGACCTGGCAAAATTTTTTGGAAATTATTGAAATATAACTTTTTACGTTTTCAACCATCATATCTCCGCCATTTTGTAAAATTTCCAGAAACTAAATCGACAAAAAAAAAATTATATAGTTATTTGAACCTGCTCACAAAATTTCACGAGAATCGGTTGAGAAATGCGACTTGTAAAGGATCCGGACAGACGCCGGCCGGACAGACATACGAAAGCATTTTCACCTAAGCTGAAACGGAGAAACTCGCTCGCGCTTCGCACACCCTTGGTCAATTATATAGGTACCACGCGTGTTAAGCCACTGGCAGAAGCTAGTAATAAATAAACATTACTGAGCGAAGTGGAGCACCACGTGCCACACAGATCGTCAAAGCATAAGCCTAAGACCTAGCACACACTAGAGAAAATCCGCGCGGTTTAAATCGCACTATTCTGAAGTCTATTTTGTAAAATGAAAATATCAACCAGTTTTTATCTGCTAGTGCGTGCGTTTTTCTAAGTAATTCCATAATTTGCATTAAGTTACCTGATTATCTCGCATGCGATGTTCCCGATAAAATTTGGGTTCGCACAGATCCTCACTCCTTCGAAGAGCAGGTTGCGTACGCGAACTGACATGATGGGTGCGTTGTGCTCGCCGAATACACTGCTCATGGCCAAGTTCAGCACTGACATTAGAGACGGGAACGACAACTGGGCGATTTGGATGATTGCCTGAAATAAAAGAACGGTTGAAGAAACTTAGATGGATGAATACTCCGGGCTCGGTAGACACTACAGATACCTAGTTACTTAGATTTTTGAGGACATCCTCTTCTAAAGGGGACAGACAAAGAGGTAGGCAGGCACGACCTAATTAAAATCAAAATATATTTTACACAAGGACCATTTTGAATCGTTTTATAGCTAGCTGAATCTAGGTATCGGTTCCTCCTAACCCCAGTTCAAGATGAATCTGGTCAAACAAACTCAACTAGCCTTAATGCTATTTTGTATAATCCTTGCTAATAATGGTAAGCACAGATGTTAGTAAACAGTAAAAAAAATTGCAAAAGCTTCTACAAGCATTTCGCTCTACAAGCTGACGTTGCTACGCCGTAGCAATGCACAGCTGCTACGCCGCGTAGCACAGCTGCTACGCGACAGGACAAACGCTAAAAGTCAGTATGTTTTATACGTACACTACTTCGAATGCCTTCTCAGCTCAGTTAGTAAAAGCCTTGCCTTTGAAGCTGTAAGTTGTTGAATCCCTCCCAGGTTAAACATTTGAGAGATGAACACAGATGTTGTTTCCGCGTCTGGGTATTTTCTAAACATTCTCTATCAGAATTCATACAGTTTTACAGTCTATCCTATAATCACGTTTTAGCTAATGTGTTGTTTAACTCTGTTGCAGTTTCTATTAATCAGCTTAGAATGACAAGGACAAACCATTTAAGACTACGATATCTAAATATCTGATTATAGAGGGTTAGTAGTTAAATGGTATTTATAGGTTTATTTCTAAAATAAAGTAGTCACCTCAATCGATCGAAGTGGCTCACCTCAAATAAGAAATATTAATTTCACTTTTTTATTTATATTATATAAAAATTTATTTGTATTCAATCAGTCATCTGGTTCTTATAGTACAAGTTTGGGATTCTTCTTCGTGCGTGTCAAATTTACAACTAAATCAGGTTTGAATAGAATACTGCCACCCTCACTCCATCGTCCGTGGCTTTCATTAGGTCATCCCTTGTTAGGGAAGGTTGGGATTAAATGGTGTGAATATGTGTTTATTATTTATTTATAAATTGAATATTAACTATTCAGGTTTCAGGATGTTTTCCATCAACCATTTTATTCATTTCATCATAAAAGCTAAAACGTAAATGGAATTTTGTTTACCCAAAATAGTCAACCGTGATGCCAAAATATCTATAGTTATCTGACTTAGCATTTGAGCTAACCTAACCTGTAAGCTCAGTTGGTAGTAGCTCTGCCTTCTGCGCTGTAGGTTGCGGGTTCGATTAACACCCACGAAAAACATTTGTATGATGAACATAGGTGTTTGTTTTGTGTCTGGGTGCTATAAAGTAACATATGTACATATGTAAATATCGCGGAATTCTCTCAGTTTATTCTATTGAGCTATGTTTGGGCTAGTGTTGTTCACTAATCATTATTTATTTATTAATTTTTAAAGAAAGAAAAAAGAAAATGTCTGTTAGACACACACCAAAAGAGAAAGAACTATAAGTAATATACAAAAACACTAAGGTGTACATTATCTGTCTTTCCCTAAGAGTGCGTTCAAACAGGTCCAGTTTTTCAAGTTGTATTAATCAATCGCAATTTAGCTTAATTAGAAACAGTTTCGCAATAAAAGTTGTAGGTAAATAAATAAGCGAAGCAGATATCGACGATCTGAGTTAGAATAATGCGCCTTAGCCTAGAGAATATAAAACAAAACGAATCACAAAACTGCCAAAGCCAAATAGTTGCATCTCTTTGTGTTTGTTTGTAAAAGTCGCAATGTAAAAAATCAGCAATGAGGTTAAATGAGAAGGAAGACAATAAGTATTCAATGAGTAGAGAAAAAGCATAATAAAATAACATGAGAAATCTTATATTTGAAATGTTTCAAATATAGTGGAGCGAAAATTTGGAATAATATCCCGCCTCCTTTATATATAGTAAAATGAGTACGCATGAGTCGCATACACACCTACTCACATAACATACTACACAAACACTGTACACGAGGAGGCAGCTTATCCAACCAGGCTCTTACGAGACTGGAGGTATTAAAATGCCTTCTCCCACAAACACAATACTCTCAAACTCATTTTCGAACATACCTAACACACGCTTACTCACACGCACTAATACGCAGTAAGTAGGTTTCAGTGTTTTTTTTGTTTTTTTTTTTATAATAAATAGTCTATATATTTTTATTTAATAGTTTATATCCTTATTATTTCATATGTAATTTTTCAAGTAATCAAATTTTTTCTCTTTTTTGTTGTTTTTGCGAGTATGATCCCGTTGTTACTATCTTTTTATTGCTCGACTGTCACCTAAGTTCGAGAAGGTGTAGAATGAAAACCAGCCTGCGTAAACCATATTTGCGCTGATATAGTACTGAGTCTACTCCAATTGCTAAATGATTCCCAGAAATGTATAAATGTTTTAGTAAATGATCCTGTAAAATATTTTTTAGCAATAAACCTTTTTGTAAGTATTTGTATATATATAAATACAAATACAAATATATTATTCTTGTTAGTTACACCACATATAACTCGAGGACCGCTAGTCCGAATTGGATGAAACTTCAAATGAATATAGTTAGTAACTTGGTTTAGGATATAGGCTATTTTTTATCCCAGAAAAACAACAGGAACGATAACGGGGCGGGCGAAGCCGCGGATGGCCTAGCGCCATCTCTCAATATTTATCTGTAACTTTGTTAATCTCTGTTAACTCTGTTAATCTTCTAATTATAACAATTATTTGAATAGCTATCTTTTTCTTAATAGTGATATTAGTACTTTAATATTTTTTATGAAGTTGTAACCGCCCAACGAAGTGGGCACGGGTCAACTAGTATATATAAAATAAATTAAATGTAATGAATGTAATGAGTAAGTAATTTAATCAAATCAAATCAAATAATAATTTATAAAACTTAAATAAATAGCAGGTTACAAGATAACTTATATTGCTAATAACACAATATTGGTGCGCTAGGTCTAGGTTATCTGTATCCCGGTTCCCAGCACCCTCCTCCAGCCAATTAACTACGAACAACGAATACAAGAGAGTATATACATTTCAAATGAGTCAGTTAACTGTCTGAGGTCAGAGCGATACGAGGCCATGCATTCTTATAAATAATATAGTAATTAATATTATAATACGCTTTCTTTAAAATCCCTCTATGTTTTTGAAGAAATAATTGCCTTTATGTACTTTATATTTCTCAATAGGTAGTTTTGTAGCATATTCAGGAAGCTTATTATAGAAGCGCACCGTGTGGGGAACACGGTGCGCTAAATAAATTATGTATAATGTCTGGCTTTTTAGTTGTGAGTGTAGTATTGGGTATGTTTTTTTGGTCCAACATGGAAATTGTGAGGTAAGTAGGTATTTGCCTAAAATAACTTTTTATAAGCTAAGTATAATAATCAAATAATATTTTGCAATTGTGCAATATGGTCTATTGCATATAAGGTCTATGAAGTATGGCAGTATGCATTAACATATGGAGTGTCGTTGGCCAAGGACTAATTTACTTTTTTTATCGGATACTAGAGATTTTGGTATCTGACCTCTAGTCATTTTTATCCTTACTAACTTGTGCGTGGTTTGATACGCGCTTAGCTAGGTTACTTATCGAATTGTGTCGACGCGTAAATTAGGCGTAAATTACATTTATCTCCGATTATTCGAGGTTTTACCAATACTGGTTGAGTACTCATGTTAGCCGGGAAGGCCGGGCTAAAACGGTTCGCGAGCCGGAGATGGTTATTGGGCTTACTTTGTCCATTCCATGCTCTATCCTATTGGAACCAGTTTTCACAAGACGAATTACAATTACGTACGTTCAGTTTCTATCATAATATATAAACAGAAGGCTAATGGAATGGAAAGAGCATGGTTTCGAGGTTTTTCTCTATAACCAAAGTGAAGCCCCAAAACCATGCTCCTCTGTGTAAATACACGCACCCACGCATACACATCCACCCAAACTGTGTTCCTTGCTCTTAGTATATGCAAACATACTTGTACAGTATTCTGTCATTTTGTCGTCTAGTTAAAGCTATCTTACAAATAAAACATTAACATATTCCGTGACAAAAAAGTGTCACAGAATCACGATTTATTTCAAATAACACCATTTTTTATATATAAGTCGTAAATTATATTGGTTATTATACAACGTTATCGAACGCACTTGACCTAAAGCGTGAGGGTTTTGAACAAAGATTATTGAAAATGACGTGACAAACAAGGAGTAAACAGATCAATTTCTGTATACATGTGTGTATCCATGGGTGTGGGTATTTACACACGCGAGCACGGTTTTGAGGCTTTATTGTGGATGATCACGGTGCTCCGTCTTTATGTTTATTTGGTCTGAGGTTTCTATTCATATGACAGCATGTATGACAATCAACATCAACCTTTCATAATACCAATTCATCAATAGTAACTGAAAACGATTAGTATCAAAGTTTTGATAGTATCAGAATTCCATAATCGCCCTGCTGTTGTATGGTCTCCATACAATTCCTAAATGTTTCCATTGAAGTAATATCCTTGTTGATGTCGTGGCGTCATAGTTAGAAAATAATTGCTCAAAAATTGCCTGTGTAAGCGCATCTTTATGATTGCCCTGGAACCCAATATTGGTTTGCCTAGGGCAATGGATTTATCAAAAATCATTTGCCTGCCCTTATCCTCTGGGGGTCGGCACAACAACAAACAATATTTGTCTGTGTAAGCGAATCTTTATGACTGTCCTGGAACCCAATATTGGTTTGCCTAGGGCAATGGATATATCAGAAATCATTTTCCTGTCCTCTTGAGGTCGGCAAAACAACAACAACAACAACAGCAAACGATATTCTTCAATAACAGTCACTCCGTTCTTACACATATCACATTCCTCACAGTCTCTCCATCTTACTTAGAACTATCTTTACACAATCAAATCCATTATTGTTATTGTGATGACTGATGACACTTGGTCCTTACAGGAGACTAGGTACACGCTATTTACAAAATTACTGGAAGCATCAATTTTTCCTGGCAACACTATGGTACCCAAAAACATTGTATAGCAGTGACACATGTCATACTTGACATTTTTACAAATGGAAACCGGTTCGATGTTTGGAGCGGGGCAGAAATATTTTGCGTAAGTTTTAAATTTGTTTTTACAATTTGCCTGTCAACACTATGGTACACAAAAGCATTGTGTAGCAGTGTCACCTGTCAGACTTGACACCTTTAGAAACGCTTTGATCGTTTGAGCGGGGCTGAAATATTTTTTGTTAGTTTTAAATTCGTTTTTTCGAGGGGATTCACTGTTTGTAATTTCATGAAATAACATAGCACTTCTCAAATTAATATTTTTTACTCGTGCTGTTGCATGTTTTATTTAGTACGTCTAGTACGAGTTTTACAAAATACGTAAACAAATATACGTTTACATGAAAATCAACACTTAATTATACGTTAAGAGTTTTATCTAACAAACAAGTTGTTATGTCAAGTTAAGACGTAACTGACGTAACTTTATGAAAACCAGAGCTTTACGCTTCATGAAAATGTTCTAACTAAAGAATTTTGTGTAGCGCAGAATAAAGTGACATAATTACTCATTTATAAAGAAAATCTGTATTTTCTTGGCATAAATACGAACAAGTCTTTTAGTTTTGTTGACCAAGAGGAAGGATTTACAGACATTTTGTCTCGAAGCTGGGACTTGAGTGGAGATAAGAGGCTTAAACCCACTTCGAGATCGAAAACACGGGGACTTACCTGCTTTTGTGGGTAGTATTACGTTTGCCTGTAACTTTACCACATCGAAATTATAGTACCTATGTACGAAACCCTGGAGCACGTAGAAAAGTTCCAATAGATATATTTGTTGTAAAGTAATGGCAATATGGACGATGATAATGTAGACGATTAAGTAAAATCGCGGATTAAGAATGGACGAGATTAGTACAGGGACTCAGCGATCGTACAAACGCACGGAGACCTTTAAGTAGTGGGTGTAGTCGGGTTGCAGATGCGCTAGGGAGCCAACACTGCTGGGTAGCATTGGCTACCTAGTGCAGGACTTCCATTGAAACCTGATCAGAGGAGGCAGTGATTTATGTACTTTACTTCATTTTAGATCAGTACATATTATAAAAGTCCACCGCCGTTTCTGTCTGACGGTCTGAACGCGATAAACTCAAATACTACAAAACGGATTTTCACTAATGAACGGAGTGACTCATTAGAAAGATTAAGGTATATAATTCACCTGTGCGAAATTGGAGTGGCTTGCTAGTACATTAAAAATGTAAATTTTAGGTGACCTCTCTTGGTGGTTCTGTGTAATTTATTCATTTATTTTATTTATTGTACAAAATCCACAGCTCTTAAAATAGTCAACACAAAATTTAAATTTATAATC
Source organism: Lampropteryx suffumata (assembly GCA_948098915.1). Taxonomy (NCBI): domain Eukaryota; kingdom Metazoa; phylum Arthropoda; class Insecta; order Lepidoptera; family Geometridae; genus Lampropteryx; species Lampropteryx suffumata. The sequence goes on from OX402544.1 coordinate 23,630,749, forward strand.
GACAGCCAATAACAGATTTAGATTATAATTAACAAAATAAACCGACAGTAATCATTGGTGTGATGCTTGTATGTATGTGTGTGTGTATGTGTGTGTGTGTGTGTGTGTGTGTGTGTACGACGATGTATGTTTGTGTTGGTGTGTGTGTGTGTTGTTTGTTTGTGTAAAAAATAAACTTTGAGCACACTACCTACCTTGCACCTAAAAACCATTTTTACTACTGTGAAAAATATCGACAGAGCTGAAGCTTTTGTTATAGGTTCAATGCATTCTACTTACAAGTGAATTTTGAGCATACGAGAAAGCAAAACTGAAAACAAATTAGTGTATCTTGTTCTAATTCAAGGACAGCAAAAGGATAAGGTTATGGATAGTCAATCTATCTGCTTACTTTGGGGCCAGATGATGTGTGAAATGTCCGGGATTATTTATTATTTATTTATTTATTGCATAAACATGCAGGAACGACATATCAGTCAGTCTGCGACGATCCTCTAAGGTTGTGAGACGATAATTCATGATTCTTCATAGTCTTTAAATCTTTGGTAACAACGATAGTTTAATTGCTTAATAAACCGAAGCTGTATAATTTAAACATTCTGACTATATGTTCTATACTGAGGATACCAAATAATACCACGGTATTCATGAATGCATCTAAAGTAACTGTTAATACAAGACTTTGAGACAAATCACGTTAGAGAAGAGGCGAATCTTAGGATAAACCCTGAACTTTTATATGCCTTACTGAAAACACTTGTGATGTGATTCGAAAAGAATAGTTTAGCGTCCATCAATACTCCTAAATCTCTGACTGATGTCTAATTAACTAATTTTACTCTATTCATTTCATAATTAAATTTAAAAGGTTTAATTTTGGGAGTAAATTACACTTAATGGCATTTACTAGTGTTAATACTGATGCCGTTACTTATATAGTAGACAGCACAAAGCCTGTCTAGACCCTCTTGAAGCTTAGCGTAATCTGTAGAATTACCTGCCTATTTTTACGAAATTTTAGTATCATCAGCATACATAAGAAAATTTGCATGATGTAGGCACTTGACAACATCATACAGGTAAGATGCATACAAATAAAGCCCCAGTATTGAACCTTGCGGAACGCCTGAGGAAATCTCTACAAAGACAGAACAAAAACTACCTACAATGACTGCCTGACATCGGTTTCGCAAGTATGATTATATCCACCTCAACAACTTTCCAAGTATGCCAAGTACAGAATCTACACGAAAAACCATTTTTCAAAGTCCATGTAGACCACATCATCATGAGAACCACCATCCATACCATCACTCACATACTCCAGAAAAACACCCAAATGAACGGCCCTTTACAGAGCCATGTTGCTCAACAAGAATAGAGGCTGATATTATAGGGTATATATGTGTATGAACCACTCGCACAAACATTTTACTAATTACATCGAGCAATGAGATCGGCCAAAAATTTTCTATTGGAATCTTTGAACCTTTTTTATGTACCGGAACTATGTGAGCTTTCTTCCAGATGTTTGAAAAATATCCTTTCTAAGAAATTTACCAAAAATTTGTACAATTTGTACCGAGTACATGTTGCTATACTTAGTTGGAAATGGCACAAATTAAACTTTTAAACAAACTTTTTAGTCTCATTTGTTCCAATAGGCAGCTAATGGAACATTTGCTCCATCAATTAAACTAGCAATGGGATTAGTGGGAAGGTCAAACTCACTATAAACGTATTCTTTTAACTTTCACGATCAGAACTCGTTGGTTTACCCTCCATCTTATTACGTAATACATGATTGTCTTTTGACAACTGTCATCTCTGCTTCATCTACTTTCTGTTATGATGATACGTTTGAAATAATGACCTGAAAACGCACTGAGACCTGAAACCCGCTGAAACAATACAAAAACGTTAATTGTACTATTGTTTCAGCATTACTGCATTGTTTTGTTACTTTTAAGGAGCTGTGGCTGCTTAAAATATTCATAACAATAGCCGCGGAATATCCAACAATGAGTTGTGGTTTCAATTATGAGGGCAATTTAACTTTGACGAACTCATTATTTTCTTACGAAACTTAATAAAGCGGGCAGCTGCATCAATAATCAATAGCCATCAATACTAATGCATTTTAACTAGCAATAGACATATCTTGTACTGGTACATTGGTAGGTATCTAAAAAAAAATACCTTGTATCGAATAGGACTTTAGTAGGTATTGGGTAGGTTTCTAACAATAATACTATTGATTATTATGTGTATCGGGTAGAATATTGGTTTGATCTATAACATTATATGTATCGGGTAGGTACTCTGGCAGGTATTGGGTAGTTATTTAACGATAGCACTATATGTATCGGGTAGGGCTTCAGTAAGTATTGGGTAGGTATCTAACAATAGTACTTTGTGTATCGGGTAGGAATTTGATAACTACTATCTTTTTTAAATTTGAGAAAGTCCGTCGAAACTACAAAATTGCACAGTTTGCTGTGTACAGCAGCAAAAAAGGGAGTAATTCTGTTAGTTTCCGTAAGCTAGATTGGTATACACAGCCGAATGACAGCTTTTGACGTGTTTTCGCATTCTGGTAATGAACAACCGCTCAGTTTACGCTACGTTTACGAAGTCGCCAACGATCGATCGAATGATTTCTTTTGTTTGATCATAGAGATAACAGAATAGGTTTTTAGGTAATTACTGAACTGTATGTGGAGCCGAAACGTAGATGGATTGGAATAGAGCGATAACTGTTGTAACTTAACATAATTACCCCCAGGTAGTGTACAATAGACGAAGGAAAACATATTGACGGAGAGCCAGGCATCTAAGAAGTAGGTGCGAGTAATGTGCTAAGACAAAGAAAATGTATTCTTATTGTATTTCCTTAAGATAAGATATTCTCCAAAACAATCACTAAATCACTAAAAACTAATTCATTTGCTTTCATCCTTTGAGTCTTAGGTTTGTATTTTATTTTCCATTCTTAGATCCTCGCCAAACTTATTAGCACTTTGTACAATAACAAAAATACAATAACAAAAATCTGTAGAATAACAAAAAAATCCTTCAAAACCGGTTAACAATTGGCGAAAAGGTTAAAAACCATACAAAAAACAAAAACAAATTCAAGTATTTCACATTCAAAATATTCGTGAGTTGTAAATTGGAATTGCGAAACGGGTGCTTTCATCGACGAAGTAAAACATGAGTAAAAAATTATTGATGTATATGGCAGGTATGTAGTAGATACCTCCTCTTTTTTACTGCACAAATGAGCCTCCATATAATGTATTTATATTAATGAGGTCAAGTTTTTTAGCGGCTTATCCCGCTAAGAAACTTGACCTCAGCCGAAGCTCGGAAAATAAAATAAAATAAAGTATTAACCCTAAATTTAACAAAAACCATACGTTTAAAGTGCATGATGAACGTTGGGGCAGACTGGTTCTAGGAGCTAGGAGGGGCTCTGATATTCGTAATGCAACGGGCATGGATTTTAGGAGGAGAGTTGAAGATCGAGCTAAGTGGCGTGCCATGGGAGAGGATTATGTCCAGCAGTGGACTGACACGGGCTGATGATGACCTTTACTTAAATCATCACTTTATTGCAGGACAATTCTCCGATGTGGCAAGGAGAAATTGTCTATTTGATCACAATTCCGCTAAGTACGATGGTTCAGTTGGTTAAAGCGTCATGGGATCACATTTTTAGTGTTTCGAAGACCAACAAGGAAACCCTTTAGTTTCATCAGTCTGACTGTCTGTCAAACTTTAATCAGAGCCTAAAACTAGTGAATTAATCTGCGCGGTTTAAACCGCGCTTTTATGTAGTCTATTTTTAATTATTTTCGAAGTCCGTAATCACATTTCATGTTCCACACAAAAGGGCAAAAAACATTTTTTAAAATCAAGTGAGGCCTAACTCGCAGACTAACGTGATAAAATTTTGCGAAGAAATATTTGGCTCAATCAGAGTTATGCAGTTTAGAAAATAGCTTCTTGGGGGCTACTTCTTTAATAGCCCATTTCATAAAATACCTCCCGTATTACATGAAATGGGGTGAATTATTTTTTCTTTAATTTTTTACCCCATCAAGTGGTAAATTGTTTGGATAGGTACTTTTTAAGATGAACCGCTGTATTTTTTCAAAACATTCGATATACATATATTTTTTAATCATATTAAGATAAAGAAATTATATAGAAAATTATCACATCACTTGGCGCAGTGGGCTAAGATTTGGCTCAGACGCAGAAGGTTGCGGGTTCGATTCCCACCGCGGGACAAATGTCTGTATCTTCTGCAAGTATTTGTTTCGGTTCTAGGAGTTTAATGTATAATATGTACGTAGATATTTAGAAAAAAAATACAAGTCGTACAAGTAGTATATCGGTCATGTGGTACCCATAACATAACACAAGCTCTGCTTACTTTGGGGCCAGACGATGCTGTGTGAAATGTCTGGGATTATTTATTTATTTAACTATAACATATGTAGCTATAAATTTTTACAATTAAAAACAATTCTGAAATCTATATTTTTGACCTGAACATTAGTCATTCTTATCATTACTGACTTCGTACGCCACTTCACTGATCCCCCACACAGCCACATAACGTAATAAATGTTTTATTTATGAACTAACGCATTTATTTGTCCGCCTCGGCAAGTAAGAACTACAGTAGCGAGTTAAGCTAGATAAAAAACATAGAGCGCCAAGTAGAAGCTAGGGACAGTACGAAGATTTTGAATACCTAAACTGCTTACTGGTATTTTTAACAATACCACATTTCGAAACAGCTTGTATATACTAATAGAGAACACCGACGCAAACTACTATAGGTACTAGGTAGATAAGGTAGACGTTATATTATACCAAACCGTGTAAACAAACATCTTGCTCGCACGACCTAGGAATTTAACAGTACATTTTGGTGCACATTTCACACATCACCATCTAGCCCTAAACTAAGCAAAAGCTCGTACTATCGGAACCAGATAACTGATAGAATAAATTCTTGTAAACACATACTTAAGATACTTTATGACACACAGTCAGAACAAACATATTGTACATCACAAATGATGGCTCTGGTAGGGGATTGGTCGAACCCACAACCTAATGAGAGAGTTAGGAACTACCAACTGACTTGTGAAGCCAGTTCAATAATGTGTGGTATTTAATGGTGTACGGATCCGCCATAACCATAGTTGAATTAAAACTAGGACTTCTTTCTTATTAGTTAGAGGCCAACACTGACGCTGGATTTTATAGACCGCTCGAATACCTTCGTCAAAGCCTAACTAATTTTGAAAAACCAGGACCGACAGCTGATCGTGGCTCCCAAAACACGAAAACGCGCAGATTAGATAAAATTAACAAATAATCTCGCAACAACTAGCCAAAATTTCGCAAACACTTTCAAAATTGATTTGTTCCAACACCAATTTCATGGAACACCAACAAAAGATACACAATATAGAACAAAAAGGTACAAGTAATTACAGTACCAGCTTTTAATTACAGGTGAACGTCATGCAAATAAACTTGTTAGCTTAATATTCCGTACTATTAATTAAACATAAATTAAACTGTCCACAAAGGAAAGTAAATAGTATTTATTGCAAATAAATAATATTATATAATAAAAAAATAAAAGGGTAAACAGATTTTGTAATAAACCGAGTCCCAAAGTGAAAACCGAATTAATACAAATAAAGCAGAGTCAAATAGAGGTACAAAACAAGAGCTGGCAGCCATATTAGCCCTGGATTTCACCGGGACTCGGCCGGGCTTTTTGAGCTCTTTGTTCAATCGAAGCATCCGAGCTTAATTCACGATCCTTTTGTAACGTGATGAAAAAAAGTTGTCAAATTGTCAAAGGCACGTCGAAAGCTTTCGAAATGTATCGGTAAATTGTTTTTGTCTATTTACGATTCAAACAATGGATGCATATCCGGTTGTCCGTTTGGCGTTCACATTTTTTGCGCGCGGCATACGGAACTGATACCTTGTAGTAGAAACGAGTGTTTGCAGTCAAAAATATTAGATAAGTTTTTTTAGTAATAAATAACAAACTTGCATTTGGACCGGGAAAATTTTACAATGATTGAAGAAACCGTCATGAAACTGAGTTTTGATTTTCGGTGACACTAAAGTTTTACACTTATTATTGTCTATACTAAAACTATAAGGAGGAAAGTTTTGATTGTTTATTTGTTTGTATTGAATAGGCTCCGAAACTACTGGACCGATTTGAAAAATTATTTTACCGTTGGAAAGCTACACTATCCCAGGGTGACATAGACTACTTTTTATTCCGGGAAAATTGGTCTGTTTTGGGAAAAATCTTCAACGATCTGATAAAACTTACTTGGATGACATTTATCCAAGTAAGTAAATGTCATCCAAGTAAGTTTTATCCAATCGACCATAACTGCTGAGACCGTATTGTATGTATGATTCTACAAATGAGTTATAAAGCATAAGTTGAACTTTAAAGGATTGTTAAGAATAGTTTTGTTAAAAAAACTGCCTAAGCTTAATACAAACTCGTTCAACGTGATATATCCAATTAAATTTACTATTTTATCAAATCCAAGTATGATTGTTTTAAAACAATGTCAATGTATAATCTACGACTCGAATTGTTTGCACTTATGGTCGTAGGTTTTTTTACGAAATACTTAAATTATTATACTAATAATTTGTTTTTACCAAGCCGGTAAAAGTAACCAACATTTTACCAACATTTAATGCATTTGCTCATGACATTTATGTAAATAAAAAATGCAAGGGACCTAAAACTGGAACTTGTGCCGTACCTCCTGTTACTGACATGAATTTACTGCTAGTGTCGTTTACTCTTACAGTAAAGGTACGGTTATTAATTTTATTTTCACACAAAGTCAACACAGGACCAATCTCTTTTTTTCACAAAGTTTGATTTCGATTCCATCAATCCATACTATAACGTTTTTTTTTTAATTTGTTTTATTGTTTTAAATGTAATAAATATACGTAAATAAATTTAAAAATACTTTTAGGTGAACTCATTTCTTTTGTCATTTCCATTCTACTTTTTTAACTCGCTAACAAGAATGCCATAGTTCACTAATAGTTTCGTTACACCCTGTATACGCTGGGGCATTGAAAGTGAACTGTCGATGTAGATAAACACCTCAATGGCCAGCCAGTACCCCCGAAAAGTTTTGTTGATGTGTGGTCAGCTCCGTGAACTATTTCACAACATCTAGTCAGCAGAAAATTATTTTATGTTTCATGAAATTAATTTTCTTCGTCACGAATAAGGTTAAGAGTAAACCAGCCGAAGCCGAATACAAACGTCGAAGGATGATCACATCACCGTCTGGTGTGATCATCCAAAACTAAGAATGATAAATGTCGACCTATGTGGCGCAGTGGACTAAGGTTCGTCTGAGACGCAGAAGAATTGTTTTTGCAGAGATAATTGTTTGAATGATCTGCAAGTATTTGTCTCGGGTCTGTGTGTTTCTACATATGTATAATATGTATGTATTCATACAAAAAAGTGTAAGTAGTGTATCAGTCATGTGGTAGGTACCCATAACACAAGCTCTGCTTATTTTGGGGTCAGATGACGCTGTGTGAAATGGCTGGCAATATTTTTTTTATATCAATTTATCTTACCATAATGCTTGTATCGTAACAAAAACATAAAAATAGGTTTGAAAGATACACGCCTTAAAATAAACGTATTTCAACATTGGTTCTAGCGCATCTTAGGGCTTAAATAAATAACATAAGAAATACGCAATATCTAAAATGAGTACACATGCTCAAATAACTTTATTTTGAATAAACACATTCAGTCGTTTTTTTCATGAGAATCCTTGAGCCAAAATGATCATGATTTTTACGCTGTCGTTTTATGTACATATCAGTTTAATCGAATCATACGATTATAAATTATAATCATACTATATGTTTACAGCACATCACTATCCTATGTGCATATCTACTTACAAAAAAGCATGCTGTGTAAGCATGCTATTTCGTTTTAGCTGCGCCCACTCACAACTTAGTGGCGCTGAGTAGTGTACCTAACGTTCACAAATCTAGCTGTTATAACAATCTAGCTAAACTCTGCAAGCTGAGTTTATTGATATTGTGTTATTGTATTGTATATTATTCGTAATAATTTCTACATAGTTGCTTGTTAAATGAATCTCTGTATCGAACAAAATATCTATGGTAGGTACACACTTTGCGAGGAAAAAAAACAATCCCACTTTAATCTTAAGTGTACTTGTTACCGGGGATTCAAATTAATATTAGAATTTTTAAATTAAATTGATGCAAAATTTAAAAGTAGTATCTGCAGTTTTTTTTAATAATACAATAACACAAAATAAATTAACAACAAAGCATATTAGGATTTCTTTTTAGTGTATTTTTATAATATCTACTACATCTACTAGTAACTTTTATAGAAAAGTATAGGTACTTTGCTATAAAGTACTTTGCTTTGACTCTAAGGCTGGAAGGCTATGGGAAATCCGGTTGACGAGATTACAGACAAAGAGCACTCTCAGAAAACCAGGAAGACACCTTGTTAAGGAAAGCAGTGAACGAGGAAGTATTGTACTTCCTTCGATATTAAATTTTTTTGTGAAAGCTTTCACCACTCCACGACCACGATACCATAGAATATCATATTAATCTAGAACGGAAATTTATTCACAGTTTTTTCCTTCTTGTCACTAGTTATTTCTAGCTAGTGCGGTGAAAGGATTAAAGTGCGCCTCAGAGGCTCCTTTCGTGTACTTAGGTAAGCCGTAGGTAAGCTCTCGACCTTGCCGACAGGACCCGCAGGAAAGATGAATCAGTACATGCGGTGTTGGTTCGGTTGCAGGTGCATAACGGCTGGCACCAAGCCGGGCTTGTTTCAAGTTTTCCTTTTCTATTGCTAGCTCTTCTGTTAGTCAGCAGGGGGACTAATCCCCAATAATTTGAAGATTATCGCAGTCGTCTCCATCACTAGTCTCCAAGCAGCACTCATCTGGCAACAGTTCCACGTAGAAATCCTCACTCGAAGTGTTTTATAATTCAGCGAAAATTACCAACCCGATTATTATTAATTCAAGTAATAATTACAAATATACAGTTTTGCTATCTAAGGCTCGTTTGAAACGATTTATAGATAGCTAAACTGATTCAATCACTGCCAGAGGGCAATGTTCCCAAGACACTGGTGTGTCATTGCCACGTTGAATGGCCAGATAGAAGCCAGCTCTTGGATCACGCAATCACCAGACGCATCTAGAACTAATCTTTGTTATAATAATAACGACTCCTACGTCTTTCCGTCAACATGACAGGATGATTTTATAATATAAATTTACAAGACGAGACGTTTAATTTTTAAAGTGCTTTAAGGAAGCTCATTCAACCTCAAAGCCTTGATATCATCTTATGCATGAAAGTTTAATATTGAGACGCTTGCTATGTAAATGAAATTATTAAAATGTTACATGAATTTACCAATACTTTACGTAAAATTGTTAGTAATAGTGTTCGACTAATATCAGTATAAAGAAAACTATTACTAAGCCTTGTGTACGTCTTTTATTACGCAGTGGATCATTATAAATCTCATCATCATTGGCCTTCGTTCATCTATTGAAGATGTCAGTAAAGTTACAGAGCAGTCAATTGTAATTGAAAACATTCGTTCATGGATCCACTCCAGCATGCTGAGGTGATGCTGAGCCATTTTTAATGATCCTCAGCTGATCGTTATGGAGTACAGCGGTAAAAGTAAAAAAACTCTTAAAAACTCAATAACAATAAAACTCAATAATCAAAACATACTAGAATAAACTAAACTAGAATGAACTAGACATATTATGTTGGTATTAAAAAACAAATTAGCATTGAGTATATTCAATTCCCTTAACAAGGTTTATAAATTCATCAAATCTCAACATTTCCTGCAATTATGACGATAGTTCATGAAAAGGGTGGTTGGGTGCTTGGCGTAAGGGTGAGGGGGTGGTAAGTAGGCGTGGCTTGACTTGCGCATGTATGCGTTACACGGATGCACACAAACGTCCTAACGCACACAAGTTACACTTGCACTTGTAGTGGTGCCTGCACTCAAAGAAGACCCTTAATGGTCTTACTTTTAAATGCCGTGATTAGGCAGTGCTTAATGCAACTTAAACACTGCTTAATTACTAAGATTCGTGCTGTCACCATTACGTGCTCTTTAGTCTACTAAAGAGATGGCGCTATTTTAAAGTGTTATTTACTTTTGTCCGACGTTGAGAGACATTTATAATAACTGATAATTTTGACAGAAATCTGGAAGCGGAAAATTTCTTAATAAACGTCCAATAAAAAATATAGGTACATATTGGCCTCAATTCTGTTGGCACCAACCTAACTAATTCTAGCTAAAATTAGGTTTTGAATTGTCAAATTAACCTTTGGTATTCTGCTGCTACCAACTCATCCTAATTTAATGTTATCTAACTTAATTAAGCGTTCCTAATTTAGTTAGATGGTACCAACCGAATAGGTTTTACAAATGCTATGACTAACTAAATATATTTTAGACAATACCTAATTTTAGGAATGAACCAACCGAATTGACACCATTGTATAGTTTTATGCAATCGCTAACATTTAATGATATTTGTTTGTCAAAGATGAAAAATAAATCAAAAGTCCACCCTTCTTGATTGGAAAGCACTACAAATTTTAATTTCCGGCTGAAAGCGCGTTCGGCAGGAAAATAGGCATCACGGTTCAATATAAAATATATCGTCAATTGTTCGCTTGTACTATCCAGGGGACCGATTCCATTTAACTTTATTTTCAAATACTAACAGACTTATGATAATGTCAAAGCGCTCATCGCATAGCTGACATAGTCGATCCAAGTTATATAATTTAAATGACTATGTTATTGATAGGAATGCATGGCCTCATATCGCTCTACCCTGAGACAGTCAACCGACACATTTTAAATGTATAAACTCTCTTGTATTCGTTTTTCGTAGGTAAAATTTATAGATAAGATTCGTAGTTATTTTTTTTTACTTAGGAAAACAAACAGTCTCTTAATACTATAACTATGAACTAATTAGATAACAAACAATTAATTGTTTTCGCATATCGAGTCTAAAGCTTGCTCACATAAAAAAAACAAAATATGACTTAAACAAAAAAAAAGAGAATGAAAATGAAATGAAAATGTTTACATCTATATAAAATAATATAACAGATAAAGAGAAAATAACAAAATTATCGTAAAAAGTGTTCAGAAGACATGCTAAACCAGCGTTCCGCTAAGACACCTTTATTTTAGGTGGTTTACTGTTTAATAGGTCAAGTTCAGGGATGTCAGCCAGGTTGTTATATGCGATTACCGCTCTGCTAAAGTAAGATTTTTTTCTATAATTAGTTGAACTAAATGGCACTGCTACAAGGGAGTCTAACTGACCTGCTTGGGATTTTCAAATTTAAATTTTGAAGTAGCTGCGGGGAGTCTTTTTTACTTTGCGCTATTTTACTAAGGAAAATCTTCCTTAGTAAAATAGCGCCAAGTAAAATAGACTCCAATTTCAATAGAATATCAATAAACTTATTAATAATAATAATCTTTTTTTTAAGAATATATTATAAGATGGATCATGCAAAAAAGCGTTAGGACCAGGAAGAGTTTCTAACCAGTTCATCTCGAGCTTGTGTTAGAAGGATTTGGCACCTAAATTCACCTAGTTTATTAGACGTTTCATAGTGATCCTTGTGATTGTATTGAATAAAGTGTCTTCGACTAACAAATTAATATAGGTAAATAAAAAAATATCTATTAATAAATTTATTTGCAAGATTTATGGTTATGACCTTGCAAAGTTAACGGTAAGTACTATTCATTAAAAATGATTAGTTAGTATTTAGAAACTTAATGAGTACCTATATATCACCCTTTTTTCTATTTAACATATTTAACAAGAAAAATAATTACAGAAATGGACAGAATAATATAAAATACATGTTTAACTGTTCAGCTATTTAAGGACCGTTTAAAACGATCTATAGATAGCTCATATAACAAGGAATGAGACTAATCGATTGCTTGTGGGTCGTTGATATACCATTCTAGCAGTTTCAGTTTATATTATTACAGATTATATCTAATACATACATTAAATTAATAAACAATTTGGGATATTTCACTTAGCCCATATAGGCAACAATTAATAAAATGAGATTCAGGACGAGATCATACATGTTACATAAAAAAATATCACATATTTAAGTAAATCTATTGTCATTATATAATTGTTTTAGTAATATTCTTGTAAATACTTTACTTTATAACACCAAGTACATCAGTCACGTGGTTCCCAAATCACAATCTTATAATTTGCAATTGTCGAGTCTGGGTGTTTTTCTATGCATAATATATATAGAACTTCCAATAGATAAACACCTAGACCTGGGACATATTTGCTAATCATACAACTATTTGTCCCAATTGTGTTTGTTTTGGGAATGGATCCAACAAACTTCTGTCTCAGGCGGGCGTTCTGCCACTGTGCTGAGGAAAAAAAGTGTTGCAAAGTCGCATCCTGCATGGTAACTTCCTCCACGTGATTCGCAAGTTCATTTTCAAATATCTACTTTGTACTGTACTTTTTTTAATATTTATTTACAGAAATAATTACAGAAATGTACAGAATAATATACCATAATATTATATACACGTGAAACAGTTGAGCTATCTAAGGACCGTTTAAAACAATCTATAGATAGCTCAACTGATCCAGATCACTGCCAGAGGGCAGCGTTCCCAAGATACTGGCGGCGTTGCCACGTTGAATGGCAATGCTAATACGCTGAGCCAGATAGGAGCCAGCCATTAGGTCACGCAATGTATCTACCAGACGCCGTGAAATAATTTTGATAACGCGGAGACCTCCTGTTTCCCATGTATGTTTATCTATATATATATATATATATATATAAGGCGCTGTATGAATGTATGTTCTCTATGTAGACTCCGAAACAGCTGATCCAACTTCGATGAAATTTTTAGGAAATCTTCATATTGACCTAGTAGGCGATCCTGTGAAGTGTGGCAGCGATCGGATCAACAAAACTTTTTTGTTGCATCAATAACTTTTGGTATGGATATAGATTGTATCTTCGGACATAGGCTACTTTTTATGTATGTAGTATGCGTGCGAAGCCACGGGCAGGAGCTAGTATACACATATATACATACGTTTGTGACTCAATCACGCCGTAACGCAAACATAGAAAATGAAACTTTTTATGAAGGTACAACTCGCACAAAGCCGCGGGGGGGAAGCTAGCGTTAAATTAATTTATTGCGTTTCATTTTGATTTCGAACGCTGTTCCTCGCAGACGGACGGCGTTGGCACAACAACAATTGAAATAGCGGTTCTTGCTATTTTAATTATTGTTGTTGTTGTTTTAACAAAAAATCCACAATTTCCTGTTTATTTACTTAAAAGGTTTAATTGCTTGTTGCCTCTAGTTTATTAGTTCTGAACAAACATCTATTTACAAACTCCAATAAAAATATTATAAAACATTGTTTCAAATAAAATCAAAATGCAATTCTACGGGAATTACCTTGGTCTTTTAAGGCATTGCAAAACATTACCTGTTCACACGCTAGTTAAATATACGTCGCTTAAGGAACTACATATTTTGTATTGAATCGCTTCGTAAATAAATCAAACAACCCGTATACTCGTACACGCGAGCATTAATAATAATAATAATGAACTTTATTGAGAACATAACATTTCATGATGTACAAACTAAATTAATGCTACAGCTACAAAGTCATTATGTTCTGCAAACGGCGGTCTTATCGCATATGGCGATATCTTCCAGACAACCTTTAACTAGGCTAAACTTATTCTAGAAGGAAATTCAGGTGTCGATAAACCAACTACAAGGTTCAGCGTGTTGGGTATTTGCCAGCCCCCGAACTAGTTGGAAACTGTATCTCAGTTGCTCAGAACCGGTTATGTGTACCTCGCAATTACAATGCATACGGCGGCGGCGCGGCGAGAGAACAGGTAGGCATATGCACCCTAAACAAATGAATGATTTACCTGTTAACATACACGAGAGTATTACGCAAAGTAATATTAAACTAAAAGCAAATTTTGTAGCTAATTTATAAAAATACTAATAAATGACCTATCCACCTTCCGACTTACCTAACAATTTATTTTACTATACGAAATGTACTTACCCAGTTCCAGTTTTTATATTGGTCAGTTCATACTTTGGTTAATGAGTTAAGTAGATATTGTTTTTTGTACCTACTTGCCTAAGTAGTACCAACACTAGTTTTAATATATTGTGTTGACTTATTGTAGTATTTACATTACAAACCTTAGTGGGTTTTTGTCCTATATTTACATATATTTTGTAAACTATTTCATGACAAATAATAATAATAATAATACCGGACATTTCACACAACATCCCCCCAAAGTAAGCAGAGCTTGTGTTATGGTTACCACATGACTGATAAACTATCTACTTATATACTTTTTTATAAATACATACATATATATTACACATATATACATACATATATATTACATTATACATATAAACACACAGACCCGAGATAAATACTTGCAGATCATACAAAAATTTGTTCCGCGGCGGGAATCGAACCCGCAACCTTTTGCGTCTCAGCCGGGCCTTGGCCCACTGCATCACAGAGGTCGTCGAAATAAATTAAAAAAGAGAGTTTTAACCGTGTGTCTATTAGCACTTATCCTACTTATCCATAAGCAGTTCTAAACGTAATTATATAATGTTTCAGATTGAAATACGCCATAACACTTATTTTTGTTTTTATAATACGAAATTAAAAATAGAATTTAAATAAGTAATATATATTGAGAAGCTATTTTAAGAATAATTAATGAGTTTGGATGTTTTTCTCAAATACTCTCGCGGTTTCATTTTCCATGATCCCAGGATTATAAATAAAACCTAAGTGAATTCTATTTGCATACCTTTGAAATTTAATGAATTGAGTCGTTTTTTTTAAACGGAAGCAAGCAGCCAGGTCTGCCGGTAGCAAACTAGATCAAAATAAGACCTTATTGAAAGACATATTAATTTATTTTAACTCCCAGCTCAGCTTATTATTCAAATTCAAATTTCAAACCGAGTTCATTTTGAAAATCTTACATGTTAGGTGAGTTTAGGTGCCGGTTCCTCCTATGCCAAGAACAAGATGAATCTGGCAAGAAACTCGTCTTACAAATAAACAAATAAAATAAAATAAAAGTATCAGTACTTTTCAAAAAAATAAGTTATATTATAACAAATTTCAAAATAGGTAGTCTTAATGGGACATCCTTGTTATGACTATTATATCAGTTATCTTGTTTCAATGATGGCTAGATAGTGATGTGGGAAATGTTCACCAATATTTAATTAATATTGTATAGCTTTGTTCATTAAACTAAGGCGCGGTAAACTATAATCTCTAAGGCCTATTACGCACTAGCAAATTATTCTGTTTTGTTTAAACTGCATCATCCTGAATTATATTCAGATGTGTGTTATTACCAACGCGTTTTTCCTGCTAGTGCATACTCCTAAATCTGATTCCTTGTTTCACAGAATAGCGTAAAAATATTCGATTCGATTAGGTACTTGCCTTATTCTAATTATTCCACCATCTACTTTTCACAACAGGACAAGCAGGTGTACCGCTCAATACCATCCATACCTTGTCAGTCTACCACCCTTACGAACAAAGCGCTTTGCTTCCACATTTATAATGCGTACAGCCAAGGATTTGAATGCTTCAAGTCTCGAGTAAATAGGTGTCTTCTAGACCTGCGTGCCCCATCGTCGGCCACATCGTTGCTTAACATCAGGCGAGATCGTGGTCAAACGTAGGTTTATCAAAGATAAAAAAGCGGATTATTGCGTATTATTCCGCGACGATTATTTTCGCGGCTGGTGAATGCTTGGTACAAAGTTTTTTCCGCTTATCACGGTATTATCCGCAAACATGCAAACATATATACGCCGCGGAAATTTCCATTAGTGCTGAGCCTGCGTCTGATTCTAATATCCATAGAGAATATTCGCCGTAGATTAATAAGCAGTGCGCGCTTGGCCTTAATTCGCAATGCGCGCTTTACCTTGAGCTGAGCTGACATTCAGCTGAGCCTGCTATCAAGTTATGAGCAGGCACTAGTCACCTATTAGTGCACGAAAAGAGCCTCTGAAGTGCACTTTAATCCTTTCACCACACTGGTTAGAAATAACTAGTGACACGATAAGAAGAAGAAGACTAGTCACCGCAGAGAAGGTCAGGATCTTAGATCGGTCATTAGAATGACCAGCGTGCCTCATATTAAAACACAATGGAAAACGTAATACTGTTGCTTTGGAGAAGTGTGCAAAAACAATTCGTTCACCATTGTTTTCTGATTCATAAACTGTATGTGATGTATACCAGTATTCACACACGGTCAAGGAAAACAGCATGAGGAAACCGGCATGTCGAAGACCTTAAAAAAATTTTTCAACAACATCTGCCAAGTGCACAATGGGCACTCTGAGGCACCCGAAGAGCCACTCTAATCCTTTCACCACGCTTGTTTGAAAAACTAATGACTCGATAGGAAGTAAAAAAATAGAGAGGCTACTCGTATATTGAAAAAAATACTTTATTACTTGGTTTTTTATTTACTCAGATTTTAGAAGGTCACAACTTTTCCTAAGAAAAACTGTTAGTAATATTTTTATAAAATTATGACAAAACATTATTTAGCGACAGTATTACCCCTACCTATATTATATATGTGAAAGTAACTCTGTCTGTTTGTTTGTTTTTCACGACCAAACCGTTAAACCGATTACAATGAACTTTGGTATAGAGATAGATGGGACCTTGGTGAAGGACATAGGTAGGTATCATGCGTGAAAAGCCGCGGGCTGCAGCTAGTACCATATATGTATAGCTAAGGTTAGGTATAATATTAATATCAACTAATGTTAATATTAATCTTCTGTAGGTCTGTCTGCCTATACCGATTAGAAAAGTATTTATATTTAGAGATGTACTATAATCTTATAAATATTAGGGATTAAATTATAAAATTATGAAAGATTAATATAATTATTTAATCAAAGTATATACTCTCATTATATAAACATCACTGTTATCTAATAGGAAGATCATTTAAACATTTGCGATAGAACTCTGGGGACCTGGACTCAACAGTGTAAAGGCATTCCTCATTTCAATTAAAAAATTACCATATCGCAGAATATGTAATCGGTTGGGGCCATGTGCAGAATGATGGATGGTTTCTAACTTTCTTGTTTCTTGTAGTGTTCAAATGTTTTTTCAAGCAGTATGAGCTCTTGCGTGGAGCAAATTGTGAAGATCGGTTGTCAAGGGGCTGTTTTTCTGCGAGCTTTGCCATCATTGTTCGCAGTTCAGCACAGTAGATGTCTGTCGTTATTGCTTGACAGGATTTGAGGTAGCTATTGTAAATTACTCCATGAAGTGACAACAAACAGTTATCTAAGCTTAAAATCAGGCATTTGAGGCACCCATTTTTCATGTTTGTTTATTTTACGGATTTCGTCTACATGGGTCAATACTGTGGGTAAGCTATACATCCTGTAGATAACTTATCAATTTAATTTAACACATTAATTTCAGTTGATTTTGAAATTTGATTAGACTTCAGTAAACTGTTGCCTATGTGCTAAGGTTTGTTCATTTTTAAAGGGAAAAGTTAAACCTGCACATAATTATTTAAATACGTTATGGTAATGTTTTGTTTTAATAATTATACAATCGCAAATGCCGTTCTAGTGAATATAATTTATTGATTAAATAGCAAGATTTGCTTAGTAAAAGTACTCTGATAAAATTTTATGTTGAAATAATATTTAGATGAAAATAATATAAATTTGATAGCTCAACTGCCCACTGGTCGAAATTAGACCATAATTAATTAATGTATATTTTTTTGTGTAATTAAAAAAAAAAAATATATAATAAAAAAATATTAGCATTCTGCACTTCTCTATATAAACTATAAGTATCCGAAATTTCATACTCCTCTGTTCGTGCAATTTTCTTAAAAACGAGGACAAAGTTTGTGCTTCACGTATTATATAGTATTATATTATATAGATTGTACTAATATATAGATTGTATATTATTCTGTACATTTCTGTAATTATTTTAGTTACGAAGTTACTAGAAAATATTCGATGCCGGCTCTCAAAGTTAATTAATAAATTCGTGAAACTTATTGGGCGAAAGGTGGTCGCAATTTAGCGACAGGCTGTTTTCGTCAAAGCGTGCGCTGCAGTCGCATGAAGGGTAAAACGTATAACTCGCTGAAGGGTAACTTACCTACTTCTCATTTTACCACTGCTCAGGTTGGAACACGTGAAGATAATTTTATTTGCTAATTATTGATTTAAATTGTTCCACTTGCATACAAAGTACTTCAGTCTTAAGAGCACTTTAAACAATACGACATAATAAAATTAAATTTATATTAAAAAAACCCACGACATTGAAATTTATCATAGTGTTCTGCTAGTCAAGCCCTTTCACTTGATACCCATATTGAGGGAGTTGTGATAAAATATATAATCTACTATTTTGTGGCGGCGGCAATCTTGGACTAATTTTCATCAAACATAGAAAGAACACACAAGAACACTCCCGACTAATTCAATATTCAAACAAAAAATACAAAATCAAAATCAGTTTATCCGTTTGGGAGCTATGATGCCACAGACAGACACACACACACACATACAGACACGTCAATCTTATATCACCTCGTCGTTATTGCGTCGGGAGTTAAAAATACTTTTAGTTTAAAGAGAAAAGGTTTTGTTTTTTAAATGAAATGAAAAATATAATTTTATCAATTTATAACAATTATTTTATTTTATTTTAAGCAATCCATCCAGTGTGTTCGTCGTACCATTGGCGGCAGAATCCGGGTGTGCAGATGAGCACTTGCCAAAAACACCATAAATATAAATATAAATACCCCGCTTCAATACTAACATATATAATATATTGAATAGGTAGTCCTTACTACTACACCACAAACCTTATTAGAATAGGTTGGCGGGATAGTACTTAATGTCTACCTTTTCATTTTATTAATGTTAGTCTCAAACTTATTTGTCTCATAAAATCTTATTCGCTTTTGATACGAAGAAGAAATACCTAACTATTCAGTGTAATTAATAACTATAACTTTATTTGCCCTACGGTGTCCACAGCCGCTTCGCAGAAACCAATCACCGCTAATTGAGATTGGTTATTTGATTGCTATGTCAAAACTTCGGTCAGGAAGTCTGGTGCAGTATTTTTGCAGTATTTTTTGCAACTCAATGGTTATTTGATATTAACACAAATACTTAGTAGCTCAATCAAGCCGAAATAGATGAAAGGATTTGAATGAGACTTAGGATAGATGTATGTAGTAGTAGTAATGTAGTATTTTATGTAGGTACTATTCGTGTGGAGCTGCGGGTAGAAAAATTATATTTAGTAATGGAATATAATTATTAAATCATCATGCACGAAATATTGCTACGAGACATCTACGGAACGCTACGAGCCAGCTACGTATTGCTACGAGCCAACAACAGAGGACTTAAATAAATAAATAACCAGTGCCTGTGTTAATTATTAGTTTCAAACAAAAAAAAAAACAAAAAAAAATACGTTTCTTTCACATCTTCTAGAAATAATTACTGTACATATCTATTGTACGTTCAATATGTTATCCATAATGGAATTTGTAAACTTGCGGGAAGAAACTTTTGCTCTGCGCGTTGCATATAAAACAATACTAACAGGAAACTGTAAATAGGTTTTAAAGTAACCCGTGTCTCAGCCGTCGGGTAATACAACTTTTGCAGATTGTGTTTCGGTATCCATATCTCGGTCGTATCGGATATCGACAGCCGGCGACGCAGCTTTTCTGTTCTTCATGTCCAACTATTATAGATTTAATATTTCACTTAAAGTTTTAAAAGACAGGCTGGTTGCTGACCGCGGTTTTGCCTATGTAGTACGAAATAAAAAAGGTAACCTATATATATATACAAGTTCACATGTCATGCGTGATAAACATCGAAACATCCACACAATCTGTTACATTTATAATATAATATTTGTAAAGGTAATAAATAAATATCTTTAGTGCGAATTTATGTAGAGTAGTCTCAGATATCTTCTCGAGCAGTAAGTGTTAATTGGCGGAAATGTGACTAGTCTCTTCTACCTGAGCGAGTAATCGTGAGATATCGGAGCAAATATCTACACCTCCTTAGTATTGGCGCGCTCACTAACTGATATCTAGCACTTCATTAATATAATTTAGCAAGTCGTATGTTTGAAACGCTTGATACAATTATTTTACCGTTCACATTTTTCATAACAGTTAACACTAGCGGTATCTGCCTACCTATTCTGTGAGATATAAATCCATTCTGGGTTTAAAACTTCTCGTTCCTTTCGGAAATTAGATCAGTAGGGCTCCAGAGATCTCAAACGGTAAGGAAAAACAATGCGAGGAAACCGATACACCCTACCAACAATTCGAAGGTATATATCATCGGTTAGTGTTCTTAAAAGCGACGATGGGCTTGCAACATGTCAAGCATGGAATGCTAATTTTTGCGAAAAATGTGGGTATGACAATTAGGACTATTTTAGATAATCAAGGTATCCTCCAAACCCATCTGAGTGACTAGAGGGTGTTTCTACAGTCATGAGCATGTTTCATTTGGTTGTTTCTATTTTTATCATTAAATAATATATAATAAATATCGCAATACCTAATAGATATGTAAAAGCAAGCCCCGCATTTTCACTCGCGCAGAATGCTTAATATTCTATTAGCGGCATAATATGATTGTATTTCTATCAGTGACAGAGTTGTTTGTGATTTGTTGCTCTAAAATATTGTTCGATTCACTTACATGGTATGGAACGTTGATGATGCTCACGATGTCGTCTTCAGTTCGCGGGAAGGAAGCTTCCGCATCGAATTCATAGTTTTCCGTGCGGAAATAACGCACCAAGTCCCCGCGAAGGCTTGTTATGTTTCTCGTATGGTACGACCTTAAAAAGGAAGATAATTAAGAAAGATAAATTCTAGTGTGAAATAGACCAAGTACAGGTGCCAGCATGATTTTGTTGTTTCGTGAAATTTTAAACTTTCCGCAGTTTTATTCAGCGGTTATTTACATAGTAAGTAAAATAAGCTAAAACTTGGGTTCAAATAAAATAAGATCATTCTTATTTTACTAAATATTACCAGACGAAACAACAACATACCTGCTATATTTTACCTATGGTCAGCAGAGGTCACAGGAACTTCTTTTTTTGAGATACAGAACCCCAAAATTAGAAGCATTTTAGAAGTTATCTCTTTTACCAGTTTACCTACAAGCCCGACTCACTCATTTCCAGATTCAAAACACAATACTTACAGACATGAGCATAGATTTACAAACAAACTTGAATACAAGGGATTTATTATTCGTTCTCAGTATTACAACAATGTGTATCAAATATAATAAGCTTTAGATATAATATTTTTATGTTTGTAAATTTTGATGTATTTTGCTGTAATAAATACCTTATTATCTTTTTTTTATTATGTAAGTAATTTTCTTGATCGAATGATATTTTGATACAACAATAACACCAAATACTAATAGTACCTCCAGGTCCAATCAGGGGCACGATGGAGTCTGACTCGATTAAGTATTGTTTTCTGAAAGTTGTTGGTGCCAAATTACTGACTGTTTAAGGCCTAGAGCACACTGTACACTTTATTCCGCAGCGAATATTTGCGCAAAATATATTTTGTAGCAGGGTACTTTTTTTAGCGTCCGCGGTTTTATCTGCCTCTCGTGGTTTTTACCGTCCCGTGTGTTATTTTTGCCAAAAATGGGCGTTTTCGCCAAACGTTGTTTTTTTCCACTGTGCATCACAGTTTTTTCTGCGTCCCGGATTTCTTTCTCTCTCTCTCTCTCTCTCTACGGTTATTTCGGATAACCGCGGTTTTTCCCGTCGTGCACCGTTTTTTCCGACAACCACAGTTTTTTCCGCCAATTCATCGCGGTTTGCAAACCTGCCAGCGGGGAGCCGCGTAAATTTCCGCTAGTTCGTGCGCCTATGTCTGCGGATAATAATCCGTAGTGCGTCCTAGGCCTTAACAATAAACTTTCACAAGATGATCTGCAATGAACACTGAGAGCGCGTTCAGGCTTAGCGAAACTGAACGCCTTAAGTAGTCTCCCACTGGAAGGGTTTGGTAATGAAAACTTTTGTTTACTGGTAGATTTGTATTGATCAAACGCGATTGGAATCAAAGGACTACTTACTTAAAACGTGCTTTTAGAGCAGTTAATATATATGAATATTGCTAGGCAATACTTGTTATGAGGGATGAATGTCTTAAGACAAGAAGAGAGTAAGATATAAATATTTATGGGCACAAAAGTAGGCCAAAGATATAATATATGAATCGTATGAAAGTCAATACGAGTAACAATAGTGTGAGTTGTGAAATGACGGCTAATAGAAGAAACATGCTGATGGTGATAAATGCCTGTTGATGATGATGAGGTGGGATCTTGCGATACAAAACTGTTTATATTTGACGACCTCTGTGGCGCAGTGGGCTTAGGTCCGGCTGAGACGCAAAAGGTTGCAGGTTCGATTTCCGCCGCGGGACAAACGTTTGTATGATCTGCAAGTATTTGTCTCGGGTCTGGGTATTTCTATGTATAATATGTATGAGTTTACAAAAAAAAAGTATATAAGTGGTATATCAGTCATGTGATACCCATAACACAAGCTCTGCTTACTTTGGGGCCAGATGATGCTGTGTGGAATGTCCGGTATTATATTATTATTATTATGGCATTCTTATAGTCGCCATCGACAGGGCAGCTAAGAGTTACATTAAAAGACTTCAGAGTGTTTTACGGAGCTGTTGTTTCAATCAAAATTTCGTATATTTACCGGGAGCTGCCGCACCAGTTAGGTAGGTTCGTATATAGCTATAATTTCCAGTTTAAAAGTCCCAGTATTTCGAAGCGAGTAAAACAATGGCAGTGCGTCCGCGGTGCCAGTGTGCAAATTGGTTTTTACGCGAAAATTCGGCTCAAAAACTGTAGCTTGTTTTTGTTGGTTATTTTGGAAACTGTTAAACTCTGTGTCCTATGATTTTTTTTAACAATAATAATAACATCCAGCCAGTAACAAAGTGTGTAAAAACATACAACTAAGACATCTTATTATTTTACAGTATTCTATTCTAAACATTTAAGGTTGCGGTAAGTTCGTAATATTGGTAGCATTTAGCAGTTAGGTAGAGTCAAGTGACTACTCCCCGTACTAGTTTGCACTGTATGACGGCAGATTAGGCGTTGCTCTGCCATGGCGGCGTTACATGGTAGTTGAACTTTGTTGAGTAATACAAAGTAGGTACATCAAAAAAGATTTAAAAGAATCGGCTATCGAAAATCTTTGATTAGTAATCATAGATTCTGCTAATGCTTTCTTTGAGTGGAGGTAGTTACGCTTTATATGAATGCTGTTTACCGAATCGACTGCGACTCATGCGCCCGAGTGCAACTATATGGTTGCATGAAGCGAGCGCCCCGCGCCCTGAGGGAGTTCCCGCGAAATGCCAGATGTTTGCGCCCGTTAGTAAACAATCGTCTCAAGTGCTTCGCTTGAAAGATTAAGAGACGAAATTGATGTCAAGTGTAGTTAAATAACTAAGAAATGAGTTAGTAAACAATTTTGACGAGTGTAGAAATAAAATATTACGTAATGAAAGGGCAAACTTGTCCTAGCCGAAAATTGAGATGTTGTTTAGGAAAAAAGGTTGTAATTTGAAATAAAGGTGATAGCATACTATTCTTTTTATTGTTTCAATAGTATATGAACTTAGCATACCAATAATATAAAAATATCGACATAGTTATTACAAAAAATAATAAAAGAAAAAAATATTATTATTATATTATTTTACGGCTCCGTGAAAACGTACCGTTACAAAGGCGGAAGTACAATTCCATTTTGATTATAATTTTGAATGTCTAGATCAAAAATATGCATATGGCTAGAAAGGCAGAATTATGACGCTTCATATTCCGAAAAAAGAAATGAAGAGCCATTAAAATTAAGACTACGATTGATATTTTTCTCAACACCCAAAATATAATAATAATAATAATAATAATAAATTCATTTATTTCAGATAACTTAAGATCCATAAAGTGTTAGTAATACTTACTCTAGGTGTTAGTAATATTGTTATCTAATGTTGACATAAAAATTAAATAGAAGTGGGAATAAGGCAAGGCCACTCACACTGTGATCGAGCTAAAACGGAATAGTTTCCTATGCCATCATAACTCGACTACATTGCCTGAAAAAAGGACCGTCCCACTCATCCACTATAGTATTTAGTATAATGTTGGTGGCTCCGCGTATTCTGTGTAACAGGGACGCGACTTTTTTGCGCATGCAGGCATGGAAACCGTCAGCGCGTGCTTCTGCAAACATACCGGACGCGCTACAGAATCGCGGAAGCCCCAACAATATCCTAAATGCATTATTATATTGGACACGAAGGGCGTTGAACGCTTTTTGAGTATATGGGGACCACAGGCTGCTCGTGTAGAATGTTTGACAATATGATTTGAACAGTGTAATTTTAGCTTCATTTGAACAACGAGCAAACCTACGAACCAACATATTAGCTCTTACGGTCAACGCCCTTCGCTCCCTCTCCATATCCAATTCATCATTTAGGCTTTCGGTAACAATGTGGCCAAGATATTTAAAGTGTCTGACCCGTTCCAAGGGAACTCCATTAAGTAACACGGGAGGTATACTTTTAGTGTGTTTTCCCTTAGTTTCGAAAACCATGTATTTACTTTTTTGAACATTATATTGCAGGCCATGTCTATTTGCATATGTTTCGCACAGCGAAAGTAGTTTTCGAAGTGCACTGATAGATGGTACCAGCAGCACCATATCATCCGCATAACTAATATTGTTCATACAAGTACCGTCTACATAGCATCCAAAAGGTTGTCTGCTGAGACCATCCATCAGCTCATTCACATACAAATTAAAGAGGTGTGGAGAAGACACCCCCCCCCTGTCTTACTCCACACTGAAGACCATATGCGTTAGATAGCGTCCCTGACCATTTAACATGGTTTATCTGATTACTATACCAGTACTCAAAAACAGAACATATTTCTTTGGGCAGGGTGGTTTCACGAAGCTTTCGCCACAGTATATTGTAACATACTGTGTCGAAGGCTCGCGAAAGATCCAGAAAACAAGCAAAGACCGGCGTCCTTCTATCCACATAATACCTTGCTGTGTACTTTAAACCTAATATAGCACTCTCGGTGGACAATCCAGGCCTAAACCCGAACTGTCCATCGTGAAGTTGTAAATGCTTGGCCAGTTGTTTATCCAGAAGCCGGTCTAGTACTTTGGATGTGATAGTAGCCAAAGAAAATATAATGAACATACCATGTTCGACTACCAAGGTAACTTGACAAATATTAATATTTCACATAAATTACCTTATATTTCAAGCTGATTCCCTGGTTCACGTATTTGTTACACTGTCACGTATCTTTTGATGTATAATTTATGTAAGTAAATCTTAAAAAACAACTGAAATCCATCAAATAACTCAACACTCTAGTACTCGCTCACTACGCACTTTGTTTACATTATGAACACGTGTTGTTTATTTTATTTCTTTTTCTCAGATATGACAAAGTCACTTGGCAGTGTTTCTGCTTCTTAATTTTTGGTAGAATTAAACACTTTGGTAGGTTCAAGGATGTGGTAGATTTAAATATGAAGCAAAAAATCTGGCGAATAATATGTGCAAAAAAACAACTTTGGTTGCATGGGCGCTTTAGCGGCCGGGAAACGTGCAACCACAGTTGCACGGGGCTCCGAGAATGGATATAATAAGAAATTAATTAAATTATAGGTTTGAAACTGGTGTCAGTGGTGGCAATTCGGTTGGCACCAACCTAACTAATTTTAGCTAAAATTAGGTTTAGACTGTCATATTAAACATTGTTATTCTGCTGTTACCAACTTATCCTAATTTAAATTTATCTAATTTAATTAAGTGTTCCTTATTTAGTTAGATGGTACCAACCGAATAGGTTTTACAAAAGATATGACTAACTAAAATATATTTTAGACATTCCTAAATTTAGAAATGAACCAACCGAATTGCCACCAGTGATGCATAAGTATAGTCTAGAATGGAAGGAAAGATTTACTTTGTAAATGACGTATGTCGAATATGAGCAAGAAAGGCATAGTACTGAATTAACCGCTGATAGAGGAAGATGGATGATATAAACATGTTATTCCGACCCTAATTAGAGTGTGATAATGGTAAAAAAGAAGTTAATGCTTCGTAAGGAAACCATAAACTTATTGTTTATTGAGTGGTATAGGAAAGACAAGGTTCTGCATATAAGGTTTTTAAGGTTGGTACCCATAAGGTACCCATAATTGTGATTTTATTGAATAAAGATTAATTGAAATCAATCTTTATTCAATAAAATCACAAGGACCACTTTGAATCGTCTTCTTACATGCTAGTGAATCCGGTTCCTCCTAAACCCAGTTCAAGAAGAATCCGGCAAGCAACTTGTCTGGTCTTAACACTTTTTTGTATGATCCTTGACAATTTTGTTACGGATGCCGAGTCGAACCCTTATGGGTTCCTATTTCCTTGTGAGGTATGCTTATGAGGATATCTTCGTCGTGCATTTGTCTGTCTTGTAGTTATATCAAAAATATAATATAAATATAATTATTGTTGATAAGTAATAATTGATAATTTGTCAACATCTGTGGCGCAGTAAGCCAATGCCTGACTGAGACACAGGAGTCTGCGGGTTAGATTCCCGCCGCGGGACAAATGTTTGTACGTTGTGCAAATATTTGTCTCGAGTCTGGATGTTTATATGTATACCAAGTATGTATTAGGTTGGGGAAAAAGTCTATTCGCATTATAGTATATATGAACTTGTAATAAAATCTCTTTGGCTATACTATTTGTATCTGGCTGGTATTGGTATTATTAAAAGTTTAAATTTTAAAGAACATAATTCCAAATTCAAATTAGGAAAATGTGAGATTTTTATTTGTTTTTCGTACTGTCAAGATGAGTCTAATGAAGAAATTCGATACATTTAAAAATTTACTTCAAAAAAGGTAAAAATGCAACGCAAGCCACGAAAAAAATTTGCGATGTTTATGGACCTAGTACAGTGTCTGTGAGAGTAGCATAAATTTGGTCAATCCGGAAATTTTGATGTCAAAGATGATTTGATGTAAAATGGATGCCATTTTTGAAAAAGTGGAGCAAGGTCAGTAGTTACGATGTAGCTGAAGAACTGGGAATTGACCACAAAACAGTTTTGGCGCATTTGAAAAAAACTGGGTACACAAAAAAGCTCGATATTTGGGTACCTCACGAGCTCACTGAAAGAAACCTAATGAACCGTGTACTCATTTGTGATTCTTTATTACGACGTAATGAAACCGAACCATTTTTGAAGAAGCTGATAACTGGTGATGAAAAGTGGATTACGTACGACAAGAACGTGCGAAAAAGGTCGTGGTCAAAGGCTGGTCAGGCTTCACAGACTGTGGCGAAACCCGGGTTGACTCGCAACAAGGTGATGCTGTGTGAGTGGTGGGATTGGAAGGGCATTATTCATTATGAGCTGTTACCACCAGGCAGGACCATCGATTCTGAACTCTACTGCGAACAACTGATGAGATTAAAGCAAGAAGTTGAGAGAAAGCGGCCGGAATTAATCAACAGAAGGGGTGTGGTTTTTCATCATGATAACGCTAGACCTCAAACATCTTTAGCCACTCAGCAAAAATTAAGAGAGTTTGGCTGGGAGGTGTTAATGCATCCGCCGTATAGTCCTTGACCTTGCACCTTCAGATTTCCAACTGTTTCGGTCTCTTCAGAATTCTTTAGGCAGTGTCAGGTTAACATCACGAGAGGACTGCCAAAACCATTTGTCGCGGTATTTTGATCAGAAGTCTCAAAATTTCTATAACAATGGGATCATGTCTCTACCTACAAGATGGCAAAAAGTTATCGAACAAAATGGTACCTACATACTTTAGTTAAATATAAATAAACTATATTAAAAAATATTTTGAATTTTCTTAAAAAATGCGAAGAAACTTTTTCCCCAACCTATTATTTACAAAAAAAGCAGTATATCAGTCATATTGGTACACATAACACAAGCTCTGCTTACTTGGGGCCAGATGATGCTGTGTGAAATCCGCCATTATTTATTTATTTATATATTACTAGGTTCTACATAAAAAGTAGCCTATGTCCTTCTCCAAGGTCTCATCTATCTCTATACCAAAATTCATCGAAATCGGTTCAGCGGTTTAGGCGTGAAAACGTGACAGACAGACAGACAGGCAGAGTTACTTTCGCATTTATTTATTATTATTATTTATATTATTTATTAATATTATTTATTTCAACCATGGTTTTATTAGTCTTAGGATGACGAATACCTAATGACCATGTATTTCAATATACATAGACACCAATAGACACAGCTAAGCTGACAGGACAGTATATTTGTTACGCAAACGTCATCTCAAAACTATCGTATACAAAGCAGCGTCCGACGAATTAGTAAACAGTTCCTCCTGTTTTTAGTTCCAAAGTTCTATCACTTAGCGAGAAAATTCAAAGACATGTTTATTTATGAATAATTTACAAGCTGACCCGATAGCGACTTCATCTTCAAGTTTTAGTTTTTAAACTAATTAATATATATTTAGCGTATTAATTCCTGGATGTGGGCGTGGCCTGCTGACGTCACGGCCAGATGATGTGAGCGGTCGTGGAGGGTTATGCGATGGCTTATAACTACGGGCTCGCCATTCGACCGGCCCATTCTTTTTTCTTGCTCCAGCGCCAGAGATAGACGGACGTTGTATTATTTGATATCCTTGTTTTCCATTTTTTTGTATTGTAAAATTAATTTAAATAAGAGTTCATTTTAGTTTGTTTCCTAATTGTTTTTTTTTTAGTTAAAATATTTAGAGGTTTATTATTTCAGAAGTTCTTTCTTTCTTATTCATTCCTATTCTGTTCATATTTTCTGTTGGCTTTCCTAGATTTTTAAATTATCAGTGTTTGTGTAATATAAAGTTTTGTTTGGGAATTTTATTTGACGTAAAATCATGTCTAGTAACCGTAAAGGTCGTAAGAGGGATCGTACGCCTATTCTCGGTCTGGAGCAGCAACTTCAAGCAATATCAGATCGCTTAAATTCTCTTTAAGATTGTTCTAGGTATAGAAGTGCTCGCGCAGACAATACAGGTAGATCGCGCGACGGGCTGGCGCCAGACACCGTGCCGCCATCCCCGCCGCCGGCGCCACCGAGACCGGCTCTGCCGAGCGAGCCGCCTGGCGCGCTGTCGGTTCTACTCTCCGGCGCAGATTCAGGCGCGGCCAGCGTTGACATACCCGTTCCTTGTCATGGCACGACACATAACAATGCTGCCGAGGTGGTTATGAGCGAGATAACCGAGAAGCTTGTTAGTGCGATAAGCGCTATTCCGGTAAGGTCGAATCATGTTTTTATATCTAAATTGATCCGTCTTTGCATAATTTCGATGTGTGGTGTAGCGAAGTCGATCACGTACGTAATTTAAATCGGTGGGATGACCGCGAATGTCTAGCACGTATCGGTAACTGCCTTAAAGGGGACGCGAGACTGTGGCTCAATGAAAGGGTCAGTTGCGACCACAGCTGGTCAAACTTTAAACGCGAGTTTAAAACGTTGTGCCCTTTGCACGTAGACATCGCTAGTATTTTGTTTGACGTGATGAAAACCGACTCGGATAGCTACCCTACATACGCGGAATATGCAAGACGTTCTTTGTTACGGTTGCGTATTGTCACTGGTTTAAGCGAAGAATTGATCGCTGCCATAGTAATACGAGGTATCACTGACCCTCCGATTCGTGCAGCCGCTACCAACGCTAAGTTAATGCCAGATAACTTGGTAACTTATCAATATATGTGAAACCGGCCCGTACACATTGTAATTTCCGGAAAATTGATTCTCAAACTAATTTGCGCAAACGAGATCACGGCCTCTCTAAGGTTAGGTGCTTTACATGTCAAGGTTATGGTCATAAACAGAACGTATGTCCAAAGCGTGTAAAATCGAATAATTCGGTCTCTGATAGATCATCTGCGACGGCCAAGACTCGCCACGACGGACAGCCACCTAAGCCCTAACCTTGTTCATTTTGTAAAAAAACTGGTCATAAGGTTGAAAATTGCTTTTCAAAGCAACGCGTTGAGTCACGTGGTAAGCCGCAGGTTAATTTTTGTCGCGAATCTATTGACACGTACTAAGCAAATGATATTTCTACCGCTGTTATTCAAGGCGTACTAGTTGACGTACTTATAGATAGTCTAGTCGTAGGTCTACTATTTCTTTGATATCCGAGTCTGTTGTGAAACATTTACAATGTACTCAGATCCCGTCGTTTCTTATTTTACGCGGCATAGGTAGCCAGGAGGTAGAAACCTCGTACTACCTTGACCGTTGAGTTTTTCGAGATTACCCTCGAAATTGACTTTCATGTTGTGTCTGACAAATACATGAACACACCGGTTATAATTGGTACCGACGTATTGAATAGGGATGGGGTAATCTATACTCGAAAACGAGGCGTGCAACAACTTACACGAGTTGAAAACGTTTTTGAAGTTACATCAAACGACTTGGCGATAAACTCACCGTTAGTAGGTCAAGACAGAGAACATTTAATGAGCGTTATTGAAGAGTTCTCGGAATATCTTGTCGTAGGTACTGCTAGTACTACTGTTCAAACAGGTAGTATGAACATTAGGTTGCATAATGAAACCCCAGTGGTTTACCGACCTTATGATGTCTCATGACGAAAAACTGCGCGTTAGAGATATTATCAAGGACTAGCTTAGTAAAAATATCATCCGTGAGTCTGATTCTGAGTTCTCAAGACCAATTTTGTTGGTCAAAAAGAAAGATGGCAGTGATAGGCTATGTGTAGACTTCCGAGCTTTAAATGCAAACACTATCAAAGATCACTATCCACTACCTGTAATAGATGATCACATAGATCGCCTAGGCAAAGCTAAGTATTTCACGAGCTTAGACATGGCGACTGGCTTCCACCAGATCAGGTTAGACAGCAAATCGATTCACCGTACAGGGTTCGTGACCCCAGAAGGTCATTACGAATATATTAAAATGCCTTATAGACTTACCAACGCCCCAGTGGTTTACCAGCGCATAATATCGAACACATTACGTTCATTTATCGATGCAGGTAGGGCATGTGTATATATTGATGACGTATTGTTGCCTAGCAACACGATTGAAGAAGGCTTACAGACGCTCCGTGAGGTCCTCAAGACTCTGATTGAGGCAGGCTTCTCTATAAACATAAAAAAAATGTAAGTTTCTTGTCACAGAAATCGAGTTCCTAAGTAGGACGATTAGTAACGGTCAGGTGAGGCCGAGCGAGCACAAGGTTCAAGCGTTGGTTGATGCACGAGTGCCGAGCAACGTCAAAGAGGTAAGGCAGTTCTTAAGCCTCGCAGGTTACTTCAGACGGTACATACCAGGTTATTCTCTAAAAACAGCGTGCATAGCAAACCTGACTCGCAAAGGTGTTCAGTTCAGATGGGGTGAAGAGCAAGAAAAGGTCCGCAAAGATATCATAAAACGGTTAACTAGTGAAATTCTGCTGGCTATATTCGACCTCTCTCTCCCCATTGAGGTGCATACCGATGCGTCAGCGCTGGGTTATGGTGCTGTTCTGCTACAAACTCACGACGAAGGTCACAAGCAGCCTGTTGCATATTTTAGCAAGGTAACTCAAGGTGCTGAACCACGTTACCACTCATATGAGTTGGAGACGTTAGCAGTTGTCAAGGCGCAGCAATATTTTCGACATTACCTGATCGGTACTAAATTTAAAGTGGTAATCGATTGTAACGCCTTGAAACTGACACAGCGCAAGAAGGATCTACTGAGGGTTGCTGGTGGATGTTTCTCCAAGACTATGACTTTGATCTCGAGTATCGAAAGGGGACTGCGCTATCTCATGCAGACTATCTGAGCCGAAACCCGGTCAATATTTGTAACATTCAAAAACACTAAACTGGGCTCAGATAGCGCAGACCGCTGACGAAGAGACGCAAAAATTGCTACAAAAGTTAAAAGATGGTAACTTAGATTCATCTCGATTTGTTGTCCGTAATGACGTCCTTTATTATAAAATGAACGTAGTCGGTGAACAGACACGTTTACTGTGCTACGTACCTAAAGGTCACCGCCTTAGTTTGCTACGGGTTTTTCATGATGAACACCAACACATTGGTATAGATAAAACAACTCATCTACATCAAACATTCATCTAGTTCTGAAACATTTTTGGTTTCCCAAGTTGAGACAGTTTGTGAGGAAGTACATACAGCATTGCATTGTATGTCTTTCCCATAAAAAGATACCTCGTCAGCCCTCGCAGCCAATCCAGTCGTGGATTAAGCCCGATACACCATTTGACACTGTACACAGCGATGTTTTGGGGCCTCTTCCAGACTCGAACGGTTTCAAGTATGTTATTCTAATAGTAGACGCATTTACAAAATATTGCCTTTTATATTCGATCCGTAAGCAAGATGCAAATGAACTAAAAAATATTTTCCAAAGCGCTATTTCTCTTTTTGGTTCACCGAATTTGATAGTTACTGATCGCGGTAGGATGTTTGAAAGTACCTACGTCTTTTGTTAACTGGGTGAAAGAATTGGGGTGCGACATACATTTTATTACCCCAAAAATGCATAGAAGTAACGGTCAAGTTGAGCGGTATTATCGTACTGTAATGAATATAATTCGTGTCGAATCCAATTTCAGACAAAGTAGTTGGTCAGATATATTGTGGAAATTACAGCTTACCTTAAACATAACTACACAAAAATCGACAAAATGTTCACCTTTGAATTTGTTAACAGGACACAATGGTACAACGCCCGTCATTCGATCTATCATACGTGATGTTGCGCTCCAGACATCGAGCCCGAATCGCGAATCGTTGCGCGAGCTTGCCCGACAACGCGCCTCAGAGTCCCTTAACGAAAATCGTACACGTCAAGACTCGCGAGTAAACGAGAGGCGCAAAGCACTTTGCGAGTTTCACAAAGGTAACCTGGTGTTCGTGCGTAAAACGAGCCAGGCTACGGGCAAGTTGGACTCTGGCATGCGGGGCCCATACATGGTCACAAAAGCGCCGCCACATGGACGGTATGAGCTCAAATTGGTCGCTGGTTCATATGGTAAAACCACGCAAGCCGCTGCTGAATATATCACTCTATGGCGCGGGGATTGGACCCCCGATGTTTGCAACGCATTTTTTGACTGTGAGTATGTTTTGGTTCTGAAGGTATTTGTGATGTGATTATCTTAGCAGTATGTGTACTTGTGTATCCCGAGGGCTCTACACTTGTAACTATGATAAGCACCTTGCGGGCTCTGCTTTGCTGATGATCACCGTCACGTTGCCTATTTATACTCACTGCGTCTTGCACCCTGAGGGCTCTGCACTTACTAACTAAGTACCCTGAAGGCTCTGCTCACTGCGTCTTGCACCCTGAGGGCTCTGCACTTACTAACTGAGTACCCTGAGGGCTCTGCTCACTGCGTCTTGCACCCTGAGGGCTCTGCACTTACTAACTGAATACCCTGAGGGCTCTGCTCACTGCGTCTTGCACCCTGAGGGCTCTGCTCACTGCGTCATGCACCCTGAGGGCTCTGCACTTGTGTACTGTGTACTCTTAAAGTAATGCACACTAGACATCCTGAGGGCTCTGTAATTTCATTTCAAAAACGAAACCATTCTGGATACACCCGTGGGCTCTGTCCGAACATATTGAAAGTAATCGAGTCACTCTTACTTTCAACTTACTAAAATTGACTGTGTACTAATGCAAACCATATGATTTTCAGGCGATGATGACGAGAATGATGAGTCATACAATACGGAACGCCATGAGCTTGATGATCTACAGCCACATCAGCACTTCCGCTCTGACGATCCTGCGGGCGAGGTCGCACCGCCGTCAGGAGAAGCCGATTTAGCGTATTAATTCCTGGATGTGGGCGTGGCCTGCTGACGTCACGGCCAGATGGTGTGAGCGGTCGTGGAGGGGATGCGATGGCTTATAACTACGGGCTCGCCATTCGACCGGCCCATTCTTCTTGCTCCAGCGCCAGAGATAGACGGACGTTGTATTATTTGATATCCTTGTTCTCCATTTTTTTGTATTGTACAATTAATTTAAATAAGAGTTCATTTTAGTTTGTTTCCTAATTGTTTTTTTTTAGTTAAAATATTAAGAGGTTTATTATTATAATATTAATATTAATATTAATGTATTTAAAGATTGATGGAAATAATTACAGATATGTACAGAATAATATACAATAATATAAAATACACGTGGAACAGTTGAGATTTCTAAGGACCTCGTTTAAAACGATCTATAGATAGTTCAACTGATCCAGATCACTGCGGTAGATACTGGCGGCATTGCCACGTTGAATGGCAATGCTAATACGCTGAGCCAGATAAAGCCAGCTCTTGGATCACGCAATGTCTACCAGACAGCCGTGAAATAATTTTGAAAACGCAGTGGGCTCCTGTTCCCCAGGGTCTCGACTCCAAAAGGCTCAAATATGCAGGATTGATTGATTGTGTGACATAGGTCATGATGTACATAGCTCTTTGTTCTGTGGCTGGGTCTTATTAATAATCATAAGTATATATTTAAAAAATATTTAAGTAATCTATCAGCCATCTGGTCACCATAATACAAGCTATGCTTAGTTTGGGACTGGTGTTGTGTGAATTGTCCACCAATATTCTACCATCCAGCATCTAGCTTAGACACCAAGCAAAGGTTGTACTATGTGAGAAATAAAAAATAGTCTACTTCTATACTTGTGAAGTATATACTTCTATACTTCATAATACACCAAGTCACAGGATAAACTTTGTTTATTACACAAATGTTCGTCCTAAATGAGAATCGAGTCATTATCATCTACAGCCTGACATCACCCACTGCCTCCCTATGCCTCCCTAAGTCCCTAGGTACAACCCGGTGCGATGCTGTCCTAATATTGACAATATGCGGCCCGTGACTTAGGCTAATAAATTGACAGTCTTGCCGACGGACGGTCGACGTTCCTGTATTAAACAGGGGCATAATTTTGTTAATTTCTGTAAACTCGATTAGAATCGAACCGCATCCTAATCCGGTTTTGACATGTTTTCTTATTTTGCTAATGAACAACGGCTCAGTTTACGCTATGTTAAGTCGCCAACGATCGATTGATTGTTTTCATTTGTTTGGGCATAGAAATAAGGTTGTAGCCGCGTAATAGCTACACACTGATAGAAGTTATTTTTTGACTTTCCTACTTATTAGATGGATGGGGAATTATTTGAATAAAAAGCAAAGTTCTTGTGAATAACAAAATGGCGAATGTAATGTGCATAAGAATACAGAAATCAGGGTACCGGGGTGTGGGAACAATTAGCCAATCAGCGTGCACTATCACGTCATCGTGTTTCATTCTAATTGGTTGTTTATGACGTGAATTTTAGCTACTTATCTCCAACATACCCGCGGCCTTGAAAGCATCAGCTTACAAAAAGTTTATTCATCTTCTGCCAGTGGGCAAATTTTTGTATATGCTCGTCTCACGATGCCTGATGAGGTTTGAATGTCGGCGACTCTTGAGATTCCGTCTTTGCCAGGTATCGTCTTCACAACGCGTCTCAATTGCCATTTCAATGGTGGAAGGTTTATGTCTTTGATGATAACTAGCGTATCAGGTTTTAGATTAGTGGTGTTTACCTTCCATTTTATTCTAGTCTGTAGTTCCAAAAATATATTCTTTGGCCCATCGTGACCAAAACTGCTGACGAAGCTGTTACACTCTACTGTAGCGTGTCAAACGATGACTAGGTAAGTCTCGCAGGTCATCTTCGCAGACTGGTGCGGTGAGAGGTCGACCGATTAAGAAATGTCCAGGGCTGAGGGGAAGATAGTCTCGAGGATCCGAAGACATGGGTGCTAATGGCCGAGAGTTAAGCACAGCTTCGATTTGGGATAGTAACGTTGTGTACTCCTCGAAGGTTAGATGCGCGTTTCCAATGACACGGCGAAGATGGTGCTTACACGATTTGACCCCAGCCTCCCACAAGCCACCAAAATGAGGGGAATATGGAGGTATAAATAAAAATTCAATAGTTTGAGCCTTTGCGTATTCAATAATATCCTTTTTACATTTTAGTAAAAACTGAGCAAAATCATTATTTAGACCGACAAAATTACGACCATTGTCCGAATATATTTTAGACGGCTTACCACGCCGTGATATGATGCGCTTTAGCGCGAGTAAGTACGCATCTGAAGAGAGGTCACTAGCGAGTTCCAGATGAACAGCGCGTGTGTTAAAACATATAAATAAACAAATATAAGATTTTACTAATTTCGCACCCTTTCCCTTCCGGTTTAGTATGAACACTGGCCCCGCATAATCTACCCCTGCACGATAGAAAGGAAAACTAGCAGTTATTCGCTCTTCAGGCAGGTTTCCCATAAGTGGGTTTAATGTTTTTCCCTTAACTCGTGTACAAACAACACATTGATGAGTCACCTTCCTAGCTAGGTTCCTACCTGACAACGGCCACCAATTTTCGCGTAATTGGTACAATAATGCTTGTGGGCCACAGTGCAAAGTCTGGTTGTGTATATGCCTAAACAAAAGAAGCGTAAAATGATGTTCTGAAGATAAGAGTATTGGGTGTTTTTTATTATAATTATAATCGAGTGAATTATTTAATCTGCCACCTACTCGTAAAACATTCTCGTGATCCAAAAATAAATTTAAACTAACAACTCTATTATTTGATTTAATATTCTTTCCGGTTCTGAGTAAATTATATTCATTTGTAAAAGATTCCATTTGAGATAATCTAGCAAGTACATTAATAGCTCGGTTTAATTCAATAACAGTAATTGTCCCCGTCAGCTTCTGTGTTTTGTTGCGCGCATTATAGATAAATCGAAGTACGTATGCAGCGACATGACTCATGCGATTGAAATTCGAAAACCTATAAAGCGGAAAGAAAGTTAAAACTGTTTTACTATTATTTGTAATGAATGCATTTATGACGTTCGATTTGAGCTCCGGTAATTCGTTAGGTATGATACTATTAAGTTGTGAAATAGAACGAGAAATTGATTTGTCAAAATAAATTAAATCTTTTAGAAACGTAGGTCCTTCCCACCACAAATTCAATACAGACAAATCTTCTAGATTGACACCACGAGAAACCAGGTCCGCAGGATTTTCTTTGCTACCTACGTGACGCCAGGGACGGTCATTCGTCAGTTCATGAATTTCAGCAACACAAATTTGCACGAAAATTTTTAATAAGTTTGGTGCCATACGTAGCCACCCTAAAACAATCGTGGAATCGGTCCAAAACATGACGTTATCAAACTCACGAGTAAGTGCGTTACGAATCTTGTCGTAAAGTTTAGCACCTAAAAGCGCACCACATAATTCTAACTTAGGGATACTTACTGGTTTTATTGGAGCTACTTTACCCCTAAAAATTAGCAATTTAATAATCATATGATTATTACACATAGTGCGTACGTAAGCACAAGCGCCGTATGCAGTTTGTGAAGCATCTGAGAAAATGTGTAACTCGGTTCGCGTAGCATTACATTGAAAGACATGACGCGGAACTTTAATAGTGCTAAGACAGACAGGTTTATTTATAATAAACCGATTCCAAGTATGTATAACATTTGTAGGTAGCGGGTCGTCCCACTGTAATTTTAATAACCAAAGCCTTTGTAATAATACCTTGCCTATAATAACAAGCGGACTTAACAATCCCAGTGGGTCAAATATCTGAGATATTGTTGACAATATTATGCGTTTAGTGACTGGATTTTTTGTATCGATTTCAATTTTCGTATTAAAATTGAATTCATCAGCGATTTTACACCAACTAAAACCTAAAGTTGCAGCACTGGCGTCGAACACAACACCAAGCTTCGTAGTCGTGCTTTGCTCTCGAAATACACCGTGGTGCGGCATGAAGTAGTGAGGGTTCGTGTAAGAACTAACCTTAGTCATATGACCTAGATTAATATATTCGCGTATAAAATCAGAATATAGTTTTCTATCACTATCAGGTGCGCGTAATAATCTTTTTTCCAAAGACAAAAAACGACGCTCCGCCTGTAGAAATGATTTACCCAGAACATCGGGCGATTCTTTAAGTGGGATGCGAACAGCTGATTGTCCATGGATTGTGTGAAGTTACATTGGACACTATCATTGTGCGTAATATGATTGATAGGACCTGAAATTATCCAACCCAACTTAGTATTTTGTAAGTATGGACCGCTTGGTAAACGCATTTTGCCATCAATAAGCAAGTCCCAAAATAGGTCCGCACCTATTAAAATATCTATTTTTTGTGATTTTAAAAATTGTGTATTAGCTAGCTGCATATTGTTAGGAGTATTAAAATTGCGCTTTGTACTTTTACAGCAGGCAGCGTAGCCGTTATCTCCGATAGAACGAAACATTTAACACGTGTTGAGTAGGTATTTATGCGAGATTTAATAACGATATCACACGTTCGCGTTGAATGTGATACTACATTACCTACACCTCGTATCTCATGAGTGGACTGTATTAGCGGGATATCCAGCGATTTACATAAGGAATGTGTAACAAAACAGCTTTGACTACCACTATCGAGTAATGCACAAGCGACATGATAATTATTATATTTGTCGGGGATCTCGACCAAAGCGGTGGATAGCAAAACCGATTTCATATCTAAGCATTGTGTATTTGAGTATGAATCAGTATGAACATTACTAACTTGAATGAACTGATTTTCATCACTGCGATTACAGGTTGGCCCCGCCTTCGACGGGGGAACGTTCGCCTCAATAACTGCAGCCGTCATCGTAGTACGATTATTATTGTGAATGAGTGAATTGTGTTTCAAATTGCACTGCCTACAAGGGCCAAATAAACAGTTCTCAACAGTATGCCCGGAACGCAAACAATTGTCACATAAGTTGTGGTCACTAACATTCTTTAATTTTGTTTGTAAGTCCATATTAATGAATTTATAACATGAGTAAATTGGATGTTTTCCTTTGCACACTACGCATAGAATCCGGCTTGATTTACGGGTCAGAAGATGGCGGCGGCGGCTTATTGGACGCAACGTTACATTGTGAAGTGTTAACTGAACTAGATTTTTTACTTTGTGTGTTATTGTTATTACAATCTTTACTGTGGTATAAAGCTAATGTTTCCAACAAATCAGCCCTATCTTTTAGAAATTTAACTAAATCGTTGACCTTCAAATTAGACTTGGAATCCGAGAATAACGAACCTTTTCGTTCTTCCCACTGTCTTTCCGTCGTTTTATCTAACTTGGAAGCAACGATATAGATTATAAGGGTATCCCAAGTGTCTGTAGGCTCACCTAGTGTTTTTAACGCGCGTAAATTATTAATAATTACATCTATTAGTGTCCTAATTAGTGAAGGCGACTCTTTTGACAATGGCTGTATTGAAAATAATGCCTTTACGTGATTGCGCACTAAAAGTCTTGTATTGTTGTACCTATTTAGAAGCAGTTCCCATGCAACGGAATAATTGTCTGATGTTATTTCTATTGAATTGATAACCTGTTGTGCACTACCTTTTAATGATGATTTTAGATAGTGCATTTTTTGAATATTACTTATGTCAGTGGAATTGTGTACTAAAGAAACATAAGTATCCCTATACTCAAGCCAGTGTTCATATGCACCGTCAAATGTCGGCAACGAGATTGTAGGTAACTTTACTGACACGAACTGCTGACGCTGATCGAGCTGTTCATCGATATCAGAGTCGGGCACAATTTCCTCAATTTTAGATTGAATTTCATTAATTTCGGAGAACAGAATCCCTGCACCCTTAATGCGTAACTTTAAATCTACTCTGCACTCACTGGTGAAAGTTGTTAAACTATTTAAATGGTTGGCAAATTTGGTCAACCTACCTTTAATGATTCCGCGTTTTCTAACTAATTCGCGCATGACTTGCTCAGTTTTTTCATCACTATAATGTTTATAAGGAGATCTATCTCGACTTTTACTAGTTCCCTCACCATCTTGAGGCATTAACGGCATCCTGGTGGCTTGCGAAAATAGGGGTACTCACGTGGCAAGTACCGACTGCGTATGACTGCTGGTGCTGACAATAGTACGACCAGCTGATGTGTCGATCTGCTCTGCGATGTGTGAATAATCCACTCCTTAGCACACCACTTAGTCCGTTAGTACACTTTCGTAAAATCCGTGTATACGTCGCAAATACTCAGTCCAAAAGGTCGCTCTGTACGATGGCGATCCAAATACTCTTTTAATCCGGCGTCGAATGGATCAAATATGTAGCCGCGTAATAGCTACACACTGATAGAAGTTATTTTTTGACTTTCCTACTTATTAGATGGATGGGGAATTATTTGAATAAAAAGCAAAGTTCTTGTGAATAACAAAATGGCGAATGTAATGTGCATAAGAATACGGAGATCAGGGTAGCGGGGTGTGGGAACAATTAGCCAATCAGCGTGCGCTATCACGTCATCGTGTTTCATTCTAATTGGTTGTTTATGACGTGAATTTTAGCTACCTATCTCCAACAAAGGTTTTTAGGTAATTATCGAACCGTAATCGGAGCCGAAACGTAGATGGATTGGAATGGAACGGTAACCATTTTAAGTTATATACCGTTTTAACAGAATTGAGGCCTAGGTCAGTTACAGGTCATGTTCAATAGGATGTTTTCATTCTCGGCCACCATTTAGCATTGAATCTCGATGCCATTCAGTGCATGGTCGACTTAATTGAACTGGTACATTTGAGTTACATAATACCTATGTTTTTGAAGTCTTTGACCTTTGATTTGACCTTTGAGAGTCTTCAGATTTCGGTACCTATTTAGAATAGAATAGAGTCACTAATCTAAGGAATTATTTATAGCGTCTTGCAAAAATATTATTACACTGTAATAATATTGATTTTTCTATAAGCTATTATAGTTATTGATGCTGATATGAATAGTTGGAATTAAAGTTTTATATTTCTTTGTGATTCCAGCAAAAATAATAATAGGTTATTTATAGGAATTATTTTATACGAAAATTCTTTTTTAAAAAATTAACATTTACATTTTAACATTTTTTTATTTTCAACAGAGATTTTGTGACATCTTACTATTTCTTCTTCCTATAATGACATTTGTCTTGATGTCAATTATAAATAAATAATCTCAGACATTACACACAACATCATCTGGCCCCAAAGTAAGCAGAGCTTCTGTTATGGGTACCTCACGACTGATATACTACTTATATACTTTTTTTTTTGTAAATACATACTTATTATACATAGACACACCCAGACCCGAGACAAATACTTGCAGATCATACAAACATTTGTCCCACGGCGGGAATCGAACCCGCGACCATTTGCGTCTCAGCCAGACCTTAGCCCACTGCGCCACAGAGGTTGTCAAATTATGCCAATGACAAGTGGAATTGTTTTGTTATAATATCGTCGGAAGTTGTAGTCGATCGTCATTTGTCTATTCTAATCTAAACGTCATCGTAGAATGCCGCAGAATCGCAATGAATTTTTGGATCGTCGAACAAATCTAAAAAAAATGCAGTACTTACACTTAAAATTAAATTGTTTATACCACAACTACTGAGAAACTTGCCCATTCCTTTCCAAATATATCTTATAAAGTACATCATTTTAGGCGTACTAAAATGCGGGACGGAAATGTCTTTGGTATATCATTTCTAACGCGTTTAGCGGGAGAGAAAAGTGTATGGAAAACCATTTCTAACGTGTTATTTTTTTTAATTTCTTCATAGATAATTGTCAGCCGATAGCTATGGTTATTTTCATTATGGTCAAACGACAAAAAGTTTTTACTCCAAGTCCACCAAATGATGTATTCTTCTTTCGATTTCCGAACAATAGTTTGAAAAAAGAACCCAAGTAATAAAGGCATGCGCCTTTATTTATTTTATAGGGTTTATTTATTTATTATTACTTGGGCCTTTATTACTAAAGTAGGTAATAGTAGGTTACCTACCTACCATGCAGATGAAAACTGTGTAACACAGCAGCAACATAATTCTCGTATAAGTACGGGTCCTTTGCATAGAATGACACAATTGTAGTCGAACCGAAGTTATACTAGTACAATACCAACAAGACGGTTACGGATTGCGACAAGCCCGCATTTCGTAAGCAAATTGGCTCATTATAAGTTAGTGAAACAGATAAAACCATGTTTATAATATAGGCCAATCATAATAATGGAAGAAGATAGTGTTATTTGACATTATAATAAAAAATAGATGTCTGATTGTGTTATTTATGATCATAATTATAGGTAGGTACTTAGTGATAAGGTAGATGTATTCCTCGTGATAATGGGTATGGGTAGGTATTAATAATGTGTAGGTATTAATAATATTAAATTAATAGTATTAATAAGTATGGTATTTTTTCTCAATATACATAAATATATATTTATAGACGTCCTCTGTGGCGCAGTGGGCAGTGTGTTCGGCTCTGTGGGTTCGGCTGAGACGCAAAAGGTTGCGAGTTCGATTCCCGCCGCGGGACAAATGTTTGTATGATCTGCAAGTATTTGTCTCGACTTTACAGACAACCAATTTTTTTTTGTTTATACATACACCCAGTCAGTCTGGGTGTATATATAGATACACCCAGACTGACTGGGTGTATGAATAAACAAAAAAAAATTGGTTGTCTGTAAAGTCGGTTTACGGACGATAGTTTAACGTGACAACGTCATAACTAAACATTGATGAAATGA
The DNA here is from genome assembly GCA_948098915.1 of Lampropteryx suffumata. Taxonomy (NCBI): domain Eukaryota; kingdom Metazoa; phylum Arthropoda; class Insecta; order Lepidoptera; family Geometridae; genus Lampropteryx; species Lampropteryx suffumata. Next base: position 23,674,005 of record OX402544.1, read on the forward strand.
TTGCATACTTTTATGAATAAAATTAAATGTTTTTTATTGAATTATCACTATTTTGTATGGATACAAAAGAAGTAGTCGGCGCAAGCCGAACGCTCAAGCCGATCGTGCCTTTCACTCGCTCGTGCAGCGCTCTCGCTCCGATCGTAACTTTACAATGAGCGTAACGTTACACTGAGTCATCCTTTTTCGTGCATGCAGCCGGCGTTCATCTAATTATTAGTCGTTGTCACGTCAAAAAAATGTATTAATAATAAATAAATAAATAAATCTTTATTCATTAACTTAGAGCTAAGAAGGGTTACAACAGGAAAAATAATATTTATTATAACAATATAATACTTATTATGTAACTATACTTAGTAGATATATGTAAGTAGTATATCAGTCATGTGGTACCCATAGCACAAGCTCTGCTTACTTTGGGGCAGATGATGCTGTGTGAAATGTCTGGCATATTATATATCCATACTAATATTATAAATGCGAAAGTGTCTGTCTGTCTGTTTGTTACGTTTTGACGGCTAAGGCTAGGGGATGAAAGTTTGTTTGGACAACTCATATTTTCTTAAGTTAGGGATCTGAAGGGAAAATAAAGAACTAAAGAAATACCTGTTTCAACGTTTTTGCAAAATCATCCCCAAAGGGGGTAAAATAGGAAATTAAATTTCATATTCATATTCATATTCATTTATTGTTTGTATTCATAACTTACATATGTGATGTTCTTTAGATGCACAGAATGCATTTCTTATAAAAATAAGAATAAAGGTTCTAAGCATACGCGTACGAAGTCGCAGGTAACAGCTAGTAGTTATATAAAGTAGGAATATGAATAAATTTATTTTCAATTATCTCTTGTTAAAATAAAGTCAATGTAAGTTATTTACAGAAATAATTACAGAGATGTACAGAATAATATGAAAAATATAAAATACATTTAAAACAGTTGATCTAAGGACCGTTTAAAACGATATATAGATAACTTAAGTGATTCAAATCACTGCCGAGGTAAGTGTTCCCGTGACACTGTCGGCAATACTTTTTTTACTCAATATATCGTTGACGGAAATCTCAAATGGCGTAAGTAAATTGCCACTAAAATGTGTAAATTTGTAGTATTGTAATCATACCCACCACCCATTAAAAAGTTTCCATACAATCATTCACTAGAATGGCAAGAAACTCGTCCTGGTTCTAGCGCTTTTTTGCATGATCCATCTTATAACTAACTACCTTAACTACGAAATAATCATATTGAGTTTATACAATTCAAGTGTGTCAGTTAACTGTCTGACGGCAGAGCGACACGAGGCCATGCATTCTTATCAATAATATAGTCATTTATATTATAATGAGCTTTCTTCAAAAGACTACCTTTTATGTATGCGTTAAATGGATGGAGATGGATGAAATGGCCACAGGTACTGGAAGACTGGAACTGTCAACCGCGGGCCTCCGTGGTCAATGTTTATATTTCTATGCCGTATTTGAGTTTCCAAAAGAAAAGCCATATGATTTATTCCTCAACCGAGTTCCGAACAATATTTTGAAAAAAGAACCCAAGTAATAATGGCATGCACGGGAATTTCTTCAAATTTTTAATGTGGATTTGTTAATAATCCCTACTAATATTATAAATGCGAAAGTAACTCTGTCTGTCTGTCTGTCTGTCACGTTTTCACGCCTAAACCGCTGAACCGATTTTGATGAATTTTGGTATATAGATAAATGGGACCTTGGAGAAGGCTAATTTTTATGTAGGTAACACTCGCGCGAAGCCGCGAACAGCACCTAGTTTTAATATAAATTTCAATTAAAAAATAGTTCACCTTTTTATTTTCCTCGTAGGTGTAGTATGAAAGTGCGAATCCTACCTCGTGTGTTATAAAGCAATTGGGAATTACAATTAGGCACTTTCTCGTCTAGATGTACAATGTACTATAGTATATTAGAGGAAGTTTGAAAGTAAAGATACAGTGACGGAAAATATAAGGAGTTAGCGTGGTATAGGCATGACACGCAGAGGGAAGAAAGTCATGTTACAAGAATGGTATGCTGGATTTGAATGTACCCACATTCAAATCCAGCATACCATTCTTGTAACATGGACTATGTGATGTGATGTGGGATGGACTATGTGAAAGATGACAAGGTACGAAAATAGTGATTACGCAGTTCACGAATGATAGGGTAGAATGAAAGAAACGAACCAGTTGTGAAAACGTGGGATGTGGTCTGGGAGATGATGACTGGAGTTTGTTTATTTTTTCCTTATGTTTATATTGAACTTCGAACGAAATTGCTTTTTTATATTGAAGTGATAACTTCTTATGGAAGGGTAAACCGCTTTGTTACGTAAAGCGATACGGTGCCAGTCTGTCTGGCTTCCCTTTCTCTCACTCATACGGCAGCGGTAGGCATGCTCCTCCTCTCTCACTCTAACCCAGAGCGCTAGTTAGATTAGTTTATGTTATCATTTCTGTCGGACGTCCCGAGTCGCACACATTTTTTTTTATTTACAGCAATAAAACTATACAAAAACCGGTAGGAATTTTACCTATTAACCTGTGAAGGTTTGTTTAGGCACTCTCATTCGTCGTAGATCTTCAATAAAAATAATAATAGTACATAGTAATAGTATGTAGGTACACGGCAATCGCAGGGACATACATCTTCACAAGATGAATAGATTATCTATTTTAACACATACAAAATGCAAACATACAAATAGTTAGCGGAAATAAATGGTTTATGTACCAGTGGATAGATAAAAAAGTAAGACCCGCCCCGACTTCGCACGGGTGCAATGCTGATAGATACTAAATATACTACAGAAGGTCTAATGTGATTAGAAACCTCTAAAACTATCAGTGTTTCTCTACTCTATTATACATGTATTATACATATAAACCTTCCTCTTGAATAACTCTATCTATTAAAAAAAACCTCATTAAAATCCGTTGAGTAGTTTTAAGCTCTAAGCATACATAGGAACAAGCAGACAGCGGGAAGCGATTTTGTTTCATTATATGTAGTGAAGCTAAAATATGCAATATCGTTTTACGTCCATAATATTTCATTAGTCATCAAGACAAAAGCGGATTGCGAACGCGTTCCATCGCACATTCTATCGATAGTTTAGATGAGATTACTTGAAGCTGACTATAGAGTGGATATACAATTTTATTGATCATTTCATGTTTTGGATGTCTTACCTTCCTGAAAATTAGATTGAGATTTCTGATTTGAGACTTCAGTGTTTCTAAGTTTTGTTTAAGTTTTGTCGAGGGTTATGTTAAGTATTTTATATTATTTGTAGGAAAATGCTGTCGACATTTGCAACTTCTATTATTAGTGTGTCAACTAGTGTAAGCTTTCATAGAATGTTCGTGACTATTAGGTTTACTGTTTCTGTAAATTGACAAAGTTTTCTTTAGGTCAAGTTATGTAAACAGCTGAGCACGCTCGTCATACCATACTCAGCTGTGAGATACACAATATTCTACGACGATCCCTTGATTAAAATGACGGTATCGTCAGCAAATGTTATTATTTGAGCATTTTAAATTTAAATTTTGCAGAGACGTTTTAAAAACTAAAAAGATAACATTGAATGAAATTTGAGCCTATAAAAATACAATCGAATTAAGAACCTCTTTTTTTTGAAATTGTTTTAAAAATCTTTGGTTTTACCCTTTTTAACTATTATTTTTTAAATTCGTATACACCACTAGTATGTCACAAGCAAGCAAAATATCGAAATTACGTTTACTTGGATGACATATTTTACCAAGTATTTTCATTTAAAAACAAAACTAATGAACCGATTTAGATGAAAATTAATATGGGATCAATCGGGAAATATACTCTTTTACATCAAAATCGGTTCATTGGTTTAGGCGTGAAAACGTAACAAACAGACAGACAGACAGAGTTACTTTCACATTTACAATATTAGTATATATTGTCTTGATTTTCTAGTAAACGCCGATCGATATACAACGTATTGTCATATATTGTGTGCTGTTTTATGATATCCGGTATGCAATGGATATTCGGTTGCTTTTCTGTAGTCTGTTCTGTTCTGTTAGTACATTTTAGTACCTATTACAGTTGTTAGCAAAGTATTATTTGAAATGGTGGTATAGGGATTTTATGCATATTTTTCTTCCTATTGTGTCGCTAGTTATTTTGAACCAATGTAGTATAATGATTAAAGTGCGCCTCAAAGGCTCTTTTCTAACACTTTGCAAATGTCTTGAAACATTTTAAGTTTAACGACATTGCCGGTTTCTAGTATAAATATACTTCAGTTAAATGAATTACCTATGGACTAGTAGTTTTTTTTTCAATCAAACCTTGAATGGAGTGCAATGGCGTGTTATAATTTTATAGGAACTTTTGAACGCGTGGTACTCGAAATTTGGCATACATGTTGTGCGGTCGCTTGTTGCTCATTTCAGTGAAAACTTCTAGCAGGCATTTCGTAGGATACCATTCGTTGTTGATGCTGCTTTGATTTTGCAATGGAATCGACAACAGATACTCCGTCAAAGTGAAGAAACCTGCGATCAAAATTTTCCCTGCGCTTCTCGATCGCTTCACATCGGTAGGCGTTGGTTCGTTTTGAAACAGCGAAACTGTCGACTGACGCTTTGTTTCTGGATTGTATTGATATATCCAGGAAGGGTAGATGGTTGCTTTAGAAAGGCCTCTTTATAGAAAGCCATCTTTATATGCCATTTGAAAACGATCAAACGTTATTAGGCCACATTTAAAATCATAAAAAATCATATATGTTAATGACGCAGATCCCAGAGATTTTTCAATGAAACACGACAATTCAATTTTGCTCTTAAAAAAAGTGCAGTGAAAAATTGTAAATTCAAACGATGGTATTTTTACTTTTAAATAATCTCATTTTTTTTAGTTATAATTAGATAGAGCTTCATACATAAAATCATTTTTTTGCATTACTTTCTGAGTAGCCTGCTATTTATAGATATAGAGTATGAGTATAGATTAGTAGATATCTAAGTAAGTAGATCTCATGTACTTACTTGTAAACATAAGGGCCAACTTCAGTCATAATGGGTACTGCTCCGTCCAGCACCTCGTCAGGATTGCTGATTGTGAAAATGAAGACTCGAAAGTTCATTGGGAATGGCACCACCTCGAACCTCTCGAATTGTATCGTATCATTGATCAATGCCACCTCCTGCAGTAACAGAGATGGTGGAATGAACTTTGCAAGTTGACAGAATATGGCACAAAATTTTGATGAAGATGTTTGGCCAGCAATGGGACGCAAAATATTGCTAGTTGATTAGCCGACTATCTTTAAGGGGTGGTGATTCTGTTGTTACGCCAAACTAGCAAAATTTTATAAAATACGATAATTTATTTTGCTTATACCAAAGTCCAAGTTAAAGTAACATATTATGATTAAATTGACAGTATATACTTTTACTAGCTGTTGCTCGCGACTACGTCCGCATTTTTTTTGAAAGGAATTATACCTTAAATCCTTCCCCAGGATGCAATTTATCTCCTTGCCAAATTTTATTTCAAACCAATCACAACCACCACCCATTCAAAAGTTTCCATACAATCATTCACAACCCATTTTACTCCTTTATGAGAGTTATTTTGAAAAATCCTGAAACACGTGTCCATCTATTTTGCATTCTATGTATCCAAACCAAGTTTCTAATGAATCACACCACCCATTAAAAAGTTCCCACACAAACTTTGACACCCCATTTTACCGCTTTGTTAGGGTTATTTTGAAAAATCCTGAAACACGTGTCCATTTATTTTGCATTTTAATTATACATATCAAGTTTCAGGCCAATTGCACCACGCGTAAATAAATTTCATACATTCGTTTTAACCCTTTTTCACCCTCTTAGGGGTTGAGTTTAAAAAAATCCCGCCTTAGTGGGTAGATTTGCTGTAAAAGGAAGCTACCTTTCAAATTTCAGCTTTCTAGCTTTAGCGGTTTCGGCTCGGCGATGGTGAATCAGTCAGTCAGTCAGGTTAAACTCTAGGATTGACCACAGTTTTAGTCCGCGCCAAATTATATGGCAACTAAAATGAGCTAAAACTATAACTATAACATTATCGATATAACATAATAATCACTTGATATTGGTAAAATTGATAAGACAGATGCCATTATACGAAGAAAAGAGGCAAAAAAATAGAGGGGAGGTATGTAATACAAGAGAATTACAAATACTTACACTTATGATAATATTTTGAACTAGAATCGGAACAACAACGAACGCTACAACACAACTGCCTACGACTAGAATGACACCAACTATCACTGTTGCTATACTGCATTTTATATTGCACATTGTGCAAACCAATTTGCAAAATATCCTAATAGAGATGTTCCTAGTGAATGGATTTAACGGGTGATCGCCAGCACTGGGCGCTTATGATTGGATTCCAATCGAAAACTGTAACAATCTACAAATGTTTATCCTGATAAGAAGCTTGTAGTTATCATTAAAAATCTATGTAAGTACCTACCATCTTGTATAATATCTACTTTAATCTATTATTGAACTAGCTGTACCCGGCATGCGTTGCAATGCCACAAATTTTCTCACCGTTTAAACCTTCCCTGGACTACGACAAACATTTCAACACCAAAATTAGCCAAATCAGTCTAGCCGTTCTCGAGTTTTAGCTAGACTAACGAACAGCAATTCATTTTTATTATATAGATAAGCATGTGAAATAATGAGCATTTAATATATATACTTTTTGTGTATTGCAATTTTATAACCAACTAAAGTTTTATATATAAATACAGTTTATTATGGTTACTTATTTTTCTGTGTATCTTAACGTTTGTACAATTCTATACCTTCCTATACATACTATACTTACTATATATCTATTACCATTAAACGAGAAATTCTTGTATACATTCTTGTATTCTTGTATATTCGTGTTTTATATATTATATTATATAATCTGAATCTCGGAAACGCCTCCAACAATTTTCATGAAATTTAGTATGCAGAGGTTTTATAAATCGATCTAACTAGGTTTCATTTTTAGAAAACGTCGTTTTAGCCTTGTTGTATAAAACACGTTTATTTATGTAAGTATAAATAATTAAATATTTTTGAAGACCCCTTTGGCGCAGTGGGACAGGGTCCGCCTGACACGCACGGTTGCGGATTCATACCCGCTACGGGACAAGCGCTTTTGTATGATTTGCAAGTCTTGGGTCCGGGGGTTTTTCTATTAATAAAATGTATGAATTTACGAAAGAAAGAAAAATAAATATATCAGTCATGTGGTACACATAACACAAGCTCTACTTACTTTGGGGCTAGGTGATGCTGTGTGAAATGTCCGGCATGATATTTTTTTTTTTATTTATTTAATATATACTTACAGATTTAAAAAAAAAGTTCGTCTCGGGACGCCTGACAGAAGAGATAACTTAACTAATCTAACTAGCGCTGTGGGTTAGAGTGAGTGAGGAGGAGCCTGCCCACCGCTGCCGTATGCGTGAGAGAAAGGGAAGCCAGCCAGACTGTCGCTGTAACGCGTTACGTAACCAAGCGGTTTACCCACCCATAAGAAGTAATAACATCAAAACATGAGAACCCGTTAGACTGCTCTAGGTATTTAATGACCGAAACGATTTAGGTAAAACAATTACTCCTGGTTTCTGCCAGAGAGCAGCAGTGTCTCCTAGACGCTGGCGGCATTACCGTCGTAGGGCCTGCATAGTAGTTGAGCCTTTTGGGGTCAAGATTTTAGATGTCATCAAAATCGGTGAAAATATCTCGTGACAAAAGACCTGCCTATCTGGTTCGTTCAGCGTATCGTTAACATTAATGTTAAGACTAATACTTATCTATAGTACTTATCTTAGTACTTAATAGGTATCTATCTCTCTGTTTCCATGCGATAACAAGTAAAAAATAATTTAAGGTGGACAATACATACAACTCCACTATAGCCCCAAATTAAGCATAGCTTGTACTTTGGTGACCAGATGATTGATAGAATATTTTATATATCTTTAAATACATAATATATTAAAGTCAAAGTCAATTTGTACCTTATTCAATACAATCACAAAGATCACCTTGAAACGTCTTACATAGGTGAATTTATGTGCCAATTCCTCCTAACCCAAGCTCGAGAAGAACTGGCAAGAAACTCGTCCTGGTTCTAGTGCTTTTTTGCATGATCTATCTTATAACTACTTTAACTACGAAAAACGTGTCGGTTAACTGTCTGAGGGCAGAGCGATATGAGGCCTTGCATTCTCATCAAATATAGTCATTTATATTATAATACGCTTTCTTGAAAGACTACCCTTTATGTATGCTTTAAATTTCATAACCTTCCTATAACCGACAAATTACTTTTCCGTGTTTTTTTCACGCTAAGACAACTCTAACGCAGAGAGATTCCTAGTAGCTGAATGATTCGTTGGCAACTTCAATTCAATGCGACGCCAGCGTTGGTGCGGATAGCGCGTGTCGCAGGACAAGGCGCCGATCGGTCCGAGGGACCGACGCGAGTATAGGTGTTACAATTTTGGGTAAGTAATATCATATAAGTTTATTTATATTACTGTTGCATGTATACTGTATATATGGTATATAATATATTTTATCTTTACTTTTAGCTTGACATTTGACTGAAAAATGGATGAAGAACACACACGACTTATGTTGGAGGACGAATGAAATATGTAAATAAGATGGACCAGACTCTACAGTGATAGCTAAGAACAGTAGAGTAGGTCGTTGTTATTATCATTTATACCAAACTCAAAAATAAATCAAAAACAACTGCGCTACCTGCAAAAAATATTTTTGTTTAGAGCATGCAATTATGGTATGCTCTGACTGCCATAGTGAGACCTCTGCGGACAACTATAGTAGATTGTTGCACCGAGCGCAAAGTGAGTTATTAATGCACGAGTGTTATGTTGGTGCCCGAGCGCAAGCGAGGGCAATGAATTAACACGAGTGCATTAATTAGTCTCTTTAGCAATGTGCGTAATTTCTTTTTCTTTCAACTACCAATCTACCTACTGTGATAAAATATTAATATGAAAAATCAAAGTTTTACAATGGTACTAAATGCGCGCCATTTGTTTTTTTTTTTCACCAAGTCGGTTTTATTCAGGCGATTTTCAGACCGTTACCGTCTGGGGCGAGACGCAGCCGGCTGCCGCGCTCGCCCCATATGGTTATAAACCTTAATTCACATGTTTACAGTCTACTTTTGTATGAAGAAGTTTACTGAGTTAGGCTCTTTGATATATTATCTACATTCTGAACAAAAAATATTGCATCATCTGTGTTCGTTCAGTATTTGATTGGCAGTCGTCATAATTACCGATTTTGATGTGATTTATTACTAAACTCTAACGCGCCAAAATAAGTTTTCACACACAAGCTCAGAGGAGCTTGTGTATGAGGCCAATAGTTAGCGACCAAGTCTCAGTTCCATATGTCATCAGTAGCAACATGCACTGATTATAGATTTTTGTCTTGAGGCTCTGCGGTATCTGTGAAGAGATGTGCCGTAATTTCTCGAACGCTGCCCATCCGAGTTGGATTCGTCGGCTGACCTCTTTGTCGAAGTTGAACTTGCCTAGTTGAATCGTCGGACCCAAATAGACATAATGATATACATGACTGATATAGGTACTACTTATACACTTTTGTTTTGTAAATACATAAAAATTAAATATAAATACCCAGACCAGACATATAAGCTCTCATCTAACTTATCAGGTAAAATTTTTGTTGGATTCAATCTAAAACTCTCCCAGTTAATCCTACACTATGTTGGTGGAATTTTAAGTAATTACCTCATGGATGCTATATTGAATATCCTCTGAGGATTTCAATTTAATTTATGCGGAATTTCGAACCAGTTGGTTGTGCAAATAAAGTTGTTTAGCTGTATTAGTTGCCTATCTACGCGCATTGTTCATGTTAGAGTCGAATGAACCCCTCGCCTCTAACAACTAAACTCTATTTAGGGTTCGGAAAATAGTAGCAAAATTCTGATGAAATAACTAGGAAAGTTATTAGTTTGTTACGTACGTTCTATTTATTACCAATATTTTATTATCCTTTACATATTTAACTTTGCAGAACTCACCTAATACAAATAGTTAAAATAATTTGTTGACTGTGAACCGAAGCTATTTTATTTTATGTTTATTCGTATCTGATACCCGCGATACAGATTATATCTTGTGTGTATCAAAGGTAATCTATCTAATAGTATAAATCTGAAAGTAACTCTGTCTGTCTGTTTGTTTTCACGCCTAAACTGCTGAACCGATTTTGATGAATTTTGGTATAGAGGTAGATGGGACCTTGGGAAAGGACATAGGCTAATTTGTATGTAGGTACCATGCGTGCGAAGCCGCGGGCAGCAGCTAGTTCAATAAATAAAAGTTCCCTATTACATAAGTATCTAATAAGCAAGTGCTTATTTTGCTAACTAGTTAGTGTTGAATTAGCGAATTTAGAAGATTTACAAATCAGGCTCATACTCATACTCTAGGATTATTCCCATCTGTCCCCCTGCTTTGTCCCCTCAGGGGGACAGATGGGCCACAAAAGTTCGATCTTTCCCGTCGTAGCAAAGTGACAGCATCTGAAAATGGACAGATCGAACTTTTAATATTTTAAAAAGTTCGATCTTTCCCCTTCTTTGCAACGGGGGGACAGATCAAACTTTTATTCATTGAAAAAGTTCTATCTGTCCCCCCGTCAATTAGAAGCGGGACAGACAGAACTATTTATACTTGCCTATCCTGTAAAGCTGTATTCACATTCCAGTCTGTTTATGTTATACAATGGCAAAATTTGTCATAATGTCAAGCCACCAGTTACCGTCATTACTAGAGCTAATTTAGCTTTCGCGGAGTCCACCTTTTGTAAAGCTGTATTCACGTTCCAGTCTGTTTATGTTTTACAATGGCAAAATTCTATGTAATGTCAAGCCACCAGTTACCGTCACTACTAGAGCTAATTTACCTTTTGCGGAGTCCACCTTCTGTACTTGTACTAATATACCAGATTCTGTGCCAAATCTGAGAAAATTACTGGCCTAATAGTCGTAGAACCTAGAGTTCGAAAGATATGTGCCAAGTGCACGAAAGGATTTGCGATTGCCAACTAAAAGTGCCTAAATTTTCACTCAAAAGGGGATAAACATACATGAGTTTTTCTGCTTCCCGATATTTCGGCACAGTTGCATGCGCCATATCGGGAAGCAGAAAAACTAATATATCAAGGTAAATATCCCGTTTTTAGTGAAAATTATGTTTAAAGCCATGATAGTTTTAGAAGTTAAAAGTACCTTCTATCTACTACCCGCATCATCTGAGTAAGTAGTAGAGTGAAGATTATGTGCCAAGTGCACGAAAGGATTTGCGTTTACCAACTAAAAGTACCTTCTATCTAATACCTATATGTAGGCCTTAAGCTCAACTAGACCCTCTCTATATGTGCAGCCAAGCAGGTACTAAACTCAGCATACACTAGGAGTGCGCTTCGAACTGAGATCTCGTGATCATATACCTACACGAATATTTTGCATTAACCCGCATCATCGTAATATAAAATCATTTTTAGACGACTTCAGAAAAATGAGAAGGTTCTCGATTCGGTTGTATTTTTTTTTCATATTTAATGAAGTCTGTTAGCTTTTTAGTTTTTAAAACGTAATTGTTAAACTTGTACTAAGTATTCTGTACTAGAGCTGAGAAAATTCCAGGAAGTACATGGCCGGCTTCTTTGTAAGCAACTACATTGTATTTTTCACCTTACTTTATTAATTTATAATCTGCAGATAGCGGAAAAACGTAAGCATATTATTCCTTACCAAACAAATATTAGTTAAAATATCTTACTTACCAATCTAACAAAAAAAAACTTTAAAATAAGCTCTGATTGTTTTCAAGTAAATAAGTTATTATGAATTAGGTAATTTGCTTTAGAGTCATTATTTAAAATTAGGTTGTATCTGCAATTTTAGTTTGTAACCTTAATAAAACAAGATCGAAAATACAATGTACCTGCTTACGAAGAAGCCAGCCATGTACTTCATGGAATTTTCTCAGATCTGGCACAGAATCTGGTATATTAGTACAAGTACAGAAGGTGGACTCCGCGAAAGCTAAACTAGCTCTAGTAGTGACGGTAGCTGTTGTCTTGACATTATATAGAATTTTGCCATTGTATAACATAAACAGACTGGAATTTGAATACAGCTTTACAGGACAGGCAAGAATAAATAGTTCTGGCTGTCCCCCTTTCCAATTGACGGGGGGACGGATAGAACTTTTTAAAATATTAAAAGTTCGATCTGTCCCTGATCTGTCTTTGCTACGGGGGGACAGATCGAACTTTTTTGGCCCATCTGTCCCCCTGAGGGGACCAAGCAGGGGGACAGATGAGAATAATCCATAATCTACTAGTAAAACCATACTAGCCATAACTTATTTAAATTAAATTTAAATTAAATAAAATAACTTATTTATTTATTTATTATATAGTAATATAAAAGGTCCCCATTATGTTTTCTCTTCAATTAAAATTCCAGAGAATGTTCTCATGGTTTTAAAAGTTTTAATCGTTTTTCTAGTAATGTAAAGAAATTAGATTTTTTTTATTAAAATATTTTCATGGCTAGTATAGTTTTACTAACAGATTATGAGTGTGAGCCTGATTAGTAAATCTTTAAAATTCGCCAATTCAACACTAACTAGTTAGAAAAATAAGCACTTGCTTATTAGATACTTATGTAATAGGGAGCTTTCATTTATACTTTTAATGTCTACAAATCAGGACCTTACAAATAAGGTCTTACTCGTCTAGTGAAACATACCAGTCGTAATTTATAATAGAGCTTAACCTGACTGACCGACTGACTGACTGACTGATTCATCATCGGTGAGCCGAAACCGCTGAAGCTAGAAAGCTGCTATTCGGAAGGTTCCTAGCTTCCTTTTATAGGAAAACCACCTACTAACGCGGGATTATTTGACATTCAACCCCTAAGAGGGTGAAAAGAGGTGACAACTGATGTATGCAATTATTTTAACGCGTGATGCGATGTGTTTGAAACTTGAATTGAATAAATAAAATGCAAAATAAATGGTGTTTCAGGATTTTTCAAAATAATACTTAGAGGGGCAAAATGGGGTGTCAAAGTTTGTATGGGAACTTTTACCCATACAAACATATATACCGGGAACAATTGAATACTAGTACATATAAAATACACAAAATACGAAAATCTTATTGGCAAGGATAAATAAATAATAATAAATAAATAAATAATACCGGACATTTCACACAGCATCATCTGGCCCCAAAGTAAGCAGAGCTTGTGTTATGGGTACCACATGACTGATAATACGACTTAAATACTTTTTTCTTTTGTAAATACATACATATTATACATAGAAACACCCAGACCCGAGACAAATACTTGCAGATCATACAAATATTTGTCCCGCGGCGAGAATCGAACTCGCAACCTTCTGCGGCTCAGTCGGACCTTAGCCCATTGCGCCACAGAGGTCGTCAAAACCGTCGGATAAAAGTGTAACCCTCGTTTTTCCTATAGTACTTTTTGTTTTTAGCCCAGGCCGAAACCAGGATTGCGCATCATTTAGTTTTATATGCCTACATAAGTGTCGATCAAGTAACTTGTCCAACACTTTAGCGATAGACAGCAGTTCGACAAGATATTCGTTGCTGTGAGTAGTACCTACCTCGAACCATATTTTTAATAACGCTCGCAATATGTCAACCTCTGTGAGTGGGCTAAGTTCTGACTGAGACAGAAGGTTTCGGGTTCGATTCCCGCCGCGGGACAAATGTTTGTATGATCTACAAGTATTTGTCTCGGGTCTAGGTGTTTCATGTATATATTAACATAAAAAAAGCTAGATGATGCTGTCTGAAATGTCCGAGATTATTTATTTATTTATTTAATTTATTATCATTAGCAGTAAATGGATCGTTCTGGACCAACTATAAAGTGTACCAGGAAGACCTTGGCCATTTAGAGACTCGTCTTTGGGCTTAATCTGTTTGTAGTTTTCCAAAAGAGTCTAATATCCATATTAAAATGTTGCTAAATTTCGATTATTTTATGTAGCTGCTGTTTTTTCTGATACCATTTCAACTCAGAATTAAAACTCATCTGTACTCGACCATATCATCATAAACCTGCCCCACATAGGGCTTAACGCATAGTGGCCACGTTTGGAAACAAAGATGAGACCTCCCATATGTAGCCATGACATGCTTATTTCATCCTTTGCTAGGTCTTTGAACATTTTTCATAACCCAATAACCCAATAACCCAAGTACCCATCTAAAAAATGTCTAACGCGCCAAAATAAGTTTTCACTTCTGTCGGCACTCCCGGAGCGCATTTTTTTTAACTGTAGCATATTATGCTGAAATTAAACAAAAAAAGTCGCGGCGCTTATGATTATGTGAACAGCCTGATTTGTAAACCTTCAAAAAGTTCATAAGCTGCACAAACTGTACTATTGTATATGTTGTTAACCATAATACTTGAGTTGGTTCGGGACTGACTGACTGCTGATTTTTTAATTCACTGTCCGTGGGCACATGCACTGACCCGAGTTTGTTATATCTTTACAGGGAACTAACACGTACCATGTACATTTCGTACCATTTTCGTCACGATAAAAATAATAGATAAAAAAAAAAGTATATCAGGTTCTAATAAAATCAGCTCTGCTAACATTGGGGCTAGAGGACCGGAGTTATTAATTTCAATAAATAAATCAATATTCGCAGACAATGCAATGTGTAGAGGTGACCAGATGACTGATAGAATACATGTAATTTTTTATATACATACTTATGATTCTTTATAACACTCAGATATAGAACAAACACCTATGTTCACCACACAAATGTCTGTCATCGGAAGGTATCGAACTTCAACCTACAGCGCAGAAGGCAGCGCTACTACCAAATAGTAGTACTGACCTGTCAGCTGTCAGTAAATTTATTCAAGTTTAATTAAAATCGGTTTAACTATTGCGTGATTGAGTAACAAACATTTAGATAATTGATTCAGGCGTGACTTTGCGGAAATCCATTACAAAACATTAAACAGATGGACAAATATTTAGTACAATTCCGCTAATCTATTCCTAAAGAGTTACCTCCAAAAAAAATTCGACACGTGTTTCGCCTCTCCACGAGGCATCCTCAGGAACACTTGACTCACTCCGCACCCCGACGAAAAAACACTCTGCTCTGCAGACCTGTTGCTTCGACCAACGTCAGAATAAGACTTATTCTGACGTAGCGGAATTGTACTAAATATTTGTCCATCTGTTTAATGTTTTTTAACAAACATTTACACAAATTTTCACATTTTTTAATATTACTAGCTGCTGCCCGCGACTTCGCAAGCGTGGTACCTACAAAAAAAAGTAGCCTATGTCCTTCTCCAAGGTCACATCTAGCTTTATACCAAAATTCATCAAAATCGGTTCAGTGGTTTTGGCGTGAAAACGTGACAGACAGACAGAGTTACTTTCGCATTTATAATATTATACTATATATAGTAGGGATAAGCTTCTGCCCGCGGCTTCGCACGCCTATGCGTACTATAATCATACCAAATTTGATTGATGCAAAAAAAATAAAGTTCTGTTGATCCGATTGTTCACAGGATCACCCTCTCGGCCAATCTGAAGATTTCCTAAAAAAATTATCGAAATCGGTCCAGCCGTTTCGGAGTCTATATAGAACATACATACATACACACATCGCCTTTTATAAATATATATAGATAACGATTTTAGTAAAATATTTTTACCGATTCTACGCACTCTAAGTTAATAACTGATATGTTCAATATTTGTATTACAAATACCGTGATTGGTTACAATTAATTCCCATTGAAGCTTTTGTTTAATCGTCAAAACCCTTTGACGATTAAACGTCTGGATTATAAACAGACCGGCCCCCATATTACGTATTTTAATACGTAAGTTTAATAGTATTTTTATTACGTATTAATAGAGTTGAATTGCGCAATTACTGCTGCTATATACACTTTTTAGCGATTCTTCTTTTAATCATATCACTAGTTATTACGAACCAGTGAGGCGAAAGGATTGAAGTGCACCGCAGAGTCTACTTTTATTTACTCATATTTACTCACGGTTTTATCCGTCACCGTTTGAGAACACTAGCAGATATATTAAACATACATTTTACGATCAGAAAGATCTATTGGTGTACGACTGGATTCAAACCCACGGTAGAATCAGAATCGGTCACCACCAATTTTACAACCAGTGTGGTGAATGTGTTAAAGTGCGCTTCAGAGGCTTCTTTCGTGTAACTTTCACTTGTGTTTTGAACGACAAATTTACGCTCGTGTGTTTTGCGACTTGCGACAGATAGTGCTGTTGCATTGCTGTTGCGGTTGCTACATATTTCACGCTTATTTTACGTATCAAACCTGTCGGTATTTAGTAATTAGTCCGTCGGGTTTTGTGGCAAATGTTCTGTTCTGTGAGCACCGGTGTCAAAGTCATCACGCCAAAGTCAAAGCTCGTTGTGCCTCAACAACACAAAAGCACCGCAAGCGATAGGTATGTTACAATTAGGTTATATAGGTACTCACTAATTGTTGTATTTCTTGTCAGTATCGGTTTAATATGATTTACTCTACATAACTTGATTGGGCGCGTGCCACATGGCAAGTTATATCAAGGGGCCCTTTATTTGCTTTAGGGCCTTAATACAATTATGATTCAAATGTTTTGATAAACCGGCAAAGCGCATGTGACCACGCACAGTGAAGGTTTCCGAAGTCAGTGGTCGAATGACTAGTTGTCAGGTCCCAAAGCAATTCAACACCATCAAGTTCTTCACTTGGCCAAATGTAAAAATGTAACGTATATAGGTCGACCAACATTTAAATTAATGGAGGCAATTAATCTTGTAGATTCCACGATCTTCCTAAGTCTTATTTTGATGCAAAACTACCGGTGGAACCACAAATTGAAACACTAGCTGGTAGGCTTAGTTCCGCTGCATATGCAGATCGTACGAAACAATGGCTTACTGATGAAGCTACAGCCAGAATTGTTTATTTCAGCTACTTCCTGTTATGTATGTACCTACCTACCAAAACGTAACTAGGTAGACGTGGCTGCGCACCATATAATGGTGGCAAATCGCTTGGTTCAATTCTAAAAATTCTTAGGAATTGTCTAAAATATATTTAGTTAGTCATAGCATTTGTAAAACCTATTCGGTTGGTACCATCTAACTAAATTAGGAACGCTTAATTAAGTAAGATAAAATTAAATTAGGATAAGTTGGTAGCAGCAGAATACCAAAGGTTAATTTGGCAGATCAAAACCTAATTTTATCTAAAATTAGTTAGGCCTACAGAATTGAGGCCAATGTATCGCAAACTGTCAAATAACCAGTGTTAATTATACCGTCTCTATGTCAACATTCGGTAGGCTGCCTACTAAATGTTAGCTTTATTCAATTTGATCCCCTAACTCAAGACTGGAGGCCTTACAAAGGGCGGCTGCAACAATGGTTCATTGCGAATAGCATAGGCGAGGATAACGACAAAGCTGGAGTAAGATAAGCGGTATTGTTGAGGTCGAATACGTATCAACTAGTATGTGATTTCGCTTTGCCTGAAGACTTAGATACGAAGAACTACGAGAACATCTTGAAAATCTTTGACGATCATTTTCTGCCAAAGCGCTGCAGATTTGCAGTAAGGCACAAGTGTAGTGCAGCAACCGGGCAAAACGCAGCCAAAGTAGGCCGCGAGGGAGGATACGTAGCCTCGCTACCTACTGTGGTTTCAGGACTCTTGAAGATTATCTACTCGACAAGTTTGTAATAGGTATGTTACTAGGCCATTAACGAGATACGCTCTTTTTCGAAGACATTAAAAACTTAACGCTGGGCAAAGCCGTGGCTAGCTGGGAGCAAACGTTGCGCACGCACAGGCGCCGCGTTGGCTATCTGCGCCTACAGACGCCAATCAAGACGCCACCACCGGCACCGGCGCAGTGTTCAAGATCAATGAACGTAGAAACACCAAAGGCTTTTTTTTTATTATAGATACACCTACGTTTGACCACGGTCTCGCTACGCTACGATGCGGCCGACGATGGAGCACGCAAGTCTAGAAGACACCTATTTACTCTTGACTTGAAGAGACCCAGATTGTAGTTTTCAGGGAAGACAGACGACGGCAAAGTATTCTAATCCTTGGCTTCACGCATTATAAACGTGGAAGCAAAGCGCTTTGTTCGTAAGGGTGATTGACTGACAAGGTATGGGTGGTACTTAGCGGTACGTCTGCTTGTCCTTATGTTAAAAGGAGATTGTGGAATTAGATCATGCGATTCCTGAGCGTAAAATGCGTAAAATGTGACCGAGTAATAGAGTTAAACAAGGTTAAACAAGGTAACGATGACGAGGAAGACGATGGTGAGTTATTATTGAACATAAACTGTTTAAACGAAGTGCCTATGACCTATAACCTATGAAACTGTTAGTCTGGGGGGTCTAAGTATTAAGTGTGAAATAGGCAGAGACAGCGGTTCCCCTGTTCGTGTTATTTCTGAAAGGTATATTTTCTGAAGTTCCGTTTTCAGCACCTACTAAAAATTAGCTGACTTGTACAAGTAATAAAATGGTGGTAACAGATTGCATGGTATTGCACGTCACATATCTAGAACGTACGTTTAAACTGCCTGTGTATATTATTCGTAATTTGGTCTTGATTTTATGCGTGCATTCAAGTCACGAATTGTATCTACTCTTGATAGCTGTTCTTATATATCTGAAGAGGTTAATGTATTGCAACTCCTAAATGAAACCTATTCGAAAGTGTTTTCAGATGAACGAGGTTGTTTTACTAGATTTGAAATTATATTACCTCTAAAATCAGACTTAAAGCCTATGTTTTTCATGTCTCGCCCTGTACCATTTGCTTTAAGAAATTTAGCTTAGGGGTAGTCTTGTGAAGAAAGCGTATTATAATAAATCTAAATAACTATTAGTCCATTAAAATGTTACATTTTTTAGGCCTTAGTGTGCATTTGTCAGAGGACGCAATTTTATTTTTTTAATGTGTAGGGGGGGTCAGTAGAAGCTTAAGTTCAAGTTTGTGGGGTCGGCACCCTTGTCCCCCGGCCGCCATCTTGGAAAAGGGGGTGCAAAGGGTTTTCGCGCTGTATCTCGTAAACTAGTTACCTTACAGAAAATTTAATCAAACATAAAATGTAGCAAATTAAATTTCCTACAATTTTATTTCTATTACTTTTTATCGTCAAGTGACCAACAAAAA
This sequence comes from Lampropteryx suffumata, assembly GCA_948098915.1. NCBI lineage: Eukaryota > Metazoa > Arthropoda > Insecta > Lepidoptera > Geometridae > Lampropteryx > Lampropteryx suffumata. The sequence continues at coordinate 23,693,424 of OX402544.1, forward strand.
AGTTATAAACAAAAATAAATGAAAATTTTGTTTGTTTGTTCTAGGTTTTACAGCGCTCCAAACTTAAACGGATTCTCGAATGCTCATAGGGATGCAATAAAAACTAAAAATTAGGCTTACTTTTCTATCTATATTTTTTTTATTCATACAATTTATTATGATCTTAACATTCCTATGCTATTATTGAACTATGTTTGACCCTTTTACCCACCACCTATGAGGTATAACATGGGCAAAGTCAAATTTATAAAAATTTTGCAGAAGCATCCAGAGTTAGCAAGTGGAACTAAATTATTTATGAGTGAGAAAGTCGAGTCATCGTTACTCAGTGTTGTTGGCGAACGTTTTTTCGTCTTTTTATATGGCGGAAATAAAGACGATACTCTAGACACTCTGCGATACAAACGATTTGCTAAGACAGTGACAAAAAATGCATTAAAAAATGCATTAAATTTTTATAAATTTGACTTTGCCCATGTTATACCTCATAGGTGGTGGGTAAAAGGGTCAAACATAGTTCAATAATAGCATAGGAATGTTAAGATCATAATAAATTGTATGAATAAAAAAAATATAGATAGAAAAGTAAGCCTAATTTTTAGTTTTTATTGCATCCCTATGAGCATTCGAGAATCCGTTTAAGTTTGGAGCGCTGTAAAACCTAGAACAAACAAACAAAATTTTCATTTATTTTTGTTTATAACTTTTTTGTTGGTCACTTGACGATAAAAAGTAATAGAAATAAAATTGTAGGAAATTTAATTTGCTACATTTTATGTTTGATTAAATTTTCTGTAAGGTAACTAGTTTACGAGATACAGCGCGAAAACCCTTTGCACCCCCTTTTCCAAGATGGCGGCCGGGGGACAAGGGTGCCGACCCCACAAACTTGAACTTAAGCTTCTACTGACCCCCCCTACACATTAAAAAAATAAAATTGCGTCCTCTGACAAATGCATACCCAAATGTAACTTTTCAATGGACATTGTTCATAAGAATGCATTGCCTCACGTCGCTCGGCCGTCAGAAACTGACAGATATGCAATGTATAAACTGCTGTATTCTTGTTTTTTTATTAACCTATACTTTCCCATTGCTTGGCGAAGGTCTCCTTCAACTCCTTTTAGTTGTCCCTGTCCCCCGCCATTTCCCCGCCTTTCTCGAAGGCATCGAGACCGTAACGCCGACGTTTCTTCGGCCTGCCCCGGCCGGTCGCCCATCTGCAGGCACCCATGTGTGACGATTTCTGACCTCTGACCTCTGACCTCTGTAATCTTGTAATAGTATTTAATAATTAAGCTCTCTTATAACTAAGAAGGATGAACAAAAAAGCGCTAGGACCATGACGATTTTCTCAACTCTTCACGGACTTTGGTTAAGAGGTATTGGCACCTAAATTCACCTAATATGTAAGATGTTTCACAGTGATATTGTATTAAATAAAAACATTTGAAATTGAATTTATCAAAATTAAAGAATTATATAAATAAAAATTGTATTTTTTTTAAGGTTTACCAATCAGGTTGTTGCTTAGAGTCTATTAAAGCCATTCTAGCAGTGTATGCTACAATTTGGAAAAAAATATTTGGCAGATGAAGCTTTGTCAACATATGGGCAGTCGCATAATAATGCAGAGGATAACATAAATGAGCGGAAAGTTAAGTCATAGAGTTGGGTTGGGTAGCTGAGTTAGGCGAAAAGGTGACAAACTTTGTTTTACTGAGATTTAGGGTGAGAGGTTTAAGGTCAAGGTAGGTTAAGGTTAAGGTTTAAGGTACTTTTCAGGTAACTACAACCAGCTAGTAGAGTAGGAGAGATTAGTAAAGCTACAAATGTAGTAGAAAGAGGGAATCACTGGTAAATACTGAAAATACTGATATTTTTGGTAAATACCAAAAATTACGACTTCAAAGCCTAATATTTATCAAACGAATAACGGATTGAAAAACTGTTTAAGAAACTTTTTCATATCTTTGAATAACCTGTCCAACAATACCAACTATACAGGTAGTTAAGTAAAAACAAGAACATTTTGAGTAAGTCTAAAAGGTTTATTTAAAAAAATATATAACTTTGTTAGGGCCACTAGTGCTAATTTTAATTAAGATAATTTTAATACTCGGCGAGCTAAAGCTGTGATTAGTAGCGGACATACAGACAGATAGACGGATATAGCGAAACTATGGATTCTTGTTGGAATTCGGAACCCTAAAAAGGAGTCATTTATTGAATTAGCCATCTACAGCGCTGCCACCGGAAAGAGAAAACTGGACTCGCGTAGTTAGGGTGCTTTATTAGGACATTACACACAGCATCATCTGGCCCCAAAGTAAGCAGAGTTTGTGTTATATGTACCAACATGACTGATATACTGCTTATAATTTTTTTTTAAATATATACATTTTATTATATTAGTGTTGAAGGACAAGGTATGATACCTTTGTAATTGAAAAAAAATATATATTTCCTTACATCACTATACGTCATTATCAATTCTCCAACTGCAAATCATCATCATCATCATCATATCAGCCCCTAGAAGTCCACTGCTGAACATAGGCCTCCCCAATAGATTTCCAGGAATAACGATTTTGAGCCCACTCCATCAACCAATTTCCCGCGATCTTTACAATGTCATCAGACCATTGGGTGGGTGGTCGTCCTACCCTTCGTTTTCCCGTCTTTGGTCGCCATTCGAGCACTTTTATTCTCTGCAAATATTACTAAAATTTAATTTTTTACTGCAAATATATTTTAAATAAAAAATATTATGTTTTAAACTTAACTACTAACTTATTTAACATTATCGGATATTTGCTTTACTTAGTTCCAATAAATGCCATAATTCACTTAAAACTTATCTCCTCTTGAGTAGCAAAATCTACAGTGGTCGTACTTTGCCGGTCCGAAGGGGCCTTAGTAATCAAAGGGAATGGTTTAGAGATTCGGCTTTGATTTACGAAGATTATATCCTTTGCGACTGTAATATATGTTTTTTGACGTACATCTTAGATTTTTATCAAGCAAATTCAAATTTATGATGGTAGGTTTTCCTTATTAAAGTAATATTAGCAGTTTTTGGGGTGTAAATGCCATATTACATTCTATATAAAAAAATACTAAACGAATGACCACCCACAGTAAGGCTTCAGAAGTCAGTAAGGATTAGAATTACTAGTGGTCAGGTCTCAAACCAATTCAACACCCTATATTTAGTATAGCAAAAAAATGGTTGTCTGTAAAGTTGGTTTGCGGACGATAAGTTTACGTCATAACGTCATAAATAAACATTGATGAAAAATTGCATACTTTTAACTTATTAAGATGCGTCACAAGCTATAAGCTTAGGCCGATCGTGCCTCTATCGCTTGTACCGCGCTCTCGCTTGCACGCTTGGCTCAGGCGGAACCTGATAATTTTTTGTGCGTGCAGCCGGCGTTCATTGATTTATAAGACATTATCACGTCAAAAATAACTGTTCAGGTCTAAGATTATTATAATATAAACCAGTCCAGTACAAAAATCGCGCCTGAGAGTGAACTGTACGTACCTACGAGAAGATACCTACTATTTTCAGCATCGTGGTTTTTTGCCATCGGTTTCTATTGCTAGTCCAAATATACCGTTATAGACATACACATTTATAAATTTACTGAATAAGCACACATAAACATCAATAAAAACAAAGAAGACGAAACAATCTATAACTATGAAATAGCTTAAGTTGACTGACTGATTCATCATCGCCGAGCCGAAATCGCTAAATCTAGAAAGTTGAAATTTGGAAGGTAGCTTCCTTTTATAGCAAAACCACCCAGCGGCGGTGGCGGGATAAGGCGGGATTTTTTGAAATTTAACCTCTAAGAGGGTGAAATAGGGTGAAATATGGATGTATGGAACTTTTTAACGCATGGTGCTATTTGCTTGAAACTTTATATGAATAATTTAAATGCAATAAATGGAATAAATGGAAACATTATTCAGGATTCTTCTAAATAACCCTTGAAAGGGGGTAAAATGGGGTGTCAAAGTTTGTATGGGAACTTTGTAACGGATTGTGTGATTTCTTAAAAACTTGGTTTGGATACTTAAAATGGAAAATAAATGGACACGTGTTTCAGGATTTTTCTAAATAAAGGAGTAAAATGGGATGTGAATGTTTGTATGAAAACATTTTAATGGGTGGTGGGTGTGATTGGTTTGAAACTTGAATTATATTTATTATAATAATAATAATAATAATAATGCCGGACAATTTACACAACATCATCTGGCCCCAAAGTAAGCAGAGCTTGTATTATGGGTACCACATGACTGATATACTACTTATATACTTTTTTTTTTGTAAATACATACATATTATACATAGAAACAGCCAGACCCAGATAATATAATATAATATTATATTAATAATATTATATTATATTATTAATATAATATTATTAATATTATAAATTCTAAAGTAAACTGTCTGCTGTTATACTTTAACGTCTGAGCTGCTGAACAATGAAATATGGCAACAATATGAACTTCATCCTGGGGAAGAATCTAAGCTACAATTCCTTTAAAAAAAAACGTGTGCGTCTCGGAACGCCCGACAGAAGTGATAACGTAAACTAATCTAACTAGCGCTGTGGGTTAGACTGAGAGAGGAGGAGCCTGCCTACCGCTGCCGTATGCGTGAGAAAAAGAGAAGCCAGGCAGACTGGCCCCGTAACGCATTATGCAACGAAGCGTTTTAAAGTAATAACTTCTTATAGGAGGGTCCTATAAGAAGTTATTACTTTAAAATAAATGTGGACGAAGTCGCGGGCAACAGCTAGTATTAGATAAAAAAGGAAGTAAAATTATTAAAAAGTTAATGGATGAAAAACATTTTAAAAGCTTAAAATTGTTCTGCGTACTTACTTACCTAACAGTGCTGTGTGCTACAGCAGCAAGAATATCTCGACTCATTAACGAACGAACACTGAACATTAAAGCAACGAACATTGTTTTTTGAAATGTAATTGCAAATAAATATTGTTTTATGTTATACGAGTTTAAGAACTTAAAAATTACGAGTAAGTAACGGTTTTCTGGTTTTTTTCTTTTACTTGTGTTGTGAGACTTTGCTTTTTGTCAAATTTCATCGTAGTAGGTCAATGGAAAGTACCCCAAAGGTTGTGATTTACTGGGGAGTTAGAAATGTGCTGCACAAATGACCGTATTAAGGCTGTATTTTGTTGGTTGTGTTGACGCTTGAGCCTTGTTTTTTATAGCTTTATGGGACCGCACCTGAGTATTTGATATTAATTTCAACTTGATACCTTGCCTTTAAAGCCCCTTACAGGGTCTTGTTATACAAACAGACAGACACACATACATAGATATACAAAAAAGTGGTCCTATTAAGGTTCTTTTTTCTTTTTGAGTTACGGAACACTTAATTAATTACCCTTAAATAATTAATTATTAAATAATGTACTTTTATGCATTATTTTCAAAAAAAAATAGCATTTTGCACTCCTTCTCTATATAAACTATAAGTGTGCGAAATTTCATACTCCTCCGACCGCACAATTTTCGTAAAAAGGGTACAAAGTTTTTGCTTCACGTAGTTTAGCAACTACATATAACTTAATTCTTGTGTCTTCATGCACCTTTTTATAATAAACCCCGTCTTTCGAGCGTGTCTTCGAATCCGATTTGTCGCTCAATCTGCTCAACGCGTAGGTACCTACAGAGACATTCAAATATACTTCTCACTGAACATCCTCGGATGGATCTGTTTGCGGATGGATGGCGATAGAGAAACTGTGCCTTACCTACTGTGAGAATGAACGTTTTGTGTAAATATAACTATATATATGTGCTAAACCATGATAGTTTTAAAAGTTATATAACTATACTTACTCATTAAAATAGTTTATATTTAATGTAATTTTCTTTAATAACTTTCTTTGAAAAAATAAGTTTCTTTGATAATTTGATCTCTTCTCTTCTTTTTAGCTTTTTTTCTCCTGTGTTTTGTATATACGTATATGTTTTGTGTTCCTATTTTTAACGCATTAGATACGAGTAGTATCTGTAAATTACTAGTTGCTGCCCGCGGCTTTCCACGCGTGGTACCTCCATTAAAAGTCATTAAAAGCCTGCGTCCTTCTCCAAGGTCCCAGCTGTCTCTATTCTAAAATTCATCAAAATCGGATCAGCGGTTTAGGTGTGAAAACGTAACAGACAGACAGACAGACAGAGTTACTTTCGCATTTATAATATTATTAGGGATATCTTACCCAAAGCCTAAATATGCATTTTCAGATCCCTAACTTATGGAAATTTGAGTTGCACAAACGAACTTTCATACCCTATTAATAGGTTGTTTTTGGAGACAAAAAGTAGCCTATGTTCTTCCCCCGAATGTAATACATCTTCTTACCAAATTTCATCAAGATCCGCTAAGCCGTTTAGCCGTGAAAACGTAACAAACAGACAGAGACACTTTCGCATTTATAATATTAAGTATGGATACTACTCGATTTTGATTCCAACGTATGTCCAAACATGGCCTGTTGTATATCGCTACAACTCATCGGAGTTGTAGGTACGTATATAGATAGCTCTTATATACGTATACGTATAGATATCTTATATACGTACCTTCAACCACGTACAACGCATAGGCGTTGGGTGCGCGGAGCCCGTAGTATTTGCAGCTCTTGCTACGCGGCTAATCCGTATGCTGCTTACCTTAGAACACTGAAAGTGTAAGAGCACCCTGGCCTTGCAATAATAAGATCATATGTTCGTGCACCAATGTATTTTACGAAAAAAAATATGTGCCCAGCGTCAGTATTCTCAAAGAATAAAAACATCGTGATGAAACCGGCACAACCGGCAACGTATCTCTTCTTCTTCTTTCGTATCAATTTTCTCTCAAAATTAATTCAATATGCCTCGACCAAAATGTTGGTGCCGCTATAGCGGCGTCCGAGGCGGTGTTGAGGTCAGCTCTTGTGCAGAAGGGGCAAGTAGAACAATCAAGTAGATGAGACATAGTTTGGAAGGGAGCACCACAGTCGCACTGTACTGTACATGTACACGTGACTTGTCTAGCATTCTCCACACTTACACAAATCATAACTGCATCTTGTGCATCTTGTGTCACTTGTGCTCGCAGTCTGTTGAGTGATTTCCAGATTGCGTAAGGTTGGTCATTTCCTGGTGGTAAACGCTTAACAGGACTTAAAAGATCAAGAGGAGGGGGCAACCTTTTTTGCCAGAGGTCTAGTTTATTATCTGCCCTGTAAAGCAGACGTAACACAAGCGGCTTTTGAGTCGTCCGTGCAGTGCACAGTATTGTAGCCGTACATCCGTACAAGGGATGTCGCGAGTCCGATTCCTGTTTAGTTTTCTCGAGCAAACAGGCGACAGAGTGGACGTGACTCGGATTGTGCCAAACATAATGGACCAGTCAGAGTCAGAGTTCATACATTATTATTTGGTACTTGCCAACACTTTGAACAGTACTGCCGTCCTTATCAAAAGTGCAATAACTCGGATTTTGGGCATAACGAAATCTATATTTTCTTCTTAGACAGTTTTTACGTATCTATTGATGATCCAGTTTTTTTTATAAGCATAACCGCAATATATTAGTGATTTGGTCTTATGTTACATAACAAGAGTGAAATAACTTGAGTTGTGGCAAGTAAGCTAAACTAGTGTGTGTTGTAGCTAAAATAATACGATAAAGTACTAACGATAACTGTAAAAAGTATTGATATTTTGTTTCGTTTTGTTGTACATTTAAAACAAAAACTGGGCGTTTTTATGTTTTCTAGTAGATATGATAAATAGCCAGCTGATTGCTGTTGATTCAATCACAGTTAAATACTTTGAGCCTGGGCATACCGCTGATCATTTTCACCACCAAGTCGAAATGACACTAAAGAAGAAAAATAAAGTTTACGACTTCGATGACTTCGTAGATTCTGTGATAATGACCAACTCAAAAAAGAATACCGTAAAAGTTATGACAGCATCAGATTTTTATAGGTATGAAGACCTTTCATCTTAGCATAAAATCAAAAACACGATACGGGCTTATTTAAAAAACATCATGGCAGTCAGGGTCAAAAGGGTGCTTTCATAATAAAGCACAAAGAGAAACAGGGCAGTTGTTACTGGAAAGAATTGGATTTGCAAGTAAAAATAATGAAAAACAAATTATTTTCGAATAAAGGTATCGTAAGAGGTATAACCAAGGAGCGCAAAGAACGAATCACTGCGGATTTGGTACCCTTAATGCCCATAACCAGGAGAGCTTTCTGGTTAAATTTACCGGAATCCTCTCGGGTGCCAAACATGCATTATGGGTTTAAAATCTGCAATGATTCGTTCTTTCTTAGGACAGCATATTGCGAGTTTCCTCACTTACTTCCTCCACTTTTCACACTCAGTATTCTATCCTGCTCAAAATTATAACGTGAGCGTAAAATTTGTAAAAAAACAGTGATTTTGTTCAACCAAATAGCATATTTAATAAATTAGGATCATCCTTGACTATCGTGTACTTAAATTTCGATGTCATACAGTAAGCAGGTCTAGCGAAGCTTTGAGGTTTGAGCTTGGGTACTTTTCAGTAAGTTTAAATTTTTTAGATTGTATAAAATTTTGATCTCGTGTGCCTTAAACGTTTAAATACATGAGAACTAAGTTAAAGATGAACTACAGATGTTAAGTTTGTTGTTCAAATTGTTATTATTTATGGTATTCGGTTATATTTAGTATTAAGAATAAAACAATTTTGCGATAAATAAGCATTACTTCCTAGAGTTAAGTTTTTCAGACTGACTAAAATATTGATCTCGGTATGCCTTACAGGCTTACACTAACGTTTAAATACATAGATAGTTTAGCCGATCGTACAACTAATAAAAGTCATACTTATTCATAAATAGTTATATTTAGTATTAATATTAAGACTTTGGTAACGTTTTGCAATAAATAAATATTATTTTGTGCTGAATTAAACATTTTCTTATGTACAACGCTTTTTATTTATACAGATTTTTATAAGACACTCAATTTTTTTACAGGTTTTAACTTACCTACTAACTGATATCTTAGTAGCTTGTCTTACTAATGAAAACCGCATTAGGTCAGACACTTATTGCATTTATGATTAAAAGATACAATATCATACAGTAAGTAAACATTCTGTCGATTTATTAAACAGTCTTAATCAATACAATTCTGTGATTTGAAATAGCACATTAACACATTTACAAATTCTAGGTACAACGTAATATTCTTTACATTTTTATCTATAATCTTGTAAAAGTTTCGAGTTGATATCTTGTATGGGCATGGAGCTACAAACAAAATAAAAATAAAAATTTTAACCGCGTTTTTCTCGAAAGTAGCTTGAACCTAGTTATTGCACTTTAAATAAGGACGGCAGAGTATTCCGTACGTGACAGGTTTCAGGCCTATCGCCGCTGATATGGATACCTATTAACCGATGCCCTCTTTAATTTTAGGTTTTAGAATATGCCGGTTTCATCACGATATTTTCCTTCACTGTTTGAAGACACTGACAGTGCGGGGTTCGAGGTTCTAGATATCCTCAAAGAACTATGTAACTAAAAATGTGAGGAGGTGGACAGACGTCGAAGTGACTCGCTCAAAACCAGCTGTCCTTTTTGTTGGCAAATTCAATAAGAGCTCGTAGTTTACTCAACATGATTAAGAAATTGGTAAAAACTCATAATCAGCCCTCAGATATAATATAATTATCTTTTGCAAACAAAGTAGATTATGAAAGTTTAATCAAAAAATCCACGATAAGTCTAACCTTAAGTATTTTATATACCCGGTGAGGTTGATAATATTATTTATTTTACCTCGTAGTGGGTAGATACGTTGGTAGGTAGGTATCTACATACCTATACAGAGTACTTATTCAATTTATTTAAGCTGTGACTGAACCTATTTAACCGCACCCAAAAGTAAGGACTATGTTGCTAATTATTGTAGATAAGTACACCTAGGCTTTTAGTGATGCCATCGTTATTTTCTGGAAGTAATAACTTCTCGGTAAACCGCTTCGTTACGTAACGCGTTAACGGTGCCAGTCTGTCTGGCCTCCCTTTCTCTTACGCATACGGCAGCGGTAGGCAGGGTCCTCCTCTCTCACACTAACCCACAGCGCTAGTTAGATTAGTTTAAGTTATCACTTCTGTCGAGCGTCTCTTTCCTTTTATTCATTTTGGTGTTTGTCAAATAGACATTTTATTTCTTTCTTCTTTCTTATTTACTGAACTGAAATAAAAAAGGCTTAGGAGATAGGTACAACATTGCTAAATATCTTAAGTTAGATCGCTAGACTTAGAGCAATATGTGCAAATTCAGAATATGCTGTGTATAGGTAGTAGATAGGTATACCTACTTACACATCGCTGTTTTTCAATTACTAGATACTAGCAAAATCCTAATAGGTAACTAGGTACTTACATTTTGAATACCTACTCACCTTATACCTCTGTGGCTCAGTGGACTAAGGTCCGGCTGGGACGCAAAAGGTTGCGGGTTCGATTCCTGCCACGGGACAAATGTTTGTATGATCTGTAAGTATTTGTCTCGAGTCTGGGTGATTCTATGTATAATATGTATGTATTTACAAAAAAAAGTATATATAAGTAGTATTAAGTACTTATATCAATCATGTGGTACCCATAACACAAGCTCTGCTTACTTTAGGGCCAGATGATGCTGTGTGAAATGTCCGGTATTATTTATTTACAAGATTTAGAACAATTATTAGTACCTAAAGCAGTAATTTAAAGCATACATAAAAGGTAGTCTTTTGAACAAAGCTTATTATAATATAAATGACTACCTAACCTATATTATTGATAAGAATGCATGGCCTCATGTCGCTCTGCCGTCAGACAGTTAACCGACACACTTGAAATTTATAAACTCTCTTGTATTAGTATTTCGTAGTTAAGTAGTTATAAGATGGATCATGTAAAACAGCGCTAGGACCAAGACGAGTTTCTAGCCAGTTCTTCTGATTCATTGGCAAGGACACTACCAGCCGCACGACCAGTAGTGTCATTGCCAATTAACGACACTACCAAGCCTATTTTGTATTGAGTTGTACAGTCAACATTACAAGGTCAAGAAATATTATTCTATATTTTTTACTGTAAATCATGATATAAAAGTAACAGAAAAAAATAAAAATGTATCTCCTTATTTATAACTAGATTTGAATAAAAACCTCAATCAAATGTACCTAAATACAAAAAATTAACACAAATTATGTATTACCTTCTCCTTAATTCTAGTACTTATGAATAAAACTAATATTGAACCTCAGAATATAAAAAATCGCGTGAAAAAATTCTCAAATGTTCTTTTCAAATGTAACTATATCGCAATGAACTTATGTGGGCGTGAAGTCCGGTAGCTGTGACTTAATTAAGCGAAAAAAAAAATAATAACTAGATGTTTTTTTATCTGTAATCATAGCATAAAATAAAGATCTCAGATTGTTTAAATTGATAGAGCTACCAACATCGCCGTGAATTATGTAAAGCTGAACAAAAGGAAGCGGACAGCTGCTAAAAGTACCATCAATAAAGATATCTTTTATATTTTCAATGTTTTCACGTGCAACCGCATCCATCCAGCAAAACACTATAATTCGATTACCGTTAACATAGTAGTCGGCTAACATTTAATCACGAAATTTTAATGGCACTACAACGCTTTCTACATCTGCGAATGTAGTTCTTGGGACATCATTTGCTTTCTGCCAAGCACCATAAAGGACACGTGAAACACTAGGAAACAGAGGTAGTTTGATTACGAAGGGATCAACGCCGCTATTTTGAGCTTGTGATAACTTATTATCGTATATTTGAGTAACTGGTATGTCCGTATTTCGTGCTCTCTCTTTTAAGTCAACAATTTCCTATAGAACTAAGTTTTTTAAAATATCAGGATTACAGGAGTGTTTTTGTCTTTTTTGAATACTGTTGCCCTGCATTATATGAAAAATTATAAATTCATATTTTATTTAGTAAGAATATTAACGTGGAGTAGCTAACATACAAGGGGATAACTTCTTCGCTTCGTCTTCTTTAATCCCCGAAGATATACTAGAAGTATAACCGATCTACATTTACAAAAATAGTTTTAAGAAATAATACATTGTCGATTGCCGGTATATGTAAAATATAAACGTAATATTTTGAGAACGAAGGTCGGCTTGCATGGTAGCTTCATCCTTGATAATAAAAAAACATTGTTGTAAATACCTTAACCGCAACTGTTCCTGAACATTTAGTTTTTTTATAATTCGAGCACCTCCAAATAGATGCACCATTTTTATATTTCTTCAGTGCATGATATTGCCATGATATGAGTGGTTGCCCAAAAGCAACGCAGTTCCACCATTCGTCGGCACAAATTGTAAAACTGATTCGCTATCAGCTTCAGACATCTTATAGGTTTATTTAATTTTGTTCAAAGCTAGACTTGTGAAGTGGCACCACGAGAAAACGTAATGTAAGAAATAGTCTCAAGAAAAAATTATCGTCAGTGTCGAGAACTGCCATAAAAGAGGTTGATCATCAATTAGTTCAACTCGTTGAACTTCGAGTTAGACTTATGGAATAGGGGTCCAAAACTTCTGTGTTAACTGTACAATTCAATCCAAAATAGGCTTGGTAGTGTCTTAGTTGGCAATGACACTACTGGTCGTGCGGCTGGTAGTGTCCTTGCCAAATAATGGTTCTTCTCGGGCTTGGGTTAGGATGAATTGGCACCTAAGTTCACGTAGTATGTAAGACGTTTCAAAGTGATCCTTGTGATTGTATTGAATAAGGTATCTTTTGACTTGACTTGACTTGACTATCCAAGTACACCTACATACTACCAAAGTTCATAATAATTTTAATGCTTAAAATAGGTAAGTACATTGTGTAGGTAAAAGATATGGTTACTAAGTACCTAGTGGATCAATTTACTTATTGGACTCTTATAGATTACACCAATAGATACGTAGTACGTATTTATATCTGACGAGATAATAAATTCGTAAACATATCTTCTTCTTCTCAGTCGGGCACTCTTGGCAGAGTGGTCGTGGTTATGAGTGATTCCTGATGAATGGCGGCTCTTGTTATGCGTCTCCATCCGGCTCTATTGGAGGCGTTGTGGGTGCAGTCGGTCATCGTGGATTTGGTGAGAGATTTTATCATATCTCCCCATCTGGTCGGAGATCGGCCACGGCATCTCTTGTCCTCCATTCTGCCTTGGACTACAAGACGCTCAATTGAGTCTTCATTTCGGGTTATGTGCCCAAAGAATATCAGTATTCGTATTTGAACAGTCGACGATAATCTCTCTCTGATGTGGAGTTCCTTTAGGATCGCTACATTGGTGCGATAGGCTCCATTGAGTCTTCATTTCGGGTTATGTGCCCAAAGAACATCAGTATTCGTATTTGAACAGTCGACGATAATCTCTCTCTGATGTGAAGTTCCTTTAGGATCGCTACATTGGTGCGATAGGCTCCATTGAGTCTTCATTTCGGGTTATGTGCCCAAAGAACATCAGTATTCGTATTTGAACAGTCGACGATAATCTCTCTCTGATGTGAAGTTCCATTAGGATCGCTACATTGGTGCGATAGGCTGTCCACGGAATAGGCGAGACGAAAGATTTTGAAATCCTCTTCCGTAATGTGGGTACACACTTACTATTAACGAAACAACATTTATTTCGGTAATAAGCTATAGTTTAACGAAGTTTTAAGCCATTTTCCTATAATTTTTTCAATAGGGCGCGAAAACAGCTCGTAGGTGTCATGGCGTCGGCTCTGACGTCACACCTACGTAAACATGTCATTGTGTCTACAACTTCATTGGCTATATGGATGGAGTATTTTGAGAACCTGGCTATATGCTCTGCCCCCTTGCCAATGAAGTTGTGGAGAAGGTACGTTGATGATGTTTTCTGTATTGTAAGAGGCAATAAAAATGAGATTAAACTCCTTTTGGCATACCTAAATGGCGTACATACCAAGATGCGGTTTACGTATGAAATGGAAAGTGATCGAAGCTTGGCTTTCCTGGACGTGATGGTACAGATTCGTGATGATGGTAATTTAGGCTATTCGTTTATAGGAAGCCGACCCATACGGATCGATATCTCCATGCTGATTCACACCATCACCCTCGGCAGCTTAACTCGGTTGTAATGTCTCTCACGAACCGAGCTTTCGACTTATGTGATGAGTACTCCATAAAGAGTGAGCTAGCTCATGTTCAGCATGTCGTACGTAAAAATGGATATAAGCTTCGATCTTTTCCAGTTAGACAAAGGCCTAAACCCCACAGATGTATAGTAGAACGAAAACCTGCTTTTCTACCGTAGGTACATCAAAGGAGTGCCGGACAAAATTGCGAAAGCCCTGCAAAAATTGTCCATAAAAACAATTTTTACTCCTTTAAAGAAGATCTCACACTACCTGCGCTCACCTAAAGATAAGATTCCTCTTCAAACACCAGGAGTGTACAAGATTGACTGCAGCTGTGGGAGCTCTTACATCGGCCAAACAAAACGTACCATAGCTTGTCGAGTGACAGAACACATCCGGGCGGTCAAAAATATGGACACACAAAAGTCGGCCATAGCTACACATCTACTAGAATCTGGCTCAAACCACTGGATCGAGTTACACAATCCACAGGTAATCTCAACTGAAAAACATTACATCCCAAGATTGGTACAAGAGGCAATAGTGATTACCAAACACAGGAATTTCAATCGAGAAGACGGTTTTCAATTGTCTGGAGCCTGGAACCCTGTGGTGAGGATGTGTGGAAATCGTAAAAGTGAGGTACCGGTTATGCGTCCAGATACCGTGAGTGTTGTGTGTCGTAATCGTGATCGAGTTGTTAGTGACAGTGAAACCGGTAGTAGGGGTAATGTTCGCAGTAAAAGACTGAGAAAGAGGGTAGACCGTTTTGTCTGCCAATAACATCCACTCGCAAAGACTTCAGTTTATCTCGTGATCATGGCGCATGCAACTGTGCCGAAATATCAAGAAGAAGATTTTAGGTGTTTACTATGAGGAAAAATAGTACTAGTAGGTTCTGATTAGTTACAGAAAATTACTCGTTTTATCGGGTATTAAATTGATATGAACTCTAAAATAGCAACTTACAAGCTGTGAGGTAACCTCAAAAATAAACAATGGCAAGTTTATTGTATAAATGTTTTAAAAACTTAAAAGAAACCCACCTTCATTGGATACAACGTGAGACCTTAAAATTATTTTATTTTGAAATGTTTAGTGGAAAGTAGATGTATTTTGTTTATATCTATATAATATGGGTAGGCCAACTAAACGCATTGCTCTGCACAGCACGCAATGAAAATATCATAGATGTTTTTACATTGTTGATGTACAATTTTTAGGTTTTTGTTGATATTTCAAAAACCTGGGAAGTATATCCTTTGAACAAAAAAAACATTTTTCAAATCGGTTTTTGAGCAATCCGTGAACATACATAAAAAAATTAAAACGAATTGAGAACCTCCTCCTTTTTTGAAGTCGGTTAATAACCTATGAAAGTAAAATAAAAACTCGCCTGAGTTCAAAACAAGTTTGATTATGTCTGTTGGTTGTATCTAGGGTAGAGATAGGTGAATGCAAATTTAATTACAAAGATGTTTTCACGTTTATAACTCAGACGGGCAAAATTATTTATTTGTTGCGAGGAAATCGCCTATTATTAATATCAATCCTGGGCAAATTTGAGCTTTTTGCTTTAATAAAGCGTGGTTCCATCTTTAGAGTAGATTGGAGTCGATAAAACACATGTAAAAGAATAAAAAATCAATCCAAATGCGTATTCACAACAACAAAACACAGTAAATGACAGTATTGACAACGGAATTTACATACCTATGGGTGACGTCATGCGCTGTGATTGGTGTTTGAGTCAAAATGGCCGATTGCTGTATTTTAATGTTTTATTTTATTTAAAATCTTAATAATCACAATTTTTTTAATAAAACTAAACTAGTGTTTTGCATTTTTTTGATATTAAGTTTCCCCTTAAAACATTAAACCGACCATTTAATGATACTGTCGTCATGCCTATTCTCAGCAGACGTCTCCAGCACCACATTTCTAGTGCATCGATTTTTCTCCTTTCCTTCAGCCTCAATGTCCACTTCTCAGCTCCATAGAGAAAAATTGGAATCCCGTTCTTTTGCATCAGACCTTTAAGGCATTATTTAGACGCCAGGCTGCTGTAGCCTCTTCCAGTCAGGTGTCTGATTTTGGGTGTGTGTGGTTATCCCGCCATGACTCGGTCGCCAGAGCCTCGTTAGTTGTCCAGCAGGGAGCACCACGGTGATCCAGGATCGCCGCCGCCGGCTATTCATACAAACCACCGGCGCGTGCAGGTAGGTCCATTAGGGTCGGTTTTGATAGTGGTTCCGTTCTCCACTTTCTCCCCAAACAAGCGTAAATTAATTGGAACCTACTTACATTCGAGAGCATAGAAATCGCGACAATCGTGTAGGTATATAGTACCATTGATTTGTACCATCAATGGTACTAGGTAGTGATACTACTATGTGTCCTTAGTACCATTAAAATAGATATTAGTTTAAATCGTGTATTTAATTTTTAGTTAAATCAGATCGAAATCAGTTGGTTAGGTTATGTTAGAAGAGTAATAGAAAACAACGCGCAAAGCGAGCGTGCTGCGAAAGCGGCCGCCCAAACGCCTGCGCCAGTAGAATATCGTTCGTCTGTCGTGATACATAACTCTGTCCAGTTGCTAACCTGTCCAACTGATAATATGTCCAGGTGCTACGAAGGGATTTAGGTTAGGTTAGGTTTGTTCTTAAAAATATTGCGTCGTAAATTCTTTTTGGCGAAAAAAAGTTAATACGCGGTATAACCTAGTATCTACCTATTTAAATGGTACTAAGGATACAAAGTTGTGTCACTTGTACCATCAATGGTACAAATCAATGGTACAAATCAATGGTACTACTGACACAAAGATGAAATCGCACACCCTTAGGTACATTTTCATTTTGAACCAAAATATTAGGCTGTTCTTCTTCTAATCATCCACCGACTGACTTCCACTTCCCTAACTTCCTAGAGCTGCTGTCCGAGTTGAACTGCCTTTAACCAGGGATTTCGTAGTGATGACCACAAGAAAACGGTCATCACGCTGTGTTGAATTGAAGAACGTTTTCGGCCTGTTCCTCATCACCTACGGGGCGATTACGTAATTCTGATACTATCAAAACATTGATACTAACAGCTTTCAGTTAAGTACCTACTATTGATGAATTGGTATTACGAAAGGATGATGTCGATTGTTACACATTGTCATTTATGAATAGAAACTGAGATAGAAACCGAAATGCCTATTGCTAATCAAAACTGATAGACATTGATTTGATTGTCCATGTCCAGTCCAGTCTGTTTGAATTGCTGGTATAACTACACGTCGAGCAGCATAACTGCTTAAATTTAACTGTCGTGCCATATGACTTAATAGGTCTTTCCAGCTTCAATTAGTGCAACAACTTGAGTCACTGCTTCCGGTGCGGTATCCATTTTCTTGTTCAGAATGATTACAATTACGTATTCGATAAAGAACCTTTCTGACTGCCAGCTGGTGTGCAAATGATATCAATCCAACCCTTTTATACCTGATCATAGGCCCGCAAACCGAGCTACCTGTAACTGTAAGAGCGATTTTGGGTCATTCTTGGCTAAACATTATGTGTTTTTAGAAAGCTAACAGTGTGTTCTCACTTTAATTTAATTTAAGATATATTTGCAACAAAAGTTTAAATTAAAAAAATATTTTGGCACAAAATGAAAATGTGGGGATATGTAGAAAATGTGTGCAATTTCTATGCTCTTGAGTGTATTTTGTACCTCGAAGCACAATAAGGGGGACCTAGATGACTCAATAAACATCTGCTCCACTCCATCGGACGCTGGCTGATTGGCAGGAAAATTACCCTTCGATATTGGATGTGTTGTGAGATAAATTGCTCTAGTCTAGTGACTAGAACAGTTTATCAGATATACTGAGTACTATATTGATGAGAGAATGTAAAGTTTTTTTAAGACATCCAGCAATTTTTAGTTACACATTTAATTAAGTCTATTTTTAAAACGGATCTAAAACTTCATTAAACACAATTAAGGACACAAGCGTGCGCTATTTATTAAATAACTCTACTTTACAGTCTAAATTGTAAGTATTTATATAAAATAAAACAAGAACGAAGTTAATATATGAATAAGAGGAATACTGTACTTAGGTACAACCTACTTTATCGAAAAATGTATGTTCAACACTTGAATTATCTAGCTAGGCTATCGATAATCTCAAGTAGGTAGTAATGATGCTTTCCACCAAAGACCTGTCCTAAATACTAAAGTAGCACCTACCTAGTAGGTACTAAGACTTACCTACTACAAACGATTCTGTGAGCATTATTAGTCGCCTGCATTGACATTTACCCCATGCACTTTCAATTTAGGGGGTCTGTCTATCTAAGGGGTGACAAGTTAATGATGTCGTGTGTACCTACATAGTTAGTAGGAACCTAATCCGTAGGGACGACGTGATTGCTTCAAGTTTAAATGAAATTTGTATCGATTAATAAAACCATGTTACATTTTTCGGAAATTTTATTTGAAGTAATAATACAATAATTTGGTAGTTGACAGAATGATAAATGCGTTGATATACATAGAATGTATAATGTTTTTTTTTTATATTTTAATCTAAACATAACACAAACAGTCACAGACAAAAAACGATGTGAGACGTTTCGTCAGACCTTTACTATCTGTTCATCATGGTAATTACCTGACGTTCTGTAATAATTCTACATTAAAATTATATATTTATCTAAAACAAGTTAAATTTAGCCCCGATTCCTGGTGGATTAGAAGGTGGGAAGGACTTCAACCATCTATAGACATATGTTTGAAAAAGTCTTCTTTATTTTTTATTTCTGGCATCTGACAATTTTGCTAGGTGTAATATTATCGACATAAAGTCGTAGTCGATCGTTATTTGTCTATATTCTAAACGTCCTCGCAGAATGATCGTCTAAAATGTTTTTAAGTCAAATTTGGACTCATTTCATCAAAACTGTAATTAATGTTATTAGCTTCGATTGATTAAAATTTTTCAAAACCACTAAAAGGTGGTTGAAGCCGGTAACATAAGCGCCTAACTGACAAGCTTTCTAACCACCAGGGAGCACCAGGGTGCATTCTAACAAAATATCAATAATTAGTTGCCAATTAGCTGCAAATCATGTAAATTAGATCTCTTATTGTGATTGCGAGTGTTTTATTTATAACATTATTCTAAAAGACAGTAAAAGTCCGACCAAATCTTATTGGTGTTAGTAGTCGACTGAGATCAATTTCGATATAGGTGTAACAATCATTAAAATTAAATTATATCCTAAAGTTAAACTACTTATAGAAAATTCACGACAAAGACTGGTCATTTCAAAATAATGTAAGTTAGTACAAAAGGACGGCTTTTGGAAATGTAAAGATTTTGTTTTACTCAATAAACACCGGACGGTTTTATATTGAAAAAAAAAAATATATAATTATTTGTCCAATAAATTGTTACAGAATTGATCCAAGATGTTACGAAATCCTGAAACGCCAGTCTTAATCGAGCTGAATTTCACATTATGTTAAATTAAATTATATGATAAATTAAACATACTTTTTGGAAACTTATCATGAAACTGCTTCAATTTGAATTTCCGTTTTTTCTAATGGGTGATTGGGGTTCAAATACAAGTGACCCCACAACTATTTACCTGGAAAGGTGTGCATGAGAACTATTGTGGTTGTTTGAGCTGAATTTGGATTAACATTATATTAGAGGTTTACGAATACACTATATATGTTTGTGATTATAAAGCATTAAAAATCTAAGTATTATTGAATATCTAGAATATAAAGTGAATAAAAGTCAGTATGGATGGGAATGGAGTCAACTTAATATAGATTAAGTACAATACAGCGTATTCAATTTTGGTATTGGTTTTATATAAATATTAAGACCAAGGTTCATAAATCATTCTAAGCTGCATAATTTATAATTTTTATAACATCAACTACAATATTTTTTAGACAAACGTACATTGTTAACTGAAAGTATTTAGAATCAAGATCTGACTTAACATAATAACTAAAAAATCATACAGGTCTACGAACGAGGTAGTAGGTATGCATAACAATTGAGGTGCATAAGGACAAACACAGTTAATCGTGCCTACTGATAATGCTGAATATGTTAGTAGGCAACACCCGTCGAAGAAAATGACAAAAACGAACGTTGGTTGAATCTTGAATTGAAAATAATATATTTTATTTTATGTCATTCTGACCAGTGCTAGTAAGAATCGCGCCCATCTAACCTTATTGACCTGTAGGGCGATTATGAAACTCTAATTACAATCAATGTCTATCAATTTTCAAAAGAATGATTGAAATTACTTCGAAAACTGATAGACGTTGATTGTAATTAGAGTTCCATAATCGCCCTACTGGTGTTCCGATTTGTCCCTGTGCTCCTCAATTTAGAGTAAATAACCGATAAACTAAATACTGGGCCGCAAGCCCAAAGCAGGTGACAGGTTTTCAATTTTAACAGAGATAATTAATAGTAGGACCCCCCACCTGATGACATTGTTAAGATCGCGAGAAATCGGTGGATGGAGAGGGCTCAAAATCAAGTCATCAAATTTCTCTCTATGAATCAAAATCAAATTTACTTTACTTAATTTATGAATAGTTTCTCAGAACCGTAAGAAAAGAGATAAAACTATACCGAAAACCTAAGCATTTCTTTACTTCGACTGAGTAAGTAGCCAACCCTGCTGACAGAGTGTCGTCATGGTCACTGGAGAGCGGTCACTTATACGGATACCCAACGCTTATGTTCCTTGATCTGTAATCCTCGACTAAGTTACTTCTAAGAGGGTAGTATGAAAGTCTGTAACCCGCTTTAGCTTGAAAGGTTACGTCTAAAAATGTTAAATACATCTTAAAACGAAATCTTAGCTGACAGACACCGGCATATACGCACGTTCGAAATTGATTTAAATCAATAATGATCATAGGTAGGATTGCATTCCGTTAGTTAACCGAAACTAGATAGCTTTATATTGACCACGCAGCTAAAGGATATTAAAGTAAATTGTCGATCATCGCGTTAAGTAACATCTATACTGATCAAAATGGATCAAAATGCTCCCTACCGGACGCGTAGGTATGTCATATGAAAGTAGAGATTCGAGAACCGTTTCTGCAAAAAAAAGTTACAAGTAGTAATATTTTATACGTTTGTATCCACGGCTTATTTAAATATACAATGCAATTCAACTTGAATTTGGAATCGATAACTACGAATATATGAGAGTATTATGTAGATTTCCCAGTGTTATATTAATTCTAGCGTGTATATTTTAATTGTGATTTTATTCACCGCACAATTTTGTTGTGCTATAACGGGTTTTAGAACTTCCATTTCAAAACATTCGCGACTTGTACTGCACAAGGCACAGCCACTGTTTCGATTCATCTAGAGAACCTTACGTGCAACTAGTGAATAAAAGCTCAAAATGGGTTTTAGTATTGCGTATACAAATTTTCCATAACCGAATATGTTGCTGAAAATCATTACCTTCCCGAGAAAAACTAAAAAAGCTTGACTGCAGACTGTTTCGAACAGCGTTACTTCTTTTTTAACATGTTGATCGTACGATGTAATTTGATTGATACTATCGCGGATGATTTTAATAATTTCGAGTACGCATACGGCAGGCCAGCCGTTTTAGAAATCAAGAGATAAAGACAATATATAAAATACGCTATAATTACGCCATATTTTGGCAACATCGAGTGGTTACGTTGGGAACTACATAACATTAAATACATCAAACAACTTGAATAAATATATGACACCAATTATGTTAAACATTGAAATTAACATTAATATATTTGATTGTAATAAATAACACGCTCACTATCGCAGGGTGGCTATGAAAATGGTTAATTATTTATAATTTTAGTGCTATGAAAACTATGGTTATATATTTAGGATTAAAGTGCTTGCTATTGATATAATCGGCAACCCTGGATTACACAGAAACACAGTAATGAAAGTATTGCTAGTCAGTGGTAATTAAAGCAGGGCGGTGGTACTTCCCCGGGCGGACTCTATAGTGCCCTCCCACCTAAAGCTATTTACAGTGATCCTTTTATTTAATCACAATGTAAAAGTAAAGATCCGCGCACATTTCTATATGCTGACGGAAGAGATGCAGGAGGATTTTAGCAATGTAATAAATTGCTGCGCGGCCTGCTTTAATGTGCGCGAGCCTTTAGTGCTTTATCTATTGAGAGTTCGATAGTGAGCTAGATATATAATATTTAGATAAGTATATCGTAATTCAACGGCAATTACTATAATATGAATGAGTAACTATAAGTTATGTACGAGACAGACGAACACAATTTACAACAAGGAACGTGATAAATATAAATTTTTGTATATTGGTAATTCTCGATATATAGGATGGTCTCGAGATTTTTATTGGCTTTAGATGTTAAAAGAGCATTGTGGACCAGAACTTCAAAGGTCTTCTTTTAAAACACGTTCTGAGCTGCAAACATATTACACTTAGAATTAATTGAAAATATTATATAATTAAACACACTTAGACTAATTAGCTACACCACATTATCATACTAAAATAATTTTGGTAAGATCAAATAAGCCGTTGCATCAAAATTTCGTAGCAAATAAGCTGCTATTCAAATCCAAATTGTGGTTAAACGGAATTACAACCCATTAGTAAACATATAATACATAGATATTATATAAATAAGAGTGTTAATGCGCACAGTTTGTTCAGGGTCTTCTGAGAACTGGCATAGCGAAACAATAAGTATTAATATGCATTTAGACTGTTACTTTAACAGTCTTCAGGCTTTCCAATCCGCATACGTTTCAAGTGCGGTGCTATGACCGAGATAGACTGCATTCGCCAAACAATCGAATCAATATTTGCCCCGAAAGGCCGTTCCAGCACTTACGCCACATTCAGTCTTATCTTACACGTTACGTACATTTAGCCCAGCTATATATCTTTCTTTGTTAGTAAACTCCATGTAGCATTGTTGGTCCGATCGGAGCCGATCGTTATGCTTGCGTTCTAATATCAATCTTCCACAAAACGCTTCGATGTACGCTTTTAGCGAATAGCGGTACAAAGTAGCACGCTGTTTTTAATAGTCGCGATGTTATTCGACTTAGTTGCTTTTAAGATATGGTCATACGATGATGACCCATTCGAATGCGACGATACAAAATCGCGAATACAATTTACTTATTAATAAATTCTACATTCTTATAGGTCGATATCAAAGCGCCTCCCTAAGCAAGGGCAAGGCAATAGATCTATTGCAAGGGCAATAGATACTTTTATTTTGAATTTCTAACAATCCCGATACGTCATATGATCCAAATAACATAACTTTACTGGGGGAGCGCTTTAATGATTCTTTCCATAATGCTACTCTATCTTTTTTAATCAATCTCTATATATACACATGCCTAATGAATAATAATAATCTAATAATCTATTTACAATAATGAAGTGAATGGAGTATGTTTATTGAAAATATTTACAAAGAATGATGTTTGGCGAGACTATTATCTACAAGTCCGACATATTATCCTTTTCTGTGCCAACACTATAACCTTTTGCTCGTCCAAAGTTCTTTCTATACCATTCCAATTTCGACATTCAGTATCAACGACGCCTTCACACCGTAACGCTACATTATATTTTTAAAACAACAAATATTCCAAAAGGGTATTTGACTTAAAGTAACATAATTTTTTTTTTCATTTTTCTTTTTTATTTAATTAATTAGACAATCAACATCTATAATGCACAGAAATAAGCTGGTGAATTTGAAATCAGTAAGTCCAAAATTCTTAGTTGCTACTGTAATTTAAGTGTAACTATTTCAAAACCCGTTTCATTAACGAAACGTATCTTAAATGACGGTTAAAGTCATGTTCTTTCACTCGCACCATACTAATAGCAATCTATTAGTATTGTGCGAGTGAGAGGACCCGCTTGAATCCGTCATTTCAGATTCGTTTAGAGGAAAGCAGGTTATATCGACTTGAAGTCAGCAAAATCGCTCAAGATGTCGAGCAAGCGTAAGTAAAGCTAGGACTTGCACCTAGCCGGCATCCGCCTATTCGGAATCTATTCTCGCTGGTTATCATTTCACAGTTACTGATATTACATTAACACAATACAACTAACAGTAAGTAGACATGCGACACGATTACACAATAACTTATATTATGCATTCCATCACTAATGTGTCTCTTATCTCCGGTTTATGAAGCGGACCTTTAGTCACTGATTTTGCTGTTCATTCCTATTTCCACTGATGCTAATCACTTTAAACTAGCACTGTCATGTCAAATACCCTAAATAATTGTCTTGGTGGATCTGCTTAATGCATAAACCCGAGCATGATCGCGGTTGTCAATACGTGATTGGTTGAGTTGAAGGAGCCCATTCAGAAACATTGGTAAAAAATTACAGTTGAATTTTGAAGTTGAAAAACAAGATTGCTCTTTGATCTTCGAGTTTCTTCAGTCGCACGAGACGAATGCGTTTGGTCTGCTCGCGAGCTCATTTCCAAATTATACAACAGCAGTTCATAGGTGGAATCATAGGAGATTAGACACAGAATTAATGAGTGGATGTGGGTATAAGGATCAATCAGAGTAGAAATGGGCAGGGGGGAAGATGGTAACTGGATAAAGTAAGTGGAGTGGCCGCGCGAGGATCAAAGACCACCAGGTAAACAATCATCTAGTTGGTCAGATGACATAATTAAAATCACAAAAGTCCATTGGATGCGATTATAACAGGACCCAGCAGTGGGTGAATGTGGGCCTTATTAGGAGCAGTAGGTGCAACCAATCACGTAGAGTAGCGCGGTCAGCTAACGGGTTAGTAAACAGTCTAGTTGTATTTGAGAATGGATTCAATGGAGAAGTCGGACCTGCGTCGCCGAGGAGGTGGAGGCTGGTCGAGCAGGAAGTGGGCATGGACGGAGTTCAGCGCCGCCGCGGTAGCCGGCGGGCGCATGCCGCCGTAAGGTTCATTTCAGCTAGGCTTCTGTTGCATTAGCATCTATAAACATATCATTATTTCACTATCAAACATACGTGACTTAGGTAATAATAAATAATCCTTACTAATAATATAAATTTGAAAGTAACTCTGTCGGTCTGTCACGTTTTCACGCCTAAACCGCTGAACCGATTTTGATGAATTTTGGTATAGAGATAGATGGTACCTTGGAGAAGGACATAGGCAACTTTTTATGTAGGTACCACGCGTACGAAGCCGCAGGCAGCAGTATAGTAGTCTATATATATCTTTATTATACACCTTATGAAATAAAATACAGAGTACCATACATAGTAAGAGTACTTAAGTGGAACAATGGCCGGCCATATCGCTTGAGAGCGATGCCTTCCTGGCAACCTTTGGATGTAAAGGAATGTATGAACTAGAATGGACGGCACATACATTAAACAAATATTGGGAATACGTGACTAAATACAAATCTACAAAAATATACATAAACATAATGGCATCCAAAGGTTGCCAGGAAGAGATCGCTCCCAAGCGCTATATGGTCGCTCATTGTACCACTTATAATCTTATCATGTTTAAATTGTAATTTTGTATTGTTATTTCATAAAGTGTACAATAAAGTTATTTTCTATTCTATACATTTTGATAAACACGGGCTTTACTCACGTTTGATTTTGTCGATACTATCAAAATGTATAGTACAACTCACGAAAGTTCTGAAAGTGAAATATTCTATTCTATTCTATATATCTATGAGAGTGGTGTGAGATTGTGACGACCTCTGTGGCGCAGTGGGCTTAGATCCGGCTGAGACGCAAAAGGTTGCGGGTTCGATTCCCGCCGCGGGACAAATGTTTGTATGATCTGCAAGTATTTGTCTCGGGTCTGGGTGTTTCTATGTATAATATGTATGTATTTAAAAAAAAAAGTATATAAGTAGTATATCAGTCATGTGGTACCTACCCAAAACACAAGCTCTGCTTACTTTGGGGCCAAATGATGCTGTGTGAAATGTCCGGTATTATTATTATTAATATAGTGATTGGGGATAATATTTGTAGCAGGATAGTGTTGGGCGGATCGTACATTAATATTTATTTGTATTATTAATGTATTATGGACTCCACTTAGCTGATTGTCTGACTGGTTAACAATGAAGTCTCACTGTACAGCCTAACAAACCATAGGTAAGTAGTAGAGCGTGCAATATGAATTAAAATGGCCGCTAATGTTTCATTTGAAGTGCATATCGCGTTTTTTGTGATACCTTGTAATAAAACAATGCGTACAAGATAACAATATGAAATTTAGTACTAAATCTGACATTGCTACTAGTACCCCAATAAATAGTGATTACTTATCATGATAAAATATTTGAAAGTGTAGAAAAATATACAAATACATAATGTCAATGACTTTCGTAGTTGCGTATTCAAACATTGTTTGTTAAGGATTAAAAGATTGTAACGTAGATAAACTGACCACCACATACAATTTAATTTCTTATCTATCAATTATCACTAGTTTTTTCATTTGTTGAAAATATAATAAAATTTTGTAAACATCTATGTTTATCACTCAAATGTTAGTTCTGGAGCATCTATTTAAAAACTACAGCGAAGAATAAGATTGGTTACTAACTAACCAAATGAGCTGGGAGGCCAGTAACAGTATGTATATAACTATACCTAGCGCAGAAGGCATAGGTACTAACAACTTATCCGTAAGGCCAGTAACAGTATGTATATAAGTATACCTAGCGCAGAAGGCATAGGTACTAACAACTTATCCGTAAGGCCAGTAACAGTATGTATATAAGTATACCTAGCGCAGAAGGCATAGGTACTAACAACTTATCCGTAAGGCCAGTAACAGTATGTATATAAGTATACCTAGCGCAGAAGGCATAGGTACTAACAACTTATCCGTAAGGCCAGTAACAGTATGTATATAACTATACCTAGCGCAGAAGGCATAGGTACTAACAACTTATCCGTAAGGCCAGTAACAGTATGTATATAACTATACCTAGCGCAGAAGACAAGAGGTACTAAAATCTGAACTGAGAGAACCGAAGCAGTATGGATGGATGATACAAGTTTACCTGATGAGTGACTTGCTGTGCAAGTTGGGCGCGCTCGGCGTGACGCTCTCGCTCACGTTCAGCGGCCAATGCACTTGAGTCCTGGGCCCGTGATGTGGAAGGGGCCCGGCTTATACCCCCCACTGACCCAGTTCCCGACCCCGTTCCCATGTCACGTGGCAATCGAGCCGAGTCTGCAACTCCCGAAGTACCTAGAGGCCAGTCAAAGTCAAATCAATCTATCAAATACGAATGTTAAGATGTGCGAAGTGACGAGGATTGATAAGTATATCACAGGTGAAAGTAGCGCCAGTTACGGAATAGAGCAGTAAAGTAAAAGTCGAATCAACAAAGACGAATATTGAGATGTACGGAGTTCCTTATCTTATGTATAAGATAAGGAATGAGTATATTAGAGGAAGTTTGAGAGTAGCGGCAGTTACGGAATGATGAGGGGTAATGAGCAAGTCATATGGAGTAAATAAAGTTATGGTTAACAAGAAAGGTGATGGATTTGAATGGGTAGATGTAGGATTAGAGGTAGGCCTAAGACAAGATGGGCGGACTGTGTGAGAGATGATATGATAATGAGAGGAGTGAATATGGAGATGAATGATGGGGAAGAAATTATCGGTTGTGCCGATCCCTGTATAGTGGAATAAGGGCAGGAAGATGATGATAATAAGGATAAGGACAAGGATTTAGAGTTGTCTTACATACTAGATGAATTTAGGTGCCAAGAAGTTCGAGAAGAGTTGGTAAGAAAATTGTCTTATAATACCTATATAACATATCTCAATAAAGATGTCGAAAACGCACGATTGTTACCAGTCTAGTATTGTAAGCGCCCATAGGTGGGCCATATACTTGTTTGCCGGAACGGTAAAATAGAAAATAGAAAAGAAAGATTCTAAAATAACGGTTTAAGTCATGTTCCCTCGTACAATACTAATTGACATCGGGTACATGATTGAACAGTTTCGCTTCAATCACTTTATTGAAACAGGTTATAGTACCATACTCCAGTCAAACGCGATGTGAGTTAAATTTGAAGAAATAATAATAACCTATCAACTAATCACATGCACTTGGTAAGGCGTAGCAATGCCATTAAGTCGGATTCGACCATCGTCAGGAAAAACGATTCTCAACATGTAATGTATAATGTAAATAATATATCAAGTTACCCTGATAACAACGGTTTAATGAGTTATTTTTACGAGTTCGGTCGTAAGGAATATGAAACTGGCCACAAACACAATAACAAAGGACGTACAGAGTACTGACGTACCTTGGAAAGTGATTTGGTAGGAAGAGTCTGCGACTCCACCTGTATGACAAAGCATTTATTATTTAGTGATAGGAAGAATCGGGGCATTAAGTAGTGGTAATAGGAAAATTGATATTTTTGGTCTAACAATATTTATTTTACGGGACAATTATACTATTTGTATAAGTCTCTCGTAAAATAAAACTGTGCCTTGTAGGATATTCGACCCGTTAGGTGCATAGGTATTATTAAAAGTCTTTCTTCTCGCCAGGAATCGCAGCTCATCTTACCATGAAAGCACCGCTAGAAAATACGCTAATTATTTAAACACAATTCTAGTAAATTATGAGATGAAATATATTACTCAATCGATAGTGCCTATTAGCTATATGAAATCCTAATAATTTCCTACACTAGTAATCTACACATAAATTCTAAAACTTTTCAAATATACAAGCGTTTTCAAGCTAATGTTTCCAAAAACATTAATTATTGTACTCTAAGTTACCTGCGGTGAGAGGAATGGCTAGTCGTGCATTGACAGCCAGGAGATGGTCCCTCCGTTGGAGCAGGTTAGCAACGTGTTCCTCGAGTCTCACGTTTTCTGTCCGCAGTTGGTGCAGGCAGGAAAGCAAAGACGCTACTGTAAAAACACGCGCCTCCGTAAAACAATGCAGCGGTAAGCGCTGCAGCCAATCCCTCTAACTTACGAATGTATGTTCCGTGTGATGACCAGCGAGTGACGTTGAAGGTTAAGTATATAACCAATTGAAGATCGTTGTCCGATTTTGTTATTCGGTTTAAGGGTAACACAGTCGCCACCGCTTAAGTTTCTTTTGTAACCTGATCTAGTTTTTCGTCAACTTTTGATAGCGGTATCTATTTTTTGTTATTTTAATACCGTAATTGTGTATTTTGACTTTGAATAAAGTATTTATCTGCTTTGAAAGGAAATCTTTTGTAATGTTTTTTCTTCTGTTTTAACAGCATCAGCAGTTACGTCATACATACTGCAATATAGCCCCATTGCAGTTTTGGCACGGTAGTTTCATAGTGACTTCTTTGCGCCTTACAAATGAGCATTCCGTACACACGTGGATATTTACCGCAGTGGTAGCTTTTTTGTAGATGTTACCGGTACATTATATATCGTAACAGGCAATACTTATGGTATCACATAGATGTCTGTCTGCGACATCCATATAATAAGAAAAAGCACATAGAAAAATAAACAACAGCGACCATAATGTTATAATAATAAACGGACATACACAGAACACAAAACTTATTGACGAGAGAAGGTTGCACACATAATTAAATAATTTATAACTACTTAAAGGTGAAAGAAAGTCAAATATAATAATGAATGTAAAAATGTGAATGAAAAATAGTGCGGAGTAAGGAGTAAGTAGTTTTTCACAATATGTACGTAAACCCATTTATTCATAATACTTCTCTTTCTATAATTAGATTTGTTTTGTTTTGCCAAAGTCAAGTGAATGTTTTGTTTTAATATCGTCACAAAGTTGCAGCCAATCGTGACTTGTCTATTTTAAACGCCATTGCGGAATAAAAGTCTAGAATTTTCGTAGATTCCTGGTCGTACAAATCACAATACAACACTTTAAACTCAATTGTTTACATTTGTACAAAGAAGTCAACATTTATTGATTAAAATTCCGCTAAGATAACCATAAAACATTAAAACCACGAGAAAAACTAATGAATTTATAAGTTACAAGTATGCTACTTCATAAAATGGCACACGAAGAATCCTAATTATATAATCCATTGCAAAAAGTACTGTACAGAAAAGGTCCGATTTTAGCGCCATTTTACCCAAATGAGACTTACAATACTATTAAGAATTATTATGAATAATAGGGTTAAAGTACACGACATGACTACATGAATTAAAAAGATATTATAACATAACATGCGACAAGGGTTTAAGAACATGCTAAAATTGAGGTTGAAAATACTGAAATACTGGCTTACTGAAAAAGTTATGATGATATTGACGATCATGTACGATTAGTGATCAGATCGAGGGGATAATATGCTCAAAGCATCGCCAGTTAAGTATTTATCAAGGAATTTTATCATATGGATCATATCTTCGTCCGGATTCAGTGTTTCGTAGTTATTTCGTAGCCTTGGCGAGTCAAGAAGTTATAAAACGATAGTTTTTTGAGTAGATACTGACTGTCAAAGTGCTGAGCTTGCTCCATCAGGAACTGCGAACCCTGCTCCCACTGCCTCTCTAGCAGCTGGTCCAGACTCTGTGCGCCAGAACTGCGTCCGCTTGACGAGCCCTGTGAAACACCAACAATATTATGAAGCAGACAATGCAATCCTCGGTAATATAAAATACTGGAAGCAGCAAAACTGGATACAGATTTGCTTAGTTTGTGGCTTGTCTAAGTCGAGGTATATTTATTGCATAACTACATGTCTAAAAATATGTTATAAATTGTATAGATTCAATGCAATCTACCATCTATGTTAAGCCTCTACATAAATGTTAGACAGGTATAGATGGATCCATGTGAGTCCACAAATATTTATATGATAGGTTTTTACCGATGAAGTTCGTTTTTATAGAACCAGTACTACAGAACGGCAACCTGATAGGTAATGATGGATTTTTTACTTTACATGACGGTAAATCTTGGAAGGATCAGATTTTAATCTATACTATGCTATCCTATAGTGTTATTTTTTTAGCGTAGTGCGTGTAGAGTGAGGATTCGATTCCTTCCCAGGAAAAACATTTGTGTGATCAACATAGGTGGTTCTATGACTGGATGGTTTTTTTTTAAATTAATAAATAACTAATATCGGACATTTCACACAGCATTATCAGTGTAAGCAGAGCTTGTATATAAAGTATTCTATCAGTCATAATAAAAGCTATGCTTAGTATGGGTCTCGATGGTGTTGTTGTGTTTTGTCGACCACTATGTATATGTGAGATCAGTATGGCGATTATAGAACTTTTGACACAACCAATGTCTATCAGTTTCGATTAGCAATCGGCATAATTTCAATCATTAGTTTGATTGTAATTAGAACCAGTTTTGACAAGATGGATTACTATTACGTACGTTCGGTTTTCTATTCATATGACAGCATGTGTAACAATCAACATAAGCCTTCCGTAATACCAATTCATCAATAGTAATTGAAAGCGATTAATATCAAAATTTTTATAGTATCAGAATTGCATAATCGCCCGCTGAAAGAAAGGTTGCAATTGCCACTGACCGGGGTAGCTTTGTTGATGAGCGGCGGCGGTACAATTGGGTCGATGTTAACGCCTGCAGCCGCGTGTGCAGCTAGCTCAGCATTCAGATGTTCCTGAAGACGGGCGGCCGCACCACTGTCAGGATTCAACTCGTTGCCGAGCATATGCGGCGCACTCGCTATCATTCTGGTGTAATACCTGCATCCAATTATTAAGTTATACAATACTGATCATCTAATCAAATCGTTTTGTTAGGTGCTAGGGAATCTTCCTGTTCCTCCAAACCTTAGTTTATGCATCCGACAAGAAACTCGTCCGGTCTTAACGCATTTGTATGATCATTGCTAGTTTTGTTACAGATGCTGAAATGAGTTGCAGCAGATTCATCCCAAGCTTTTTTGTCGGATAAATAATCTGATATTTTTTTAATTTTGCCAATCGGCATTCAATCAGCAATCGCTAGTCATTGCTGTTGTCAAAAACTGCGGCTTTTTGGTCTGATTCGAGTATTATATCTGAATATGGTCTTTCCATCATATTTCTGCCCCTATCCTAGTGGAATCGGTACAACACATTCTTCTTTTCCACTTCCCTTTAACGTTCATCATCTCAGAAGTCACTCCTTTCTTACACATCACATTTCACAGTCTAACCATATTTTCTGCGACCGCAGACCTCATCTTCAAATAAGCTCATAGTTCTAGCTCGTAAGGTGTACATTAAATAACATTTTAAAGACTTTTAGAAGGAAAGGAAACAAAGAGATTAAAACTTACTGTTGTTCTGCTTTGGCTTTCAGCTGCCTATCTGAATCTGAAATGAGAAATAAGTTACAGTGAGTATACTGTATACAGGTTTTTCTGATATCACTCCAAGCAGAAATGCTTGGACATAAGCCTATATACTTTAACATTTATAAATTTCACAATACATCATGAAAAAGAAATGAATTTAAGCTTTTTGAGAGCAGCAATACAATAAGTTACAAGTTAGACAGATAGCGTGGTAAATGCGGTATGTTACACTCACTGGGCGAGACTGGTGGTGATTCCTTTACAGTCTCCTGGTACATTGGCTGCGTCTGTGGCATAGG
Organism: Lampropteryx suffumata; assembly: GCA_948098915.1. Lineage (NCBI taxonomy): Eukaryota > Metazoa > Arthropoda > Insecta > Lepidoptera > Geometridae > Lampropteryx > Lampropteryx suffumata. The sequence goes on from OX402544.1 coordinate 23,726,413, forward strand.
CGGGTGACGTCGCACGCTGGCAAGGCTCTGTGTCGACGTAGACGCCATCTCTGATAAAGAATTTGCAGCTTAAAGTTCTTTTCATACGAAACGGGAAAATACGAAAAGTACGGGCACATTTTTTTGTGATAAACGGTGAACTATTATTACGAACCGGATGGACTTAGTTTCTTTGTGTGAAACTCATCTTCATAACGTCTGAAGGGAGAAACGGGTAGCGCTTTTTCCCGACTGTGACGAACCAGATGGACCGACTATTTTCCCAGCGTGATGATCGTTTTCATCACGTCCGACGGGAGGCAAACGTCGTGCTTTTCACCGACTGTGCCAAACCGTTATCGTCACGTCCAAGGGAGGAAACGCGACGCGTCTTCCTGACTGGCGAACGGGATAGGACGTAGTGTTTTCGCACAATCTTGTTTTTATTACGAAAGCTATGCCTTTCGAATACTCACTCACTCATTGTGCGGTAACTTCGGAAAAGATTAGAACTACTTACGTTTTCATTACAGTACACGATTACCTAATCAAATTTAAGTGCAATTTGCTACCGTGGCTGTCTGGGAATAAATTCACATACAAAGGATACATTACATACATTACTATGATGTTGGTGCCACAGCAAATTTCATCATCTGAAATACGAGTATGAACGCGCGATAGTGTAATTATCTAGAGCTGTTACAATAATTTATGTAATTTTTTTTAGTGTCATTAATACGAACTTTATTGCATCTCAAATGAAAGTTATATAAGTATCATGTTTCAATATGACACTGTAATTAAAAAGTCTTAACTCTTTCTTTGGCGACTTAACGCAAATCTACCATTTTGGTCTTTTAATAATCTTTGCAGAAATCGTCTACATATGCCAGTGGCTGGATATTAGTTGCATAATCGTCTTAATGCGGAAATACGAACATCACAGAAGTGCCAAGCTTTCGTTATTACTGTGCCAAAGTATCTTCATGTAATAAATAAATAATAAATATTGCTAGACAATGCACACAAACCATCTAGACCCATACTGAGCATAGCTTGTATCATGGTGACTAGATGACTGATAGAATACTTATATATTAGGTTGGGGAAAAAGTCTTTTCGCATTATAGTATGTATGAACTAGTAATAAAATCTATTTAGCTATACTATTTGTATCTGGCTGGTTTTGGTATCATTAAAAATTTAAATTTTAAAGAACATAATTCCAAATTCAAACTAGGAAAATGTGTGATTTTTATTTGTTTTTCGTACTGTCAAGATGAATCTTCGTACTGTCAAGATCTAATGAAGAAATTCGATACATTTTAAAATTTTACTACAAAAAAGGTAAAAATGCAACGCAAGCTTCGAAAATTTAAGCGAGATTTGATTTAAGCGTTTTCAATCCGGAAATTTTGATGTCAAAGATGCACGTCGCTCTGGTCGCCCTATTACGGATAAAATGGATGCCATTTTTGAAAAAGTGAAGCAAGATCGGCACATCAGTAGTTACGACGTAGCTGAAGAATTGGGAATTGACCACAAAACAGTTTTGGCGCATTTGAAAAAAACTGGATACTGCTCAACAAAAAAGCTCGATATTTGGGTACCTCACGAGCTCACTGAAAGAAACCTAACGAACCGTGTACTCATTTGTGATTCTTTATTACGACGTAATGAAACCGAACCATTTTTGAAGAAGCTGATAACTGGTGATGAAAAGTGGATCACGTACGACAAGAACGTGCGAAAAAGGTCGTGGTCAAAGGCCGGTCAGGCTTCACAGACTGTGACGAAACCCGGGTTAACTCGCAACAAGGTGATGCTGTGTGTGTGGTGGGATTGGAAGGGCATTATTCATTATGAGCTGTTACCACCAGGCAGGACCATCGATTCTGAACTGTACTGCGAACAACTGATGAGATTAAAACAAGAAGTTGAGAGAAAGCGGCCGGAATTAATCAACAGAAGGGCTGTGGTTTTTCATCATGATAACGTTAGACCTCACACATCTTTAGCCACTCAGCAAAAATTAAGAGAGTTTGGCTGGGAGGTGTTAATGCATCCGCCATATAGTCCTGACCTTGCACCTTCAGATTTCCACCTGTTTCGGTCTCTTCAGAATTCTTTAGGCAGTGTCAGGTTAACATCACGAGAGGACTGCCAAAACCACTTGCCGCGGTATTTTGATCAGAAGTCCTAAAATTTCTATAGCAATAGGATCATGCCTCTACCTACAAGAAGGCAAAAGTTATCGAACAAAATGGTACCTACATACTTTAGTTAAATGTAAATAAACTATATTAGAAAATGTTTCGAATTTTCTTACAAAATGCGAAGAAACTTTTTCCCCAACCTATTATATTTAAATACATACTTATGATACTTTACAACACCCAGACACAGAACAAACACCTATGTTCTTCACACAAATGTTTATCCTGGGAGGGAATCGAACCCTCAACCTACAGCGCAGAAGGCAGAGCTACTGCCAACTGAACTGACAATACTAAAAAGTACTAAACTTACGGATAGTAGACGGCGGCGGCGGCGGAGGCTGGTTAGACATTGCCGCAGCAGCCATAGCAGCGCGCTTCTTGTTCCTCATCACTGGCGGCATCGGCGGCATTGGATGAGAAGGCATGTGCATGTCCTTACTAGAACCGGCGAGACCGCTCACACTGCGACACGATAAAAATACTTGTAGTTTGAACAGACCTAGCTGTGTGCCGAGACAGATACTGGCAGTAACAATTATAGTAAAATTCTAAAATAATAGTTACAAAATTAGTTTCCTCTAAACTCCCACATGGAACGCAATGTTTTATTTTCTTCTTTATCTGTAAAATATGACTTATCTCTGTATGTATGTACCTAAAACTAAGTAAAAAGTCTGTATTGTATTCATTTAATTATTATTATTTTGTAACCTAAGTTTAACTTTATGTCGCGCAAATAAACGTTATTATTATTATTATTGTAATTTAATTTACATTTAATTTAATCTAATCTACAAGTACCAAACAAAATAAATACTGCTATCTATAATCTACTTGTCGAGGAGTAGGGTATCCTGCATATTCCAGGTGATGCTGCAGCATCAGTGAAGTAACAGGATACCAAATTTCCAATCGATCAGACCTGTGGAAGTGGCTCACATACTTTTAACTAGAAAGCTGATGATCTTCTTGAATCATATCTAAGAGCATGTTAGACCAAGTCACCTTCATGGGAGCTACGATGCTACAAACAGACACAAGTCATGGAAGCTACGATGCCACAAACAGACACAAGTCATGAGAGCTACGATGCCACAAACAGACACAAGTCATGGGAGCTACGATGCCACAAACAGACACAGGTCATGGGAGCTACGATGCCACAAACAGACACAAGTCATGGGAGCTACGATGCCACAAACAGACACAAGTCATGGGAGCTACGATGCCACAAACAAACACACACACAGATATACACGTTAAAGGTATAATGACCGAATGATGGCCCAGAGAAAGCATAAAGAACGTCGTCCGCCGGCAAGATGGGTTGACAACATCTTTAAAATCGTAGGTCGAACGAGGGTTCAATTGGAGCAAGACCAACGCGGATTACAGAAACGAAGAGAGGCCAATGCCCAGCAGTGGGATGAGACAAGCTTCACATGATGATGATGTAATAAAGAGCCCTTTCATTATGGCTCTCCACTTGGCTAGGAAAGAGAGTAGTACCTACCATTTTTAACCTAGTTAACACCCGCTGATGGATAATAAAAAATATTGCTTTTGAAACCACTTAATTAGCTTTTAAATAAAATATTATAGAAACATGAGTATATACTCATGTTTTTTCATGGGTAACTGGTTTATTTTGTTTAAGTATTTTTTATTGTTATTAATGTTTATCAATCCATACTAATATTATTAATGCCAAAGTGCATATGTCTGTCTGTCAGCCTGTCTGTTTGTTACCTTTTCACGACTAAACAGCAGAACTGATCTTGATGAAATTTAGTTAGATACAATCTATCCCGATTGTATCTTGGGGACGGACCTAGATATCTTTTTATGTAGGTAGGTATATTTAATTAGCGTAGAACATGCTATAATAGGAGTAGCGAGCAAACAAAATAAAATATTAATATACGAAGAAGAGTAACGATTAATCTAGATACAACCCAGGCTACCATGGTTCCGATGAAAGCTCATTAAAATAAAAACTATTACAAATAATCGGTTTTGAATCGAGATCAACGACCTTTTAAGACCAATAGAGATACGCTACGCTAAATTAATAAGAAAAAAACACCGAGCTCCCGATGCCGAGTAATTGAGGCCAGAACGAACCAATAAAATATTTTATCATCTTAATTTTACAAATGCACATATCCTTAACGTGTTTAATTTATGAGCTACGTAAAAGTTATTTAAATGGCATTACAATTCAAATTTTCAAGACAGATATCAATGTCAAGGTTAGATTTTAAATTCTAGTATGTTTTTGAATTATTCTTGCAAATCGATCTACTGCAATTAAACAATCTTGAATCTAATAGTTCTAGACTCATGCCCTGACTCGACAGACGCGGAAACTTTTACATGATCTTAAGTTTCTTAAGTTTTTCAAAGGCTTCGCACCAGACGGAGTTAATCAAAGACGGGATGCCGTAGCCTGTTCAATACCAACTTAGGCGTCGAAAGTAATTTCATCGGGTGATATTTGCTTAGAAAGTAGTAGTAATTGCATTCAGATTGCTAACGGGCAGCAAATCAACTAATAAAACTTTGAGGCGTCCTCAATACATAGTCACCTGAGTTGTCTGCATAAACGAACATACCTCAGTGTAGTCTCAGGTGTACTTTAACTTGATGCGGATATGTAAGGAATTTAGATATATGAAACGCTGGAATGACTTGATAGTAATAAATATATACGTACCCTGGTTTGTTGGGATCTTGATGCATATCGTATGCTAGATTCAGACCTCCCCAGTTAGAGCGTTGCACATGTGCGTGCGGTGACTGTGAGGGAATGCCAGACTCCATTGTAGCCTGAAAACACAGCCGATACAATATTTTAAGATAATTACGTTTTAAAAACTAACAAGACAACCTTAAAGACGACTTCATGTATATACACAAGGTAGCTACTGTAAAACGTTGAGGAGTTCCCTTGACTGTCCTTCGTCTTCATCATCAGACCCCTAATGACAGTCACAACCCATCTAGGTGTACAGTTCTCATCAATACAAACTAATCAAGGCCAAACACCAGGTACTTGTTTGCTCTAAATCGTTGAGGAGTTCCCTCGACTGTCTTTCGGCTCCATCATTAGATCGACTTCAGACCTTCATTAAATAGTAGTGCTTTATAATACTTTGATAAAAAATTTACAAACGCACTAGTCGCCACTACGGTTTTCGAAAGTTTCCCCTCGATTTCTCTGGGATGCCATCATCAGATCCTGGTTTCCTTATCATGGTACCACCCTAAGATAACTCCTTTCCAACAAAAAAAGAATCATCAAAATCGGTTCATAAACGACGAAGTTATCCGCGAACACACATAAAAAAAATATATATATACTAATCGAATTGAGTAACCTCCTTTTTTGAAGTCGGTTAAAAATAGAGATATCCCCGCAATGCAGCCCTATTCCTGTATTCTACACATACAACAATAGATCATTGCATAGAATAGTTAGCGTCGTTTAACAAACCTACACGCCTACAGAGTTAGGTTAAGTTAGACGAAATGCTCAGTGTAGACATCGCATTAATATAAGATCCACAAGCGTCGTCGTGCAGATGCTAACTTAATTATGCTCAATTAGGTACCACCACAACGTTGAACACATTCAATTCGTAGTTCTGAATTCTCAGCTACGCTTAGGATAAACACAGACACTAAAATATACGGAAGTGCTCTCATGGCCATTGCATATACCTACAAGAAGGAGTAAAGATAAAAAAGTAAAGGTCCGTATTTTATACAACAGCGATCAAAATGTAAAATGCATTAATAAAGTCGTAAGGATAATAAGAACACTTGATATTAAAGAGCCGATTGCGGACAATACTTAACCGGACTTATTAAAGTCTGAATACAATTGAAGCCTGTTGGGATAAGAAATAGCTTCGAGACACTAGCGCTTAGCTTTGCTTAGCCTCGCTTACTAGCTTTTCATACTCACTTCCTTTGTAATCATTATATGTATATATAAAAAACATAGCATTGTTATTGTTATTGTTAGCATATCATAGTTTATATGTTATATGTTTCGTGATAAACGTAGTCAGTATTGTAAAAAGTATCTGCTTGTTCTATTTTTATCCGCGCCCCGTCGCTGCCATAGTACCTACATATAAACCCTAGGCCTAAAAATATAACGTAGTTTTAGAGAATTTCTGTAAGATTTACGGTTTAATTTAGATATATTATATAATTTAGATATGGGAAGATTTTGGTAGATATTTAGTTGTTGAGTGCATGTCCGTTTCTGGGATGGGATGTTTGGCAAGTATGTACGAAGGTGAATAAAAGTATAAATGTTATTCCTAACTATTTCCCACTACATACGTAAATAGCCAGGAATAACATGTATACTTTTTACACCATAACCTCCATAGGGTGAAATAGAGGGTGCCAATGTAAGTGAGCTAGCAAAGCCGCGGGCGGAAGCGAGTTTATTAATATATGTAAGTAAGAGAACGTTCGTTTCGCTGTTCCCACATAAAATAATACTGCCGGACATTTCACACAGCGACATCTAGCTCCAAAGTTAGTAGAGCTTATACTACTATTTATATTTTTTTATAGATATATACATGTTATACTTAGAAAAGCACCCAGACCCGAGACAAATACTTGCAGATCGTACAAACATTTGTCCCGCGGCAGGGTCGAACCCGCAACCTTCTTCATCTCAGGCAGGCATTCGCCCACTGCGCCACAGATTGTAATTTATTTTCCTCCTGGTAACATAACCCGGTCTAATTGCCATAATATTTGTATTATTTCTATACTTAACGAAATAGGTCAAATCGGAATCGGTAGCACAGAATTACGAGTGCGACATCACAGTTTAATATTGAGTGAACATAATGAGCTCAAACTGAATAAATGTGTTGTATTCAATCGTGATAATCCAATTAATCGGACTTCATGGCGATTTGATGAACTTTAGATAGTTAACTGACTGACTGACAATCAACGCACATAGCAAACCATAGGACCTAAAGAGCTGGGTTATGTTTTTTCGGAGTATTGAGACAAAGTAAGCAAGGAAATATTGAAAATAATCCGCGACGTAGCTTAATTGCGTACGTCGTTTAATACAATTTTTCCAAACTTTGACCAAGTTTGGAAAAATTGTATTAAACGAACGAAGTCACGGAGTTTCACTATCTTTAAATATAAAAAAAGATTTAATTTTACCACACACGCGGCTGAATAATTGGCAGAGCTGAGTTTTTAAACGAACATAAATAATTTAGCGAAAGGTTATTTTATCATAAAATAAACAAGCCCCGAACAATAATCAAAACAACACGTGTCTTATATTGTTTAGATTACAACAGGTTGTTACCAAATATATTCAGAACTGCAGATCAAATATAAAAAACTCACCATTTCACAAAGTCAGATACAACGCTCTATTTTATCACGAGAGTCATCAACGTGGTATATTGATTATACCTAGAGATATTTATCGCACATGTTTAACACGAGTTGCTTGTTTGTTCGTATATTGTCAGCAGATGTTGACGAACCCTGCGTTGAGGAGCGACTGAATGAATGTGAATGATCAGTGCCTGGCAGGCACATGCTCCTGCTATCTATACTAGCATTATACTACAGGCGGCTGTGTATAATAGATGGAGACCGTTGTCTCGTCGGTCGCAGCCTCGCAGGTAGTAGGGATCGGGGCAGTGCAGGTACAAAATCGCAATATTTGGCTACGATATTACCGACCCATTGAATCGATTTTTTTTTCTTAGATAACTGTCAATATTGTTTTAACGAAGTAATCTAATGAACGGTTCTTGTAATGCTTGGTATTTCTATTTTTCAAGGTTGTCTAGTTGGTGAGATTGAAAATCACAAATTATGTTTTGATAAAATTATAGGAAAAAAGTTGGGTAAAGCCATTTCTCCTTATATTTATTCCATAAGAATGGTTTACGTGCCGCCGCCGGCGCCGTCTCGTTAACAAGACGTCGCAGATTAATTATTCTGATACGTTGGTATAATTATGCTAAATTCCGTGACACAAGTGGTTAAGACAAATATAAATATTAATGAACCAGTCAAAATATTCACAAAAATTATGAAAAAAAATAAAAATAAAAATATTCGTGGACAATGCCCTCAACATCAAGCTCCACTAAGCATAGCTTGTAATATGGGAACCAGATGACTGATATAATACCATATATAGATATAAATACATTCTTATTGTACTTTATAACACTTTCAAACTATCCAATATGGTAAATCATAATAATCTAGGGGTCTAATCAATAGAAATTGAAGCCCCCTACCACGCCACATCTTTCTAGGTATAATTAATCACACTGGTGGTAGCCATATAGGTGGTAAGTATCCTTTAAATTCGATGACAAAATTTAAAAACTAACAAGCGTTAGATAAAATATGTTAACTATGTATCTGTAAATCTCTCTCTAGTGATCTGTTTCACGAAAATAATCCTTGTTGAGTGCACTAACTAGTGTTTAAATGTTTCAAAATGCTATGTTTTCGTTGTAGGTACAGCGTTACGATCTCAAAAAAACGTGCAAGAAAACGTGATACCTACATAAGTAACAATTGTTTGTGCGATTGTATAAAAAAAGTCTGTACAACCCTCTGCGAAACTTTTTGATTAGTTTGAATGCCAAATAAGTTGACTAATTAATTTTTAATTGTGATCTCCCTTCAATGTCACAATGTTTATCAGCAAGGCGGCCCTTGCTGGTAAACAATGATACGCAAATTGAAGTGCGTCGGTTGAAAGAAAACACTATTTCAAATCAAAGACGACCACATTTTTAAACCTTCTTATAATGCGACATTATCTTTAACCTACGAATACCACTAAATTAATACTCGCACATGTCAAAACACAGCGTGACGAATCTCAACATTGAGTTTCCATAGAAAATAAGTCGCTTTAAGTAGTACGAATATGTCGGCGGTAACACACGTAGCGCAATATTACCCAAGTTTTCATCGTCGCGAGCAATGTGAACTAGACTTTTTAAATAGCTTCGTTGTGTTCTTTAAATTATATGTAACATTATCGATCTAGATTACCCTTTAGAAGGTCATTTCCAACTTGCTTAGAGCTTTGAGTAAAACGAAGTTATGAAGCCAAACCAAAGACCTTAACATAGCCTAAAGAGTTAACTTTCCGGTCGTATAGACTCTTCGTTCCTACACGCACCTCTTTTTTTGTGCTAGTATAAAATAGAATACGTTTATTTGACAACACGGTACAAAACGAAAGACAATTTATAAAAATAACATGGTGTAGGAAGTATGGTATATACATAGTCAAATACAAAAGACATAGAAACGAGGTCATTATTCAAAATGTATATAGGAACCTTCCTTATGTAGGTCCCGGAGTACACACCTCTCAACCAAGTAGGAACCTACTATAAAGTTTGGTCATATCTAGGAACCAACTAAGCCAAACAGGTCCTGAACTCAGCATAAAGCTTCTCTACATGAGTGGCAGCTTAGCACGTCAAGCAGCGCTGGTTTTATATCAAAGACCTCAGATCAGCTCACTGGTTTACTCTACTAACTACTTCAGAGGTCACCCTGCTACGAGATCTGCAAGTAGCCCCAACTCTATTGTAAACTAATTTATTTAAATAACGTCCGGGTTTGATTGAAGCGTTCCAACATTAGGATGTAAGGAATAGTTCGAGTTTTATGTATGATAAGAGTAATTGTCTTTTACTTGGATTTTTTCTAGAGTTAAAAACGTATTATCGTTTCTTTTTTAAAACTACAAAGCCCTACTTAAATATTTAGATTTTCTATCATCACAGGAACTTAAGCCGACAAGGTCCCCAACTTTCTAAACAAGCGCATTTTTAATACTTGGGTATGCTACATCATTGTAAATTCTGGTAAAATATGTAAATAAATATTAGACATTAATGAATATTATATACTCATATGCAATAATATCACATAAAAATAAAAATAACTGAGATAAATTCCTTTGTACGTTTTTTACAACACGCAGCGCAAATGGCTTCCAGTTAGCTGTATACATCTTTGAGCCTTTTGAACCACATTCCGCGAAAGTTGACATCAACAACCTTTATTCTGCACTCGTATCTTCAAATAAAATGGGAATCAAATGAAATCAATATTTCTAATTTCTCACTTCCAAGTCAGTTTTCCATGCGAATGAACAGTAACCACGTCAAGCATGTTGTTCTTAAAAACAATTTTGGTGGCTTCGGACCTGGATTTCCATATCTAAGTGGCTAACTCGTTGAAATTATGATTTGTTAATAGATAATTCGTAACAGTTACTTAGCATCTGTAGTAGGTAAATAAACAGAGTACTTATTTATCCTTAGCTGACTAGATCTGTCTATCTATCTGTTTAGATCTATAACTAATTTTAGAACTAGCGACCCGCCCCGGCTTCGCACGGGTGCAATGCTGATACTAAATATAATACAGAATGTCTTTATATACAACGTTATCTAAGAGAATAACATAGACTAAGAGATAGACATATACCAGTGCGGACATTTGTGTAGACCTTTTTAAGGTGTGCAATACTGAAGTACATTATTTTGATCTATCTCGTAGGATTCAGCCAGCGCGTTTGCAATGTAAGCGCAAAAAAATGAGTTTACTTACGACATGACATTAGAAACCTTTAAAATTATCAGTGTTTCGCTACTATATTATGCATGTTTTATACATATAAACCTTAATCTTGAATTACTCTATCTATTAAAAAAAACCGCATCAAAATAAGTTGCATAGTTTTAAAGATCTAAGCATACATCGGGACAGACAGACAGCGGGGCCGACTTTGTTTTATACTATGACTATATTTACTTTTTTGACAATTGGAAATTCTCAACTTCAATCTTTAATATTGTATTAAGCGAAATATATTTATAATAAATAAATTAGTAAATAAATATTGCAGGCATGAGTTTAAAAAAAACTCTAAATCTAAGATTAGAAAAAGGTTACACAGGTTCTAACGGAGACAATTTAGCAAAAGACATCCCAAACCTAATCAACGAGAGACCTACATCATCATATAGATCTATATTAATATTTTTTCAAGTACAATTCGCCATGAAAATTTGCCTGGTAATACGTATTACAAACTCATGAAATAAAAGCTACATACTGTATTATTTAATTTTGCTTACTAGATGGTATTGAATTAGTTTGGGAGCTGACCAATAGTCATTCTTATCTTTACTGACTTCGGAAGACTTAACAGTGTGTGGCCTTTACATGCAATTGGCCAATTTATTTTTTATAGACGCTTATTTATATTACGAACATTATGTTTGATTATATGATATCGCGTGATATTTGCGCAGTTTTGACACAGATAGATCTATTTGTTGATTTTACACATCTCTGCTTGTTTTAGAGAATATTCACCCTTACAGCATGTTTCAATTGGAGCAGAAACGATATTATGAATTTGCGCGTATTCCTTGTTTATAAGTTGAGATTTTTTGGTGTTTCATACCAAAAAATATGTATGGAATAATTACGATTGAAAAAATAATATTCGTTGTAAGTATTTTTTAGTAAAGCTTTATTTTTTTTTGAGAAAAAAATAACGAATAAGACTTAAATAAAAATAAACCTAAGTGGGACTTAAGTCCAAGCCCACATATGAGTATACCACCTATTGCTTAAGATTTGTGGAAAACATTTATTGTGGGCATAAACATATATGTGGGCTGGTACTTAATTCCCACTTAGGTTCAACACTCCTACTTAGGATGAAGGATATTCAATAGTTTCTCAGTCATTGTCATCATTAGGAGCAAACGGTGCACATCAAACGAATATTATAAATGCTAAAGTTTGTGTGGGTTTGTTACTCATTCACGCTCAAACGGCTAAACTGATATGGATGCAACTTAGTATAGATACGTGAACCTGGATTAACAAATAGTATCATGCGGGTAAAGCCGCGGGCAGCTGCTAGTACAAATACAAACGCAAATTAATTTGATTCAATACAATCACTGAATTACCGAACAGCTAAGATCTTATTCTCGTGGCTCACTGTTTTCCTGTATTTTTCAGTAGAAGATGAAATTAACAGTAGCCCCGTCTGATAAGCGGTAACAGACGACAAGTTATGACAATAGACACAATGCCTATGACATGCCCTACGTGGTATTAGCATCGTCAGACAAGGGGATAACGTCTCGTGTGCTTGCTACTTCATCGGCACTCATTACTATTCGAACCGGAACACAGAACTGCAAGTTAATGTTTTGCGACAGGAAGTACTACCGTCTAACGGATTCAGTTGTAACTTGCGACAACAAGCCTTAGAAAAAGACACTTTTTATACAATAAAATTTCCAAAGCGTATTTTCGTATGTTGACTTCCGAATAAGAGTTTATTTTGATGTGAAACATCTATAGGCTAGGGGTAAACCTAATTGTTGCCGTGGCGATACAGGCGGTGGCGACGCATCGCCGCGCTATATGATGGAATATAAATAGCGACTCTTGTGGCGACGCAACAAAGTTCAATTCAGCTCGCATATCCTCTTAAAGTTCTTGAGATAATTACCTAAACATAGCCAAACGCTTCTTACATATAGCACTGTCACTGTCTGGGCCGGAGCTACGCATTTCGTAAGCGCCCGTTATTATGACACGATTTCAACGCGATTTCAAGGCGGCTGATCGCGCTCGCGTAGCTTTTCATCAGCGCACGTGTCGCGTCCGCTCAGAGTCAGCAGCCGCTTTATCGGGTGGCGGCGTGGGGGGAGCGGAGGCGTCGTGGTTTTTCACGAAGTTCTTTTTTCAATTTTAGAAACAAATATTCGTTAAATAATCGTTGTAGTCGATTAACAAAATCACCTCCGAATTCCAAAAAACAGTGGCCATGACCTTTCCGGCCGATCGTGACACCTTGAATTTCTTAGGGGGTTCTGCGCCTTTTTTCTGTCACTTCATAGATTTCTGTCGCTACAGAGGTCCAAAAACTCAATAATTGATAATCTACATTATCAGCAATTTAATTTATTTTATCCATCGCAAAAACCCAACGTAACCCAAGGTATAAAAAATTGTGCTTTGTTTATAGTACCTACTCATAATTACCAAAAATTCGCGACTCTGTAGGTCTACCTATTGTTGTTAAGTTACGTAACCACTTTTTGTCCAAATAAGTCACTAAAAACACGGGTAGAATCGAAAGATGTTGACATTCGCATCATGATAACCCTTATCATTACATCGTATAAAACAAAGTCGCTTCCCGCTGTCTGTCTGTCGCTTCCCGCTGTCTGTCTGTCCCTATGTATGCTTAGATCTTTAAAACTACGCAACTGATTTTGATGCGGTTTTTTTAATAGATAGAGTGATTCAAGAGGAAGGTTTATATGTATAAAACATACATAATATGGAAGAGAAACACTAATAATTTTAGAGGTTTCTAATGTGATGTCGTAAATAAACACATTTTTTTGCGCTTACATTGCAAACACTGGCTGAACCCTACGAGATAGATCAAAATAATGTAGGTACTACAGTGTTGTACACCTTAAAAAGGTCTACAAAAAAGTCCGCGATGGTAGATATTATATGTCTATCTCTTAGGTAGTAAGGTAAGACATTCTGTAATATATTTAGTATCAGCATTGCACCCGTGCGAAGCCGCTAGTACATAATATAATAGAGAAACACTGATAATTATAGAGGTTAGCGTATATGGGTTCAACGTATTAGAACTACTGAGCTACAGCAACGCGTGGCCGGGGCACCTAGTACAACATAAAATACCTAATTTTAAATTAAATCTATAAGCTGTAGACTATTCACGATAAAATTACAAGTCTGAATTGCACCTGCGCGGAGCCAGGGCGGGTCCTTATTTTAAAATATTTATATGACATATTGAAAATGTAATGTTAATACAATACCTTTTGCTAATATTAACGTGTAATGTTACTATTGACTCCTCACTAAACAGCTTAGTAATAATGACAAATACGAAGCTTGAGTAAACTAGGCATTAACCCCATTTAGCATCCATAATGGCATTTATGTGAATCACAGATTCCAAGAATTTGATAATGTAAAATTTTCAAATGTAGTTAATTTATAGTTAATTTAATAAAATATCTTCCCCAATTATAGAAAGTATCATCACATCACAGGTGTACATAAAGTTACTAAATATACTAATACAAAAAATATATATATACATAATATTATTGTAATAATGCTAATTGGCATACACGATAAACACATTAATTGACACATAGAAACAACTTTCTATAAATGAAATAAATTCTATAAATTATACCAGTTTCCAGAAATAGACAGATAATGATCATGAACATTGACTACAAAGATATGGATAGATTTGGATGCGCGTATACATGCAGGTATAGATTCACCATACACCACCACCACCACCATACATAACTGAACTATGGACAGGAGTAAAGAGCTGAAGAGTGTCAGAAGAGCGCAGAATACGATCGTTTGCCTCATGCAGGAAGACAATACGTTCCATTAGATAACAGGGAGAGGAAGACAGAAAAAGGATATTGTATAGAAAGAACAAGATATGAGCATTCCGGCGAAAACGAATAGGGAGCCACTTGAGCTTCATGCGAAATTCGGAAACATGTTCATATTTGCGCAAGCCAAATATGAAGCGAATACAGAGATTTTGAAGGCGCTCAAGTTTATTTAGTAAAACTTCGGAGAGATCAAGATAGCTGGCGACCGCGTTATCTAATATCGGATGTAGAAGGGATTGTGCAAGCATAACTTTGGTTGCTGTAGGCAGGAAATTACGAAGTCTGCGTAAAGACGCAGATGATGCAAGTATAATAATAATTGTATTAATATATGTATTATAACTTATTAACTATTGAGATTTTTTAAATTTTCACTCAAAACGGGATTGTTATTTACCAAGATTTGCGAGTTTTACTGCTTCCCGATATTTCGGCACGAGAAATATATATTTCAATAAATATTTATGTATTTAATAAATTTAAGATATAAATATTTCGGCTCGTGAAGTCGTGATCATGGCATGCGACCACGATCACGAGAACTATATTAAAATATCGGCAAGCAGTAAAACACACATATCATCGTAAATATCCCGTTTTAAGTGAAAATTATGTATGTATTGTTTAGAAAACTAAAAGCTGTAAAAATACATTACAAAATGACAGTAAACATTTTTTTTCAATTCTGTTGTTTCTCAGGATAAGCTCAAATTTTGTTAAATACGGTCAATTTTAACTACCTACCTATAAAAGAGCTTAACCTGACTGACTGACTGATTCATCATCGCCGAGCCAAAATCGCTAAAGCTAGAAAGCTGAAATTTGTAAGGAACCTTCCTACAGCAAAACCACCCACTAAGGCGGGATTTTTTGAAATTCAACCCCTAAAAGGGTGAAAATGGATGAAAACTAATGTATTAAACTTTTTAACGCGTCGTGCGATTTTCTTAAAACTGCAATATAAATGGACACGTGTTTCAGGATGTTTCAAAATAACCTTAACAAAGGGGTAAAATGGGGTGTCAAAGTTTGTATTGGAACTTTTTAACGGGTGGTGTGATTTCATAGAAACTTTGTTTGGATACTTAAAATGCAAAATAAATGGACACGTGTTTCAGGATTTTTCAAAATAACCCTCATAAAAGAGTAAAATGAGGTGTGAATGTTTGTATAGAAACTTTTTAATGGGTGGTCAGGTAATTGGTTTGAAACTTATCAATAAAATTTGGCAAGAAGATAAATTTCATCCTGGGGAAGGATTTAAGCTACAATTAAAAAAAAAGCGGACGAAGTCGCAAGCAACAACTGTTTGTTATAAAAATTAAAAGAGTAATATTTAAATTACAGTTTTTAAAAACATAATATTTTTCTATGATTTTCCGCAGTTCTATTCAACACTAAATTATATGGCGTCTAAAATATAAGGTAACACTAAATTATAAGGCAATTGTTTAAGCTTAAACAATTGCCTTATACTGCCTTAACACAAACTCCTCTTGACCACTACTAAACTCTGCTTTTGATTCGCCTTGTCACTATTTGTCACTACCTTACAAATCTTTTTTTTTATGTATGTTCACCGATGTTGTATGTTCACCGACTCTAAGACGCCTGAACTTCCCAGGTACGCTCTACCTATTTCGATAAAATTTAAATGGGAACACCATTTAAATTTTATCGACATCGGTAGAGCGGCTTTTTAAAAAATTACGAAAATCTAAAAATTTTATTCATCGATGATATTTTATATATACATGAAATCGGTTGTCTTTTGAGGTTTTAAAACGTAATCAATTCGATTTTAATCAGTGATTAATTTTTGAATCGCGTCAATTTTATAACACACAAAATAATATCGTTCACATTTTACGATGATTTAGTAAATCTAGCGATTAACATAATCAAGGCCAATAATGAAGAGCTATATGAAAAATGTATAGGTTTGACGTAACGAAAATCTTTCTTAAAACCTAAACAAAGTTACACTGCTGCGTGCTATCGATTAGCAGATCACTTGTATTTTTCGGCTATATTCGGTTTTTATCGGTAATCGTTAATGAATTAAAATGCTGTTTTAATAAGATAAAAAGACTTCTTGTGTTAGCAAAAAATTCCAAATTTATCATTAATGTTATTACTATAAAATTTCACTATATTCAAATAGGTGATTAGCTAAAATGCTAGAAGTACAGATGTGGGGCTTAAAATATTACATATACATTCAATAAATAAAACTTACCGGCTTCATGGGCTGGTGGAAAACGTGCGAAGAAGGCGGCGCCGACATTTCCGTCGAACCCTATCAAGATAAACATTGCATTAAATTCCCAATAGATTCATACAACAATACTCATCGGAGACTTCCCATCGTGATTGGTACCTATTTAGTAAGGAATTATTTGGAATTATTTTGAAAATTTAAGCGTTGGGAAGACTCTGAATTAAACTGTATATGTTGTAAGAGTACAACACAACACTAATAAAATATGTAATGCAATTTTTACATAACAATTTCAGTTATTGGTATATTATTGCCATTCGCATTTGGCTAAGCCCAGTTTTAGATATATATTTTTTTTAATTTAAAAGGTTTTTTTACAATTAATGTTAAGTGATCTTTACACGACGATTTAAAATTAGGCCGAACTTTCATGTCTTATTTTTTTTTTCTGCGAAAAATGTTATATATGTAGGTTGAGAACCAATTAACATTTACTGTTATTATATTTTAAGAGAAATATCAAACCTGTTCATTAAATTTGCGATGTAAATTTTTTTTATATGAACGTAATACTCGTGTATTTTTTGGATCCGAATCGACATAAAATGCCAGTTTTATTTTCTTTTTATTATTAGACATTTTTTATAAGGGCAACAATTTAAGTTATTAATGAAAAATCTAGCTTTCACTGCTACGAGAAAAGCCGTAGTAGGAATTAATTAAAAGTAAAATTAAGAATATTTCATGATTTAGAGATCACTTCGTTTCGTATGCGACGCGGCGATGGCGGCGCGCTCCGAAGGAGGTCTTGGATTCTCACGAAAGACTGAGCCAACCTTCTGTTAGTTTTCCACCATTCGCGTCGAGTTTGCGCCGGTGTTTGAGCGCAGGTGACTGTGGTGACTTCAGACTGTACCACAAGTACAAGTAAATGTAACTTTGATAACTTATTTTACGCCTGCTCGCAAATTCGTCGATGTTGTTTAGTTTAGGGGCAAATGCCGTAATTTCTTTAAATAAGATATTCAAAAAATTACGTAAGCCCCTACAGTTTTATTATATAGGTTTATATTACATTGTAATAAATATCCTACTACTAATATTATAAACGTGAAAGTTTGTGTTTGTAAACGAATCACGATGTTAGTGAAACTTGGTTTAGATCTATAGATATAAATTTAGAACTAGAACAACATTTATAGGCTACTTAATTATCTACGTCACAGCCGCAACCGCAAGTAAACATTAAGTCGTTGATGTGTTTGGTTTTCGGTATCAGAAAACTAATTGCTTGCAATTTTTTTATTTATTACACAAAATCCACAGCTCTGTATAGAGTTGTGACCGGCTATGACTGTCCTGTCAGCTCAGTTGGTAGTAGCTCTGCCTTCTGCACTGTAGGTTGAGGGTTCGATTCCTTCCCAAGATAAACATTAGTGTGAAGAACATAGGTGTTTGTTCTGTGTCTCGGTGTTATAAAGTATCATAAGTATGTATTTAACAATATATAAGTAGTAGTAGTAGTATGTAAGTAGTTATTAAGTATTTTATCAGTCATCTAGTCACCATAATACAAGCTATGTTTAGTTTGGGACTAGATGGTGTTGTGTGCATTGTCCAGCAATATTTATTATTTCATATTCATATCAGCCTTTAGGAAGTCCACTGCTGGACATAGGCCCCTCCCCAATTGATTTCCAGGAAGAACGATTTTGAGACCTCTCCATCCACAGACTTCCTGCGATCTTTACAATGTCGTCAGTCCATCGGGTGGGGGGTCGTCCTATGCGTTCGCCTTTGATGTTGACACCATATCTATGCCAGTACAAGAGCTTAAAAACATCCTCCAATGCAGAAGTGAACAGTTTCAAGAAATAACATCTCCCTGTCTCACCCTTTTATGCAATGGGATTGCATTCGTGCTCTAGTCCTGGATAGTCGATTTGGCACCGCTGGAGTGACCGCAACACTGCCCAGGTTTCGACAGAATCAAAGGGTTTCTCATAGAACAACTAAACAAAGTCGACACACAAAAGTGGCCGGTTATACTCTTCGGTCCTCTGTATAACCTGCCGAAGCGTATGGCCGTGGTCTATGGTGTTAAAGCCTTTTCGGAACCCGGCTTTTTCGGGAGGCTGGAAGTCGTTAAACCTACGAGCAAGACGATTAGTTACTACTCTCGAAAACAGCTTATAGACATGGCTCAACAGCGAGATGGGCCTGTAATTCTTTAAGAGGGTGTTATCCCCTTTCTTAAGGAACAGTACCTACCACCACGCTCCTGTTCCACTTTGGCGTAGTTCCCTCGAGAATATAGAACTTATTAATTATTATAAGCGTATTTTTGCCGGTGTTTGGATGACAGACAAGTTATAATAGAACACGGCTGACTTCCGTAATAAGAGTTATTTTACGGCTTACGACTTATAACAAATATTTCTGTCGTGTTGCTAATACTGTTGTTACTGCTTTACTTAATAGCCCTGCCGGACTTCTTGAGGAACACTCGAAAAACGTTTTATAGTCGCGCGTTTTATTTGCATCGTTCGTTTAACTTTCTGAGGTCTTCTTGTTAATTAAATAACTGAAAATAGTTACACACATTTTGTGAGCTTTATTATTGTAAAACTGTGTTAACAGACATCCGACCGCTATAACAGAATAAATTGAATGGTGCTATCAATAGGTTAGCTATTCATGTCCGTTTCCTTTATCACAAGAAAGGAAATGTGAACGAAACATTTCCAATTATATGTACTATAACTGACGGGTGTTCTATTTCCAGCAGGTTCGTACCTAGATTCAGTCGAGGAAAAATGTTATACGAAACAGGAGTTTGAAATATTTTGAACGACACAAAATTTCAAATTCAAAAACGAAATCATGACGGCAACTGCAAACAGATTTCGCACACATGTTAATTATCAGAACCTGGATGACCGAGCTTTGTCGATATAAAACGACGTTTTCTAAAAATGAAACCTAACGGAATATATAAAAGGAATAAAAACCTTGAAATAGATCGATTTATCGATTTTAACTTTTCATAACTTTTCATCCTCTAAGGGGTTGAGTTTTTTAAAATCCGTACGCCTTAAATCTTCGTACGGCTACAGTAAATAAAATAACACACCACCAAAATTACAGTTTCTAGGACTTATAATTTTGGTTGTGCGATTTGTCGTGAATTTCTCGAAACCCTACTTTTTTATTTAGGTATATAGTTGACAATAACTGAAGCATTTTGCGTATCTAGGCAATAATTTTAGATACTGACTTTGGCTTAAATTGGTAGAAATTAACAGACTTAAAAAATAAAAAAAAACACTTTTAATTTTGTTGAGATGTTAAATCTCAGAGTTTATGGTTTATAAGAAATAAGCAAAAGCAAATTAAAACGAATCTGTATAATTTTATGTAAAGTTAGCATTTGTAGATATACATGTAGTGTTTTTTAGAATATTTTTTGTTTCGTGTAAACACGATACTTTTAGAGCGCGTACCCATCAAGAGTAATCATATTGGCATAAACCATGGAAGTGTGAACCCGCACTGCGAATAAATTAAATATTAACATAATATCGAGCATGACATTGTGCATGACATCGTAGGTACTGTCTTCTATAATCTGAATACTGTTATTCTCTTGGCGCGACGTCGCCGCGGCATCATTGTGACGTCGCAACCTCGGTTGTGCCTCTGGCGCTGTTGTTTCCATTTTCCCAATGCTGACATGCAAATTATTTTCATCTTTAATTGTATACGCTCCCTGTAAACAGTTACGTGAGATGCTAAAGCTAAGCTCTTATCAAAGGGCCTAGACAATATCCACTTTGTGTTAGCGTTCATGCCTACCAAAAAGTCAAATTACATGGATATGACATGACACCCTTAAACTTTTCTGGCACGTGTTAGTAAATAAACAACAATTAAACAAATAAGCATTACTTTATGTGAACACACAACTGTCGATTTCTAGAAGTATAGATTATTTACAAGTAGATAAGTAACTAATTTGCAGAATATCGCCGTGTAAGAAAGACGTCACAAAATGTTTCGATTGATGTATAGACGTAAGGATTGGGTATGTAACCGCTGAAGCAACAAGTTTTAATAATTGGTTATGCGAAAGTCTACGTACGGTAGCTTTTAATCGAGTTCCTAACGAGGGGGAAAAGACAAGACGAGCTTTAGTGAATGGAGTTCCGGCAAACCTGATAATTTAAACACCATCCATTATTCTAAGCCAACGAACACGAAAAAGAGCACCATTTAAACCACCAACATATTTTTTATATTTATAATAGCGACCCGCCCAGGCTTCGCACGGGTGCAATGCTGATACTATTGTGAGTTATCCCTAAGAGATAGATATATACCATCGCAGACTTTTTTGTAGACCTTTATAAGGTGTACAATATACTGTAGTACCTACATTATTTTGATCTATCTCGTAGGGTTCAGCCCGCTTTTGCAATGTAAGCGCAAAAAATGTGTTTATTTACGACACCACAGTAGAAACCTCTAAAATGATCAGTGTTTCTCTGATATATTATACATGCATTATACGTATAAACCTTTCCTATCTATTAAAAAAAATCTCATCAAAATCCGTTGCGTATTTTTTAAAATCTAAGCATACATAGGGACAGACAGACAGCGGGAAGCGATTTTGTTTCATACTATGTAGTGATAGCGGCTTCGCACGTGTGGTAACTGAATAAAACTTAGCCTGTATGCTTTTAGGTCATAGACCAATACCAAGTTTCGTAGCTGAACAAACATAGAAACATCCAAACATCCACAGAAACTTTCACAGTAACTGAACGATAAACGCTCTCAGTTTGAAGACTGCCTAAACACTGCTTAATTTAGGTCTGTCACTATTTGTTACTATCTTACAAAAAGTAGATGGTACTATTTTAAACAGTGTTAAACTTTTGACAGAAAGACGTGAGACGTTTTAGTGTATTAGTAGGATAACTTAACATCCCAATTTTGTATTTACATTTAAATTACGTATTTTAATAGCAAGCGTACGTTATGATTGAATTCAATAATATATTAATTTAAGATGTCTAGACTTTGATGAATACCTAGATGGAAAAGCTTAAGAATAAAAGATATATATTTAATAAGATTAAGAGTCGCATCGTTTCCATCAGCTTGAACGGTCGCTTCATAGTGGCTATCTCAATGTTGACCTAGATTATTCGCGTCAGTCAACGCGACGTAAAATGGCTAGTCCAAAAAGATCAGACACTATTGTGATTGACACTGTTCTTGCATTTATACAATGCAAGCTGGATGTTATGGACCAGGTCAGTCTGACCCAAATCCTGACTTCCAGCTACACTGAAGCCCAGATCGCAGACGCCAAAAAGGTACTACACGATACAGCGGCGACCACCATCCGCCTGATAACCAGGCAAAGGGAAGGGCGTGGCAATAAGGACATCGAGGATATCTTTAAGGTGTTCCTGGAGACCGATCCCGATGACGTCCCGACGTTTGTTTGTCAAGACCTCACCTCTCTTCCGCCACTGACTTGGGACCACGTGGACGTTACGTGTGTCCTTTAACAGATAACACAGCTGAAGGCAGATGTCTCCGGCATCCAGGCGCAACTTCAACTTTCGGAGCAAACTGTGTCCGAGTTGAAGCTCGAAATTGTGGCATTGCGCATTGTAAATGCGGTGCCAGCTATTTCGCCGCAATCAGCGCAAAACGTAAATATGCGACGCGGTGCAATCCGATGCCGGACTTCACCCGTCAGCAGTTATGAAGACGCGACGCTTTACACCGATACGCAGGTAAATGACCGACCGGCTTCGCTGACCTCGGCCCCCGGAACGTCAGCCCCGCAGTCTGCGATTTCTGCGACCTGCTCCCCGAGCCCCCCCCGGCTCCCGCGCCGCCAGCTCGCCAGCAGAAGAAGAGTTACGCGCAGGTGTCCCGCCATCCTCAGCCGCCACGCCCGGCGCCCAGCGCCGAGACGCACCGAATGAGTCAGGCACGGCCGAAGAAGCCTAGCGGTGGCTTGCATAAGGTCGACGATGAAGGCTTCACTATCGTGGAGAAGAAACGTCGACCAAAATCGTCCCGAAATCGACGAGGTACCGCTCTGCTATCTGCTGGGCTCACTCTGCAGACGGTGGAGCCTACCGTGTCGATTTATGTGTCTCGGTTAGACCCGACCACTACCGGGGAGAGTATTCTCCGGTACGTGGACGAGAGAGGCCGATGCCGGATCAGGGAGCCGCCCGCCGTACTTGTGCATGGCTTGAAGCGGTTAGAATCAAATAGAGAGACCAACTTCAAGTCGTATGTGCTCCGGGTAGCTGCCAAGTACAAGGACGTATTTCTCGCACCCGACTTCTGGTCAGCAGGAGTTGTCTACCGACGGTATAGGGAAGCACCCCTTACGAAGAAAGTGCCCTGACTTTTTGTGTAGTTCATAAGTTTATATGTTAGTCTATAAGGTATTTATTTTCTATGGGCCCTTGTTATTGTATTTCATACACATAATTTTGTTGCCTGAAACAAAATTTAATTTAATTTAAGAAATTAAAATGGCACCCACTAGCAGTAACATTTATTTTGAGATTGGAGCTTGTTACTCTCAATTAATAACTGAATAGTCTGTAATACCTGGAAACTGGAAGTAACGAGCTTATTAAGGATCTTGTCTACGGAGGGTGTTTTACCTTGGATAGTTTATTTAGGTAACTCGCTAACAGTCTAATAGTTAAAAGGAAACATAATACACGCGTTGAACTGTTTGATTTGATAAGCAAGTGTTTTAACGTTTCTACCCCAACGGAAAAAAGAAACCCTTATAGCATCACATCGATGTCGGTCTGTCTGTCTGTATCAATAACCGTTTTCTCAGGAACGCGTAGAAATATCTAGTTAAAACCAATATCGAATACATAAGCCGGTCCCTTGGTGTTCTAAAAAAATCGAGTTTCTATGTCAACGTAATCAAAAAAATACGACCTGAATGCGGTCATTTATACTGCATATGTTGACGATCGCAATTAAATCAAAATGTATGGGGTATTTCCTGCTTATCTAGAATCATGAAATTCGACAAGATGTAAAGTCTAACAGTACTAGTAGAGGAGAAAAAATCGAAAACAGTTAATTTATAGATAGATCATACAAACATTTGTTTTCACTGGTTTTACTGTGACGTATATCGATGTACTGGAACATTTTCTCATCTAAAATGTTAATTTTCCCTTCAATCCAACGTATCCTTTCGTTACAACAAAATTCGAAGCTTTCATAGGTTGTGACGGTGTAATTGCCCTAAATTGGACCTATAATAAAATACCCATGATAGTGAAAAAAGCAACCTAGGTACGGCAACCCTCTCAGACGCGACTTTAGATCTAGTTATGCAATATGATTCATACTGGTCTGATCACTTTCCGATAAATATAACTTAGTGCGCGCGAAATCCTCAGGAACCTTGAACTGTCAGACACAAAATCATGTATGGGGAGTGAGAGATCAATCCCGATTTGAACTATACCGTAAGTTCTGCAAGGAAAAACTCTAGTCAGTTGTACAACTTTAACCATAATACTTTAGAGTAACTGTTCTAACTGTATTCATTTATAAAATTATCGATATTTTTTATTGTGAAAAAATATTGTGAATTTATACAAACTAGTGGTCGCTCCGAAATTCGAAATTCGACCATAATTAATTAATAATTAATGTAATTATGCATAATTTATCAAAAATATTAGCATTCTGCACTCCTTCTAAAAACTATAAGTGTGCGAAATTTAATACTCCGTCTGCGCAATTTTCGTAAAAAAGGAAACAAAGTTTTTGCTTCACGTATTAATATAATAGATTTTACGTTCTGACAATTTTTATGTGCTGTTAGTACATAGTTTTAATACGAAACGGTTTAAAAAGTTGGTAGGGTGGTATTGTCATGTGCGCGAGCTACGCTACACATAACGCTTCAAAAATATTTTTTACAATAGTAAATTGTAAATTGTTGTAGAATTTTTGTATGGTAGGCCACCAAACAAAAATTCTAATTTTGGAAAGGCACTAAAATTTGATAGTAAAACTAGTTGCCGGTTAACATTAAAGGTAAAGAATATGAAAAGAAATATAATTTATTCAGGAAGCACTTTAATTTAGATTTAGAGCAGTAACTAATAAACCAAAGGTACATAAATGAATCGTGATGGTCAGAGAATATTACCAACTGTAACAGTAACATCTAAAGACATTTGAGGAAATTCGTATGAAAACAAAGCGTGGCAAGAAAAATATTACCAGCGTTGTCAATCGGCGACAAGCTTGTGTTTTTGAGCATTTGATACCTTAAATTATTATGAAAGTCTTCACCTGGTACTTTCTTCACAAAGGTAGTAGGTATGTGTGATCTAAGTTCGGCGCGGCACAGCTAGTTTAACGTGCATGGAAACCTAATAGAAGTGTTTTATTGTTATATGTGGTACATATCAAAAAAAAACCTACGTTGATGACGATAATGATTATTTAACCATTTAACCCCCAGCACATTTACAAGAAATCGTGCTTCCAGCGCTATAAGCTTATTCCACAAGCACGATTGATGTAAAACACTGGTATACGAGTTGGTTTTGTTATTTAGGTACATATAAAATAAACTATATCATATTATATTTGTATTTGGTCGTTTAAATATAAAACTAGAAGGAGAGCAAGGAATGGAAATATTACAATCTATAAACGCTCAGGCTTGGCGGCATAATCTGTCGGATTTACACGACAGTGCCGGTGACAGAATAATAAATTTAAATAAATTGCAGTATCAATAATTATAGGCTTGTTCGAATAAGGTTGTTTTGTCGATGTTTTTTGAAGTGAAAACTTCTTTTAACGCGGTACGCATATTTTTAGACGAGGTAAAACCTCTGGATTTGCGACACCGTTACCGTCTGGGGCGAGACGCAGCCGGCTGCCGCGCTCGCCCCATTTGATTATAAACCTTAATTCACATGTTTACAGTTTACTTTTGTATGGAGAAGTTTACTAAGTTAGGTTCTTTGATATATTATCTACATTCTGAACAAAAAATTTCAGTATTTGATCGGCAGTCGCCATAATTACTGATTTTGAAGTGATTTATTACTAAACTCTAACGCGCCAAAATAAGTTTTCACTTCTGTCGGCACTCCCGAAGTGCAACCCGTTTTTTTTTTATAAAACTATGATCGGATCGTATTTAGTAGATAAGTAAATTCATTTGTTACAAAACTTCCGTATTCACAGGCCGCCGTCCTGCAGCTTACACTAATAGGCGAAAAGTAATGTAATTAAAACATTACTTTTTTAAGAATTCCTAATTTGAATGTTTTTCAAATTAGTTTCAAAAAGTACATATTTATATATTGTGTAGCGACATCTGTAAATTTTACCAAACTAATGTCAACAGCCTATATGAATCTGATATGGATAATATCAGATTCATATAGGCTGTTGATGATACGAAAGGTTTGCAGATTCAAGTATGTTAACAACGACATTTTATAATACTTAATCATTGTTATAATAAATAAATAAATATTGGTGGACAACGCATAAAACATCATCTAGTCCCAAATTAAGCTTATCTTGTATTATGTTGACCAGATGGCTGGTATATTTATACATACTTATAATACTTTATAACACCAAGACACAGAACAAACACCTATGTTCATCGCATAAATGTTTATTCTGGGAGGGAATCGTACCCTCACCCTACAGCGCATAAGGTATAGCTACTCCCAACTGAGTTGAGAGGCTGGTCAGTGATAATCACTTATAATGATGATAACATTCAAATTGTATGAACTGAGCTCTATTTAAGTTATTACTACCAACAATATAATAATTGTTTTCATAGATAAACAATCATCTCTTGCCAGTTTATATAAAGTTGTCCCTCAACACTAGTGTTGTATTTTTCCATAGCCGGTCTATGAATAAAACACACTGATTGTAGTTTAATATTTTAAAATTTAAATGTAGTGGTTTCATAGGTCATGTCAGAATAGTATTATGTTACAAGGAGGGTGATGGATTTAAATATGGATGGATAGAGGTACAGGTAGGGCTAGGAATAGACAGATGGACTATGTAAAAGATATGAGTAATCTAGGAGTAGGTACGGAGATGACGAATGATATCTGTATTTATTTACAAAAAAAAGTATATAAGTAGTATTACATCAGTCATGTGGTACCCATAACACAAGCTCTGCTTACTTTAACATCATTTGGAGTTGTGTGAAATGTCCGGCATTAGTTCATATTTATTTATATGTTTTCTTTCCTGCAATAACGGAAAAATCGCACGTAGAAAGAACAGTAAATGATTAAGTCGTGTTATCCGTCTGCGGCGCTAAGGGCACGAAACCTTATGTCGCATTTATACAACTCCAGCGGCCAACGGGTTTAAGCCCTTCTTGTTAACTGCTAATGTAACCAAATAATAACATGCTAGTAAAATTAGCCATACCCAACATTTACCTCAGATACGAGCAACGTTAATTATAATAATAACATTATGCACATTATATACATTAAATATTAGAAATCAAATTAAATAAACGTAGTTTTCCATAGATCCCGAAAGAACACGCAATCATACCATGCATCGGGTTAGTTGTGATAGGCGCGGATTTAATGCATGCTTTGAGATAATGTTCGCGGGATTACAAAATCGACAGTTGTAAGGCCACAGTTCATGTTTGAGCGGTATGAACCTGTGAATGCGTGGCGAAGGGACGACCACAGCCGGCTGCCGGCAATGGCACCGAGACGAGCAGCGAAGCATGCCTCTCGCGCTCCGCCCTCGAGCCCTACAATGCACGCATTAGTCAACTCCTGTCCTCGGGCATTTAGCATGCGGGGACGCGTTACGGACCAAAGCCTGCCTGACTTAACGGTCACGCCTCTGCGGGCTTCGGCTAATTATTCGCACTGCTTTACACCTAGCACGCACTAACTAATCAATCCTCGTGATTTTAACCGTGCTATTCTGGTGTGTATTTTCAACGCAGTTGTTTACGCTAGTGCGTGCGCCTACGTCTAATTCCATGTATTGACTCACGCGACAAAATTTGCAGCGGATTAATTAGCAATGCGCTCTAGGTCTTATAGTTGTACTATGTTACAACTTGTAACGATAATCGATGCGAATTTTCGTCGAATCCCGCAGTTGCGGCCCTGGTTTAGACCCGGTAGCGGATCGGAATCAGCTGAGTGACCCAAGTTTACAAAAAGCTTTCAAGAATTAAGATTTAATAACACAGAAATTGAAGAGTGGGGGGTATAATTGTTTATGAATTCAAAAATTAGACTCGATTTTTCGTATGAATATTAGTACTTTAGTTCACTTTATTTCAAGTTCTACTTATATACTAACCCTAGCACATTTTTTCTGAAGGTGTTTTGTACATAAGTAAAAGTATTTATGTTTTTTCGAGCTGTGATTCCATATTCGCTACCGGACAGAATTGGTTAATAGAAAAACGTGATTAGTTTCACGTTTCTGATTCATACGTAAGACGATTTAAAATATAATACTAAGCAAACTTTGAAACTTCGATGAAGGTATTTCGACGCTGCGAAATAGTATTGCTTTATTTATTAAGCTGTTTGCGCCTATCAATAATGATTACATATAGAAGTATGTAACTTAGAAACAATTACGCAACACGACACAAGCCTTTATTTAAAGACATACGTAACTAACAAAAAAATATATTACTCAAAATCTAGCAAAGCCTTACTGTGACAGCCGCAGCTTGTTCAAGTCGTCGCTTATAATTATACATATTAGGTTGGGGAAAAAGTCTTTTCGCATTAAAGTATGTATGAACTTGTAATAAAATCTCTTTGGCTAAACTATTTGTATCTGGCTGGTTTTGGTATCATTAAAAGTTTAAATTTTAAAGAACATAATTCCAAATTCAAATTGAGAAAATTTATGTGATTTGTGTGATTTTTATTTGTTTTTCGTACTGTCAAGATGAGTGAATCTAATGAAGAAATTCAATACATTTTAAAATTTTACTGCAAAAAAGGTAAAAATGCAACGCAAGCCTCGAAAAAAAATTGCGATGTTTATGGACCTAGTGCAGTGTCTGTGAGAGTAGCACAAATTTGGTTTAAGCGTTTTCAATCCGGAAATTTTGATGTCAAAGATGCACGTCGCTCTGGTCGCCCTATTACGGATAAAACGGATGCCTTTTTTGAAAAAGAGGAGCAAGATCGGCATATCAGTAGTTACGACGGAGCTGAAGAACTGGGAATTGACCACAAAACAGTTTTGGCGCATTTGAAAAAAACTGGGTACACAAAAAAGCTCGATACATGTATTTGGGTACCTCACGAGCTCACTGAAAGAAACCTAATGAACCGTGTACTCATTTTTGATTCTTTATTACGACGTAATGAAACCGAACCATTTTTGAAGAAGCTGATAACTGGTGATGAAAAGTGGATCACGTACGACAAGAACGTGCGAAAAAGGCCGTGGTAAAAGGCCGGTCAGGCTTCACAGACTGTGGCGAAACCCGGGTTAACTCGCAACAAGGTGATGCTGTGTGTGTGGTGGGATTGGAAGGGCATTATTCATTATGAGCTGTTACCACCAGGCAGGACCATCGATTCTGAACTGTACTGCGAACAACTGATGAGATTAAAGCAATAAGTTGATAGAAAGCGGCCGGAATTAATCAACAGAAGGGGTGTGGTTTTTCATCATGATAACAGTAGACCTCACACATCTTTAGCCACTCAGCAAAAATTAAGAGAGTTTGGCTGGGAGGTGTTAATGCATCCGCCATATAGTCCTGACCTTGCACCTTCAGATTTCCACCTGTTTCGGTCTCTTCAGAATTCTTTAGGCAAAGTCAGTTAACATCACGAGAGGACTGCCAAAACCACTTGTCGCGGTATTTAGAATAGAAGTCCCAAAATTTCTATAGCAATGGGATCATGTCTCTACCTACAAGAAGGCAAAAAGTTATCGAACAAAATGGTACCTACATACTTTAGTTAAATGTAAATAAACTATATTAAAAAAGTTTTGAATTATCTTAAAAAATGCGAAGAAACATTTTCCCAAACCAAAAAATTATATAATTATATTTTAATATAAAAATAACTTCCATACAAATATAATTTCATTAAATTTCTTTGAACCTCATATCTCCAGACCTAACACCGTTTTGGTCCATGAAATGAAAAACAAAAAATAAATAGTTGTGTCTTGTCAATAAATAGGGGTAAACGCCAGACGCGGGAATCAATTAGCAAACATTCATGGTTGTTATTATTACTCTACAAACAGCACAATAAAAGAAACCCAGTAAATGACACGTGTGAATCTTGTTTAGTACATATTATATTTTTAAGTTTGTTGTGACTTGCAAAACAAACAGCCTACCAGTCAATAAACATCGTTATTATCAAGCAAATAGAGCATATTCCAGCGTGGCAACAGTTGTTCAGTTTATGGTAAGCGTTCGACTGCCACCTACTCGTATATTACGTTATGACGGTCCGAAAATGTTGTGTCAAATAATAAGGACTTGTCTTCTGTGATTTGTGTATCGTAATTGGTACAATCTTGCACGTCAATGGTAAAAATAAAAAGAGCCTGATGTTCGCATATTTTATACTATCTTACCATTCCAAGTTAAAGAAATAGCATCCAAATATTATTGCAACATTATTATGCAATGAAAAATGCAAGAGGCATCCATCTTTTCTGTCACATTATTTCAATATTTCAGTGCAAGATAGGCATAATTCAAATATAAACGTTCATGCATGCATTTTATGCAGCAACAACGTAGTCTGGATACATAATCAATCCAAGTAACACTGCAAACTACGTCAATGTAAATTAAGGTACGCCTGTTTAAGTTCTTTTTGCGTCTGTAATAATTTTATTTTTGCTTCTGTAATTTATTCAATCCTCTACGAATAATCTCGACGGGAGGATATCGAATGCTAAAATGGATAGGTACGTACTGTAACTTGGCAAATCTACCTACAAGTGTGTGATAAAATCTTAAGCTAAATCTATCATAGCTTGCAAACGTTATGGCTTTACTGTTTTACGGAGACATATAATGGCGATGCAGGTGGACTCATATTTCGTCGTTCATCAAAAATGTCTGCATAAACAATGTATGATAATCAAAAACAAGCATAGCTTATCTCATCCTTACTGTACCTATTAAAAGAACTACTATTTTACTCTAGACATAAGACATTACCTTCAGCAAATTACCTTTAGTATGGCGAATAGTATTTTCCGCTATTTTGTGGCTATCTGCTAGTTAATTTAAGGAATAATAATTATAAAAAATATGTTATATGTTACGTTAAATATATTGACTTTCAATTCCTCGTTTCTAATAGTTTTTATAATTCATTGTGTAATTTAATTATGAAATATGGTCTAAAAATTTTGTTTTCTAAAGTTGACCTTGCAGCTAACAATTTTAAAGGTAGCCAAAATTATATTCCTGTTGTAAATGCATTTTTAATTCCTTCTTTGACTTTTTTCTAATAATAAGAATAAATTGGCAAAGCGCATATGATTACGCACAGTGAAGGCATCCAAAGTCAATAAGGATAAGAGTAACGAATGGTCAGCTCCCACACAGATATGCAACACCATCTATTAGCAAAGCAAAAAAAATTGTACAGGGATTTCTTTACGGTTTACAAATCAGACTGTCATTCAAAATTTAGTAAAGCTCCGTGATAATTTTTCTTGTATTCCCATCATATATCCTTCGGTTTTCACCAAACAGCAGTTTAGTCGGTGGGGGTGGTACATCGACCTCGATCAAAACTGGCCACTTCAAAGCTTAATATTTATCAAACGATCACCTGTATCGAAAAACTTTATAATAAATCCCTTAATACCTTTATAAGACATATCCAACGATATGTAACACAATGGGATAGTAAAATAATAAAAAAAACATCCCTACATAAAGTTTTTAGGTAAAAACATTTTTTTTACTTTCATCGATTTTCGATAGTCTGCGAGTAAGAGCTCTGATTATGGTTGGACAGACGGACAGATAAACTATACTCCAGCCATATTCGAGCTATAATGTTTATTAATAACAAAGCGTTGTTGGCAACCATGTGACGGCATAGGTAAAAAACATTTTTTATCAATGCTCATTTTTGTAAATGCTAGCTAAATTGTATGATAGTAGGTAATACGCATGTGGTTCAAATTTACTTGACTTTTCCCCTGTTTTTGTTCTGATTTTGTAGGTATATAAACCACTATTTGCTGATTTAGTTTGTTTTTAATTGCATAAGATATTAAAATGTAAAAATAAGCGCGCGAAATTGAAGTTTGCGACTTGCGGCGTTTAAGCACACTACATTTAAGCGATGTTTTAAATATTTGTAACGGAATTCAAGACAAAAATAATACATGCATATTCCCTATTGATAATGATTATGAGTAAATAATTGAGTTTTAACCAATAAAACTGTACATAATGTAATAAAAAAACGGTAGCTGATTCATTTACATTTAGGTACTATATTTTTATTTTATTTTTTACTTCGCACTCATGTGGTGCTCACCAACTAAATAACATAATACAAAAATGCAAAAATGTTCACAATTTCTTCCAAAGAAGCAAAATACTTACATGTGATTTGAAATGTTTATTAATCAATGTTTATCTTTTACATGATTTTACAAATCGTATTATAAATAGTTTGATCGATTTTTAGGGTAAAACGATTGAAAGAGTGAAATTGTGAAATATTCTGAAGTGAAAACCCTAAAAATCAGCTGTTGTGGTTTGTTTACAAATACTATGTCTCGAATATGGCTGGAGTATAAGGGTTCCCTTAAAACCGCGATTTGAGCGCCGTCAATACACGTCTAGGTTATTTGGTGAAGGTACCGTCTAAAGCGACATTATCGCGCGAAAACTAGCTTAAATACCATCTTCAACGATATTGATATAATTAGTATAACAATGACAGATGTAACACAGTTTACAGACACACGGCTCCCACTAACCTGATGATGGGACGGCGAGCGAATTGTGGATAGCTGGAGCATGGGAGGCGGCGGGTTCATGGCACTTGTTCCAGCCATCGGGCTCGCCAAGTGCCTGTTGATATACCTACAGATGTTACTTACAAATATACCTATGTACCTATACCTACTGCACGTTGAACAGCTACGTGGATATACCAACTCACTGCATTTTATGACAACTCTTAAAACATGTGTTTCGCAGATAAATTATTAAGTGAAATACGGCCATTTTACTTTTCAAGTAACATTTCATTTTAAAGTATCGGAATGTTGAAGAGAGATTGTACTTGAGAAAAATGTTGGCATTACGTCTCATCCGTCCTAGCCTAGTTAATAGAATTTCATTATCATCATTTATCATCTAAAACAGGATGAATACCAGTTTCCTATAAAAAAACCATCGCACCCCGGATCAAACTCACCCTGATGAAGATTCTCTAGATGAATTGAATCAACGTCGGTGCCCACCTCAACAAAATAACACGTAAGTATAACCTGTGTTTATCAAAATGTGGTATAAGTAAAGATCTGAGGTGTCTACCGAGCCAGAGAGCAGTCTTGAGCATGCTGTTTTCGAAAGGATAATAGTATCAATAGTTAGTTATAATAAGTTTACCTTGGGCTCCGCATCGGCGGAGGCGGCGGCGGTGGCGGAGGGCTCAAGTAATGAGCCGGTGGCGGTGTATTCGAATCAGTCTTGGCCTGAAGCAAACTCAAATTTAAAATGCACCTAACAATGTACCTGATTCTTTCGTTTCGCTGGACTAACAAGAATTTCGTAAAATAACGATATTTTGTTTGCACAATAGCCTCGAGAATAGAGAACATTTTTTTGTGACGTGTTTTTTCTCATTTAAGTCATGTAAATTGGTGCTGAAGAAAACTATAGTAGAATCAATTCAAAACGGCAACAAAAAGTAAATTATAACTGATATTAAACTACCATTTAAAAATGTAACTGCAATTTGAACTTTAGTATAAACAAAATAAGACTGTTTGTAGTCTAAAGTTTAGCTAGGCCGTGGAAACAACAGAATCACATTATGTTATATCACATAACATATTTTGTGCTAGGATGGGGCTCAGAAAATGATAAAATGCCTTTGGAAGAGATGACATTAAATCGGCTTCATATATAATGGAAAACTGATGAAAACCAATATTGAGTCTCAGATTTGACGGCATCTCTATATTTTATATATTACAGCAAAAGTTAACTGTAGAGTTGCCGTCTAAGGTGTTTAGCTCGATGCTCGATTTGTACCTTTTTCATGTTTTTCTCAGTGGTGTCCATAGGCACCGGTGTGTCGTTGGTCGAATGGTGTTCCCACTGAGTTGCCAAAGACCCACTGAGTTGCAGCAGCTCGTTCTGTTAAACCAAAATGATTTTTGCTTTATCACTATGAAGATACAGTTAGAAAACTATCAAACTAGTTGTTATAAAACATTCATAGCCATTCATTGACAAGTGTGTAACAACAATAAGCGGGATAACACCGTTTTATTATTCCCCATAAGATATAATGAAATTGAAATAACATGCTTTACATTTTTAAAATTGCCGGAGGAGCTACGAATTCAATATCTCCGTTGTAATTAGAACCTTGTTATAATAAATGAGTTTAATAATATGTACCAAATGGAACACAAGGTAAAACGCGTGAGTTGTTTGTTGACGCGCACGCTCGTCATTGGACAAAATCCTTATCAGTGTGGTCAGCAACTCGCGGTAATCCAATCTCCTATTTATTCTAATCGAAGCTCAGAGCAAATACTTTTTAAACATTTTCCCTAACTAACGGTTACTATTTGATTTTGAAGACGACCTAATAAAAGAACAAATAAGGCCACTCCAAAACAGTATGATTCATGGTTACTCTTTACAGTAGCTATAAGTTTGGCATGCTAAAAAAGGACATAATAATAACGATATAAAAAAAACACATGCGCACAATAAAAAATTGCAGCATTTATCAGAAATAAAAAACAATTCGATACAAACAACAAATGTTACAATATAAATAAAACATTAATTTATTTCAACAAAATACACTAAAGTAACTTAAAATAGCTAAGGCTACAGTAGTTGGTGAGGTGACTTACGCCCGCTATTATCAGGGCTGCCTTTTCCTTCGCCGCCTCGGCAGCAGACGCGGCAGCGGCCGCAGCGGCGGCTTTCCG
Source organism: Lampropteryx suffumata (assembly GCA_948098915.1). NCBI lineage: Eukaryota > Metazoa > Arthropoda > Insecta > Lepidoptera > Geometridae > Lampropteryx > Lampropteryx suffumata. The sequence continues at coordinate 23,761,686 of OX402544.1, forward strand.
CTTCTTCGTTTGTTTAGTCACACACTCAGCGCTTGCCAAACAGCTCGGCGACTCCTGTCGATACGGACAATGGAAATAACACCATCGTACCGCACAATAACAGGTGCAATATCTTTTTCAAACAAAAAGCTAATGTTTACTGAGTGTGTGAAGCTGAAGCCAAGCTGTTACTCTGCCCTAGAGTAACATACTTTGTAGACGATTTTATTTGCCACTCTGATCTGAATTCGAAATAGGTACTATAGATTTCATACTTTTCCCTACTACTTATAACGCTGATCACGCCCATTTTGCATCAGTTGGGTTCCATAATATTAATACCCAATTTCTATAAAATAAACCTGTTAGTTACATTTATCCGCTGATTTATTTATGAAAACAAGGAAGGATCGTTTCTGTTATCATACAAACATTAACTGACGATTGCTTCTAACGGATGTTAACATTTATAGAAACACGGTATGAAACATGCACACAAAAAAAGCTATGCTAATCGAAATATTTCGATACAATCAACAACATACGACCACTCAAAGGCGCTAAGAGAAAACCTACTGAAAGCAAAACTGTAATTTTAGAACCGAGACCTTTTGTGGAACATTTTCATCGCTAACGGTGGCGAGCGGATCAGATATTGTTACGGCAATGGCGGCAGCTGCTACGAATGCTTTGCGTTTCTTCATGAACATTTCTTCAGGGTTCATGGTAGTGATTGTAGGCGATTTTGAAATGAGACTCGGCGATTGGACATGTTTCGGCGACTCCTGTAACGTCGATATGAGCGTAGCGGCTTGTAGTATTTCTCTCTACTTCCAAATGCGAACGTGCAAATTTACAGTACTTACCAACGATGCGTGATTATCAGCGCCGTTGATTTACTAAAACATGCACACTATTAGCGAAGCAAGTTTAACAACAGTAAAACCTTGACGACAATTGAGCACGAACACGGAGAAAAGCGCAACAATCAAGACGAGGAATTTGAATGTATTCTTCGTACAGACCTTTTGTGGGAACATCTCATCATTTATCGTAGACACGGCTTGGGCTTCTCTATCAGCAGTGGCGACGATGACGGCGGTAGTCACTTTAAGGCTTACAGCGCTTCTAGTTTCTTCTGTGATCTCGTTACCAGCAGTCACGCAACTTTGCGACTCCTGTAACGTCAACATAAGCGTAGGAGCTTGCACCATCCAATAGATTCAATAGATTGTAAATATTGAGAAGCTTCAAGACTTACCAATGGATGTGATGGTTTGGTTTGTTCGGTAACAAAACATGCGTAAATAATATTACAAATAGCTAAAACTATGACAAAGTCGCAATACAACCGCTTATATAAAGCGCAACGACTAACAATCATGCTGGAAGCGGGTACGAGTATACTATTGTTTCCCGACCTGTGGGATTGTGGCGTCACTTAATGGGGTAAGTGGTTTGTCTCTCTCGCTAGCAGCGGCAGTGACTGCTTTGCGCTTTTTAGTTTGTTGTATTATATCTTCTTGAGCTTCGATGACAACAGGTGATTTAACCACCGTCACACGATTCGGCGACTCCTGTAACGTCGACGTATCGTAGGAGCTCGCATCTCTTAATGCATGCAAACATTTATTCGTAAAGAACTTTATCTTTCCCCTAGAAAACTATTCGACGTCGTAGAATTGAGGACACGCTACTCGTATTATGTACTTCTATTTATATTTAACATACGCGCAATCACATTTATATTTAATTCATAATACAGTTTTTAAAATTGTAATGTTTTTGCATACTATGTGTTTTGCAAACTTCTATTTATGAACTTTTACTGTATTCAATGGTGTTTTCTTTTGTAAGACGGTGTAGTACCTGCTTTAAGAAATTTGAAAACAGATTATAGTTAGTTTAAAATTCGAAAAGCATTTCATCAGGCCACCCAAACGTCGTACGAGTTTATCGCCGAATGAATTTGAATGAATGAATTGTTATATTTTATTCGTCTACTATTCAAGATCACGTACATCTGAGGATTACGAGTAAAAATCAATAGATGTACAATCACCTGTTTTAAAAGCGAAAAGATCAGCACATTTTAACTATCTAATCAATCTACTCGTGATAGGCAAATAGCTCGAAGGAAAAAGTGATGACAGCAAAAAAAAAATAGGATTCTTGAAAAAAATAACTCTATTTTTTGTTATCCACGGTATAGTTTAAGTTACGACAGCAAAAAGGAACATGTGAAACACAACAAAGAGAGTTGAACTGCACTTACATTAAAACCTGTTACAGTTTCATTCTCGACGTCGGAAACTAAGGTGGTTGTTACTACAGCGGGTACCGGGGCTGCTGCGGATGCTGAGGGTACAACGGTTGCTGCCAAAGCTGGGGCCGTGGTTTTAACCTTCTTGTTCTGTTTTATATCCGCCTCAACGTTTACAACCGAAGCAAGGGCCGGTGACTCCTGTAATATCGACCGCTATGGAGTGCACTACTGAGGCGCAGTGCGTTAATGAAGCGTCAATATAACCTAGCTGATCCTAATTAAGCCATGCAAGTAGTGCTAGTTGCAAGGAGGTTATGAAATGAAAAGCTCACCATGTACAATCGCGTTAATGCGATGATTCTGTAATCTCCGAACTCCACTAGCACTCAACGGAATAATGGTACGAATAATGTTGGCAACACCACTTACGCTGGCGGTAGTCTGAGTTTCATTATCGGTGTCGGTGGCTGAAGCATCAGCAACGGCTTTACGCTTCCTGTTGTGTCTTAACTCCATCTCAACGCCTGTCATGGATTGATGGCCCGGAGAGTTCTGTAAACGTCGAGGCAGTCGGAGAATGCACAAGTGAACGCATCGCATTTCTCCAGTCGTTTCAGGACATTTCAAGTCTCTGTGAGCGTTACGCCAATGTAAGAGTTAGTTTTAGGCTCCCGATTGGTGTTATTGTCTTGTCAGCTAAACTACTTTTTCTCGTGCCGAAAAACCATACCCAGCCCGTCAAAGGTTCAGTAAATTCCAAAATATACATTATAATATTCTACCTATTTCGGTATTGGGAGTCGTAGAGATCGTTGAATCAGCTAAATCTTACTGAATTATTCAGATTCAGCTTCAGACGTGCAATCGAATACACTGAACTACATCGATAATGTACATTTAGTAGAGTACTTTGTAACATCACTTACGCTGGCCGAAGTGTTGCTTTCCTTTTCGAGGTCGGCGGCGGCAGCGGCGGTTGCCGCTGCCACGGCCTTGCGTTTCTTATTATGTCTCGCGTCCGCATCTACGCTGGCCGAGGTAAGACGTCCCGGAGACTCCTGTAATATCGACGATCATGGAAATTGCGCCTCTCGGTGCAATGATTAGGATTTCCGAATATTTTCTAGCATCGTTTAAGACGTAGTCACCTTTGGTCACTCAGAAAAACCTTGAGACCATGCAGGAGTCAGGTCTACTTTTTGTAGGTTAGTCAGAATTTATATATTAGCAGTACCATTCGATGATTAGTAAGCAAGAAGAACTATTTTATAGTAGGGTAAAGCTTTCAGAAACATTTTGTTGGTTCGTTAGAACCTTTGCGTAGTAGGAGTGCTTAAGTGTATATATGTTAGTTAGAACATAGCAGGAGTATAATCTTTCGCGGGTTAGAAAGATCTATAACATAATGTTGGTTTGTTGACCACTTGCGTGTTAGTACTAAAGCATTAGCTTTGGGTTAGTGTTAAAAGTTCCTCGTGTTAGATAAGAATTGGAGAACTATATAGGTACTCACCAATAATGGCACATCCAAAAACTAACCCGTTTCGAAGATAACTCCCTAGTTTTGTATTGAAACGCACGCATTGTAGCAATCTCTTAAAACCCATGAAATCCAGCTATTCTTTTATAACCTTAAACATTATAACATTCGAAAATTTTTTTGCGCAGGTAGAAATCTAAAAATACACGACGCTACCGCCAATATTGTTTACAAACGAAAATACTCGTAAATACAGAGTTCCTAAGATCTATGTATATTAAAGCTTCTTCGATCATGGACAACGAACCTAAAGTTTATATAGTATATAGGTACGCTCAATTTCCAGTACAATCCAGACAGAAAAAAGTGCACATAACAGTGCACCAAAAATCTGACATCACCGTAAGTCGAAGAATTTGGCCGAACTTTTTTAACTTTCGTGTATTTACGCATTTGTTTTTGGTCGATACGTATGAAAGTATATTACGACCAAAAAAAATATCTCTTTTTTATCGACACGGGTTCTGGTCAGGTATTATTGTGCTGAAGAAACCGACACTGTTTAGATTCATCAGGTGCCTTCACCGACAAAATAATACGTGAAAAAACCAACGTATGTTAAAATTTAAAGTACAACTCACGTTAAGGAAAAAGTGAAAAATAATAATAATGATAATGCCGGATATTCTGGCCCCAAAGTAACCAGAGCTTGCTTACTAACACAAGCTCTGCTTACCATACTCTCCATGACTGATATACTGCTTATATATTTTTTTTTTGTAAATATGTATTTACATCGTATTTATGTATTTACATATTATAATATGTATGTACATATTATACGATACCGCGCGATATAATCGTATAGTACAAGAGTAACTTACGTTAGCATTAGCTTGAGCAGCTAACTCAGCGGCAGCAGTCGCAGCGGCGGCGGCCGCCTTGCGCTTTTTAGTATGTTTAGTCTCGACAGCATCAGTGTTTGTAATCACCGATTCTTGGTAAGTCACCGATGGCTTGCTGACAGGTGTTTGAACTACCGATGTTGTAACACTAGTGGGCCTGTCACAATCAGATTAACATAATCAAAAATTAACCTTTTGATACACTCCCCTCCTCCTGTTTCCCCCCCCCCCCCCTTTTCCTGTATCCAGATACTAAAGTTTAACCGATTTTAATTATTGAACTTAAGTTAAATATTTAAATAAATAAAGCAAAAAAAATATGGGTTCAGGATTTTTGGAATTTACTCTTAAAAGGGGATATAACGGGGTGTCAAAATTTTATAGAATGCTTATAAAAGAACAAGGGGGAACAAGAGGTCGTCAAAGTTTGTATAGAAGATTTTTAGGGACATACACTAACATTACAAATAAAACCCGAAATAACTCAAGAATAAATTAATTTACATAATTACGTTTTAAAAACTAAATAGATAATGAATGAATGAATTATTGAATGAAATTTGATCAAATAAAAATGAAAACTAATTGAAAACTCTTTACTCTTTTTTTGACGTCGTAAACGAAATTCGTGAACAGTCCACCGTAATGTCGCTGGAAAGCCAAATATCGGTATTTCGTTTACATGGATATTTTTTCCAGCTATTTTGATTTAAAAAACAAACTACTGAAACGATTTTGATGAAATTTCTATGGGATCAATCGGGAGTATATCGTTTCACATGAAAAAAACATTTTTTCAAATCGGGTTCATAAATGGCGGAGATATGAGGTACCATTATATAAAAAAATATAACCGAATTGAATTCCTCCTTTTTATGAAGGTGGTTAAAAAGCGCAATGTTTGCTTCTCAAAACGGCAAAGAATAATTGCTGTTCAAATCTGTTACCATCTTTACTCATAGAAATTACAAAAAAGGTTAGAAGGTGCATGTTATGAATAAGGGAGTTATATTTCTTACATGGAAGTGATGGGAGCAATGGAAGCAGCGGTTGCGGACGCGACTGAGCTGATGACGCCGCAAGTTTGCGGAGACTTGCTGGCACTCGGCGAAGCAGACGGGGGCGTAGACCGAGATGCTGAGCTCTCTCTTCCTCGTTCACTCACGCTGCCTGTAGCTGGACAAAACATATCTAATCAGAAACTCGATGTGACTGAGGCTGCCGGAGGCTTCACACGCGCGGTACCTACATAAAGAGCCTATCTCTTTTCATCAAGATCCGTCGAGTCGTTTAGGGTGTGTATAGCGCCAGGAGCGTTTTGCTGAGGTAAGGTGGTAACCACTGTGGCGCAGTGGACTAAGGTCCGGCTGAGACGCAGAAGGTTGCGGGTTCGATTCCCGCCGCGGGACAAATGTTTGTATGATCTGCAAGTATTTGTTTCGGGTCTGGGTGTTTCTATGTATAATATGTGTATATTTACAAAATAAAACGTATATAAGTAGTATATCAGTCATGTGGTACCCATAACACAAGCTCTGCTTACTTTGGGGCTAGATGATGCTGTGTGAAATGTCCGGCATTATCATTATTATTATAAGGTTTTCTCTAAAACATGATTAAACTACCAGGAATGAATAGACTAACATAGATTTATTGTAGAATCAGCGTTTTGAAATAAGCAAGCCGTTATATATTATTGAGCTAGCAACCAACCCGTCAAAACCATAGACCTCTGTAAAGCCACCGCAATTACCTAGACACGGTTGTAACATGGTTTAAAATCCCTCCGAAATAAACCTCCCTCCCTCCCTCCCACTATAAGAATAAACACGCACTAGCTAATGAATTGTTTAAATCTGTTGCAATCTCTGTGATCATACGTAAGCATACGTATTGTGAGCCACGCTAACTAATAATGTGATTATAAAAAACAGCTTTTAGGACGCCAATCCACTAATCATATAAGGAATGACAACGCTAATTGTCGCTTAAGGTATTTTGTACAAACATTTGCTACACCAGCCATTCAACAACATGAGAACGACTTCTAACATATGTTACGCCTACGAGGAGCCTGACTGCTAGATGATATTCTTACCTTTGGATATGTGTCCTAGGTCAGTGCTATGAGATGGCGATGGCGCTGGTGTATTGCCTTTGCTAGTGCTCGCTCCGTCTCCAGTCGACGATTGTCGACGAGACGGTGACTTTTTCTTATCTAATAATAAAAACGATTTACACTCATTAGACGTGTTTCATTCGGAGCGAACTCTAATACCAATACATCTGAGATAAATAATCTTTGATTAGGCCAACACCAGCCTAAATGATTTTATTATCAAATCTAGAAATACAAATCAGCGATACCAAAGTGGGTGCAACGTAGCTTTAAAACGGTCACTTCACTTAATCAAAACACTTCAACCTTCAAAAAGTCCACCAGCACCGCAAAAATAACAAATACGCAGCTAAAGATCAAACAATTTTCTCACGCGTCAACTCCATCAAAGCATTACCCCAAAACAACCTCTAACTTACCCAACATCCACGGCCGGTCCCGATCAAAACGAAGCTTTTTTGCAATAACATATTTGCAGAGCAGCCTCATATGTCACGCAAGGAAAAGCCGACCAACTTCAAACAGCTCAGCGAAACAACTGGGTGGAAATGTGAAACCAACCATCCCTTTAGGTATCAACCCGCACTTTCCACTACATACGAAATGATTATCTATTCAAGTGCTTATTAACAACATACTGATACATGGATACATGCACCGGTTCCTTAAACAAAAATAAAATAAATATTTTTTATTTTCTAAACACGTTTCTGATTCGTATTTCAACTGTAATATATACGAATATAAGCAATCTGTGTTGCCTGTATTGCTTAATTCTTAATGATCAATCGAATATTTATGCCAAATACGAATGAATCGACGTAGTTACCAGTAATTATATAAAGGTTATATCTCATCAGATATATCGTTATATATATAATTTTACTGCACGTGTGTATTTCACTGAACTCCTCCTAAACGGGACGCCGATTGTTTTTTTGTATTCGTTTAAGTGGAGCCCTGGATAGTTTAGATTCACAAATCAGCCCGGCAGATGGCGCTGCAGTCGGTGAAATTAGATATATTTTTTCTTTTTAAACGCGCGGACGAATTCGCGAACGGGACAGCTAGTTTATATATAAAAACTTTACTTAACATTTTAAAGCTTATGGAAATTGTATGTAAAAGTAATATATCATTATGTAGTTTTAAAATAAGGAGCTCGTCATCGAAGCTTTTTTCGTGCGTCGTATCTGAAAATGTTTGATAGGCAACTAAAAATAATGAGCCTGATTAATTTAAGGGTTACGAAATTTAACAAAGAACAATTTTCTAACATAGAAAATAATATTTTCTCGCCATGTCTGTCCGTCCGTTCGGCCGTCATTCCGAATCAATTCAGAACCGATATTTTCGTATTTCATATTATATACAAATACAATCAATTGATATGTCAGTGTCATGAACCTAGCATTATACGTCAATGCATTTTTAATGAGGAGGTTTATTGCACCCTTATTGGGAATGGGTTGTGCTACATGCTTGTTCCCACATTCATACAAAGTGGTGGTGAATCTGTTGTTTCTGGACTAGCTAACATTTCTGTATATCAAAAAATGTTAGCTAGTCCACGATTTAGTTCAAGCTAAATAAAAGATCTTATTTCGCTTGAACCAAATCAGAGAAACCCATTTTACCATTGATATAACCCATTTTCAATTAAAAGTGAAAATTTACGTTTAGTTCTTTCATTGAATTGAATTCATACTAGGATTTTCTGTTTTGTTCACTAATAACACCAATTTAATAAAACACGACAACCCTCCGTCAAGTTAGCGAACTTAAGAAATGTGATTTTAAATGTTTACTTGTAATATGTATCATTGACGACAAGATAAAATAGTATTTAACACAATTATAGTTAGTTATTTGAAACAAAAGAATCAGGGCCAAAGTAATCGACTGCACGACCCGCGGTCTCGAAACTTCTAAAAGTGCCACTTAAGCTATGAATAACGAACGATCGATTTATTGCAAGCGATGTATTGTACAAAAGAGTGACCGATATAGAACAATTATGGATCTAGAACGGCAGGCCAGTTATAGCAAGTGACTTAAGATACTTACGGATGTTTAATTTAAACTATATAAAAATCTTCAGCTCTCAGCTCCGATAACTAATCAAAATCGACTGGATTCTTCAGTGAACTAAAATATGAACCAGTAACGACCCTAACTCAGATTCACACATCGCCCAATTCTGTACATGCCACGTTTCCTTGAAACTATTATCATGCCTTCGAAAAATCCAACGCATAAAACTATCGTAACCCGTTTAACATCACTGTCACTTTATAATATCAGTTCAATAAAGGCACTACTGTACTATTTATACAAAATGAGAGCAATACTTTACACAACCATTCAAAGTCACGTGACGACTTACGATAATTTTTCATGCTTGGACTTTAGATCTTCTATAAACGGATTTACAACATCAAATTAAATTGACGAATCACATATTACGGAATATGTCGATATTTGTGAAATTTGCGACTTTGACTATGTCATGATTTTTCATGTTATAAAAACATCCGTTTACATAACATGTAAAAATCATGACAGTCAAAATCGCCATTCGGACGAGCGCAAATTTAAAATGCGCTACGACAATATGCGATTCTTTCAGATTTGTATAATACCGTCTGAATCTTACATTATCATTAAAAATGATATTGCATTTCCGCTTAAGACTGCTATGATTGATGTGTGAAATCATGCGGTGTAAGTACGCGGCTCGAAACGAGAACCAAACTAAATCACCGACTATACAATTTAATTGCTACTCGATAAAAACCACACATTGTACAAACAACACCGACCAACAGTCTGCGAGTGTGAATATCACAAATGTGTTTATAATATACACAAATGTGTTAGTTATATTGGATTTACTTTAGATTTCGAATACTATCCGAAGCTTACCGATAGATAAGCTACGAGTATCCCAAGAGAGGTTAGAGGATCGAATTGTCCGTTCTTAACAAAACGTGGTTATCTTTGCCAGCGTTGCGTAGGTAAACAACATGGCCAGGGTGTTTGTAGTGAACAAAGCAGTGAACATCACACCCGCAGAGTTAATCGGCGCGTACATGCTACTAATAGTTTACAATGGGGAACACACATTTAGACGTGGCTGATCTATGACGACGGGTACTGGTCGCCACGGGCGGCGGAACTGGGACTTCTTCGTTAGTGTCTGGTCCAAACCACGTGAAAGATATTATTTGATTAATATAATACAGGTTACTCCTTTATATTGAAATTGAAAGATGGAACACTAAAATGGCTGTCAAATTTAGATATAAATTATGACCATGCTTTCTGCTAAATCTACTTACACAATAATGGAATGTGTTAAAGATTGTTGAAAACATTGGGTTATTTAAAACATTAGTTCAATCTTTCGATTTCTTTGGTTATAGATGATTGAGTTTAAATACTTACAAACAAAAATGGATAGTAAGATAATGTGCGTGACAATATATATTCAAATAGTGCTGGAAATATTTAAAATGTGTAAGGTTATGTACAAAAGTAGCGAAAAAATAGCACAAGGATGCTTACTATTTGCTGGATATAATCGACATAATCGGCAAGCGAAGGTGAAAAGGTTCGTATCACTTGCTCGCACACGCGACTGTGCTTATTTCTTTTGGTTGGTTGGTATCTAACCTTGACCAATAGGGCAGGATACTGACGAGTAATAGAAGATAGATGATACTTAAGTCCTGGTGCAAAAATCGAAATGCAGATACTACGTACTACTAGTTCGTATGTGCCAGTGACCAACTCTGGAAGGAGTTAATGGGCTACCTGAAAGACTCCATCATGGTCAACTTTAGAAAAACCGAGATTAAAGTGCCCTACAAAACACGAATAGAAAATACCACTGCGGTCACGACCACGAACAATGTTGCTAACTTACTTGGTCATGTGGTACCCATAACACAAGCTTTGCTTACTTTGGGGCTAAATGATGCTGTATGAAATGTCAGACATTATTTATTTAAGTATTTACCTCTTAGGAACAACTATGTTCTACGAACATATGAATATTTTATGATACATAGAAAAAAACCGTATCAATCGTTTAGAATCCAGCAAAATGTAGGCTAGCTCATTTTAGCAGTTGATATAATATTTGAATGTTATCGACCTACCCATTGTTTGCAGTGTGGTCGCCGGAGCAGCTTTCGAAGCTTGCGCGTTCTTCGCAGTGTCTTTGTTCTGGGTTGTTTTGCGACCCGGCTAAAACAACGAATCCGTATAAGAACTTCTATCATGAAAATCATCATCTCTAGTCAAGGACTCCCGTAATTAAACTGTTTCATACAGTGCGCAGTACCTTACATGCACTTTTAAATTATTTCCTGTTATTTACTCGCATCAGAAGCAGTGCTATGGTTTAGTTAGATATTGAGAGATATCCGTGTTTCAGAAAAGTTAATGACAACGCTAAGTCACTCCAAGCACTAACTACGTTTTAGAGACTGTTTTATCTTTTGAAGAGATTCAGGCATAAACGGTATAAAGTTGGAGTGTGTAATTATGTATTTTGTAACTAGTACACATACCCCTTTAGACCCTTTAGTGTGCGGCGTAGGAGTCCCGCTGCCGCCGGCCACGGGAGAATTCCCGCCTTCCTTCTCACTACTCGAACCGCTCGACTGACTATCGTGCGCCACCGGCTTGTACGGAGGGATGGTCTTTACGTTACCACCCTTTTTCTGCACAACAAACACTACTCTATATTTCTTGCACGACCATTTGTGACAATCGAACCTATACAGAACTAGAACAGGATAATTTAACGGCATAACTGATAAGCGATGTGGTCGGCCCGGCCGGCTTTGGTTTATAATGAAACTTGCGAATTTATTATGAAATGTTGTGTACCTTTGCGATGACGGTGACTTCGTGATTGGTAAACTAAAAAACAGAAAAGAAATGAAGGATGAAAATGAGCGAGTGTTAGTGCCATGCAAAATAAAACTTACTAATGAATGTGAGGGCTCGGACACAAGGAGAAGATTGATGTGCTAGTGAGTGTTTGTTATAAAAGGCATTGTGTAAATGATACGTGCAAGCAAAGCATTGGAAATGCAACTGCAAATGTGTCAGAGCCCTAACAATTTAATATCAAAGAAATAAACACTTTAACACAAGGATATAAAACATAATTTAAATCTAAATACATAATTATTGTTTATGCAACCAAACACCCTGTTGAAACATAAGTTGGAGTTCTACTTTTCTTAGTAACGGTTAAGATAGGGGAGCCTTGTAAGATGATGAATACACATAAATTATATGAGTCGAGAAATAACGTTATAAAGATTTGCTAGATAAAGTGCTTATACATAGATAGATACATGCTACGATCTATCTAATATCAATGTTCAGGTAGAGTTCACTGTCTGCCTGCCTAACGGAAAATCATCTAGTTTTTTTGCAGGCCTGTATTTATTCTATTTTAGACGTCTACTATGATGTCATATCACAATATTACCAACTTTAATTGTTATATAACCTAGAAAACTAGTATCAAATCACAGCACGGTTCCAAACAAAAGCTTACGTACATGCTTTTACATTTGTTTATTTACATACCGCAAGCTAAGCATTTATGATTCTTAGCATAATGCTTACGGTTTTACATTTACTTACATAAAACAAATATTTAATGTAAATAAACAATAACCAAAAATAAGATCATTAATATAACCAATTTTTTTGGTGAAATAACCAAAAATGAGATCATTAAAGCCGCTATTCGAGTATTGAAACCAAACCCAAATTAACTTCGAACGATCAGTCGAGATAGAGCCTCACCATGTGACCGGTAGGTGGCGTCGTTCACAACTTATATGTATACTTAAACTCTCTGAAAAGGACGTAAAAAATGTTAAGAGCCATTTGTACAGTACATAAAAGTATAATTTAAAATATATGTATTTTTACAAGCACACAATAAAATAATAACATAGTATCGATTGGTGATAGTTATAGACCTTCTTGAGCTTCTGTAAAAATAACTAATACTTACAATTCATTTAGTTTGGTTACCTTAAGTATTTTAAATCTTTATTTTTATACACTTGTTAATTTTACACTAAGTACTATAACTTATATTAAACTAAACCAAACCTTTAATTATAATGTTATGTTAAAAATGGTAATATAATTTCCAGAATCACCAGCTCTCTACCCTTTTAAAGACATTTCTGCTATTTAATCAGGAATTGATGCAGCTATATGCTTTTACAAAAATTATTCCCATGGTTTAATGTAAGCCAACATAAACTTCTCAAAACAAAATAGGGCCCACCCAATAAAATATTATTTAAATTAAAATAATAAAACATACGTACAATTTATTTCAAGTTTAATTTTAGGAATAGGTGAAACATTCAGGATCATTAAAAAAACATTACAGTAACTTATTTATGCCAAAAAAGTCAAGAAATGCGCATTTTTACGCATTAACCAAAAAAAACAATGCGCTGAAGACACGAGCACATTTTTTTTAAACAGTTTCGTAGGGTTGCTTTATTGCCTTATATGATTCTTATGTTTAGTAACGCGTAGGTCCTCCCCTATTGCGACAACGCTCTCTGAGTCGGTTTGGAACACTCCCTATGAGGTGGATGACGTTTTCATCTGGAATTTGCTCCCAACACACTTTTAAAGCAGTTATCAACTCCTGTCGGCTATGAATTTCAGTGTGGTTCTCTTTAAGGCTTCTTTTCAACTGATCTCAGATATGTTCGATCGGATTCAGATCCGGACTCATGGCAGGCCAGGGTAGAACTGCGATACCAGCTTCGGAGATTGCACTTTGGGTCACTCTGGCAGTATGAGGGCGAGCGTTATCTCGCATCAGGATAAAGTAAGGGCCTACTCGATGTGAATATGGAATCACATGGAGTCGGATGACATGCTGAACATAGCTGGAGGCCGTTACATTGCCCTCATCCAAAGTCACTAGCTTGGTTTTGCCCATTATGCTAATCCCACCCCATACCATAATACTGGGTCCACCAAAGCGGTCAGTTTCACGAATACATGGTTCTGTAAAACGTTCTCCAGATCGTCGCCAAACTCGTACGCGTCTGTCATCATTAAAAAACTTTACTTTAGATTCATCTGTAAAGAGCACTGCCCTCCAATTATCCATGGTCCAGTCGAGGTGATCACGTGCAAACCTTAATCGCGCTGCTGGGCTCGGGTCAATTTGAGCCGAATAACTGGCATTCTGGAACGTTGTTGGTCTTCATGGAGCCTGTTCAGTTTGGTCACTCACTCGCGTTCCAGTGTATTCACGTAAGCGGTTTCTCAATATGCGTGCAGTTACAGTTCGCTCGCGACGTGCAGAGAGTAGGACGTATCGGTCTTCTTGGGTGGTTGTGGCTCGGGTTCTACCTGAACCGCGCCTCGTACTCGCACTATTTGTCTCTTGATAGCGTTCACACACATTTCTAATAGCTCGTCTAGACACCTATGCTTGAAGCTACCGATCTTTGCGAATTTCCCTGCTGAAGCAAAACAATGGCTCTTGTCGCGGATTCTGTGTCCATGTGACGTCGAGAACCAGGCATTGTTTATGCAAACACTAATTTAATCGATAATTAAAGGCAAAGTTAAGATAACTTCTTCATTAGACACAACAAACACCACTGAGCAACAATGTTATGGCACTCATAGATTGTGCGGTATATCATAGATTTTTGTTTTTTTGTCTACGCACTTAAGAACCACCCTAAACTTGGCGTTTAAGTGATAAGATCAACAAATATGCCTACTTAACATTGCCATACTAGAGTTTGCCAACAACTCACCAAAAAAATGTGTCGGGCAAAATATTGAAATATTTTAAGTGGGTATTTTAATTTTATTTTGTTTTGTATTGTTTTTGTATTTTATGTATTTTGTTTTGAGTAGTTTATGAACAAATATAACTTATTTCATTATGAAAAGAATATTAAATATTTATTAAATATTAAATGTTAAAGTTATATCCTCTCACTTGCACAAAACTGCACTAAATTGTTGTGCGAGCAATGTGTATTTTTTGTATATAATTTTTTTATATCAGTTATACAGGGTAATAATACTTAGATTTTTTAACCATTTACCGAACCAACATTAACCGAACAAATTCACTGTGAATTTATCTCGGTTCTTTTTAAGTTCATATATTACAGCAGACTACATGTTTAAATGTCCTACAAATGTTGGTGCCGCAACCATGGGGGTCGTAGTTTCTGAAGACATGCCATAGAAAGGGTAGAGTAGCCAGGAATGGTCCTTGCTTGACTGCACACATGGATGCTTTGGATCATTGGAATCTTGATGATCATTATCTTCCTGCCCTTGTCCAACTAAGTAGGGTCAGCACAACAGGATCTTTTCTTCCACTTCCTCAACCAAACGTCATCTCAGTAGCCACTCCTTTACACAATCTTTCTCACAACCTGTCCTTTTTTTTTAAATCTAAATTGACTCTATACTCTACCTATATATTGATAATGATTTATAAGTTTTGCTGTATCCCGACATTTCAGTACAGTTGCATGTGCCATGATTGCAAAATAGGTATATTGGATGACAAATCGTTCTACCTTCTTTACTCTAACGGCACTAATACCAGTTTACCATCGGGTAAACACCGTATTTCTCAATTTCACAACCACTTTTAATTGTTCGATGAAATCCCGACAACATTTTTTATAAGACTATGTTTTAGAAGCTGTCAATATTTTTAAAACAGCCGCAATCAATAGATGTTGATGTAAAAGGTTATCATCAAATAGCACTACCCCGAGCAGTAAAGGATATTGACTACACTTTTAGCTTGTGACATGTCTACTGTGTTATTAATGTATATCATGGTATGGTATCGGATGGTACTTGGGCGATACACAGCAGTGGCTAATGTCAAGCAGTGGATGATGCAGATGATGAATACCAAAAAAAAATTGTTTGTATTATATGTACATCGAATCTGCTTGAACATGACACACATTAGTGTGATGTACAAGTGTTTGGTCTGTGTCTGGGTGTTATTAAGTATCATAAGTATGTATTTAAAATATTCTCTCAGTTCTATCATCTGGTTCCCAAGCTATTAATTTAAGGCTAGATGGTGTATTGAACACCGATATTTATTTATTTATACTCGGCCTTACCTATAAACGTCTCACAACTTCTGTCAAAAGTTAATCACTGTTCAAAAGAGTGCCATCTATTTTGTAAGATAGTGGCAGTGTTCAAGTTGAGAGGCGTTTTTGAGTAAGGCAGACTATATTAAGATAGCTAGATATGTTTACTTACAAGTTTAGAGTAATGATGCTGGCAGTATCCGCAGTACTTGACGTTGTCGAGATAGTTGCCCGCTTCCTCACACAGCAGGCCAAGACTCTGCGCGCACGTCACGTGGAACTGTTGTTTGCATCCTGCGAATAGCTCACGAAACTGTAATATTTATCTTTGTATCCTTCTGACTGCCACACCATCGAGGTTCTGAGGTTGTTCGTTGTCATCTAATCATCGAACTGGACAGATCACGCAATATCTTTGCCGAAGCTCGGTGGTGTGGCTATGGTATTCGCTGATTTTATAAGATGCTAGGCTGCATTATTATATTATATATTACATATTACATATTACAAATTACAGTAAGTAATATATAATACTTATTACAGCAAGTAATAAGTATTATATATTACAAATAGAACGCACCGCGCCTTTGTTCGCGTACAAACGTTGACTTTATTTAATTACCATCAAGATTGATGAAAAGATATTATTATCCCGAAAAATTACTTTATAGGTACTAAAATAAAGTCTACGCCTAGATTAGAGGGCTAGACAAGGTCCACTTTCTTTTGTCATTCATGCCTGCGTAAACATACAATTTTATAAATACTACATTAGCTTGATATAAGAAAGTGTATCTTGGTCTAAGCCCCCTCCGTTTATAAACTATCTATATATCTACCAAATCTCATGGAAATCGGTTCAGCTGTTACTAAGTGATTGCAATCATCTACACGTTCGCATTATGATATGTTAAGCATGATAGTTAGTGTGATGTCAACCCTATAACTTTGTCAGTAGGATCGACCTTTGAGCAACCTATTTTAACTTTATCACCAAAGTTAAAATAGGTTGACAGTACAGTAAAAACAAAACGTCAAAAAAGTTTTTACTCTGACAACCTACCGGGCGATTATGCAATTCTGATACTATCAAAACATTGATACTAATAGCTTTCTGTTACTATTGATGTCTTGGTTTTTGGTCAATTGAATAGAAACCCCAGACTAATATAAAAACGGAGCTTTGCGATCAACTGAAGTCAAAACCGTGCTATGTGTTGTGTGTTTCTGTAATACACGCACCAAATGTGTGAATACATCAAACTAATGATTGAAATAATGTAGAAGGCAGCATTATAGGCAATCGAAACATTGATTGTGTGATTGTGAAACGTTCCATAATCGCCGTGCTGAGCTTAAACGTCTCAGGAGACCACGCTACCGATATTTAAACTAACTCAGATAACCAACTACTGATCCTATAAACTCTTTAATTCTAATTATACCTATGAATTATTTATTAAGACAAATAATTGCCAATGACCTTGACGCGTATTGACATCACTCAAATCGAAGTTTTCGATCAGAAAAAATCTAATAAGGAATTTTAAGATAAGATGAAAATATTTTTATTTGCTGCTTAAACTTAAAACTAAGTAAGACTAAGAGTTTGACAAAAAAAACAATATTGCAGTACACAAGGTTGTGTACTGCAATATTCACCTCATGTGTACACAAGTACACATGAGGTTTTAATAAATTTGACTATCCCCACACTAGGCAGAGCCTGTATCTAGGGGTGAGCGGACAATGTTTAAATTAGTTCAGTTTTATATTATTCTTAAGTTAAATCAACGTTAACATTAAGAGAAGATGATAAATATCACAGAATAACAATATAAAACAATTGAAATTAAGAAAGTTAACGGTAAAATTTTGAAATTATTATTTCTTCTTGACGAGCAAGATAGTCATGAAATAGCGTCGAAATAAGTCTTTTTTTTTTCATACAAAAAGCTATTTACTGATGTGACCGTCTTAAGCGCTAATAAGTTCAATAATTCGCATGCATCATGTTAGTTTCTTCTTAACTTATGTTAGCTATGCAAAAACACTAAATATCATTCATTTGCAGTGCTAATACTGGGCGAATACATATAAAACCATTGGTCACCACCAACCATAGGTTGCGGAAACTACATACCATAAGGTATCCCGTATGTTCATGAAACGTCGCGGTTGTATTAAAAAATATTTCGTTTGAACCCCGATGTTGGAAGATTGGTAGGTAGAGAATCGATCGCCGCCGTGGCCTTTTATGGAGGCCAAAGTCCAGTAGAGAACATTTTCCGACCAATTAATATAGATTGATCCAGCTCAATCTAACGCATAGCGGTACATACATCTATGTCCTTTTGAATTTATTGCATTTGCTAACAACGCCATATTCGTTTTAACTGAATCGGCTCTACTCGTATTTATACTAATTTTGACGCGACCTTTCATTACTGAACTAAGATCGATCCCCCACTGAACGGAATAACGAAACGTGATAACGGAAGGTTCGCTTTCGCTTGCTGAGCCATCATCCAGTGTATTCTCTCCTAACATCACCGTAAGTTCATACCAATAGGAAATCATCTCAATATCTTTGTTATACGAATTGATGTTAGAGCGTCAGACTTTATAGTTGAGCCGTGTTATAATGGAATATTATTATTAATAGAGTTATAAATATTATCAATTTAGCCAGGCATATTGTTCCCGAATGAAGGCTCGAAGGGTACTTTAATCCTATCGCTACACTGGTATGGAATTACTAGTGACACTAGTTATTTCGCACCAGGATTCAAATGCGCCTCAGAAGCTTTCGTGCATTTTGCACACGTCTTTAAACTTTTTAGGTTCTACGACATGCCGGTCACTACGTTTTACTCCTCACTGTTTTAAATAAATATATATTGGAAGACAATGCACACAACACCATCTAGCCCCAAACTAAGCATAGCTTTTACTATTATGACCAGATGACTAATAGAATTCTTATATATTTTTGAAACTTTATAACACCCAGACACAGAACAAACACCTATGTTCATCACACAACTGTTTATCCTGGGAGGGAATCGAACCCTCAACCTACAGTGCAGAAGGCAGAACTACTACCAACTGAGCTGACAGGCCAGTTTTCCTCTACCGTTTGAGAGTACTGGTATACCGCACATACATTTTTAGATAAATAACAAGCTGGGCATAATAATAGACTATTTATATTCTATTTATATCAACATTGTCAGGCGCGATTATAAAACTGACGAAAGAGCCTAAGAACCATCAAACCTATTCTAATTAAAATATTAGTATGTGGAATACCGCATAACGCCTAATTATACCTTCGAGAAGTCCCATCTTTAGAGTTTCGCAACTTTACTTGTGACGGTGTCAGCGTCATAGTGTAACATTTATCTCTCTCAGTTTAAAGCTATGTTTACATTATGATACACATTGGTACATACCAGATTTGTTGCAAGCCATGCAGGCACCTTGACTGGCGCGATTAGCCTTTCCATTCTCTGTGCAGATGTAGCATGTCTAAAAACAGGAAGTTAATAATAATTATTATTATAATGCCGTACATTGCACACAGCATATCTCGCCCCAAAGTAAGCTTTTTGTAAATACCTACATATTATACATAGAAATATCCAGACCTGAGACTTGCAGATCATACAAACATTTGTCCCGCGGCGGGAATCAAACCCGCACCCTTCTGCATCTCATTCGGATCTTAGCCCACTGCGCCACAGAGGTCAAAAATAATACATATTATACATGTTCACATAGACATGAGACAAATACATGCAGATCATACAAAGATTTGTCCGGAAACGAACCCGCAACCTTCTGCGTCACAGCCTGGCCTTAGAACACTGCGCCACAGAGGTCGTCAAAAATAGTAAAAATAGTAGGCTTCAAAAATTTGAGATCGAGATACCAGAACCATGGACATGATTACCACAGGATTGCGGCGGGTACAAACATTGAGAGAATTATACCTATGATGATATTTTAATATGAACTCTAAGGGTGAAGACATAACGAGTTCTCACCCGTGTGAACCGCTCCGGTGGAATTAGTCGCAGCACTATCGGCTCCATAGAAGTGACATTGCCAAAGCGTACTTCAGGGATGTATAGCGCGCAGACCACGTGTGCCCATCCACCAGTGTCAGCTTTCTTGAGAGCGCCCGACCGAGATGGGCACAACTCGCATCGCTAGAATCATAAAAATACATGGTATTTTTAAAACTTTTACGATCAGTAGCGATTTCGAATACTGCCGTATCGCTAGCATTTCGACATTATATCAATTGGTTGTTTTAGATAATGTGAAAATCCTATACACATAGGAATTAAACATTACAACAAGCGAACAAATACAAAACATGGAATTAAATTCGTACATCCTACCAATATTATAAATGAGACATATTACGTAACTAGCGTGAATTGCAAAATCACTGCTTGTACGTTTATATAGGCTGCAGGAAGCTTCTGTAATAAGAGTTTTTTTGTTACAACTGGAGACTGATTTCGTAAATACTGCTGTCGCGTTACTCTAGCAGTCACTTCTGCTACTTTAAAGTAATAACTGTGCTGTTTTTTTTTTATATACATACATGGCTACAGATGCAGAACTGGATTAACATAAAGGTTACTTTTACGTACCACGCAGGCAAAGCCGCTAACTAGCTTACTAGCTACCAATATGAGAGCATTTTTAACTATGACTATTAACTAGATGATTGATAGTATTGGAAACAGCTTAATTGGTTGATTATTTTATTTATTTCATGATATCTTTGTTTTATTATTATTTAGATTGTTTCTAAATCTCATAACGTATTGGTAAAATAGCAAACAATAAACAATAACATCATAGCATTACATTATAGAACATACTGTAATGCTATGATATTATTGTTTACTTAAATTGGTAGCCAATCAGCACAAACTAAGCACAGATTGTACTATGGGAATCCGAAAACTGATAGAATACTTAGACATTTTTAATTACATACTTATGATAATTATAAAACACCCAAACACAAACCGAACATTGATGTTCATCACACAAATGTTCTGTTCTGGGAGGGAATCGAACCCCGTAACCTAGAGCGTCGAAGGCAGAGCTAACTACCAACTGTGCTGAGAGGTCAGCCATAATAAATAAATGTTATCAGTTTTATAGATTTTTTCGGGTTTAGAGCATCCCACGTTCTAGTTTTATCGATTCCCGAATCCGCAACTTGTGCAAAACCCTACATACAGTATATAATATTTAGGAATCATTTATTGTTAAAAACATTAAATGGAAACTCCACATTGACACATTACCATACCATACTGTAATACCGCAAAAACGTCACTCAGCAAAGTAGAAAGAACCCAGCGTTCAATTCTAAAGGTTTTAAACTTTATGCCCTATATATAACCTACAGTTGATCTATACAGAGAAACTGCAGTGTTAACAGTTAGGCAACACTTTATAAAAGACAACATTCTTATACTGGCCATACTGAAAGAGTGATATCTAGAAGAGTACATGAAGAGTACAAAGTTTCTGCTTGCAAAACTACTTTTGCGCAGGGCTTTGCTTACTTTCTAGGCCCTTTTCATTATAACCGTATTAGCAAATCTGTGTAACGGTTCCTACGCCAATTCGACTATGACTTACCGGAAAACCTATTAGTCATAATAAAGTTAATTATTTTATCCTAGATTTAAATGTAATTAACTATTGCAGTTAACTACTGTTAATATTATCAGAAGTCAATAATATTATTTTTTAATGATAATTTTGAGTTATAATAACTTGTATACTCACCACCTAGTTAAAATACGACACTCAAGTCAAAAGCATACTAAAGTGATGTTTTGTATAACTCGCCGTTACAAGCGAGTTACAAACGAGCACGGGAGTTTAGTTCCATACTTTATAGTGCATTATGATCATAAATTGGACATTGTTTAACGTGCCTTAATTTATCTATAAATATAAAAGGCGATGTGTGTATGTATGTTCCCTATAGACACCGAAACAGCTGGACCGATTGCGAAGATTTTTTGAGGAAATTTTCAGATTAGACAATCGGGCTAGACTAGCGGGTGATCCTGTGAAGTTTGGTAGCGATCGGATCAACAAAACTTTTTTCTTGCATTAATCAAATTTGGTAAGGATATAATAATATTTAAATAGAATCTCAGGAACGTACATAGACTACTTCTTATGTATGTACTATGCGTGCGAAACCGCGGGCAGTAGCTAGTATATTTTATAATTTAACCACTATGTACAAAACCTCTACATTAAAGTTATATAATAATGTAATGTAATTTATTTTTATTCTATTCTTAGCTACATTAAACACATTACTCATAATGTCAATAGATATTTATTCATTAGATTCACAAGGATCATGTTGATTATTGTATGATTAGAATAATGTTTTAAGCGCCTCTTTCTCAAAAGATTTGCACGTTTAGACAGAACATGGTCACTTGTAACATGGTGTTTATATTAATATTGTTTAACAAATATTGGCACTGAATCTCTAGCTAAAATTTCCTAAAACATTTCTTTATTTTGGTCACACCAAAGTCCAAATTTAGTGAAACCTTGAATAATTACTTATTTTAATAATATTACATTGACATTTTGTTCCATTATTGTATTGATTTTCGCTCATTTTAGTTTACATGATAACTAAAATGAGCGAAAAAACATCAGTTTCAAGTCAATTGGGTAAATGTTACTCATGCAACTGGATCCAGAAGTGGAATCGATTGTTATCTTATTTTACTTAAACCTCTCGTTGTCACATTTAGGAGTTGAATTTTGGGTTTTCCTTACTTTGAGCGCCCTTAGGCGAAATTCACACGGAAAAGTTCAACAAAATGGAAGCTCAGATTCGTCAATCTTCTATGTTAGTCTTAGACCCCAAAATGAACATATCCTCTAGAACGCTTGTAAATATGTTATTCTAGGGCAAAATCTATATCTATACCAAGTGTCATTCTAATCAGTTTAAAAATTTATGCGTAATTGAGTCACAAATAAACACCTAAACACATTTATAATATTAGTAGGAGGTAGAATTAGAACACCTCAACTGAAATACGATATAGATACGAAACTTCTCAGTAAACTCTTCATGTCGCCTAAATAGTGTGCAAACACGAATAGGTAACGAGTGCCGGGTTCGGTATGAGAAAGAAAACGGTCCATTATAATTTTCATAGGAAAACAAACTGACGGATATTTTTATTTACTAGGTAAACTGATTTAGATATCGGAACGATAACGATGTTGAAAGGTTCGTCCAATTCAGTCGCATTGACAATTGGTTCGTTATGAAATTCGTATTAAAGTTGTTACGATTCGGATTACGAAATTGATTTTCAAAAGTAACGACGACCGTCATACCGTCCGTTACGATGTAACTTAGCACGTCCCATAACCTATTTTAGCGGCAAGACATGATATTTTATGCGTGAGTATGGCGTAGGCACTTGTAATTATATTTTGTCCTGCCCGCTATTGGAGGAAGCCAGAATGCTGGCAAAACTATATTAACCCGTTTTATATAAGTATTAAATTATACATAAAAAGGTATTTAGTTTTTTTTTGTAGGTTACTCAAATCGCTATCTGCGCTATATACTGAACCATCGATTTGTAGCATGGCGAGATATATTGCATGATTATAGTTATGTTATGCCGAGTAGATTGCCTGTTCGGGAGTTTCTTATCTATCGACATTCGGCAAAGTTAGACTCTGTTGATAATAATCGGGCAAAGACCGGGTGCTGCGAGCACTAAGGTCAGCGCACATGCGCAGTTACACGGTTATTGAACTATCGAACCTACAGAACTAGCTATAATCAGTACCTAGATCAGAATGAACCCTATTGCCCTGGAAAACGTACTGTCAACAATGCACGCGCATGTACCTATTGTTTGTACGAGATGTTTGTCAGACTCGACTTTTCAATACTTTGAATACTAAATTATGTGCTTCTCTCTCACTGTTAGTACTAACTAGATGCCTACTTTGTCTTTATGTTCATTACTTCTATTTGGGATTTGAACACAATTTTCCCACTTAGAGTTGATTATGATTACCCATCCCTTCTGCCCTAA
The DNA here is from genome assembly GCA_948098915.1 of Lampropteryx suffumata. Classification (NCBI taxonomy): domain Eukaryota; kingdom Metazoa; phylum Arthropoda; class Insecta; order Lepidoptera; family Geometridae; genus Lampropteryx; species Lampropteryx suffumata. Next base: position 23,785,740 of record OX402544.1, read on the forward strand.
GTTTTACTTGCATGGTACTTAAATAAAAATATGTTAGCTTGTCTGTATACTATTAGAGATTGGGAATATTTTTTTAGCAAATTTGTACCGTTGGAGCACTGACGTAAAATGTTCGAAGTACTACACAGGGCAAGTGACAGATATAATGAGGACGTACCTCTGGCTACTTACTTGGACATCCATAAAAATATCTAGAACTAGGAAGTGTCTACCAAACCTGGGAAATACAGTAGCAAGTATGTTTAATAATAAAGTTTACATGGAAAATAATGTAATTCTACTTACCACTTTGCCTTTGCTTATTTCAGGGCTCTCACATTTCCTGCAGTACCATGGTCCAGTGGGAACAGTTACAATACCATAACATGCTGAAACAATGAAATATTGTAGATCATACATTTATAATAAAGAGGTTGTGTTGGCCAGTGTTGGATTAGTTAATTTGTGACACAGTTAATTTAACTTCTGTGTAATTTTATCGTTCTTTCCATGTTTTTGTATATCCTGATTTATGCTCCCATATAAATACATTTTGATTTATATGTAAATAAATAAAATCAAATAAATAAATAATGCCGGACATTTCTCACACCATCATCTGGCCCCAAAGTAAGCAGAGCTTGTGTTATGGGTACCACATGACTGATATACTGCTTATGTACTTTTTTTTTATTGTATTACATATTATACATAGAAACACCCAGACCCGAGACAAATACTTGCAGATCATACAAACATTTGTCCCGCGGCGGGAATCGAACCCGATACCTTCTGCGCCTCAGGCAGGCTTTCGCCCAATGCGCCACAGAGGTCGTCAATGTAAACATTGAACTCTTAATTGATAGCTTTTGAGGGGGGCATGTCAAACAGTAAAATTCATCAATTATAATGTGTACATGTCTAAATAAACTACTTTTCTTGTAATGGCTGGAAAATTTATGACAATAGTCTTTGAAGGTTTTATAATAAACTCCTTCAGAATGAAGTGCGAGTTTATGCAAGATATTTAAAGGCAAACTAGGTTATCATATTGGTCATGATTACTTGCTGCTAATATGCGTTAAATGAGCAATACAAAAGTGGAAATGAGCGACTAACAAATTTGAGATTACTATATATTGCTTTTTTAAGTGGCATATTATTTTTGACAATAAAGTTATTAAAATCTAAATCATTGCTCTTCATGAGCTAAGAGGTTTTAAGGGGGGGTAAACTATACCTTGATGTACAGCAACAGTGCAACCATTGCCATCGCAGTAGACTAGGGGGTTGTCCGGCCAGCCCCGCTCGTCTGAGCAAACACAGCATCCTCCTACCATCTCCTTCATGATGAAATCCGCATTATTATTTCAAACGCTGTAAATATTTTCACAATAAATCCACAAAAGATATCTGGTACACAATTCTTAGAGATCCCATAGTGAAATGGAATGAATTGGTAATGGTCATGCCAGCATTTTGATACTAAACTAAACATACTATAACTCAAAACTATTCTTTGTAACTGCTTAAACCAATTTCAATAAAGAAACTAACATTAATTGGCTGTTATAGTCATGTCGTTCTTCTTTTTCTTCATTATTGGCTTGTGTATTAATAATGTAAACTTTGCCAGTGTCAAGTGTTATATTGTTTATAGTATGTCACAAAGTTGTATCTTGTTGTTCATCATTTGTTATGCATATAAAATGGTGGCTTTCATATAAAATAATTACGGATTATTTTTGCTCGAATCACAAGAAATACAAAGCTTTTATTCCAATTATTCACACCCGAGTCAATAACTCCAGCTTTATCTATAGACTAGCTGTCCCGTTCGCATATTCGTCCGCACATTTAAAATAAAAGTTATGTAATTGTTAATCTAAACCATTCTCGAATCCGTTTGAACACACACAAAAAAATGTATTCAAATCGGTCCAGCCGTTTGGGAGTTCAGTGACATACACATGTACAGTAGAATTATATAAATATATATAAAGATTAGTATAAGAAGTAAACATTTAATACCCTTTTTTACGAAAATTGCGCAGACGGAGGAGTAAGGAATTTCACACACTTATAGTTTATTTAGAGAAGGAGTGCAGAATGCTAACATTTTTTTTGATTATGAATAAAAATACATTTTATTTATTAATTATAGTCGAATTTCAACCGGTGGGCGACCACTAGTTTAAATAAAAACACCAATTGAAATAACTTGAGAAAAATAAATAAAATAAGAGCAACAATGTTTGTTTTGCAAGACGACCAAAAATATTGTCTGCACTATACTGTGATATGACATAACTATAATCACTATTTAACATTAGTTTCTATATTGAAACGGGTCAAATCTAATTCAATAATACTGATATATATATGACAATTCTAATAATGAATACTACAATTCAACAGAACTCAAATAAGATACAACTTTGACGGAAGCTAGCAGTTCAATCAGATAAATAAATACTTAAAACAAATTTGCATAATCCACACCTACCACCTTCAGGCTCATTCATGCTATAAAAAGATTACAAAATTAAATATGGTTGAAAACAAACATTACATTCAAACTTATGAGATTTATCTAAACTTAGCACTTTGATAAAGCATTTCTACTACTGATCAAGATTTAATATTATTTCAGTCTAGTTGAAGCAAGTCCAAAGCGAGGTATAACAAGGTATACTTTGTACCTGACAAAAGTGAACTAATCACAGCATCAGCAATGGTAAATGAAATGGTTACTAAACTTCAAATTGTATTTAGCTCAGCAGATTTTTAGCTGAAACATCAACTTTATGCTTTTATAATGAATATATTTTTTTTGGACTAGATTTTTTTAAGATATTGTATAAAACCACCCTTTATTCTGAAACGTTAATCTACAAATCTTATTTTACTCAACCAAAGGCCAAAAGTGCCAAAAGTGCTTACTGCCTAGAGCAAATACAATCGGAAGACTTATCTCTAATGTGAGCAAAATGCCTGATTACTGGGTGTATGATTCAAGTACTTATAGCTTCCATAATATTTACCAAAACATAGAAATATCCACACATTGTTGAGGAATTGCGTATTTCCGGCATTAAGATAGTAATTTCATCTTTTATTTCATTTTATTTATCATTTTTACACCTCACCTGCGGCTAGTTAGAACGAAAAAAACGAAGACAACTACACAACTCTGAAAAGGGATTTGGCCCGTACGAGAAACTAAAGGTATGCGAAATAAATCGTTGAGAACGAACTCTTGACTGTTTTTAGGCTATTTTTAACACAAAATTCCGTAAAATCACTGAAGAAACGATACGTTCGGTTGCCATTTAGCTTGAATAAAAACGTAGATTGTATTCTCTTTGGAATTGAAGCAAGCAAAGGCCATGTTGATTGAATGAAGAATAAAATGAATGAGTGAATGTATCGAGTTTTTTGTTTTATTGATTTGATGAACGAAGGACATAGCGGAGTAGGTACGAGAAATAACAGTCTGGATTACTTTTAGCCGTCTTGCGAAGTTTAATTGCTCTCAGTTAGTTATTTTCTCGAGTTATTTCGGAGTTTATTCATAATTTTGGTTATTATATTTAAATAAAGTTAGAGTTATAAATTTGGGTGTATATAATTGGAAAAAAAAATAGATTTGTGATTCGAGCAAATAATTATTTAATAAAAAAGACTCTATTTTAGATAAAGACACTATTTTTGATAAATAACAAATGTGTGCAAATACAAATACATTTGTTATTTATCAAAAATGGTGTCTTAAACAAACGACAACATAAGACTTTGTGACGTCTTAAAAGAAAAAAAACACTTGACATTGACAAAACTGACATCATTAGGACACTTGCCATTAACAAAAAAGAATAGGTAACAGTCTGATGCGTGCGTATGGGTAAAACAATAGCATTTATATGTATATTATTTATTATTTAATACTAACATATCAATAACACTAATTAAAAAAGAACAATACTAGAAACCTTAAATGAAAATACAAATAAAAATAGCATTAAGCATTAAGCCCTTAACATTGATAAGTATCTATCAATGATTTAATAAGTTATTTTACTGAATAATAATTAATCATAGGCAAGTAACAATACATAGCTTTTGTAATTGTTATGGCTCTTCATAAAACTGAGCTAAATAAAGTTAGTACAAGGTTTATTTCGCTGCAAAATATTATTACTTCTAGGATTTCGACTAATTTGCTGTCGCGTTGTTATTGCTGTCACTTCTGCTACATTGACGTTTAGCCCTGCTAATCTATTTAGATGTCGATTTGAATGAATGTCGATGCCGATGCCGATGCCGATGTTAAGGATATATATATTTTAAGCTGATGTTAATCAGAGTTTCATAATGGTAAATAGACCAACACCGATTAATTATGACGAGCTCAACTACTAAATCAAATCAAGTCCGTGAAATATTTATTGACAAAACATTTTATTTGAATCACTAATGAATGAGTGAATGTTTTCTACTATTCCATAAACAGGCTATAATCGAGTCTCACCGTTCTAGTTTTTGCTAAGAAACAAGATATTACTGTTACTAGGTACCGGTTCCTAAATTCCTGTCTGGGGTTCACCCCTAGACAATTTTAAGAACCGCTGGATCCTGCCTGAGTTCTAATGAAAAAAAAAGAACTGATAATGTTGAGTGCTGACCAAGATATACCTTGATTTGATACAAGCAACGTTATACTTACCACAAGCAAAATGGGAGAAAATGGGTTAACTAGTTTCTTGACACAGATGTTTTTAGTGATCTAATCCTTCTGTGCCGTACCTACTACAATAGGTTAATCGTTTATTAGTTAACAGTTTCATGAGGGTTCCAAATAGATGCTTTTAATTGATTAATTCTAATTTGGATCTTACTAATGAGGTATGAAGTAATTTGATTTGAGAAAAAGCCTAATATTTGAATGCAGGTGACTGTCAGATTTTTAATGGATAGACACTTAAGGAGTTATTAGTTGACTAAGAAGAGTGTAGTTTGTTAGAAGACTGCGAAGACCGAGTGAAGCTCACCATTTAGATATACTTTTGAACTAAAGCCTGATTCCTACTCCTATTCCTGATACCTACTCCAAGCCTGAATTGCATTAATATCCTTTTCTATTTATTCACAATCTTAGGGCGACCTTTAAATATGTTTACGTCGTCTGCTTAAAACACACATTTTGAGCTAGTGAGACATGTAGCTACATCATCGATCATGATTGAGATGAGAATGGTAAGGGTCCTAGAGACCAGAATAGCAATCAATTTTAGAAAAAAATTAGGGGCGAATCCGTATGCGTTTAACTTTTGTAAAGGCACATAATTATCCGCGTGATCAAATGTTTTTTTTACAGTTTCATGCAAGCTTTTCGACATGTAGCTGACAAGCTGTCATTAGGATGCATGTTGGCATGTTGAGAATCGCTGAGGTAAATGTAAAAGGTGTGACAGACGTACGAGTAAGTACGCGTACTTATGGCTTGACGACCTTTTTCGCCTATGTGTCACCGTAAGTACGCGGAGTTTAAAACCGCATGCGCAAATCGTCGGCGATCCAACCGGTTTGAAATCTTGCTCGTATCTAGTCTAGGCTCGTACGTGTAGCAGCACTGCAAGCCGCGAGCCAACATTTTCGCCATTTTCGCCAGTTCGTGTGTTATGCGTAACGCTTGTAGTATTTGGCGTTTGTCTAATTTTTGTTAATTTTGGTTTACACGTCTAATTAATATAATTTATTAGAAATTATACGTAAGGTGGAAAGAGATTTAAAATGGGTTATGATATAACTCCTCAATATCACAAAGCTTCTTCTGTCGACGACATCGCAATACATTGTGCGCAAGCTTCACGTGTGTCACTGACGTCGAGCCGAGTAAGTTCGCGATCTTAAAAACTGCATACTTAAAGTTCGTACGTCTATCACCCCTTTTAGGCTATAACTGTTTTTAAAGTCAAGTGTGCAAAATACTTTCGAATAGCTTAGAAAAGGAAACGATTAAATTGCAAGGGGCATATAATTTTCAACACATGTTTGTTTGTTTGTTTTTAGCCCGTACTGTCCCACTGCTGGGCAAAGGCCTCCCCTCGACTTTTCCATTGCTTTCGGTCCAACGCCATTGTCTGCCACCAACAGTCGCTAAAGGTGTCTAGCTCGTCACGCCAACACTTGCGTGGTCTACCGCGCCGTCTCACTGTCTCAGGGCTCCACTCAGTGGTAGCTTTGGCCCACAGTTCCTCCGGCACGCGGCAGACGTGACCTGCCCAGTAACACTTCAGTTTCGCAGCTTTTTCAGCCACGTCGAGGACTTTTGTTTTGGAGCGAATCGTAGCATTTTTGATTCAGTCGGTTAGTTTAATGCCGAGGATGCTTCGCTCCATTGCCCTTTGACAAACCTCGAGTTTAGTCCTCTGAACACTAGTGAGGGACCAAGTTTGAGCACTATAGGTTAGAATTCGGAGGATACAGACGTCCATGAGTTTACGTGTGAGAGATAGAGGCAGATCACCTTTAAATTGTGCTTTCATCGCGACCAATAGCTTCGCCAGGCGTTTTCGGTCCGTCTTGCGACTTCCTTATCCTGCCTGTCTTCGAAAGAAACTAATTGGCCGAGACAAACGTACCTACTCATGAACGTATTCCATAATCCCCCCATTTACCGAGATAACCTTTTTTTTGCTGTTTGTCATGACTTTGGTTTTACTCATGTTCATCTGAAGCCCAATCTCCAGGCTTGCCTGGAGATTGGAGCCTGGATCCTTTCTTTGGTATCAGAAAATAAAAAAAAGCGGCCAAGTGCGAGTTGGACTCGCCTATGAAGGGTTCCGTAGCAGCAAGTAACATAATATAAAAGTTCTTTTAGTTCGTTGTAATTTTGATCGATGTGATTCCAAAAATATTATCAATTTGTGTGCCTCCTCGCGTAGTTGGTCAAGGTGGTAATATCGTCCAGTATCCAGCGTTCTGCATGAATGATAGGATACAATTGTCTATTAATAAATCTTCGTTGAAGTCTCCAAAAAGTTGGCATATTTGTTGTAGCAAAAAACATTTTTGTTTATGAACTCCATGACAGTTTTGTTTGTACATCTGGGCGATACCGATCAAGCCACGCCCCGCGCGAATTATAATTATTATTTACTTAGGCACCTATTACAGATTTATTATTAGAAAATAATGGGTCGCGGTTTATGCATAAGGTTTATGTTAATGAATTATTAAATGTTTATTTTTTATTTTTTATATTTGAGTTGATTGAATGAAAGGTAAATTGCGGTTTACGATTTATGACTTATTAAAAAAAACTACTTACTAGATCTCATTTAATTCGGTGGAAGTTTGCATGGTAATGTACATCATATATTTTTTTTAGTTACAGGGTCTAGAAGTTACACACATTTTACCACTTTGGAAGTGTCTCTCGCGCAAACTATTCAGTTAAGATTTTTTTTTTATTAGAAACCTCAATATCATTTTTAAAGACCTATCTATAGATACCCAACACGTATGGGTTTGATGAAAAAAAAAAATTGAAGTTCAGTTCTAAGTATGGGGAACCCCAAAAATTTTTTGTTTTTTTTTCTATTTTTGTGTGAAAATATTAATGCTGTTCACAGACAGACAGACAGACATGACGAATCTATAAGGGTTCCGTTTTTTGCCATTTGGCTACGGAACCCTAAAAAGAAAGTCGTGTTAGTTACACCACTTATAACTCAAGACCCGCTGGACCGATTTGGATGAAACTTAAAATAAATGTAGTTAGTAACTTGGATTAGGATATAGGCTTTTTTATCCCAGAAAAACAAAGAGAACGAAGCGGGCAAAGCTGCGGATGGCCGCTAGCGTCATCTATCAATATTTATCAGTAACTTTGTTAATCTCTGAAATTATTACAATAATTTGAATAGCTATCTATTTTTAAAAGCTATATTAGTACTCTAATATTTTTTCTGAAGTTGTAACCGCCCAACGAAGTGGGCACGGCTCATGTCGTTGGGCTAGTTAATATATACTTAGATTATAGATCAGTTACACGCACGGCTAGGGTTACCTTACTGTGTTAAATTTAAAATTTGTATAATTAAATAACATTTTATGTAGTTACACCAAAATTGTTCTTAATCAATCTACTTCGCTAATACTAAACATAGAATAGTTGTTACATTCAATAAATGATCTCTGCATCTCCACCATGTCGCCAAGTACATAAGTACTTGTACATATTACTCGTACTAGGTAAGACGAATATCTAAGCTGTTTTATTTTTATTACTGCTGAAATAATATGAAAAACAATTATGCACAATGTTTGTTGACTGGTTGTTACTATTTATCTGATCAGTACTTAGTGATAACTGATTATGAGCTTGAGGGCTGTTCCCTATGTGTGGCCTGGTAGGGTGTTTGCATCATGCCGCATTAGCAGTATGGGTCAACACCAAATACACATAAGATCTGACAGTACATGCACATTTATCTCGAAGCTCACTCACCGAACCTGCTCGCGCGCCGTTCGCTGGGCCAATGCAGGCGGGTGCACGCTCTCGACGCACTGCCGCTAGTCATGAAGTCACTTAACGCTATAGCAAAGTAGACCTATCTGTTATCTTCGCATTCGCGACAGCACGGGGTCACAAGAAGGGATGATGGATTTGAACGTGGACGGATATAGAGAACAAACCAGGATATAGAGGTAGGCCTAAGAAAAGATGTACCTATGGACTGTGTGAAAGAAGATATGAGTAATATCATCTTTCACACAGTGAATACTGCGATGACAAGTATTATAGGGAAGTGGAAAAGGGCAGGAAGATGATGACGACCTTAGAAACACATTTCAAGTCAATTTTATTAGGAAACTTCACTCAGGGACTTATTTATAGGAACGCTTTATCGATCGAAAAAAACGGTTGAAATGTGTTGAAAAAGTTCATAATACACACTGGCCACATAAACCTGATCTTCTTTCTTCTTCTGAAATCTTTTTATTTAATAAAGAATTACTTAAATCGTCTTTTGTATCAGAGTTATTTGTTTTTTTTCATTGTTTTATTTTTCTAATGGACTGGCTGACTTCTTTCTACTGGCGTGTTTATTTATTTTATCTTTTTATTTTTTTAAGTATTTGTTAAAAACGTTTAGGTTGTGTTGTTATCGGGCTCATCCCGGACTTCAACGTAACTGTTAAAGCTGTGACTTTCTTATAAAATGAGTGGCTCAAACATTGCAAGTTCCCAAGTCTGTCATCTATCGTAATGTTAGACATCACGTCAGTGAGAAACGATCGATTTATGATAAGGGTACTCCTAACTTCCTTAGGAAACGCACTTTGACGTAGAAAGTTATTCTGAGGTCAAAACTAAGCTCCAAGAAGTTTGGCAAGTGACAGCATTAAAAAGAAAGAAATGAAGACTAGCATACTTACTTGCCATCCAAAGGCCGTTTACTTACCATTTATAAGCTGTTTTCGAGAGTAGTTACTAATCGTCTCGCATGGAGGTATGACGACTTTAGCCTCCCGAACAAGCCGGGTTCCGAAAGTCTTTAACACCATAGACCACATCCATACGCTCTGGCAGGTTATACGGAAGACCGAAGAGTATAACCGGCCACTTTGTTTAGCGTTTGTGGACTATGAGAAAGCCTTTGATTCTGTCGAAACCTGGGCAGCGTTGTGGTCACTCCAGCGGTGCCAAATCGACTATCGGTATATTGAAGTGTTAAAAATCTTTACAGTAACGCCACCATGTCTATCCGATTCCATGACCAGAGCGCGAATCCAATCGCATTGCATAAAGGGGTGAGACAGGGAGATGTTATTTCTCCGAAACTGTTCACCTCTGCATTGGAGGATGTTTTCAAGCTCTTGTACTGACATAGACATGGTATCAATATCAATGGCGAACGCATCACTTATCACATCACCTTTGATTTGCCGACGATATAGTCCTCATGATAGAATCGCTGGAAGACCTTGACACAATGTTTAGCGACCTTAATATCGTCCCCCAACAGGTGGGCCTTAAAATGAACATGAGCAAGACAAAAACTTCTCATGTTGCACCCGTACCGGTACATGTTGAGAGCGATATAATCGAAGTTGTAGACCATTATGTCTATTTGGGTCAGATGATTCAACTAGGCAAATCCACAAAGAGGTCAGCCGACGAGTCCAACTCGTTAGGGAAATTACGGCACATCTCCTCGTCACAGATACCGCAGAGCCTCTAGACGAAAGTCTACAATCAGTGCGTGTTGCCAGTGATGACACATAGAACTGAGGCTTGGTCGCTAACTATTGGTCGCTAAATATATTGCTATGGAGAGAGCTATGTTGGGTGTTTCACTACGTGATAAAATACGCAACGAGGAAATCCGTAGAAGAACCAAAGTCACCGACATAGCACTCAAAATGTGCAAGTTGAAGTGGCAATGGGCAGGCCATATAGCTCGTAGAACTGATAACCTTTGGGAAATATAACTTCTCGAATGGCAACCAAGGACATGAAAACTAAGCGTAGGACGACCCCCCATCCGATGGACTGATGACATAGTAAAGATCGCGGAAAGTCGGTGGATGGAGAGGGCTCAAAATTAGTAGCCCTGGAAATCTATTGGGGAGGCCTATGTTCAGCAGTGGACTTCTAGGGGCTGATATGATGATGATGATGATGATGACTATATCATATGCGTATCTTGTCGTCGGGGTCGTTCGAAAAGTGAGTACCTATCTGCCTAGGTACCTACCTATTCCATCTTTAGATTAGCTCCGTTTCACCATAATAACATACCTACCTAGTAACAATGTTTTAATAAAAAATAAAAAACACTGTAACTTCAGAAACAAATCAAAAAACGGCAGGTCTCGACTTAAGTTCAGACCTATGAAGTCAACGAAACTATAGCGAATGGAAGCTCTTGTTAAAATGGTTCATTTTAAAATTGTATCTTGTTGTCTGTCTGTCTGTTTATTTCGTTTTCACGACTAAACCGCTGAACCGATTTTGAAGAATTTTGGTATAAGATAGATGGGTCCTTGAAGAAGGGCATAGGCTACTTTTTATGTAGGTACCACGCTTACGAAACCGCGGGTAGCAACTAGTCTTAAATAAAACACCTCGTGTGAACAAACCTGTCTCGCCCGTTTTCTGCTCAGTGCATTATCCACAAGGTTTTACAATCCCTCATCTGTTTTGTTATTTAACAAAATTGTTTAACTTATTAGAATATTATTAATTTTCGTAAGTGATTAGTAATCTTTAAAAAATTAAATAAAGATCTTATCATAAGCATATATGTACATAGTATAACAGTCATGCATGTGGTACCCATAACACAAGCTTTGCTTACTTTGGGGCCACATGATGCTGTGTGAAATGTCGGGCATTATTTTTTTATTATTATTTGTGGTGAGGTGGTACCTACCGACTACTGTAAGTACATCCCTACCAAGCTATAATAATATCTCCGTGGCCTAATTAAACATCGCTCGCGTACTGAAACGTGACATACTTAAATTAGAAGTTAGAAGATAAATTTCCGTCGCTTTCCACATAGAATTTTGAAGGCTAATGCAATTTTTTTTTTCGCACTCTCTTGCGAATTAAACATAAGTATTAGTTCAATGACAATCTAAACATTTGACATTAGCAAAATAGTCATCATTATTAGACTGGCCTGTCAGCTCAGTTAGTAGTAGCTCTGCCTTCTGCGCTTAAGGCTGAGGGTTCAATTCCCTCCCTGGATAAACATTTGTGTGAAGAACACAGGTGTTTGTTCTGTGTCTCGGTGTTATAAAGTATCATGAGTATGTATTATAATATATATAAGTATTCTATCAGTCATCTGGTCACCATAATACAAGCTATGCTTAGTTTGGGACTAGATGGTGTTGTGTGCATTGTCCAGCAATATTTATTTATTTATTTATTTATTATTAATATGCCATAGACGAAGAAGGATATTGGGGTCTCAAATTTATGTTCAAGCCTCTCCAATGCCTAGGTCGTTTCAAATAGATTTACAAAGTTAAGCACCCTTCAACGAGGTCAGTCCGTAGATGGGTTACCGCGGTGGCATTTTATTTGCGCGCTTCTTCAGTGCTTCAGTTTTCTATTAGAAGAATAAGGCTAATGAGATCAAGCAAAATTGTGTCAAGCATCTCAAATGCTTGTCGTAGCAAACAAGTCTCTGGCATGCCAAATTGTACAATATATTAAGTTGGGGAAAAAGTCTTTTCGCATTATAGTATGTATGAACTTGTAATAAAATCTCTTTGGGTATACTATTTGTATCTGGCTGGTTTTGGTATCATTGAAAGTTTAAATTTAAAAGAACATAATTCCAAATTCAAATTAGGAAAATGTGTGATTTTTATTTGTTTTTCGTACTGTCAAGATGAGTGAATCTAATGAAGAAATTCGATACATTTTAAAATTTTACTACAAAAAAGGTAAAAATACAACGCAAGCCTCGAAAAAAAATTGCGATGTTTATGGACCTAGTGCAGTGTCTGTGAGAGTAGCACAAATTTGGTTTTAGCGTTTTCAATCCGGAAATTTTGATGTCAAATATGCACGTCGCTCTGGTCGCCTATTACGGATAAAATGGATGCTATTTTTTAATAAGTGGAGAAAGATCGGCATATCAGTAGTTACGACGTAGCTGAAGAACTGGGAATTTACCACAAAACAGTTTTGGCGCATTTGAAAAAAACTGGGTACACAAAAAAGCTCGATATTTGGGTACCTCACGAGCTCACTGAAAGAAACCTAATGAACCGTGTACTCATTTATGATTCTTTATTATGACGTAATGAAACCGAACCATTTTTGAAGAAGCTGATAACTGGTGATGAAAAATGGATCACGTACGACAAGAACGTGCGAAAAAGGTCGTGGTCAAAGGCCGGTCAGGCTTCACAGACTGTGGCGAAACCCGGGTTAACTCGCAACAAGGTGATGCTGTGTGTGTGGTGTGATTGGAAGGACATTATTCATTATGAGCTGTTACCACCAGGCAGGACCATCGATTCTGAACTGTACTGCGAACAACTGATGAGATTAAAGCAAGAAGTTGAGAGCAAGCGGCCGGAATTAATCAACAGAAGGGGTGTGGTTTTTCATCATGATAACGCTAGACCTCACACATCTTTAGCCACTCAGCAAAAATTAAGAGAGTTTGGCTCGGAGGTGTTAATGCATCCGCCGTATAGTCCTTGACCTTGCACCTTCAGATTTCCACCTGTTTCGGTCTTTTCTTCAGTCTTCTTCAGGCAGTGTCAGGTTAACATCACGAGAGGACTGCCAAAACCACTTGTCGCGGTATTTTGATCAGAAGTCCCAAAAATTCTATAGCAATGGGATCATGTCCCTACCTACAAGATGGCAAAAAGTTATCGAACAAAATGGTACCTACATACTTTAGTTAAATGTAAATAAACTATATTAAAAAATGTTTTGAATTACCTTAAAAAATGCGAAGAAACTTTTTCCCCAACCTATTATATAGAAACTAGCTGCTGCCCGCGGCTTCACACGCGTGGTACCTGCATTAAAAGTGGCCTATGTTTTTTTTCCAAGATCCCATCTATCTCTATTCTAAAAATCATCAAAATCGAATCGGCGGTTTAGGCGTGAAAACGGAACAGACAGACAGAGTTACTTTCGCATTTATAATATTTGAAGGAATTCTCTTTCAGGGATCCGAAGTCCAACAAGGAACTTTTATAATCTTAGTAATATGACCATGATGGTCGCCAAGTTAAGAAATAAAAAAAAACATGTGTTCAATTCACACGTGGTAGAAGTGAAACCTGTGAAAACAAACGTATAATACGTACACGTATACAAAACACCAAGGTTGTTGTGATGTCATTTCTCAACCTTGTACTGCATGCGCGCACAAGCACGTTGAACACGTATAATGCTTCCTATTTCATTTTCTTCCACGTAAATCTTATGAATTTATATGTCTGTCTCTTTTTACTGTCGGTTTTTCGTTTCATCGACTTTCAAATCACAACGATGCTAAATCTTGCTCCACTTTTTCAAAAATGGCATCCATTTTATCCGTAATAGGGCGACCAGAGCGACGTGCATCTTTGACATCAAAATTTCCGGATTGAAAACGCTTAAACCGAATTTGTGCTATTCTCACAGACCTGCACTAGGTCCATAAACATCGCAAGTTTTTTTCGAGGCTTGCGTTGCATTTAATTTATTGTAGTAAAATTTTAAAATGTGTCGAATTTCTTCATTAGATTCACTCATCTTGACAGTACGAAAAACAAATAAAAATCACACTATTTCCTAATTTGAATTTGGAATTATGTTCTTTAAAATTTAAACTTTTAATGATACCAAAACCAGCCAGATACAAATAGTATAGCCAAAGAGATTGTATTACAAGTTCATACATACTATAATGCGAAAAGACTTTTTCCCCAACCTAATATTTCTATAGGCGTCGGCCTAGGCTGTTGGCGATCCCAAAAGAGCGAGAACTAACCTTTTGAGTGAGGCACCATTCACGCGAGCCCTCGTATCATCAACAGCCTATGTAATTCTGATGATATTGATATAACTATCTCTAGTTTGGCGAAGTTCTCAGATGCTGCTAAAAAAGCTTGCGCCATGAGCTTTAGTTCGGTTATAAAATACATCTAGAAACTTTTACAAGCAAGATTAATGAATTCTAAAATCGATACTGAAGTATGTACCTAATTAACGATTTTGTAAATATCATAAAATAGGAATTTCCTTTAGAAAGCTTAGTGATATGTATGATATCTACCACCTCTTTGTACCTGTCTACTCTATGGTTACTAATGTATATAAATATATACCGACTTCATCAAAAAGGAGGTTCTCAAGTCGTCGGAATCTTTTTTTTTATTTTTATGTAGGTATGTTCACCGATTACTTGAAAACGCCTGAACCGATTGGAAAAATTATTTTTGTGTTTGAAAGAGTATACTTCCCAGGTGGTCCTTTTTAAATTTTATCGAAATCCGTCGAGCTGAAAAATCAACAAAAGTCTAAAAGTTGTATACATTGTTGATATTTTCATTTACTCCGATACCTCGCTGTCTCATTGGAGCAGTGCTTTTATTTGGCCTACCCATATTATATATATACAAAATACATCTACTTTCCAATCAAAATCTACTAAAGGCTCAAATTTCATTTAATGAAGTCGCTTTTCTTTTTAGTTTAAAACGTAATTATTAACGTAAGTAATTTTATAATAACAAGTATGCATTATTAGTTCCGATTTTCAAACTAGATGGCGCTGTTATTAATGTCGCTAGGCAAGATCTCGCTAGATGCGTTTTAAGAAAAGCACTACTCGGAGAGGGAGATACGCTAACGTAATTTCCTTGAGATATTAAACAATTGTTTTTGCAGTGCCGTCAGATTGTTAAAATCGAGGACACTATTAAATCATTGTAAAAATTCTGATTACCCGATTACCCGAATCTGATCCCAGAATGTATGTGGTTAAGTTAGTTATGTAATATTTTTTAGTCCGTTCAATAATGATTTCCACTGAAACAAAATATCTATCTTCTGTACTGTTTAACTGTACAATAAGTAAACATTACCTCCTCCCTACTCCCTACAAACTTAGATACTTACAAACAACTAACCCTAATAATATTTGCTATGCTAGTACATTATAGGAATTTATCAAAAATCCGTTTTTTAGTATTAACTACACATTTAAATATTCTATAATGCGAACCATAAACACAATATAAATAAAAACATTTAAAAACTGGGATATATATACAGCACCATTTAACCCCAAACTAAGCGCATCTTGTACAAAGTAACGGGAGTCAGATAACTAATTGGATATTTATTATATATATTATTATAAATACATATTTGGTTTTTAATGTGGGAACAGAACCCACAACCTAAAATGCTGAATTTGTATTTTTATTGTTTTTGTAGTTATGATTTTCAAATGAAAAGGATATTAATTAGGGTGAGGTACTTCTTAGTGGAACTAAAGCGTATAACAAAAAAGCGATAAATACCCGTAAATATTTATAATAATGTGTTCTGATCGCGTAAGTTTAAAAAACTTTAAAGCGTATCTCTCAGCATATAATAGAATAGAATAAGTATTTATTTGGTACATATACACACACGGAATGAGGTAAGAAGGTAAGTAAAAAACAAAGCAAAAACAGAAAAATAAAAGAAAACACAGAGTACAAAAATTCAATAAAATAATAAGGTACAATTGTACATCAATAGTAGGTACCTATACTAACTGTGGTTCGAAAATATTAAGTCCTTTCCCTGTGTGTGGTATGTCCAAACAGGTCCAGTCTCAGCGTTGATGCTAGCTACTCTCCTAAGAAAGTAGCGCTGGATCCATTAAGATCAAAATAAATAAAAGACTGGGGAATAAACATTGTCCGGATGGTATTACAAAGGTACAGCAGTGAGTGGCAGTAGCATTGCTTATGTCAATTATCTCATATTTACCCTCCAAAGGTATACATATAGGAAATTCTCCGTATATTGAAGAAGACATCCATAAGAGCTTGAAAAAATCTAAAGCAATTATCAAACCTGTTGAAGTAAACAACATATAAAATTAAGAGAGAATACGTGAAACAAGATTTATGGTCTGGCAAACCTGAATATTTCAAAGTATTGAAATTTGTAAGTAGGACAATGTATCTACCAGACGCCGTGAAATAATTTTGAAAACGCGGTGGGCTCCTGTTCCTCACGGGCCCAGGGTCGACTCGACTCGACTCTAAAAGATTTAAATTAAGGCTTATCAAGACCGGCATATTTGCGTCATGTAAAATAAAATTTATAATGTACGATTTTTTTGAATTTCTGAAAATTCCCACTGATGTTTATAATAAATTGGCTCATTCTTTTTACTTACGTGTTATTATAATGTACCAAAATTCATAGATTATATTGTTATATTGAGATTAGAACATTATTACTGAAACAAACATAAATTTGTACCTATCTTAATTTTAGTAAAAGGATCTAGGTACTAGTAAATATACACAACATACTACATATCTACTCGCAATTCCATAAAAACATACTCAATCGAAATCAATCACCATTATGACTTTTATCGCTTAAAATATTATAAGTAGGTTGTAAAGAATCCACACATAGCAAAGAAAAACAACATTATTTCCAATTGCCGTATCTGTTCCTGCATAGAGCTAACTTTATAAGCCCAACTCGAAATTATTCTCACGCTGCCGCCTAAGTAACAATACCAGAACTGTTTCTCCTCAGGACTGCGATAGTTCGCGGAGTATTGGTGGCGGAACAACGGCGGATTAGGAACAAAAAACAAAACGATCAAGGTTATTGAGTCCGCAAGGTCAGGTCAGTCCTTGGATGGGAAAAGTAGAACGTATTTTCATCTGGGTGACTTCCTAGTTTCAGAGGGCAGATCGGTCGCCCTGGCAATCTCGGCTTTTCAAAAGTTGGACCATAGCGGAGACCTTTGGACGGGATATACATTATGTACGTCACTAAAGCTGGCCACTGGCTCGAATACGAATAAAGTAAACCAACCTACTTGGGTAATGTTCAAATAAGGTATAATAAAATGAATTCGGATACCTATTACTTAGACAAAAATCAATCAATCGAATCAAGCCTTTAATCAAAGCTTTAAGGGACTTCTATGTATTATGTCTATCATGTTAAATTAGAAAATTCTACTCAAATCTCCGGAGATGGGCGTTAATAGCTGCATCACAGTGACTCTTCTAGACTACTGTAGTTATTATCGAACATTAATACTCGTATTATAATATAGTAGGTACCCATTTTACTGTTTCCAAATAAATAATTTTTGAATTTTTTTTTGACCTCTTAGCGGTTCTGCGTTCTTAGTAAGTATCCATTAATTATTTCATTTTCAACAAGAGCACTAAATGTTGTTAAAGAGAGAGACAAATGAAACTCTTTGGTCTATTTGGACTACTTGTCATGGCTGTCTGTTTGTCAGTGTAACAAATAAGAATGTTTAGTCTCATTAACCGACTTCAAAAAAGGAGGAGGTTCTCAATTCGTCATTAAAATTTTATCGAAATCGGTTTTTAAAAAATCAACAACAATCTAAAAATTGTGTACTTCGATGATATTTTCGTTTACTCTGAAACCTCGCTGTCTCATTTGGTTTACCTTCCACTAAAAATGTATTATATCCTGAATTTAATTCAATGAAGTCGGTTTTCTTTTAGTTTTTAAAACGTAATTATTTATCACATCAATTGTACTGGAAACGAGACAGATCAGAATGATCGTGTCTTGTACCTGCTTTAAATTTTCTAATGTGTTTCTGTTTGTAAGTCGTTCACGATCGTCGCAAAACGTTACGATAGTAGTTTCAATATAATCTTTTTTTTATATTTTCACTGGCTGTAATTGTTAACTTCAATTATACACTTTTTACAATTAGCATCCCTTAGCATCTTATGTAGCTATGCATACTAAACTAACCTATATGTGAGTATATAGGTGTGTATCTTACAGAACCTAAACCTTGACAACCATTGATGAAGTTACCACTGGCATGGCGGCGCCAGTGACGAGCTCGGCATTGAATGAGAGAGTAGCTGGATCGATGGCGTCGGCGACAGCCCGTCTGCCAGACGACTGACGTCACTGGAGAAAGTAGATACCGTCGATGGGATGGGACTCCATGACGTAAGAAAAACGAACAACAACATTGTGAGTATAAAGGAGTTTTGGGGTTTTGTCTAAGCTATATTACCTTCACCATGAAACATAAGTATTTTAAATTATCCTACTTCGGTATCGACATTTCCGTCAAAACTGTCAGATATAAATAAATAACGAAATATTGGTGGACAATGCACACAACACCATATTGTGAACAGATATCTGAGTATAAATATATATTTTTAAATACATACTCATGGTACTTTATAACACCATGACACAGAAAAAACATCTCAGGTTATCACACTAATGATTGTGCCGGGAGGGAATCGAACCTTAACCAACAGAAGGCAGAGCTGCTACCAAATACCAACTGAGGCGAGAGGCCTGAAAACCAATGTAGTTCTTGATCTGGGTTTGTGTCATCTGAAATAATAATAATAATGCCGGACATTTCACAGAACATCATCTGCCCTCAAAGTAAGCAGAGCTTGTGTTATGGGTACCACATGACTGATATACTACTTATATACTTGTTTTTTTGTAAATACACACATATTATACTAGCGACCCGCTCCGGCTTCGCGCAGGTGCAATGCTGATACTTAATATACTACAGATTGTCTTTATATACAACGTTATCTAAGATAATAACATAACCTAAGAGATAGACATTACCGATTTTTTTTGTAGACCTTTATAAGGTGTACAATACTTTAGTACATTATTTTGATCTATCTCGTAGGGTTCAGCCAGCAGCGTTTGCAATGTAAGCGCAAAAAAAACGTGTTTATTTACGACATCACATTAGAAACCTCTAAAGTTATCAGTCAGTATCAATTATCAGTAATCAAGTTATCAAATTATCTTTTCTACTATATATTATGCATGTATTAATACATATAAACCTTTCTCTTGAATCACTCCATCTATTAAAAAAAACACATCAAAATCCGTTGCGTAGTTTTAAAGATCTAAGCATACATAGGGACAGACAGACAGCGGGAAGCGACATTGTTTTATACTATGTAGTGAAATAGAAACACCCAGACCCGAGACAAATACTTGCAGATCATAATCATAATCAGATCATAATCATCATAATGAAATGGGCCTTAGGATGGCCATTATCTAGTTATTCACTATCGCTTACTCACCACTGACTAATTCATGATGAAATACAAAAATTCCGAGATGTGCAATGTGTCTTGATATATTGATATTGATATACCTGAAGGTAAGATAGCAGAGATAACGGGCGGATGGCCGTTTTCCTACTTGATCATGGTCTGATGGGTTCCTATACCTAAAAATATAACATTAACGGGTTTTTTATTTTTGAAGTGAACACTTCTTTAGCATCGTTGTGATTTGAAAGTCGATGAAACGAAAAAGCGACAGTAAAACAGACACATAAATTCATAAATAAATTCATTCATAATTTAACGTGGTATAAAATGAGATAGGAAGCATTATACGTGTTTATTATTACGTGTTTGTGCGCGCTTGCATAGTACAAAGCTTGAGAAAAGGCATCACAACAACCGTAGTGTTTTGTATACGTGTTACGTATAATTATACGTTTGATTTTTGAAGGTTTCACGTGTTCAAGGTTTCACGTCTACCACGTGTGAATTGCACACATGTTTTTTTTTTTCGTGTCACTAGTTATTTAGAACCAGTGTAAGGATTGAAGTTCGCCTCACATGCTCCTTTCGCGCACCTGGCACATCCCTTTGAACGTTGTAGGTTCTGCGACATGCGTTTCTTCACGATGTTTTCCTTCACCGATTGAGAGGTTTCTTATTCTATTATTAAGTATGCAAATATCCGTTAATAGCAGAAGAAACGGTCCATTCTGATTCTGAGAGAAATCAACAAATTAATTTTATTAAAAAGCAGTCGAGTAGATATATAGTATAGTAAGGAACGTATAGTACATAAAGGCGGTAATCTTTTTAGTTTATAAAACGTAATTTAATACGTGAAGCAAAAAATTTCTATGTACGAATTATTCTCATTTGCCCCCCTGCTCTGTCCCCCTAGGGGGACAAAAAAGTTCGATCTGTCCCCTTCTTTACAAGGGGGGGACAGATGAAACTTTTATTATTTAATAAAGTTCGATCTGTCCTCTTTTTTGCAACGGAGGGACAGATGAAACTTCTATTTAATAAAAGAGTTCTACCTGTCCCCTCGTCAATAAGAGAGGGACAGATATTCCAGCCTGTCCTCCAATTAATAAATAATTATTTAATTTGTACACATTAAACTGTATTCACTTTCTAGGCTGTTCATGTATTACAATGACAAAAATTCATATAATGTTAAGCCATCAGTTACCGTCACTCACTACTAGAACTAATTTGGCTGGCTAATTAATAGTAAATAACCAGGCTAATATCATATTATATTATTGTTTAAACGCGCGTGATTTCTCTCCCATCCATCCATCCGTCGCGTAGGAGTGTCCGTTGTCTGCCACGAAGCCAAACGGCTAACTTCACGTGTGTTACGCTGACAGAACTATACTAAAGCCATGCCAGGCGTACTCCACACTTCAGGTACAAGTTAACAAGTACATTGTTCGCACTCTACCTGTTAGGCAAATACATAAAGAAGTGCTGAGCCAGATGAAATATAGTTACGCAAGAGGTCATCTGTAGGTATATATTATAATGTTAAGCGTTAAGCGCTTGTGCAAGCTGAATTGCACTTGTTGCATCGCAGCAAGAGTCGCTATTTAAATAAATGTTTACATAGAGGTAATTTTTTTTTTATAATTAAGGTACTTCTTATAACTCCGTCATTTATGAACCGATTTGAAAAAAAAATATGTGAAATAATATACATACACTCCAATTAGTCCCAAAGAAATTGAATTAAAAACGTTTTTTAATCAAAATAGCGGGAAAAAATATGTTCTAAGTAATCGTATTTTGCAGTCCTGTGACTTTCCATTGGATTTTTTTTCATAATTAATGAAGTCATGAAGTAATGAAGCGATATAACGTAGGCATATTATTCCTTACCTAACAAATATTAGTTAAACTATCGTACTTACCAATCAAACAAAGAAAATACCTTAAAAGAAGCTCTGATTGTTTTCAAGTAAATAATTAGTTATGATAAGTTAATTTGTTTTAGAGTCATTATTTAAAATTAGGTTGTACTTGCAATTTTAGTTCGTAACATTAATAAAACAAAATCGAAAATACAAAATACTATGTACTTGCTTACGAAGAAGCCGGCCATGTACTTCATGGAATTTTCTCAGCTCTGGCACTGAATCTGGCATATTTGTACATGTACAGAAATGGAATCCGCAAAATCTAAATTAGCTCTAGTAGTGACGGTAACTGGTGGCTTGACATTATATACAATTTTGCCATTGTATAACATAAACAGACTGGAATGTGATACAGGCAAGAATAAATAGTTCTGTCTGTCCCCCTTCTAATTGACTGGGGGACAGATATAACTTTTTTGACCCATCTGTCCCCCTGAGGGGACAAAGCAAGGAGACAGTGGAAATAGCCCCTAACTACCCCTTTTTACGAAAATTGCGCGGACGGAGGAGTATGAAATTTCGCACTACTTTCTACTAATATTATAAATTTTAAAGGAACTCTGTCTGTCTGTCTGTTTGTCACGTTTTCACGCCTAAGCCGCTGAATCGATTTTGATGAAGGTATACATAGGACTTTGGAGACGGACATAGGCTACTTTTTATGTAGTATGCGTGCGAAGCCGTATGTAGCAGCTAGTAGTTTATATAGAGAAGGAGTGCAGAATGCAAATTTTTGCATTCTGCACTCTTTCTAAATTACGTAAGTATGCATAAAAAATACATTAACTACTAATTAATTATGGTCGAATTTCGACCAGTGGGCGGCACGAGTATTGAAAATTATGTAAATACCCAGTGTACTTTGATAAGTTATATTGTAAAATTGTGACTCGAACGAATGTCTATACTTCACCACGTAGGTAAGTTTCACTTTTCTACGACCATAAAACCATAAAATAATTTCAAACAAGCTGCCGCCCGCGGCTTCGCACGCGTGGTAGGTATCTACATAAAAAGTAGCCTATGTCTTCTCCAAGGTCCCATCTATCTCTATACCA
This sequence comes from Lampropteryx suffumata, assembly GCA_948098915.1. Taxonomy (NCBI): domain Eukaryota; kingdom Metazoa; phylum Arthropoda; class Insecta; order Lepidoptera; family Geometridae; genus Lampropteryx; species Lampropteryx suffumata. Next base: position 23,808,559 of record OX402544.1, read on the forward strand.
AAATTCATCAAAATAGGTTTAGTGGTTTATGTGTGAAATCGTAAGAAACAGACAGACAGACAAACAGAGTTACTTTCACATTTATAGATAATATTAGTAGGTACCTATAGATAGATACATGGTCAAGTCTGGTCTTGAAGTAAGTAGGTATGAAGGTACTAATTATTCGTACCTACTTCCTACAAATGATATCAGATATCAGCCGTCATTGTTTGTTCTAAAGTAGGCAGGTAGTTTCTTATCTATATCTGCCAGAACAGGGGCTCGTTCACAGCAGTAGAGCCTAATTAGGCCTAGCACGCACTAGCATTATAATGCGGTTTGAACCGAGCTATTCCGAAGTCTATTCTAAAGTACATATGTATGTAATTTTCAACACGGTTTTTTGTGGTAGTGCGTATTCCACGTTCCACAGAATAGCGCAATAAAAATCGCCTTAGAGGCAGCAGTCAGGTCCACTCAGTAGAGTACTTATATCCCGTTTTTATATTTTGCGTAATTAAACTTAGATACATTAGATAACTCAAAACTACGTGCGACTTTATATTCTATCACAATAAAAAAAAAGTTGTAACATCTTTTTACCGCTATTTGATGGTTGTTTTGAAAAACCTTTATAATAATAATAATAATAATAATGCCGGACATTTCATACAGCATCATCTGGCCCCAAAGTAAGCAGAGCTTGTGTTATGGGTGCCACATGACTGATATACTGCAGATCATACAAACATTTGTCCCGTGGCGGGAATCGAACCCGCAACCTTCTGCGTCTCAGCCAGACCTTAGCCCACTGCGCCACAGAGGTCGTCATGAACTCGTGTACCTATTTTGTATTTTAGGCTTATATGCAATCAAGTCCTAAGCAAATCACTCTACTCATTGTAAAGTTCCAATACAAAATTATGGGTACACGACGCATTGAAATATCCCTATACAATTTTTTAATCCCTGTTTTTAAATGTCTCTCTTGCTATCAGAGACTATTAGTTTTATCGTGATTAAATTTTGCACTATAATACATATTAGACCCGTACAAAGTTATAATAAAAACATAAAAAATCTGGTTATAGAGACACCAGTGTCACATCAAAGCATATTTGTGTATAGTAACAGAGTTGTATGTTCAAGAAATTCGATTTTTCATACAAACGCGTGGTTAACACGTTTTTACCCTTTTAGGGGTTGAATTTTGGAAAATATGTCCTTAGCAAGCGCACACCCCTCCAAGAATGCGCGTGCCAATTTTCAAATCTGTAAATTTAGTAATTTTGGAGATTTCATGATGAGTGAGTCAGTAAGTGAACATCTCCATTTTTATTTTATCTATACTAAGTTTAATCCAAATTGGTTTAGCTCTAATTTGTGATTGGATAACGAAAAAACATTCACATTTATAATATTTAGTTGGAAGTTAGATACTTAGGATAACATATTATATTGTGCCTACCCCACACGTGGGATAAGGAGGATACCTAGGTGCCTACATCTAGGCACCTTCCCTAGGTGCTACACGGAGCCGAGCTGCCCAGCGAACGAAACTGAACCATCAATAGGTTTTTCGAACGGACCTTTATCGTACTAATATGAATGTTGAAGTTATGGATAACTAAGTAGGTACATATTTACATACATACACTTGAAATGATTATCATCAGTCGTGATTTCTTTATAGATGCCCGATATAACCATTCTAAACCAAGACCCGTATTTCATAACAAGACTAAAACAGATCAAAGACGCATAAAATTTTTCGTAATTTACTGAATTAAATGCTATCAAATCTAAGCTTAGTTTTAGGTTTCAGGAATTTCTGCGGGCCTAAGCGGCCATCAAATAGCGGACACATTTAGCTTCATATGACGATGGAGGCCTTAGGGGTGGCCTAACAGATAATGGTTAACGATGCAGCACTATATTCACCACAATTACCAGACTATGCTGTGCTAATAATAACACGGTAAGTGCTAATGGATACAAAGCAATTCTATTGTTTTGCGTGTGTTGACGTTTCAATTTGCGACTTTACAGAGATATTGATCTCTGACACTGATCGAACCAGAACCAGCCTGATTGAACTGCGCACAAGAATCAGGAAATGAATTTATAGCAATTGATTGTGATAGGTTGAATCGCAGAGCAGAGTAAAATGCTTTGTAGGTTAGATCAATCGAGGACGATGGGCAGGCAACATCACAAATTATTCTCGTGCATAATACTTTTCGTTGTTTGTATATTGTAGGTATTATAGCACATATTATAGGTAGGGTATGGTATTGACGTTTCCACAATTACGTAGAAACGTCAGTGTCTCAGCTTCTTTCTTTCTTTTCTTCGTTAATGGCCTGTGACATACTAATGTTAATTCAAGTGTTTATAGTTTATATTCAGTTTGTTATAAGTCTTAGTCGGTGGTCAGTTGTCAATTCTAGACGACACGCGGAATGGCGTCTAGAATTTTCTTGGGACTCCTCGTCGTTCAAATCACACTGCACCACAATACACATGCAATCCAATTATCCATACCCGCCCCGCAGCCACAATTTATTCATTAAAATTCCACCAAGATTATGCAATAAAACGGGTAAAAAATATTAAATTAGCAGAGCCATGTTGCTCCATGAAATGACAGACAAAGAATCCGTATCTCAGCTTTTTGGTTTCCTTACTTACTTATTGGAGTGTTGAAAATGTCAATGTCAATGTTTGCCTTTGCCAAAGAGTTGAACGAAGAGCATGCTCTAATTATGAAAGCATTTTGCCTATAATTCGTTTTGGCATGCTGAACGTGTAGAGTTATAGGATTTCTAAACCCAATCACAGTGCGCAGTTCCAATAGTTCTAGCAACTCCGGACAGTCAACTGTACCATTCGCTATGCCCATGAGGTATGACAAATCGGAGATACATCTACGTTCAAAAAGGGAGAGGAAATGAAATTTGCAACATCTAGTCTTATAGTCAGGCTAGAAGCGTATTCAAGGTGACTACGAACGTACGCGCAGTACAGGATTTTAAATGTTTTTATACTATTGAATTCAAAGGACATTCGGAAAACGAAACCAAGTGCAAGGGACGCCTTAGATACAATATTGTCAACATGGTCTTTGAAGATGAGCTTACTGTCAAAGACTATGCCTAGATCTGTGATGGTATCGAGTCTTGTTAATAGTGTACTATGCAGAGCATAATCAAATTTAATTATTGTCTGTTTTCTGCGTGTACGAGCAAATGTAACACTTAGAGACATTTAAATCCAACTTATTTTGTGTACAATAGGTTTGAAATCTGAGCAGGTCATCCTGCAAACGGTGTGCTTCACTAACAGACATTATCTGAGATAGAATTTTCATGTCATCAGCATATAGAAGTGTTTTAGAGTGATGAAAGCAGGAAGAGATATTATTTACGAACAACATAAAAAGCAGGGGACCTAATAAGGAGCCCTGAGGAACTCCTGAGGGAATATACATGGACGAAGATGAGTATCCATTCAATACGACCGTTTGGCACCTATTGTTAACATATGAAGTGAACCATCTGAATAGGTTGCCTTGAATTCCCATTTCTTGGAGCTTTTTTAATAAGATGAGGTGGTCAATACCATCAAAAAACTTACTATAGTCGGTGTATATGATGTCAACTGGTGATGGTTCTGACATGATGCTGGTTAGGTACTCGGAACAAAGCAGAAGATTCGATATGGTAGATCGGCCTCTGAGGAAACCGTGCTGCTGTGGCATGAGGTTCTGTTTCATTGCGGGATAGAGTTGTGAGTAAACGATTTTTTCTAAAACCTTAACCTTGGCAAATAGAATATAAATAGTTTAGAAATTGGTGTATAGTTTTCCACAACGTTCTTAGGGCCTTTTTTATGGATGGGAGTAACGTAAGCCGATTTCCAGATTACAGGCACCACACCTTCAGTTAAAGATCGACGAAACAGTATGGAGAGTGGGAAAACAAGACTTTTAGCACACTTCTATGAAAAGCGCAGGAACATTGTCTGGTTTGAAATTGAAACAAACGATAAACTTCCTCCTCAAGTACCTCAACATTGCAAATGTCTCCGCAAGATACGTAATGAGGAGAAACATCTGCATCTTCATCATCATTCGTCATATAGCATTAATTTAGATTATAGTCAACTACTCGAATCACCCCACGACGCGATTGGGTCGGGCTTATCGTTATAATGTCATTATAACATAAAGGACGTAGGTAAGTAAGTACTTAACTACTATAAATTTTCCATACCTACCCCTTGGCAAAATGCCTGACACAATGTGGTTCATCATGCTACGTGCTACTGAACAATAGGTCCTGTAAGTAGGGAGGTGCCTCTATGACACCGAGTCACCTAGAATGAGAAACTGTCAAAAACTCTTAATCTGCCCTGTCTCTGACGGCTATGAAAACATTATGTCATAACATCGCTCTTCAACTCACCCGGAGAATTTCGTACAACATTGTATGTTGACGGAAAGCAAAAATAATATGATTACCTATCCACAACAACAAGGTACGGATAGATGTATTCGATCGGTGAGTACAACATCGCATCGCATTGCGGATTTATCAGCAGCAATATTTTTCGCGCAGAAGAAACCACGTGGAAAATTACATTCTTCGCTTCGAATAGCGCGGTTTAAACCACGTGGATTGATTCGCTCGTTCGTGCTACGCCTAGTATTTGTGCAGCTCGGCACAAATACTAGGCGATGCCGAACGACGGGAGTTTTCCACTATTATGTTCATAGATTCGCTAGACCCTTAACTATTAAATATTTTATTGCGATCGTAATACCCCATACGGAAAGTTTATCGAGCTGAACGTAGCGAAGTAACTAGGTATGTTGAGTACCTAAGTTTAGTATTCAGTTAGGTACCTACTAGCTATAATAATCCTTAAATCCATATAGTTTAACGATCATATTTCAATAGGATACCTAAGTAATTGTCTGTGTATCTGTTTTAAAATCAGTTTTGAATAATAATTATTTATTACGGCCCGTGTCCGCTTAGGTACGTGTCTCGTTTAAGTCAAGACTTCAGAGATAATACTTTTTATACAAATGAATGAACTTAAAATTACAGTTACCTCCATAAAAAGTTGCCTATTATAATAATAATAACACCGGACATTTCACACAGCATCATCTGGCCCCAAAGTAAGCAGAGCTTGTGTTATGGGTACCACATGACTGATATACTACTTATATACTTTTTTTTTGTAAATACATACATATTATACATAGAAACACCCAGACCCGAGACAAATACTTGCAGATCATACAAACATTAGTCCCGCGGCGGGAATTGAACCCGCAACCTTTTGCGTCTCAGACCTAAGCCCACTGCGCCACAGAGGTCGTCAAGATACAATGTATGTCCACAAGATACAATGTATCTACGTACCAAATTGTATTAAGATCCCTTTAGCCGTTTAGCCGTGAAAAGGAACAGACAAACAGACAGAGACACTTTTGAGAAATTACCTTCAGATAAGAACTAAACATACAAAACTGTAGTTTTTTTTAAACCGATAAAAGGATTCATAAATTGGTAGAAATCAAGACGTTGATAGTTCCGGTAAATCAATAAATATTACTGAAAAACTCAAGGGTGATTTTCGGGTGATATATACAAATTAATTAATATAGACCATTACCATTCACAACACCACCTAGCCATAAACTAAGCATAGCGTGTACTATGGCAGCTAGTTAACTAACAAAATAAATAACAAACAAAACAAATTTTAATAATTTATACTTACATAAGTTATTTTATAACACCCAGGCAAAGCACAAATATCTAAGTTTATAACACAAATGTTTGTCTGGCATGGGAATTGAACGAAGTATAGAAGGGAGAATTACTATACTGAGCATTTGTAATATCTTTATATACAAATATTATGTGCGTGTGTTTGTAATTAAACTCCTCCTAAACGAGTGGATCGATTTTGTAAAATTTGTTGCGTGTGCTCAAGCGCATTCGAGAATGATTTAGATTTACAATTAGATTTTTTTTTAAACGCGCTGATGAAGTCGCTTACGGGACAGCTAGTCATCATCATTACATCATTACATAGTATAAAACAAAGTCGCCTCCCGCTGTCTGTCTGTCCCGAAGTATGCTTAGATCTTTAAAACTATGCAACGGATTTTGATGCTGTTTTTTTAATAGATAGAGTTATATAAAGACATTCTGTAGTATATTTAGTATCAGTATTGCACCCGTGCGAAGTCGGGGCGGGTCGCTAGTATTAATATAAAAAAACGTGTATCTCGAGACGTCCGACAAAAGTGATTAAGTTATCACTTCTGTCGGGCTAATCTAACTAGCGTAGTGGTAATTAGATCGGCGCCGTAACGCGTTACGTAAGCGGTTTACCATTAAACTAAGGGTTGAAGGGTAAACCGCTTAAACCCTCCTATAAGAAGTTATCACTTCAATAATATATAATAACTAATAACTTCGAAATAGCCAGTGACACAATAGAAAGAAGAAAAACTGAGCTGTGTCCAGTGGGTCTACTCGGCTAAACGATAAACGACATAACGGGTCAATACTCGTAAAAACTCTACTTTTGTTGCATATCAAAAGAACGACTCCAGGATTGACGTATAATTCATGAATAAAAAAATATGTGCTGATGGGATCTTGTTGTTGAGTGTTGGCAGCATTGTAACCTGATCACAAGCAGGCACGAAACGTAGGTAAATTTGGTACCTACTTACTTTGGTACCTAGGCAAGGTTACATGATAATAAATATTATCAACTCGTATATTTGTATTAAAATGGCAGGCCAGTAAAACATCCTGTATTTTATTTAAGACATAATGACCCTGGGGGGCGATCGCGGTAATTTTGAACGTTTGAAGCAAAGCTAATCCAAATCAAAACCAAAGTCAAAACGTTATTTTTGACATATTTCGTACCGCGCTAATCACTATAACGGAAACGATTTAGATCTATTTTGGAAAATACGTTGATCGAACGTTGCTGGATCGCATCATCTTTGACAGCGCTTTCAAACTAACGTTTTTAATTCAGTTTGTGTCGAGAGACTTCTTATTGTTTCCTGAGCCGTTTTAATAGCTGAAAATTGCTTTGATCATTTAGAAAGTGCGTATGATGTAGATGTGGCTGAAAGCCGAACATCAACCCGCAGAAAAAAATAATTAAGGAAACTTTCTGAAACAGTATCGTTTTTCTATGGATCTTTTTACGGAATTAGTGGAAATGCAAAGACCTTGTATAGCTGCTCTCGTGCTGATGGTCCAGATGTAGAGTCAAAATTAGTGTTAGTAGTATCTACAACCCAAGCTACATACATCATCATTAAATACTGACTGCTGATCATCCCGCGTTAACTCTACTGGCGCACTATATATAATACATCTTTCAGGTTCTGATAGCTCTGTTTTATGCGATGGGTTCGTACCCGACGGTGGTTGGAGATAATAAGGACCATCCAGTGTCCCAATCAACTAAGCAAGCAAGGCTGTAACGGAAGTAACAGCGGCGACTTTGGCGCCTGAGGCTTATTCTTCCTGATACGTTCAATGAATATAATAATTAATGTTTTTATTGTTTAATGTTTTCTTTTATTCAGAATGAATTTAAATTTTCAAGTAAATAAGTGCCTTTATTTGTGAGTGTGATTTATTATTATAATTTAGTTAACATAAATGAATCTCTGTATCTTTTCAGTATCATAATCTGTATTTTTTTTTGTGTGTACGATATTATATTTATAAAAAAGTGCCTTGAAATGTGTCATACCATATTTTCATTTATTATTTGCAGTATGTAGTCAATATTGTTTAATTTTTTGTATTTTCCTAGAAATTGTTATGGACATGCGGGAAAATAAACATTAATGTTGGGTCAATGTAATTTTTAACATTCCGAAGTCCATCACGAAACCTTAAGTTTTTCTATGACCGTCTGCTATTAGTTATAATCTCACAAGCTTATAATGTTTTACTAAATTATGAATAACATCCTGATTTGTAAACCTTAAAAAAACTCCGTAAGCTCCGTAACAAATGTTTTAGTTCCGCTAACTAGATGACGTTGAATCGGTTTGGGTTCTGACCGTGTCAGATAAATTTGGAAAGAAGTACCTAAGGTCCGGAAACAGTTAATTTATAGTTTATTTATTTTTATCCTAGGAAATGATGAACTGCAGGCACTAAAGATGTTCATTCCAAATATTTCAGATAAATTATTGATGAAGATAAATAGTTTAAGAACTTAAGTTATAAATAACCTTAAAGTTAGATACTTTGGTCCACTCTTTGGGCAGTCTTACTGGTCCTTCTTTACTCAGTGCGTCAGCGCACTCATGCCAAAGGCGAACCGACGTAGCCCGTCCCTCTTTAGATCGAAGTCTACCGAGGGCTAATTCTTTATTGGCCTCGGCAAACTCCATCAACAACTGAAGCTGCTGTAGGGTGGTACGGCGTCCACCGTCCATTTTATTTGAAAAGCACAAAGCTGGGCAATATATTACTTATTATTACATATTACAATATCAAGGACGATCAGTGTCTTGTGAACACTAAGTTTTCTTCTCTAATAAGTACACTTATTGTTAATATCTCCATTATGAACAAAAACAATACTTACTTGCCTTAATATTGCTACTTAAGTTCTTTTTGGTTAAAAAAAACGGGTTGCACTCCGGGAGTGCCGACAGAAGTGAAAACTTATTTTGGCGCGTTAGAGTTTAGTAATAAATCACTTCAAAATCAGTAATTATGGCGACTGCCAATCAAATACTGAACGAACACAGATGATGCAATATTTATTGTTCAGAATGTTGATAATATATCAATACACTCAGTAAACTTCTCCATAAAAAAGTAGACTGTAAACATGTGAATTAAGGTTTATAATCAAATGGGGCGAGCGCGGCAGCCGGCTGCGTCTATATCAAAGAACCCAACTCAGTAAACTTCTTCATACAAAAGTAGAATGTAAACATGTGAATTAAGGTTTATAATCAAATGGGGTGAGCGCAGCAGCCGGCTGCGTCTCGCCCCAGACGGTAACGGCGTCGCGAATCCAGAGGTTTTACCTCATCTAAAAATATGCGTACCGCGCTAAAAGAAGTTTTCACTTCAAAAATGAATTAAAAGATAATGGTACGCGATAAATACCCGTTAACTAAAAAAACAATATCAATTTCGTTTTGGACAATCATAGTGTTTGCAATCCGAGTTGACAATATTTTGACATAAGTACAAAATACTAGCAGCTTCGCTCGCGACCTCGACCGCACGTTGTAGTTTAATGTAAAATCATTTTTTCATCATCTACAGCCTGAATCTTCGACTTCTTATCGTGTCACTAGTTATTTTGAACCAGTGTGGTGTAAGGATCAAAGTGCGCCTCAGAGGCTCTTTCCGTGCAATGTTCACCTCCTGGGTATTATAAAGAAACTTAGGCCACCCTATGTTTGTAGGTACCATGCGCCACGATCCTGTGTTAATTTTGTCCATTCGCGGCCTACGATTTTGACTAATGTTCCATATAACGGACGACAGACGTTCCATGATCTAGTTCTCTGCCAACATTTAGTGGGTACACACTCCACCTGACAGCATGGAAGCCAGCTGCTGCCTATGAAACAGGCTACCGCTGCCTCACAGGTCAAAATACGCTTAGAGCAGACAAATCAGCGTAATAAAAATTGTATTAGACTGCAGGAATTTGACGATTCGCGCATATTGCTAGCTGCCGCAAGTTACATAAGCCCTATGGGAGGGCAAATCAACAGTAGAGGGTTCGACGTCAAACCGTTAAAACATACACACAAACAAACTTAACCGCTTTTTATTATAGTGTAAATATTAAAAATAATCACACTCAATCGATCAACGATAACAAGAGGATCACAGATGCCATAACCAAAAGAAGAACAAAAAGTTTAATAGGTTTTATTATTGTCGTTGTAAACTCTAACGTTTCATGTTTGGTTCTATTTTGGATAATTCAACGATTAAACCGTTCATAAAAAATAGCGCGGTTCCATTTTGACATCCAGATTAACCAAATCAGAACCTCATTAGAATCGCTGCCAATATATTTCCGTTCAATGGTAAATACGTTGGCAAACAGCGCGATCGCCCTACTGTTTCTATTGTTTCTCCGGACTTACCAAAATTTCGTAAAATACAAACATTCGTTCTAAGGACCTTGTTTTTATTTACGAGTATCTTTCCACTTCTCAACTAACCCTTATTTATATGTAAATAGCTGTTGCCCGAGGCTTCGCACGTGTGGTACCTCCATAAAAAGTTGCCTATGTCCACAAGATACAATGTATCTACGTACCAAATTTTATTAAGATCCCATTAGCCGTTTGGCCGTGAAAAGGAACAGACAGCCAGACAAACAGACAGAGACACTTTTGAGAAATTACCTTCAGATAAGTACTATACCTATTATATTATTTGCTAAACTAAGGGGCGGTATGTAACAACCCCCCTTAGAATAAAGATTGGACTTTTGTGCCTGATCTTTGGGAATGCGACGGTAATGAAATATTTTCGACGCTGTTATTTCTCGTCGTTCGTTATGCTGAAAGACGTTTGGTATAAGGCACTCAGTGGAATCGCAACATATTAGTCGGGTGATCTTCGGGACTGGACTGGACATTTGATGGTACATCTTACGTCGTCTGCTAGAAACAACGCGTGACCAGCCCTTGAGCTGGCACTTATAAGGCCCAGCGTATAAGCATTGGGAGTCAACGTAGCAATGCCACCAGTGTCTTGAAGATACTGGCCTCTGGCAGTGATCTAGATCAGTTGAGCTATCTATAGCTCAAATAACTTGTATAAATTTTGTAACGTTCAGATGGCTCACATCATACATCGAAAATCGTGCTCAGAAGGTAGTAGTCAATGGCTTCTGTTCTTCCAATTGGACCTGTGTTCCCTCTGGTGTATCCCAAGCATAGTTATTTACTACTGGAAGATCTAACTAGGTTTGAACAATACCTATTGCCTACAAAACAAGTTAGATCTCTAAGTGTTTCACTATTACACTCACCCGCAAGCTAAAACCCACTAATATCACCTACCTGTTGAAAGGAATCCCCTTAAGGAAGTAGATGAAATACAGGACTCTAAGCCGTCCTTTGACACACGCATCGACAATGTTTAAAAGCAAATAATGTACTAGGTTTTGTCATGAGAGTTATCTCACAGTACACCTGCAGGTAGTAAACATATTATATTGTGTCTATGTGCGTAATATCATCGAGTACTGTTCTCAGGAACCGACAGTATGATATTTATATAAAATGAATGGAGTACCTACATCCACTCTGCCATTATTTATTTTTATTATTAGGGTCAGAGCCCGAAATATTATTTTACTTCCTACCCTGTCCAGGGCCGGTGCTGATTCTGTTAACTGGGAAGGGTTGGGAGTACGATGAAGACTTAGATTATTTAGATCCCATAATTAAGGATAAGATGTTACTTTAAGTTAGATCTGATAACTAAAACGACCTATAGATAGCTTAATCAATGATGTGGATAACAATACAGAATGTTATCCCAATTTTATTGACACTGGTTTCATTCAAGCATTATTTTGACGACCCTGCTCAATTCAACTGACACTGTTTCGACACGTTTAGAGAAATTTGCCGCCCATCGCGAATCGCGAACGTGAGCGAAGAATCTCTGAATGTTTATGTTTGAAGTGTGGGCTAGGAAGTCTAGTATAAGTTTCTAACCTGTATAGCTTGACATAAGTTATGTCATATAATCTTATGTCGTTATATTTTCTTAAAACTATAAATACCTTGTGGTCGCCCCCTGGTCCAAATTCGACCATAATTAATTAATAATTAATGTATTTTTTATGCATAATTTTTAAAAAATATTTTGTATTCTGCATTCCTTCTCTATATAAACTATAAGTGTGCGAAATTTCATACTCCTCCGTCCGCGCAATTTTCGTAAAAAGGGGTACAAAGTTTTTATTTCACGTATTAATAATAATAGATTATTGACTTTTAAATCCTTTTTGACATGACCCAATAAAGTTGATGAACTTGAGTAATTTATTGGTTGATGTACTGTCATGTTATAAATTCACGGGACAAATGTTTGTATGATCTGCAAGTGCTTGTCTCGGGTCTAGGTGTTTGTCTAAGAATAATATGTAATTTATTTACTTAAAATATTTAAGTAGTATGTATAATCAGTCAGGTACCTATAACACAAGCTCTGCTTACTTTGGGGTCCGATGATCCTGTGTGAAGTGTCTGAAAAAAAAAATATAAAAAATTGTATGAATAAATAAATGAAAAAAATATTTGTTTCATTAATCGAACCAGTGTCCGTGCCTTTGTCTATAAGTAGTTAATCTTCTATCTTTCTCTATATCTATAAAAGGCGATGTGTGTATGTATGTTCCCTATAGACTCCCGATCCCGATATGGACCGGATTTAGTACCGATTTTAAAGATTTTTTTAGGAAATCTTCAGGTTGGCCTAGCACCTGATCCTGTGAAGTTTGGTAGCGAACGGATTAACAAAACATTTTTTTTGGTTTGGATATAGATTGTGTTTTAGGAACGGACATACTACTTTTTAACGGGCTACTTTTTATGTATGTACTATGCGTGTTAAGCTGCAGGCAGAAGCTAGTATAATTATAATACGTGAGTAAGCCCCGTGTTTCCCAAATTGTTTATTACAACTCTCGAATATTTTTAATGTAAAATGTGTTCCTTTCCAATACTTATGCTTGAATCTGAGATAAAGCTAGATATTAAAAATTAAGAAGAAGAAGCATTCAATTCAATTCAATAAATCTTTATTCAATAAAATCACAAGGACCACTTTGAATCGTCTTCTTACATGCTAGTGAATCTAGGTGCCGGTTCCTCCTAACCCCAGTTCAAGAAGAATCCGGCAAGCAACTTTTCTGGTCTTAACACTTTTTTGTATGATCCTTGACAATTTGACGATTTGAATTGGCCGACTTGACGACCGCTGTGGCGCAGGTCTAAGGTCCGGTTGAGACGCAGAATGTTGCGGGTTCGATTCCCGCCACGGGACAAATGTTTGTATGATCTGCAAGCAGGTATTTGTCTGAGGTATGGGTGTTTATATGTATAATATGTATGTATTTACAAAAAAAAGTATATAAGTAGTATATCAGTCATGTGGTATGTACCCATAACACAAGCGCTGAATACCATGGGGCAAGATGATTAAAAAAATTTTTTTTAATACGGATGCCGAGTCGAGTTGGAGCAGATTCATCCCAATCATTTTTTGTCATCTAAATAATCAGATATTTTATAATATGCTTTAATATGCAGTTTCTGTATCATTACCTTTTTTAAATTTGCCAATCGACAAATCTAACACGTCGCTTGGGACCTTGTTATAGAAGCGTACACATTGCCCTATATAAAGACTTATTAACTTTAGCGAGCCTAAGAATTACTTGCATTGCATGAACTAAACACATACGAGTATGCGTAATTAATTCACTTAGCATTCAAACAAAAAACGGTAAGTAATACCTAACCGAATAGGTTAAAATTTGCCTGATGCATACTGAAATGGTTTTTTTTTTATTTACAAAAATTTCGTTTATTACTATGATCGCATACTTGAAAATAATTCGCGATATTAGTAATAATAGAAAAACTTAAATGTAGATTAATATACAATTACTTATAGATAAAAAACAGTATTCAGTTCACTGACCCCAGGTAAAGTGCCCAAAAGACTGGCAACGTGACCTCATTGAATAGCCATACTAATCCTTTGTCAAAGGTAAGCATGTAACTAAGTATTATTTACACTGTATTTCAAAAAGAAAATAAATTGGAATGCCTAATTATGCTTAAACGACTATTTTTAACAACATTATAAAATATAACAGTAATGATTTCTCCTGAACCGCCACGTAATGAAAAATGTAATTAGGTAAGTTTAAACTGCTAACAAGGTACTAAATCAAATCACCGCCGTCAAGCGTTAAATGTACCGTACTTCACAAACAACAACAAAATGTCGCCTTGGACCGTGAAAATGTATGAAACTTTAAAATCAATTAATAAATAATACCGGACATTTCACACAGCAGCATCTGGCCCCAAAGTAAGCAGAGCTTACAGAGAAAGAAGAAAACTGAGTTGTGTCCAGTGGGTCTGCTCGGCTAAACGATAAACGACATAACGGGTCAATACAATCCTCATAAAAACCCTACTTTTAGTTGCATCAGTTCGACTCGTTTTTATCAAAAGAACGACTCTAGGATTGACGAATAATCAGAGCTTATGATATGTGTGATACACATGACTGATTTACTATTTTTTAAATACCCGAGACAATTAATTGCAGATCATACAAACATTTGTCCTGCGGCGGGGAGCGAACCCGCAACCTTCTGCGTCTCAGCAGTGCTTTAGCCCACAGCCCACAGGTCGTCTTATAGTCCTAAAGCGCCATAAAAGTGCTCAAAAGAACGCGAAACTTAGACCGAAAAAATATCAAGTTCAGTGAAATAATACATAATATGTATTCTAAAGCGCCATCTTGAAATTGACATAATTATGTCAATTTCAAGATGGCGCTTTAGAACTTGATGACACGTGAATGAACACTGGTTTTTATGCTTATCCTTGATTTATCGTTTGTCATTTCATGAAGTAACATAGCTCTGCTAATTAAATATTTTTTACTCTTTTTATTGGATGTTTTATTCAGTAATCTTAGCGGAATTTTAATAATATATAATAATATAATAAACTTTATTTGGAACAGATAACAACAGGTACATAAACATTAAGAGTCGATGACATCTGCAGAAGTGTGAAACTGTGTCGCAGACATCAACGCAATCCTCCGAGAAAATATACAAAGTTCCTTAACATTATACATTGACAACATGTAGTTAGGTAAAGTAGGGAAGGCAGGGTGTGTTTGTGTAAGTGTGTGTGTGTGGGTGTGTTTGTTAAGGTGTGTGTGTGGGTGTGTGTGTATGCGTTCGTGTTCATGTGTTACTTAAGAGGAACCAATATGTCTTCCGTATCAGTATAGGTTAGTGTCTGAAGCCATTCGTGGGTTTTAGATTTACATTTGATAAAAGGAAGGGAATAAATATTAAAGTGTTTATTTATTATGTTGTAAAGAAACGAACTGATAAAGTAATAATGTCGACTCGCAATTGTTGTGCGGCTTTCAATCTTGCAGACTCTTGCTAATGAATAAATTGTGACTTCATGGGACAAGTATGGACAATTGAATTATATGTGTATTATGGTGCAATGTGATTTGAACGACAAGAAAATTCTAGACAGCCATTCCGCGATGACGTTTAGAGTTGACAATTGACCATCGACTAGGACTTTATTAACAAATTTGTATTGACTAATTGACTATAAACAGATATAATCACTTGACATTGGCAAATTGACATTATAATGTCACATGCCATTAACAAATAAGAAGAAGAAAACTTATTCTTGTCCACCCACATCATCATAGTCTACTGTACAGTCAACCCAACAAATACCTACCTACTGACGGCTGCCAGTTAAAATAATAATATTAATAACGGACATTTCACACAGCATCATCTGGCCCCAAAGTATGCAGATCTAGTGTTATGGGTACCACATGACTGATATACTACTAATATACAATTTTTTTTGTAAATACATACATATTATACATAAAAACACCCAGACCCGAGACATACTTGCAGATCATACAAACATTTGTCCCGCGGTGGGAATCGAACCCGCAACCTTTGCGTCTCAGCCGGACCTAAGCCTACTGCGCCACAGAGGTCGTCAAATACTATTGATGAATTGGTGTCTCGGAAGATTGATGTTGATTGTTGTGTGTAACACACAAGCTGTCATATGAATAAAAACCAACGTATCTATGTACGTAATACTGCTGATCACTGAAATTGTAACTGCAACCAGTCAAAACTGGTTTCAGTTATAATAAAACTAATGTTTGAACCAATGCATATTGCTAATCAGTTTGTAGACATAATTATTTTAAAACTTCGTGAGTTGTACTAATCATTTTGATAAACACGGGATTTGCTGACGTATTATGGTGTCGATAGAGGCACCGACACTGTTTCGATCCATCTAGAGAATCTTCATCAGGGTGAGTTCGATCCGCAGTCCTCTCGGTATCGCTTGTGCTCACAGTTCAAAATAATACGCGTGTAAAACCCGGATTATCAAAATGTAGACCTAATTATTTATAATAATAATAAATAATAAATAATGCCGAGCATTTCACACAGCATCATCAGGCCCCAAAGTAAGCAGAGCTTGTGTTATGGGTACCTACCACATGACTGATATACTACTTATACCTTACATACTTACATATTTTTTTAAATACATACATTTTATACATAGAAACATCCAGACCCGAAATACTTGCAGATCATGCAGATATTTGTCTTGCGGCGGGAATCGGACCCGCAACCTTCTGCATCTCAGCCGGAACCTTGCCGCACTGCGCCACAGAGGTCGTTTATAGCCCTAAACTGAGCGCTGATGCAAAGTCCTTGTTTATAGAAAGTCTGAACTTATCCTAAGTTCGTAATATAAAATACCTCTGTGCCGCAGTGCGTACAGTATAAGACGCAGAAGGTTGTGTGTTCGATTCCCGCAGCGGGATAAATTTATGTATGATCTGCAAATATTTGTTTTAGTTCTGGGTGTATTTCTACGTATAAAACGTAAGTATTTACATTGCTTATTTACATTATTAGTATGACTATTCAACGAGGTAACATTGCCAGCCTTATGGGTACTTTACCGCGGTCAGTGAACTGAATTCTGTTATCTATTAGTAATTGTAAATTATTCTGTACATTTCAGTAATTCAATTTATTATATATAGTACTAGCTGTTGCCCACGACTTCGTCCGCATTTTCTTTTGAAAGAATTGTAGCTTAAATCCTGGGAAAAGCCCTAGGATGCAATTTATTTCCTTGCTCAACTATAAGGTTCAAACCAATCACACCCAAGAACGATTAAAAAGTTTTTATAAAAACATTCACACCCCATTTTACTCCTTTATGAGAGTTATTTTGAAAAATCCTGAAACAAGTCCATTTATTTTGCATTTTAAGTATCCAAACCAAGTTTCTAAGAAATCACACCACCTGTTAAAAAGTTCCTATACAAACGTTGACACCCTATTTTACCCCATTGTTAGGCTATTTTTAAAAATCCTGAAACACGTGTCCATTTATTTGGCGTTTTATTCATTTATATCAAGTTTCAAACAAATCTAACCACGCGTTAAAAAAATTTCACACATTCGATGTCACCCCATTTTACACTCTTAGAGGTTGAATTTGTTAAAATCCCGCCCAGTTTTGCTGTAAAACGAAGCTACCTTCCAAATTTCAGTTCTAGCTTCTAGTCAAGTTAAGCTCTTTTTTTAGGTACAGATTAGGAATAAGATTAATTGAAAAATAAGGGTTGAATTGTTTGGTTATTGATTTGTATTGTCAGTATCTAATGGCAAAGTTATTAATAAAATCATTATATAAAATATAATATGTTATAATTATTTTATTATTATTTATGAATAGAAATGCCGGCAAAAACATTTTTGAGTCTTCTTTTAGGGTTCTAAAGTCCACAAGCAATCCATAAGTAGGTAGTTTCTCCATGTCAGTCTGTCCGTTGTAGCATTACAATCCCCATTTATTAAAAAAAAAGGATTATTAAGCTGCAATTAATATGCAATTAAATAAAAAAAACTGTAATATTTAAGAGTTAGAGAGAGAAGAAGAGTTCTGCTAGTTTAAGAGATTATGAGTTTTTTTCACTTTGGCTTTCACTCTATAAGGTTGTCGTGATAAGGTAGGTATGACTAACCGGAGTTCCACACGTCGTTTCAAGTTTTAAATTTTATCTCCGTCCCTGGTATATTCTGATGAGTAGGGACGTCCTCT
Organism: Lampropteryx suffumata; assembly: GCA_948098915.1. Taxonomy (NCBI): domain Eukaryota; kingdom Metazoa; phylum Arthropoda; class Insecta; order Lepidoptera; family Geometridae; genus Lampropteryx; species Lampropteryx suffumata. The sequence continues at coordinate 23,826,560 of OX402544.1, forward strand.
TTTCTGCACTGTTAGGTACTCATACACCATTTGCCCATTAATAGATATTAATTTATAGTGTTTCTCTGTTGAGAACTGGATCCGACTCCATATTACCTGTCCTGTAAGTATTATTTTTATAATATTTTCTGCTTAGCAACTTGATCTCACCGCCATATTTTTCAGCCTCCTCTATCTTTTTTCTTCTGCGCATTCTCGCGCATTTTAAAACTATCTCCTCGGATTTTGAATTTCAAGTTTTAGCTAGACAGTGTTGTGAAAGTTTCCATTGTAATATTAGCAGACCTCTCGCTAATTTGAGAATTTATGAAATATATAATAGCTTCCTTCAACCTTTCAATTTTGATAAATAAAATATAAAAAAAGGTCTTACAATGAAAAGTTATTAATATAATAAACAGCGTAAATATGGTAGAAATTTGTGATGGTGGTCAGACTAAACTGCTCGGAGACTCCGTACAAAATAAAGCATACGAAATAAATTATAAAACCATAAATATGGTTAAATGGCGTGTTTAGGTGGAGCAGTATAGTCCGTTACATATCCTCATGTAAGTAAAATAATATAATATGTACATAAAGAGCGTTTACGAGCTAAATAGAAAATAAAGATATTACACCGTCTGTCCACCTATAATCAGAGTCGCATATGCTGACTACACTCGAGAGCAATGAAACTTAAAGAATCCTATAAATCTTGGAAACTAAGAATGCTAGCCTAATTAAATAAATTGTGTTTAATAGACAATATAAACTATTTTTTTTTACTAAAAATTACATAAAGGTAAAAAACTGTTGATTTTGCCAATAAACATATATAGAAAACATGACAATTTTTTAACAATTAAATGACTTTGTATTGCTTCCTCGTGCTTCCATTACTGTGTTTACAGCTCAGCAGCTACAGGTCTACAGCTTCGAGTCTATCCGCCCAACGATATTTGAGACGACCAACCGGGCGATGACCAAGTGCTCGGCCCAAGTATGCTCATACATACTTGCAGATCATACAAACATTTGTCGTGCGGCGGGAATCGAACCCGCAACCTTCTGCGTCATATCCGGACCTTAGCCAACCGCGCCACTGAGGTCGTTAATGTTTATCTCGTCACGGTAGTCTGGCGCTGTCTACAACCAGCGTTATTTCGCACTGTGTGAGTAGTATAGACCTGAGACTGCCTTTTTGCAATCGTAGACTTGGTTACTACAGGGTAGGTAATATACACATAAGTAGTCTTTTTATTTAAGTGTTTATCCTGTTGATTGTGTACCTGCTATGTTACTTGTATCTGTGTCTGTCAAAATAAATATTATTCAATTAATTTCATTAGGTGTAGGCGCATGCACATTCTTCATAAGCCAAGTCCGAAAAAAACAGATTTGAATGTAATTCACTACTGACACAGTAATCAAGCATAGTATAATACCTACCTACTACTACATTATGTGCTTCTAAATAAGTAGGTATCTACCTATCTACCGACTTATTACAGTGTACGCGCATCGAACCGACCGCGCCTACAGAATTTGGTCAAGACAATGTCGAATCAAACAGTCTCTTCTGGCAGATGAATTCAAGTGTAACAGATTATTCGGTGGAATCCTTTCTTAGCGGGATTCGACCGCCACGTACTTACTACTTACATGTTCACCCACAGACCTAGGATATATAGACGGATTGTCGCTATCAACCATAGTGAAGCCACCATTTTATGCATGTGCGCATTTTGAGTATTGCCATAATGTTAAATGGTTCCTTATAATTGGGTAAATTTGTATAAATGAGTAAAATATTGTGGTTGTTGATTCATAAACAAATCAATTATTATGTTGTGCACTACTCCAATTAGTGGTGCACATCTAATTACGGTATTTTTTTAGTAACATTCTCGATCAGGATTCACTTTTTTTTTTGCAGTTAACGGGTATTTTCGCGTATTATCTTTGAATTTATGTCCGAAATTTCAGTTATGTTGCAAAAACCGTGGTCGCGGGCTGACTGGTTGCATATGAAGTAGATCCATCCTGTAGAACCATCGCTCTTTATGCAAGCGTGTATTTTGTGTTCCGAATAACCTAAAAACTTACGATTTATATTTTATAAAATGGTGTTTTTTGAAGAACCTACAAGTGACAAGTGATTTTATGACACTTTTTTTTGGTTTTACTGTTATTTTAACAACTTTTTACCGCACAGAAGGACACAGAACATAGTATTTTTTACTGAATGGCAGTGTGAATTGTACTAAGAGCAAGGATGAGTCGGGTTGGGATGAGTGTGCGCGTGTATTTACATAAAGTAGCACGATTTAATGGCTTCACTTTGGTTGATAGCGGCAATCCGTCTATATAGCCTAGGTCTGTGTGTTCACCATGGAACGTGTTTTTGTTTACTGAAACTAACAACTGAGTTAGTACTGCTGAATACACGCCTTCAAGGTGGGAAAATTAGCGAAAGGTACGCCTCGATATAGGTAGATTGTTTACCCGTCTATTTGGACCTAATAAATGGTGTTTATAATGTAAGAATTGTTTTAGATTCTACTACTAAATCTATACCTATAAAAGCGCTTAACCTGACTGACTGATTCATCATTGCCGAGCCGATACCGCTGAAGCTAGAAAGCTGAAATTTGGAAGGTCCTTTTACAGGAAAACCACCCCACTTAGGCGGGAATTTTTGAAATTCAACCCCTAAAAAGGTGAAGAGGAGTGAAAACGAATGTATTAAACTTTTTAACGCGTGGTGAGATTTGCTTGAAACTTGATAAGAATAAATAATATGCAAAGTAAATTGACACGTGTTTTAGGATTTTTCGAAATAACCCGTAACAAAGGGGTAAATGGGGTGACAAGTAAGTAAGTAAGCAAGTAAATGGGTGGTGGTGTGATTTCTTAGAAACTTAGTTTGGATACTTAAAATGCAAAATTAATGGACACGTGTTTCAGGATTTTTCAAAATAATCCTCATAAATGAGGTGTGAATTTTTGTATGGAAACTTTTTAATGGGTGGTCAGGAGATAAATTGCATCCTGGAGAAGGATTAAAGCTACAGCTTCCTTTCAAAAAAAAAATGCGGACGAAGTCGCGAGCAAGTATAATTATAAAACTACTTTGTACAAAACTGAGGTAACTGAGGAGATTATATTCATTGTAGTAAAGTAGGTAATATTTTAATTTTTCAATCTTTTTTGTTTAAAGTATGTATTCACTCTGTTTGTCTTTCACGAGTTTGTATTGTCATATTGTTTATCTATATATTAATACGTGAAGCAAAAACTTTGTATCCCTTTTTACAAAAATTGCGCGAACGGAGGAGAATGAAATTTCACACACTTATAGTTTATATGGAGGAGTGCAGAATGCAATTTTTTTTTAATTATGCATAAAAAATACATTATTATTAATTATGGTAATGATATCTAATGATAAATATTGAGATGATCACGACATCTTTGACGGAGCTTGGGTTTAATTAGCTCAAAACCGAGATGACTGGATCAAGGGGAGGCCCCCTTGATCTCCTCCTTTGCCCAGTAGTGGGACACAATTGGCTAACCGTAATCGTAATAAATATTGTTTGCCGTATTGTAACACATACTTCTAAGATAATTAATAAAAATTTAGTTAATGTTATTATTGTTGTGTCATAATTTTCGTACCTACTCAGTTTTACGATTAAACGCACGGGCCCAAGCTAAGTAAGTTCAAAGTTTCTTCATCCCGAAGATCAGACAGCAGGAATTTCCTCACAATTCTGCAGTTGTTCAATTTAAAAGCCTTCTGGGGAAGATCATAAATATGTTTTAAGAGATTTAACCGGTCAAGGGATTGAAATAGTTGTTTTTGTTCCTTTAGAAGACAAGATCGGACTATGGAGACATTCTGAAGACGCGGATTATTTAATTCTTTAATTCAACATGTTTCACTAGAGGGAAGCGATCCCTAGACACTGGCGGCATTGCCACGTTGAATGACTAACATTGCCATACGCTGGGTACGATGAGAGCCAGCTCATGGGTCACACAATGATTCTTAAAGAGTCACCGTAATTTTTTTTTTTTTATTCTGTGGCTTGTTTTCCCCACGGGCCCAGGGTCTCGATTCCAAAAGGCTCAAATATACCTAATACAACTCACAAAGAAAGAAAGAACGAAAGAAAGAAAAATATTTTATTTGCAACGGTACACAAGGAACCGAGCGACACACAGACATATTAAAAACAAAAAATACACAGAAAAAATAAAATAAAAGCAGCTTAGAGAAACAATATTAAGAAAAACGTTCTATATTGTATGTTGTGTCCTTCAATCTCAAAGGTTGATAGGTGATACACCTTATGTTATTTCGAGAAAATTTGAGGTGACAATGAAGAAGTATTTTATTAGTAAGTACTACATTACTATGGCATAGGCTTGGATTCGAATTGAGCACCCTCAATATTTACAAACTCGATGTTTCTGTATCTATAACACTATCAATGTTTCCGTTGAAATCCGCGATTCTTTGTAATATAATGGTTATAAACTTCTTCTTTTCGTGTCATTAGTTATTTCTAACCAGTGTGGTGAAAGGATTAAAGTGCGCCTCAGAGGCTCCTTTCGTGCACTTAGGTAAGCCTTAATGTAAGCTCTCGACCTTGCCGACAGGACCCGCGGGTAAGACGAATCAGTACATGCGGCGTCGGTTCGGTTGCAGGTGCATAACGGCTGGCAGCCGGGCTTGTTTCAAGTTTTCCTTCTCTATTGCTAACTCTTCTGTTAGTCAGCAAGGGGACTAATCCCCAATATTTTAAAGACTATCGCTGTCGTCTCCATTATCAGTCGCCAAGCAGCACTCATCTGGGATCAGTTCCACGTAGAAATCCTCACTCTAAGTGTTATAGGTTATTATAATTCAGCGAAAATTACCAACTCGATTTTACAGTCGGATGCGGGTGCTGAGCCATTTTTGATGATCCTCAGCTGATCGTTATAGAGTACAGCGGATGGTTAAAGTAAAAAAACTTATCAAATAAAATTTATTTTTGTAAAAAATCATCTGAACATAACAAGACAAGACACATGACTTTTATAAACTAATTTACGTATACTACTCTGTCAAGAAAGTACCGGGAAACAAAAACACAAAATGTTATTATTAATAAGTTATTTATCCAAATTTATTTTATCGCCTTCAAAGTATGCTCATTCGGGAACGATACGCCAACAAATAATCCAATCATCAAAACATTTTTTAAACTTTTTTTCCGGATTTGAGTTCACTTCTCGTCGCGAATTCTACATTCTACTACGACTCGACGTAATTTTCATACGTTTAATGCAAGTGAACTTATAAACTATGAACTCCACGAAAAAAGTTATAGGACATAAAATACTCATATCGACATGTAAAAACATATATTTAATTCAGCACTTGTTTTATTTTATGTTCTTCGGTACATGACTTGAGGCTCTACATTTTGATATCAGCTCCTCGGAGCGGCGGACAGGCGCCGGCGGCCCCGTCACTGACGTTAGTCTAAGCTGAAAACTAGGCTAGTTTAGGCGATTCGTAAGAATTCATGTTATTCTTACAAATCGAGATCGAATACGGCAGATATTTGTTGGTTTGCTAATCGACAACGTTTTTTCAGTGTTGTACCTACCGATCTTGTCGCGTGACGTAGCGTTTATTATGGTTATGGTCGGCGCCTTCCCGCTTCGCTTCAGCCGTTCGAGCACGACAGTCGACCGCCACGGTGTCGCTGGCTCACTCTCTACTCTACAGCGCACTCGCCTGCTGCGCTGTCGTTAGTCAGTCCCACGTCCCACCCGCTCGTTCATTGCCGACTTGACCGCAAGAGTGAATACACGTTACTCCTTGCCGGCGCGTCACTTAAACTTTTCAAAGTGAACTAACACGCGAAAGGCACATAGCGGCCTGTTTAGGCGATCGCGATTTTTCACTCGACGAAAACTGCACGATTATCAAACGATTTCTTATTAAAATAAATAACCTTTAATTTATTTTGTGACGATACCGAATATTTCATCAAACGTGGACAAGAGAGGAGGCGAAAATGTCGAAGAAACATCTCCACAACCAAGCTGCGATACCGTTAGCTCCGGCGGTATTTAAGGTAAGTTTAGCTCTTTTTGGTTCAATACAAATGCGAATTTTGTATATTTTTTTCAGCAGAATGATAACTCGAACGGAAGTGTGTTGTTTGTTTGCCATCAAAAAGTTTTTAACTGAGAGCAGATTATTAAACGCAATAAAAATGCTTTGCGATAAAGTTATGTGAAAGTTAGCGTGCAGTTATTTTTCATTGAGTCCGTTAGAAGCCCGGTATTGCGCAAACTGTATAGCAAATTATATACTAACGCGTGCATGCATACTACAGTGCATAGGTACTTATTTTTGAAACTCTAGTATGTTAGAACATTTCTCAGTAAACTAAACTCTTCCTATACTTATTTCTTTATAAATAGGTAAATACCTACCTACTAACGACTTACAATGAAATTCTAATAAATTCTTCGCATGAGTTTCTTTACACCTACTGAATGGAATGCAGTGAATAATTGCTAACATAAATCCTATTACAAGCTACCTAGCAGAACCATCGACTGACGGCTGTTCTTGGTAGGTAAGGTAGTACATCGACGCTTTGCGACTTAGCTAGGTAAACATGCAACCTTCAACACTTACGTAATTTGCTAAAAAATACGTAATCAGCATAAAAATTGATTTAAACATTTTCAGTAAGTATTTAGTTATTCAACTGTTTCGTTACATTATTATAAAATTGGTTTTACGATAGTACTACACTCTTATTCTAACATAGCTTTCTTAATAACCACTTGTTTATATACCTACGTAGGTAGTACATAGAGTAGCATTCAAAAAAATATTTATATTTTTTATTTAAATAGGTAGGTATATAGGTACTTATGCACACACATAAGGTACTTCTTAACCAATTTTATATTTTTATGCTCGTTCGACTAATGTTCATTAAGTAGGTACCTAGGTAAATATTTAGTAGCGCTTGTAGGTACCTAGGTATTATGTTCAAAGTATTTTTTATAGGTATACCTAAATACGTGAGTGTGCGTACTTCAGTTGAAATTAATTTGGCTGACGTAGGTAGGTTAATGTATTGCAGCCCACAGTTCTACGAAAGGTAGTACCTATTTATTTATAACCTTCCTACTAACATAGGAAAATTCAAGAGTGTACCTATGTAAGTACATTAAACATAATATTAATCATAATTAGTTACGCACGTATATTATATTATTTAAGTATTACTCAGACCTGATTATATATAATAACTTGTACCTACATGTAGGTAGGTAGTACTAGCTACCTCCCCGTAATGTGGAACTTATCAAAGACAGTACTTTATCGGGCCTAATTATGTACATATGAATCGACATCGGGTTCTGGCATCTTACTTCAATATAGAGATAGAGAATAGCTGTTATACCGAATAGTTGAATACCGATTAATCGCTATTCCCAATGGCGAATAGGCAAACAGCTCGCCATTATTATTCGAAATAAAAAAGGAATATAAAATATTATTTATTTGTTTTCAAATAATAATATCACGTCTTAAACATACCAATAACATAATTGTTAGGTACTTACAAAATCTAAATGAGAAATCTAAAATGTTTCTAAGGTTAAGAATGGGTTCCACATTTTAAGTAAGCTTGCTAAACGATACTTAATTACACCAGCAAGCTCTGTTTATTCAGAAAGACTATTTTCTAAGGCAGGTTTGATTTATGAAGAAAATTGCAACCGACTTGATCCGAGTCGTGCAGAAAAACTGTTTCTTTTCGCCCCTTTTGAATCTAGTTATTTTTAATTTAAAGATTCTTCTAGACAAATATTAGCCGAATATTTAATAATACCAACTATTATTCGGTATTCGAAGAATAAAAAAAAAATATCGAGCAATGCCGAAAATTCAATAATAATGAGTAGGTATTCGCGGCATCTCTACTTGAAAGACCTAGTTAATAGTTTGATAAAAGTAACGTCACAAAGTCGTCTAATGTACTTAGTAGTCCATTATTTGTTATATTATATAAAATAGCTGATCTCATGTATCCATACTTCCGTGTTCAGAACATGTTATAAAACAAAGCCTATCCGCGTCTGTCTGAACGCAATCAATTCAAAAACTTCCCAATGGATTTTCATAAGGTTTTTACAAATGGACGGAGTGATTTAGGAGTGACGGTGGTTTTGGTTTATAATATAATTCCCTAGTGCAAATCCGTGGCGGGTTGTTAGTAATATTATAAACTAGCTACTGCCCGCGGCTTCGCGCGTGGTTCCTACATAAAAAGTAGTCCTTCTCCAAGGTCCCATCTATCACTATACCAAAATTCATCAAAATCGGTTCAGCGGTTTAGTCGTGAAAACGTAACAAACAGACAGACAGTGATACTTTCGCATTTATAGTATTAGTAGGGAATAGTAGGGATTAGAAAGTGTCTGGTCTCTGTCTGGTTGCTTGTTTGTTGCCCGAAGCTTTGCCGCGTGGTACATAAAAAGAAGCCAGGTTCCAGGTTCAAGTATGATATGTCCTTGACGTTCTAATGTCGAAGAATAGAGATGGCAATATATTTAAACAACTCTTTAGCTAGTGAGTGGTTATAGGATAGAACATTAGTATCAAGAGGTCAATTCTATAATAGCACACTACCGAATGCTTTGTCAGTCACCCACTCTACAGAGATATTTAAATATGCTTCTCACTGAACATCCTCTGGCGTCTGTTTGCGGATGGCTGGAAGACGATAGGTAGGTATAAAGATTGTGCCTTACCTACTGTGAGAACGTTTTGTATAAATATATCTATACTGATAATATTATTTATTTACTCATAAGGTATATAAGTAATATATCAGTCATGTGGTACCCATAACACAAGCTCTGCTTACTTTGGGGCCAAATGACGTTGTGTGAAATGTCCGATAATACTTATTTGTTTTATTTATTTATTTATTTAGGCTTGGTATGAGTTTCTATTAACATTTATAGTAAGATTTACATCTTTTAACTCTGAACTATTTATATTAACTTTTATTTTTTTACTGCTGTTTGGTGTTCCTTGTTACAGTATCTGCATTCGATAGTATCTGTAATGTTAAAATAAGGTGTAAACTGAATTGAATTAAATCTGTTGCCATCTCTATTCATTGATAGTAATGAGAAGGACAGATCATATTTAAACAACACGCCAGCTAATAATTATTGAGTTACCTAAATGTTGTGGTAAGATTCGTTAAAATTAGTAAGTATAATTTGTCAGAGCCACAGCTACCCGTTTTATTTCATATTTGGTATTACTAAAACCGATTTCAATAAAGTAATATAACCATCAAAATATCTACCATCCTTCATTTTCCTTCAGGGGGAACACAATAATAATAATATCGAGGCCAACAGTTGTAACCGGAAACGAACACCATACGTCATAGGATATTAAAAGGTTGGAAATAATTATTAACAATTACATAGTTAAAACAAATTAAATATCATAAAATAAAAAAGACGAGAGGTGCCGTGGACACTGGTAGGATCAAAGTTAAAAATGACAATGGTTGACGTCAACACTGACGTCTTATTGTGCTAAATAAATGTATTTTTTTAGCATAAAAAGACGTAGGGTTAAATCAATGTCGGAGCTCAGTATTCAATTATGATGATATTATTTGACATAAGACAATATAATAGTTTATTGAAGCGAAAAGTTTCCATCTTGTTTTGGCAAAATAACAAAAATTACATGCAAAGCCGTGCATGGTAATATTATACCTGTATAACTGATGGAAAAATTACGCTCTTGGATTTTTTATTACCGAGATTGATCTAGAAAGTCAATGAGGTCAACCTCTCACAACTAAACATTAACTCTGGTATGGGAATTTGGCAAGAGTACTAAGACGACACGATGTCCAAAGGCCATGGAGTATTTTTGTAACTTTCCCTGTCGCCGTCTCCAAACTTTCTTGGAAAACAGTAAACAGTGTAATAATATGTAATGTTTTTACTTTTTATATCTATAGGCAATATCTTTAATATGTTTATTTTTTAAATAATACGAATATCGGAATAAACGTGTTCGTAGTTTTTAAAACCTTTAATGTTCCGTAAATACGACAGCTGTTTTGAAAAAATGGCGTCGGTTTTCATAAATTACTAGCTTCTGCCCACGGCTTCGCACGCATAGTATATACATAAAAAGTAGTCCATGTCCGTTCCTAAGATACAATCTAAGTATCCATATCAAGTTTTATTAATGCAAAAAAAAGTTTGTTGATCAGTGGGGCGATTATGGAATTCTGATACTATCAAAACTTTGTTACTAATCGTTTTCAGTTACTATTGATGACTTGGTATTACGGAAGGTTGATGTTGATTGTCATATATGCTGTCATATGAATAGAATCTTCAGATCAATTCAATATGAAGACGGAGCGCGGTAATTAACCAAAATAAAGTCTCAAAACCGTGCTCCTGTGTGTAAGTAAATACCGGCACCCACGCACACACATATACCTAAATCGTGCTCCTTGCTCGTTGAGATTTTGGAGAAATTTATATGGGATCAATTGGAAAGTATACTCATTCACATGGTTTTTTTTTTCAAATCGGTTCATAAATGACGAAGTTTATAACAAACAAAAAAAATAAAACAGAATTGAGAACCTCCTGCTTTTTTTAAAGACGGTTAAAATCAAGTCCTTAATCTAGGTATGTATTAAATAACTATACGATATGGAGTAACATATACAATATTAATAGGGCTCTCGTTGTACAGAAACCTATATTCACACTACACATACCGTCACGGGAATCCATGACCTAAGAATTCTAACAATTCCAAGTCATCATCTTTGTGGTTCTTATGATTATAGTTCGGTATCCGAACAAGTACGAAACGCCAGAAAAAAGAATAACACGTTTAGGCACTAGGAGGAAGGACCTTGAGACTCCCATACGTCCAAGGCTGGTTGTGGCAAGGCTTGGCTCTCGGTTTCAGGCCGTTAGACTTTATAATGCTCTACCAACTGATATAAAGTATATTAACAGTCCTATCACTACATAGTATAAAACAAAGTAGCTTCCCGCTGTCTGTCTGTCCCTATGTATGCTTAGATCTTCAAAACTACGCAACGGATTTTGATGCGGTTTTTTTTTAATAGATAGAGTGATTCAAGAGGAAGGTTCTTATGTATAATACAAGCGTAATATAGAGAGACACTAATAATTTTTGAGTTTTCTGATCACATTAGACATTCTGTAGTATATTTAGTATCAGCATTGCACCCGTGCGAAGCCGGGGCGGGTCGCTAGTCATATTTAAACGAAAAATAAAAACTTTCCGTTGGAGAAGTGTTTCTAAGTTAACGAATTTATGTATGAAAGAGTAACAAACATTTTTTTTGTTTTAAATCAAAATGTATTTATTTGGGAGTACCTATAAACAAAAATATATCAAAAACATGGGAAGAACGATAACATTACGCAGAAGTTAAATGTAACTGTGTCGCGAATGTTAACGCCCACCTCCATACATACAAACTTTCGCGTTTATAATATTAGTAAGGTAAGGATGAATCTCTGAAATTAGCATTGCCATTCAACGTGGCAACGCCGCCTGTGACTTGGGAACGCTGCTTATTTTTGTAAATAAATAATCTCTGAAACAGGTAAAGAATTTCAATATATTTATCAAGTATTTATATTTCAAAATTCATTGATAGCGCAATCTATTTGTTCCTGCATTAGTGCCATTTTGTTATCCATCTAAGAAAACCTATGTAATACTAATTATAGATACGTCGCGTGACCCAAGAGCTGGCTCCTATATGGCTGAGTGTATTAGCATTTCCATTCAACGCGGTAACTCCGCCAGTGACTTGTGGACGCTGCTCTCTGTGATCTAGATCAGTTGAGCTATCTATAGATCGATTTGAACCATAGATAGCCAAACTGTTTCACAAGTATTTTATACTACTATACAAGCATAATATTCAGTTTATTTATTTGTATAATGTAATACACTGTTTCTTTAACAGCCACATGAAATATTATCGAACAGCCATAAAGATTATAATAAAATTGATTAGGTACCTAAGTTTTATATCGTACTATCGGTATTGCGAATATGGACATTAAACCCTACTTATAATATTATATAATGTGAAAAATGGCGTGTACGTTTGTTACTCAACTACTCAACCACATTCATATCTTAACCGAGTTTAATGAAAGCAAGAAAGAAAAGTTTATTTCATCTCTTATGATATCATATAAGTACTTATGAACTAACAAGTAAATAAATTGACAGCAAAATGTCGTCGTCCGTCATTCAGCATGTGTTATAAATAGCGTTTTGAACGCTTTTATAAGGTACTAGCGGCTTCGCACGGGTGCAATGCTGATACTAAATATACCACAGAATGTCTAATGTGATTAGAAACCTCTAAAACTATCAGTGTTTCTCTACTATATTATACATGTATTATACATAAAAACCTTCCTCTTAAATCACTCTATCTATTAAAAAAACCGCATCAAAATTCGTTGCGTAGTTTTAAAGATCTAAGCGTACATATAAGCGTTTTATACTATGTAGTGATGAAAATAATAACGAATATAATGAAGCGTGGTATAGATTTAGATTTACACATGGATTAAAATATATAGTATCTATTAATTTTCATATAACGTGGGCAAAGCGGCGAGCTGCAGCCTTCAGCTAGTAATACATACGTGTAAAATAATTCAGCCGGTACGTGATTGTTGACTGTTTTGCGTTCTGTAACGCGAAGTAGGCTTTTCATACAATCGCTGCTGATTATCGCCGGCACGATTTTATCTACAAACCTCCTTATAATACCTTTTGCAGTTACACTTATTATTCCCCTTTCCTGTAGTAAATTGGCCCAGCGCATGTCAAGCACAGGAAGGCTTCCGAAGTCCGTAAAAAAAGAATGACTGGTGGTGATGTCGCACACCAATTCTACACCATGTAGTTAACATATAATTACGTTTTAAAAACTAAAAATACAACCGACTTCATGTATAAAAAGCAAAATATAAAATTTTGTTTCATCCAAGTGGATAACATATATAAATTATTATTTTTAATTTAAGAACGTAACTACTGATCCGATTTTTATGAAATTTATATGGAACCAATCGGGGAGTATATCCTTTCACATGGAATCAGATTTTTTCAAATCGGTTCATAAATGACGGAGTTATGAGGTAACAAAAAAAAAGTTGTATTAAGAACCTCCTTCTTTTTTGTAGTCGGTTGAAAAGGGCTCAATTTGAAGTATATATATATTTTTAGATAAAACTGTCATGTAATATTTAACAATTATATATGACTATTTCTATTTACAGTTGTATGCGCCATGATTACCGGAGAAACGGAACTCATAAATCATTGTAAATATTCAATTTATGGTATCTTAAGGTTCTCAAATCAGGCTGTTTAAGCTGATCAAGAAACCCCGTGATATCTTTAAACGACTTTACTTCTGAGAAGGTACCCCTAAAATATGTTTTCAAAGTTTTTACTTCATAACTATGGCCTCTAATACTTATTAACTTGCAAAATTTCATTACGATAAAAATAATCTGTTGCCATCTCTATTTTCTGACATAAAAATGACAAAGACAAAAAATACTTAAGCTCCACTCAAGCTAAATTATGTGATAAAGGCTATAACTTTACCTCGAATTATTCACACCCGAGTGGCTTTATTTCGATAAATAACTGAGGATAAATATGAATAATATTACTAATGAAAGCCGAAATATCTCTTAAATAATATCCAGTGCTTATAATAATAACATCCCTTTGATGGATGCATTATATTTTGACAGCTGATACAGAATCCTTGTGATATCCAAAATAGCAATAAAATAAACCATGACACATAACTTTGTGACGTCACTTCTTTTTCTTCTTTGTTTATGGCATGTGTGACATATTAATGTAAATTTTGCCAATGTCGAGTGTTTATGTTTGTTTTTAGTCAATTAGTTTGTTAAAGTCTTAGTCTTCATTGTCAATTCTAGACGTCACGCGGAATGGCCTTCTAAAACTTTCTTGGGATTCCTCGTCGTTCAAATCACATTGCACCACAATACAAATTCAATTCAATTGTCCATACCCGTCCTATAGTCACAATTTATTCATTAAAATTCCGCTAAGATTACTCAATAAAACATGCAATAAAACTAGTAAAAAATATTAAATTAACAGAGCTACCTATGTTACTTCATGTAATGACCAACGAAGAATCCTCCTTCTTCTACCAATAATAACATCTGCCTTGATGACAATTTTGCCAATGTGAGTGTTCGTAGTCGATCGTCATTTGTTTATTCTAAACGTTACGGCGGAATTATTATAATTTTCTTGGCTCCCTCGTTGTACTATTCAATTGTTTACACTAACGCTTGAAGTCACAATTTATTCCGCTAAGATTATCAAATAGAATAGAATAGACATTTATTTGGTACACACACAAAGAAAAGAAAGTAAAGACAGTAAAAATAAAATAAAACGAAATAATATAAGCATAGGCACCCTAGGCAGATGGGTACCCAAACACTTTACCAACCTACAACTAACATACAACCACGATCAACAGTCCCTCCCTGTGTGTGCCCAAATAGGTCCAGTCTCAGCTTTATGCCACTCCCATACAAAGTATGAAAGAAGCGCTGGTTCAGACTGAACCTCTGGGCTGGCATCACGGACGAGATACTTCTATAAAGTATAAAGCAATATAGCAGAAATTATAAAAAACATTAGACAGTTTTTTTTTTTTTCAATTTAGAAGAGGAGTGTTACTCTTTACATGGCTAACGAAGAAACTCATAGTTGCTTCTTCTTCTTGGTTAATGGGATATTTCATAATAATGTCAATGTGATTGGGTTGATGATTCTTCGTCTGTCATTTCATGGAGTAACATAGCTCTGTTAATTTAATATTTATATACCCGTTTTATTGCATGTTTTAATTAGTAATCATGGCCGAATTTTAATGAATAAATAGTGACTACAGGACGGGTCTGGATAATTGAATTATATGTGTATTGTGGTGCAATGTGATTTGAACGACGAGCAATCCCAAGAAAATTCTAGACGCCATTCCACGTGACGTCTAGAATTGACAACTGACCATCGACTAAGACTAATATAATAACAAACAAACTGACTATAAACTATAAATAAACACTTGACATTAGCAGAATTGACATTAGTATGTCACAGGCCATTAACAAAGACGAAGAAGAAGAAGAAAATTGTGTTGATGTCACAAAGTCGTATCTTGCCGTTCGTCATTTTTTATTTTATATGAAATACTGTCTTTTCGTAATAAATAATTATTTTTGCTCGAATCACAAAGAAACACAAAGCTTTTATTCTTACTATTAACACCTGAGTCAATAAACTCATGCTCGATTTGAATAAAAATACCAAAACTACTAATAAAACCGGAAATAACTCGAGAATAATTTATGCGCGTAATGTTTGATTCGCAAGGCGACCAAAAATAATCGACGTCTTACTATGAAATCTAATCACATGTGGTAGCACTGCGAACTTAGCAAATATGAATTATAAAATTATTATAAATTATTATTCAGATCCAATGCAACGTTGAGGATACCCAAGGATGATGTATTATTCTTTTATAGATTCTTCTAGAACATTATATACATATCATAACTGCCATTAGCTATGCCCAATATATAGGATTAAATATACTCGCCGAGCATAAATTATCTTGCGTTTTCATTTTTTCTTCTTTCATTATTATTTATGCAAGTTTATTGGTTAAACGAAATTGATATATCTGATATGATTTATCACCGACTTCAAACAAGGAGGGGGTTCTCAATTCACTGTTTTGATTACCTCGTAAGTCTTATAACTACGTCATTTATGAACCGATTTGAAAAAATCTGATTTCATGTGAATGGATATACTTCCCGATTGGTCCCCTATAAATTTCACAAAAATCAGTTGTCTTTTTAGTTTTTAAAACGTAATTATGTAATAGACCTGTTGGCTATGAGATAAAAAGTAGCCAATACTTTACATTACTCCAGGTCTAGATCAAAACTTTAATAAGTAGAAGTACTTACCAAGTTTTATTTAAATTAGATCAGTCTTTATTGCGCGATTAGATAACCAACAAGCATCCACACAACATTTTGAAATTCACAATCTTATACGGCCTCTGAAGCGGACCGAAAGTTGCGTTCGCGCAGACCGTGATACGCGCGTTCGTGACCTCCAAATATGTGATGGGCTAGGTAGGTGAGTGAGTATTGTACAGAGGCGGTTGCGGTACGCCAGCCAGCCAGGTTTGCTAGATTTCCACTAAATACCTACCAATACCAACGCATATTCAACATAACTTAACAAAACATAACTTAAAAAAAAAACACGCTATTGAACTGGATAGATGTACGAACCAAATTAGTACACACACCTATTTGTATCATTTACAATTTCAGGGGAATGAAACGCTTACAAAACCACTCACGATAATCGAATCTGTAAGTAGTTAGGTAAAGGTGAGTTTACAATATTGCAGCGGGGATGTCACCGCACACGTCGGTCGATCGACGCGGGCAGAAGCGGTTTTTTCGTTAAGTGCACGCGTCGCCAGCGTTGTATGTACCGATCGCCTCCGGCGGCGCTTGGGCAATGGAAATTTCCATCGCGGTTCGTTTGCCGTCTGTTCCCTCCCCCCTCCGCTCTTCACCTCCCCGCGGCTCGGCTATCAGTAGCTACCTACCACGTTCTTATGGATGTCGCTCCCCTCATTATTTGGCTTTATGGGGTTTCAATCCGCTCCAGCTTGTCATCGGCACACTGCTTCTTTACAAATAGTACACCTTGCGAGTCGGTAATACGAGGAAAAGTACCTATGGTTCATTGACACGTAGGTACTTGGTATTATTTTAGGAATAAGACGAGTTGAAAGGTTGCTTTGTGTTTATAATATCGATGGTTTTAGGGTAAATCATGGATGGAATGGAAACCCTAGCTTTTGAAGTAAGTTCTTAGATGAGTAAAAAAATCTACATACTACAAATTCATATTACCTACCTATATTTAAAAAAATCGAATTGCGAGGTTTCTAGTATTCTGACTTCTAGTAAATTTTTACATAAGTACCTAAATAACCTAATGGCGTGAAGGAAACGTTTTGAGTTGTAAATAGAGCCTTTGTAGGAGGTACCTATTTACGTTTACATTTATTTAAAATATTGTTGTATATTTTTTATATAATGTATGTTTTATAAAAATGCAGCTTGAATATTTTCAAGAATAAGTTTCATTTATAACCAGCTTCCAAAAAAGTTCACAATTCGGTGTTTTATTATATTTTTATATGTAAGTATTAACATATAACATATTACATATTAACAGTTATCTCCGCCAATTATTAGGCGATATTTATATGTAAGTACATGTTACCAGATATCTCCGCTAATTATTAGGCGATTTTTATAATTATTTTTAAATTCTGTAGGGTTGACTACCGAAATAGTCCTATATAAGTTTGTTGAGGACCTGATGATGGAAATCATGATAAAAACCCGAAAGTCCTCAACTCATGTGAACAAATTAATCGCAATTTAGGAACAAGCAGGTCATGTATTGCCATAAAGGCCATGCATTGGTGAAGATCACAGACAACAACTTAATAGGATTTTGTCAGTTGATCAGACCATGGGCTTGAACTTGACCATGAAGGTACCCTACGGAACGCATCGATGACATTAGTTATTATTATTATAGTTATTATGGTTTTGGTTATTTGCTTTGCTAGTTAAACAAGCTTTAACTTTAGTCAAATTTGATTCAGAGAGTTATCAAAGAGACTGTTGGACAAGACCAATGATTGATCATTGGATTGGATGGTGCTTACCTCGGACAATGGATTAGTATGGCTATTCAACGAGGTAACGTTGCCAGCCTTTTGGGCACTCTACCTGCGGTCAGTATACTGAATTGTATTTTTTATCTACAAGTAATTGTATATTTAATTGATATATATTTGTTTACGAAATGATTAAATGACTGATAAAGTTAAACTTTAGTCTCATATTAAGTCTCCAGAAAACGGTTTTCTATTTTTTTTCCATTTATAAAACTGAATGAAAGTCGGTGTTCAAATGAAATTTCTACACCTACAACATATTAATGCCTTTTTAAATGAACTCACTTCGTTCGTTTTATTATTGAATAGCATATACCTGTGTGTAGTTAAATAGGTACCTAACGCTTGTAACACTGGTGTTCTTTTGCATTCAATGTATAGTTACCTGGTGTTTCTGGGTATCGAACAATGTCTCGAGTTTTGTGAATACTTTTTATGCGTTCGTCCCATAAACCTTGTGTGAGAGTTTCGAAGCAAAGACCTCAACGCGCTTACTTTTTTTGCTCTTTCTGGAAATATTTGTGTTTAGTACTTATTTATGTAAATTTCGTGTTAGGTCACACGGTTTGCTACAAATATAAATAGTTATACTATAAATAATAATATTTAGCTATTCTAATATATTTATTGATTTGCTTTTTCAGACCATATTTTGTTTTGAACTTACTTACTTTTATATAAGTATGTAAATTTATAAAAAAGGAACGAGTTGCCACAAACAAAACTAATTAGGGACTACGGTCATAAAAATCTTTTTTTTGTACCTATTTGTTTTTTTAATTTGAAATTTGGGCTTATTAATTTAACACGATTCTTAGTGTAATACCTAGGTATATCATTTATATTTTTTTTTCAAACTTTTACGTTCAGAAATAATATTGTTTTAGTAGTTATACAAACAAACATACATACAATTACAAACTGATTAAGTAGTAGTATTAACATATTCACACACTTCTATTGTTTTTGTTATTATTTTTCGCCCTCACATATCTCAACTCGCCCTGTCACTATCTGTCACTATTGTACAAAAAGGGATGGCACTATTTTAAACAGAGATTAACATAACTGTTAAAAATAATGTCATCTCTTTCCCTTTTGACAGAAGTTGAGAGTTTACTTACATTTGTAATAATTACGATATAATATATAATATTATAAAAGCGAAAGTTTGTAGGTATGTATGTTTGTTACTATTTCACGCAAAAACTACTGAATGGATTTTAATGAAACTTTACAATAATATAGCTTATGAACCAGAAAAACACATAGGCTATTTGTAAAGATATTGTGTGAATTGTCCAAAATATAACGATAAGTGTCATGTAAGTAGGAATAAATCTGCCACCTGCGAGCTATTCTGGCGTGCGTTGCAAAAACCGTTAGAATTACGCGCAGACGAAGCCGCGGGCACCAGCTAGTATAATATAATGTACTAGCTGGTGCCCGCGACTTCGTCTGCGCAAGATTAGTACGTCGAATAGCTTATTTTCTTCTCCAAGGATCTTTATTAATTATAGCCTATGTGTTATTCTGATGTATAATCTATATTATTGTAAAGTTTTATTCAAATCCACTCAGTAGTTTTTGCGTGAAAGAGTAACAAACATACATACAAACTTTCGCGTTTATAATATTAGTAAGGATATAATCTATATTTCAGGCTACTTATAACTTATTGTAAAACACACAAACCCATAGAAAAAATAACTTCCAGACCGTACGTTGAACATTATAAAAGTAAAGAGTCAGGGCACTTTCTTCGTCAGCGTTTTAAATACACTATTTTGATTTTATTTATCGCGTGCTACATTTTAATTTATTCCCGACGTTACGAGTTAATGTCGAGAATATATTAAAAGGTTATACGCGATAAATACCTGTTGTAGTTAACAATATAATATCGTTTAGCCGAGTGGTCTACTGGAATCTACCCGTGGGATACGCCTTCGTTCGCGTTCGACCTATAAATAAATAATGCCGGACATTTCACACAGCATCATCTGGCCCCAAAGTAAGAAGAGCTTGTATTATGGGTACCACATTACTTATATACTACTTATTTATGTATATTTGTATATTTATGTATGTATAAATATACAAATATACCTAAATGTATATACTTATATACATATAATGTATTTATATTTTAAATACATTCTTATTATAAGTACATAGAAACACCCAGACCCGAGACAAATTCTTGCAGAGCATACAAACATTTGTCTCGCGGCGTGAATCAAACCCGTAACCTTCTGCGTCACAGAGGTCGTCTGCGTCCTACAGCTGAGCGTGAGTCAGTCATTTGTTTCGAGCTTAAGCGTTTAAGTGCTTGAAGTACGAAATATAAATAGACATTAGGCATTCGCAGACCAGTCGGGAGGAATGTGAACTGTCTGCATCCTCATTCCCGGGTCTTAGAGGTCAGAAATATACCCTTTTCTAAGCTAGAATAAACGATTGTGACACGTACTTTCAATTTTCAGTAGGCTTTGATATGTCAGGAAAAACTTCAATCTGTGATGACTCAGGAACGGTTAACACAGATGTCACAATCATTTCCTGAAGTAATTTACTCGGACTCCAGCACTCCATCCCCATTTACTATCAACCAGTCGCCTCTATACCAAAATACAACACCGGAGTATAATTATAGTAACTACCTTGTCACCGAACAAGTTTATACGCAACCACAACCAGTGCCTGTACCCGTGAGTTCACCACAAGAGACCAATCAAGTCACAATTGTCCAAACATCCACCCAAGAGCAAGAAAACATACTCTCACAAGCTCTACAAAGTATTATGTAAATGTTGATTGTCTAAATTAAAATGTTTCAAGAAAATAACTTAATATTTTATTAAATAGATATAACTGACCTTAATAACCTTTCCAAGGGCTGTCCAAATGGCTTCACATACTTCTTGAAAAAAGTAGGATATTGTATTTCGAGGTACTCTGTACAAAAACTCTAAACTTCCAAAACTATCACCTGTAGCCAGGTATCTCAGTACAATTTGAAGTTTTATCCGGGTAGGTATGCTATCTCTCATTAAAGTGTTTTCTTTCGTTATTAACGGAGCAACAAGAAGTAGAAGTTCTTCAAATTTACTTTCATCCATTCGAAGATGATTACAATATGAATCAGGATCTTCAACGGCTAGTTCTCTCAACAATGTATTGGAAGCTCCTAATAAATTTCTTCTTGCAATCCATGGTCGCACCCACCACCGTCGACGTTTTCTTTGCTTCTTTTTTGTCAACTCTTTGATTAAATGATCACAAATTAAACTTATTCCAAGACGTACGACTTCATTCGATGACATATTTAAAAGAAAGAACAATGAATGTTCATTTCTGTATCGTTTCGTCTAAGCCGTGTGAACATAGAATGAAAAAAAAATGAAGCATTCACTCGAGTGAACAATCATTCGAGTGAACCGTCTGATATCACCTTAAGTAACAGGCTTCTTCTCCTGATACTAACCAAAGAGATATAACTTTTAACTTGGCTCCTATCTGGCTCAGCGTATTAGCATTGCCATTCAACGTGGCAATGCCGCTAGTGTCTTGGCAATTGTCTCATAACGGGATATTTTTCCATGATATACGAGTATTTATGATTGTATATGTATAATTATTTTATATGAAGGACTCCATTTTATATAAAATAACAAATGACGAACGACAAGATACGACTTTTTGCCTTACTATAAACAATATAAACACTTGACACTGGCAAAATTATCCATATTATGACACATGCCTTTAGAGAAGAAGAACTTTTAATACTTTCATGGTTTTGAACATAATTATCACTCAAAGCGGAATATTTACCATGATATGTGAGTTTTCCTGTTTCTCGATATTTCGGTACGGTTACATACGCCATAATCACGGGCTAAACCACAATCAGTTCATCAACTGTTTAAAAACATGGCGTCACTATAACTTGTTTCAATAAAGATACGAATCTGCATTCGTATGAGACAGTTGCAGTTACTTGGCCGCCTAAAACGCCCAAAACGCTCAGTCATGGCTTAACAACAGCCGACAGGTTTACGTGTCTCCGAAACACGAAAGCGCTCAGATGACAATGCCATTGCGGGCACCTAACCTCGCACAAGGTTGCATAACTTAACCTTACTACAAACATACTCGTACTATACCTGACTGGCCTGTCAGCTTGTTGGTAGTAGCGCTACTTTCGGCGCTGTAGGTTGAGGGTTCGATTCTCTCTCAAGATAAGCATTTGTGTGATAAATAAAGATGTTTGTTCTTTGTCTGAGTGTTATAAGTATATGAATTTAAAAATATATAAGTATTCTATCAGTCATCTGGTCGTTAAAATACAAGCTGTGCTTAGTTTGGGGCTAGGTGGTGTTGTGTGCATTGATTGTCCTCCAATATTGATTACTTACTAGTTTATAAATGAAGGAATGAACTTGACAACTTTGAGAGATAATGGTAGGCGATCTTGAAAAATAGAGTTTGTTGGAAGGATTAAGGGGAAATATTTGCCTAGCAGTGGGATGAAATAGGTTAAATAAAAAAAACTTTATAATTATTCACATACAACCATAAAATGTGGACAGAAACTATGGGTAAACACTTGCTAGAATCATGACATACTTAAAACATAATCTATAGTGGTCTCTGCGCTGCGTTTGAGCTGTCGTAATTAAAATCAAAGAAAGGCCAGGCTGGACCTCTTTATACCGGAATATTTTGTGTTTAAATTAGTTATTATAAATATAACGAAGGAGTTATTACTGTTTCCTTTTCGTAAGATCCGCTTTCTGCGTTCTTCTTCTTCTTATCGTGTCACTAGTTATTTCTAACTAGTGTGGTGAAAGGATTAAAGTGCGCCTCAGAGGCTCCCTTCGTGCTTTCTATGTTATGGTTTAGGAAGCCGTATGGTTTCGCTATGTCCATGTCTATCTGTGTTTCCGTCTGTCCGCTCCTAATTAGAACTCATACTGTGAAATTTTACACAATAATACTTGTTTGTGGCGTCCACAAAGTTACGAAATATATACATTGGAAAAAGGTTTTTTAGTCTTTTAGTGTAGTTAAGTCTTTTAGTGTAGTTAATTCTTTTAGTGTAGTTAAATCTCTTAGCGCAGTAAAAACCTCTACTAGAAAAGAAGTTTTGATTTTTGTATATTACTATATTGTAGGATTTTTCCTTGGCTTTCAAAGGTTTATTATCAAATAGATATTATATTGATCTTTGAAGTGTTAATTTCACTATTCACTGGTTGGGAAAAACCTGAAACTTTACCTGAAAGATTTCATTTTTTTTTTACCTTAATCAATTTTGATATGGGTATAGATTATAACTTAAGTTGCTTGTAAACGGGCTAGATTTTTGACACTTCTTGCTGCAATTATATAGCCGCTAAGTTGCCGATGATATCTCCCAACACAGTGCAACAATTGCTGCAATATTGTTAGGTAGCCCGGCGATATTGCCAAGATATGTCATTATAGTCGCAAGTATTTAATGTCTAGCCGGCTATATTGCAAAAGATTTGTCCCGCTTTGACTTCATTGCAATATTGCCGTATACCGTCTTCGCTCTGATGTATAGGTGCATCTCTATTCCTCGCTCTTTTGGACCTCATTGGTGTTAAACAGATATTTATCGAGAATCAGCTCCGTGGTTAGTTCACATTTGGTGTTTGTATGTATACTATGTATGAATAAACAAAAAAAAAGTATATAAGTATCAGTCATTTGGTACCTATAACACAAGCTCTGCTTACTTTGGGGCTAGATTATGTTGTGTGAAATGTCCGGCATTATGTATTATTATTATTTCTCGTCTTTGAACAAATATGGCCGGATTCTTCTTCTAGGTTTCGGTTTCTTTTAACGATGGCACAAAACAATAAAAGCTGCAGCAACGACAACAGCTTCGGTATCCACCGTTTTATCCTGCGAGATCTAACAAAATTCATCAGCAATCCAGTTGCCGAATCTTGAAGGGCTAACTACGCAATGTTTTGAAAAATGAAATTGCAGCAAGGGTAAAGTTTCAAATAAACCGAGCTATATTGGTAAATAAAAATAGCCAACAAGATGCAATTTTTGTAGTTCGTTTACAGGCCTCTTGAGGAACGGACATAGGCTACTTTTTATGTATGTACTATACGTGCGAAGCCGCGGGCAGAAGCAAGTAATTTATAGGGCTTGATTAATTTACTTAAATACTTATAAAAATGTTTTCGTTCTAGTATACCTTTTGCAGAAGTACCTCGGCACCTAATACAAATACAGCTAAGTATATAAGTCAAAGTCAAATGGTGATATTAATCATAATTTTAGAACAGTTGCACAATCTTGGATCATACAGAACGTTACTCGTTAATATAAAAATATATAATTATTCTCACAACGCTTCTTACAGAGGATTATAAATAGTAGTCGCCCACTGGTCGAAATTCGACCATAATTAAATACAATTTAATGTATTTTTATGCATAAATAAAATAAAAAAAGCATTCTGCACTCCTCTATATAACTATATCTAAGTGTGCGCAACTTATACTCCTCCGTGCGCGTAATTTTCGTAAAATGAGGTACCTATAAAGTTTTTGCTTCACGTATTAATATATAGATACTAACTATAAAAGTAGTTTATTAGTTAATTCAGGTCGACATTGATATCAATGCCAAGTTTCATCGTAATTGGTTCAGCTATTGAGTGATTGACTTACAAACAAACACAACACAAATATTCACATTTATAATACAAGCATACCGCCCGCGGTTTCCCACTCGTGGTACCTACAATAATTACGTTTTAAAAACTAAAAAGACAACCTACTTCATGTATAAAAAGCAAAATGTCAAAATTTAGTTTCATCTATGTGGATGACATAATATTTTCAGTTTTTTTATTTAAAAAACCTATCTTCTGAATCGATTTTTATGAAATGTATTATGGGACCAATCGGGAAGTAAATCCTTTCACATGAAATCAGATTTTTCAAATAGGTTCATAGATGACGGAGTTAAAGGTAACAAACATAAAAAAAATTACAATCGAATTGAGAATCTCCACTTTTTTTGAAGTCGGTTAAAAAAGTAGCCTAAAATACATTGATAAGTGGACCATGGATATGTGAGAAAACTTTGTTATCGATAATTACAATGAGGTCCCAACACGTTTGCATTGAAATACCTTTGTTACTGGGAATTTTCAAACCTTTGTAACTTGATTTCAGTTTTTTCGATGGTACCTCTATAATTTGGACTTTGTAGCTCAATACAGCCCTTAGAAGTGTGACAATTGATCAGGTTTAGACAAGTTATGACGCGTTTGTTAACAAACAGTCCCTTCGATACTTGCTTTGTTTGTCAGTATATGTTATACAGTTAGTCAGTAACTGTAAAACATATAAAATATGCATTTCTTTTTTAAAATCTTGGTCTCTTTATATGAAAAATAATGCATTTCAACCTCTCGTAGTGGGACCCTCTATAAATAAGATAACTGTCAGTTAGCCTGCCTTTTTGGGAAACTAGTTAAATAAAAGTGTTATAAATATAGGTCCCTTCAAATCCCACTTATCCAGATCTACTCGTATGTGCAAAATTTATCGAAATATGAACAGCTACAAGTCGTGATTGAGAATAACAAAAATGCACACAATGTTAAATGTTATACATTAAACAGCACATCCACCTTTTACCCTCTTTCTGGTTATTTTAATACGAACAATACAATGATTACGCAAAATCGAATCCATATTCCATGTGTGTGGGTTATATGTGGGTGGCAAGTTGGTAAGCGCCTAACTGCCTACTTATTAAGCCTAGCACGCGCTACCGAATTAATTCGCGCGGTCTATACCGCGCTATACTGAAGTATCAAACTTTTCGCGCTAGTGCATTCGTCTACCTACTTTTAAATGTTCCGCAGAATAGCGCGAAAATATTCGCGGTGGTTTAATTTGCAATGCGCGCTTGGCCTTAAATATGAATTATTACTGACACGGCTTTCACATTATGTATTTATGTAGCCAAGCCATTGTTTTTATTGCACTCAAAATACTAATGAGGTTGATTCATAGTAAGTATGACTTCAAAAGACGCGAGGGTCGCGAGGTCACCCTCTTGAAGCTCGTATTTTTCCACTGCGGTTTCGAATTTTCTATGTAAGACTAAATATTTTTTAATTTAATCTTCTATCTGGATCATTTGAGCTGTCTATAGATCGTTTTAAACGGTCCTTAGATAGCTCACTGTTTCACATGTATTCTATATTTATACTTTATTTACAGAAATTATTACTAAAAAGTACAGAATAATATACAATAAAATAAAATACATGCGAAACAGGTGAGCTATCTAAAGATCGATCTATAGATAGCTCAACTAATCCAGATCAGTGTCAGAGGGTAGCGTCTCCAAGGCACTGGCAGCATTGGCACGTTAAATGGCAATGCTAATACGTTGGGCCAGGCCATTAATTATTTTAAAATAAATTAAATCTTGCTAATATTATAAATTTTAACATTTGTGTGGATTCATAGATGCTTATTATGTATGTTTGTGACTCAATTATATTGTAATGGCTGGCCAGATTTTTATTGAAATTTAAAATTTTAAGATTAATATAATTAAAAAATAAATAATGCAGGACATTAACACGTGGTTAAATGACACAGCGTCATTTAACCCCAAAGAAAGTAGAGCTTGGGTTATGGGTACCACATGACTGATACATTACTTAAATACTCTTTTTAACCGAATTTATCAAAAAGGTGGAAGTTCTCAATTCGCATTTTTTTTTGAGGAAGTTCTCAATTCGTCGGAATCTCTTTTTTTTTTTTTTTTTATTATCGATCCACCGATTACTCGAAAACGGCTGAACCGATTTGGAAAATTCTTTTTTTGTTTGAAAGGGTATATACTTCACAGGTGGTCCCAAATTTTATCATAATCGGTCGAGCTGAAAAATAAACGAAAATCTAAAAATTGTATACATCGTTGATGTTTTCATGTACTTTCATACCTCGCTGTCTCATTGGAGCGTGGCGTTTATTTGGCCTACCCATATTATAATATACAAAATACATCTACTTTCCACTAAAAATTAACTATAGGCTCAAATTTCATCCAATGAAGTCGGTTTCTTTTTAATTTTTAAAACGTAATTATTAATTTTGTAAATACTAGATATAAAAACAGTCAGACCTGTGACAAATACTTGGAGATTGAACAAACATTAGTCCCCCAGCGAGAATCTAACCAGCTACCTTCTGCGTCTCAGGCAGGACTTCACCTACTGCGCCACAGAGGTCATCAACATCGAACAAAGTCGCGAGTAGCAGCTAGTAAAAATACTAATAAATAAATAATCAATTATTTATTTATACACTGATCATTAAAAGTTCTGTAGAATAAAGCTACATATATATATATATATATATATATATATATATATATATATATATATATAGGATAACTGATAAATCATCCCTTAGCTCTCAGCTCAGTTGGTAGTAGCTCTACCCTCTGCGCTATAGGTTGATGGTTCGATTCCCTTCGCAGACAAACATTTGAGTGATTAACACAGGTGTTTGTTCTATGTCTGGGTGTTATATCATAAATATTTATTTAAAAATATTAAGTATTCTATCAGTCATTTGGTCACCATAATATGACAATGCTTTGTTTGGGGCTAGATGGAGTTGTGTGCATTGTCCACTAATATTTAATTATTTAGTTAAGTAGATCTGTGCTAGTTCTTAACTTCAATGACTGGCATGTTGCGTCATTTCTTTTGTGACAAAGCATCCGTAGGTACAATTAACACTTCCTACGTAGGTTAGTTAGTAAGTAATTAATTAGTGAACAGCTAAAAGTAAATAAGTCTAATAAGGCAACAATCTTGGTGCCTTACCTTACTTTACCAATCTAATATATTTTTTATTATTTTTTATTATCGATAAACCTACGTTTATCTACGTGATGTTAAGCGACGATGTGGCCGACGATGGGGCACGCAGGTCTAGAAGACACCTATTTACTCGAGACTTGAAGAGACCTAGATTGTAGTTTTCAGGAAAGACAGACGACGGCAAAGCATTCCAATCCTTGGCTGTACGCATTATAAATGTGGAAGCAAAGCGCTTTGTTCGTAAATACATACATTTTAAATGTACATACATACATTTTATATTTTCAATGTATTCAAATACAATGTATATTGTTAAATGAATAAATAAATTGAATTGAATACGCGTTTTTTGATAAACTCACTCTGATAATAATTCTCTATATGAATCGACTAAGACAGTCGACACAATAATAAGTGAGTAAGACCAGTGTTTTATCAAAATGTATAGTAGAACTTAGGGAATGTTTTGAAAGATAATTTAAATCAGCTGTCTTAGTTATAATTGTCATTCAACTTCTGTCAAAAGTTAATCTTTTAAAATAGTGCCATCCCGATTCTTCGTCTGTCATTTCATGAAGCAACATAGCTCTGCTAGTTTTTACCCGTTTTATTGCATGTTTTAATCAGTAATCTTGGAGGAATTTTAAAAAATAAATTGTGACTACAGGTCGGGTATGGATAATTGAATTATATATGTGTATTGTGGTGCAATGTGGTTTGAACGACGAGGAATCCCAAGCAAATTCTAGACGCCATTCCACGTGACGTCTAGAATTGACAATTGACCATCGACTAAGACTCTAATAACAAACAAACTAACTATAAACACTTGACACTGGCATAACTGACATTAGTATGTCACAGGCCATTAACAAAGAAGAAGAAGAAGTAGTGCCATCCCTTTTTATAAGTGACAAATATGAGCGAATCTTTAGCAGTGTTTTGGTAGTGTTTAATTTAAGGTCATAAATTAAATAAATCGGTACCTCCTGGCTACCTTAGTTATCGCTCAAAATGTAGGTCTTATCGAGACCGTCATATTAGCGAATTTAGCGAATTTAGCGAATTTAGCGGCGAAGCCGCCGCACTGGCTCTAACGGAAGTCCCCGACAGATGGGATGCGGTCAGGATGTCTACGCAAGTAGCATTCCAATGGTCCACCCATCACCCAAGAGACAAGAGTCATACCATCAAGCCTCTTATTGGAAAACAGCTCGCGTTGAGGCTAGCGTGGCGGGCAATCGTTCCGGCGGCCATAGAACAAGATAATTCGTTGGTCTAAGCCAAGCTGGTCACCGCTGGCTGTACCACACTGGCACTGATGTGGAGCGCAGCACCGCGCATCCAACCGCAGACAAATTGCAACTCGAAATGGTGGATGTCCTAGGATCGATTTAATAAAGTACAATAGTAGCGCTATTACAACATACAACATATTATAAAATTGGCAGCTATAGCGAATCAAAAACATGAAATTGAGCAGGAATAATCCGTTTTCCCCATGTACCTACAGGGGAAAACCAGGTACCTACTACAAATAAATTCAACATGGCGTTTTGTGTTTAAAACGATGTATGTACTTGGATTACTCAACTGTTTCACGTTGTATTATATATTTTAAGAGCTTAAGCTTTATTTATTAGAAGCAGTAAATCTAGTGAAAAATGTATACTTACCTAGTATTTTTCCACAATTTAAAGAAAGACTACTGAAAGTAGCCCTGACATTATTTTCCCGTCATTTTTGCATGTCAATGCTTCATTCTCAATGAGCTCCTGATTTGTTTACACATTTCTATGAATCCTAATAGTATCTCAATGATCCTGATTCTGTAGCTTTATCTAACATGTCCTATAATACGAACGACCTTGTTTCGCCCGATCCAAAGTTCTATTTAGAGTCACACTTATTTAAAACCATGTTTTATCCAAGATTGCCAAGCAGTTCGGCAAGAAACAACATAAAAAAACGTCTACGCATACTTTTTAGTAGGATAGATAGTAAGATTTTGCGTTCCCCGTGTTATACGTCTACTGGCAACCAAAAGCATAGCGTTCGCGTTTTCGTATAGTATGAGTTCACAAAACTTTACTCCATGGTTTTAAAAGTCTACTCAAAATGCATATTGGTCTAAAAATAAGATAAAAATTCAACCTTGAAAAACATTGGCCCGCCTCCAAATCTGGTTCGCGACCTTATAAGATACACATGGCTGCATGTCAAGTTTTACATGCCGACGACGACCAACGCTATGCGTCTGCGATGTGCATTGCAACAGTTTGATATTATGGTGACAGCGGACTGTCAAAAATGTTGGTACAATGTCAACCACGTCAACCACGGTCTGTGTTGAAAACCATCGTTTCAGGTTAGCTGAACACAGGACCATTTTCACTTTATGTACATTTACACAGTCAGTGCTACTAAACTCGTTTATTGCTTTATTTTGACTTGTTTATAGTTTGTCGAAATAAACCTTTACTAGAATCACCGTAATAACATTTTGACAGATCTTTGCGCGGCTAATTACGACATTAGACAGACAATTCGAAATCATTTTATTTAAAATAACAAATGACGAAAGACAAGATATAACTAAAAACACTTGACACTGACAAAATTTTCATTATTATGACACATGCCATTAACGAAGAAGATCATATCAGTCCACTGTTCGCAACCGTCAGATGAAGACGCTTTCACAACCACAGAATGGATCTGAATAAATAAATATTGGTGGACAATGCACACTAATAAGCATTATCTTGTATTATGGTGACCAGATGCCTGATAGAATACTTATATATATTTCATAGCACGATTTCATAGCACCCTGACACAGAACAAACACGTAGGTAAGTTCATCACACAAATGTTTGCCCTTGGAGAGTATCGAACCCCAAACCTACAGAATAGAAGGCAGAGGCACTACCAACTGAGCTGACATGTCAGTCTATAAGAAAAAAGCTTGTGACCCATAATTATTGTTTGTGCTTTAAGAGGAAACTTTGTGTCAATCCATGCTTACTAAAGTGAAACATCTACCCATTTGAATATGTTTGAAGAAATTTTAATTTCTCTATATCGTAGTAAAGTGTACATTTCGGAGTACCTTCATTATACTCCGAAAATATTAAGCTATCAATCCAGTGAGATCATTGAGTACTAAAATCTAGATATTGTGATGCGATGGCGCGACACAATCGTTACACAGTTAATCTGGATCGAAATTACCGATCACGGATCATACAAATTGATCTTTCGCCAACATCTTGGAACGTGGATCTTGTCTAGGCCCGTTGTTCTTACAAATAAAAGTTTTGGTTAATAATAATATTCAGCGTCCTTCATGTGAGATTAGCCCAAATAATAGTTTTGCCGCATTAGTCGCGAACATTGTTCAGCAATTCCGGGCTTCCGGGCATAACTTAACCCGCATCAGATTGAGACCATTCCAATGAGCCTTAAACACGATATTCGATACCTCTGCTGTAAGTTGATGAGGAGCTGGGTATCCTGCAGACTCCAAAGGATGCTTCAGCATCATGTTAAGATTACAATGTTCTTGAAATATCATTGAAGTAACCAAATTTTGAATCGACTAAACTTGTGAAAGTTTCTCAAACCATATTTTTTAGTTGATGAAAAAGATGATCTTCAAATGGATGAAGAGATTTTTTTGAATCAGAGCACTCTCGATCAAGTTACATTCAAAAAATAATTAAATCACAATCTGTTCATCTGTTTGCTCTGCGATGCCATAGACAGACACAAAGACACTCACGTTACACTTATAACACCTCTCGGTTTGCTTCTAGTGTTAAAAATTATACGGTTGAGACATAGCGTCTTATTGTTGTTTGAACGCCTATCCACGATCCACGGTATCAGGTGAGCAAATCCAATAATGACTCATCATCTATATCACATAAAACACATGTACTTACTATAGTAATTGCTCATTAATTTTCAGTGCCTCACGTAAAAAGAAAGCAGTACCCTGTCCTTAGCGTACAAAGGCTGTTGAAGACGTCAAACATTGCCAAATCGTAGGTAACCGTACCCACAGAACTAAGAAATACATATATCTGTTTTGAGGAAAAGAATAAAATAAATTCAAATAACCCATCCAGACATACTATAGCTTAGTATAATGTGGTTTTATAGATAGCGTTATTTTGTTTAGCGATATTACATAGTTATGAAAATCATGGCTAAGTTTGTAATCGCCCTGCAATAAAAATCGGTGATGGCAAACGCGGCCATCGATTCGCGGCTTGCTGATAAGATTACGTGTCCTTGGCTCTTTATTGTTACACGACTATAATGCACACAACTTTATAATTATAACATACGAATTGTAAAACAAAATAAAATAAAATTATAGCCCAAAGATCTTATTGAATATAATGCAACAACGGACAACTTGTGCAATGAAAACAAACCTTACAGACTAACATAAAATACGTATAAAATCACATAACTTCACACAAGTGTTTAGCACTTTCTTCATTAGCAGTGTCTTCCTATACCGTCGATAAACAACTCCTGCTGTCTAGAAGTCAGATGCGAGAAGCATATCCATATACTTCGCAGCGAACTCCGGTTTGGAATAGAGATCAACTTCAAGTAGTACGTACTACTTGAAGTTGGTCTCTATTCGATTCCAACTGCTTCAAGCCAGCCATGCACAATCCGACGAAACGGCAGCCTGATTCGGCATCACCCTCATCCATCTACCTGAGGATGCTCTCCCTGGCTGACAGCGCGTCTAAAACACGTAAATAAACATGGTCGGCTCCAGCGTCGTAGAGCCCATTATATAGTGGAGCGGTAACACGCCGATTAAGAGCGTTCTTTGTGATGAGGGATTTCACATTAAAACTTACCATCACCTAACCGTCATCAACCATTATCTGCTGAAGTATCTGTATGAAGTGACGTGAGTCCTTCACGAAAGATGATGTAAGTATTACTGTAGGTGCAACACTCCTGCTACATGCTTTGCCAACTCATAAGTAGGTAAGTCAATCTGGCTTACGATGGTTCTCAGCGGGTCATTCTGTTTATGTTCTTCAGGTAGGCCGTAAAATTTGGGCACCTGGATGTTTTTAGGGCGAAAAAAGTATTTTGTTTCTTTCGTCTCCTAGAGCTTGTTGGCACTCCTTCATTATTTTCTGAGTACCTACTTCGATATATTCAAGTTATCAGGTTGTATTCACAAGTTCCTATTTGTGAGTGTCCTTCAACAAGTTCTGGATATCCTCGTATTCTCGTATCCCCAACTCTTTTAACGCCATCAACTCATCCCTCGTATTATTCGGTTTTACAGGTTTATTATGACGTTATATGAAAGCAATGTCCTGCTTTAGACACTCCGCGTCACTTCCTGCTAGGATAGCAGGAAGTTACGACGTGGTCGTAACGGAAATTTTTCTCCATATTACGGTTAACTTTGTCATACGAGAAGCGTTTCATGATAGGGGCAGAATTTTAACCTTTCTCTAACACTCTGAGAGCAGAATCATTCAAAACCTTGTTAGACAAATGAATATCCGTTCGAGTTTCTTGTGAGTAGTATTTGTATGTGTCTGGTAGGGTATAACCCGCTTTTGTGTTTTCAACAATGATTCCAACTTGCAATTTTGTTTTCATGAACTTTGATCTCCAGGCATGTATGTTTTACTGTCACAAGTATCAAAATCCGTAGATGAAACACATGAATGCATTTGAATTGAACTTTATACAATGTAACGTGTGAATCCGGTGTCTATTGTTCCGTATCGTTTTACGCAATAATTTGACACTGGCTCGTCGTTGAATATTTGCGGATCCCGGAATGTCATCATGAGATTTCATGAGATACGCACGCACACTGGTATTAGATCTACTAGATACTATATACTCTACTAGATATTCACACTTCACAAACGTTCCAGGTCTTTCACTATTTTAACTTTATCTCGCCCGTACCGATTAGCGATATAACATTTAAAACTATCATGGTTTTGTGAAAATTATAAAAATTATGTTCAAAACCATGATAGTTTCAAAAGTTATAACATGATCATAGTCTATTTTTTATTAATGAATCACGCTTGTAGGTTAGTTGAAATTATTTTGCATAAAATCATATATATAAAAGTCAGCACTTAGTTTGACCAACCTAGAGGTCCTACTACAAAGGTCCTACAAAGGTACTACAAGGTCCTATACCTACCTAGTGTCAGGAATGAAGCGTCTCATAAAACCTGACACTAGATTATGCAGTTGTGTATACTGTACTTGTATGGATTGCATTCGCCGCACCCTTCTGTGTTTCAAATTTAATTTGCCCTTTCAATTCTGTAAGCCTTTCACATTATGTTGTGCAGTGCGAATGCGTCACACTCAAACATCGATTTTTAGGGTGAAATTGATAATCTCTTGACCTAAGTACTTGCATTGATTATACTTTATGTTACCTTAGTTTTAAAATATTATTTTTGTATATTGTATTTGTAGATATTCGATTGGATGACAAGGCATGACTGCAGGCCTCCCTACCAAAATTTGCAAAATTTCAAGTGTTGCTCTACCAACGTTCTTGTCTTCCGCCTACAGCACTCGTATTTTGGTTGAAAAAAAACGAATTCCGTCTTTTCCGGCTAATTCTGGCATTACTCATAAAATTTAATATCTATACGAGGCTACAAACGCTTGGAACACAACACAGTGTTTGCCTTAATTTCGCTCCCCCAAGAACCTTTCGGCCGAAAGGCAATATTATTATAAATAATAATAAATGGAGTGAGCAAACATAGAATCATCTCGTAGAAACATGCTCAAGCTCCATAGATCGCGCCCGTCACCTGGCCTAGCTTTCGAATGGGGAGTCAGGACATTGGTTACAAGCACTACCATCATTTAACATTGTCACCTTATTAGATCGTACAACATTTCGAATAGCAATTTGTCTGCGGTTGGGATCGCGGTGTTGCGCTCTCTTGTCGGTGCCAGTGTGGTACAGCTTGGGTACAGCAGTGACCAGCTTAGTCTCCACGAGTTATCTAGGATCTAGGGTATCTAGGACCGCCGGTAGCATTGCCCGCCACCCAAGTCTTAACGATGTCATTCTTAGGGCACTTACCAGCGTCAACGCACCAGCTGTTCTCGAACCGAACGGTCTGATATTTGATGATGGCTTTTCATCATACCATCAAGGCCTGATAGTAGGGATAAACAGGGAGATGGGATGCTACTTGCGTAGACACACTGGCCGCATCCCATCTGTCGGTGACTTCCGTTAGAGCTAAAGACAACGGCCTTATCCGTTAGATAAAGCCTACGCATTTGAGCCTTTTGGAGTCGAGACCCTAGGCCCGTGGGGAACAGGAGAAAATTTTTTAATTAAATTTTCCATAGTCTAGCTGGCTGGTACCGAAAACTATTATGCGTGTGTAAAACACGTGTTTATCAAAAAATATTTATGTTGTTCGGTTTCATGAAATTTATAACATTAGTTCCCAGTCAATTTACTTACATTTATTCGTAACGACTTTATAATATACCAAGTTATTTCTAGACGTTCGTAAATAACATCGTGGCTATCCGACAGTCATTCGAAACCCGAAGATTGAAATCTTTAATCTTTCGTTTAAACCTAAATGTTGTACGTTTGAACCAAGGGGTGTTCCATGACAAGACTCAGTAAAGAAAATGACACGGATACCGCTCCCCGTCTGGTTACCGCACCCTCCCTACTTACCGAGGAAAGTACCTACCAACTTAGGCGAAGTGCGCACTTAAACGATGCCCTCAGTAAATTAACTTTTGTTTGTAACTTTTGAAAATAAGTTTTTTTGTCCGCTGCATTCGTTAATTGAATGAATGGTTTATGAGATATTTTTCAATATTTTTGCTTCTCAATTTTTTTTTTAAGTTTTACAAATCAGGCTTGTTCTTCTTCAAACATACTAGTGAATTCTGGTGATTGACGGATGACCACGACTTTTATCTACCTACCAAAATAGGTACCTACTTTTACGTAGAAATGGAATACGTGTTTACGATAACATCCTAAGTACCTGCCTTATCTAAATTAAACGCTATCATGATAAGTACCGTGATCTGGGTAGATACTTATCATGTTGGCGGAAATCGGTTCCTGTCTGACTGATATTGCATTGTTTGGGTACGTAGGTTAATTGGATAATCTACACCTATTTTAACCGGCTCCAAAAAAGGAGATGGTTCTCAATTTTTATGGGCCCAAATTTCATTCAATTAAGTCGGTTTTCTTTTTAGTTTTTCTTGAATATTTTTATATTTTTTCTCGGACTTGATTAAGATACATGACTCTTAAACGACAAACAATTGTATCGCAACAAAATTTTATCGGTGATCTCAGACAATAACTTTATGCATACTTGTCAGTTGATCAAACTTTGTGCTTTGAAAATACAATGTGGAACTCTTCAACAACAAGCAGCTCATGTATTGCCATTAAGGCATTGCATTGGTGATCACAGACAACAGCTTAATAGGAATTTATCAGTCGATCAGACCATAGGCTTGATCTTGAGCATGAGGGTGCGGACGAAACGCATCGATGACAAAAATATTCTCACTAGTTTTGATATTCAGGGTTTTGACGCCGGTTTTCAGTTTTTTTTTAAATACTAGCTACTGCCCTCGACTTCTCACGCGTGGTACCTACGTAAAAAGTAGCCTATGTCCTTCTCCAAAGTCCCATCTATCTCTATACCAACATTTATCAAAATCGGTTCAGCGTTTTAGGCGTGAAAACGTGACAGACAGACAGACAGAGTTACTTTCGCATTTTGGTATAGAGATACACTCACAGGCACAACTAACCGCCCATCTAGATGTTATTCGTCTAAAAAAAAAATTTTGGCAATACTTACTTGGCATGATGTCTTATTGCGTAGGTATTTTTAAGTAAAATAAAAGATGATATGTTTTTAATTATTGCTGTTTTAATGAAAAAATCTTAAAAAACACTTTGACCTGAAATTACAGTAAATTAGCAAATGTAACGAAATATAAAAAATAAAAAAACACATGAATTAATGAAGTCTAATAACTTACAACTGCGATTATCTACATTAAAATTTGCCACTTAAAAAGGTTGGGCAGTTAATTGTGCCGCTGAGTGTAGATGGGACCTTGAAGAAGGACATGGCTACTTTTTTGTAGGATCCACGCGTGCTAAGCCGCGGGCAGCAGCTAGTATCATGATACGAATCTCAATCAATATTTAGATTCTATCCGAGTTTTGATTGACTTATTTGAACAAAAAGCGGTTATTGTATCATAACTATGTTTGTATGATCTGCAAGTATTTGTCTAGGGTCTGGGTGTTTCGTATTCTGGGTGTGATGTATAATATGTATGTATTTATAAAAAAAAAATTTAAGTAGTATATCAGTCATGTGGTACCGATAACACAAGCTCTGCTTACTTTGGGGCCAGATGATGCTGTGTGAAATGTCCGAGATGATTTATTTATTTATTTAACTATAAATTCACATAGCCTAGTTCACTTGTTTGTTGATAATAAGGAGTAGGTAAGTACTATCAACATGTAGTAAATTTTTTATGTATCATCAATAGTTTTTGCAGCGCATGTTAAATGATGACTGGCAAAGTGTTGATACCTTGGGTTGCACTATTGAAGTTTACGTCAAGTTACATAAAAGAAACACAGCATATTTTACTCCTTAATCATGTAGCTGTCTATAGGTTTAGTAATTTTTAAATAGGTTTAGTAGTTTTTTAGTTTATCAACAAACAAACATACAAAAATTCTAATGTTTATGTTATATTTATAATATTTATACACATAATTAATTAACAGAATAATATACAATATTATAAAATGCATGTAAAACAGTTGAGCTATCTAAGGTCCGTTTAAAACGATCTATAGATAGCTCAACTGATCCAAATTACTGCTAGCAGGCAACGTTCCCAAGACACTGGCAAGTTTGTCACGTTGAATGGCAATGCTAATACACTGAGCCAGATAGGATCCAGCTCTTGGGTCACGCAATGTTACTGCCAGACGCAATCAAATCATTTTAAAAATGATAATCTAATACCTGTAAACTAGCAATTCTTGTATATATGTATATATATAATCTGAATCTCGGAAATGACTCCAATGATTTTCATGAAATTTAGTATGCAGGGGGTTTCGGGGGCAATAAATCGATCTAGGTTTCATTTTTAGGAAACGTCGTTTCATCCGTGTTTTATACCTAGCACAGCTCGGTCACCCAGGTACTATTAGCTTTAATTGGTAGTACTATTAAGTTCCTACCTATGTACCTAAAATGATACAAAACGCAATAAGCTAACAAGATTACGTACACGTTTTTAGCGACTGCGAACCGCTTCGAGCCGGTCTGAACACAGCGACTGTCAACACGGCGCTTCAGCTTATAAATATTGCACTGCTTGTGTGGTAAAGGTATGGTTTGTATGAAATTGTATGAGAGTTTGAAATTACACTTCGTCCGTGATTGAGCATTGTAAAGAAATTCAATTGAGGCTAAGCTGTTTTACTAAGAATTTGTAAATAATCGGTTCGTATACTTTTACGGTGTGCAAAGCCCGTGGCTGGTAGGATGGTAACCTAAGTCTTTATTGACGTGTCGAACGTTTGTCTAAGTAAGTACATAGGTACTATGATACCTAGAATCATGGTAGAGCAACTTTGTGCGTAGCTTTCTGTTAAATATTCATGAAATCTTTCTTATTTATTTCTATAGGCTGTAGGATTGGGACACTGATCTCTTTATAAAATGACCTCAACGTTCAATATTTGAATGAGTATCTGTATAAAAAACCTGTTTCCGAAATCGTCTTATATCTTTGATAGACCTATCCAACGACTTGCTACACGATGATAGAAATATAATAATATATAATAAATAATAATAATAATAAATACCCTTAAACGAGCAATTCTTGTATATATGTATGTATATATAGAATCAGAACCTCTGAAACGGCTCCAACGATTTTTTTAGAAAACGTCGTTTTATCCGTGTTTTATACCAAGCAAAGCATGGTCATCCAGGTACTAATAATAATGCCGGACATTTCACACAACATCATCGGGCCCCAAAGTAGGTAGAGCTTGTGTTATGGGTTACCACATGACTGATATACTACATATTTCCTTATTTGTTTTTGTAAATGCTTACATATTGTTCATAGAGACACCCAGCTCTAGACATATAAAATAAATTGCTCAAGAGTGTGTCGGACCACGCACAGTAAAGTCTTCTGAAGTCAGTAGCGATAAAAATCACCAGTGGCCAGGTCCCGAACAATTTCACACCATCTAGTTCGCAAGCCAAAATAAAACTATACTTATAGCTTTATGGTTTTAGGCAACTAATACCGTATTACCTACAGTGTAAAATTTAATTTTGATAAAAATAAAATAAAAATAAAAATAGTCTGTGAGCTGTGATTATTTTAAATTTATTATTATATCTTTATAAAAATAATACTGTAAAATTATTTTAAATTAAAATAGGTGTTTAATGTTTATTCAAAACCCTATAATTTTATCAATTTATAAGAAAAACAATTTAACCTCTTTAATTATATTCCTAAGAACGAAATTCTTTGAGAAGAATCGCGCTTGTATAATTAAAAAAACGCGATTCTTCTCAAAGCATTCACGGTGTCTGGTAGCAACATCGCATGACCGAAGAGCTGGCTCCTATCTGACCCAGCGTATTAGCATTGACATTCAACGTGGCAATGCCGCCAGTCTCTTGGAGACGCTGCTCTCTGGCAGTGATCTGAATCAGTTGAGCTCTCTATATAGGTATCTTTTTAATCACACCGTTGATAGCCCAAATGTGCAACAACCAATATGTGTATTATCTTGTACATTTCTGTAGTTATATTAATACTTGAAGCTTTTTTTAGGTGGATGTTTTATAATAAGAATTAGGTAAATAAATACGTTCCTAAAATACTCAAATAAACATGACTGCAATCAATTATATTTAGCAGTACCTGACCTATCAGCTCAGTTGGTAGTAGCTCTGCCTTCTGCGCTGTACGTCGAGGGTTTGATTCCCTCCCAGGATAAAAATTTGTGTGAAAAGCATAGGTTTTAATTATGTGTCTGGGTGATAAAGTATCATAAGTATGTATTTATAAATATATAAGTATTCTATCAGTCATCTAGTCACCATAATACAAGCTATGCTTAGTTTGGGACTAGATGATGGTGCATTGTCCAGCAATATTTTTTCATTTATATTATTTACCTACTCCGCATGTAATGAAAGGGATGATTATGAGTTTTGTAAGTTTCTCAATCGAGGCGAGTCCATCGATCGGTGTGACTCAATTCGGTAACTATCAAAACTTGTAATAGCCCCGATGGTTGTCTGGCACGAACATGAAGCGAATTCTGATTAGTTTGGCTATCTATAAACTGTAGATACCTACTTCTTTGGTACTTGGGCACTTTCACGATAGCGGCAAAGAGTTTAGAGATAGATAATAATAAAATATAATGCCTGACATTTCACATAGCATCATCTAGCCCAATGAAAACAGAGCTCGTGTTATAGGTACCACATGACTGAAATACTACTTGTATACATATTTTTTGGTAAATACATGTTTTACATGAAAACACCAGAGACAAATGCTTGCAAATTTCACAAACATTTGCCCCGTGGCGGGAAACGAACCCGCAACCTCCTGCGTCCCAACTGATCATTTCTCGCATCTCTTCCTGAACTAGAAAAAACTAATGATCTTCAAATAACTAAAACAATCTCGATCAAATCAATCTATAGATAGATCTACAACTTTGGTTTGAGGTTTTTTTTTTGATAAAACTTGTCGTTTTCGAGAAAAATCTGAAAACCTCAAATTTTGACCTTTGACCTCGAATAACTTTTGAAGCACACATAGGATCGATGGGGATTTTTAAAACTTTATTTGTAATGGTTAACCCCAGCTCCACCAATATTTGGCTCTCCGGGAATTTTTGTTATTAGACCACTATTTTTGTCTAAATTTACCGGACTTTAAAACGAAATCCAAATCTGTGCATTTGTTTACGCGTTACGATCCACAGGCAGATACAAAGGAGACACACTTTAAAGTTATAACACCCTCTATTTTATTTCGGGGTTTATAATAGTTTTTTAAAAACAGAAGAGGTGGGACTCCTCGTCCTAAGGAAGCCCAATCGCCAGTAACGTGATCTGGCCGTTTGGTCGTTTCGCGTGTTTGGCGTGTTTGGCGTCTGGCCTTTATTTATCCATGTAAATACACTACTGCCGATAAAAATAACTCGTTTTTAAGGAAGGATAAGGTTTAGTTATTCAACTTTGAACCTTACACTACCGCATACGAGTTAGTTTCCTTTGACGAACCTTGCTTTACAAAATAATTTATTTCTAGAACGATTCCGTAAAATACGGAAATACTTACAAACAATTTTGACCTACATATATACATTTAATTTTAGCAATAGAATTATTTATATTTGTTATTTTTAAAGGCTCATTTGCTTTATACGTATGTTCCGGAACTATTGACATAGGGTCTATTTTTTAAACATACACTAGAAAATGTGTTGTTTAAATATGCTGCTATCTTTATTTTTTGACATTAGAATGACAAGGACAAAACATACTTAAACACAACGCTAACAAATTACAGGGTTTAAGTTTATAAAAGAGTTTATAAAAGAGGATTACGATTTTGAATCTTTTCTACATAGTATAAAAAAAAATCGCTCCCCGGCGTCTGTCTGTCCCTATGTATGCTTATCTTTAAAACTACGCAACGGATTTTGATGCTGTTTTTTAATAGAGAAAGTGATTCAAGAGGAAGGTTTATATGTATAATCCATGCATAATATAGTAGAGAAACACTGATAATTTTCGAGGTATCAAATCACATTAGTCATTCTGTAGTATATTTAGTATCAGCATTGCACCCATGCGAAGCCGGGGCGGTTGGCTAGTATCTGTATATAATATTATTACCAATTATACACCATATTTCATAATAATACAATACAGTTGATATTCAATTGCAATGGTATGAGTACATTCATTATAAGTTCTAGGAAACATCATTGTAGTGTAACAAATACGTGGTAGGTAAAGGTACGTTACACGTTTGTTTTCCTTAATCTAGGCTTTGTTGTCTCAGAAACTAAATTGTATTATGCACTTATTATGAGAAAGAGAGAGAGAGAGAGCGGGAAAGGGGATCTCACCTATAAGTATAAGACATTCTCCCTGAACAAGGTATAGCACCTACCAAATAAAAACAAAATATATTAACCTATACCTACCCAGGTAAAACCTAGCACTATATATTGTTTTTTAAACGATAATTCATATCCATACTAATTTTATTAATTCGACTAAAAGGCCGAACAGATACATCAAATTGTGTAAGGATGTAGATTGTATCGATCAAAGGATCGTAGGCATCACGAGTGCGAACTTGCGAAGCCGCGGGCGGCAACTGGTATTTTATATACACTTCATTATGTTAGCCCAAATTATACGAAGTAACATTATAATAAAGTCGCTCTATGCTAAATTAAAACTCGTATTATTTTGCTATAGGTACATATGTTTGATTTTGTCAAAGTTTATCAGCTAGGAATGTAAGTAGTACCTACGAGGCAGGTAATTTAATTTAGGTAAGTACTTTTATATGCTAAGTTATCTTTGACAAGCGTGACGCAGCGGTCACGAGGCGAGCACGTGGTAGTCGCATGCGGTTGCGCATACTCCGGAACAAGATCCGCGGTTTGACCACAGTTTGTACATACTAGCTCCACAGTGTAATTATTTGTACATGTACAGAAAACTTATCGAAATTTACTACACTACAGACTACAGACTGTATAGTTAGATAGTACATTAACGTTTGAATATTGTGTGTGTTACTACATACTATTGTACTCGTATGTATGTACAATTATTATTGTTATTTAAGTTTTACGATGAATGTGAGGACCTAGACAAACCTGAGGTTTATAGGTACAATGGCCTCAATTCAGATGTTTCGCTAGAGTAACTAAAATTTCCTAAAACAAAAACGATCTTTTTTTGTTTGCATTCAAGTCTGAATTAGAATAACATGTTTTAGTGACACTTCTTAAATGAAGGTATAACTGACGTGTTTTAGCTCAATTTAGTCATCATGTAAGAAGGTGTTGATTAAAACTGTGGTTATTTTCAGCAGTTTTATCAACAACTGTATACATTATTTTAAATAAAGTAATTAATTGGAATCAAAATTATAGGGCTAAAACAAAAATAGTACATTATGGTACTAGTGTGAGCCGTTAGGTGAGGGTCTTAAGAGAGCCGGTAATCATCAATACACACGTGTATCATACGACATTTTTCAACACACTTGTGAATAAAATAACAATAAAAACTCATTTTATTTAGTAGATAAAAAGTTTAATTTCAACAGTGAAAACGAGTTGTGAAAAATGATTCGCTATGGCGGGAAAAATTAATCAGTTTTCCTATGCGCGCGCATTGCGATCAGCCACAGACTAAAGGGATGAGGTTTTTTTTTTATTTTCCGCGCATAGGGTTTTTGCCTATTCTGCCACGTACAAA
The DNA here is from genome assembly GCA_948098915.1 of Lampropteryx suffumata. Taxonomy (NCBI): domain Eukaryota; kingdom Metazoa; phylum Arthropoda; class Insecta; order Lepidoptera; family Geometridae; genus Lampropteryx; species Lampropteryx suffumata. The sequence continues at coordinate 23,870,122 of OX402544.1, forward strand.
ATGGGGAATTTAAAGTTTTCTTTTATTACAGAGAAAACAAAATTTATATATCAGTGAAAGTTTTATTTATTAAACACGTACGAGTTAAAATTATCTATTTAAATATGAAGTTGCATGAAATGAGCAAGCAATAGGAACATTAATTATTTTGTTCTATTAAACACGATCTTTTTTTGAATAAAAACTTTTTTAAGAACAAAGCACCTCAACCAATAAAATTTTAAAAAAAAACTATAACTCACTAGTGAGTTATAGCAATGAAAAAGTCACAGTTTGATTATGGGTGTCATTCTGTGCCTAATTGCGGTGACCATAGAGCCACTTTATGAGCAAGTGTGTTGAAAATAATTTTAACTTATTTTAGAACTGTGATTTAAATTGAGTACCTACTCTAATTTGAACTTTATTGTTAGCAAAACAAGGTCGTCCATATTTTAGAAAATTTTAGCTAGTCCGGCGAAACAATAGAATTGCCAGCAATCTACATAAATATGTGTATAGTTTTAGTGCTTATTTACAATAGTTACATAATGAACAGAATAAAATACATGTGAAATAGTTGAGATATCTAAGGACCGTTTAAAACGATACATGGATAGCTCAACTGATCCAGATCACTACCAACGCTGCCCGTTCCCAAAACACTGGCATCATTGCAACGTTGAATGGCATGCTAATACGCTGAGACAGATAGGAACCAACTTTTGGGTCACACGCTAATCCATATAATTAATATGAGAAGCAAAAACTTTGTTCCCCTTTTTACGAAAATTGCGCCGACGTAGGAGTATGAAATTTCGCACACTTATAGTTTGCAAAGAGAAGGAGTGCAGAAAGCTAATATTGTTTTTTTAATTATGCATTAAAAATACATTAATTATTTATGGTCGGAGAAACGGAAAGAATCGGAGACACTCGCTTCATATAAAGAATACTATACTTACCATAAAAATTAAGAATATAAGAGTTATAAAAATCATTATGCAGCTATATTAAACATCTAAGTAAATAATAACGTCAAATACAAAACGACATAAGTCTGTAAAAGTCATGTTATGTGAAAACTTTGAAGAACAAAGTTGAGTTTCTAATTTCAGTTTACTGTGGTCGGAATCTTCAACCACGTTTATATTAGGTCACTGAATGCTTTAAACCAGTTTATAATATAACTACCTACGAGCATCATATTGTCTCCTCTGAAGTTGTTACTTGTAACTTATGTAACTTTGCAAAATCTGGAGATTCTAGAACGTAACTAAAGATCTTATTTTAAACGGGTGATGATGGTTATGAAATATTTCAGATTTCAGAAATAAAAATACAGGTCTACTTCTTCTATCTTCTCGTATGTATTATCCAAATACGTTGTGCCATTATTGTGCAATTTTGTTAGTAGTAGTTTAAACGACTTCAAAAGGGAGGTTTTCAATACGACAGTTTTTTTTTAATGTTTGTTACCTCATGTTTCCGTTATTTATAAACCAACTAGCTGACCCGACAGATGTTGTCCTGTCTTAACTATGAATTCAAATATATTGAATTCAAATTGGTATGATTAATGTAAATATACCAATGAGGTTTTACTAATAGAGACGTTATACTCATTAAAAAGCAATAAAAACATGACGATATTTTACTATAGCTACCTACATAGGACCTATGGAACTTTATTTCTATCGCTGAGTAGGTTAAAAGATCACAGAGATATATAGGACCCCGTTGTCAGAAAGAGATAAACATACTTTTCACACCTTGCATGAGCGGCCAGCCGGCTGACGGCTAATGACAGCCTATGACGTCGTGTTGGCTAGCAGCTAGGGTGAACTAGGAAAAATGGGTACAGCAGGCATCATTAATAAAATAAACAGTAAATTAAAAAGAAAAGTTTATTGACAAATTATTATATTAAGTACCTACCTACTTACCTACGTTTGTAATCACACTAATTTAATTTTAAGTCGTTTATCACACAAATGAAATAAAAACTTTTACTTTTTTTATTTATTAATAACCTACTAACTAATATCATAAGTACAAATACAATATAATAATATCATCAAATCATAATAATAACATAATAATATCACGATCTCACAATAACTTTTGAAAAAGCATTTTAAAAACATAGGTATTTTATTTACCAATTAAGCTGAGATTCGTGTACGCTCTTTCTTCCAAAAGGGAAATTCAAAGTGGTGAATGAAAAGTAGTTTTCTGTGTTTTTTTTTCCTTACTTATCGGCACTGCTGTCTTTATCAGTTGCGTACTTTTTTCGTGACGTACTTGTCACTTTCCATAAAGTGCTTGGAACATTTTGTTAAGTATATCGTTGGCATCCATTCATCTTCTCTTCTTTGGGTTCTAACGACTTGTACCCATTTCTCTTTTATTAATGCGTCGTTAGGAAATCTAAAACAAAATAGAAAGAAGTAAATGTTGAAAGTTAAATGTTATCTTTTTTATCTACTATGGTCTTTATTTAATACTTGGATAACAGTGGTGAAAAAAATACCTATTGCAGCAAGCTAGGAAAGCCAATGTGATATTCGAGTAATAGATCACCCCTAATTACCCCAACCTCCTCTAGCGTCGTTCGAACCGACAACACCGCACGCCATTATCTCGTTCTCTCTGTCACTCTTCACTCTACTAAATACAACGCTGTCCTTGTCTCGTTCGTGTAAGTGGCAAAGCGGCAACGCCGCCGCGGCAATGATTTTTGAGTAAAATTAAATTAATGATTTTCCATTTTAAATAGTTTAAACAGTACTTACAAATGAAAAGATAAATCCTTCTTGCTTTTTACAGCCGTCCCAGTATAAGTATTGCACTTTCGAAATACACAACATGGCAATTTTGTTTTTTTTCTATCTCCAAAATCCCGCAACGTAGTACGTGCGCGTCGCGGCCAGACGCAGGACGGACTGAGTTCACTCAAGCTAATTAGCCTGTGTTTGTCTTGCCGCTCAGATCTCGGTAGAACATATCTACCTCAGTTTATATATAATGTCGTTGAAATATACCAAAAAAAAATACTTCGATAAAAGATATTTGCAGCGATCGCGCCATCTGTCGAATGACTCAAAGAGTATTCAATATCCTATAAGAGAATGACTGACAGTTATGTCAAACTTTTTTAATGCCATGAGGTTGCATTAAAAAAGTTTATATTGTCAAAAGCACTAAGGTTACATTAGAAAAGTTAATATCGTCGTTAAGTATTCTTAAATTTTCTAATTGTTCACGCAATTTTATTATTTCCTTTCATAAGAACCTACTCCTGACAATAACACACACAACAAAAAAAAAATTAGCGAAACCAGTCTAGCCGTTCATGCCTGATCTCGAGCCCAAGGGAAACAGGGATTTTTTTATATATTATATAGATTTGAAAAAATCAGAATTCATGCGAAAGGATTAATAAAGGATTAATTTCATAAAAATCGGTTTAGTAGTTATATTTTTAAATTTAAAAATATTTAAAAAAATGTTATCCACTAGGATGAATCGAAATTTTGATATTTTGCTTTTTTATACATGAACACGGTTGTCTATTTAGTTTTTAAAACGTATTAGAATTATAGTAAAACTTACTTATTTATAGTACATACCGATAGTCTCTAAAAACATAATTTTTCTAGTTTTATTGTTATTTAACTGAAGTAGAACACCGATGCTCTACTTTTCTTTTGTAAACACATACATATCTATACATATGCATATACCACAAGGTCGTATTAATTACACCATTTATAACTCGGGAACAAATAAAATATCAAATCAAATATAATTTTTGATTTGTTAAATCAAATATCAAATCAAATATGATTTTTGATTTGTTAGATTTGTCACAAAAAATGTTAATTTGTGAAATTTAGTTTGATACGATGTTCGGTTTTTTAGGTTATGACAGTTGACATTGTGCGCGCATCAACAATTGTGGTCATAAAGAAGCAAAGTAAAATGTTTTATTCTGATACTAGCTGCTGCCCGCGGCTTCGCACGCGTGGTACCTACATAAAAAGTAGCCTATGTTCTTCCCTCTCTTTCGTAAAAAATATTTTTTTTTTTATAAAAGTATCCTATGTTACTTCTAACACCTCCAAGAATATATGTACAAAGTTTCATGATGATCGGTTAAGTAGTTTTCGCGTGAAAGCGTAACAAACAAACTTACATTCACATTTATAATATTAGTAGGAATATTTTTAATTTTAAAAAGTCGCGAACGTGACAGCTAGTTGAAAAACAACCGAGACAAACACTTGTAGATTATACAAATATTTTTCACGCGTCAGGAATCGAACCCCCAACCTTCTGCGTCTCAGGCGGGCCTTGGCCAACTGCGCGACCGAGGTCGTCGTATTACGTTATTTATTTAAAAAAATAATTTAAATGTGTAGCGAAGATAAATTAATTTAAATAGCTAAGTTAAATTTCTTTTTCTTCTGTCAGTCTATATCTATACCAATCCCATCATATAATTAATTAGCATACCGTTTAAGTATGTTTTTTCCTGGTCATTTTAATGTCAAAGATGGCAGATTTAAATTAGTTAGTTGAATTAATTATTTAATTGTAAGATACACCCTAAATCTCTGCGATTTTGTTAATAGCCCATGCAACAAAGCTCTGCGAATAACCCTCTATCTTCATCTTCGTAAATGAACTGTGTCATAAAAATGACAATTTTGCCAGTGTCAAGTGTTTATATTGTTTATAGTATGTCACAAAGTCGTATCTTGACGTTCGTCATTTGTTATGCATATAAAAAACATTAAATTTAATTTATGGTCGAATTTCGACCAATGGATTACCAGTAATATAAAATTGTGTCTTTCATATACGGAAGACAGACACAAAAATTATACGGATTATTTTTGCTCGAATCACAACCTAACCTAACCTAACCTAACCTAAGAAGGGTTCTAATATGGAAACCCGAAGACTGATATAATACATATATATCTTTAAACACATACTTTATAACATCCCTCTCAGAATAAGAATCCTTCATCGTTCATTTACAATTACAACAGAAAGCTATTATTTCACACCCGAGCCAATAACTCTAGCACTTTTAAAATAAATAACACCAATAAGTAATCAATAAAATAAGAGCGTTATGTTTTCCTCGGAAGACTACCAAAAATCATCCCCTCCTGTATGTCATAATCACGTAATTAACTAATGTCGTGTTATAGTATGGTCCCTCTCATTGGATGATCCTGCACAGAGGACTAAGGTACGACTGAGACACAGAAGATAGCGGGTTCGATTCCCGCCGCGAGAAAAATATTTGTATGATCTGCAAGTATTTGTCTCGGGTCTGGGTGTTTCTATTTACAAAAAAAAGTATGTAAAGTATGTAAGTAGTATATCAGTCATCTGGTACCCATAACACAAGCTCTAATTTGGGGCCAGGTGATGCTGTATGAAATGTCCGGCATTTTTATTACTATTATTATCTCCTAAGTAATGTTATTATAAGATAGACCCATTACATATATATACTGCTTGATTTCATAGCTTTATTATATTTCAATGTTAATATTGCTAAGTCTCGCTTTTATTCTTATGTAACGTAAAATTTGAAACAAACATCACATTGTTTCTGGGGGTAATTCTGTTAATTTACAACGGTTCCAATTACGGTTCGATAATTACCCAAAACCCGATTCTGCTATCTCTGACCAAAAAAAAGAAAACATTCGATCGCTCGTTGACGACTTCGTAAACGTAGAATATGCTGAGTCGTTGTTCATTAGCAGATTACGAAAACACGTCAAAAGTGACAGCTTTTGAAGTGGTCAGCTGCGGTTCGATTCCAATCGATCTAACAGAAATTAGTAGAATTATGCCCCACACACTACGCAACTACTCACACTAGGCAAGTCTGTATCGTGAAGAGCATCACGATACAGGCTTGTCTAGTGTGAAGACCGCTGAAAGGTCTACCTAAAATTCGAGCATCATCAAAGTGCATTTGAACATTGTATATGCTATCATAGGTATAATGTATAAGAATGCTGTTTTTTTTTATTAATTTTTCTTTTAATTTTTTTATTGTTTTTCAGTGTACTAATAATCAGCGTACAATCAATCGAAATAGTACTAAAGCTGAAACCATATCAAATTAAATTAATAATGAAATGACAGTTCAGGTAAAGTAGAGTCAGCAAATAAGTTCTGAACAATAATAATAATTCTAAATCAAATATCCAGATAAAGTTTTGTATTTTTAGGGTTCCGTACCTCAAAAGGAAAAAAAAACGGAACCCTTATAGGATCACTTTGTTGTTCGTCCGTCCGTTCGTCCGTCTGTCTGTCAAGGCCTTTTATTAATAATTGTCCCACTCTGGAAAATCCAAATCCTTTTTATCTTGGATAAAAAGGCTACTTTTTATCCAAGATAAAAAGTAGCCTATGTCACCCGGGGATAGTGTAGATTTCAAACGGTTAAATATTTTTTCAAATCGGTTTAGTAGTTTCGGAGCTTATTCAATACAAACAATCAAATCTTTTCCCATAATAATATTCGAATATAAGAATAGATTTCCATTGGGTTTTCCAGCAAGTTTCGTGTGACATTGGAAAATTGTCAGACGCCATTATGTAGGTATAGCATTACAGCTATCCAAAAAATAATTAACTCTGTGCTTCTTGACCTTCGTAAGAGCGAGTCAGACATACTGTCAATTAGCTAATAGAGCGGCGATACCACCACGAAGGAATAGCGAATTTGTGATAATATTAGATCACGCAATTTTATTTTCGTCAATTGCGTGCTCGACGACCTCTGTGGCGCAGTGGGCCAAGGCTCGGCTGAGACGCAGAAGGTGGCGGGTTCTATACCCGCGGCTTGAGGTTAGACGATGTTGTGTAAAATGTTTAGCATTATTTATTTATTATACCCAGCTGTTTCTTAAACTGGATATATATTTTTTAATATGTTTAGCCATTTTTATTAGCTGCCCCATGTTTCAGTGTACTTTATTAAAAAGTTTTATTTCTAAGTTATTTTTTAAAACCTAAATAGTTTCAAACTCCTGGAAGAGTCTTTAGAATTGTCTAAATAACTAACGCAACCTGCAGTATTAGTATAAGTATGCAGATTCGTAAACGGTAGGTACCTTATATTATAATATAATACTAGCTGCCCACCCGCGGCTTCGCTTGTCTTTTTTTATAAATATAATTCTACTGTACGTGTGTATGTCACTGAACTCCTCCTAAACGGCTGGACCGATTTGAACGTTTTTTTTGTATGCGTTTGGGTGGCACCCTGGATGGTTTAGATTCACAAATCAGCCCGGCAGATGGCGCTGCAGTCGGTACAATTAGTTATATTTTTTTCTTTTTAAAACGCGGACTAAGTCGCGAACAGGACCGCTAGTATATCTATGTATAAAGTAATCTATATATTTCCCCAGGTTACAAACTATCTCCCTACCAAATCACATTAAGATCCATTCAGTCGTTTAGCCGTATATGTAATAATAAAACAGAAAGAGACTATCAAATTAATAATATATACTAATATTATAAATGTGAAAGTAACACTATCTGTCTGTTTTATCTGTCTTTTCTGTCTTCTGTTGATTTTCATGAATTTTGGTATAGAGATCGATGGGACCTTGGTGAAGGACATAGGCTACTTTTTATGTAGGTACCACGCGTGCGAAGCTGCGGACAGCAGCTAGTATTATTATATAAGTATGGGTTGGGTGTCCTTGGAAGCTTTTGAAAGAGCCAAAAGTTTTACGCTACATTCACAAAGAAGACACGCGAAATTCGGTCAAGGAAATTAAAACCAAGGTTTTTATTCGATGTAGGTAATAGCCTAGTTTCGCATGTCACATCCTATGTATCTCCGAGTGTTGTGGCTAGTTATTGCTACAAATATGTAGGTTATAGTGAGCTACATACTGTTCGTCGAATTACCTTAATTAATTAAACGAACTTACTTTACGTGAAGTACGGAGAAACATAATCACAGAAAAAACGCCTATAATTCCACGTGTAGTTTATGGGTGACTCCACGCATTTTCCCCTACGCAGCCCTGAAAGCGCTGAAAGAAAAGCTCGATGTATTGCATTATTTTTGCGAAGTCTTCCAGCCTTAATAATCGTAATATTATTCCTATTTACTTTAACTCTATCTGGATACTATAAATCAATCGTACCTTACTAGGAAAGGTACAACTACCAACCTGTACAATTTATATATGAAAATTAGGGGGGAAATCGGTAGACTGGCGCCATCCAGGGGTGGTTCTGGGTGACCAGACTGTTACGTCATGTCAAAATTACTGGCGTCTATGTTGAAGTGGAAGAGCCACCATTAAAATAATTTATGACCAGCTACTGCCCGCGTAGTACGCAGTTAATATGCCTTATGTATTTCCAGGATTCAAATCTCAACCCAGATTAGAAATATATAATGTTTAGTTGGAATTTTAGTTTGAAATATTTTCATTTTACTTTTAATCCTAAGTTCAGTGCAGCCTTTATCGACAAAATAATTCTTGTGTGAAAAACTCTCCATGTTTCTCCTTCATCTTTCTTCTCGTGTTTCTCCATATGTTCTAACAAACTCTTTTGTTGTAGGAGGTACAAATTAAAGAGCGTGCCACTATTTTATTAATCTGTTTTTAGAGTGGGTATCTTGCGTAGGTCGTTTGTGGCTTGACATTCCCACGATGATATACTCGTAACCTTGCCTGCCAGTCAGGTTAAGGAGGCATTACAATATCACTACAGTAGCATTATGGGCTGATAGCGCCTTAATTTGTAAGTGACATGAATAGAGATAATGATGATGGACTATTCCAGATCATCACTTTATAAATCTGTCCAAATGACAGATATATTTGCTCCTACCTACTGAAACAGCCATCGAATTGAATATACATAAAATAAAATTAACCAAGTGTTCGCTGGACCACGCACAGCTTACTATGAAGGCTTTCATAGTAAGGATAATAATGACTAGTGGTAATGGACAGGTCCCAAACTCAACACCATCTATCTAGTTAGAAAAATTTAAAATTTAGCCACAAAAAAAAACAATTCAGTGTTGTTTACATTGTTTTATGTTATTCACAACTTTATATGGGTTAATACGTAATTCACCCTAAATTTCCTCACCATAGGCTAAAAGCAAGTGCTTTGATTAGTGGCGGACAGGCGACAAACAGATAGACTTCGGAACCCTAAAAAACTCCATGTGGACTTCGGAACCCTAAAAACTCAAGCAGACAAGTTTTGGTACAAATTAAATTTAATAAAATAATAATTACTACTGCTGGTTTTTTAAACGGTGACCGTTTCGTTCGTATAGTATTGTTTAGGACGACTTTTACGCTAACAACTACTGATGCAACAGATCCCTTGTTCGATCCGAACGGATGCTTACTAACAAGCCTTAGTTTCAGACAAATTGTAGAACGATTAGGAGAACCATAAACATTATATGAAATAGGTTCAGAGATTCTGATTATGAGTTCTCGACAGTTATTCAGTCGAGGTCAGTTCTGAAGTGATTCTCTCGATCTCAATCTATTTGAGATGACTCCTCGATCCAGTATCTCAAAACACGTACAAGTCTTGCTGCGTTTGCATAGAAGTAGGTATTTCTATAGCTACACACATCACGTACCTAGGGTAGGTAGATGGTACTTTTCTTACTACCTATTGAAATTTAACGCAAGACTCACGACTGTGTAACATTGCTAATAGGTAAGTACATTATCATCTCGTGATGGATAATGTGATCTAAATATAGGTGTATTTATGTGGACAATCCACCTACGTAGTTACCTTAAAGCCACAGTGCTTCATCAAAATTATCTGTTAGCATAACCACCGGAGCGTGTTATCTCGTAATTTCAATAATATTGTTACTTTCTACGCATTATCTTAGGTAAAACGTACACATGTGTGTCGACGCGCTGAAAGAATTTTGTCGGACAAAATATCTGCTTAGTTTGGTAGTTGAATTCCCGTTGAAGTGATGCGTCGTACATTGGTTGGTAGGTATAAGATTTTATGCGTTCTAGACACTAATATAACTTACGATACTCACCTACCTAGCTAACTGCGCTTCACATTTCCGTGCTGTAACTAAAATTACATACCTACATTAAATCACGTTCGCATTTCACAATGCATAGCTACCCAACAACGGGTGAAGTGACGCAGCAAGCGAATTACGTGTTTTTTGACAGTTTCTCCATCGAGGTGAGTCGTTTAAAAATAACCTCGGTCAATTTAAGTTTAAGTACTCGACGTATCGCTAGGGACGCTTAACGATACAGGTATGAATGACAAGAGAAACGCACCTCTGTGACGCAGTGGACCAAGGCCTGCCTTAGACGCAGAAGGTTGCGGGTTCGATTCTCGCCGCGGGACAAATGTTTGTATGATCGTCAAGTATTTATATGATATGTATAAATTTATAAAAAAAAAGTATTTATGTGTGTAGTAAGTATATCAGATCACTAATGTGGTACCCGTAACACAAGTTCTGCTTACTTTGGGGCCCGGGCGATTATGGAATTCTGATACTATCAAAACTTTGATACTAATTGTTTTCAGTTACTATTGATGAATTGGTATTATGGAAGGTTGATATTAATTGTCATACATGCTGTCATATGAATAGAAACCTCTGGCCAAATAAATATAAAGACGGAGCACCGTGATCATCCATTATAAACTTCAAAGCCGTGCTCCCGTGTGTAAATATTCGCACCCACGCACACACATACACCGAAATTGTGCGCATTGCTCCTTGTTTGTCACGTCGTTTTCAATACACTTTGTTCAAAACCATCGCGTCAAGCGTCAAGTGCGTTCGATAACGTTGTACAAAATAACCTGGATAATTTAAGACTTATATATAAAATATGGTGTTATTTGAAATAAAACGTGATTCCTCGACGCTTTTTTGTCACGGAATATATTAATGTTTTGTTTTTGTAAGATGTTTTCTAGACGACGACATGACAAATTACTTAATAGTACAAGTATGTTTGCATATACTAAAAGCAAGGAGCACAGTTTGGAAGAATGTGTATGCGTGGGTGCGTGTTTTTACACAGAGGAACATGGTTTGGAGGCTTCACATTGGTTATTCACTGCCCTCTGTGTGTATATATTTATTTGGTCTGAGATGGAACCAAACGTACGTAATTGTAATTCGTCTTGTCAAAACTGATTCCAATTTCAATCAAACTAATGATAGACATTATGCTTATTGCTAATCGAAAAGTATAGACATTGGTTGTGTTAAAAGTTCCATAATCGCCTTACAGATTATGCTGTATAAAATGTTCGGCATTATTTTTTTTTTTAACTTAAACGGACTGAGGTGCTCACTTTAAAATGAAATATGATTTATTTGCTTGAACATAATGTGATACAATTAGGTCTTATAGTAGTTTGTCCATTGTAAATATGTCTACGCTATACCTACGTAATTTTTTATGAACTATTCGGGTAATTAAACAATATAAGTTAGGAACAAGTAGGTTAGGGTAGGAATGGGAACAGACTTTAAATGTTTTGGGTAGAATGGGGCTAAATACCTAATGGGTAAAAACAAATGGGTCAAACGTGGAAGCACCCTAAAGCACGTACTATGGCAGCTATTATCTAGATAGGGTATGACTATGACTGGTTTTTTCTTCATTGGCAAATTACGTTGAGAAACCAAAGATACCTAGTTTGATGTCATACTCAATTACCCATATTAAGAACTGTTTTAACGAGCTTTTAAGTACGTACTTCTTCTTATCGTGTCACTAGTTATTTCTAACCAGTGTGGTGAAAGGATTAAAGTGCGCCTCAGAGGCTCCTTTCATGCACTTAATGTAAGCTCTCGACCTTGCCGACAGGACCCGCAGGAAAGACGAATCAGTACATGCGGTGTCGGCTCGGTTACAGGTGCATAACGGCTGACACCGAGCCGGGCTTATTTCAAGCTGTGTAATAAGTCACTACTTATTACAGCAGCGTTGTAGTAATAAGTAGTGACTTATAGTACGAAAGGCAAATTTACTTACATTACAACTGAACTAGGAGACCAATAACTTCCCATGTTTATATATAAAAATCGCGAATTACGATATTTGTCTTGTTTTTATCTCGATCAAGTGACTTTGACTTGACTTCAACATTCAAATTAAATGTTTTCGTACAGCATCATCTGGCCCCAAAGTAAGCATAGCTTGCGTTAAGGGTACCACATGACTGGTATACTACTTATATACTTTTTTTTGTAAATAGATACCTAAATATTATACATAGAAACACCCAGACCTGAGATAAATACTTGCAGCTCAACAAGCATTTGTCCCGCGGCGGGAAACGAACCCGCAACCTTCTGCGTCTCAGTCGAACCTTGGCCCACTGCGTCACAGAGGTCGTCAATAGGTTCCATGAGTTTCTAATAGATGGCAGTGTAAGTTAACTTCAACTAAACCACTACGCTACAGTAACGCGTGTGTCAGCTGATTACCTATTACGTAATCCACGGTACCTATTACGAGAAAACCTGCGAATAATCCTAGAACAACTGTAATTGACTACAATAATTGGAATAATCTCTTGTAGAGCCATTCATAGCATCCGCTTCCGGTGTACCTTTAGAGGCCGTAGCTATGCAGTGTGACAATTCTTTTGTTCCTTCAGGCGACCGGCATGCGTGACAAGGCACAGTTCTTTCATCAGCTCATTTAGAAATAAGTCTTTGTACTTACATACTTCAAACAGAGCCAACATTCTGATTAAATTAACGTTAAATTACCTAAATAACAAAGTATCACAAAATAAAATTAAATTAAATAAAAACAGAAAGGTCTCAGGGATACATTTCCTACATACTCGTGTAAAGATTTTAAACGACTTCAAAAATTTGGTTGTATTTTTTATTTAATTTGTTTTCAATCCGTCATTTATCCGAATTGAAAAAGAAATATGTGAAAGGATATACTTTCCGATTGGTCCCATAGAAATTTCATCCAAAACGGTTTCTTAGTTAGGTTTTTAAATTAAAACAGCTGGAAAAATATGTCATCCAAGTAAACGCAATTTTGTATTTTTATATAAATGAAGCCTGTTTTCTTTTTAATTTTGAAAACGTAATTGTTCCATCATGTAGCATATCGTTGTCTACCCAAGATTCTATTTAGCATGTTGGAAAATCTACACGTGTTTCATTTGGCTTGCAGCTGGCGAAAATTTGGAGAACCAAAGCGTTTTTACAGGCGAGTCTAATATTGTATACAAACAGTAAAGTAAAAATAGGCATGATACATTGATTCTTGACTCTTGTCCAACCATACCTAGTTATTTTAGAACAAAAAATATTTTAGAAATACGAATGTGAGTACGAAAATTGCGCGGACGGAGGAATTTGAAATTTCGCACACTTATAGTTTATATAGAGGAGTACAAAATGCTATTTTTTTTAATTATGCATAAAAATACACTATTTATTAATTAATTATGGTCGAATTTTGATCAGTGGGCGACCACTAGTAAAAAGAAAAATTCCCAGACCCGAGACCCGATGTTTACAGATCATACAAACATTTGGTGGGAATCGAACCCGTAACTTTCTCTGCGTCTCAGACGGGCCTTCATCCACTACGTCACAAAAGCCGTCATAATAATAATAGATAAAGTACATGTATAGCCAGAGGACTGATTATGAGTTTGTGACAGTTCCTCAGTCGAGGAGAGGCACTTCGATCGATCTAGATGTCTCTTTTAAAATCGGCTTGATCGGGGAAATCAAACTGACAACTGAATTACTTTGAGCAATATTCAGTGTTAATAATACCAAAGAGGTTTTTTGACGGCCTCTGTGAATCAGTGGGTGAAGGCCTGCCTGAGACGCAGAAGGTTGCATATTATATTGCCACCGCGGGACAAATGTTTGTATGGTATGCAAATATTTGTCCCGGGTCTGGGTCTTTTTATTTGGTCTAAGTCTGGTCTAAGTATGTATTTACAGAAAGAAAATAAAAGTAGCATATCAGTCATGTGGTTCCCATAACACAAGCTCTGCTAACCTTGAGGCTAGACGAAGCTGTGAAATTTCCAGCATTTCCTTAAAAAATTCTATGAACTTGGGATTTTTAGAAGTTTATTCATTAATTTTATCCATAGCCTGACTTCAACCACAGTTGGGTTTGTGTCAATTTATAATAGTTTACTTACAAGCCTCGGCCATACTATCTTGCTTATCCGTAGCCCTAGATAGGTATCAGGTAGATACTTATTGCGGCAGCTAAATGAGCCGAGGGCCTCAAAAGAGGCAAATTTGCCGGCCTTGATAGGGGCAACATATTTAAGGCTTTTGGAGTCGAGACAAAGAGCAAGACCAGGAGCCCATCGCGTTTTAAAAATTATTTCACTGCGTCTGGTAGCAAACATCGCGTGTCCAAGAACGGGTTCCTATGTGGCCCAGCGTATTAGCATTGCCATTCAACGTGATAATGCCGCCAGTGTCTTAGGCACGCTGTCCTCTGGCAGTGATCTGAAATAATAATAATAATCCCGGACTTTTCACACAACATCATCCGGCTCCAAAGTAAGCAGAGCTTGTGTTATGGGTACCACATGATTGATATACTACTTATATACTTTTTTTGTAAATACATACATATTATACATAGGAAATACCCAGACCCGAGACAAATACTTGCAGATCATACAAACATTTGTCCCGCGGCGGGAATCGAACCTGCAAACTTCTGCATCTCAGTCGGACCTTAGCCCATTGCGCCACAGAGTTTGTTATATTCTGTACATTTCATTAACTATTTTTCTAATCCGTTGATTGATATGATTTAACTTTATCAGACAGTAATCTACCAACTGTATCAGGGGGCCGACCGTTATTTTGAACGTCTGAACCATAACCAATCTAAAGTCAAAACGTTATATTAGAGATATTTCGTACCGTGCTAATCACTATCACGGAAACAATTTAGCTCTAATTTAGATTATACATTGATCAAACGTTGGGGTGTCGCGTCATTTTTGACAGTGCTTTCAAACGAACGTTTTAGATCTAGTACATTCTAGTCTGGGCATAGAGTGACACTAGATAGTTCTATATATAAATTTGTTCGATTAGTAAAATCCACGACTAAATCGTTCAGAAATATCCAAACTATTGCCAAAACTAATCCGTTCAATGGCAATTACGTTGACAAACAGCGCGACCGCCCTACAGGTCTCTAGAATAAGTGTAAACGTGTATCAGACTGAAATGACCTCGCGAACCGATATTCCCCACGAAATATGCACATATTTTGGAAAATGGACGGAATTATTCGGACGGAAAATAAATAAATAAAGTTCAAAGAAACAACACGTCATACCTACACCTATGGAGTTTTCCCACATCATTATGAAAAATCATATCTAAATAATTTATGTTATTTCGCTTTTATTATGAGAAAATTCCTTTTAAAAAAATAAGATGTAATAAGCTGGTATCTTTCCCATTGCTGAATATTTTGGAACCCACTGAGATAGGTACTGATACCTAAGATATATATGAACTCAGTCGGATATCTTGCTTGACTGGCCAAGGATTTATTTAAATAGTTTTTGTCGCACAGTCCCCCAGGTCGCTAATTTGTAAAGTGATAAATTGTTATAATCCGGATTATAGTTTGTAAGGCTTGCCCTTCAGTCCAATTGAGCAAAGGAAGAGATCGACTACAGGACGTGATGCAAATTTTATATCGGGCACCTCGTGTATCGTGTAGGCAAGGCAGGGCTTGCCTACACGATACACGAGGTGCCAATATAAACATGCAACGGTCTAATTATAAAATCGGTATGAACTTTATGACCAGTATCTTCCTGTTATTTGTTACTTAAGACTTAAGTACCTAGTGCTAAGCTAATTCTTTCACAGTACAGGCTGCTCAGCTATTATCTGGTCTACGTAGTTTTATCTATCTATATGTATACCTATAAAATAGCTTAACCTGACTGACTGATTCATCATCGCCGAGCCGAAACCGCTAAATCTAGAGAGCTGAAATGTGGAAGGTACCTAGCTTCCTTTTACAGCAAAAGCACCAATAAGGCGGGATTTTTTTAAATTTGAGAGGGTGCAAAGGGGTGAAATCGAATGTATGAAACTTTTTGACGCGTGGTGAGATTTGCTTGAAACATGATATGAATAAATAAAATGCAAAATAAATGGACACGTGTTTCAGGATTTTTCAAATTAACTCTCATAAAGGACTAAAATGTGGTGTGAATTTTTGTATAGAAACTTTTTAATGGGTGGTGGAAGTGATTGTTTTGAAACTTATCAATAAAATTTGGCAAGGAGATAAATTACAGCATCCTGGGGCTACATTTCAGCTACAATTCTATTTAAAAAAACTTCGCACGAAGTCGCGAGCGACAGCTAGTGTATTATTTTTATTAAAAAAAAGCATATAAGTAGTATATCAGTCATGTGGTAACCATAACTCAAGCTCTGATAAAGAAGATGGATGATGCTGTGTGAAACGTCTGTCAGGATTTTTTTATTATTTACTAGGTGCTGCCCGCGGCTTCGCGCGCGTGTTACCTACATAAAAAGTAACTTATTTCCTTATCCAAGGTCCCATCTATCTCTATACCAAAATTCATCAAAATCAGTTCAGCGGTTTAGGCGTAAAATCGTGACAGACAGGCAGAGTTACTTTGGCATTTATAATATTAGTAGGGAACTAGGGATTTATTAGACGTGTCTTTTTTAAAGCTATGGTATATGGAACACTATTTGTCTCTATAACTATTGCTTGTTTCTATATGATACTTAAGGTTTAGGTAGGTATAATATAAGTATGCTTTGGTTTATTCAGTTTGCGTGACCCAAGAGCTGGCTCCTATCTGGCTCAGTGTATTAGCATTTCCATTCAACGTGGTAATGCCGCCAGTGTCTTGGGAACGCTGCCCTCTGGCAGTGATCTGGATCTGTTGAGCTATCTATAGACCGTTTTAAACGGTCCTTAGATAGCTCAACTTTTACACATGTATTTTAATATTATTGTTTACCTATTATTATGTACAGTTTAGTTTATCAGAATGTATTTCATATTATTTATTTATATTTGTAATGTACGTTATTACCGCATTGCACTTTTTGTTATTCTGTAAATACGAGTATGTACCGACTTCATTATTATTATTATTATCACCTATTCAGCTATATTCAGTTCTATCTATTTTCTGACGACCTCTGTGGGTTCGATTCCCGCCGCGTGACAAATGTTTGTATGATCTGCAAGTATTTGTCTCGGGTCTGGGTATTTTTCTATGTACAATATGTACCTATGTATTTAGAAATAAAAAATATATATAAGCAGTATATCAGTCATGTGGTACCCATAACACAAGCACTGCTTACTTTGGGGCTAGATAACGCTGTGTTATGTTTCGCATTATTTATTTAATTATCTAGCCATAAGACCGCCCATTGTATTACCGTGTAGCTAAACATTGTTTCATAAAACAGTCCAATACATTTGTGGTGTGGTATAAAGTATTTTTTACTATATTCTATTCTATGTAGCACCCTTTACCATTACTACCCACAAACAGCAAGGCACTCTTCCGTTGATCCAATCATGAATCCATCAATCGAGCGAGGGTATTCCAATTAAACTATGAAACAATGTCAGTTTTAATTTGCATTCTGCACCGACGAATGCAACTAATTCGCTCGTGGGTGTTGTGTGGTGCTCGGAACATTGTTGGTTCGAGTTCCAGTTTTTCGACTGGTTCGAGTTTTTTAGAAAGCGATCTATGGCAGTGCATTCGAAAAGAACTATTGGAAATACACATTAATGTATTAAATAAATCAAATGCAACTTACATAATTGCTACATAATAGTAGCATTTGTACCTCTTACAGGCTTTGTCATTTTTAACCGCTTACAAAAAAAGTGAGTTCTCAATTTAGTTTTTTTTATACTTCATAACTCCGTCATTTATGAACCGATTTGAACCGATTTGATTATATTTATTATCCTAGGTCCTATAGAAATTTTATCAAAATCGGTTTAGTAGTATCGTTTTTATACCAAAATCGATGGAAAAATAAGTCGTCAAGTCAACGGAATTTCGTATTTTTATTTATATGAAGTTAATAAAACTAATTTTCTTTTTAGTTTATTAAAACATCATTATTATTTTACATTGAAGTGGGATAGGTGAAGACTAAAGTTTAATAGAGTAACTATCAATAAGCTGCTGTGGTAAATTTTGCGTTCGGTGCGACCCTTAGAGATATTAAATAAATAATTTGACTAGTTTCACCTGCGTCAAATCAAATAAAAATATTCTTTGTTAATTCAACAATAACCCTAACATGTAAGAAAGAATCGTTTTCTTACATGTTATTTTAATCTAACCTAACCCCCCAATTCAAGAAGAATCCGGCAAGAAACCTGTTGCTTTTTGTATGGTCCTTGCTAATTTTTATACGGAAGCCAAGTCAAGTTGAAGCAGATTCATCCCAAACTTTTTTGTCATCTAAGTAATCTGATATTTTTCACTCATAACGGGATATTTACCATGCTATGTGATTTTTTCTGCTTCCCGATTCCCCGTTTTTAGATTATCTTCTTATAATCATAGCGCATGCAACTATGCCGAAATATCGGGATGCAGAAAAACTCGTAAATCATGGTAAATATCCAAGAGTGAAAATTAGCTGCCTCGTTCGCATCTTTGTTCGCGCGTTTTAAAAATAAACCATTCTCGAATCCACTTGAACACACAAAAAATCATCAAAATCGGTCTAGCCGTTTAGGAGTTAATTACAAACACACGCACAGAAGATTTGTATATATAAAGATTTTTTACAATAAAATATTTATTGTCTCATAAAAGCTTTATGAGACAGTTTTTGATGTAGTACTATGTTTTATACTAAGTACAGTACATAGTATAAAACATAGTCGCTTCCCGCTGTCTGTCTGTCCCTATGTATGCAGATCTTTAAAACTACGCAACGGATTTTGATGCGGTTTTTTGTAACAGATTGAGTGATTCAAGAGGAAGGTTTATATGTATAATACATGCATAATATAGTAGAGAAACAATGATAATGTTATAGGTTTCTAATGTGATGTCGTAAATTAACTAATTTTTTTGAGCTTACATTGCAAACGCTGGCTGAACCCTACGAGATAGATCAAAATAATGTACTACAGTATTGCACACCTTATAAAGGTCTACAAAAAAGTCCGCGATGTCTATCTCTAAGTCTATGTTATTCTCTTAGATAACGTTGTATAGAATGTCTTTATTCTGTAGTATATTTAGTATCAGCAATACACCCGTGCGAAGCCGGGACGGGTCGCTAGTCCCATATAAAATATTCACTAACTTTAGCGAGTCTAACTGTGGAAAGGGCGAGTTTATCTTTTTCCAACAAATATTATAAATACGTAAGTTTATTCGTATGTAGATAACGAGATTTGAACACATTTTTCGTTACTCAATCACGCCGTTACAACTGAACAGATTGGGATATAACAATGGTAGATTAGACATACGGTTATTTTTATCTACGTACGTAGTGGGCAGACTAAAGCCGCGGGTAGAAGCTACCCAAGAATGACACTCTTCAATTCCAGCTCCACGTACGTCTTTGTCATCATAGATTCGTTAGTGCTTCGTGACTTCACGTCAATACAAGTATATAAGTTCTATTGTATGGATGGATCACACCCACCACCTGTATAATGGAATCGTGCTCTGATTGTTGACAGGAGTTGTTTATCGCAAATATTAACACGCATTGTCGCTCGTGATGGACATCACGGAATACTTATAATAACATCCAACCTACCTAAATTAAAAATTGTAAGTTTGCGTGGACCTTTGTTAAATAATCAAGTAATAACTGAACCGATTTGCATCAATCTTGGTAGGCAGATATGAATCTGGATTAACATATAGGTTTTTTATATATGTACCGCGCGGGCAATATATAATATACTTACTTACAGTAATCATTAAAGAAATGTACTATAATATAAAATACATGTCAAACAGTTGAGCTTTAAAACGATTTATAGATAGCTCAGCTGATCCAGATCACTGCCAGAGGGCAGCATTCCCAAAACACTGGCGGCATTGCTACTTTAAATGGCAATGCTAATACGATGAGCCAGCTAGGGTCCAGCTCTTGGGTCACGCAATGTATCTACCAGACGTGAGACGCCGTGAAATAACTTTGAAAACGCGTTGGGCTCCTGTTCCCCACGAGCTCAGAGTCTCGACTCCAAGAGGCTCAAATATGTAACCTTATCAAGACCTTATATTTGATATTATCTATTAATACGTGAAGCAAAACCATTGTACCCCTTTTTACGAAAATTGCGCGGACGGAGGAGAATGAAATTTCAAACACTCTCATCATTACATAGTATAAAACAAAGTTGCTTCCCGCTATCTGTCTGTCCCTATGTATGCTTAGATCTTCAAAACTACGCAACGGATTTTTATGCGTTTTTTTTAATAGATAGAATGATTCAAGATGAAGGTTTATATGTATAATACATGCATAATATAGAAGAGAAACACTGATAATTTTAGAGGTTAGCGTATATGGGTTCAACGTATTAGAACTACTGAGCTACAGCAACGCGTGGCCGGGTCAGCTAGTAGCTTATATAAAGAAGGAATGCAGAATGTTTTTTTCAATTTATTTATGGTGGTCGAATTTCGACCAGTGGGTGACCCTGACCACTAGTATAATTAATGACTCCTGGGCAAATCCTTTTACGTATCAGGTGTTGAGATAAGAGATCAACTACGAGAAAGCAGGTACGTGTAGGTACAGGTAGGTACCAATGCCCAAATACTGAAACGCTACAATTTGAAGGCTACTTAGGTGTTTCAGTCACATTCCTCATACAATTTTCATAACAGGGTCTCAGCCGTTCCAGTTAGTCTAAGATGCGGTTATTGTTGTTTATTGTGAAAAGTTGGAGATACAAAATTAAATGTTGTATAAATTTTTATACAATTTTTATTGACATAAATTTAATGTATTTACAAACATCCTATGAAGTGTCTGACTCCTGAGCTAGGTACAAAAAATCTGTGTTACAAAAGTCAGTGCCCTCAAATTCAGAATAAACAAAATTAAGGATTTGACCGAATAGCCGTCATTGGATTTTCGGACTAACAATAATTATGTTCTAAAAACCAAAAAGACAACCGACTATATACATGAGAATATAAAAAATATCATCGATTTACTCATACAATGTTTAAATTTTAGTTGATTTTTTAAAAACCGCTTGTTTAAATTTAAATGGGACCATCTGGAAAGTATACCCTTTGAAATGAAATAAGAATTTTCCTAATCGGGTCAGGCGTCTTTGAGTAATCAGTAATCGGAACATACCTACATAAAAATAATTACGTTTTAAAAACTAAAAAGACAACCGACTTCATGTATATACACAAGGTAGCTACTGTAAAACGTTGAGGAGTTCCCTTCACTGTCCTTCGTCTTCATCATCAGACCCCTATTGACAGTCACAACCCATCTAGGTGTACAGTTCTCATCAATACAAATGAATCAAGCCCAAACACTAGGTAATTGCTGTCAATCGTTGAGGAGTTGCCTTGACTGTCTTTCGGCTCCATCATCAGATCGACTCCAGACCTTCATTAAATAGTAGTGCTTTAAAATACTTTAATAAAAATTAAACAAACGCACTAGTCGCCACTACGATTTTCAAAAGTTCCGCGCGATTTCTTTGGGATGCCATCATCAGATCCTGGTTTCCTTATCAGGGTACCACCCTTGTGATAACTCCTTTCCAACAAAAAAGAATCATCAAAATCGGTTCCTAAACGGCGAACACAGATAAAAAATATATATATACGAATCGAATTGAGTAACCTCCTTTTTTTGAAGTCGGTTAAAAAGGAAAAAAAAGAAAGATTCCGGCGAATTGAGAACCTCCTTTTTTTAAGTCGGTTAAAAAACACTAACTACTTTTTGTGGTAATAATATTGAATAGATGTTATAGCAGGTGACGAGGCTGGAGTGTGTTTATAGTAGATAATAATGTTATTGCTCAGCAGGGCTCACTCAAATGCTCGTCAAGAAATATCTCACCTAGAGACGGCAAAAATTTGTGGATATCGATTCATTGTTTTTCTAAACATGGCCGCCGTTCTCGAGGTGATAATTATATCACGTCATCTTGTCACGACTTATGTGTAGTTTTCTTGAAGGGACAAAATACCATCCATATTCATACAAAATTATAAATTCGAAGCTGTCTCTGTCCGTTGTTTTTTACGGCTGAAAGCATCTTGATCGACTTTGGTTAGAAGATAAGACTTTGGAGAAGGATATATATAAAATATCTATATATATAAAAGGCGATGTGTGTATGTATGTATATTCCCTATAGACTCCGAAACGGCTGGACCGATTTCGTTGGAATTTGTAGAAAATCTACAGATTGGCCTAGCGGGTAATGCTGTTAAGTTTGGTAAAGATCAGATCAACAGAACTATTTTTCAATCAAATCAATCAAATTTGGTATGGATATAGATTGTATTTTAGGCCGTTAATTTAATGTATGTACTATGCGTGCGAAGCCGCGGGCAGAAGCTAGTAGGCTATATTTATGTACTTACATAAGTACAAAGCCGCGGATAGTTCCTTTCTTATCGATAATTATCTCGTGAAACGAAGGAAACGACTCTACAATCTTGGAATAAAAAAAAATCGGGTTGCACTCCGGGAGTGCCGACAGAAGTGAAAACTTATTTTGGCGCGTTAGAGTTTAGTAATCAATCACTTTAAAATCAGTAGTTATGGCGACTGCCAATCAAATACTGAACAAACACAGATGATGCAATATTTTTTGTTCAGAATGTAGATAATACATCAAATAACCTAACTCAGTAAACTTCTCCAAACAAAAGTAGACTGTAAACATGTGAATTAAGGTTTATAATCAAATGGGGCGAGCGCAGCAGCCGGCTGCGTCTCGCCCCAGACGGTAACGGTGTCGCGAATCCAGAGGTTTTACCTCATCTAAAAATATGCCTACCGCGTTAAAAGAAGTTTTCACTTCAAAAAACCGCACTGCATTGTTTCAGGATAATTGTGCTTGTATAAGAAGAAGAAGAGAATAGTCGAGAAAAATGTATCAAAAATGCAAAATAATAACTATATTGAAACTATATTCAAAAAATATATTATCTATTACTATTATCTCGACTCTTCTCTTCTACGAAAATGACATGCTACGTAGAAGTGTCAAATAAACGGCCAAGTACGAAAGTAGCGCGTCAAAGGATTAAAGATCCTATCTTTTTACAATCATCGATATTTTACCATCGGTTTACTACATATAACATTTACACCCACATCATTGGCCTTAGTTCATCTGTTGAAGATGACTTAAGTGGCATCAGTCAAGATACAGAGCAGTTATTTGTAATTGAAAACATTCGTTAATGGATCCACTCCAGCAAGCTGAGGTGGGTGAAGTTTCCTCTCCACTGACGTCACTCTGCCTGGGATTCTGTTTGATAGCGCAGGCCTTCCCAGGTACCCACACTAACCTCTCGACCTCGCCGACAGGAGCCGCAGGAGTTTTATTTAAATTACACAACTAACTCTAACAAACTATTGAGGCACAGCACTGCTAAACAATAAAAAAACACAAACATCGATAAAAATTACGGTCCTGAATTTGGTATTTGCAAACTATTTATTTAACGTAATATAAACTATAAATTTACTGCTTTCCATTTTTTCCTTTACTTGTGCTGTGAAAAAACTCTTCGTAAGTTTCATGATTCTAGGTCGTTCGTATTTTAAGAAATGTTAACTAGTCTGACGAAACAATAGATGCAAGGCCAATGTTGAGATACCTACATCAATTAAGATAGAGACATCATTCAAACAATTGGTGACGATACTGACGATGATCGATGGATCAAATAGACAATTATTTTGTGTTTCATTGACGCTAGACATAAATTTAACAAGGTAGGTACATAATAAAGTTTCTTATTGACCGAGCGAAGCGAGTGTCCGTTTCAGCTTAGGGGAAAATGCTTTCGTATGTCCGCCGTCTGTCCGGATGTTCTCCGGACGCATTTCTCAACAGATTATCGTGAATCTTTGTGAGCAGGTTCTATATTATTATGACGACTTCTATGGCGCAGTGGGCTATGATCCGGCTGAGACGAAGAAGGTTGCGGGTTCGATTCTCGTCGCGGGACAAATATTTGTATGATCTACATGTATTTGTCTCGGGTCTGGGTGTTTCTATGTATATACAAAAAAAAAGTATATAAGTAGTATATCAGTCATGTGGTACCCATAACACAAGCTCTACCTACTTTGGGGCCAGATGATGCTGTGTGAAATGTCCGGGATTATTTTTTATTTATTTATTATAACTACCTTATAGAGTTTTTTTGTCAATTCAGTTTTTGGAAATTTTTCAAAATGGCGGAGATATGGGGGTTGAAAACGTAAAGAAAGATATGTTTCAGTCATTTCGAAAAATGCTCGCGAGGTCTACAGCTCACAGAGTCACGAAAATCGTTGGAGCCTTTTCAGAGATTCAGATTATAATATATACAAGAAGGTATTAGATAGACACTGGCAAAATTGACATTATTATGAAACATGCCATTAACTAAGAAGAAGAAAAAGAAGAACTTTTGACAGAAGCTAAGAGACGTTTCTAAGTAGAGGGGCCAAGACCAATTCGCAGTAATTGATATTCATTAAAGTCCATTGGTTCAAGTTAGTTATTAATATCGCTGCATATTTGTTTTATTGTACAAAACAGCAGCGGTACCCTCTTGATTTATCGTTCTGAATGAAAACCAGTTTGATCCTGTTCGGAACAATTGTTTTTTGCTGGCAAGCAATGGATACTCTGTGAGTTACCATACTGGCTGTTACTCCCAGCGCATAGAGCTTAAACTTGTGTGGCTGTAGAAATTGCGATATCTTGAATAAAATTAGGGGAACCTGGCTGCATGTTGCATACCCTTTATGGACATTCATGATGCATTTTATTTAAATTCGGAGTTACACCTCCCCCCTTAAGGCAGAGCGCAAATGTGCACATTTTTGTGTCTTGTGTCGGATACAAGCAACCGATGAATATTTAATATCTATAGAACCAGTATGAAATCATCCACTCCCTGCGCACACGTAAATATTTTTTAGTTGCTTCCACTTAACACATACTCATTGACGATCAAAAAGTGTTTGGTGTCGGCAACTGGAAACTAAAAGTCGTCAGTTGAAAACACAACATTAACAAATTTCCTTACAATTGTACTGACGGAAAACTAGCAACGAATTGTACCAGTGGCCAGTAGTAGCAACAGGCGACTGTGTCCGATCACCGCCACAGGACACAGCAACTACGGTTCCCTGTGATGGTGTCCCGTGACGGCAACAAAAACTGTCTACGTTTGCGCAGCGCCATACGGTAACTCTACACTCTACTCTACTCTGTCATGTTACGATACGATATAGCTATACTATAATAATACTATGTCCCGTTCGCGACTTCGTCTGCGCGTTTTTTAACCATTCTAACCAACCAACCAACCAAATCTAAACCATTCTCGAATTCATTTGAGCACACACAAAAAAAAACATTCAAATCGGTCTAGCCGTTTAGGAGGAGTTCAGTGACATACACACGTACCTACAGTAGAATTATATATATTATATATATATACTTGCGACCCGCCCCGGCTTCGCACGGGTGCAATGCTGATACTTATTATACTACAGAATGGTTATCCATGAGATAGACATAATCAAGGACTTTTTTGTAGACCTTTTGAGGGTGTACAATAGTACATTATTTTGATCTATTTTGTAAGGTTCAGACAGCGTTTGCAATGTAAGCGCAAAAATATGAGTTTATTTACGACACCACATTGGAAACCTCTAAAATTATCAGTGTTTATCTACCATATTATGCATGTATTATACATATAAACCTTCCTCTTGAATTACTCTATCTATTAAAAAAAACCGCATCAAAATCCGTTGCATAGTTTTAATTATCTAAGCATACATCGGTACAGACAGACAGCGGGAAGCGATTTTGTTTTATACCATGTACTGTACTTAGTATAAAACAATAGTACTTCATCAAAATCAAATTATAAATTAATAAACAGTTTGATTGACATTCCTTATCTCTTGTTACAAATAAATATCTATACTTAGATATCTACCAAGAAATAATAAATACAGTCCATATGACAGAAATAGTGCAAAACCAACTCAGGTCAATACTCTCCATTTAATCAAATTGTAAATATAATTTTCACTCAAAACGGGATATTTACCATGATATATGAGTTTTTCTGCTTCTCGATATTTCGGCACAGTTGCATGCGCCATGATCACGAGATAAACTCCAAAATTAGTCAAAACACCAAAATTTTGAGTGAAAATTATGTGCAAAACCATGCTAGTTTTAAAAGTTATATCGAATTGTAAATAATTATAATAACACTACTGTGTCATATTGCGTTAAGGTTCTCGATGAGGTGGTGGAAATACAACTAGATTTTGATGTATTTTCATGTCGCCTCAACACCTTTAAATTTGGTATAAACTTGTCATTAATTCAATCTTAAATTCCTACTCAAATGTTATTTACATACATTTTATAAATTTTATAAAGAAAACATCTGTGGCGTAGTGGGCTAAGATCTGGCTAGACGCAGAAGGTTGCGGGTTCGATTGCGGGACAAATGTTTGTATGATCTGCAAGTATTTGTCTCGGGTCTGGGTGTTTCTATGTATAATATGTACGTATGTATTTACAAAAACAGTATATAAGTATATCAGTCATGTGGTATCCATAACACAAGTTCTGCTTACTTGAGGGTCAGATGATGCTGTGTGAATTGTCCGGGATTATTTATTATTTTCATTAAGACCCAAAATATTTTTTGAATTAAATTATGGTTATTTTTGGCTACATGCAGGTGTTTACATAATTACAAAGAATATAAATAAAAAAATAATTTATTAATAATTGGTGGACAATGCAAACAACACCATCTACCCCCAAACTAAGCATAGCGTGTATTGTGGTGATTAGATGACTGATAATTGTTATACATTTTTAAATACATACTTATTATATTTTTCCCAGACACAGAAGAAAAACCCTCAACCTACAGCGCAGCCGGTAGAGCGCAGGTAGAGCGCAGGTAGAGCGCAGTTAGAGCGCAGGTAGAGCGCAAGTAGAGTGCAGGTAGAGCGCAGGTAGAGCTACTACCAACCGAGCTGACAGGCCAGCCTATATATACAATATATACAATATTTGTTATTAGGTAACGGTGGTTAAGCTTTAAAAATAAGAAAAAGCACAAAAGTAAACGATGTTTCTTTGGTAATAAAAAACTCAAATGGAAATAGACAGGTCACATAATGAGAACGCACAAGGAAAAATGGACAAAAGATGTAATGGAATGGTATCCTAGAAATGGGAAAAGTCAAAAGGGACGTCAAATCAAGAGATGGGAAGATGATTTACCGAAAGGATGGAGAAGATTGGCACGTGACAGAGAGGAGTGGAAAAAATTAGGGGAGGCCTATGTCGAAGAGACAACCTGACCAACAAAACGGTTGCTGAAGAATTTTTTTATTTATTTTTATTTTATTTATTAAACTAGATTAAAAAAATTATATATGTCAAACAATTTACTGAAAATTGGTCGGCGAATAAAGGCTTTTATTAGTATTATATTATTATTATATAACGGTGGTTAGGTATGCAAATTTTCATTACAATATATGCAATGAAGATGTGGATTTGGTATAATATTTATATAGATTATATTGTACCTACGCGAATTGTTATCACACTGAATGCGAAAGTATTAAAAGTATATAAAATAATAAAGTATTTAGAATTTAGAGAGTATATTTAGATGTTAGATAAGGTATTTTTTTAAACTTCTGCGATCAGTATTTTTTAATGTTGTAGTGAGAGTAGTCTAGTAGTAGTGGCCCCTAAGGTCGTGGGTTTGAATCCAGTGGTGCACCAATGGATTTTTCTGATCGAAACATTTATGTGTATCTATCAGACTCTCGAACGGCGAATGAAAATGTGGAATGAAAGTGTGGAAGCAGGCATTTTGTGTGTCGTAAAACCTAAAAAGTTCGAATACATGTGCCAAGTGCACGAAACGAGCCGCTGAGGCGCTCTTTAAGCCTTTCACCACACTAGTTTGAAAGAATAAATTAAAAGGTAAAAAAGCGATTAAAATACGTTAGCTACTACAACAATACAGAACTTCGTTTGAGTGAAATAAGCAGTTTTGAGAACCTAATAAAAAAATATCACAAGTATATAAAATAATACGGTACCATAAAACGCACACGATATTTATATTTTCCCAAAATAGCACCATTCACGTGGCGAGCCCCTGCATCAACTGCCAGATGTCTACGTCATTATAACGACATAACAATTTAGGCCGATATGCGCGTGGGCAGAGCGGGCATTGAAAGTTAAAAAGCTCTAGGTAAAAAACATACGCTCGATATACGATTTTACAAGTGAAAACTTCTTTTAGCGCGGTACGCATATTTTTAGATGAGGTAAAACCTCTGGATTCGCGACACCGTTATCGTTTGGGGCGAGACGCGGGGCTGCCGCGCTCGTCCCATTTGATTATAAACCTTAATTCACATGTTTACAGTCTACTTTTGTATGGAAAAGTTTACTGAGTTAGGTTCTTTGATATATTATATACATTCTGAACAAAAAATATTGCATCATCTGTGTTCGTTCAGTATTTGATTGGCAGTCGCCATAATTACTGATTTTGAAGTGATTTATTACTAAACTCTAACGCGCCAAAATAAGTTTCCACTTCTGTCGGCACTCCCGGAGTGCAACCCGATTTTTTTTTAGTAAAGTACTTATATACCGTTCCTTATATTTTTTTCTTTGTTTTCAGAAACCTCAACCGCGGCCTATGATAGCCGAATATGACCCCAAGAAAAAAGGAGTCAGAAATGATTTGTCAGATGTCGTCATGGTCAAGTAAGTGACAAAGTTCCTATAGGTAACTGTGAGCTGCAGAAACACCCCAGCTTTGACTGCCCATCAATGTGTTGTTATTAATTACATCAGTCTAATGGGTGTCATTCAGATCAGATTTTATTTATTTGCTTAAAACAATTAAATCAACATAAAAGCATGTTTCACAGCTTCGTCATTATGTTAAGTGACATTAATTTTATTTTGAAAATGCACAGATTTGTCTAAACTAATATATAATTTTGACATTTTTGTTCAACAGGAAATTGAGAGAAAAGATTTAAAATAATTTAGCAAGTATTGTCGTTTATCGATAAAGGCCAGCGTTAGATTGGCTATTAGAGGCGTGAGGCCACAACGGTCCGCCGCTCTCCAATACCTTATGAAACTCTTATGACGTGGTATTTTTATATTGTATGTTGACTGTTAAGTAATCGCTCCTTATATCGAGCTCTAAGCTCGCCCCGCTACGGAGACGATCCGGGAAGATGCGAGCTGCTTCCACGAGGTTAAAGTCGTTCAACGACCTTGATCATCTTGCAATGGACTCATACACCGGTACATCATTCCAATTTTATGGTTTCTATTTTGTATATCATTTGTATTGTTTGGTAACGGTAAAATATAAGAGCAGCGCGGGGGAATCGCCTCGGCCAGCCTCTGCCGGGGCCTTCTCCTGCGCAGCCAGCGCCATCTCTGTTCAGGCTCGGGATTGGCTCCCAACACGCTACATTTGTACAATTTGATCTAGCTTTATGCGTTTCAAATCGGAACCCATTAAGGCCGAATACGAATAAACGAAATCCAAATGAATTGTTTTTTTAATCACACCAGTATAAATACAATAAGTACCTACCTAAGTACCCAGTTACCAAGTACTTTAGTATTCCGTGACAACGGTCGATCTTCGTAAAGCTGTATTGAATTTAGCGTGTGAGCCATCCTTTTGTAAATGCCGAGTTTTAACAGAGTGGCAAGCAATGTAAAATATATTTGTTATATTGTTTTTGGAGACCATAATGAATGTATCACACTCTACACAACGACACTCACACAGTAAATGCAGCAATGATACCTAGCTATGTAAAGTTAACTTCCATTCCGCGAGTAAATCCGAATGCCACATTATCATTCCGGGGGTAGTAGTATCATCCGACCGCGACACACCTGACACCTCGTATCACATTCAAGCTTAAAAATGTGGCTCTTTCGACCGTTACCGCTAAGTACTTTCATTACCATATTGTGCTTTTTGTGATTGTTTACTACACTTTTAATCCACTCACTTCTAACCTATCTACTTTACTTTTAGTTGTAGTGTTATGTCAGTATTTACATTGTCTATAACAGTTTCCTGGGAATGTTTTGCAGATACAAAGTTGACCCAAATGAGATCCCGGTGGAACAACAGGCCGGGTCCACTCTGCCTCTTATGGAAATCCCAGGGCGGGACATTGAGGCTGACGAGGACTACAACCCTTTTGAACACAGGAAACTGGCTCATCCTACTTCGTAAGTTTATTTTACTTTCTTTCCATGTAAGCTAAATTGGCCGAAATACGATGGCATACCCTCTGACTTGCTTATATTATAATGATCTTTCACCTTTCTTTTAGGGACATGGATACCCTCATCCACTTGCTAAAAGGCTCACTTGGCAGCGGCATCTTGGCTATGCCCATGGCTTTTAAAAACGCTGGCCTCTTCTTCGGCTTGGTCGCCACCTTCGCCATCGGAGGCATCTGCACTTACTGCGTTCACATCCTGGTGAAGACTGCTCACGAGCTCTGTCGCCGAATACAGAAACCATCGCTCGGGTTTGCTGAAACTGCAGAAGCAGCTTTCCTGTCTGGACCTCCCTCTGTGCACAAGTTCTCCAGGCTAGCTAAGTAAGTACCAATTTAATCTGCATATTATTTAGTTTAAGACGACTAAACGAAATAAAATACTAGAGAAACTAAAAAACACAAGCTAAGAATATTAATAAAACTACTTTACTGTCTTATTGGTCTTATTGTTATATAGATTAACCAGAATGTTAATCTATATGTACGCTCGCAAACTATCATAATATCAAAGTACGTTTTTTTTAAGTACTCATATTTAAGTGATTTGTAAATTATTTTATGAGAATAAAGTTTCGTAATGCTTAAACACGCTCTGCCTTACATATGAAATTCTCTCAACTTCTGTCAAAAGTTAATCGCTGTTTAAAAAAGAGTCATCCATTTTTGTAAGAGAGTGACAAATAGTGACGACGAATCTTAAGCATTGTTAAGACAGTGTTTATGTTGAGAGACGTTGACAAGTAAGCCCGGCTATTGGCTACAAATGTAGCACTTCCTTTCTTATCGTAGCTTACCTTCTATTATATCTGTTTCAGGGCTATGGTTAACTGGTTCCTGGTCATCGATCTCCTAGGCTGCTGCTGCGTGTATATCCTGTTCGTTGCCAAGAATGTGAAGCAAGTCGTTGATTTTTACGCGAGTGAGTCCGATTGGCACGACATTGATGTTCGCATCTACATGGCCTGTCTGCTGCCATTGCTCATCGCGATGAATCTTATCAGAAACCTGAAATACCTTGCTCCGTTCTCTATGATTGCAAACCTATTAGTCGGAACGGGAATTGGTATCACCTACTATTACCTGTTTCAAAAAATGCCTAGCGTGAGCGAAAGGAAGTCATTTGGTGGATTTGCACGCTTACCAACTTTCTTCGGAACTGCTATCTTCGCTCTCGAGGGTATCGGTGTTGTGATGCCTCTGGAGAACAACATGAAGACCCCTACCCACTTCATTGGGTGCCCTGGAGTACTGAACTTTGGCATGTTCTTCGTTGTCTCCCTGTACGCCTTCACTGGATTCTTAGGATACCTTCGATACGGAGATCTTACTGAGGACAGCATCACTTTGAACCTGCCAGAATACGAACCGTAAGTTGACCACATTTAATTAAATAATTTAGTATCTAGAGAGGGCAGCTGCCAACCAACTGAGCACCGGTGTATGATGAACTCAAGGGAAATACCCATGACACTTTTCTAAAAAAAAACACCGCATTAAGACATTTTAGGTATTTTTAGGATACCTACAATCATTGATGTTGTACAGGATAGTAGGTACGCGTTTCTCAGGGGAGTAATGATTGATACGATAAGATGTTGGATACAAGATCACCAACAGCCTTTATGAAGTCCACTGCTGAACATAGGCCTCCCCAATAGATTTCCAGGAAGAACGATTTTGAGCCCTCTCCATCCACCAACTTCCTGCGATCTTTACAATGTCTGATGAACGAACTTTTATTCCCCAACGGTTATCAGTCCTGCAAGCTATATGGCCTTCCCATTGTCACTTCAACTTGCAAATTTTAAAGGCTATGTCGGTGACTTTGGTTCTTCTACGGATTTCCTCGTTGCGTCACGTCGTGAAACACCGAACCTAGCTCTCTCCTTAGCACGTTGCGCGACTCTGAGCTTGTGTATGAAGCCAATAGTTAGCGACCAGTCTCAGTTCCATAAGTCATCACTGGCAACACGCACTGGTTATAGACATTCATTTTGAGGCTCTGCGGTATTTGTGACGAGAAGATGTGCCGTAATTTTCCTAGTCCTAGTATCCTAGTTGAATTCGTCGGCTGACCTCTTTGTCGAATTTGGACTTGCCTAGTTGGATCGTCTGACCCAAATAGACATAATTGTCTACAACTTCGATTATATTGCTCCCAATATGTACCGGTACGGGTACAACATGAGAATTTGACATTATTTTTGTTTTGCTCATGTTTACTTTAAGACCCATCTGTTGGAAAACGATATTGAGGTAGCTGAGCATTGTTCCTAGATCTTTCAGCGATTCTGCCATGATGACTATATCGTCGGCAAATCAAAGGTCAGTGACGCGTTCGCCATTGATGTTGATACCATGTCTATGCCAGTACAAGAGTTTGAAAACATCCTCCAATGCAGAGGTGAACTGTTTCGGAGAAATAACATCTCCCTGTCTCACCCCTTTATGCAATGGGATTGGATTCGTGCTCTGGTCCTGGAGTCGGATAGACATGGTGGCGTTACTGTACAGACATTTCAACACTTCGATATACCGATAGTCAATTTGGCACCGCTGGATTGACCGCAACACTGTTATACTCTTCGGTTATACTCTTCGGTCTTCTGTATAACCTGCCGGAGCGTAAGGATGTGGTCTATGGTGTTAAAGCCTTTTCGGAACCCGGCTTGTTCGGGAGGCTGGAAGTCGTCAAACCTACGAGCGAGACGATTAGTAACTACTCTCGAAAACAGCTTATAGACATGGCTCAACAGCGAGATGGGCCTGTAATTCTTGCGAGATGGGTGTTATCCTCTTTCTTAAAGAATAGTACCATTACGCTCCTGTTCCACGCCTCTGGCGTAGTTCCCTCGAGTATGACGGAATTGAACAGCTTCTGGAGGACCTTAAGTACCGGTGTTCCACCCGCTCTCAGAAGCTCTGTCGTTATTCCGTCTTCCCCTGATGCCTTGTTGTTCTTAGGCTGCTTAAGAGCCGTTCGCATCTCGTACAGGCTGACGTCTGGAATGTCTTATGTGTAGTGTCGGGTTAGGCAGGCTCTTGCATCGCTAGTTGTGCTTGTAGTAGGACTTTTTGATGAGGTGTACAGTTGTCCATAGAATTTTTCGAGCTCTCGTTAAACTTCTGGCTTCGAGGAAACGACACTGCCACTGTTAGTCTTCAGCTATGTCAACAGGATTTGCCCAATAGACAGATCTCTCGCGAACACTTTGGAGCCTTTGTTGCGCTCTATTGCGTTCATTATACTAAATATTAAAGAGACGCAAATCACGTCGCATAGACTTAGAGATCTGTTTAGTGAACGTGCTGTATTTTGACATGTCCACTAAAGACTTTCATTTCAGTTTCATTTCGCTACGTTCTGCCATGAGTTTTAGAGTGTGCTCAGAGAGATTTTGAGTTCTACCTTTGCGCTGGGTCTTACAAAACTTGTTGATCACTGAGACATAATTAAATATATCCTTTTTTGTAGTCATGATGAAAACTATTTTGCGTTTGTGTCCACTGGGGTGAAGCCACGTCCATTTCCTGGACGACCGCTTCTTGAAAAAGGAGTTCATCATAAAGAGTCCCTCAAATCAGCCTCAAAGTCAGCCGAACGCTGACCCCGTTGGTGCCGCTGTCCAAATCCAAATTGCCCCACTCTCAGATCATCGCCATTTCTCACACCTAGCCGTGCGTTGAAGTCCTCCATCACTACTGTAAAGTGTGTTTTCGAGGCTTGCATGGAATTTGAAATGTCATCAAACATAGCCTCCACTTCATAGTCTGGACGTTTCGAGTGAGGTGCGTACACCTGTAGGACCTTAAGCGAATACCGTTTGGTTATTCTGACTTTAAGGTCAGAGATCTTTACAATGTTGTAAACGAGGGATTTGTGGTCAAGAAAGCCGACACCATGCTGAGATAGTTGATCGCCCTCCCGGTAGTAGAATAAGTTGCCGGAATTTAGGATTATCGTGTCCTCTCCCTCTCTTCGGACTTCTGATAACCCTATAATATCCCAGTGCAACTTATTTACTACTTCTTCCAGCTCTATTAACTTCTCGTCGGTCCTCAGTGTGCGTGCGTTGTATGTTGCCAGATTTCGCACCCCCTGTTCCGACGAAGTTTCTTCCGCTTCCTTTTTAAAATTAACTAGAAGTCTTTCAATGTTTTCTCCTAGCTCGGATCGTCGAAAGTATAAACATTTCATATTGGTATAGCTAGTTTTGTTTGATACTTAATAAGGATCGCTCATACTTGCAAGCCGCTTGGCATACGGCTAGTGCTGTTCTGGGTGGGTTGTTCCCTACTTCCAGTGCTGATTCAAATTTTACTGATGATGATGCTGATTTTACTGAGTGTAGACCTCAGTACGCTGCTGCTGCTGATCCTCTCTTGAGCTCACTGATAAGCCAAAGGACACTGCAATCCACTGGCTGCTGTTATGTCGAAGCACGTCACTTTGTGATAGTTCACGTCGCGCGAAGGCTTCGATCCGGTTCGAAGGAAAATACACGGATCCGTACGCGTTTCTCAGAGGGATTTATGATTTTTATGGTAATATAAATATAAGATGTTAGATAAAATATCTAAAGTGTTTATTAACTAACTTTACCGTTACGATAAAATAATATGCTAAAAAAGATGATGAGAAATGCTAATGAGTTTGATTGAACAGTTTGCTGTGCGATCAACTTTTCAGTCTCAATTTCAAAATTTCATAAAAAAATTGATAGCACGAGCGCCTTAGACAAGATAGCGGCAAAAATACTGCATTGGACAAAATATGTAAACTGACTAGGTAAATCACACGGACGGGACGGCGTTGCTGCCTTTTACCTACCTAGACCAATTTACTGGCTAAACTTACTCTACTATAGAAATTTCTTCACAAGGTGCATCGCTGAATATCAAATTGACTCCAATGACGAATGAAACAGTCGAAACTAAGCTTCATGCCTCAATTCATTTTCTAACAGTATAAAAATTCTAGCTTAACCTAAATTTTTCAGATTGGGACAGAGCGTGAAGCTGATGATCGCCTTTGCCATATTCTTCACATACAGTCTTCAGTTCTACGTACCTATGGAAATAATCTGGAAGAACGTGCGCCATTGGTTCGGAGCTAAGAAGAACTTGGCTGAGTACAGCATCAGGATCGGCTTAATCGTCATGACTCTTTGCATCGCTATTGCTATTCCGGACCTTGGACCTTTCATTTCTCTTGTGGGCGCAGTATGCCTATCGTTCCTGGGTCTGATCTTCCCATCGGTTATTGAGACGGTTACTTACTGGGACAAGCCCAATGGCCTCGGCCGTTATAACTGGATACTTTGGAAGAACTGTTTCTTGATCTGCTTCGGTATCCTTGGCTTCCTAACAGGCACATACGTCAGCATCCTCGATATCGCCAAAGGCAGCACTCCCATCAGCCTGCCTGAGAACGCAACGACTATTAGTCCCCTTTTATAGATTAAGACTAAAAGTAGCTACCTAACTACATTAGTATAGTTTTTGTTTATAAGCTTAATTTTTGCTTATATAATTTTTTGATGTAGTTACTGAAATTTTGACACCTCTTGAGTTTAAAACGCTCAAAGGCTATTTTTATTTAACAACCTTTGAACATGTTTTTTTATAAATAGCTCTTTTGGAAAACAATATTTTTATCTGTAACAATCAGTTTTAAGGACTATATTCAAATCCTAAACGTTAGATTATAAGTGATTTGTTGTAGGTTAATTATTGTGAGAATTTGTCTAGTGCATTATCGAAATGTGATACATAATTAGGTTTAATAAAAATCATTGGAATAGAAAACTTGCGAAAACCAACAATATTCACCTTTTATATTTTTTAGGGACAAAGCCTCGTTTTTTTGAGACGGCGGCATGGCAAAGTCAAGTAACCTTAGTGGTCTGGATTGCAATGGGTAGCGGCCAGTAGTGGCTATCGGATGAACTGAACGGACGCGTATCGCCATACCGACCGCGCCGAACGAATTCATTCACCGAATCGTGGAAGACTAAAGACTAAGATACGTTCGCTACGGTCAATTCGGACAGATGCGCGTTCACCGTAACTTTGGCATTTCCATACCAAAAATATTTGCTTGGTTAGGATAGTGGTTCATAATGAGCTTTTGAAATAATGTTATACGAAGCATTTAAAATATCTTTAAGTAGGTACTAGGTACCTAACTGTAAATGCGCACTAAAAATTAGGTAGGTATTTTGGGTTTCGTTTCATGATAAAATTACTGAATTAAATTGTTTCTATTGGTTTTTATATGGCTCAATATATATACACCTTTGCATAAAGCATGCAAGACTATCTGAAAACTATTAACATCTTAGAATAACGAAAATGCAAGGTAATTTATATAATTATTATTTGTATTCTACGTTCAAGTCCTTAATGATTTATTTACTTACCTAATAGTTGTTAATGAAAGGGCTGCTTCGACTTTTACTTACATTCTACTGAGTCGAAGCCACCTTAATGTTCCTTTGTAGGTACGATTATTATTTATTACATGACCAACTGCTTATTTAACTTACTAACGAACCGTAGGTATTGATAGCAAAAGCGCGACAGCATTTTTCCCTTCAATATGATCCCTACACTATTTGGTCAGTTATTTGTATTTTTTATATCTATTTAGTGAGTTTTAGGCTAAACGCACTCTCTATATCTACTAGGCGCTGAAAACTTGGGAATCCATGAATTCCAATTTTAATAACTTTGTTACGACAATCAGTCCACCTTGCTCAAACAAATTTTCGATTTGATGTAGTTGGCGTCTTTAGATGGCCGGCTATTGTAGTGAACGTTTGATTTATTTTGGCATTTAAATAGCTAAGCGAGACTTATGTGTTTTTGGACTATCACTTAACGCATCTTTCTACCAAGTCTTTTAATAATTTTGCAATAGTGCCACTGGGCTCAAAGCTCACTAAAACAGAAAAACTTGGTTCATTGTAATTTCCCTGTTTGTCACAGCTGCCTTGGGCGCCAAAAAACAGTAATTATCTACTTACATAGGTTATATTATAAATGACCCGTCAAGCTACGACTAGGTACATTGCGATCTACATTTTACTCAATAACATCAGCAACACAGTAGAACTCCATCGAGTGGTCGAGAAGTAGCGATTTTGCCACCAGGCCACCCGAATGTCTTGTTTAGATGAGAATAACGTGAAACAAGTTATAAAAAACGAAAATACTTGACTTATTTCACAGTGATCATTTCTATACTGTTTGTGTGTTGGTAGACTAGTTTTTCTGTGCTGCAATTGCTGTAGTGCGTATTAGGCTTCTTAGGTGAGTACCCGGTAAGTGACATGATCATTTTATACGTAGAATAGGTTGACCCAGCTTTCGAGGGGCACGGTTTACTAACAAGTGATCTTGTTCTGTAATGAACTCAAATATATTTATAGTTTTTAAAAACTAAACAATCCACTTGGTAGGTATTGGAAAAAATCAATATTTTTTTTAGATTAATTGTAAAAAACCGCGGGTGCCGTTATTCGAATTGTTGAGTGCGTCTTAAACATAGGCAAGAGATTTTGGTAACAAGTTTACATAAGTTGTACTTATGGTATTGTACGCAAATACATTACTATTGTAACTCTGAATATAATATCAGTCGGCCTACAATTGTCAACCCCCTTATTCATAATCATATGCCATTTAAAAACCCTAAAAATGTATCATTTGTTCTTGTCTCATAACACGTTGACTGTCACGTATATTTTGGTATATTTTCTGTTTAGAATAATACAGTAGATCCACGTGTAACCACTATCAGCGCACAACTTATATATTTTTAATATTTTTATATATTTTTAATAAAGCCGTTTTGCTTTATTGCTATATGTTCCTCAGAAGGGCTTATAAGTTGATGACTGCGTAATTAATCAGGGGGCTTGAATTTCGGGCCTGAATTACATGGACGTCTTAGCTAGATTTTTGTGGATTAAAAATATATAAGTTGTGCACTGATAGTGGTTATACTTGGATCTACTGTATTATGCCGGCCAGGCCCATCAAATACCTGGATTAGACCAGGATAAACCAGGATCGGTTGTCATGACTTTATGTGCTGGATTGCTGAATGAGAGAAGGTATAAGATCACTGACAACTGGTACACGAGCAATCCCTTAGTATCTACAAGGACATTAAACAGATTTTTGTGGAACTCTTTGCAAAAACTGCCGAGAACTGCCGCAACAAGTCATTAAACAACAACTGCCAAATCGCTGTATAACAGAATTACTGCATAACAGTGCTAAAATAGCTTGTTAAACGCGATGTCCATAATGCTGTCCACTTGCCTTAATCACGAGATTTGTATTTTGGATTAAGGAAATTGCCATACCTATGGTAATTTCCATATGACATGACATATCGAAGACATATGAAGATGCTAGATGGTTATAATCATATTTAAAGAAGTACATTTATTTACAGAAATGTACCTACAGAATAACATAAAATTCATGAGAAACAGTTGAGCTGTCTAAGGACCATTTAAATCAATCTATAGATATTTAAACTGATCCAGATCACTGCCAGAAGAAGTTACTTTGGCTGAAAAACAGGGAAAACGTCGAGACGTTATTTTTAGACGAGTCAAACCCAAGTTCAACGAGTTCTCTGCATCAAGTCTACCACAATATTACATATTATATACCCAGTAGCAAATCTTCCCAAGCTAATGG
Organism: Lampropteryx suffumata; assembly: GCA_948098915.1. Classification (NCBI taxonomy): domain Eukaryota; kingdom Metazoa; phylum Arthropoda; class Insecta; order Lepidoptera; family Geometridae; genus Lampropteryx; species Lampropteryx suffumata. Next base: position 23,909,540 of record OX402544.1, read on the forward strand.
GAAGATTTGCTAAAAACCCTGCACAAGTTGCTACAAAAAGCTGAAAGAAAAAACTGGCTCTACAGCCAATGATGCTAGTAAAAAACGCCGCAAAAGTCTATCTGAATGTACTCCTTTGCGGAAAATCGTTTTGCCTAACAGGTTTCAATAAAGCTCATAAAAAATTGTGCTTCTGATTTCGATGCCCTTAAAAAAATAACAAATAAAAAAAATTATAGGACATTAGAGTTTTATTTTCGCTAATTAATTGTTCATACGACCCTAAAAAAAAATTCTAACTCATACGGACCAGGAAACGCGGTTTAGTTGCCCCTGGCTAATGCATTAAATGTAATTAACGGTCAGTCAACGTGTTAAGTTTCGATGAATAAAGTTGGCAAATGATTTTACCGCCATTTTAGACCTATACATATATATGAGACCATCTACCACCATTATGAATAAGAGGGTATTTAAAATTACTTAAACTAAGTAGTGGTTGTTTTGTTACAGTATTAAATAAATAAGCTAAGGGATTAGTGGTATTTTATTTATTTCCATTTGCGTCAAACAGTAGGTAAAAGTTCGACCAAAGATTTTTCTACTCTATTCTACTCTACTATTTTTCTATAGATATTTGGCTCCGTTCGACCCAAAACATTTCATTTATGTTCCCGTTCCTACCCACATAGTCCATTAAAATGTTACATTTTTTAGGCCTTAGTGTGCATTTGTCAGAGGACGCAATTTTATTTTTTTAATGTGTAGGGGGGGTCAGTAGAAGCTTAAGTTCAAGTTTGTGGGGTCGGCACCCTTGTCCCCCGGCCGCCATCTTGGAAAAGGGGGTGCAAAGGGTTTTCGCGCTGTATCTCGTAAACTAGTTACCTTACAGAAAATTTAATCAAACATAAAATGTAGCAAATTAAATTTCCTACAATTTTATTTCTATTACTTTTTATCGTCAAGTGACCAACAAAAAAGTTATAAACAAAAATAAATGAAAATTTTGTTTGTTTGTTCTAGGTTTTACAGCGCTCCAAACTTAAACGGATTCTCGAATGCTCATAGGGATGCAATAAAAACTAAAAATTAGGCTTACTTTTCTATCTATATTTTTTTTATTCATACAATTTATTATGATCTTAACATTCCTATGCTATTATTGAACTATGTTTGACCCTTTTACCCACCACCTATGAGGTATAACATGGGCAAAGTCAAATTTATAAAAATTTAATGCATTTTTTAATGCATTTTTTGTCACTGTCTTAGCAAATCGTTTGTATCGCAGAGTGTCTAGAGTATCGTCTTTATTTCCGCCATATAAAAAGACGAAAAAACGTTCGCCAACAACACTGAGTAACGATGACTCGACTTTCTCACTCATAAATAATTTAGTTCCACTTGCTAACTCTGGATGCTTCTGCAAAATTTTTATAAATTTGACTTTGCCCATGTTATACCTCATAGGTGGTGGGTAAAAGGGTCAAACATAGTTCAATAATAGCATAGGAATGTTAAGATCATAATAAATTGTATGAATAAAAAAAATATAGATAGAAAAGTAAGCCTAATTTTTAGTTTTTATTGCATCCCTATGAGCATTCGAGAATCCGTTTAAGTTTGGAGCGCTGTAAAACCTAGAACAAACAAACAAAATTTTCATTTATTTTTGTTTATAACTTTTTTGTTGGTCACTTGACGATAAAAAGTAATAGAAATAAAATTGTAGGAAATTTAATTTGCTACATTTTATGTTTGATTAAATTTTCTGTAAGGTAACTAGTTTACGAGATACAGCGCGAAAACCCTTTGCACCCCCTTTTCCAAGATGGCGGCCGGGGGACAAGGGTGCCGACCCCACAAACTTGAACTTAAGCTTCTACTGACCCCCCCTACACATTAAAAAAATAAAATTGCGTCCTCTGACAAATGCATACCCAAATGTAACTTTTCAATGGACTAACACCTGCTTATTCCTAATTGATATTTCTAAAGTTCAAATACTTACATGACACTAAAGCAGCAGAGTCGCCTGTCAAAAAACATGTAGATACTCCATACCAGTTCTATTAAGTTATCGAGTAAAATAGTTCGAGGAAAAAAGTTTTGTAAACTTCCCACCAGAGGCGCTGTTCCAATCTCTATGGAAAATATAGTTAACGAATATTCGTTTACGTAAATGTTCACACTCAGCATACAGTTAATTGTGAAATCCATCTGAAACTTGGAGGATGTGTTCTTTGTATGACGTAGGCATCCGATAAGAAAGGATTTTCCGAAACACTACCCGTAAGAGGGTGAATAACGGGAGCAAATTTTGTATGGAACATCATGATTCCTTGATTTTGATGGAAGATGTGTTTCGCATTTTATTCTATTTGAAACTCATCGCCTAACGGGGTTAAAAAGGGGTAGAAAGTTATTTTGGGGGTGATTTGCATCGAAATTGCAAATCAATCGAATATCAATACTCCTTGGTGCTTTTGATTTTAATTAAGTACATAAATTATTTTTACACATGTTTGAAAACCCAATCAGATTTTATTCAAAAAAAGACGAAATCACATAAAAGATTGGTGCAATGCAATAAGTACTCCTTAAAACTAAAATGTCAAATTGATTTATGTTAAACAGCTTATTTTGCTAAAACCCTTTTATGCGGAAGTGCCTTCATATTTTGTAAGGCAAAAAAAAAAACTCTTGAGAAGGAAAAGAGGAAAACCCGTAGATGGCTGGCCAGGAATAATAAAAGAACGCGCACTAGGTAGAGTGTACACCGAAATAACACAGAGTGTTGCCATCTTCACTTACTTCTGCACGAGGTTAGGTGTTCATCATCCTTCGATGACTTGAAGACTGTCAACGGTGTCCTCCAACCAACTATTCAATTAGCTTGCATGAAAGTTGGCTTGATGAGAAGACTACAAACGACAAGTGGAAAGGCTTTCTGGCATTATAAATGAACATCTAGAAAATAAAATCTACAATAAATGTCTGGTCACAATAGGAGAAGCTGTATTAGCATTAGGAGGACAAAGCCTACAGCAGTACGGGTTGCCTCAACTTCAAAGGTCTTTAGGCTTACACAATAACCGGGAGTACCTGAAGGAAACAGTTACGGTGTCAATTCCTTAGCTGAACAGGTTTCAAGTAGTGAAGGCTCTCTAACCAATGTTACTGCCGGACAGTTCTCAGACCTTATAGCTAAAATTTACTACATAAACATTAATAATATTCACGATAAACCTGAAAAATGCTTATGCGAGCGAGCCATCCAAACACCGATGATGCCATTCATTATCCGGTTCCTCAATACACTGAAACCTCCCGGTCTCCCAACTCACATAAGTATATAAATTGAGAATTGGCACGCCAATTATGTTGCTACGCAATATAAATCCACCAAAATTATGCGATAGCACCAGATTGCAAGTGAAAACGTTGCATCGCAATGTATTTGAGGAGTATACTGACAGGTTGTTCTCGAAGAGACTGTATTAATTCCTATGAATCCCCTAGGACACCATCAAATTACTCCTTTAAATCAAGAGAGTGCAGTTTACTATCAAAATGTGCTTCGCCATAACCATAAACAAAGCTCAAGGTCAAACTCTTAAGGTAGCGGGAGTAGACTTGAGAGAAAGCTGCTTCTCTAACGGCCAGTTGTATGGGGCATGCTCCATAAGATTAAGCGCTCAGAATAGCGTGGTGATTCTGCTCCCGAAGGAAAAACAAAAAATATTTTTTAGAAAGAAATACTGCGTTAGGTGTCGTTTTTCGATTTCGTTGTAAAAAGATGATACCCCCGTGTCACTAACAGCAGATTAAAGGCCGAGCTTCGTGTTCATAAAATAAGGTACTTCCTCGTGCTCCTACTAAATACGCCTACTGGTAGGAGCACCGGGACACCCATGTCCTGATGCTCCTACTGCAAAAGATCGGTTTGGATCTGATGAGCATTTTTATTACAAACCACTTTTTTAGGTTATGTTAGAGTATAGAAAACAACGCGCAAGGCGAGCGAGCGAAGCGAGCGTGACGCGGCAGCGGCCGCCGAAGCGCCAGAAGAATAATACAAGGTCACGGTAGGAGCATAAGGACATATTGGTCGTCGTGCTCCTACCAGTAGGAGAACCGAGTAGGAGCAAGAGGAAACGGTCATAAAATATAACAAAATTTATTTTATTTTCATGTTTATTTAACCTTTAAATCCCTACACTATTATAAATGTTGTTAAATTTTATAAGTATCTATTTAAACATTTTGACATAATAATTTATATGTTATGACATAATTCATAATATAAAAACAATTTTCGACTTCTACGCGGACGAAGTCGCGGGCAAAAGCTAGTAACTAGATAAAAATAGGTTAAGTATCCGTTTGGGAGCTACGATGCCAGATAGACACATATACATGTTACCATTTTCAGCCTAAACAGCTAAACCGATTTTGATGAATTTATAGAGATGACGGGACCTTGGATAAGGACATAGGCTACTTTTTGTGTAGGCACGCGACCGAAGCCGCGGGCAGAGCAGCAACTAGTACAAAATAAATTATCTTGCGCGGCCTCACAACGCTTCATAGACGTCGTTACGCTGCGAGTGCTCAAAATAAACACACTATTAAATTAAAAAGATTTAAAAATAATATTATTAATTACTTTTACTCGTAAAGTGGGCCTGAAGTTGCCTGAGGAACGGGTTGAAAGTAGTACTTTTCAGAATCATGTTCAACTGACAGTGGTCAACAAAAATGATTAATCTGCATTTTACTGACTATCTAAAACCAATCACTTCAAAAGATTATCCGGTTCAATCCAAAAACAAGATCGATGTCCCCAACATACACCCAAGAATCTCTGGGTACCATCTCAGTTTCTGCAGATTCGTCTTTACTGCGGGTCCTGTCGGCAAGATCGAGAGCTTACTTTAAGGCTTACCTAAGTGCACGAAAGGAGCCTCTGAGGCGCACTTTAATCCTTTCACCACACTGGTTAGAAGTAAGTAGTGATACGATAAGAAGAAGCGATCATTTAAAATCTGGTTTTCATAGCTATGCTTAGTTTGGGGCTAGATGGGGCAATAACACCCTTCTGTTTTACTTCTGGGGTTAAAAACTTTTCAAACAATACTTAAACAAAACAATCGGGTGCCCATCTAATTGTTGCCCGCAGTATATCAATGTTCAAAAATTCAAAAAAAAATCAATTCGAAATTCAATTTTTATTTATTCAATAAAATCACAAGGACCACTTTGAATCGTCTTCTTACATGCTAGTGAATCTAGGGGCCGGTTCCTCCTAACCCCAGTTCAAGAAGAATCCGGCAAGAAACTAGTCTAGTCTTAACACTTTTTTGTATGATCCTTGACAATTTTGTTACGAATGCCGAGTCGAGTTAGAGCTGATTCATCCCAAGCTTTTTTGTCATCTAAATAATCAGATATTTTATAATATGCTATAATAGACAGTTTCTGTTTAATTACGTTTTTAAATTTGCCAATCGACAAATCTAACACGTCGCTTAGGACCTTGTTAGATTTGAATTACACATTGACTATCGACTATATTAACTAGCGAGCCTAACAGTGGGAACAGCGAGTTTATCTTTATTTCTAGTGTTAATACAATTATCGCAATTTTTTTTAAATAAATGAACATTTTTGTGCACATACATTAAATTTTCGTATATATACTGACAAGGCACTGTTCTTTAATTTCATTAATTTCTTTAAACTTATTTTTAAGTGATTCTCTAGGGCCCATGTTATAAATTGCACAAACAGCCCTCTTCTGCAACACAAATATGGTGTTAATATCAGCAGCACTCCCCCACAACAGAAAGCCATACGACATAATGCTATGAAAGTAGCTGAAGTAAACGAGTCTAGCGGTAAAATGACGGATCTTTTTAACAGCGTATGCCGCAGAGCTGAGTCTCTTCGACAATTTATCTATGTGCGGGCCCCATTGCAGCTTATTATCTAAAGTAATGCCTAAGAACACTGTGGTGTCGACGAGATCTATCTTTTCGTTTTTAGTTTTTACATTAGCTTTCACCTGTTTAACGTTGGGCAGTATAAAACGAATGCATTTAGTTTTTTTCTCGTTAAGTAATATGTTGTCTACATTAAACCATGTTACAACTTTAGAGATTGCATTGTTTACAGCGTCAAGATTAGTAAGTCGTCGCTTTAATTTAAATAAAACTGACGTGTCATCAGCAAACAGTACAATCTCGTGGTCATCCTTTACAAGTTTAGGTAGATCATTTATATAAATTAAAAACAAGAATGGCCCGAGTATTGATCCTTGTAGTACACCCATTTTTACCATTGAATCCGGAGAACGCTTTCCATTTACATCTACTTGTTGTGTTCGGTCAATCAAGTAGGATGTAAGAAGCTTAAGTGAAACTGTGATATTAACTCAACACCGGCATCAGTCGTTAAGCGTCCCTTTGTAAATCCGAATTGTTTACTGTCAAGTAAATTGTTGGTATTAAAATGCCGTTGTAATTGGTTTAGCATAAGTTTTTCAAATATTTTACTAAATGTAGGAAGTACTGATATAGGTCTAAAGTTACTAGGATCGGAATGACTACCTGATTTTAATAGAGGTATGATCTTGCTATGTTTCATTAAATCAGGAAATATTCCACTGTCAATACATTGATTAAATATGAAAGCTAGATCTGGTGCAATAATGTCAATTAGTGGTTTTATAACACTGACAGAAATGCCCCAGAGATCAGTGGTCTTTTTTTCATTAATCATTTTGAATGCCTTGATAATATCGTTTTTGTCCACAAGTTCAAAGTAAAATTGTGTGACACATTCAGGTAAACTATCTTTTAACAATAATTCTGCTATTACATGAGAAGAGTTTAAAGACTTAGTAGTGGAGACTGGAATATCAGTAAAAAAAGTTTAAAATGCCTTTGCTACATCTATATCTTGCATAATGATATTATTGTTTATATTTGAATTTATTACACTTTTATGAGTTTTGGATTTTCCGGTCTCTCTATTAATTATTTTCCAAGTTGCTTTTATTTTATCTTGACTGTTTTTAATTTTTGAACTTAAATACTGAGATTTAGCAAAGCGACAAATCTTTTTAAAGATTTTTGGTCAGATGATGGTCAGTGTGAATATTACTAATTATATTTTTGCTTATATGTTTACATTGGTAAAGATATGCATTTGGCCGAAGTGGCAGTTATTCTAGTTGGCTCCATAAATGTAGGTTCAAGACCAAATGAATTAAATAAACTAGTTATTCTGGTACTTAATGAATATGTCTCAAGCAAATTTATATTAAAATCACCGCATACAACATTTCTTTATTTCGCATTTCTTTATTTGATTTTGTAATAGACTTATGCAAAATGTCCTCCATAATTTTCTCAAAAATATCAAATGTGGCGCTTGGTGGGCTATAACAAGGAAACGCTCCAACTCTATGCAGGCTATCTCAATGTGTCTTTCTACAGAGTGGGCGACAATGTCTTTGCGTTCTTTGAATTTTATTTGTTTATTTATTAATATTAATGATCCACCTCTTATAGAATGTACTCTGCAGAAAGAACTACCAACTTGGTGATTCTTGCAGTTGAACATGAGCTCATGACTTTTCAGCCAATGTTCTGTTAAGCAGATTATGTCAATATTATTTGAGTTCATGTACAAGTCTAATTCTAATTCTTTTTTTTCCTTTCTTTTTCTTTTCTTTTGTTACAAATTCCTTGAATATTTTGATGCACCAAGTTAGTAAACTTAAACTTATTTACAGTATTTATTTTACAGTTTTTAGTCTTTTTGTTTGATTGACTATTTTTATAACATATATTATTTGACTTGTTAGTGCTAGAGACTTCCTCTATTGTCTTTTTATCTAATTTATATTACTAGGAAAAAATTCCAGAGTCTGATTTGGAATGTCAAGATTATGCTCAATAGAAGCATTGTGTGTAGCCAAGTTTTTGGCTGTTAAACTACAATAATAAGTTAGCGAAACAGCTATCTGTCGTTTGTAATAATTAAGAAGGTAGTATCTACCTTTAGTCAAATAATATTTTTACTAACAATGTTGTTAGTGTCAATCATATATGTATAAACATATATATCATATGGATTACATTATTATTATTGCATGACATTGTATGCAAAGCCTGATTTAATTTATATCTATGGTAATTTTCTGCTTGTGGCAAGCTGTCGCTGTAGGGAAATGTAAACATTACGATTTTGTTTACTTGCAATGAACAAAGTGTTTCAAAATATTTTATTAATTCAGCTTTGTTTACATTATTATTTCCAAGCCAAATTACTAAATTAGAGTTGTGCTTAAAATTATACTTAGTTATTAATTGCATTATGTCATGCAGGTCACAGTTTGGTAAGCAATTATTTAGTACTGTATTTCCCATGCTAGTGTTTAATAATAATTGGCCCATATTTTTTCCAATTTCATCACAGAACATTATGGTTTCTTCTAAAGTTACATTTTTGTGTGAGTCCGAACACGCTTGGGATGACGATATAGAAGCACACACTGGCCTAGGATTCTCAGAACACTGACTATCACAGGTGGGGTTAGTCACAAATGAATCAAAGCGGACTTGATCATTGTTTGAGAATTTGAGTAGTTCATCCACGGTCAATGAGTACTCCCGTATCGCCTCCTGAGACTTCTCATAACGGTTAGTTATGGATCTCAAGCACTCCTAAACTTAGTCAGTCTTATTATATTCTAGCTGCAAAGTGAACATTTTTAAGTGGTTTGACATTTCAATTACTTTTCTCTTACTCGCTATTATATTTGGTATACATTTTAGATTACTTAATTTTCTTTTAGTTTTTGTTATGGTTTTGTGTATTTTTACATATTTTTTCTGTTTATTTTTGCTTACAGTATTTCTGATGCATGCTGCAACTCCCTCTGAGTTATCATTTGTCAAGTTTAAAGTTACAGGTCCATTTATAAAGGTCCGTAATTCCATCCAGGCAAAGAATGCGCAAATATAGAGATATTGCTACGCTATATTGCTATTGCTACGCTCAAAAAACTGGATATGGGCCAGACATATTGCGAGACTCCAAGACCAAAGATGGACAAATAGGGTGACGTCATGGCAGGTACCAGAAGGCAAGCGATGCAGAGAGACCCTACGCACGCTGGGAAGATTACATTAAGCCCGCTGTGGCTTAAACTGGATGCTTATAGCTTAAAAGCTCGAGACCATTGGCTATCTTTGGAGGAGGCCTTGCACTTGCACAGGATTTCGTACAATAACACTAATAGAATACAGAATTAGTGTAGGTCCTGTCTGAACATTATGTACTGAAACAAGCGATCGCTAATATTTTATGTATACAATACCTGTAATGCTTGAAATGAATAAATTATTATTATTATTATAGTAGGTACAAAAAAAAGGTTTAAAAATATCACAAACATAAATAGAATTACTTAGTCGAACTTGTATTAAAATCATCTAAAAACAAGAAAATAGGTGGACTTAGATACTTACTCTATAAACTCTAGTACTTGAATGTAAACTGTGAAATTTACATGAAATAAACGGTTTCCAACCAACTTCAAAAAAGGAGGAGGTTCTGAATTTGACTGTTTTTTTTTATTCACTACTTTTTTTTTATTTACTTCATAACTCCGTCATTTATGAACCGATTTGAAAAAAAACTAATTTTATGTGAAATGCTATACTTCCCGATTGGTGCCATATAAATTTCATAAAGTGGATAACATATTTTTTCAGTTTTTGAACACTTGATTGTGTTTTTAGTTTTTAAACAGTAATTATAAATTTTATTTATTACTTGCTGTCCCCGCGAATTTCATTTCGACTAAATATTTTTTACATTACAATATCTTTATAAATTGCATGTTACTTCAAAATAATATACCTACATTCGTTCACATAAAGGTGAACGAATTTTGAAAATCGGTTTAGTAGTTTTTGAGTTGATTCATTACAAACATATTATAAACTAAGTGGGTTCGTATCATAAACGTAGTTATTTAAAAATAGAATAGAATAGAATAGAATAGAAAATATTAATTAAACGTCACATATCAAATACAGTGCAAATGTAATATAAACTAGTCTATGTACAATATAGTATTTATTAGCCAGCTGGTCACCATAATAAAAGTTATACCTCCCTTAGGGCTAGATGGTTTTTGTGCATTGTCCACCAATATCTATTTCAAGTCAAAAGATATTTTATTCATTACAATCACAAGGATCACTTTGAAACGTCCTACATACTAGGTGAATTTAGGTGCCAATTCCTCCTAACCCAAACCCGAGAAGAACTGGAACGAAACTCCTGGTTCTCGTCCTGGTCCTAGCGTATGATCCATCTTATAACTACCTTAACTACGAAAACTAATACTTACATGAGAGTTTATACTTTTCAAATGTGTCAGTTAACTGTCTGAGGGTAGAGCAATATGAGACCATGCATTCATACATGTAAGGACCGTTTAAAACGATCTATAGATAGCTCTAACTAATCCAGAACTCTGTCAGCGTCCTCAAACCACTGGCGGCATTGTCACACGGTGAATGGCAAAACGATTACGCTGGGCCAGATAGGACTCAGCTCCGGGGTCACCCGATGTTTCTGTTAATTTTGACAACTCGCTGGGCTCCTGTTTCTCACAGGTACCTAAATAATGTAAGCCCTATCGGCTTAATTGCACTCTATGAAGTCCTTGGCACAATCAGCCGCCGCACCAGCTATAACAGAAGACCCCGGCAGATGAGATGCGATCAGAGTGTCGACAATAGACATATCATCAGACCATCATCATATCAGACCGTTTAGCTCAAGAACAGCCGGTATTTTGACAAAACTTCAAGCGTGATAACTAGATAACTACTATAGCTAGACTTCAATAAAAAATACTTATGAACTATACAAATTAAAACTACGTGAAAAAATAATTTCAGTATTCATTACTGAAATTATAAATTTAAACTTGAGAATGTAGGTAAAATTTTAATAAACTTTTGATTCTAAAGAGTTTTTACACAAAATCTCGTAGTTTGTAGCAATATAACCTACTTATAATAAAACTAGACTTTAAGGGCTTTTTTTTGACATGAATATCAAAATAACTAGAATACCGCGTTTATTATAATAAACCTTTTCAAAACACCCCTAATTTTGTTAGTATACGTAAAAACGTACACGGGTGATTTTAGTCACCCGGGACATTTTGGCTGTAAAACCAAACAAATGTAAAATACTCTGTTGTTTCTTAATGATTACTTACATAATTTCTCCATTACAAATAATTCCTTCATGAGAATATAGTAAATCACTTCAAAAAATTCACTTCATAAATTCACTTCATAAAGATGAAACCCGCCGTGCAACGGCATTTTGTTAAATGTCGATTTTTTTGCCATCAGTCAATGGGCCAAGAATATTTAGAAATATTTCAATAGCAATAATCTTAAGGATTACTTTGATATATAACACTAATATAAATAGGACTAATAAAACAATCTAAATAACACCCGCACTCACTCACTTCACAAAACGCAAACTCAAGCAAACTTTTTTGTTTTTAAATTAGATTTTTAATATTTTTGTTGCCGGTTTTCTTGAATTCTACCATACGCCAATTTTATTAAAGAGTCATCTGTGAGAAAAGACCTCTGTGGTGCATTGGGCTTAGATCCGGCTGAGACGCAAAAGGTTGCGGGTTCGATTCCCGCCGCGGGACAAATGTTTTTATGATCTGCAAGTATTTGTCTCGGGTCTAGGTGTGTCTATGTATAATATGTATGCATTTAGAAAAAATAAAGTATATAAGTAGTATATCAGTCATGTGGTACCCATAACACAAGCTCTGCTTACTGGGGCCAGATGATGCTGTGTGAAATGTCCGGTATTATTATTATTACTATTATTATTATCTAGTGACGTTATACAGCAACTTTCAGACGCCAGCCAACAGAACTTCACACGAAAGTCATGGAGGACCGATGGGTAGAAAAAGTCCCCCGGACGTTTTATGCAACAAAGTTTTCGGTCGATTTTGTTACCCGGACGTTCAAGTGGGTAAGGTGCAATTATTAAATGATAGCAGTGCTTGCAACCAATGTCTTGACTCCCATTTCGAAACGGCTAGGAGACAAACGCGAGATACGGAGCTTGAGCAGGTTTCTTACAGATGGGTAATTAGTGGGAGACGTCACATCATGATTATGACACAGCAATGAAACAGCAATCATGATTATGATTTTAAAAGTATCTAGGTATTATGAAAGTGAACTTTGTATTGGAGGGGGAATTTTGTTCTAACAGTTAGTTGCCAGATAGCGGAAATGGCCAATGAATGCTGCAGTTTTATGATTGTGTGATCAAGGAGTGCAGAGCTCAATGGACCTCAAGGCTGTGCGGGTCCAACAAGCAGGCAAAAATTTGCGTCTTCCTATTTGTGTACTAGGTATCTGACAAGATGTTTCAAGCTTTAAAATGCCCTGTCAGTCGAAACCCCTCCATAAAATCCTTCTTATGTAAGTATTATTATTTGATGAACTCTGTGGTGCAGTAGACGAAGACCCGTCTTAGACGCAGATTGTTGTGGGTTTGATTCCCGCCGCGGGACAAATATTTGCATGATCTGCAATTATTTTTCTGGGTATTTTTCCTTATATAATACTAGCTGTTGCTCGCGACTTCGTCCGCATTTTTTTAAAAGGAATTGTAGCTTAAATCCTTCCCCAGGATGCAATTTATCTCCTTGCCAAATTTTATTGATAAGTTTCAAACCAATCACCTGACCACCCATTAAATAGTTTCCATACAAACATTCACACCTCTTTTTACTCTTTTATGAGGATTATTTTGAAAAATCCTGAAACACGTGTCCATTTATTATGCATATTAGGTATCCAATTCTAAGAAATCACTCCACCTGTTAAAAAGTTCCCATACAAACTATGACACCCCATTTTACCCCTTTATTAGGGTTATTTTGAAAAATCCTGAAACACATGTCCATTTATGTTGCATTTTATTTAGGCATATAAAAGTTTCATACATTCGTTTAGACCCCTTAGAGGATTCACCCTCTTAGAGGTTGAATTTCAAAAATCCCGCCTTAGTGTGTGGTTTTGCTATAAAATGAAGCTACCTTCCAAATTTCAGCTTTCTAGCTTCAGCGGTTTCGGCTCGGCGATGATGAATCAGTCAGCTAGTCAGGTTAAGCTCTTTTATAGGTATAGATATACTGGGTGCCCCGGAACTAGTATTTTATGCCGAGGTGGGCCGATTCTCGATACTTACGTGAACAACATATGTTTTACCTCTTTTATAAGTTCAATATTTTTTATTCAAGAAATGAGCAGCAAAGTTTGCTTCAAAACTGCACTTACTACAAATGGTAACATCCCTAAAATCAGCTGTTTATTGAACTCTGAGCGTGACCCCAAAATGAAGTATCGTTTGAGTTCACGCAACACAAACATAAAAGTGTAGGCACATTGTGATGCCTCTGAGAAGAAAGTAAATTTTTGTGTTCTTGTTGAGATCAGCTGCAATTTTTATAAGAATATTGTTTATTCTTCTATCAAATTTTCGGATTTCTTGCATTTAATTTTTGTTGACAAACAAAAATTAACTACACAGGATTTTTTTATGATGATGATGATGATGATGATGATAACATGTTCACAACTCTTTATTAAAACAACTTGATTTGGATCTTCATAGAAATGTAAAGCATTGGGTAGGTAGGTATCTAACCAACATTTTTCGTAAGTAGGTATAATACATAGGTAGGTAGATCTTCATAGAAATTGAAAGTATTAGGTACCCAACCTACAACATTTTTCATAGGTAGGTAGATAGATTTCTTATTAACATTTCTAGGCTAGATATCTAATAATTTGAATTTCTATGAAAAATCTTGCCAAAAAATTTCCCATAGTTTTATCTGTCCACCTCATTGTGCGACTCTGTGACCTCGCGGCTTTTTATCAAAGGTCTCAAACAAAACCAACAACCAATCAGATGAGTTCAATCCACATAATAAATAATAAATCTCGGCTAATTCCAAAAATAGTCTACCTTTGTAATAAGCCGACATTTATTATTTTGTCAGAAATTGGTTCCGTAGGTATTTATTTTTAGTCGTTGTTCCGATTATGACTTTATTTATTTTATTCATTAATTTATTTATTAATTCTGTCATTGGTTTTATCTTGGTCACTCTGAGCTGAATTAATTTGTTTTGTCACTGGTTTTTTTTCTGTATGTAGCCTTAACATGAGACTGGTGATTAATGGTGAAAGAACTAGAGTGGTTAAAGGATTCAGTCACCAAGAAAGAAGCAGTGACCTGACTACAGAATAAACTAAGCAAAATAACTTCACTAAGAACCAAAGTAGTATTTACCAACATGAATGTCATCATTGTGATAGGTTTGAATTTTCACATCAAAAATGAAACCTGAATAATTGTCGGCAATTTCAAAGGTTTTTATTTTGCTTTGATTGAATTGATTTTTGCTCAGTGATTTGTTGTACGTCGTCCTGTCGAGTTATCATCATGACGTCCTCCGATTTGACGGACGTTATGATTTTTGTGTGTTGGTGCTGCGTCGAACTATGGACAATGCTTGGCACATTGAACCATTCATGTGACCATTGTGTGTGATTTTTACGAGTAACCATGTGTTTTTTTAACTCAATCATAAGTGCTTTGTGTTGGATACCTAGGAGGTAGTACTAGAATAGGTATCTAATCGTGTAATGTGGTGTTTGTTATTGTCAATTTTCAAAAATTTTCTGGATCCGCCTAGAACAAGACATTAAACGGTATGTAATCTTCATAAGTAGTTGCTTCTTTTACCATAAAATTCAAAACATTGTTTTTCAAGAGGCGAATAGGTAACTAGATTAGCCGCTGGATTAGTAGGTAGCTACTAAATAAATATCTACCTACTTAGTTTTGTGCTACAAACGAAACAACATGGCTTGTGTGAATACCGCAGTCAGTATGTAATGTACCTACGTCAAAAGATACTTACATACACCAACCTAGGTACCTATCTAGCCTAGCTTAGCAGACAATTTGAACTCACGCGAAACTAGGTAGGTAGGTATGTAGGTAGGTAACGCACTTAGAAACATGGTTGACAAAATAAGGGTTGTCAATTTATTTTTTGAATGTTTTTGTATGGAAATCTGAAAATATTAATTCTTAGGATTTGTACCCCCACAACTGTTAATTTTCATGGTCGGAATCTGCTCGTTCAGGCTTAAAATACTAGTTCCTGAATTCCCTGTATAAGTAGTACATAAACATCTGTCATGTGATTCCCATTACACAAGCTCAGCTTACTTTGGAACTAGACGATGCTGTGTGAAATGTCCCGAACTATTTATTAAGTACTTATTTATGTTAAGTGCTAAGCTCATAAATTTCCAGGCGATTTTACAAACTACCTACATACAGTTCATGTAGTACACGTACCTAGTTCTTATGATCCGCTTTACCTCAACTGCTGTAAATCGCAAAAGTCGGTATTCGTTTTGTATATAAAAAGTAATAATTATGTTCTGCATTGAACACATGCTTCTCGCAACCTACCATCATTTTTTACATAATCATCATCGTCCTTAACTGGAATCTGCTAACTAGACTCCTTTATCAGAGTCCGGTCGTGCACCAACGGATTTTTCTGTTCGAAAAATATATTTGCGCTTTACTAGTAGTCTCAAACAGTAAAGGAAAACATTGTGAGGAAACCGGCGTGTCGTAGAACCTAAAGAGATCGAAGATTATGTTGTCTAAGTAACTTCCATTGGCTTCTCGATAACCTTAAAGTCGTAGTTGCAGATTATCGGAAATTCTGCGACACGTTGCTCGTGTATAGCGTTGATTTCCCAGATGATGTTTTCTTTCAGCTGTTCTGTTCAGTGTTCGGATTATTCTCATAGAATATACTTTAAGGTAATGTATAGCGCCTGTATGTGTATGTGAGGAAATAATCATTTGCAGTGAGATCGGGGCTCTGTGAGGGACTCAGAATTTCCTCTTCGCGAGATGAGTCTTTCCGGGAACAATTATTTCAACAACTCTATGGAGACTCCAGGAATATAACAGGTAACACCATTATGCTAAAACCAGTTGTTAGAATTGTGACCTTCATATTCTCGCAAAGCTGGTAGCAGAAACTAACTCAGCATCTTTCTGAGAAATTAACAAAACCAAATACCAACACAGTTAAAGCCCACCCTGAATTACCCATATCTAATATCTTTAGACGATGTATATATATATGTATATAGGTAATCTATATATAATCTGAATCTCGGAAACGGCTCCAACGGTTTTCATAAAATTTAGTATGCAGGGGGTCTCGTTAATGTTTGTTTTGTATTGTTATATATCATCAATATTTAACGTCATTACATAGAATAAAACATAGACGCCTCCCGCTGTCTGTCTGTCCCGATGTATGCTTAGATCTTTAAAACTATGCGACGGATTTTGATGCGGTTTTTTTAATAGATAGAGTAATTCAAGAGGAATGTTTATATGTATAAAACATGCATAATATAGTAGAAAAACACTGATAATTTTAGAGGTTTCCAATGTGGTAAAACATTTTTTTGCGCTTACATTGCAAATGCTGGCTGAACCCTACGAGATAGATCAAAATAATGTACTACAGTATTGTACACCTTAAAAAGGTCTACACAAAAGTCTGCAATGGTATTTGTCTATCTCTTAGTCTATGTTATTCTCTTAGATAACGTTGTATATAAAGACAATTCTGTAGTATATTTAGTAAAGTATATGTAGTATATGTAGTACTAAATACTAGGGACGGGTCGCTAGTTATTATATAATTACTTTTTGTTCACCGCCACCGCTCTCTTTCTGTTTATTATGTCCAAAGGTTGCCTGGAAGATATCGCTTTTAATAAGGCCGTCCATAGTACAATTTTATTTCTTCTGTGCTGTATTTGTGTACAATAAAGAGTTTATCTATCTAGCTCAGTTTGTAGTAGCTCTACCTTCAGCGCTGTAGGTTATGGGTTCGATGCCCTCGCAGGATAAACATTTGTGTGATTTACAAA
Organism: Lampropteryx suffumata; assembly: GCA_948098915.1. NCBI lineage: Eukaryota > Metazoa > Arthropoda > Insecta > Lepidoptera > Geometridae > Lampropteryx > Lampropteryx suffumata. Next base: position 23,926,660 of record OX402544.1, read on the forward strand.
GATGTTTGTTTTGTGTCTGAGTGCTATAAAGTATCATAAGTATGTATTTAAAATATAAGTATATATAAATACCTATCCTATCAGACAACTGGTCACCACCAATGTGTATTTATTTCACTCTTCACTTTGAGCAATGATATAAGCAAGGCAAGGCAAGGCTGTAAGCATAAACTGTAGGGTTATTACATAGAAGTAGCAGTTGCGACAACAATAGCAATGCGAATGCAATATCAGCGAAATTGAATCAGCGAATCAGCTATCCCTAGCCGCAAAAAAACTATTATTACGGAAGCCAATCGCTGCCTATTACCTGCGATAATCATAGTATTAACACTAGAAATAAAGATAAACTCGCTGTTCCCACTGTTAGGTTAGTTTCGCTAAAGTTAATAAGTCTTTTATGGGGCAAAGTGTACGCTTCTTTAACAAGGTACCAAGCGGCGTGTTAGATTTGTCGATTGGCAAATTTAAAAACGTAATTAAACAGAAACTATCTATTAAAGCATATTATAAAATATCTGATTATTTAGATGACAAAAAAGCTTGGGATTAATCTGTTCCATCTCGACTCGGCATCCATAACAAAATTGCCAAGGATCATTACACAACACATTCATAACACAAAAAAGTGTTAAGACCAGACGAGGTTCTTGCCGGATTCTTCTTGAACTGGGGTTAGGAGGAACCGGCACCTAGATTCACTAGCATGTAAGAAGACGATTCAAAGTGGTCCTTGTGATTTTACTGAATGATGATTTACTTATTGAATTGAATTGAATCCCCATAAAGGACTTATTTACTTTTTCTAGTCGAAACCTAGAGTTCGACTAGACTAGACTAGTATAATTTGTATTTTGTATTTTGATTGTTTATAGTACAAATACAAATAAAACAGGGTTTATTGCTAAAAAACACAGTTTATACAGTTCTGGGAGTCATTTAGCAATTGGTGTGAACTCAGCACTATATCTGCGCAAACATTTTTTACAAACATAATTATTTAAAAAAAAAAAAAAAAAAAACTTACTTTTTTTAAAATTTATTTCATATTTTTTAGTTTGGTTTTCTATATAAAGCGTGTTTTTCAGTTTTTTTTAACTATTATTTATTTTCTACTTTTTAGTTTTAGGAAAATCGTTTTTTTTTTTAAATTTATATTCGAATTATTGCATTGTCATCGGTCTTTGACAGGTGTGCAAAATTTTAATGAAATCTGGCCGTTTAAAGTGGGTCAAAATCGCGTCCTAAGGAGTCGGTTACAAACATACAAACATACCTACATACAAGTGAAGCTAATATAAAGCGTAGGTATAAAAATGATAGTGACAGCGGAAAAATGATAGTAAGACGTGACGTCTTCTCAAGTCGTATGTTGTCGTTCGTCATTTGTTATTTTATATAAATTGGTGTCTCTTTATAAAATAGGTTTAGCCAGCGTTTGCGATTTAAGCGCACAAAAATATGTTTGTTACGACATCACATTACAAATCTTTGGATTTTTCGGCTTTTCTGTACGATAGCATGTATGTGTTATACATATAAACCTTCCGCTTGAATCATTCTATCTATTTCTGAAAACTGCATTAAAATCCGTTGAGTAGTTTAAAAGATCTAAGCGAACAGACAGCAGAAACGACTTCATTTTATAATATGTAAAGATTATTCGTATTTTTTTTTGCACAAAGTAACACAAAACTTATATTCCAATGATTTACACCTGAGTCAATAACTCTAGCTTTATTTGAATAAAATCACCAAAATTACAAATAAAACCCGAAATAACTCTAGAAAAAGAAACAATATAATAATAATAATAATAATACCGGACATTTCACACCTCATCATTTGGCCCCAAAGTAAGCAGAGCTTGTGTTATGGGTACAACATGACTGATATACTACTAATATACTTTTTTTTTTGTACATACATACATATTATACATAGAAACACCCAGACCCGAGACAAATACTTGCAGATCATACAAACATTTGTCTCGCGGCAGGAATCGAACCCGCAACCTTTTGCTTCTCAGCCGGACCTAAGCCCACTGCGCCACAGAGGTCGTCAAGAGTACAAGAGTCAAGAGTATAAGAGTACAATATAAGGATTATTTTCAGACGTAGGTAGTTTAGTTTAGTCTACTCCACAACGTCCAAAAATAATCCACGCCAAATGTCGTTTGATAAAAGGTTTACCTAATTGCTTCTTGTGTCATAATAAAGTCAATTTTGCCAATGTCAAGAGTTGACACAATGCAGACGCAAATGGGTGGGTGGCCACTCAAGGGGTGGTACACTAAATGGATGTGTACCACCCATTGAGGATCCGTAACGTTTTTAGTTGAGAATGCAGGATTATAAATCCTTAACATCCAGTGCAAAAATCTAGCGAAGTTCACTGAGTGACCGCGGTGGCAGCTGTGACGTCACAGGGACGGTCGCCGCCATTAATTAGGTAAGGAGGGCCGGCTGCGCTCGGACCGTCGGTCGTCGTTCCATGTGACGTCACACGTACCCGCGTCTGTTGATTTTACCGGCAGGAACGGCATAATGTCTACTTAATATCTTCTTAAGTACTATTTGGATAAATAAAAAAGATATATCATTCTTATGTCATAAACAATAACGTGGATACTACTTAGTTCTATTGAGTTTGCTATAACATTACTGATCCTCAAATCGTCATTCCAATGGTAACACACACCATACACCTGAGAAAATTCAAAAAGAAATGCAGCCAGTGTTCTCGCCTTTCCCGAGGCATCAAGGAATAATTGACTTGCTCCGCACTGGACCGCATCGCTCATAACAATAAAAAGAGCTTCTATTCAAACTTGCTACTTCGCCGAGTACTGGAATGAAAGTTAACTTCATTAATTCCAGCATTCATTCAAAACATTCAACGGAGCGATTCAGTGATTAAGCGACATTTTGCATTTATTCGTTATAAGAAGTAAACCCTAACGTACCGTGTCTAAAGATGTACCCTCTATAATCACATTAGCTACCGTGGCGCTTAAGTATGCTCTGTCCTTGTCATTCTAATGTCAATAAAAAGATATGGCAACAGCCTTAAACAACTTAGACACATTTTATTACGTGATAGAAAGAGAGACAAGATGTAGGTGAAATGTTAGGAACACAGCGGTGTGCAAGCTGACTTGTACTTTATTGAGTCGTCAAGAGTCACTATTTAGATATGATGATTTGAATGTTGGTGATTTATTTATACGTGTTTATTAATTCTGTGATAAATTAAGGGAATTTAAAAAGCATAATAATATTTATTATTTCAGACAATTTATGGTATTTCATAACTATAAAAGAAAAAAAAAAGAAAAACAACTTAAGTAAGTAATTACATCTTGTTTTATTGCCACAGAAACATTTCAAAAGATACTGTTTGATTTAATTAAAGGTGCGAAAATACCTACCGATGTACCAAATATGATAAACACGGGTTTTACTCACGTATTATTTTGCCGATCAAGGCATCGACACTGTTTCGATTCATTTAGAGAATCTTCATCAGGGTGAAACAGTGTCGGTGTCTCCATCGACAAAATAATATGTGAGTAAAACCCGTTTATCAAAATGTCTATAATACAACTCACGAATGTTTTGAAAGTGAAATAAAAAAAATGCCGGACATTTCATGCAGTATTATCTAGCTCCAAAGCGAGCAAAGCTTCTTATATGGAAACAACATGACTGATAGACTACTTACTTATACTTTGAGGTTATAAATACATATATATTATACATAGAAAATAACCAGACCTGAGCCAAATATTTGCAGATCATACAAACATTCATCCCGAGGCGAGAATCGATCCGCAACCTTCTGCCTTTCGCCAACTGCACGACAGAGGTCGTTAGGTAAATGTAACTCTAATTCAGTTAATATAATAGATCGTTTGTAGGTATTTTTTTAAATGTTAGACAGGCAAAACAAAAAACGACTATCAACTAGATATGAAAAAATTGTATTATGTACAAAATACTATTTGTTTTGTTTTTTTCTTGTAAGTGTTACTAAAAGGCAAAAAAATAAAATTAGCAATAGAAAAAATACAAATAAACTAGGTACTACATATTTTTAAAACATTGGTAGGTACTTATTCTCAAACAGCAGTTGTTTAGCCTGTAGTACACTCATGAACTCAAAAATGCTAAACTTTTTTTTTTCAAAAAACCAAATTGTTGAATTGAATTGAATTGTTCAAAAAACCACTCTAAAAGACGTATTTGACCGATCCAACGATTTGTCACACGATGCGGTGAGTAGCAAAATAAATCCCTCTCTAGGAAACGGGAATTGGATAGATAGAGGAATTCAAAACGTTCCTTAAGGTAGACTGGAGTGAAAGGCAAAAACATTATGGCATAAAGAAGAGAAAGGATGTAAGCATTTTGAACAAGAACTGGTAGCCACTTAAGTCTGTTTCGGAACTCAGAAATGTGATCGTGCTTACGCAAGCCAAATATTAATCTAATGGAAACATTTTGAAGACGCTCAAGTTTATTGAGTTGGTCTTCAGTTAATCATGGTAGCTGACGTCAGCATAATCTAAAACAGGAGGCAACAAGGATTGTGCTAGTGCAATTTTAGTGCACGAAGGAAGAAAGTTTCGCAACCGTCAGAGACGCAAAGGCAGCAAAGGTCTTTCGGCTTACCGCTGTTACCTGAGGTTCCCAGAACAGATGCCTATCCATTAGTACACCTAAGTTTTTGACCACCTCATTAATTTCCATGACAGTGGCATCAAACATAGCACGCGGGAGGTTCGGCCAAGGCCAGCTTTCTATAATTATTATTTGAGTTTTCGATGGATTTACTCCTAAACCGTAGGTACAATTTGCTCCACTCTAAAGTATCTACTAGCCATATCACCGTTTGTATTGGCTATGGCTTCTGTTAACCACTTGATAGGAGCTTGTTCATAAATTTGTAAGTCACCTGTATAAAGGTGGTAGTAAGAAGAAATGTAGGTACCTAAGGCGGGAAGGTTATTTAATTACTTTGTCAGGGTCACTTACATTTTATAATCGTGCTAATTTCCTCACGATGAGATTAAGAGTGAGCGAGGGTTGTGATTATGGATGAACTGACGGACATAGTGCAGAACGATAAACGATATATCGGGACAACAATCGTGCATAAAAACGATTATCTCTTAATTATCGATTATCGTTTTGACTCTTTTAGAACGATGGCACGACCTGACGACCTACATTTCTTTTGACAATCGAGTATCTGGCGAGGTAGGCAGATTTTTTACATTATCTAGACAAAAGACTATAAAATGTATCTACCTAATTGATTGATTTCCTAGGCACTACCGCTTGGCACTACTAGTAGAGCGAAGGAAAATTTTACTTTTCCGTGACACTACTGGTAGTGCTACGGGTAAAAGTACATTTCCAGTGACACTACACTGTTGCCAGTAGTTTCACGGAAATATGATTTCCCGTGGCACGAGTGAACCTTTTGTGGGTAGTAACACAGTTATGTATCTAGACAGACGAACTATATTCTTCTGGCGCTTCGGCGGCCGCTGCCGCGGTTGTTTTCTATACTCTAACATAACCTAACCAACTGGTTTCGATCTGATTCAACTTTTTCTCATGACTCTACTCTGTCCAGTCGCTAATTTGTCCAGCTGGGAATCTGTCGAAATGCTCCTGACAGGCCTAAACTAGTATTAGTAGTGCCATTGGTAATGAGGTAATCCACGGGAGATTTTATAATATGCGATTAATTAGCCAATGAGAATAGTAGTGGCACGGGAAATTAAAATTTCCCTTCACTCTACTAGTAGTGCCAAGCGGTAGTGCCTAAGAAAAAAAGCCCTATTAATTAGTTTTCAGGGCACCTGGTGGTCTAGCTGCAGAATTAGGCTTTCGATCCTAAAGTTATGGGTCATTTTCACCATTGTATATTACTTCTGGAAAAAAAATCTATACATACCATAATTTATGTACCTACTATGCAGGTAGTACCTATGTGCGTTATACCAGTAACTACATTCAAACAGTGTTAGAAAACATCGTGAAGAAACCGGGATGTCGAAAAACCTAAAAAGTTCTAAGACCCTAAAATACCTAGTGCACGAAAGTAGCCTTTATGGCGCACTTTAACCCTTGCACCACACTTATGACACGCGAACGACTACGAATTAAAAAAGAAACCCAAAGCACAGTTGATTTTGATTGAGTCAGTTCAGAAACTGTCAGGCACTCGTTAAAGCCCTACTGATCTATTAAAGGAAGAGCAACGAATTAAAAAAAACCCATAGCTCAAGATGATTTTGATTGAGTCAGTTTAGACAGTTCAGAATCAGTCAGGAACTCGTTAAAGCTCTGCTGATCTTATTAAAGGAAGAGCAACGACTTAAAAATTAATTAACCCAAAGCCCAGATGATTTTGATTGAGTCAGTTCCTGACAGTTCAGAAACTGTCAGGAACTCGTTAAAGCCCTGCTGATCTTATAAGTCCCGATTCGTCGAGCCTAGCTGCGTGCGCCACACCGCGCTGAAGTCGTGCTCCGTGTGGTAGTGCTTACTGCAAAGTTGTGTTAGTGCTACCTAATCCAGTGGTAGTTGCAAGTAGGTACCTACGTCATTTTATTTTATGTTATATTATCTTGCTTGTATTAAAATAGTGCCTGGCCTAGCAACAGTAAACGCAAGTATTTATCTAAGTATAGGTACTTGAGATCTTTCGAAAATCTTAATTATAACATTCTTACTATTTATAGGTATTAGGTATCTTTATCTAAAAAAGAAATAGGTTTTTTTACAATAATAGGTAGGTTAGGTAGGTAGTTAATTTTATTTTATTTATTTATTGCCATTTAATTACCTACCTAATTGTCTGTAAATAGGTACTTACAGTAATAAAATATATTTTAAACGCCTTCTCAGCCGATACCAAGTTAGCAATTCAACTTGTTTTCGAACAAATAGGTATCATAATTTTAAAAAATGTTACAAATTTTTTCTTCTTCAGTCAGACAAATAAACTAGACTTGACCATCATCCATGTCTTATCTTAACCATAGAGTAGGTAGGTAGGTACCATCCTACATTTTCTAAAATAGGTAGGTAGGTACTTAGATAGATACTGGTCTTGACAATGTCAAAGTGGGTTTATCAGTCAATAGAACGCTCTCTGTTGGTTGCTAATAACCCTGTTATTTCACATCCTACAATCCATGTCAAGATTATCGTACTGTACCTACTGTATGATGTTTGTTTGTTTATTTTAGGGAAAGCCATGGGTAGGGTAGGTAGGCAAGGGTAGGCAAGGTAGGTAATTTATAATTAAGAACCACGCGTGCTAAGCCGCATACAGAAGCTAGTTAACTATAATAATAATACGGTACCTTTCCTTTACCTAAATTATAGAGAGTCTGTCTGCACTAAGATCGCGCTTATAGATTAGGGTTCAGTACCTACCTACCTCAAAAAGAAAAATATAACCGTTTGTTCCTTTCGTTCACTTCGTTGTTCGTCTGTAGGTATGTCAAGTCAAGACCTTTCTCTCAGGTATGCGTAGAGGTATTTAGTTGATATACTATTTTACTTACTTCTAGTAAATAGTATTTCTAAACTCTACGGTCTCGCAGAGCTAAAGCCAAGACTTGTGTGGTAAAAAGACCCGGATTTTTACTCTCGAACGTATAAAATAGGAGTTTATTTCTGGATATAGACCCCACGATACTTGATTTTATTTGCCTGCAATTGAGAAGACAAAAAAGTGTTCAAGTTGAGAGGCGTTTATAAGTAAGGCCACAAGTCAAGTACTGACCTGTCCTGCGAACAGGACTGGACCCTAAAGCCGAGCCCAACTTATTCCATGGACTACACTAAAGAGAAAAAAAAATATCTAAAATATCTACGACATTTTATGCAAACAAAGGGGATATCAGAGTAAAAAATTGTTTGTCTATGGTAGTGTACTTAATTAGCCAACAAACAGGCTAGTAGGGCGATTATGGAACTTTTATACTCTAAAAACATTGATAGCTTTCAGTTACTATTGATGAATTGTTATTGACTATGAAAACATTGATACTAATAGCTTTCAGTTACTATTGATGAATTGGTATTACGGAGCGCTGCGATTTCTATCGCTAGTTACAATGTGAAGTTGGTGTCAAACTATAACTCGACCAATTTACAGAGTACGATTGTAATAGGAACCGTGTTTAGCGTACTAAGCATTTAAATACATCGTATAATGATTGGTTGAAATAATCGAAAATGCTAATCGAAATTGATAGACATTGATGCCGATTGCTAATCGCAACTGATAGACATTGATTGTATCAAGAGTTCCGCCCTATAGATCTGTTATCTTATCACTCAGATCAGAATAATTATAAAATTATGAATATCTTAGCATACATCGACCTTACTTAAAAACGTCTCTCATTTCTATTAAATAGTTAATCTGTGTTAAAAATAGTGCCATCCCTTTTTGTCAGATAGTGAGTCAAAATAAAACACAATGGCTATAGAAGAACTTGTAAACAAAGTTTTCGGAATTGTTTTCTTTCAGGTCTCTCAGCTCTCTGATAGTAATGCATAAGACTGTTACTAAGGTTTATTGCTGCTCAAAATAATAAATATGTGCGTTGCTTCTGAAATCCTAATTTTATAACAGAACTTTGTGATTTCTTCTTTCTTTCTTCTTTTCTTCGTTATTGGCCTGTGACATACTAATGTAAATTTTGCCAATGTCAAGTGTTTATAGTTTATATTCAGTTTGTTTGTTATAAGTCTTAGTCAATGGTCAGTTGTCAATTCTAGACGACAAGCGGAATGGCGTCTAGAATTTTCTTGGGACTCCTTGTCGTTCAAATCCGTAGACAGAGAAACCAATAGACACATGGTGATCGTGCCGAGGGTGAGATAGAACGATAGGTGGGTGGTGTTGCCACATTAAAACTTTTACCCTAGTCCAAGTAATTCTAGATTTATTAGAGACGTTGTGTTGTAGTAAAATCTCTAGAGCTTGTCTCTCTATCACAAATCTCTAACTTTTACGACACACAGATGTGTGATATATAAAAAATATAACAACATTTGTGAACTTAATTGTTTTATATTATTTAAGCTAAGCATAACATTATAACATTACAGAAATAATAAAACCATAAAGATACAATTACATACAATCACAAGGATCACTTTGAAACGTCTTACATACGATGTGAATTTAGGTGCTAGTTCATAACCCAAGCCCGAGAAGAAAAACACGTCCTGGTCCTAGCGCATTTTTGCATGATCCATCTTATAACTACCTAAACTACGAAATACTAATACAAGAGAGTTTATACATTTCAAGTGTGTCGGTTAACTATCTGACGGCAGAGCGACATGAGGCCATGCGTTTTTATCAATAATATAGTCATTTATATTATAATAAGCTTTCTTCAGAAGACTATCTTTTATGTAAGCTTTAAATTTCCTAATAGGTAGTTTAGTTGCATTTTCAGGAAGCTTATTATAGAAGTGCACCGTGTACCCCATAAATGACTTATTTACTTTTTCTAGTCGAAAAGTATTGATCAGTATCTACCTAGCTACAGAATAAAAACTCATAAATCAAATATTTACTATCCACCAGTGGAACAGCATAAGGATACAAAATGGTTAATTTATTGTTTTTAAACAAGACATTTTTCATAAAATGGGTGCTACAAATCCTCGAAGAGCTTTTGGTGTCCAATTTTTTCGGCCAGTGGCTTCAACCCACTGAAAACGTACATTATCGTTTGATGGAAAACTGTAACAAATTAATAGCAAGCTGTTTTTTTTTTGTTTTTTATACAATTAAAAAAAAACTATTTATTTATGCAGGGCGGTATTGTTATTCTCGCTGACAGGACATTATTTCACATTAAATTGACTTCAAAATCTATGAAAGGTCTCCTCACACCGATTTTAAGCAGTTTTTAAAGTTAAGGTGCCTGCCCTTGCTATCATGAATTACCTTGCGAAACGTAATTCATACGAAATGTAAGATTTTATGTACCTAGTCTGGGGAATGTTAAGGTCGAATGCAGGCAACACCAAAATAAATAAATTATTTGTTATGATTTATAAATTATGCTGTAGCGAACAAAGTTCAGTTCGAAATGCTGTTATCAATTGTGTATATTAATAATAAACAGTTTGAAAGCTAATAACTACTCAAAAATACTTGTACTTACAAGTGAAAAGACATATCGGGGAGTTTCCGTTCATTATCACTTTTACATCCTAAAACGCTTCATTGAACCATTATCTTTACAAAATCCGGTAAAGGACTTTGTTATTTACAATTCGCAAGTAATTCAGCGTGTTCACAATTAATTTTCAACTGTTTTTTTTCCGGTTATTTCACACGAGCACAAAGCATCCAAATAATGGCAAACTGTCAAACGTTGCTTAGCATTAGCACTGTAAGGTGCTGATCTTGAAAAAACCGGCACGCGACATAAAACAAAGAATCAAACCATTCTATCTCGTTTCTTTACAGTATGTGCACATAAGTTGGTCTCTTTCTTGTATGAATGCAACGGATGCTATCTAGTCGTCTATTAGTTTCTCTGTCTACGTTCAAATCACACTGCACCACAATACACATGCAATCCAATTATCCATACCCGCCCCGCAGCCACAATTTATTCATTAAAATTCTGCCAAGATACATGCAATAAAACTGGTAAAAAATATTAAATTAGCAAAGCCATGTTGCTCCATGAAATGACAGACGAAGAATCAACTTTGTGATTTAAATCTATGATAAAGCGTTGAATTAAATGTCATACAGATTAAGTGACAGGAGGTAATCTGTTTTGACATTGACATAAATGTAACTATATTTTGCCTTATGGTATCCCGCTCTACTTACGTATACTGTATTGTCTTCTCTTTGACTTGTTCTACTACTTTTGTCGGCCATATTGCTTTGTCGCCGTGCGTGCTCACAACTCTCAAACTGAAACATTCAGGCCCGAGGTAAATATGGTTTAATTGAGCAATAACTTTGGTGCCCATTTCCTATATATAGTTTATAGCTTTATTTTGGAATAAAACAGTGTTTATTTTAATATAATAAGAGCTGTCTTGGGTCTAAATCCTGCCATCGTCGTTGGCTCGGGAAGGATCGTGTTTCGATTTCTGCTCAGTGAATAGAGCCGAATATCACATTGTGTGTATTAGTTACGTCGCTTCGTCACAAATTATATCCATGTTGGGATTCTTACGAGCGGTATAAATATATAATACGCGGTGTGGCGATGATGCCTGGACGGAAATCAGTGGTTATGCGTTACAATAAAACGAATAATTTATGATGTACCTACCCACCTACTCAGAAAAATGCATTGTTGTGTGTAAAACTTGCCTGCAGGCAGCAGAGTAGGTATCTACGCTATCAAAATACACTAGATTATTGTAATATACATTATAATACCTTATATTTATGGTAGACATCCAATTGAACAAGTTGTAAAAAATCCAATAGCAAATTCCATAAGAAACGAAATAGCACAGATTGATACACAATAGATGACACAGTGACCTAGTTATCAATAAAACTGAAATAAATTTGAAATATTCACAGGTTTTAGTTAGAAATGAACACTGATGAGAAAACATAATAGAATAACAAAACAAATTACTAACTAGGCAAGCATTTGGCCAATAAGAGCTACAGCTTTTGTAGATAGAAGCTATAGGTGCATAAATCTCTCATCTTCCAATTAGAAAAAACTTATTTTGATTAAATTGTTGTTGTTAAACACATGTTTGCATCTCTTCACTTACATTACATTAAGGCTTGATCTCTGATCAATATCTGCTTTGTTTTCTATGCTTTAATAAAGTTTTATTACTCATAGTATAATTAATATTATATTAATCATTTTGGTATGAACTCAGTGTTTGGTTTGAATGTAATTGAGGGTAGTTGTGTAACTGAGGCTCTGAAATCATGAGGTGATCTGGTTTGAATTAGAGCATTGCTTGCCTATGCGAAAATATTTATTACTAACAATAACCATAAATAATAAAGCTTGAAAATAATTATAAAAACTTTTTTATAATAAGTAAAGTATAATATTATCTACTAATTGTAATAGTCCGTTGCCAACTCAGCTAATGGTGTTAACTGCGGTCACCCATCTAGGTACTGATCACACCCAAAGTAACATAACTCGCTCTAACAACTCGGTTATAGTTTTGTTTCATAAAACCTGCGGTTAAAATGATATTTCAGCTCCAAAGCTCCTAACTTACAAAACATATAGCCTACATAATGTTGCCTGCCTACTGCTTGCCAGCCTATAATGTAATATAAATGCAAATAGTTCAATTAGCAGTAGACAAATATAATGTACTAGCTTCTACGTGCAGTTTGGCATGCCTACCAATAGCCTATGCCTAAGTTATAGACACATCTTTCTCCTTAACAAATTTCTGCATCAACCGTTGCTTAGAGTGAACATGTAATTAACAGACAGAGATACAGATACTTTTGAATTAACATTATTTATATTTTAGTCCTCTCTTTATTTTATTTTAAAGTGAATGTGAAGTGAATAAATATACAACTAAATATAAAGATAACAAAGAGCACAATTAGTTGTCAATGCTTTGCAACCCCATCATGTCTCATCTTTCAAACTTGACTAATGATTGCTGTAAACACTTATGCCCAGTTTCTATTCAATATTATCATCTGTTAGTGGCATCTATTGATTTCTCTTAAAAAAAAGTGTCTATATGTCGACCGAGCCAGGAGTTTTCAGCAATGTGGCAATCAGACATGCACAAATTGCATTTACTATTGTGTTTGTTGTATCAATGAAAAGGATGCTGTATTACAACCTGGCTTCTCAATTGGCAATTGTTCCCTTAACTTTGATGTGCATTGTTAATAAATCAATGTGATTAGGTATCATTCAATCAGTTTAACAATGTAGGTATACTTGCAAAACGGGATGCAATGTTCATGGGCTTTTATTAAACTGTTTGTTGCATATAGGGAGGCCAAGGACAAGGCAGGAAGATAATGTTTATATATGTTGTTTATATAAGTTATTGTGTTATGTGCCGATATCATATCTCAAGATGCATTATGTACTGCATCTTGGAACTTGTAAAATAAAGCTTATATATAAGTAATAATAGTAATAAATAAATGATAGTATAATCGGAGCCCTTAACGGTTAGTTCAGTTACTCTTTAGTATAGGTTTTCTTTGTCAATTTGATACTAAGCAATTGTGGCTATAGTTAAGCTTAGTGCACCAATTCATAAATAACTCATACTTGACTATGACCACTGAATGATATTGCTAACCTACAATAAAAATGTTAAGTATTGTTACTTAGGTATTTATTGTATCTTTAAATTAATTCCCGAAGTCGCTGCGGGCTGACTGGTAACATAGGGAGTTGCCGAGTTCCAAAGAGAGTTTTTCTAAACTACCCTATAAAATTAATATGATTACGAATACCTACTGATCGCAAAAGTTTATAAAATACTATTGAGATTTGATTTATTTGATCTGTTTTTGTGTTAGAATTAGCCCTAAATTGTGCAATAACTTGGTAAGGTTGAACAATGCTAGTTAATAAAGTGTAATTTGTTGGAGATTGACTTCCATTCAGAGAGAGATTCCATTTCATAAAGAGTACCTGAAAATTCAGCAGTATGTAGCTCGGTTTGTTGTTTGGTATAAATGCTTTTGCCCTAATAATTTTGCTCACTTAATAAAATAATTACAAAATCAATTATTTGACGGAGGGTGGGTACACTTCCGTGTGGTTACCAAACGAGTAACCCTTGTAAGCTGGCTTGCGCAGAGTCTATCATTGCGAGCGTAAACTGGATTATTTTATTGAATTGAATAATGTGGCTACAACAAAGTACAATCTACTTACACACAGTACATGTAAAAACGTACTCGTAAATACTAGGCAACTCTTCTAAACATGCGATTTATAAAATAGGATTAAACTTGTGTGATAAAATTAAGTTGTGCTTTGCATTCGTTTTTGTGGGCCTCAAAACATCAAAAGGATTTACTATACTACGAATTTACCTTTATAAATGTAAAATCTCTATACATATCGCTCTTTGTCTATTCTAAATCCGATAATCCCCCTTCAAAAAATCTTTTCTGCGGGGTTAACACGTGACAATCCTACCGCGACAGTTTGTTGTATAGCATTAGTGCTACGCAACTGGAAAAACAGCGCTACTACTATTCAGCAATTATGAATTATCTCGCGTTTTCAGCTGTCGCTGTTCCGAGTTAGCGCATCTCACCAACTGTACCCTACGTTATGGGTGATCGCACAACTCCTATGAAGTTTGGGCCAGAGTGGCTTCGGAATCTGTCTCGCGAGCCAACTAGTCCTGGTGTGCAGTCTCCCACGACACCAATTAGACCAGTCACATTGAATGCTACTGCCTCTAATACTGCACCGAACACCTCAAAAGTACTTCTCGCTAAACTTCGGTTAGTTGATGCAGTCACTCATAGGAAGTGTACATTTTACTGGATTAATGTTTATAACTGTTGCTTTCGAAGTAGCAGAAAGCTGTTATTGGGCCATGTTCTAGAATCATATACGCAAACTAAAGTCCGAGCATAGTGGAAAATGTGAAAGTCTTTATTTGCGTTTGAGTTTTGTTCTGGAATATGGTCCTTAGAATACATTTGTCTTTTATTTCAAGTCTATTCTCAGCCACTATCTATAACCCTTGCATCTCAATACCTGCTCTATTCTTTCAAGTTCACTATCAGTAATTCCTGAATTTAGTATGCTTAAATAGTAATGATCATTAAATATTTCTTGACATTAACAGGTATGGCAGAGAGGAAATGCTAGCATTGTATGACAGTCAGACGGCTGAAGCACCATTGCAGTTGAGATCTATTGAGCTCCTCTATCAAGCAAGAGGAAAAGTACCCTACGCCCTGAACGTTAATTTCGAGGACGACACTGTAAGTTTAACAGATAAGTGAAGATGATTCTGCAATTATAAAATGGATGAGCCTTGACTGGTTTGTGTATTGGTTTCAGAGAGACATAAACATGCGAAACAATCCTCCAATTGGCGCCATGTCTCCTACAGATCGCTACGGCCAAAGTCGTGGGCGCGGCATTAGTGTTTGCGACGGAAGAGGTCGCGGCATATCTCCATCTAATGAAAGCCGTGGAAGGTCCCGCGGCTACGTCCGTCAAGCCTCTTCAGGGAGGTGTGTATAATCAGACCATATCCTTACACTATTTGCATACTGTAGTGGTATATATTTTTAACGGTTGAAACTCCAAAACCTTTATACAAGGACTAAAGCTTACATTAAACCCATAGCAGATTATATCTCAATTTACCTAGGTACACTGTATTTTTGTTTAAACATTATCATTGTTTTTATTTCATTATGAGTTCAATGCTGCATTATTTGTAGCGATACTTTTAGGAACCCGAGTTGGCACAATGGAGGTCCGAGGTCTTATCCCGGAATACCTGATGACGACCCAAACCCGCCACGCGGACTGTGGAACAACGGAAACCCAACGAACTCACCTGGTATAAGACTTCCCATGGAACAGGCAGAATGGAATAACAAAACACCTTATAGAAAGTGAGTTGAAATACATACTTGGGTTAGTTAGATTTATTTGTATAAACTTTACATGATGTAATTTTTTTAGGAATCGTCAAAATCACACCAATTGGAGGCAACAGCAGAATAGAGACGAAGGGGAGGAATGGCGTTCTTCAGATGGAGCCAGACGTGGGCAGGAGAAATGGGGTATCCTGTTTGACTATACTAAACTAATACAGTCATAAATTCATACTAATATTATGAATTCAAAAGTGTGTCTTTAAGTCTGTTTGTTACCTTTTCATGGCTATATGACTAAACATATCTTGATAAAATTTTGGTATGGAGATTAATTATATCTTGAGGAAGGAGGCTTCTTTAGTATGTAGATACCAAATGTTTGAAACCATGAACCGCATATAGTTGCATTATAATAAAAAAAAATCACCCATGTATTTATCAAACGATTCTCATTACCCGTGTAATGTCAGAACTGGATGTTATCACCATCAATATATCTAATCAGGCATTGAAACTTTAAAGGTCATTTTTGTGTGATAAAGAAACGCACTCTAGTAATCATGTGCAAAATGTATATGTTACAATATTGAATGTATCAAATTGTAATAGTACAGAAAACACAATTAACTTGAGTGTCTGTTTGGAAGATAGCGGTAAACAAAACGGTAAAAACACTTGCCAACTAAGATGGTAAACAACTTGACAGTATTTCCAGTCTATGATAATAATAATAATGCTGAACATTCACAACAGCTTCATCTCAAAGTCTAGATTATGTATTATGTTATGCTTGTATAGCTGGTTAACCAGCTGGACACAAGAAATACAAAAAAAAACATTTACCTTAACGTAGTGTCGCTCACTGGAAAGTTTGCCGGAAGGATTGATAAGTGCTCTCTCTGTGAACAGCTTCAAAAATAGACTTGATAAACAACAATTATTTAGTGTGTAGTGCACTGACATTGGCTTCCATTCTGTTGGCACCAACCTAACTGATTTTAGCTAAAATTAGGTTTTGAACTGTCAAATTAACCTTTGGTATTCTGCTGCTACCAACTTATCCTAATTTTATTTTATCAAACTTAATTAAACGTTCCTAATTTAGTTAGATGGTACCAACCGAATAGGTTTTACAAATGCTATGACTAACTAAATATAATTTAGACAATTCCTAATTTTAGAAATGAACCAACCGAATTACAATGCGATATACAAGCATTAGCTTTAAGATGCTAGTGTATATAGATTTGTAAAAAACAGGCGAGTCTCAACAGTAGTTGCATAGGTTTGTTGTATAACATCTGACATCTCACCTTGGTAATAAGCAATATTAACATTATATCCTGAATTAGTTATAACAGCACACTTTATACACAACACTATAGGTTAGGTGCACAGCTGATGCGTTATCCTTCTTTATATCCCTTTATCTTTTTCGTCACACAAATATCATCTGACGGCCTACTCGTGCAACAACGTGCGCGCTTCCCCGGCTTTCTGTTACACACTCAGTCCCTTTTCACGAAATCACTCCCACAGATTTCAGGAAAACGAAAAGAAAGATGTTACACATCAATAGTAAAAATATGTCTAAATGCGTTTTGGGTTCAATAAAACCCGCAACGCCTCTGTCGTAATGGCCACTATAACTTAACGTGCCTACCAAAGCAAGAAAACACTCAGGTGCAAAAGCCTCTGCGGTCATCCATCCAGGTACTGACTTTGCAAAGCATCTTTGATCTTTTAAGGTCAATGTTGTGTATGCCACGAGCGCTTCGATCAATTATTGTGGCTTGTGAACGTTAGAATGCGCTGATCATTTGTTATTAACATGGTTTTATTACAGAGAGGGAATGGCCAGAGAGAAACAATCCAGAGAAGCCGTGGACAACAAATCGCCGACAATGGGGAGACAATGAAGACGCTTTACCGGAATGGTAAGTAGTCTTTTCATATTTGGGAACAATACAGGCTGAGTAGATAGAAACCTATTTATGTATAGTTCGTATTGTCACGTAAATTGGTAGTACGGAGAAAAATATTTAAATAAATACGACGCAATAGAGTGAAATGTTAGTGATGATTGCGTACATTAATTTATTTACTGATTGTCGACATCTACTGAACTGCATGCCAAACTGGTTGTTTTAAGTAGGGACCTTACCTAGTTGGGTAAATAAGTATTTTTACGGCTAAACGGCTGAACTTGATGAAATTTGGCAAGGAGATAATTGTTTTTTAGAGATTTACATATTTTATGTAAGTACGCATGTGAAGCCGCAGGCAGTATACATGAATAAATATGAATTAGTTTTATTAATGTTTGTGGTTAAATTACGCTGTATCACCAAGAGTTATGGTCTAAATTTAATAAGCGGGATGTTATTTGACTTATAACTATAGTAGTAGTACTATATAGTAGCTCTGTAATTGAATTTTAAATGTGTGCAATTTGTAGGGCCGTGGAGAATACTGAGACTTGTGGGGGCACATTCGATTCTTCAGGGGCCTTTCACGGTTACAGCAATGACGACACTAATTTACCTAAAATTCAGGAGTCGTATCGTGAGTATTTTATGATAGATTTTCGGTTACCTGTCATATAAGATAAATAAATAATGCCGTATATATTTCACACAACATCATCTGGCCCCAAAGTAAGAAGAGCTTGTGTTATGGGTACAACTTATATAATTTTCTTTTTGTAATTACATAACATATTATACATTGAAAAACCCAGACCAGAGAAAAATGATTGCAGATCATACAAACGTTGTCCAAACATTTGTCCATCAGCGGGAATCGAACCCGCAACCATCTGCGTATCAGCCGGGCCTTGAGCCACTGCTCCACAGAAATCGTCATATTGTCTAGGTAACAGCTCATAATGTTTGGTAAGTTAGCCAGAGTTTTGAATACTGGAGCTACATATCTGCAAGCCAAATTATTTATTAATCGACGATGTAAGAAGGGGAGTGACACTCTTAAAATAGTCACATAATTAACTCCCCGCAGAGAAGATAATTGTTCTGTAATAAGTATTGATCAGGCCTCGCATCTCTGTTGATTGTAGCTCTGCTTTCTGCTCTGTAGGTTGTGGGTTTGTTTCTCTCCCAGGACAAACATTTGTGTGATAAACATAGATGTGCGTTCTAGTATGATACTTTATAACACTCAAGTTTATAATTAATATATTTTATAATCTATCTGGTTGCCATAGTAAACCTCCACAAAACACCATCTAGCCCTTAGTTGAGGGCTAGATGGTGTTTTGTGTAGTGTCCACATAATAGTGTCAATATGCTGTGGCAAACACGATAATGTTTATCTCACAGCACTTTAGCAAACGCTTATCGTGACATAACTATTTATTTCGTAGCCCTGACGCGGTCAAACACTCACGGCAGCTTTGCGCGCTCCAGAACGGTTGAAGAAGGATCTGAAGAATGGTGGGCTTCGGAGAAAGCCAAGAAACTATCGACAAAGAGATTTGACGCTGCTGAAGTCAAGTTCAAAAAGGTAAAAATTTAATTTACTTATTTTTTAGGTAATTTATTGGATAATATAAGAGTATGTATGTTCTATGCCTTATATGGTCTGATGCATTTGATTTGAGTTATTAGCATTGCTTAATTACCTATTTAATATACTATTTATACCAGGGCCTCGTAACAAAACACACATTCATTATGTATGAATTTGAATGAAATGACACTTTAATTTACAATCCACAGTGTTTACTCATGATCCTGGTTATTTTTGAATATGTTCCTACTTTATATAAATAATAATTAATGCCGGACATTTAACACAGCATATATTTGACTTTATTAAATTTCAGCACTTCACTCCAGGCATTTCTGAAGAAAATTCGGGTGGCAATGGCAACGCAAGCGTCGCAGTAACAAATACTGGGATCAACACCGATGTTGGGCCACCAAGAGAAAAATCAAAATTGGAATCAATCAAAAACAGATCAGCAACACCGCCTACACACGACTTACAAGACGAGGCTGCTGCTTTCCCTGCCAAACAGGATGATGAGAAACAAAAGGACAGAACTTATCAAACAAGCTACGCTGAAAACCCGCCACCACCGTCAATGCAAAAAAGAATCGAAATGCTTCTTCGAACTGAGGAGCTAGAAACAAGTAACGAGAGGGGGAACTACAAGTCTGTCATGATGACCCCCAATAATAATCATCTACGACAGAAACATCAGAACATCGGAGCTCCTACTAACGAGAGCCCCAAAAGAATTGCAAGTCTTTTCGATAGTGCTAAACAACAGACCATACAAAATCGAGAAAAGTATGGAAACGGCAATTTTTTTTTTCATTGTTATTAAAATGTTTTTTACCGTTATTTTTATTGCAATGTTTGTTACAGTGATGAAGAAACTCAGCAAAAACAACATGAAACTAAACTGGTCGAAGATCTGCTTGACATGAACCTAAATGAAGAGCTGCAAGCGCAATTGTTGAATGCTACTACTCAAACAGCAGGGATGGCCAAGCAAATGTCTAACCCTGGCATGCAGATGAGGATGAACAATCCCCTACTGAATCAAGGCCTGGGGATGAGCCAACAAAACCTTAACATGGCCGTTTCACAGGGTATGCCACAGGGCGGAATGATGCGGCCTATGGGAATCACAAACTCCATGCTGAACGCCTCCTTAGGTCTACCCATGGGAACCAATTCGAATATGGGTATGCCTCTGACGAGTATGCCATCGATATCGAACCCTCAAATGTTATCTTCGAATGCTCAAATGTTATCTTCGAATGCTCAAATGTTATCTTCGAATCCACAAAATATGTTATCTTCGAACTCACAAATGTTGTCTTCGAACTCGCAAATGTTATCTTCGAATCCTCAAATGCTATCTTCGAACCCGCAAATGTTATCTTCGAACCCGCAAATGTTATCTTCGAACCTTCAAAACTTGGGGGGTAACATGCAAAATCCAATGCAAGGAATACAAACCGGGCTACAACCTGGAGGCATGCAAATGGGAGGCTTGCCAAGTGGTATGCAAGGAAATGGTTACCAACCGAGTAGTGGGAATATGCAGATGCCTGGAAATATGCAGTCTAGCATGAACAGCAGCAACTTACAGGCCGCATCTGGCATACCAGGGTTTCAAGGTGTTGGCAACAGTTCATTGTTTATGCAAGGCTCTCCTAATACAGTAAGTAATCATTACACCTGTGTGTTAAGCTACTATCACACTGGCGATTTGCGAGCAAGCTCAAAGCGAGGCGGGAGTTGAGCGGGCTGGCTGTGAATAGCGTCATGGACGCCACTTTGTACTTTCTTATACTCTCTCAGCCCATCCGTAAAATGTAGGTATGTCTTGTTGACATTCGCAGGTAGGATCGATTTTTAAATATATTTATACATTCCTACCTAAATATTGTTTATACTACCAAGAACGTTGGTAGAAAAAGAGTTAGTCTTTCATAAGGGACTTGGGTGTAGTTAAATCTAAAAATAAATGGTCTCGTAAATAGAATTTAAAATGGTTTTCAGTACATTTACAGTATTATGTACCGCTTTTATGGTACTTAGATACATAAAAAATAGTCTCTATGCTATTTCAGGTCACAGACAAAATCTATACTATTTCTAATTTTAATTGTTCGTTTTGTTATTGACTCGCGAAAAGGTGAGGTAATCGATGAGCTCCGGCCTCGCTTTGAACACATGCTGAAATCGCCAGTGTGATAGTGGCCTTAGAAAATGCCTCTGACTGGTCCTCAATATACTCAAGTAAAAAAAAATCTTTAGAAGTTACTTGCCTGGGAGTTACATGTTAGTGTCTAGCATATTGGATTATGTATGTTTTTGGTTAAATAATGAAATATATATTGGTATACAGTCCAAACAACACTGTACTATAAAAACCCAATGATTGATAGATTTCAAAACTTATGATACCTTATAACACCCAGTTAACAGTTGTAGCAAGAAGCCGTACCGACTTCTGTCGATACAGAACTTGTGGAGCAATCATTTCTGTTAGAGGTTTTATAATAATTACTATTGAATGTCTGCAAGACACAGCTATGTTCGATGGATTGATATAGTCCTTTTACAGATGCAGAATCCAAACGATATGGCGATGCACGGGCAACAGAACATGTATCCGATGCATGGACACAGTCTGCAGCAGTCTGCTTCGCAAAACTCGTTCAACGCAGCATTGTACGGCAACATGATGCAACCGCCTCCTGCGGGCCTGATGACAAACGTACCATTAACAGAACAATGGTATTACGAAGATCCAAAGGTAATGAATTAAACTATTGAATGACCAAGTTACAATTTATACAAGAGTGGAATTCACTCTTGTAGCAAAGAACTTCGAGCTATCATTGTTTCTTTTGTTTCAACACTAGCCTACTCCAACACGGGCATTGACGGTACGTCACATTTCGTACTCGTTTTTGCCAGCACTATTGATTTTAATTATTACTTAGCTTGAATTTTTCTATTCGTTTTTTTAAATTAAATTAGATATTTTAAGTTATCGTTTTAAAAGATCATGTTAACCTTATCCGTTCAATGTACAAAATCTGTAGTCTTTTAGTTTTGAAAGTAAGTATCTTATTTGAATATAATTTAATTCACAGAAAACCATACAAGGCCCATTCACATCTAAAGAGATGTATAATTGGTATCGCGCCGGATTTTTTAATCCTGATTTGATGGTGCGCCGAGCTTGTGAAACGGGACTTAGACCCCTGGCCACCTATGGTATTATGCCATTTGGGCCAATGGTGAGTAATCGATAGGCCTGTGATATTAACCTAATAATTCTGTAGGTAAGCTTATAAACAATTCTATACTCAGCTGGCGAACTTACAACAGGACAACCAATAGCAACTAATACAGCATAAAAAAAATCTTGAATTCTAAATGTTTGATGATAGCATGTATTTTATTGATTTCCTAACAGAGTTTATTCCCACCGCAGTTCAATCAGATGCCTACTAGATTTGACATGCAACAACAAACATCGCATGATAATAATATGATAAATGCTCAGCAATCCGGATTAGGACCTGAAGTAAGTACATTAATTACCTACATTATAGTCTCCTTTGCAACTGTTTTATATTGTTAAAATTAGACTGGCCTCTCAGCTCCGTTGGTGGTAGCTGTCAGTTGTCAGTCAGCTGTCAGTATGTCATCTGAGCTGTAGGTTGTGAGTTCGATTCGACTCCAAGGACAAATATTTGTATGATGAACATATATGTTCTGTGTTTTGGTTCTGGGTGATATAGTATCATGAGTATGTATTCAAAAATATCAGTACTATAGTTTCCATATCGAGCAATGCGTAGTTAGGAGCTTGATGCCGCTGTGTGAATTGTCCAACAACATTTAATGAATGATTTATTACTTACTGATTTCTAAAAATATTTTATCTGCCTGAGGTATTATTGCAAGATATTTATGCTACTAGTTTACCACCAAGGTCTTAGTGTATGTCATCACATCAATGTATTTAGGGGTAAAGTAAAGTCAGAGGTTCTTTCAGCAGTTTTCTTAGGGCTTTGATTTCAGCAGAGTTAGGGAGAAACTTCTTGTGATTCAGATGTCCTGCGAGAGATAATGAGGCATATCCGCGTTGCGGTAACACAGATACGAGAAGAAAGTTTAAGTTAACGTCCGCAGGGTCTTCGGAATTTTGTACTTTTAAAACGAACGAACGAACGCGATTAATATAAAATTTACTAAGCCCTCAGATAATGCCATATTCTTAAAATAAATAAAAAATGTTATTGGATCATTACCGATAAGAAACGTCATTAACTTATCAAACTGCCCTCGTACTTCAATTGTAATAAATAATTTCAACACATTACACTACTCACTCTGGATCTTTGTACCTCGGAAGGTGGCTGCAAGTAGCTTCGCAGAACCCAGTTTTGGGACAAAATAGAGGCAAGAGAAGGCTGCGAAGGGTGTTTAGGGACGTGGTTTTTCTACAATGAACGACAATTTAAAAATTACCTATTAATGTAACTATTTTAATCGATAATCGTATTCTGTATTTGCATTATACAATTAAATATTTAAATAAAGAAGATAAAAATAAAGAAAAAAAAGGTTTTTTTAAACTAAGTAAATAGTAGTAGTAAGTCTACTAAGGCTAGTAAAATATGTAAAAGTATAGGCATATAGGGATAGAAAGTTGGTATAATTTGAGCCTGAGATGTTTAAAGCTTAATTTTATAGCGAAATCAATACAAAAAATATATATAAAACTAATAAATTGGACCGAAACATAACCATACGATAATTAAGAAAATAACGATCTTGTTCGATTGTTTCTAACATCTAGTTTAACATTTGAATCGAACAGCACCAACCAGTATGATTTAGCGCCAATCCCTAACTTTAAAAATAAAGATAGCGTTGTTGTAACTGCCTCGCTCACTCGCTTTTGTTTGTCGCATCGTTTTATCTCGTATTACTCTTTGCAGTACACTTTATAACAACACGCAAATTATAATTTAGAGTCTTGTTTTGGTTCTATCTTATTGTTTTTCATTTTAAGCGTTTTTGTTAAGTATTTTTTTATTATTTTTATAGTTATCTATTTTCTGTTAATGTTGAGCTTCGCGTTTATTGACTTAATAAAAGCATAAAATAAGCATTTAGAAAATCAGAATATTATAAATAATTTGTTAGTTTATATAAAAAGTAGGTAGGTAGGACCTAGCCCAGGCTCTATTTTATACATTTGAGAAACTATCTTTTGTGATCTGAATCGGAAACACCTGTATCCAAAATGTATCTTTAAAAATAAACAACAGTACATGCGCATTCCATTTTTGCGCCTTACTTCAGAGGGAGAAAGATCCAGTGTGAGTATTGCACATGAAAAAGAATAAAATAACAACAAACAAAGAATAAAATATATATTTTGTTTTATAAATATTGTCACATTTTGCGGCTTGTTGTTAAAATATATACCTACTAAGGAAATTAGTTAGTTTCCTTAGTAGGTTCTCGTATTTTTTCATATACGACAAAAGACGACTGACTACGACATTGTGACGATATTAAAAAAAAACCACTTGACATTGGTAAAATTGATATCAAGACAGATGCTAAATAATTGTTTCAATAATAAATCATTTTTTTACGTGCGATTTAAATAACACACCCTGGTAATTTCATTTGTAACAGCTATTCTTTTTATCTTCATTTATTATGGGATCTTTGTCATTCTCTGAACATGTCACTCCAGTTCCGTTTTATAAACCGTGTTTTTTATACTTATGTAACTACTTCCTTCAATGGAAACCTAGGTACAACTAGGTACAATTTACCCAACACGTAAATGTACCGCCATGGTCAAAAGTATTATGCACCCTAAACATTTTGCAACTGTATGGAAAGTATCTATTAAGTATCAAATCTATTGTTTACATATCCTTATGCCGGCACCTGAAAACGCTTAAAACAATTACCTAAACCGCATCTAGCAATAAAACACCTTGGTGCAAAAAAGTTTGTCATTTTAACGATTTTTGTAATTGTTCATCAGTTGCATCAGTTTTACAACAAGACGAGACGTGAACACATCAAGTGATCTAGTGCGGTTCTTCAGAAGCTGGCCTGAAAGGTTGTAAAGTTTGGAAAAATTATGGTTCTCGGAAAAAACAAAAAAGCGCGGTATGCAATGGCCTTAAAACACCAACATTTCACCGCAGAAGATTGGTCCAAAGTGGTGTGGTCAGACGAATCCGAATTAATGAATTCTACAAAGTACATAAATGTACTAGAATCTGCGTTGATGACGTCATTCACGACACTTTTTGGCGATACAAACATGGGTGGCGTTAAATTCCAGCAGGAGAACGCGCCATGTCTCATATCAGCCCTCACAATGACATTGTTTTGGGAAAACGACCTTGAGTTATTGAAGTGGCCAGCCCAGTCTCCGGACCTGTAGGGCGATTATGGAACTCTCATTGTGCATTGATGGGGCTTATTACAGCGCAGCGCGCTACACGATTAGCAACAAAGACCTTAAGCGATGCATGCGCCTGGAATAGAGCTCAATTACTACCAAAGACTGTAAAAAACTTGTAAGTACGCTCAATACAAGAAGAATTTCTTCTGTTGTAAAGGCAAAGGGTGGACCCACAAAATATGAATATTTTATCAATAAATAGTTATATAAATTATATATAACGTTTTATTTTACCTGTTTGAAATTTCATTGAAAAATTCAAATGTAAGGGGTGCTCAATACTTTCGGCCAAGGCCATTGTCTAATTTCCTCTAGCGGGTAACACAAAATACCCTTGCATGTACCCCCCCATACTCGTGTGTAAATATACTGGCGTGGAAATAAATCAGGCCACCCTTAAATTCATGACTAATTCATTCATGACTAGTTTTTGATCAAAAGTGATAAGAAGATTAGTTGCCTTTGTAATTTTAATTTATCTGTCATGAAATTCTTGGAAATGCACGTGTGCGCTTTTTGCCCCATAAAAGACTTATTAACTTTAGCGAGCATAACTGTGAGAACAGCGAGTTTATCTTTTTTTCTTTTATTAATAATATGATTATCGCTATTATTATTAAACAAATTAACTTAATTATTAATTTAATATTGTTATTAATAAAATTAATTTTCAAACATAACATAACAAAAGCCGATAAGCGAAATATAGTAAAATGTTGCATTATATTGTTTTGTACTTAAAATGGGTTTAAATAGTGGTTTAGTTGTTTATTTGAGTTTAATTTATTGAACGAAACACTTCTACCTTAATCTGCGACTATTGGAAGCATTGGAAGATGGTTCTGACTGAAGCTGAATCATCTCGAATCGTGACTGCTTCAAACAGAACAAAGTCAACGTCAGGTGGCTCGAGCTCTCTGTGAGACGATCTACGGTTCAAAGAGTATACTAACGCTACATGGAGACGGCTTTGTATGTAAAACGACGTGGTTCTAGTCGAAGTAGAGCCACTTCAGAACGTGATGATCGATTTATACTGATATCAGCTTTAAGGAATCGTCATCGCACAGGAGTTCAAAATCTCCTGAGAGAAGAGAGAGGTGTTAATGTTGGTGAGTAGACAGTAAGACGACGCCTTAGAGCCGCTTCTCTGACCCCGCACAAGCCTGCGACGGGGCTCAAACTCACCGCCACACATCGAGTTGCAAGATAACGTTTTGTCCGAGAACACGTAAATTGGAGTTTGGAGCAGTGGAAGAAGATTTTTATTACCGGATGAGAGCAGAATGTATACACCATGCTGGAAACTGTGTCTTATGGAGGGAGCTCAATCATGTTTTGTTTGCTGGCTTTATAGGAGAAAATTTTCAACTCTTACAAGATAATGCTCATTCACATACTGCTGCTTCGGTAAAGCAGTATCTTCCAGGGGTCGGGGTGTCTACTATTCACTGGCTAGCCCGCAGCCCGGACCTCAATCCAATAAAACATGTACGATCGCCTTAAAAAAAGTAAGAAGTCCCTAGCAACATTGCAGACTTGAAAACCACCATAATTGAGGAATGGGAAGCTATCTCACAAGACATGTTAAAGAAACTTGTGAGATCCATGAAAAACAGATTAAAATATGTTATTAAAAATAGAGGAGGAAATACACATTATTAAAAAACCAATCTATATATTTTATATTATTATTTATATTTTATATTTATATTAACCCCATTATATTCACTCCTTCTGTTTTAATCACATGTTACGAAAATCACGTGTTTACATTTTCATTTTTTTTTATTTTTTTTTATTTTAAAGTCTATTTAAACTTAGCGGTTTTAATTGTTTTGGTATCTAAGTCACGGTTTTATTCAAATACAATGACAAAAGTAAAAAAAAACAGTCTAATTTTAAGTTATTCCATTTTGACCGGGTGGCCTGATTTTTATCCACGCCAGTGTATTATTATGCTGGCGTTGTGCTTCACTCCGAACACATTCCGCCAAACATGAACATCTTCTGTCATAATTATACCACTCCGTGCAATTATGTGGCAAGGTGTTCATGTTTGTCCGAATGTGCCCGGATCGAAGCTAAATCAGTGTTTCTTTTGTTCACAGTTATCGCAACAAGTTGTTATAAATATAATTAATTTGGCCATTTACCGGAATCTAGGCCATATAAGGTATCTTATACCCAATAAAAGAATTCAACATAAAACGTTAACGTATAAAGTCGTAAGCCAAAATATTAAATTTTGCTTTTATTATTTGCCAAATTATTTGTTAAATCATTGTTCATTTTAAGACTGCATTTTTAAGATGCACCTTTATGAAATATTGAGTAGTTTAACCCATTGACCGCCGGAGTCGTATATCCGACGCAGATTTTAATCAGACTAAACCATTTACTGACATGTGTGGGTGCTATTTTCGGGGTTTTTTTAGTTTTTGATACAAATTAATGAAAAATAATGTACTTTGCTTTTTTTAAATTTTTATTTTTTTCATTATAAGACCTCTAAATTTAAATTTAAAAAAAAAAATTATACTTGTAATTTAGGTAATTAATCCTATATGTCAGCGCCTAAGCCGTAAAATATATGTATCCGACCGCATCTCAAGTACCAAATTAATATACTTACATACTAAATATTCTACAGACTATTATAATAGTATAAAAAAGAGACCGTAAAAGCTATTGAAACAATATTTTTAGAGACTTATATGGACTACAAATGTATATTATCACCTCGCATAGAAATCAGTGTTTCTTGCCTAAAATGATCTTCATGCGCTAAGAGCACGATTCCTTGAAACGTTCTGGCGGTTAAAAGGTTAATATAACTTCTTAATTAGACAGTGGTTAGCACATTAAGACTGCAACCTTAAGTGTCCTGCCATGTTTTATATTATCTTGTGTTTTGAATCAAGATAATGTTTATTAAAATGTTCGGGGTAGAGATAGAAAAACTAAATAGAAACCCACATAAGAAGGATTTGTCTAGTATAGCTTAAAGGGAGGGTTTACAGTTCGTAACATTTATTGTCGGTCGATGCATGCACCGAGTTTGACTAATAAATATTATAGCTGTTAAGTTATTGGCTATTCATATAATATGTGGTAGGACTTGGATAAATGTTTAATTTAATTACCCATGTCTGACTGGGTAGTAATTTGTTCAAAATTTGCGTCTTGATTAATTTAAGAAAACAGTTAACCAGCAAATTTAGTAATTTAAATAAATATAGACACGCGAAAATTTGGCCTAAAATAAATAATAAGGTTTTAATTGGATTAATCATTTCTCCACGCATCAGAAGTATTGTTAGTCTTCCTAAGTTCACCAACACAAACGGTTATCGGTCTATCGATTGAAGGTTATTTCCTAACAATTGGAAGATATAAGATTTTGTTGTTATTAGCCGTTAGTGTTTGGTAACTCACCAAACACTCCTACTCATTTTCGACTCGGTGTTCTTTTCTATTCTATTAGTGTTGAAATCATCTGCGTTGTCTGTTCTTATACTTTAATTTATCTTAGCTTCGTCGATGGTGCATGCCAGTTATTGATTATGAAGATATTGTATCTATTCATTGGATGTTGTTGGTGTTGTTGTTGTACGAAATTTACAATTTCTCTACCTCTTTTAATTTTGTACTTTATTATTTTTATTGTTTTACAGGTTTACTTTTAATTTTTATTTTTTGTTAATATGTATTTCGGCATGCATTCATGTATTACTAGTTAGGCCAGTGGAATCTCGCGAGTATCTAATAGGTGTCCCGCCTTACGATGGTACCTCCTAGCCGTAATTTTACAGCTGTGATTAAAAATAAAAAACTCAACGTTTTACTTAAACACTTATTTAAATAAAATCACATCAGATTCCATCACATTTTACATGATTTTGTTACTACTACTTATCGTGTCACTATACTCCAGCCATATTCGAGCTATAATGTTTAATAACAAAGCGTTGCTAGGCAACCATGCGACGGCATGGGTAAAAAACATTTTTTATCAATGCTCATTTATGTAAATGCTAGCTAAAGTGTATGATAATAGGTTATACGCATGTGGTTCAAATTTACTAGACTTTTCCCCCTTATTTGTTCTGATTTTGATTATAAACCATTATTTTCTGATTAGTTTGTTTATAATTGCATATAATGTAAAAATAAGCGCGCAAAATTAAAGTTTGCGTATAGCAGCGTTTTAGCACACCAACTTTAAGCGATGTTTTAAATATTTGAAACTGAATTCAAAACAAAAAAAAATACATGCATAATTCCTTATTGATAATGCTTATGAGTAAATAATTGAGTTTTTAACCAATAAAACTGTACGAGAAGATAAAATAAAAAAAACGGTAGCTGATTTATTTAACATTTACTATATTTTTATTTCATTTTGTACTTCGCACTCATGTGGGGCTCACCAACTAAATGACACAATACAAAAATGCAAAAATGTTTACGATTTTTTCCAGAGAAGCAAGAAAGCATTAGGGATGGCACTATTATCAACCATCACAGTTAATCCTAAATAAAAAAGAAAAATACTTCCACTTACATGTGATTTGAAATGTTTATTAATCAATTTTTATCTTTTACATGACTTTACAAATAATATTATGAATAGTTTGATCGATTTTTAGGGTAAAACGATTGAAAGTGTGAAATTGTGTAATATTCTGAAGTGAAAACCCTAAAAATCAGCTGTTGTCGTTTGTTTACAAATATTATGTCTCGGATATGGCTGGAGTATAGTTATTTCTAACCGGTGCGGTGCCGGTGTGGTGAATGGATTAAAGTGCGCCTCAGTAAATTTTGTTACTAATTTATACATTTGTATCTTGAAAATTATATCGTGTATCACAATAAACACGCGATAATAAAATTGCATATCTGTTATATTACTGACTTAGCTCGCTGATCATCTGTTTTTGGGATGTGCAATTAAATGTCTTTCATTCCGATACCACACATAATCTGAAACTATTATCCTGCCAAGCCACCTGAACCCACATCTAAAAAAACTGAAAGCAATATTGGAACGAAGTTACTTATCGTGGGTTGGCAACCTAGCCCAGAAAAATTGTAACGCGTTACGTTACGACTGTGAGAAAGAATGAAGGAGATCGATAACTATATATTTATATATATATGTGTGTGTGTGAGTGTGAGTGAGTGTATATGTTTATATATATATATATATACATGTATATATACATATACATATTAATGAATAAGTCTATTTTTTTATTGCTTTAATAATCAAAATCAAAGAGAGGGGTAGCTAGAGATGAGAGATAATGAGAGCCTGGCACGTTAATCATTATTTATGCCAACCCTGCATACGAAACGGACTTCGTTCCAAACGAACATTCGAAAGTTATCGTCCGACTAAAATATGCAACCTCGACTATGAGATATTAAGTTCACTTCGCTTGATCAGTCGTGTATTATAAAAAGTTAATTTTCATCCCGTAGCTAATCATAATCATTTAGAAATACATATATAGTAACATCATGCGTTTTATTTTGATGTGTAGATAACAGTTTACTAGGTATACTCTGCTCTTACATTTAAATTATATTATAGTATATACGGGTGTTTGGGCTGGGCTACCAGTCCAACTTTTCAAAATGTCAGAAAGTTGAAATAAGTATTTAGTAAAATGTTATGTAATCAGTTACCAGAGTATAACGTTATGTTTGCTTCCATTGTAGTACTTTTAGTTTATCGAGCGAGCGAAGCGAGTAATATCTCTAATTAGACAAAATGACAAAAAACAATCATAACATATTTTATTTAGATAAAAATTGGAAGCCACAGTTGTGATATAACGGCTACCGTCATAATATCAGTACATAGATACAGCTCGCGAGGTCTCGGTTCATAGCAAATCAAATCATCGTAGTTTTAATATAAGTTGGTGTTAAAAAACGTCATCACTTTGTTCATGAAAAAATATATACTCTTAGTAAAACAAAAACACCAGCAGGTCGACAGAGTATAATTTTAAATCAACATGTTTTTAACCCCCGAAGTAAACAGAGAGGTGTTATAAGTTTAACGTATGTGTGTGTGTGTGTGTGTGTGTATATGTGTGTGTGTGTGTGTATGTGTGTGTGGGCGTGAGTGTGTATGTGTGTGTGGGTGTGCGTGAGTAAGAGAGTGTGTGTGTGTGTGTGGCAGTGGTTTCGTAGCTCCCAAACGCTAAACCGATTTTATTTAGTTTATTTGTTTGTAATGTGACTTCTACGATTCGATTTTGGTCCTATGATTAAACATTTGAAATTCATCAGCTCTTTTCTGGTTAATGAAAGGTAATGATATGAGCAACTTCCACAGGTCTGGAAATTTTGTATCCTGTTACTTCTATAATATTGCATAGGTACATGGTACCCTTGACTTGATGCTGCTGAAATACCTGGAATCTGCAAAATACCCAACTATTCGCCAACTTATAGCAGAGGTGTCGCATTTGGGCTCATTGGAATCGAATAATTTATAAATGCTCGTTCAGTTGTCTTGGGGGTTTTTAATTGTACTTGTTGGAGATTTGCGTGGTGAAGATAGCAGAGATTAATGAGACTGCCAAGCACAAATACGTTATATTTTTAATGAACTAAGCGAAGAGGTTGTCCGCTTGTCCTAAGTAACAGCGCTGCGCAATCGAGATTATTTTTGAATGTCGCGCGGTGCGCGGTGTTTCATGCAAAAGTAATGTCGTGAAAGTGTGCTTATATTTGGCTACATTCACTCAATTTTTAGGTCGAATCACTTTGGAGCCAACCCGCAAATGACATGTTGTGGATGCAACCGTCAGTGACACCTCGAGATGATAACAATCGTGTCAATAATTTATCGATGTACCTCTGGGATCAGGTACGTAGTAATTAAGGTGTTTAATGGATGAGATTTTTGCTATCCTGTCGTTCGTTGCGTTCGTTTGTCGTGTGCTATTTTACGCGCAGATTTACTTTGTAATAAAATGAGATGTAAATAAGAAAGAACGAAAGAAAATGTTTAGTTTTGTATCTATAAAGATGTGTAGAAAATTCTGTGAGAATGTCAAAATCGACAAATTGAATTGATAGGTTTAACTTAATCTCATATGCCGGAGTGTAGATAACAACACAAGCTAGCTAGCTTTTGCAGCGGAGTTGGCTTGGTCTAAACATCTCTATATATATACTCATAACAAATAGTATACAAATGAAGACAAATCGAAGCGCAGCAAACCAGGACAGTAAGAATTATATCCTAATACGTTTGAATCTAACTATACCAAGGAGTAACGTGTGATAATTTGGACTGATTTGTTGAAATTCAAATTTAATATAAACGTCAACTTGTGAATTCACATGGTGTCAACAATAATGCACTATAATTAGATTAATAGAGAAAGAATCCACCTTCTTAAATTCTTCTCATTTAAGACATAATTTCAGTGATGACAATGATGTGAATATCTTATCTTAACTAGTGTCAAAGAGAAATTATCAAATGCTCTTTTGTTAAACAATTATAATTTACGGGCCTGTGTTATTTGGAACCCATGGTATTAGTCCATTGTATATCTGACACCTCTGATACAGGATCAGAGTTTGAAGATCAAAGTCAAAAGCATTTATTCAATACAATCTAAAGGATCACTTTGAAACGTCTTACATGCTAAGTGGATTTAGGTGCCATGTCGCGAGTGATACACGAACACTTATATCACCTGGGTGTTTATTATTAAATTAACGAATGCAGTCTGTATTATAACACGTTGCTCTTAACACAATATGGACCAAACGAAGCAGCTACCGAAATTTGAAACTACACCATACCAACTTTTTCCACAGTCAACATTTATTTAGCTTTAACTTTTAGTATACCGTAAATAAATGCTTCTTTATTTGGTCGATATTTGAGGAGCAAAAAACAAAACGATTTGAAAAAAATATAAAAATATGGATTAAGTGATAGTTCTATGGTCTTACTTATAAACGCCTCTCAACTTGGACAGTGCTTGAAGTTCGCCCTTTCACTATTTGTCACTATTTTACAATAAGGGACAGCACTATTTTAAACAGTGATTAACCTTTGACAGAAGCTGGGAGACTTTTCTAGTAAGGTCTAGGGTCTGTAAATTTGTAAATTTTTTTCAAAACACGTGTACAAATCATGTTATGCTTTTTTGTTCCTTATTTTATGCTTATGCGCTGTAGGTTGAGGGTTCGATTCCCTCCCAGGATAAACATTTGTGTGAAAAGCTTAGGTGTTTGTTCTGTGTCTGGGTTTTATAAAGTATCATAATTATGTATATAAAATATATAAGTATTCTATCAGTCATCTAGTCACCATAATACAAGCTCTGCTTAGATTGGGACTAGATGATGTTGTGTGCATTGTCCAGCAATATTTATTTGTATTTGGGTTTTGTACGCTATTTATTTAGTTTTGCCTAACTAGTATGCAATTGTTTTCTTTCTTTCTTTCTTGTTTTTTATAAGCATTGGATCGATGGTTAAGTATTACCGTAGCGCAAAATGCTATGTCTATTTAAAAACTTCTTAAAAATACAAATTAAAACAGTTTTCAATAATATTCTCGAACATAGATATCGGAGGCTGAAACGTTAGTCTTTTTTTGAAATTACCTTTCATTCATGTGATTTAATTCAATAAAAAATCGAAATTGATGCAATGTATTTACTGCTCCGGGTACACTTTCCTCGAGTGCATTTTTAGTTCGTTTTCTTATTATTATAAATTTAATTGTAATCTCACAAGAATCTTATTATCATTTATCAGTCGGATTGTAGTCTTAAACTACAAACATGATCTGTCTATTTCTACAGTAAAGAACCAAAGCGCATGAGTGATTTGTAGCTGCAAATTAATTTTAATTTCAAGCTATGTAGCTTTTGTGAAGTTATATTTTTGTTTGCATTTTTATTTAAATACAAATTGTTTAACACACTTTTTAGTGAGCTAAGTAAGCAAAATTAATACTTGAATTAATATTGTTATAAAATATTTAAACCATGAAGATTATATTGGGCAAGCCTACATGTCCCAAACATTAAACAACATTCTGTATAATTTGTATAAAGGTGCCTTACGCTGTTTATAAAATTTTGAATGTAATTAGGGCCTTACTTCAAAAGCATACCATAAATATTTCTTTCTGAAACACCTTAAAGCTGCATCGAAAAATAATTGAAAACCTACACTTTACGATGTACTACACGCACTTGGCTGGGTTTACTTCATATAAATCATTTTTCGATTGAGTAATTTAGCATGTCACGACGCACTACGCTCGGCCCCCTTCCTCGTTTATTTGTTTGTTAACTAACTAAATCATTATACAACTTTCTTCTTATCGTAGAGTTACTTGTCTTATCTAGGCTTTTAATAATAGAATATCGATGCATTCATGATTGCTAGGCAGTTTAGAAATAAGCTAGGTATGCAGATTCATTCCAACATGTTTTATTTAAAACAACTTTTTAACTTAGTATCAGTATAATCTATATCTTACCCATCGTATCTCACACACAGCATAGATAGGGCAGAGGTGAAATATGACTGAAAGGTCTGCCTGCAGGCAGGTATAAAATTTATAATAATTAGTGTACACACACTAACGTTAGGAATATGTATATAATATCTTCGTAGACCTAACGTTAATCGCAAATAGTAAAACATTTAAAAAAAATTATTTAGTCTAGTCATTACAGTTTTATGAAATAATTGAAACTACTTTGAATCGTCCTACATGTTAGGTGAATTTAGGTGCCGATTCCTCTTAAGCCGTCCGATAAGCATCATACAAGAACTCAAAAATTGGATATGTTCGATCTTTTTAGGTTCTGCGACATGCCGGTTTTCTCATTATATTTTCCTGCATCGTGCAAAACCTACTTCGGTTATAATAAATTTTAATATATTTTGTTTACTTTCTAGTTTGCCCCAAATACGCATATATTTCCGTTATTCAATGACGTTAGTTATATTGTTTCAAAACGATGTAACAACTGACATTGTACAGAACAATCGGATGTCGTAATCCTATTCTGACACCTCACTCTAACAGAGACTATACTGTAACTTGAATTTTATCAACGAATCAATCTGACTGAATGCGGCGAACATTTCGTTCCGATATATCGAAATCAATTAGAGTTGACACCTTGGTGGCTTAGACACGATAACTTTCTGTTCACGGCTGCGGCAAAATCAAATGTGAAAATGTAGCTTGTGATATGTCACGTGACTAGAGCTATCATTTCCATATAATTTGTTCTCTCCGCAAGTTGAACGCCAACAAAATGTGCATCTGATGCCATCTGTATGGCAATTATGAAACTTTTGACACACTCAATGTCTATTTTCGATTAGCAATCGGCATAATTTCAATTATTAGTTTGATTGTAATTGGAACCAATTTTGACAAGATAGATTACTATTACGTACGTTCGGTTTCTATCTCAGACCAAATAAATATATAGACAGAGGGCCGTTAATAATCAAAGTGAAGCCTCAAAACCACGCTCCTCTGTTAAATACACGCACACACGTACACACATCCACCCAAACTGTGGTCCTTACTCTTAGTATGTATATGCAAACGTACTTGTACTATTGTAAGACTTCTGTCATGTCGTCGTCTAGAAAATATCTTACAAAAAAATGGTTTGTAAAGTCGGTTTACGGACAATAATTTTACGTGATAACGTCATAAGAAAACATCCGATCGTGCCTTTATCGCTTCCGCGATTCCGTTCCGCGCTCTCGCTTCCACGCGGAAAGTGACAATGAGTTATGCTTTTTCGTGGGTGCAGACGGCGTTCATAGATTTATAAGACGTTATCACGTGAAATAACATTAACATATTCCGTGACAAAAAAGTGTCACAGAATCACGTTTTACTTGAAATAACACAATTTTTTATATATAAATCCTAAGTTTTAAGGTTATCTTATGGTATCGAACGTACTTGCCTTAAGGTCAAAGGCTTTGAAGGCGCGATGGTTTGAAACGAAATTTATTGAAAACGACGTCACGTGCTCTAACAGCAAGGAGCACGATTTCGGTGTTTGTGTATGCGTGGTGCGGATATTTACACACGGTTTTGAGGCTTTATTTTTGGTGATCGCGGCCCTCCGTCTTTATATACCTTCCGTAATACCAATTCATCAATAGTAAATAAAGACGATTAGTATCAAAGTTTTGATAGTATCACAATTCCATAATCGCCCGGCAGGTATACGATTTTGATATGACGTCATTCCACAACCGCGACCAGCACCTCCAGTGGCAAACACCCTTCGAGCTGTGCGTTGGTTTTTTACCTACCCCGTGCTCGCTGATTCGTTCTTTTTTGACTCCATGGACTTGATGCTCAGTATTTTCTGTTATATTGACCGTGCTTTTTCTCCAAACAGCGTAAACTATAATTTTCACACAACACGTGATATTTAGCATGATATGTGAGTTTCCTGCTTCCCGATATTTCGGTATAGTTGCATGCGCCATGATCACGAGATAAACTGAAGTGGATGTTATTGGCAGACAAACGGTCTACTCTAGTCTTTTATTGCGAACATCATACGTAACACCGCATACCCGTACACCCGTACAGTGAATCAGAGTGAAAACAATGTTCAAAACCATGACAGTTTCAAAAACATAAACAATCTTACTAAGATTATAAATGTGGATGTTTGGATGTTTGTGGCTCAATTTCGCCGTACAGACTTAACGCGAGTTGAATGCAACTTGGTATATATGTAGTCTGTGGACCTGGAATAGCATAAAGACTACTTTTTATGTACCACGCGTAGGAAACCGCGGGGAGAAGTTGGTTCTGTTTTTTCCTTTCTCCTTTTTCTTAGTGTCTCTCATCTACATATTACTCGATATCGCACCAGATCACTGCATACTGCATTATGTTCGCATTTCGCCTGCGCCTTGTTATAGTGTTAAGTATTAGAGATCGTCTAGTTTAAAAATGAACGCCCCTCCACTAAGCGTAAAGCATAACCCGGTACACCTGCGCGTCCAAAACTACTGCGAAGCGGGAGAGTCTGCCACGCGGCGGACGCTACCCATACTTTATATATGGCGCTTTGCACACCTACGCGACCACGTTGCGTCGCAGACGCTCTCGCATTGCGTCCCGCTTCCCGTGTTACTGACGCGCAGGTTTGGCCGAACCTTAATGGTTTCAATGTGTGAGAAGAAATACTTATTGCAACATTTTACTTGCGTGAGACGATTTTACCGTGAACTTGGACTCAACTTATCGTCCAGGTACTGACATACAATGGCGCGCCACGACACTGAACAACACGTCCGCTCTGTCGTGCGACTCAACTCATTATACACTGATTGACTAATGACCAACAGATCCGGTTGTTCGGGCATGCAGAATTTGACCAATGACGACGACGAATTTGTGTGTATTGTCACCTATATTGCAT
Source organism: Lampropteryx suffumata (assembly GCA_948098915.1). Lineage (NCBI taxonomy): Eukaryota > Metazoa > Arthropoda > Insecta > Lepidoptera > Geometridae > Lampropteryx > Lampropteryx suffumata. The sequence continues at coordinate 23,964,781 of OX402544.1, forward strand.
GTAAGAGTTAACACATTGGAAGGGCGTTCAGTTTTAGGCTAGACGAACTCTATTTATGTATAATAACTATATAAATGATGCTTACAAATAGCAATAAGGCAGGCATCATCCTTATGTTTCTCAACCCCCGTTTATATAATCAATCTTCATTTAAGTACCCACGACAATAACAGGACAGATTTGGATGACAGACACATTTGGTATAGATTATTGTCTGTTAGTTTATCAAAATTTTATGTAAGTTGGTTAGGATAGATTTGGTTGGTATACCACGAAACTGAGCAGAAACTGGTGTGATAATTTAGAGGTCATGGAAAATATATACTCGTACATAAGCAGGTGCAAATATAAATGAGTGGTTATTTATGTAATTTTGGGATCCACGTCATATACTACTGGCGTTAGCTAAATCGCAAGCATTTTGGTTCTGAACACACGTATTGTTAAACGCTATCTGATAGCTATGTTAGCTTAAAAAAGCTTTTGGCAAACATCAAATCAAACTTTTAGACTAAGGTTTAGAGAAAAAACATTCGCTTAGCTTACGCTTTCGTGTGTCAGTTCCCACTCAGTTATGGCAATGAAGCGTTAGTTCATAGTTTCATCCCTAAATCTTAGCCTAAATCTTTCATGATATTTCTGAAGTTACCTAAGAAACATAGTATTTCGCGCTGTGCTATACTCTTAACGTCCAGTAACTAACTTTACAATTACAAGGCGTAGCAGTAGCGGTACAAATACAATCTCGTCTTATGTATCCGCTGGATATAACTACTAAATTCTTACTATGATTCAAATATAATGGATGGATATTATTATAAATGTATTAAATTGCCGTAAAGGTTTACAAAAATAACCTTTAATTTTCAGGTTAGGAAGTAAAGTCCTCAAAGAAGAACTCCCGTAAACAAGATTCTTAAGAGCACTGTGAACTTGTTTAAGACGATACCCTAAGCAAATGACCTTGACGCGTTTTGACTGCGCTCAAACCGCGTTATTTATCAGGAAAACTCGGATTTTATAAGGAGTTTTGAAAAAAGATAAACTTTTAATGTTTTAATTAGTTTATATCCTACCTATTTAGTGTAAGCTGTATGTTAAAACGAGGTGTCAACTCATTATATGGAATCATGATAATTGCATATATTAGACCTTATTTCATAATTCTATCACAGAATTAACAAAACCTCTGAAAACAATTTAAAACGAAACTTTGAAGGCAAAATATTGATAATATATATAAAAATATGTATTATTTCAATTAACGAGCAGATAGCCATCAAATAACGACAGTAAATGGCTATTTTTACCCTTGAAAAAGGTCATTTGCTCAGGGAGTTGCCTTAAGATGAATTGCTTAGGCGCAAGTTCACCAACACACAAGGAGGTTTAACGTATGTTTTGCCGATTAATTATTCTTGACAGGTATGATACCGTCATAATCATTAGCGGACAGTTACAGCTGACAAACCTGTTTGTATGTTGGCGAACTTAAGCCCTTAGAATACGGCCGCTATCGCTCGATCGATGAGGCAAGTTTCATTATATTATTTAATATGTAATATTCAGTAATCTCCATTGGTAGCCTTGGATATTGTATGATTAAGTACGGTATAAAATATTGTTTTCCAAGGAACATTTTCTTTAATTGAAGGTTCTTCACAGGGTATTATTGAAACAATGTAATATTTGTGAAATAGAGTAATAACCTTGTAGTATTAACACACATCTAAGTGTTTCTCAATCAAGTGAAACAAACGTACTTTTGTGAAACGTGATAATTATGAGTATTGATTAGAACATTCTGATATTTTAAAAGTTAAGCCCTAATTTTTGCCTTTTTAGGTTTATCGCTCGTTGACTAAATTTAGCTGTTTCTGAATTACAACTAAAATGAAGTTGAAAATGGGGTGTCAATTATTATTGTTGACTTGAAACTCCACTTATATGTTATAAATTTATTAAAATATAATTAACGTTTCCCTGATTTACATGAACTATTTTAAGTTGAATAACTTCAGAATAGCTTAACGTTAACCCAAGTATATTTGGGGCACATTAGCAAAAAAACTTCATAGTATAGGTACATCAACCTTGAGGTTCTGATCTTGAAGTAGATACTAGTGGAAATAACATACACACTGACACACACGTACATATCGAGCAAAAGCATTTTTTAATTATTGGCCCTGATTCATTTGTTTCGCTTGACTAACTCTAATTTCGTAATATACGAACGTGAATTAAAATATTTTTTTACATGACGCCTCTAGTTATTAACGTATTTAGCTTATTTTTGTCGCGATGTATAAAAATTGTGCTGAATACAACTGCGTAAATTTAAACCGATAAAAGAAAAAAATACAGTATTAACTTATTTATAAACTGTAATTTTAGACTTATGTCCGTTCGTTTTTTATGAAATATTTGTTAGTCCGACGAATGAAGAGAGTCGGAGACCATATTTTTATAAGTGGTAATAAGCTATGTTCATTGTTGTTTATTCACAAAAAAGTACAGCATAATATATAAAAAAAATAATGTGAAACAATTGATCTATTGATGCATTTATGTAGGTAAAAATAACATTAACAAAAATGAATTCACTAACACAAACGGGACAGTCCGGGATTAACATATATGAAAATATCTTGTTTCAGCACTAAACCACTTACTTACACAAAATAAAATGACGTCCTAAATTATTAGCAGTACATAGAATATCATTCCATTTAAACATTTCATACAATAGCTATTGCCCGAGACTTCGTTGACGCGTTTCGTATCTCTAAATAATTATTATAAAGAAAGTGCACTTACATACGAGCATACGTTCCATCAGGTGGTTAGTCGTTACTATATATGTCGTTACCCGTAAGTACGGGTACTTATAAATCCAGATATCGCATACACATTGCCGACCCTAGAAGCGTAGTCTAATCATAAATTTAATAGCTCGAGTGCCCTTGAAACCTAAACGCGGCAATGCGTCACGTGTCGTTGTACTCACTAAAACCCACCTAGTGTAAAAAAAAATGCTGTCCTAGGATAAAATTGAAAGCCTGTTCGCTTTTTTTACATTCCACGTAACCCAGTGGCCAATTCCACGCAACACTTTTATCCAAAAGTATCCACATAATGTCATACTTAAGACTGAAATTAATTAAGACGGCTGCGGTGTGAGATTCGGAAATTGGTAGCCTTAGGTAAGGTGTCTTCTGTTTTATTACATATGTTACCAAATCATGTAAAGCTGTCTTCTGTTTATCTCATGATCGTTGTATTTAGTATAATCTATCGTTTTGTCGATTTTGCGTGCATAAAATGAATCGACTTAAAGACAGTTCAACCAGTGGTAGGTATAATTTATAAGTTTAGAATTAGTTTGATTTACTTCTTATTAAGTATGTTGTTTTTACCCCAAAATGAGGTAAATATTTTTGGCTTGTTAAGTCAGGAAAATAGGTTAACATAACCATGTGATTAAAGAGTTGAATCCAAAGCCTATTTTTGCATTGTTAAAAATATTGTTACGTACATACCTAGGAACTGTTTCTTGTTAATTTTTACTCTTAAGTAATAAACATTTATTCTTTGTAATCGATCCATTTTAGTTTTGATTTTCCCTATCTCTGCTGCTATTAAAAACATAAAAACTAAAAGAAAAAGTAAAAACATGCATGTGTATTTAGCGTGGTGGATGTATATAATAGTGTAAGGTATGTTTAAAGGCAAATTCGGCAGGATTGACAGAATTGAAAAAAAAAATTCAATCAAATGTACGCACGATAAGGCAACTATTTAAAAATACGCCCTTCTGGGTCTACATTATTTTCGTAAAATCGAATAATTTAAACTCAAACTAGCTTCCCACCGCGGCTTCGCATGCGTGCTACCAGCCTAAAAAATTTAAAGTCTGAACTAGAGTATCATATAGACTTATCCTACTTTACTTCTCAGACTTACCGAGTTTCATCCAATTCCGTTTAGCCGTCACTGCGTGATTTGAGCCACAACCAGAATAAACATTCACATGTCGACAAAAACTTTCGCATTTAAAATATAAGTAGGTTAAAATCGAAACTAAATTTAAAATTAATTATACAATATAAATAATAATATTAGTCCTGTCTACTTAAAACTAAGCAAACACCACATTTAATAACTACAAAAAGTTTTTAGGGGTGCTTCGGGCGTCTAAACATGTTTCAGCGTTATATATGCATCCATATAAATTTGATTGGACAACCTGCTTGTTATAACACTATCTGCAAGATGCTGTTAATCCACAATATGCGTTTTTCATAAACATGTTGATGGCGAAAGCAAAATCCAACACCCGGACTTCAATATATTATTTGACGTCTTTATTGTTTGGTGAGTAATACCTGTAAAAATCTACAAAAGATTATGCATGTATGTTTAAGGTGATTCATAACGGTTTAGTCGGAAATTTCAAATTTCAAAAATTCCTAAATCTGTTCTGAAAATATTTTTTGAAAAACTATATTTCCGGTAGTCATATTACTTGGGGAACGCAGGAAATATTAATATCTTCATATTTTTTGTTTCGCTTTAAACCTTGTCTGATGAATCACATCCGAACCGAAAGACCGAAAAAAAAAGAGAATTAGGCCTAGCACGCACTAGCGAATTAATCTGATCACCTACGTCTGCTTCCACGTTCCACAGGATATATAGCGCAAAAATCTTCGACGCGGATTCATTTGCAATGCGCGCAAGGCCAAAAATCTTAATAAATTGTAATAAAAATCACCACGTTCATCTGTTTTTTTCCTTCTGGATGGGAATTTGTTTATTTGCTGCAATAGAAGGCCAACTTCTACTGGTTCTCTTCGTTCCTTTCAATGTGTTATTTAGTTGTAGGCGCAGGTTTCTAAATATTCAAATGGCACTTTGGTATTCTGCTGTTGCCAACTTACCCTAAAATTTAAGATTTTTTACTTGACATATATATAATGTACTCAATTTAGTAAAAATTGCTAAAAAATCACGTAAAATTAGAACTGTCATCTTAAATTTAGTCAACATGTCTGGAGGTGTTGATTAAAAATAAATGTGCTGTTTTCGGCGCTTTTTTTGTAGATTTCCAAGCAAATTTGAGCAAAATTGATATCATGTATTGCGGAAGTTGTAAATTCTTCAGAACAGTATACAGATACCTCTTCCGTGCAAAAATCTTCAAAACACAGTTCGAGTTTCCTTATCAACACTCTAGACGACCCTCGTCTCCAGGATGGCTCCAGGAAACTCCAAAACATACAGGTTGGCTGGATTTACCTACCTAAATATACCTAAATTAAGTTTTAATTTCCTGTTTAAATTATGTACTTAGGTATTTACTTACCTACTCATTCTTTTCATCAATAATGTTTTAGGTGCAATACATTTTTTTGGACACATAAGATCAGCTAGCCTAATATTACCATGTGCTTGAACGTTGTAGCAGAGGGAATAATAGAGAAACTATCTCATAGTTATTTGAAGTCTCCAACTACAACCCCAGAAAAAGAAACTTCGAAGGCACAGTAAGTTAGCTGCTTCTGTTCTTGAGTAGGTTATACATTGACACCTAGGTTCCTTTATATAAGCTTGTTTTTCTGATTTTATCTATACAGCAAGCCAAACACACATAGAGCTGACGGCACACATGTGGCAATATCAAAGCCACCAATTATTCATCCCACTGCTCCAAGCTATCTTTATTTTAATAGAAAAAGATACTACACTATAAATTTGTCCCAACATACTCCTTGTGAACACACAACGAATGTTGACTAAGAGATATTCACTCGGTCAATAAAAAATACTCTTTGTAATATATGTTTATATAACTCATGATAATATTAATTTAATAATCTATATATTGCAGATATGGAAGATGAAGAAAGTCTAAATCAACCAGCTGAGGATGGTATAGATTTAGATTTCAAGAATAATTTGAGGACAATTATATAAATTGTAAAACATTGTTATATAATAAGAAATTATTTAAATTGTAACAAATTAAATACCAACTCCTAATAAAACAAAGCATTTTTACTTCAGTTGTGTTAACACATGGTTTCCATATTTATAAAACATAATTATTATTAAGATATTTTTTTTAAATCATCTCTTAGAATACTAGCTTAGGAAGCCTGCCGTGTTGCAGACAGTTAGACTGGTTGTATGGGTGGTTCCGGTTCAGTCTCTGGCAAAGCTATGCCCTGCAAAAAAACAAATAAATCTCAAATATATTTAATATAATGTTAGTAGAATTAGTAATTGATGCGATTGTATTTTGGGAAAGAACATAGGCTACTTCACAATTATGAAGCTGTGGCAGCAGTAAAATTAATTAATGGTAAAACGAATGGAAGAATGGTTCTTACGGGAAGATATAAAATGTAGAGTTTGAGATTTCCTATAGATACTTATCTCTTATACAGACAGTTCCATGTGGTAGACTCCAAGCTCCACACATTGTTTTATACTATGAAGTGTAGCTTACATGCTGCCACTGCTCCAGGTTAACCTAGATTATGTCTTTTATTGAATTGCCTAAGATATATGATAACAAGGCATATCAAAATAAACAAAGGTATTGGTAATTACCTCTAGCCATCCCTTTATCGGCATAAGTACTTATTTTTTTTTTTGTATTTTGCTTAATTCTTGACCGTTTTCTTGTCTGCTGACTGCAGTGTTTTGCAGACAAATTTTAAAATTACATAAAACTATGTAGGTATGACGCAAAAAGCGTACGAGTACGATAACATTTGCAACGTGGGTGATCATCGACGATTCGCGGCTTTCAACACTTCCAAGCAAAAATGCAAAAATTACAAATGACTAACTAAAATATATTTTAGGCAATTCCTAATTTTAGAAATGTACCAACCGAATTGCCACCTTTATGTATCTATTTTAGTTTTACTGTTAAAAGTTTATAAATCCCCTAGTTGAAAGTTTACTCTTAAAATTGAAAAAAAAAAATTATGTATTCGCACTTTAAACAAATAAACACTCGAATGTAATTTATCTTGAGCACTTCCGCCCGGCTCTGTGTCCCGACCGTACTGCCATATATCGCTATCCAATGCATAATCTTATTGTGTTCTTGAATACCTACTAGTACTTACGCAGACTGGTTACATATCACGAGCCTAAGTCAAAACGTAAAAACATCGGCCAAGTGCTTGTCAGACCGTACGGGGCGATATCGACTTGCAATGTCGACGCAGCTTATTAGGAAAAAGCAAATTAAATATAATTATTTGCATAATTTAGATGTAAATTCACACAATGACACTTAACAGGATCACAAGATTCGATTTGTAAATTATACCGGGTACTTAGTGCCTTTATAAAAATAAATTACTCAACTGATGTATGAAATCGTAAACTGATGGATGACAGATGTTCTGTAATCAGAGAACATCTGTCAGAGTATAATTCTGATACTCGCCATATTATGGTAATAATTGTATGTACTTATATGTTTACTTATAATTAGCACTCAAAACAATTAATTTTATCATGTTTTGGTAGCCGTCTGGCATGTCAAATTCGCTGTTGCCGGGGCCGATCACCAAAGATATGAAGACCGAGGACGATATTCTGGCTCAGATGAGGGCAACTCATGGCGACCCGGCTGCTCTGAACTTGTCTTTCATGCCAGACACTCTCAGCCCTGAGGACGCGTTTACGGCGGGCACCAACATAGCTCCAAACTTGGAGGAGCTTCAGAAGCTCATCGGGAGTGATATCCACGTGAGTGCATCGCCACGAGGGCCCACCACTGCTGACGCTGCCGTTATGGACGCCAGCGCCATTGCCGCGATCCCTACGCCCCCTCCGCACCGTCCCCGCACCGCTGCTCCCGAGAAAGAGAAAGTACGTATAATTATTATTATAAAAATCATCAAACACGACTCAAAAAAAATATCTCTTCAAACCTTAATACATACTTATCAAACGACTTACCTACGTATCACATGGTCGGGTAGTAAAATAATAAATAAAACTAACCCCTCTCGACATTTAGCGGAGTAATCGCAACTTTTTGTTTTTTTTTTATTCTTTGAAGAGGCCAACTAATATGTAATTTACCGTGTTAATTTACGTGGAGACTAGTAAGACCAGACGGTCTGTCACAGACGTGAGCAAGAACTCTAATAAGGGGCGGGTAGAAAGACAGACAGACGCACATTCGGAACCTTAAAACAGTACTTAACAAGAAGCTATTTAAGTACATGCTCCTAGTATTTACGCATCAAAAACATACCAAATGGAAGCCCCCAGATAATTCCCCCTATTGTTCTGTCAGTAGGTAGTGCAGTAGGAACATAGCTACCGCGCTGCAAGTGCGATTTGCAACCTTATTTAAACGTTGTTACTCTATAAGTTTGAAAGTGCATTCGATTATGTACTCCTTGGTGGTGACTGTCAGTCTGAATCATGAATAAATTGAATAATGATCATGTCCTTATTTATATTCTTGCAATCAAAATGAGTTTGTGCTCTGAGTCTCAGGGCAAGTAACCTTCAAGTCGGTACAGTTATTAATGCGGGATTCAGTTGGTAATAAATTTATTTATTTATAATATTATTATAATTCGAATGTGACTATAGTTTATTTACTCATTTGTAATTTAGCAGAAAACCGAAAAGGCGGCCAAAGCTGAGTTAATATCAGAAGTCAGCGCTAAACAGCCAGCCCCTATAAAAACGAATGAGACTAAGCCGGCCAAGCAGCCCGCTAAGGTCGAGGAGAAACAAACTAAAACCAAAGAGGTTGTTACTACTACCAAGGCCAAAACTAAGAAACAGAAGGATGAGAAAAAAGAAGACGATATCAAAGTTAAGGATGAGGAAAAGAAAACCTCCGAGGTAAGGTGGATGTACACACATCAAAATATTCTAAGCAACACCTATTCAATTTTGAATATATTAAATTTTATAGGTTTTTTTATTGTTTTTATTTATGTTTTAGTAAATCTCGATATTGTTTATAAAAAATGTTTTACAGCACAGAGTAGGTTTATGTAGGATATTTTAATACGATAATGCAGCCTAACTTTTTGCCCATGACGCACCAATAAAACAAATCAGTTCTCTCTCGCGCTTACTTCGCACAGAGCGCACGTTTAACGAGTTGAGTGTCGCGTATGCTTTCAGCTATGAAGCCGTGTTCCTTGTTTGTTCTCATCCGGAACCTAAAATTTTGATGTATTCAGGCTACAAAGTATATGAAAATGTCAAATGCGTTCGTAACCAAGCGGGAGAACTGATATTTATAAATAAGTCATGTCGATGACCTACCAAAACGTGGTAAAACTAGAAAGACGTCATCCGCCGAGGATAAGCGGATTACTTATACATTTAAAAAAATCCACGCTTATCTTTGCGATCCATACAAGAAATACTATCTCAAGGTACCATTAGAAGACGTTTAGTGGAGATTAAGTTAAAATATCGAAACAAAAAAATAATAATTGCATGGCTCAAGAAAACGAAAACCGCGGCTGGAAAAAACATATCTTTTCTGACGAAGCTTGGTTTTCGCAAGTTTTACACATTGTTCTTGTTCAATTGCTGATAACAGACTTGTCGAACGAACTGTTAGACACCCTTATAAAGGTGCATGTTTGGGGATGCTTCTCTTCAGTTGTATTCAATTTCAATGTCAATTGAACTTGTTTACCGGTTCTCTGAATGGTGTAAGGATGAACCAAATATGAACGCTCTAACGCTGTTCCCAAGCCCAAGTGAATTATGGATGTTACAAGAAGACAATGACTTCAATCACTAAAGTCACCTATGCACCGCCTAGAAATAATTGATGATGGAGTTGTTGCGTTGATGTAGCTCAAGCATCGAGAAAAAAAAATGTACTACCGCCGAGCTTACTCGCAATTTAAAGACCAAAATCATTATGCAGAAAAAAATGACGATTAACTTCGAAGATGCCAAGCCATAATGGACAACGGAGGAGACTGGACATCTTAATTATAATAAAAGGATCTAAGTACATATGATTAACTACGTATTTTATTTTATTAAAATACTAGACTTTATTTTTTTGTGACTGATACCGGTCACGCTCTTTTATACTGTTATACTATTGAACTTATATACATTATATTTTAGAAAATATATCATCAAAAAATCTATATTTTTTTATATATTCAAATATCAATAGGTGTAGCTTATATGTTTGTGATGTGTATGGTTAATTCATTTGAATAGACCCCGAACAGACTGCTCATTACTATCAAGTTATAAGTAGTTTGTTATTTACACAAGTTTGCTGATTCAGGAACCTAAGATAAATATCGACCTTTCCAATACAAGATGACAAGATTACCGAATCGACGAATTTAAGGTAGTATCAACATTTATATATCATCAAGAATGTATTTGTAAAATATAATACTTTTAATGGTTCTAAAGATTCCTACATTCACTCATGCATAAGCTGCTCTCGGATTTCGTATCTTTTGAAGTCCTGTTCTTTTTTATGTTCTTCCCAAATCTGCATTTGCACTTAAAAATGTGGTAAAAAAATCAGGCCTATAAAAGTCAATCAGGTTTATATACCTTATACCTGCCTCTCAGATTGCTACGACAAGCAATCTTGAGTAATCAATAATCTATGATTTATTAAAAATTATTGTACTCTTGTCATCCTTTAGTTTCTTATTGCCGAAGAGTCCCCACTTCTTCCTGGTTCATGGTTTTATGATAAAAAATATATATAAAACAGCCAAAGGCGTTCGTGACCGATTGGGTGAGCCGATATTTAGAAACAAAACATGTCAATGACCTACCAAAACGTTATAATACAAGAAGGACATCGTCTGCCTAGGACAAGCGGATAACTTAAACAATTTTGAAAATGCATGTTTATTTTCCGACCTGAATCTTAAAAAAGGGCTAAATATATCTTGCTACAATTAGACGTTTAGTGGAGATTAAGTTAAAATACCGGAGCATATTGAAGCATCCGTTCCTTTCAAAAAATAACAATTAAAAAATAATATTCAAAAATTCAATGTAACTTTATTCAGTACAATCACAAGGAGCATTTTGAATCGTCTTCTTACATGCTAATTAATCTAGGTGCCGGTTCCTCTTAACCCCAGTTCAAGAAGAATCCGGCAAGAAACTTGTCTGGTCTTAACACTTTTTTGTATGATCCTTGACAATTTTGTTACGGATGCCGAGTCGAGTTGGGAGCAGATTCATCTAAATAATCAGATAAAATATATAGTCTGTGCATAATAAAACAAAGTTAACTGGGACAAGTTAATCTTTTCTGACCATGCTTCGTTTTAGTATCACACCACGTTCAATTATCTATGACAGCGTTGTCGAACGAACTGTTAAAAGGTACATCGTTGGGGATGCTTCTTAAAAAGTTGTTTTGGCAATTTGCACTTAGTTACCGATTCTCTGAATGCTGTGAAAGATGAATGATGAACTAAATATACCAGAAAGCAATACTACCATCTGCCCAAGCTCAAGTAAATCATGGATTTTACAAAAAGCCCCAAACACTGATGTCGTCTAAGCACCGCCTCGAAACAAGATAACACACACACACAATTTCCTGACGCAAACTAAATTGAAAACGTTTGGGCGTTGATGAAGCCTTTACTCTTAATTTAAATGACTTATGGAAATCATTATCCCATGACTACGCAGAAAAAATAGTCGAAAGTGTGCCTTGAAAATGGCAGAACATTGTGGATTATTGAGACTGGACACTTAATTAATAATAATGTATCCAAGTACATATGATTAACTACGTCGGTCCCGCTCTTTTGTTACATGTTGTCCTAGATTGTACACAATTTGAAGTGTGTTATGAAGAATCTTGCCTGGTTTTTTCGTATTATTAAACAAAAAACTTAAATCAAACTTCGGAAAATAATACCAACAACGATGAATACGTATTAAAAAGTGATAGCGGAAAACAAAAACAAGACAGCGTTTTTTTTTTTTTCAAAACCTTACTGATAGTTTTTTGCACGTTATACGGTTTTATGTGCGAGTACAGCAACCTTACAAGTGAGAGATAATTATTTGCGGCGCCATTTTAGATTCGTTTCTTTCCGTAACCGGGTTATACAGTAATACAATACTATACGTAATAAGCACGCAAGGGTTATGCTCATGAAAGATCTAATATTTTTATATCCGAGGATAGTTGCACGAGTGTTTCGATTTATCCGTTATGCTAGATAGGCCACAGAAAGCGAATTCCACGCTTTCTTTCAAACAATAACAGGGGTTTAAATATGAAATTGCCGTTCTAATGTACAGTACTTTATTAAAATATCCATTTATAGTATATGTTTTAAATTTTAGTCTCAATTAAAAAAATAGGATAAAAGTACATTGTATTTTATATCACGGGATTCTGGCTTAATACGCTTTTCTTTTATTCAGTTGAAATCCATTCTGAATACATAATCGGTACTGCAAATTAAGTTATAAAATGGGATGACTAATTTCTAAATATACCTACTGCTATGAAATATAACTGAAGGTGTTAATTGCTCTATATACATCCAAGTTTTGGAACTTGGTACCACCGCACGTGCTACCACCATTGAAGCAGTCACGAGCCGTGTGACAGCTGAACATTGGTTGCAATCGTACGAATTCGGAAACACGAACGTCGTCGAGGCGCCAAGCTTTAGTGATAGTAGGGTCTGGGTGTTTAATATGTATGTATTTTTACAAAAAAAAGGTATATAAGTAGTATATCAGGCATGTGGTACCCATAACACAAGCTCTGCTTACTTTGGGGCCAGATGATGCTGTGTAAAATGTCCGGTATTATTATTTATAGTACTGTATTGACACGTTGAATTAAAATTAAGCCTGCATGGCGTGTTTCAGTGTTCAACTTTTTTCACGCGATAACTAGAATATATTAAATTAAAAAAAATAGGACAATATGCTCATAACATTCAGCTTTGAATGTAAAGGTGTTTACATCGATAATAAGAGTAAGATTTTGAAAACGAGTTCAGACGTGGAACTAACGCAGTAAAATCAGCTCGCAACGTTAATGCTGTGTTTGGAGACGACACGGCTAAATACGCACAATGCGTTTTTGGTTGAATTGCTTTTGTAATGGAAACTTTAAAATAACGACGAATTGATAACCAAACTACCAAAGAGTTAACGGCATAGTATGACTTTAGCTTACCCACAATATTGGCAAGTTTTCTCCAAATCGGTAAAATAAAGAAAACGTGAAAAATGGTTGATTCAAGATTTGACTGATCCGAAGAATTGCGCGAATTGCAGCTTGCCTTAACCTTGTTAAATCGCTACTGAAATGAGGGGATTTTGTTACTTGCGACGAAAAGTGGATGAAGTGGATGATTTGATGAATCGTAAGCGAACAACGGAATGGCTGAACCCATATCAAACGCTGCAAGACTGCCACAAAACGAAGCTTATAGAAAGGTTATAATATCTTTTTGATGGTCACTTCATGGCATAATTCACTACAGTTTTCTCATATTTGGTCTAGCAATAGCGGCAGACATCTACTGTGCAGAACTGCGAACAATGACGGCGAAGATTGTAGAGAAATAGCCCCGACTCGTCAAGCGATCATCACAATTATTGCTGCAAGAATTCATACTGCTCGAGAAACATTTTTAACACTACAGGACCTTGCCCCCAAACTTGGGACTTGGGACTTGGGACCCCAACCCACTACCATTTTTTCGTTTGAAATTTTCAGTGCAAAACGGCAATTTCATACTTTAACCTTTAATATAAATAGCAACTCTTGTTATGACCCAACAAAGTGCAAATCCTAATGCTTAATATTATATTTACCTACATAGTAGCTTCTCGACACTTCTCTACGAATTTGTCAAACAGGTTGGGTGCGCCAATGTACTTGTAACTTTGAACCTTAAGTGCGGGGTACGCCTTCGCGGATATCTTCTGAGCATCTTACTTTTATATATTAGGACCTCGGAACTAATTGCACTGTTGTTGAATTCCCGTGGTTTCCCTGTTTGGTATTCGTGTTACAAAGATTGTATAAGAAAACACATTTACAGAAGCGATTCGAGGAGCTGTTGCCGTTGAAAAACAAGAAAGAAGATAAGGCTAAGAAGGAGCTGGATAAAGAAAAGAAGGTTTGATTTTTTTCTAATGCATTATTGTTATCTTCTCATTAAAACGACGGCTATATAGCGATGTTGAATCAAAGAAGTTGTGTCTAAATTGCGCTACGATAACGTCATGGCATAGCTTTCGTTGCGCTTCGCTCAGGTAAACCCGCCATGAACCTAAAATTAAATACATTTTACTAATCCTACTAATTATGATGATATTAGTAAAGCAGCGGGCAAGGATTGGAGAAGGAGAGCTGAGATCGAGCTAAGTGGTGTGCCATGGGAGAGGCCTATGTCCAGCAGTGGACTGATACAGGCTGATGATGATAATTATCATGATGATGAAGATAAACCTACTAATATTATTATAATAGCGAACATTTGTGTGGATGTTTGTTTGTAACTCTATCGATCCCAAACAACGGATTTGGGTGAAATTGCTACTGATGCTGTCTGACTCGGAATAGCATATAGGCTCTTTATGTAACACCGTGCGAAGCTGAGGGCAGACGCTAGTATTTTTTATATGGAGATTACATTACATTGGTGCTGAATTTACTGAAATGTGGGTTTATCTAAGTCTATTTACATACCCTGGCACCGCCGATAGATGGCGGTAAATTGAATAGTGACTGATTGGATGATGAGTTTTTGAAATAGCCTCTTTTGCAGGAATGGCTGAAAGAAGGCTTCACTATTGTAAAAGGTACAGAAAAGAAAGAAACTAGAAAAAGGGAGAAGGAAGAAGCTCGTCTAGCCGAGGAAGCTGAAAAGAAGAGGTACTTTTTTTTTATGAATTGTATTGTCAACACCTCGTTGAGGCTATGGTTGTAGGATGTAATAGACTAGTTAGCATGCTTTTACAAAATCATAGTATATAACTTAATAAAAAAACAAATATGGTTTTTTTTTTAATAAACATAATAAGCTTACTTTAGCACGATCAGATTTTTCAGGTGTGTTTTAAAACAAAAATCTTGTATTTTTTAAAATATGATGCGGGTACAGAAGACTGAATCATCTTTATTTACAGGATAGAAGACGAGAAACGAGCTCTTATAGAGGCAGAGAAGAATCGTGCTCCAGAACCAGTCACCAGGCGTCAACAAATGGTATGCAATAATGTATCTTTCAGCCTCCACGTAATGTCTAGTTTACGCGCACACGAGGTGCGTTCAATGGAACATAATATGGATCGTGATAGCATGTTGGCATACATCGATATGACAGCGCCTGTGTTCGCGAGTGATTTGAGAATAGAGCAGCTAACCGAGCCCTAACTATTACACTTGTCAATAAATCTCAAGAATTCACAAACTTTATTTATAACTTGCTGGAACGCCGCGACTTGCGTCTGTACAGTCAACATGTGATTTCAAACAGAAACACCGCTAAACACATTGGAGACAACTTCGAAAGAACCCAAACACAGTATTTCTATTGCAAACCGCCGAAAAGATCCATTAGCCATCGCCCTATTCTTACTCCCCCAGCAAACCTCGCCTAACCTGGTGAAAGAAGAATAAATCCTGGTAACCGTGAATCTTGAAGAGTCTCGCAAAAAGACAGACAGGCCATCCTCTTATTACAAATAATGTTTTGACAAAATTCAAGAAAATTCAAATTCAATTCAATCGCATGAGGCGTTACGCCTTAACGCCCGTATCGCACAAACCTCCGCTGCGAAACCATAACAGCGGAACCGCAGTAATTTCGACATGTCTTGCCCGTATGTATGAGAAGCGGAACTCTAACGAATATATTTGACTATAATTCTATCTCTTTCCCCGCTCCGAACGCCAGCCACACTTCCGCCCAGTTCCGCTACTCAAACTACACTTAATCTTGAATTGAATTCATCCAGTGGTTTCGCTACTCGTATTTCGTGTGCTACGGACGTTACACTCTCCGCCGCGAATCTATAGTGGTAGTTTCGACATGACTTGTCCGTTGTACTACTAGCGAAACAGAAGCGAAACTGCCTGTTCCAACGCATAGATTTTATTATGATTATATTTCTTATCCTCGTGATTTCGCCGATGACGTACATTTGAATAGTTTTTATAATATTAAATAAATTTAATAAAAAAATATTTTTTACTTACGTTTTATTTTGACAATGTCGGCACCAACACTTTCGATTCATCAATGATGAAGATTTTCTAGATGAATCGAAACAGTATCGGTGCCTCCATCGGCAAAATAATACGTGAGTAAAACCAGTGTTTATCAAAATGTATAGTACTTACAACTCACGAAGTTTTTGAAAGTGATATACTATATAATATGCGGTTTAAAATTTGTAAATTCAAGGAATACGATATTATAACTGATAGAAGTTCAAAAAATATCTATGATATTAACACAATCTAACACATGTCAATTTTGATTTCAAGCGCTCCATGTACTCATATTATTTGGTGCGTACAATACAAATTATGTATTGCATGTGTGTGAATTTTAACCTTTCCTGTCTGCCTCTTCGAATGTCCATAAAGAACAATATGAAGAGACAAAACGTTCTTTATGGAGCTTGATTCTGATTTAGCCGTGCTAGTAGTATAATCGATGTTGCCCTTATTCTCTGTTTAACATCCCATTTTAGATAATGTCACAATTTCGCAAACATCCTTTGATTGTTTGATTGTATTCCTTTGATTGTTTTTGTCCTATCCTCGTATTGTTGATAAACGGGGTTGTTAAATTTGGCCAAACCCAGCATCTTGAGTAGCACGCGTTAGAAATAATTATCATAATTGATGTTTAGACTTATTGAAATTGCCTTATAATTTAGTAGTTTCTTATTTATCATAATTATGTACATTTTATGAAGCCCCTACGCAAACAGAAGGTAGAGGTGTATATGTGTGTCTGTTTGTGGCATCGTAGCTCCCAAATGGATAAAGTTTTATTTGCTTGTAAAATCACTTGATCAAGCATGTTGTTAGCTATGATTCAAGATCTATTCAGCCATTTGAAGATCATCGTGTTCGAGCTCATTATATATTAATAATACGATGTATTTACAAAAAAAAAAGTATATAATTAGAAAATCAGTCATGTGGTACCCATAACACAAGCTCATGACAGATGTTGTATAATAATGTCTGACATTATTTATTTAAAAAAAAAACGAGTGCTGATGTGTATTTTAAAAAACGAGTGCTGATGTGTATTTTATAAGCAGGAGCTCGGACAATCTCAGCGGCAGCAATCGCAACAAGCGGCAGAGGCGGTGCCTAAAAAAGCGCCTTGGTCTGCCCAGGCGAGCAGTCGCGACGGACTGGCGCTCTCAGACATACAGAGACTAGAGCGGGAGAAGAAACTGGAACAGATGAAAGAGCAGCAGCAAATGATGCATGCCATCGCACAACAACAAGCCGTCGCCGCTCATAGAGATCAGGTATCCACATTAATATCGCTCTTATACACACCAACATAGATCACTCCTATCCCTACTGGATAGGCAGATTCTGCGGGTTTCCACATACTAATATAATTACATACTTTTTATTCATTTACTCTCACAGTCCTCATACTCGAACATGCGCATCGGTTTAGGGTATCCTTGACCTGGCCTAACCAAACTTTATTTGGAGTCTGATAAAGCACCCCCCCAATTAGGTAGAAGTCTTCCCCTTCCTGTCTCCCTATTCACACTCGCTTTATGGACCTGTTTCGTTAATATTATTTCGTCTCTACACGCCCAAATGATGTCATACCTTTCTCAATCTTTAGCACTAAGACTATTTTATATTGTTTTATTGCGGGTGTTTATCACGTTTCGTTCGATTTGAAAACGACAAGGGCCTTCTAATCAAAATAATATGAGCTTAAAACACAGCTGCATTTGCAGTCTGAAGTTAAATGGCATTATTATATGGATTAAATCCATTTTTATTAGCAGGAAATCCAGACAGGACAACTTGGCTGGGCTAAGAAGAAACAATCCAACAACCCGCAGCCCGGACACTCTTTAGCAGAAATACAGGTACACATCTGGCTTGGACATCTCAGAATTTTAATGGGCACGTCTGGACTTCATATTCGGTATATTATCATAAAATAAGTATAAATTATAAAAAAAACCTCGTCGCAAAAGATAATTTAAATAAGCTCAAACACGATACCTCTGCTGTAAGTTAGTGAGGAATTAGGTATTTATTTATATTATCAGGTCAAGGTTACCATGTTCTTGCAATATCATTGTAGTAACGGGATACCGAATCGATCAGACCTGTAGATTTTTCTCACATCTGTTCAACAACCAGAAAAAATGACTAAAAATATTTTCATGAGTCATCGCTGATAACACCCTATCAAGTCGCCCTTCTAAAACTAAATATCTACATCATTTTAAAGCTACGATGCCACAGTCAGACACACATACACAGATACACACATTAACCTTAATAACACTCTGTTTGCTTTCGTCTCACTTTTTCGTTCGTTGAGCGTTTGCTCTCTTAGGAGCTTTTGAATAGTGTTTGTGTCATTCTAGATGCTGTCGGTACAGTATTAGTTGTTTATACAGGCGGAGGCGCGTTTGCAAGCCGCTACGATTGCTGCCGCCGCGACTGCCGCTGCTAGTGAGGAGAACTTAATCACGCCGCCGCCTGTCACTGTCACTCCCTGGGGTGCTTCGAATGGAGGTACCTACATCTCTGTTATTATTAACCTGTGACTTTCCACTTCATCCCTCTATTTCATAATATATATTTTTTTGGAACGAAGTTCCTTTTCGCACGGTACGTACTAAGCGAATAAATTGAATGATGTACAATAAAATGTTTATTTACACAACTCAAAAAAATATATTAATTACGAAATTTCCTACCATACCTTCAATTCATTAGTTATTTTTGCGTTTCATTAATTTGTTCTCAGACGCTAGTAATTAATTCATTTGTATTTGTTAATCAATAATATAATACTTACGTTTATCAATAATAATAAATTACGATAGGAATTTCGTTCCAACAGAGTTCTCACGCATTATTTTATTAGTATGTAACTTTTTATACACCGCTGTCGTACTGTTTTTGATTATCCAAAGGTCGCCTGGAAGAGATCGCTTTTAAGACCGCCCATTATGCAATTGTATTTCTATTATCTATCTATCTTTCACACCTCAGTTTACAGGCCTGTTTACAGGTCCGTTTAGCTCACTGTTTGGTAACTCACCCTCTAGTAACTGACTGCTGACCATCTGGGGAGTAACTGTTTAGAAATATACATCAAGTTGTTCTAGACTCTTTCCACTCTTTGAGACGTTTAGTTCATCTCCATTTCCTCTGTAGGTTTGGCGCCCATTTTGTGGTAGCTTTTGCCGATCATAGTTTATTTTAGTAAATAGAGAAAAATAATGACTTGTTAATTTAACAGGTGGTTTCTGGGATTCGCCCGCACCCATAACTACCTCATCGTTAATGACCGAGGGGAAAAGCGGTGCCGGTACACTCGGAGAAATGCCCAAGGCTGAGTCAAAGCCGAAGAAGAAGGTCACCGTAGTGCCTCCCAGCAAGAAAGAGTCTTCGCCATCCGCAGACTTTGAGATCTGGTGCACCAACGTGCTTTCTAACTGGAGGGATGCTGCTAATATTGACAGTAATATCCATATTTGTAATATTTCATCTACTGAGTAATAATAGAAATTCAAAATGTTATAGTGTGATTTGTTAATAATCCGGCCTTTAGTAACATTTACGACCTCTGTGGCGCAATGGGCCAAGGCCCGGCTGAGACTCAGAAGGTTTCGGGTTCGATTCCCGCCGCGGGGCAAATGTTTGTATGATCTGCAAGAATTTGTCTTGGGTCTGGGTGTTTATATTTATAATATGTATGAATTAACAAAAAACAGTACCTACATAAGTAGTATATCAATCATGTGGTACCCATAACACAAGCTCTGCTTTCTCTGGGGCTAGATGATGCCGTGTGAAATATCTGGCAGTATTATTTTTATAAAAAAATCATCCAAAATAATCTCAATCCGACGATACACACAACACCATATAGCCACCACTAAGCGTATTTTTTTTCTATGGGAACCGAATGACTGATAGATTACTTATATATTTTAAAAATGTACAAATATAAATACTTATAACACCCAGACACAGACTTTTCCTTTTCCTTTTCATGAAATATAAAAAAAAATGGGCGTCTCGGGACGCCCGTCAGAAGTGATGACTTAAACTAATCTAACTAGCGCTGTGGGTTAAGTTAAAGTGAGAGAGGAGGTGCCTGCCTAACGCTTCCGTATGCGTGAAAGGGAAGCCAGACAGACTGGCGCCGTAACGCATTACGTAACGAAGCGGTATACCATAAGAAGTTATTACTTCGAAAAAAATATAAATTTGGGGCAGATATTATTCAGAAAATTAAACAAACATGTTATGAAGTGGCATGGCATAAGCATTATTTACATATAACTTTATTTATTGCAGTACCAACATTCTTTGCGTTCCTGCGAGATATAGAATCACCTTACGAGGTTAAAGACTACGTGAAATGCTATCTCGGCGACACCAAGGACTCCATTGACTTCTCAAGGCAATTCTTAGAGCGTCGGTGAGTTTATTTCGGCCATAATTATTTCGCGCTTTTATTTATGATTTGGCGGGAACCCAAATTGTAATAATAATTATCGGATATTTGATATAAAATTGCATATATTTTCCGGCTAATGCATCATTTCAGTTATTAAAAAAAACCTGTGGTAATGTTTACCTTAGTTTGTACTCCCACGTTTTTAGGTTTCGAAGTTCAACAAGAAACCTGCTGTGTCTGTCTGTCCACCTTTAACCTGAATTGTTGCTATTTAGCACGGTAATTATGTATTAGTGGACTCTTAATTAAAATGATGGCTGGAGTTAGACTTTACTACATTTCAAGTAACAGCTTGATTGGAAACCCTAAAAATATGAAAGCTAAATTATTTTTCCTTCAAATATGTAGTTATTGTTTAACTTAATATAATAAGATGGTAACCAAAATAGTTCAGATTTCACAACTAGATGTCGCGACTAAATAGTGCCGGATCCTAGATCGCGCTGACGAAAACGCACGGCTCCTGCGTGGGTCAAAATGCATTTTTATCTTTTAGTGAACTGTTGTACAAACCTATCGAAGTATAATAAATCTCTAAATGTGATTTAGTCCATTAAAATGTTACATTTTTTAGGCCTTAGTGTGCATTTGTCAGAGGACGCAATTTTATTTTTTTAATGTGTAGGGGGGGTCAGTAGAAGCTTAAGTTCAAGTTTGTGGGGTCGGCACCCTTGTCCCCCGGCCGCCATCTTGGAAAAGGGGGTGCAAAGGGTTTTCGCGCTGTATCTCGTAAACTAGTTACCTTACAGAAAATTTAATCAAACATAAAATGTAGCAAATTAAATTTCCTACAATTTTATTTCTATTACTTTTTATCGTCAAGTGACCAACAAAAAAGTTATAAACAAAAATAAATGAAAATTTTGTTTGTTTGTTCTAGGTTTTACAGCGCTCCAAACTTAAACGGATTCTCGAATGCTCATAGGGATGCAATAAAAACTAAAAATTAGGCTTACTTTTCTATCTATATTTTTTTTATTCATACAATTTATTATGATCTTAACATTCCTATGCTATTATTGAACTATGTTTGACCCTTTTACCCACCACCTATGAGGTATAACATGGGCAAAGTCAAATTTATAAAAATTTAATGCATTTTTTAATGCATTTTTTGTCACTGTCTTAGCAAATCGTTTGTATCGCAGAGTGTCTAGAGTATCGTCTTTATTTCCGCCATATAAAAAGACGAAAAAACGTTCGCCAACAACACTGAGTAACGATGACTCGACTTTCTCACTCATAAATAATTTAGTTCCACTTGCTAACTCTGGATGCTTCTGCAAAATTTTTATAAATTTGACTTTGCCCATGTTATACCTCATAGGTGGTGGGTAAAAGGGTCAAACATAGTTCAATAATAGCATAGGAATGTTAAGATCATAATAAATTGTATGAATAAAAAAAATATAGATAGAAAAGTAAGCCTAATTTTTAGTTTTTATTGCATCCCTATGAGCATTCGAGAATCCGTTTAAGTTTGGAGCGCTGTAAAACCTAGAACAAACAAACAAAATTTTCATTTATTTTTGTTTATAACTTTTTTGTTGGTCACTTGACGATAAAAAGTAATAGAAATAAAATTGTAGGAAATTTAATTTGCTACATTTTATGTTTGATTAAATTTTCTGTAAGGTAACTAGTTTACGAGATACAGCGCGAAAACCCTTTGCACCCCCTTTTCCAAGATGGCGGCCGGGGGACAAGGGTGCCGACCCCACAAACTTGAACTTAAGCTTCTACTGACCCCCCCTACACATTAAAAAAATAAAATTGCGTCCTCTGACAAATGCATACCCAAATGTAACTTTTCAATGGACTAATTATACATCGTGGTATATTTTGAATGCTCCTGAGCTAGACATGGGCGTTTTCGCTTTTTCCCGCAAACGGATATGTAACCGTTTTATAGTTTGTATATCGATATAGAAAACGGTTTTCATATATCGATATAAGTCGTAGGGTTTGCAAACGTTAACATGATTTTTAGCTATGCAAACTAACAAGAAAACGACAAACGCAATCTGTTACAGTTATTTAATACATACATCGATGTAGTAACTATTAAAAGTTTTTATCAGTTTAACAAAGTACCTACTTGTAACTACGGCGATTTCCCTTCATGCTTTAATAGGCTTAGGACTAACAGAAAAGTTTTTTAATGTTAGAAACAGTCAATATAGAGATAGCTTTTCTGGCGCATTTAAAAATCGACATATTTACAATGATTGTTGATTGTTTTTTTTTATTGTTTTTTTAATAAGTATTTTTATGTTTTTTTGTTTTTTTTTTGTATATTTTTTTATTTAAAATGTTGTATACAATTTATTGACATCGCTTTTTATCAGGGTAGATTTGCATTTAAAAATGCAAGCTGCTCTACTTTTTTTGCCTTGAGACGACATCTTCTGTCGTTTATAATAAGCCCTGTCTTTGAGAACAATCGCTCGCAGGGTACTGACGTCGCCACAATATTGCATTTTGATCTAAATATATGCGATAGATGAGGATAAATCACTTGATGTTCTCTCCACCATTGTGAGATGCTGGTCCACTTTCCCTCATTATCCTTGCGAGCCAGCATCTCATCCTCCAGGTACATATGGAGTTCTCGTATTGCCCTTGCTTGGGCATTGCCTTGGGGCTTATTTTTTCGAAGTAGTTCATCGAACTTGCCCCATGCGCTAACTTTTGTACAACGTGTTGTTTGTTCTTCAACTTGCGCTTGTGTCGTTTGGTTTCTATTCATGACACCAATTAGTAGCAAATGCACGTGTTTTTTTAGTTCTGAGACAGCGTGCTCATTTTTGAAGCATAGTAATTTAAACCGAGGGTCTAACAACGTACATAGACCAAAGGTTTTACTATGCTCAACACCAGAAAATCGTTCTTTCAGTCCTGTATTTAGTGACTTAACCACATCCACAACTACTGGATACAAGAACTTGTATTCTTCTTTGTTTATGAAGTCCTCACAGACTTCTTTAAGACAGTTTGTGACAACTATCACCATACTTCCTGTTAAATATTCATCGCCACTTATTGACGAAGTAATTTCTTCAAAGGGTTGCAATATCGTGCAGATTTCGCCCATTATCTCCCAATCCATTGCGCTGATATCAGGCCAATCTCTTTCAATAAGTGCCATACAGTGTTTGACAGCCTCTTTCAACAAAGTAAATCGGCGCAGCATGTAAAATGTGGAGTTCCAACGCGTAGGCACTTGTTGGACTAACCTTTTAGGCTCACCACACTCTGACATATTTTTGAGTTGGTAGCTGAGGAGCATATCAGTGGCACTTGTACTCCTTTTAAAATGCGCGACTATATTTTTTATTTTATCTATAAATTCTTCTATTGGTCTTAACGCAGCCATGACAATTAAATTCAAAGAATGAGCGTAGCAGCCATAGTGCTTCCATTCCAATTCAGTTTCTATCGCCTTTACTATATTGCGAGCATTATCAGATATAGTGAAATTAACTTTTTGTGTCAAACTCCATTCATCTGTTACTCTTTTCAATTCTCTTGCTAGATTAGAACTAGTGTGGCTAACGTTGAGGCCTTTGCACTCTAACAATACTTGTTTTGGCTCAAAATTTGAATCAATGTAATGAGCCGTCACTCCGATGTAGCTTTCTGTTTGGTTTGATGTCCAACAATCGGTGGTTAGGCATACGGAAATAGCGTCCCGAGATACTGCTTCTTTTGTCTTATTTAATGTGTCCGTATATAAAATTGGAATCATTGTAGCAGATATGGTCTTTCTACTGGGCAGCGTATATCCCGGTATGTTTTTCGCAAATTTTTTAAACCCTTTATCTTCAACTATCCGGAATGGTTGATAATCAGTTATAAATAATTCGAGCAGATCTCTATCTACGCGTTTCCGTTCATCCGAAGTCATTTTTTTAATGGCATAGGACTGTATTGTCCTTTGTCGTTTGCGCGGCGGCTCCATTAATGGCTGGTTTTGGTTAGTACGATTCGCGGCGACCGTAGTGTTGATAGAAGCAGCCGCTACATCCTCTGCATTTGTTTCTGTATACCTACTTGGTACAGCATTTTCGATAGGCTCAGATTCAGCAGTAACTACGTTTTTTTTCGCCAAATAAGTAGAAGCATGTGATCTTTTTAAATGAGAATTCAAATTCCCGGTTGTTGATTTATATGAAAAACTTTGTTTACAATATTTACACACAGCCAGTCCAACAGCATTGTCTTTTTTATCAAAATGAGTCCATATCTCACTCGGTTGACGCGACATTGTCTATAAAAAATCGCACTTATACCTAACTATGTACCTAAGTCCTTAGTTCTAAATTTATTAAATTAAGTATGATACACTTGACTAACTTTTAAACTATCCTAGTACTATAATTTTATCTATACACACACTAAAACGTCTGAAACTATAAAAACGCAAATAATTCTTATCACCTATGGCACGTGCCGCCAAGGTCAAGTTCACTTCAAAAACTATTATAAAAAATACAATACAAATCACACGCGCAACAAACAACAACAAACTATTATTATTAGAACCCTTCTATACCAAATCCAAATTGTAACAATAGAAATTAATTCTTATTACTTTGCAATTTAGTTCTATTTTGATTAGCTAGATACTAGTTAGTATCGAGCCAATAAATCGTTATAAACATGGACCAAAACGAGTTACAACAATAGAAAGTAAACCATATTGCCAGCTTAGTAAGATATATTTTTTACGCACACCATTATCATGCAAATATGGTTAATGTTACGTCATATTCGCTTCATCTCTCTTTTACCCGTAAAACCATCCATACTTAAAAAGAGAGGTAGCGAATATCAATTGGCGCTTCGTTCGTTTCATATCGTTTGCGTTTGGTTTTTAAAGTTTTCGTTTCGTTCGTGTCCATGGTAGGTAGGTAACAGTTGGCTTAGGTTTTGCGTTTCGTTCGACTATATCGGATATGTTGGTCGAGACATCGATAAGGTATGGTATCTAACCCATATCCGTTATAAGTTACGTTTTGTTATATCGAACTCATGCCTATCCTGAGCACTTCATCCCCGAATCCGAGACACCGTTGTACGTACGTAGTACAGTTATGTTATCAATAATCACTACAAAACCGAACACAAAGGTCGAATTTTTTGCTTAAAACCAAAACAGTGCAGAAATATTATATGAAATCTCATGGTTGTACAGTTTTTATTAATGCACTGTTTTTTATTTTTATATACATTTACCACAGAGGTTTAATCTCCCATTAAGTTTAATATAAAAGAAATAATTACAGAAATGTATAGAATAATATAAAATACACGTAAAACAGTTGAGCTATCTAAGGACCGTTTAAAACGATATATAGATAGCTCAACTGATCCAGATCACTGCCAGGGGGCAGCGTTCCCAACATACTGGCAGCATTGCCACGTTGAATGACAATACTAATACGCTGAGCCAGATAAAATGTTTGCATTCGATCAAAATGGTACTGGCTGGAAATAAAAATCGTGAAAAAAAATACAAATGGCGCGCATTTTGTACCATTGTAAAACTTTGATACTTCACATTTTTATTTTGAGTAGTTATATTTTATCACGCACGGTAGGTAGATTGGTAGTTGAAAGAAAAGCAGATTATGCACCTTGCCAAAATAATTAATAAATGCACTCGTGTTAATTTAGTGCCCTCGCGTGCGCTCGGGCACCAACATAACACTCGTACATTAATAACTCACTTTACGCTCGATGCAACAATCTAATATTACTTTGCTAACTAGATGTAGTTGAATTGGTTTACCTTCACTGTGCGTGGTCAAACGCACAGTGAAGGGCATTTATTTGGCAATTTATTTGTTAATATCGTTTCGAAGCCTAAAGCTATGGACATAAAGACGATATTGTTTGTCAGGTCTCGGTTGCTCCGTGTCGGTATGGTGACGCCCTCTGACGACCTCTGCTCTCCAGCGGCTGCTATCAACCCACGCACCAACTCTGGCTCCGACTATACCGAGGTCAAGTCCAAGGTATCTACAGTTCTTTTTTTACACTCTCTACATTATAGGTTCCTAGGAGGAACCTATAAAAATCATAATATTTATATTTAGTTTTTTATGGAAAACACTTTGCTTAATAAAGTTGTTTATCACGGAGTCCGAATCTTATATCAATGTCTATGGCCTCAATTCTGTCGGCACCAACCTAACTAATTTTAGCTAAAATTAGGTTTTGAACTGTCAAATTAACCTTTGGTAATCTGCTGTTACCAACTTATCCTAATTTAATTTTATCTAATTTAATTAAGCGTTCCTAATTTAGTTAGATGGTACCAACTGAATAGATTTTACAAATGCTATGACTAACTAAATACATTTTAGACAATTCCTAATTTTAGAAATGAACCAACCGAATTGTCACCATTGTCTGTATTACAATATAGCACAGGACTTCGTGAGATGATAACATTTTGTAGAGTTTGTTTTCTCTATCACTCCTACCTCATTTAGCTGCTGTATGCCATTTCACTCTTTGCTATGAAATTTAAAGAGAATTCCCAAGTTGTAACTAAAAGAATATTGCGATGGTTGGTTGTAAGGATATCGATAAGACGCCTTACAGACACATAATCGACTCGCGCATTATATTGTCGTTCCAAATAAACATGTGCTGCTCTTTTTAGGGCAAGAAGACCAAGAAGAATAAAATGTTCAAAGTAGACTCTCGCATTCTCGGCTTCTCCGTGACCGCTGCCGAGGACCGCATCAACATTGGGGATATAGACACTGTCTGATCCCACGCCCCAGGGCCCGCCGCATCGGACGTGAGCCCTCGCCCGCTAACTGTTGAAAACGCAATGTGTCAATTGACTTAAATAAATACTTGTGTACCTAATACTAACTAACCCGCTCCCGGACATATAATAAACTCTAATGGATTTCTGTGGATAACTGCGAAAGGACGGTAACATTTCTACGAAACCCTGTGATGTGAAATACTTCTGCAAGATACTTTGAGTGATGGACACAATGATAATTTATCCCGGTTGCATGATATATCAGTCAACTTCAACAGCATATTTGATAGGGGCATTTGAAATCGCCTCTCATTAATTTTCTTAGAGTAAGTTATGTAAGATTTCCGATAATGTTAGACATATGCAATTATGGCCTTCAAGTCTCTGTAAACAACCTATAATAATATTCGGGCGTGGTGTGGAGTTATTGTTCTGGTTTGTGTGACAGGATTATTTGGTCAAACATAATAGAATTTTAAGTATTCAAAGATCATTTCAAATGCCCCCTAGAAATTGGAGCGGGGGTATAAGACTTCTTGCATAATATACTATAGTGCCTGTAAAGGTCTGTAAATTGGCAATGTCTGTATGATTGGTGCGTCTTAAGGTGTTATGCTTGTAATATTCTGTGTACTTTTTATTTAATTAAAAAAGCGTTCAAATTCGTATTACAGCTGAAAATTGTGGAAATTCAACACCACAATTGCTGAATTTCTAGTCAATGACCGCACTCAGTGATAGTTGGATTGAATTATTGGATTGAAAAGATTTATTGTGGGTACAGTTATAGTTCTCGATGTTTTAATAAACTAGCAAGTAAATGTTAAATTTAAATAAATAAATGTACTTAACCAATTTTATCTTCATTGCAGTAAAATAACTTTGTAAACTGTCTTTAAAAACACAATATTTAATTAAATAATGTAATACTATTTCTCAATGTTGTAATAGTGGATAAACATATAATTCTTTGTGTTATGAGAATTATATGTTACTAAGTAAATATTTTTTTTCTGCAATGCATGCTCTTATTTATAGTCCCTAAAACCAGAACTGTCTTAAAATGAAATGTTTTGGATAGATTGGTTAATACATTATAATACTACTTCTTAATGTTCTAACAGTGGGTTAAATTAAATAGTGACTATATATAAATTTAAATAAATAAATTTAACCAATTTTTTTCTTCAATGGAGTTAAAATAACGTTGTGAACTGTCTTTAAAAATACAATATTTAATTGGGTAATGTAGTACTACTTCTCAATGTTGTAATAGTGCGTACTTAGTTATATTTCTCGGTGTTGATATAATATAGTGACTAAAAGTTTATTTCAAATAAATAAAATTAACCAATTTTTTCTTCAATGTCTTTAAAAATACAATATTTAATTGGTTAATGTAGTACTACTTCTCAATGTTGTAATACCTAGTTATATTAAAAAATAAATAAATAAATATATCTCAGTGTTGATATAAAATAGTGATTTAAAGTTAATTCCAAATAAATAAACATACCCAATCTTTTCTTCAATGCAGTAAAAATAAATAAATAATGCCGGACATTTTAACACAGCGTCATCTGGCCCCAAAGTAAGCAGAGCTTGTGTTATGGGTACCACATGACTGATATACTACTTACATACTTTTTTTTGTAAATACATACATATTATACATAGAAACACCCAGACCCGAGACAAATACTTGCAGATCATACAAACATTTGTCTCGCAGCGGGAATCGAACCCGCAAACTTCTGTGTCTCATCCGGACCTTAACCCACTGCGCCACAGAGGTTGTCAAGTAAAAGGAACCTAGTGTACCGTCTTTAAAAATACAATATTTTATTGGAAAATATAGTACTACTTTTCTATGTTGTAATAGTTCCGTATAGTTCAACTTCTCGGTGTTGATATGAAATAGTGTGTAAAAGTTGAATTCTTGATGTTTATACTAAAACTATAGTTCGTGATGTTGTCTAAATATTTATCTATACACTTCTAATATCTACTATATATACCTACATAGTTGTGTTCTTCATAAATTGCATGTCACTGTTGATGGAGAATCTCAATTTTGCCAGTTTCAAATGCGGGCTTATTAAAGTAATGTCAGAAAGTTTTGATCAATACATAAAAGGACTCATGGTTTACTCGATTTACAGTTTATTTGGTGGAGATGAGGATTTTCTAAGCGCTAAATAATGTACGGCATTTTTGTAGACGGATTGTATGCTTTCGAGCTATGAGGATCTGCGCTTGAACTCACTGCAAATCCTAATCTACCATGACTGTGTGAAGCAATAACTCATAACCACAGCAAATGTGGTGTTAAAATCTGTTACCATTTCTATTCAAGTTAAAATAACGAGAGCAGAACGTGGTGTTAATGTATTCTTTGTTATTTTAACATCTGCTATCTAGTTATGTGACTATAGAATGATGTGTTAGACAATATCCTGGCGTTAAGTAACTTTCTAAAATCATTAATCGATACTTGATTTACCGTAAGTGAAAGATTCTTGAGAGAATAGGGCATACTTATGGTCCTCTAGGAGTTGAGACACTTGAACAGAATTTCCGGAATTGATCTTGTAACACAAATATAAATTATTCTAACAAAATGGACTCTTGGACAAAGTTACTTTCTGATATTATTAAGTTAGTATAATATTAAAATTATATAAGTATCACAAATCTTAATTTTAGTTTACATGAGTGCTATTGCTTGTTAATTGGCGTAATGGCGTTGATCAGCAAAAATAACAATAAAAAAATCGTTTAAGTATTGTCACTAATTCCGGTATTATAAAGGCCAGTGGCCATTGGGGCACTAACATACCTATTTGTCCGTGGCTTCGCACGCGTGATACCTACATAAAAAGTCGCCTTTATGTTATTCCAGCTTATATATTAAATATATACTAAATTTCATCATAAATCGATTGTAGCTTGATTTAAACACTAACATAGGCTACTTTTTATGTTACCGAAGCCCTGGTCAAAAGCTAGTAAAAATTTAAAGTACACACCTATCTACATATAATTTTTTTTAATGTTATTGGGGATTTTATGCTTTGTAAAAAAACCTAAACTATGCCGTTAACATATAGTTCTGTGATTTTAGAAAATTCTAAATAATTATCTATCTTATATATATTAAGAGGACGCGATAATTATTAGTGAATTTATTAATTATAGCATATTCTATTGTAGATATATATAAGTTAGAAAGATGCTTGTATGTAGAGGACATGTTTATGAAGTTTGAAAATTAAGTTTGATTGTTTTAGTCTTTAACGGGTATTTATAGCTTATTACCTTTTTATTTATTAAGATTGAAATTAAGAAGTACGCAAATTTCAATTTAGAAGACGGCTTCACGACTTCAGACTCTTAGTCGTGGTACACAATTATTATTAGGTGCGTTTGAAGAAACGCGTTCATTAAACTCAAAATTCTAATACACATTGAGAATTATTTCGAAAAACTCTCTGGGCTTCCAAGCAGACCTCGACTACTGTTTGAAGCACATTCAAACGTCTAGAAATAATTATAAAGTCATACGCAATAAATACCCGTCAACATATAAAATAAAATAATTAATAATCCTAAAAATGTATTCGACCCGAGTGTCTTACCATTCTAGAACTCATTTTAACATAGTTTAAAAGAATATATGTTTTAGAATTGTTAATTATGCCCTCATTATTATTAATTAATTATAAAATTACCACATACTGTTTCTGTTAGTAAATAAAGTAGTATTCAACATGATAATCCATCTTCGATATCTCGTTTTATAAAACGTACACGGGTTTTCAACGCCATTAGATCCGCACGGACGAGCTTGTTTTTCAAAAACACATTGTCCCTATTCTCTTAATCTGACTCAAATGTCAATTGAGTTAATTTATTTAAATTGAATTAAATTCGTGTGTTCTAAGGATAATTAAAAAGTGAATGTTTTTGTAAGTTTCTTTATATAAGATAATTTATACTAAACTTGTCTGTCTTATAACTAAGAATCGTAGATGGTCCGCTTTTATTATTATTTAGCTATAGCTATATATAGCTAGCTATTTATATATGAATATATGAGAATTTCTATTTCCGAATGTATTTTTTTCGCAGTTTGCTATCTAGAAATTTTGATGTTCGGCCGAATTATTAATAAGGAATGTTTTGTTTAGTTGCCCCACGCCCGCGAGCCGATACCCACGCTTCATCTTAAGTTATTTTTTGTATGATAAGAAACACCTCCATGCTATCTAACTATCACATCGAACGTCACATTAAAAGATATATTATTTGAATGTAAATATTTAATGGTACAACTGTAAAAAAGATACCTACTCCAATTTCTTCAGTAACTCAAATCTTTTGAATCTGTCTTGTGAACCTTTCTTTTTTCTTGGTCGTAAAAAAACAAATTATATTAGTATGTGTTCATCAAGGCACACGTACCTAGCAATTTCAAATCTCGTACCAGTTATTGAAATATCCCATTTAAGACGCTAAAGCCGCTCTTTTTCATGACTAATTTATTAATATAAACTTCAATTATGTGAATAAACATTATAGTTTTTAAAGTTAACGAGACTATCAGAATAGATAATTTGGTGCCATAATTTTCAGCTGGCATTTTTATTTTTTGTTCAAATCTGTTTCCAATTATGTCACGCACGGTCCGTCTACCGCTAGCATTTTGTTCCTCTCCGCCAAATTTGAGCGTAAGATTACCTAAAATCATAAAATCAACAGAGGCGTAAAATATACACATTTCAAGTATCGCACAATATTTTCTCCACTTCAACATAATTTCTAGATTATGGGTCTCGCTGCATTTCTTGATGTAATAAAACACGTTTCCAGATGCCAAATTGTATGAAGTTGGTCCATATCAGCACCTAGGACCATCTGCGACAGCGAAGCTTGCAGTCATATTTTTGTCAATAAGGTTGAAAGGGCCTCTAGGGTTTATAAATGATTACAGCATTAAGTGTATTGAATTTGTGAACAATGTACCTAAGTAATAATGCGAACCTGTGTTACGGTAATGCATGTTTTTTCGATTCTGACCGTATCAAAGCATGTTGTAAATATTGTATTTTAGATGGAAATAAAATAATTGATTAATACATGTAATTTTCTTTTCAACTGATTGGATAAGTATTCTTCGTCTATACTATAGCATGTGTCATAATAATGTAAATTTTGTCAGTGTCAAGTATTTAAATTGTTTACCATAGTAGGGCCACGTTAATAGGTCACATTTGACACTTCATCTGAATTCAACAACATAACCTTGTAACGGAGGGCACACAATATTGTAAGGCCACGTTAATAGGTAAAATTTGGCACTTCATCTGAATTCAACACCATAACCTTGTAACGGAGGGCACACAATATTTTCAAAGTTTCAACTGCACAATTGATACACTTTTTAGTTGAACATACATATATTTCTTATAATAATGATAAAAGAAGGCAATTTTACGAGTTACTTTGACTAATAAACCATTCTAAACACAATAATTTATTTTTGATTTAAAAAACTGAACGTCGCGTCGTTACAAGGTAACGTTGTTAAACTTATTTCCTTTGTAAACACTAGGGATGTTACACAAAAACTCAAAAGATTTATGATAGATTATTTGAATTACTTGTGAAGGAATATTTTACCCTAAAGGAGACCGCAGCTTTGGACCCTCGTGAACAAAGTGGGCACCTACCGTAAAAGAAACAGTAGGTATAGTTTTCTGTGTTTTTTTTAAGTATTTAAATTTAAACATAAATTTTAAAGAAAAAGGGTGGTCTAGTTTGAAACATTTTCTACCAAAGCTACCATCTTGATTTTGTTGGCGATCTTTTCCTAAAAAGGCGGGTGCTAGGTTTTCCTAGAAGACATAGTATGAAAACTGCTTTCATTTGTATTTTTTTTATATCAGTCAGTTAGTCAACCAGTGACAGTTACATGGCGCAGTCTTTTGTCGTTGTTCGAAGTAACTGTGCATTTTTGGTGTGTTCTCTAATATTTTTTTCTGAACCGGCTTATCTTATTGGACTGATCTTACTCTGATGTTTAGCTGGCTATAATTTGGATTCCGATTGCTTAAAGATTTGTGCTTTACCATGTCAAAACGAGGGAAAACGCTGAACAGTCAATCTCATGAACTGGTAGTAAAATTGAGCGATTATTTCGAACGTGAATCTGTTAACGGTGGGCCTCTTTAACCTGTGGCACAACCGAGAAAACTCAAATTCTCAAAGAGTAATACGGACCATCAGGCTTAGAAGATAATAACTTTACGTACACCGAAAAAAATAAAGAGAGAAAAGAAAATTGTTGGCGTTGACAATTTTGATGCTGCTGCAATTCGCAACCACATTTATTATACATTACCAAAAGTAATGTGAATTAAGGTTTATAATCAAATGGGGCGAGCGCGGCAACCGGCTGCGTCTATATCAAAGAACCTAACTCAGTAAACTTCTCCATACGAAAGTAGACTGTAAACATGTGAATTAAGGTTTATAATCAAATGGAGCGAGCGCGGCAGCCGGCTGCGTCTCGGTAACGGTGTCACGAATCCAGAGGTTTTACCTCATCTAAAAATAGGCGTAGGGTAGACCGGGGTCACTAGTAACACGTGGCAATAGTACCATTGTGAATATCTCAACTACTAGGCGACCTGTTGTGTGTGCGTGAGCCGGGGGCACGCGCCTTACGTGTCGCGACTTGCTCACTAGTCGACAGCGCGCTTGCTGCGAAACGGAAGTTTGCAGGAGCATTTGTTTATTTTCAAGCACCCAAGGTAATTTTTTTTGTTATTTCGATTGCTCTGTCACTCGGTGGTTACTGTGTTTCATGTAATTATATTTTAACCACGCGTTTACCTAGGTATCCAGCCCTAGAATTCCCAATATTGTGTGTCTAAAGCTCAACGGTGTTTCGAAGTATTTAGTTATTTCTCCAAAATCTATACTTGGGGTCAATTGTACCATCGTCTCTGGGGACAGTTGTAACGGTACAATGAACCCCGTGGTACAAATGACCCCTAATATAATTTATTTAAGTATAATATTTAATTAATTTTAAGTTAACTAATTAGTTAAAGCGTTTAATTAGCGTTAGGTACTTACTTATACTCAACTTTTTTTAGATGCCACGGAACAGAAAAAGGAAAACAGTTCGGGCGTCTAAAAGTGTTTTTTTTTATGAACAGGCATACTTTGAGATTGTGGAGAAAAAACAAACGATACGAGCTGCTGCGAAAATGTTTGACTCTGCCATGTATCTCTTATGCACTTTATTAAAAAGAAAAAAGCCAACCCTGAAGCTGTCATCACAATGGGATATAATCCAGCAACAAAAGTGTTTACAGAGAACAAGAAATAAACATTTCCGAGTATTTGGTAAAAACTGCATATATATATTTTGGTCTAACACCAAAGTAAGTAAGGCGACTAGCTTTTGATTTGACTGTCAAGTACGATTTAAAGTAGTGAAGTAAAGTAAAAGTAAGTAAAGTAAAGAAAAGAAAGTAAAATAAAGAAAGTAGTGAAAAGGAATATTTTTGCGTTGTTTGCATGGAACCATATAGTGCCAGTAGGCCTAATGAAACGTGGGTTCAATGTACTGAATGCAAAATGTGAGCTCACTAAGAATGTACACCCCAGGAAGCAAACTATGTCTGCCATAACTGCGAATCTAACTAGGTACTTAACTGTATTTTGATGGGTACCTCACTGAAATGTTAGAATTACTTGGAAGTCTAAAATTCTAATTATACAATTAATATTAAAAAAATATCTTCAATACCATAATTATAATTTTGTTTGAATTAGGTATAAAAATGAGTGCAAATTAGGTTAAATAATAATTAAGAGATAGTTTAATATTGTTATTTTAAACACTCTGTCGTCATATCAATATGATTTAGTGGATTTCGCCATCTTTGCAGTCAATGTTACTGGGTAGATAATGATTTTACTTAATGGTAACTTAAAGTTTAACAGGGGCAATTGTACCAGGGGTCAATTGTAACTCCATAGAAAATAATACCTGTCAATTATTTACAATAATTTTAGATATTATAAGCTATTTCTTAACTCTTAATCAAAGATTAGACCAGAGTGATTATGCCAAAATATAAGAATTTGCATTATTTGTGTTTAAACTGGAGAAAACTTAATTTAAATTTGTTTAGTTTTATCTTGAGAATTTTGTAGAACTGTTCCTAAAACTTAAGTTCCTAATTATAAAGACTGATTAATAAGTGCCAAAATAACAAATATACGATATTATAGTTATGATTCGATAATTCGTTTGTTTTTTGTTTCCTTTTAAATTTTTGGTACAAGTGACCCAGAGTAGGGGTCAATTGTAGCACTCGACCTATCATCATTCTTACCTAATTTTCCCTATGTTCTGTAAGCCCTACGTAAAATTCAACAAAATGGTTTGTAGCTATTGAATTCAGGTTCCTAGAAACATAATCATTATAGTAAAATACCCAAGTTGATTTAGTAAAATCGTCCGAAAACCAAAAAGTGTTACTATTGCCCCCGGTCTACCCTACCGCGATATAAGAAGTTTTCACTTCAATAAAATAACCGATTGGGACAATGGCCTCAATTCTGTTGGCACCAACCTAACTAATTTTAGCTAAAATTAGGTTTTAAACTGTCAAATGAAACTTTGGTATTCTGCGGCTACCAACCTATCCTAATTTAATTAAGTGTTCCTAATTTAGTAAGATGGTACCAACAGATAGATAGATAGATAACTCTTTATGTTATACCACACAGAAAAATACAAAGACACTTATTTTACAATAAAAGGCAATACAATGGGCGGCCTTATCGCTAACAGCGATCTCTGCCAGGCAACCTTGGGATGGATTGGACTATAAATAAACAGAGAAGGGGCATATTGGTGTGGTGTTTTGGCAAATATAATTCTATACTTAGGTACATAATCTTTAAATAAACTAAATATAATATTGATATAAATAAATATATACGTACATACATAATAGGTATAATAATAAACATATAAAATCATAGCACAAAAAAAGGTATTATATATGATATCAACAATATAGAAATGATTAGGTATTACAGTACGACAAGTAGTGTTTCTTGACCATATTCTTGAAGATGGGGAGAGACTTGGCCTTTCTAATATCTACAGGCAACGCGTTCCATAAGCGGACAGCCTGCACTGTAAACGACTTTGCATAGAAGGTAGAGGAGTGAACAGGAATTTTAAGTTCATGTGTTTCTGAGGAGCGTAAGGATCGAGGGTTAGAGAGATGGAGAAATTCAAACCGTTCTTTGAGATAAAAGGGAGTTGAAGGAGAGATTGAGAATGTGAGCATTCCGGCGAAAACGGATTGGCAACCACTTGAGTTTATTGCGAAATTCAGAAATGTGGTCATATTTGCGCAAACCAAATATAAACCGTATACAGTAATTTTGGAGACGTTCAAGCTTATAAAGTTGCTCTTCAGTGATGTCAATATAGCAGGCGTCAGCATAATCAAGGATTGGAAGAAGAAGGGATTGTGCAAGCGCAATTTTAGTATTTAGTTTATTTAGTAGGGAGAAAATTCCGAAGCCTTCTGAGAGAGGCTCCAGAAGCAAACACCTTCCGACTGATTTCAGCCAGGTGCGGTCGCCACGAAAGTTGCTTGTGAATGTGTACGCCTAAGTTTTTGACCGAGTCACTCGAGTGATTTTTACCAGGGCTGACACAGTGCTATGGCTGGGGCGGAAACCAGATTGGAAGGGATTTAAGAGATTATTTCAACAGAATAGGTTTTACAAATGCTATGACTAACTAAATATATTTTAGACAATTCCTAATTTTAGAAATGAATTAACCGAATTGCCACCAATGTCGTGTTTATTGACGAAACATGGTTAAATGCAAATTATACCGTTTCACAGACATGGACCGATAACCATTGATGACATACCCGATGGAACTTTCGAGGCGGAGGTCACAGTGGCCTCCACCGCAAAAGTTCCATCGGGAAAAGGAGCTCGCCTTATTGCATATATATCATGCGGGCTCAGCTTCTCAAGGATTTATACCAGACAGCCTCCTCGCATTCGCGTCTAAAACTACGAGTGATTACCATGAGGAAATGAACTTTAAGATTTTTAAGAGTGGTTTGAAAAGCTGCTATTCAGCCTAGAAAACCCATCGATAATTGACAGCAGTGATGACGATGACAACACTAGCTATTATTCAAATAGCTCAACTGAATAAATGCATTTTTTTGTTACACTATGTACTAGTCTTATTCTGTTTCTATAATTTATGACCGAAAATAAATAAATAAATACATTCACATTTCCCGGACATTTCACACAGCATTATCTGGCTCCAAACTAAGCAGAGCTTGTGTTATGGGTACCACATGACTGATATACTACTTATATACTTTTTTTTTTCTAAATACATGCATATTATACATAGAAACACCCAGACCCGAGACAAATACTTGCAGATCATACAAACATTTGTCCCGCGGCGAGAATCGAACCCACAACTATCTGCGTCTCAGCCGGATCTTAACCCACTGCGCCACAGAAGTAATCGATAAAAATCGATCTATAATTTAATTTAATCGATGTTTAAGCGAGGTTGTTACGTGATAGGTATGTGGTTCCAAAGGGGAGAAAAAAAAAACAAATGAGATAGGTACATTCTAAGACCATTTTTTTTCTTGTACCTATGCTGAGCTTTTAAGATTAAACGTGAAATCGAAACCATTAAAACTTGAACTCCCATTCGCTACAGTTTCGTACTTCTGTACTTCTTTAGCACCTATTTTCTTCATTAAAATATTGTGCACAAAGTACCTACCTAACTATGTAGGTACACCTGTAACTGGGGGTGATTTAGTAGAGGGTATTAACATTAAGCTATAGCTATAGGATTTAGGTGTTATGTAATTCAGAAGAATTGTTGTATGAATAACTATGTTCACAATTATGTAAGACAAAAAATAATTATGCCTAAGACAAGAATAGTCTTAGAATAATCGACATACAACTCAAATAATAGATTTATTTGCTCGGCAACATTTAAAAGTATTACCGAGTGTGATAAAAGTGAACTCTGCACCGGATGTTCGGATCTCACCTTGTCATCCTCTTAAATACTGGCGGTGGGCATTGGTACGCCATAACGCAAGACTCTAATCATTGTTTAGGGAACTTATCGCATGTACAAAAGGGTGCGTTTTGAGACAATATTCATAATTTTCATACCAACGTACAGTGTGCTTAAAGCTTTTTCATCTATTAAGACTTCATACGGAACAAGAAAATGGATACCACACCAGAAGTAACCTCTCAAGTGGTTGCCCTTATTGAATCGGGCTTAAACCAAAGTCAAGTGGCTCGACAGCTCAATTTAACCCGATACTCTGTTCGTCGTGTATACCAGAGATGCTAAGAGAATGGTGGCTACCAACGACGACAAGGATCTGGCCGTACTCGTGATACAACACAGCGTGATAACAGCTTTCTTGTGACGACTTCTTTACGAAATCGTCGTTTGAACGCAGTTCAACTGAGACAGCGGCTCCAAAAAGCTCATGAAGTCGAAGTCGGTGGACAGTCAGAAGACGACTTTGAGAAGGTGGCCTGACTGCGCATAGGGCCGAAATTGACCCCAGCCCACCGACAAGCCAGCCTTCAGTTCACTCGGCAGCATTTGAATTGGACCGAGGAACAATGGAGGTCAGTCCTATTCTCTAACGAGTGCAGGAGGTGCTTACATGGTAACGACGGACGGACAAGAGTGTATCGAAGATCAGAAGAGCGATTTGCTAAATGTTGCATAGCAGAACGAGTCTCCTATGCCGGTGGATCGTGTATGTTTTAGGGAGGCGTGTCTATGGAAGCGAAGACAGCTTGTGTTCATCACCGGACCGAATGCTGGCCGTCAATCGAGAGGATTAACTTCTCGATGCTACATTGAGGAAGTACTCGAGAGCCACCTCGTACCCTTTGCTGGGTTTGTTGGTGAAAACTTCCTGTTTATGCAGGATAATGCAAGACCGCTTACTGTCGGCATAGTGTACGAGTACCTACCTGCAATAAGTGGATGTGTCCGTTATGAAGTGGCCAGCTCGAAGCCCGGACCTCAATCCCATCGAACATCTATGGACGAGTCAAAAAGGAGAGTTCGAGACCGAGATGCTGCTCCAACGACTCTACAGGAGCTTCAAGAGGCGATCGCAGAGGAATGGGCGGCGATACCTCAAGATTTCATTAAAACTTGTAAAATCAATGAAAACCCGGATGGAGCCAGTGGAGGCTCCATTCAAGCTAGGGGAGGAAACATTTCGTGATTGTTGTTGGAAATGATTTTTATTTCTTAATTCCTTTTTTGTCCCAAATTCTGAAGCTACCAAATTCATTAAAACACGTGCACTTTGGTTACTGACCTCCAAAAGCAATTTTTGACATGATTCAAGCCCAAATAAGGTACCAGGAATTGAAGTAGATTGAATCTGCATTCAAGAAATTCAACGTAGTTTTATATTTATATTTTTTTTATTACTTATTGTAAAAAATGCATGCATGTCCAATTTGATTGCTCTCAAGTCTAGTTACTAAAAATATTAAGACAAACAATTTAAACAAAAATACCTTAAAAAATAAAAACCTTCGTATCTTATGCAAATAAATAATACTTATCTTCAATAAAGCGATTTTAGATTTGAAGATTTTTTAAGCTAATTATGTTTGAATTGATATTTTTTATATTTTTAGAATATCTCAATCTTTCTCTATGCATTTTTCTCTACTTATATTATAGTCAAATGTGCTACAACTAGTAATTTTGATAAAATACTCTATACGACTGATTAAGAAATTAGTAAGGCTAGTTTTAAAAACGAATGATCTCAAAATCAGAAATGATTGATTGTGATTTTAAATAACAATTATTAACCGACTTTATCAAAAAAGAGGAGGTTCTCAATTCGTCGGAATCTTTTTTTTTTTATGTATACCTATTACTCGAAAACGGCTGCACCGATTTGGAAAATTCTTGTTTTGTTTCACAGGTGGTCCCATATAAATTTTATGAAAATCGGTCGAGCTGAAAAATAAACGAAAATCTACGATGTTTTCATGTACTTTCATACCTCGCTGTCTCGTTGGAGCGGTGCGTTTATTTGGCCTACCCATATTATATATATACAAAATATATCTACTTTCCACTAAAAATGTATTAGAGGCTCAAATTTCATTCAATGAAATAGGCTTCTTTTTAGTTTTTAAAACGTAATTATTTTGATAAATAAGATGTAAACTGTTCCTAATGTTTTATTTTTAACCGACTTTATCAAAAAGGAGGAGTTTCTCAATTCACGGAATCTTTTTTTTTTATGTATGTTCACCGATTACTCAAAAACGGCTGAACCGATTTGGAAAATTCTTTTTTTGTTTGAAAGGGTATACTTCACAGGTGGTCCCATATAAATTTTATCAAAATCGGACGAGCTGAAATATAAACCAAAATTTAAAAATTGTACTTATACATCGATATATACAAAATACATCTACTTTCCACTAAAAATGTATTATAGGCTCAAATTTCATTCAAAGAAGTCGGTTTCTTTTTAGTTTTTAAAACGTAATTATAAATAGAAGTTTTAGATTGAGTGAAACATTGATTAGATTGATTGATTGTTTTTATTTTATGTACATAGACAATGTAACAATAACTGGATAGAAACTATATTATTAAATAATTATATCTTATACTTCATAATATTATAGGATTTGGGATGTTCTTGGAATCATACCTACACTAACTTGCAATAAGAACCGTAAAACATGTTATTAATTGAGGTAAAGATAACATTTTAGTAAGTATTTCTTTACATGACAGCCGTATAATAACATGTAACAAATAACATAAAATAACAAAAAAAACTCTTTTAAGTGAGTCTACTTGAGCACGGTATGTGTGTTTTTTTTATGTATACTTCACAGGTGGTCCCATATAAATTTTATCGAAATCGGTCGAGCTGAAAAATAAACGATAATCTAAAACTTGTATACATCGATGATGTTTTCATGTATTTTCATACCTCGCTGTCTCATTGGAGCGTTGCGTTTATTTGGTTTACCCATATTATAATATAACTACAAAAAGATTCCGACGAATTGAGAACCTCCTCCTTTTTGATAAAGTCGGTTAAAAATACATCTACTTTCCACTAAAAATTTTTTATGTGCTCAAATTTCATTCAATGAAGTAGGTTTCTTTTTAGTTTTTAAAACGTAATTATCGCCTAAGCTGAAACAGAGGCACTCGCTTCGCTTGGTCAATTAGTGTTA
Source organism: Lampropteryx suffumata (assembly GCA_948098915.1). Lineage (NCBI taxonomy): Eukaryota > Metazoa > Arthropoda > Insecta > Lepidoptera > Geometridae > Lampropteryx > Lampropteryx suffumata. The sequence continues at coordinate 24,006,715 of OX402544.1, forward strand.
TTCAAACTTATTAGGTATTTAACAGTAGTAATAGAGCAGGTATGTTTTTTCACAAGCGCTTTCAGCGCGCTTTAGTCGAAAGTGCAAATGCGATTCAAAATCTCTTTGTTCAAAATTTCACAAAAAATCTGTTTAGTAGTTTGTTTTTTAAATCAAAATAACTGGATAAAATATTCATCCAGGTAAACGAAATTTCGTATTTTTTAACCGACTTAAAAAAAAGAGGTTTTTCAATTCGACCGTATATATTTTTTTAATGTTTTATATGTAACTTCGTCGTGTATGAACCGATTTTGATGTGTCTATTTTTGTTGCAAAGGAGATATCCCAAGGGTTTCCATGATAAGGAAACCATCTGATGATGGCATCCCAGAGAAATCAAGGGGAACCTTCAAAAATCGTAGTGGCGACTAGTGCGTTAGTTAATTTTTTCATTAAGTATTTTAAAGCACTACTATTTAATGAAGGTCTGGAGTCGATATGATGATGGAGCCGAAAGACATTCGAAGGAACTCCTCAACGATTTACCTGGTGTTTGGGCTTGATTAATTTGTATTAGTCAGAACTTTACACCTAGATGGGTTGTGACTGTCATTAGGGGTCTGATTATGAAGACGAAGGACAGTCAAGGGAACTCCTCAACGTTTTACAGTATCTACCCTGTGTATATACATGAAGTCAGTTGTCTTTTTAGTTTTTAAATAAGTAATTATTAAGAGTAAAGCGTGTTAAAGCGTGTTACACCTCAGCAAGCTAGTATTTAGTAAAAGTCTAATTTTGATAAACACGGGTTTTACTCACATATTATTTAGTCGATGGATACACCGACACTGTTTCTATTCATCTAGAGAATCATCTTTTTTCCAGGTTATCTAGAACGTAAGCAAAAGATAGGTGTGGGAGGTAAACGCGCTACAGTGCGGTCATGGCGCAGATACTACGCAGTGAGATACTATAATACGCAGTGCTGTGCGGACAGCTTCTCTGCGTGCAGACAACTTCGCGAGCGCCAAAGCCGCTGCTCCTCCAGTCGCTATCCTACTGGTATGTACAGAACCGAAAATATTATGTTAATTCACGTCTGGTAGAAACGTCGCGTGACCCAAGAGCTGGCTCCTATGGCCCAGCGTATTATTAGCATTGCAATTGCCATATTAGATTATTTAGATGACTTAAAAGCTTGAGATGCTTCAACTCGACTTGGCATCCGTAACAATATTGGCAAGGATCATACAAAAAAGTGTTAAGACCAGACGATTCTTGCCGGATTCTTGTTGATCTGGGTTTAGGAGGAACCTAGATTCACTAGCATGTAAGAAGACGATTCATAGTGGTTCTTGTGATTTTATTGAATAAAGAATGTTTTTATTGTTTGTTAAATATGTGACCGATAACGGACCACCTTTTTCATCGACAGAGTTCGGTATGTATTTGCAGCGAAATGGTATCAAGCACTCTGCCGTCGCATATACCAGAAACGGCCAGTAACGGCGCAGCAGAGAACGCGATGAGGACAATCAAGAGGGTTTTTTCAAAAAAGCATGTCTCTAAAACGTGGACGATGAAATGGCCCTCGGTAAGTTTATGATTATGTATCGGAACAGCGCGCACAGTACTACGGTTCGCGAGCCGGCCGTAGCTAGCTTCGGATGGCGCGGAGACTGCGCGGGCGCCCCGACCTGCTGCGCGCTTACCATAGCGAGGTGCGCAACGCGCAGATACGTCAGGAAGCGCGTGCGGTGACCGCGCGTCCGCAGCGAATGATAGCGCCCGGCGACGCAGTGCTGACGCGTGACTATTCGGTGCCCGCACAGAAATGGACAGACGGGTTGGATATGGAGCGTACGGACCCAGTCTCATACAAGGTAAAAACGACAGATGGACGAATTCATAAGCGCCACGTAGACCAGTTGCTCGCAGATAAGAGGGGTAAGCCCCGGTCAGCGTTGAGGAATCCGGCGAGTAACTATGAGCTCGTTGATGCAGAGGGTATAAATTCACGCGTGGACGCGTGGACCAATATTTTTTTATTTATTTAATGTATTTAGCGTCGAAGATTGCACGCATGGTCGACATGCGTGCTAGTACTAGTCCGCGGATGTCGACACCCCTGTCGATGCCGCCGGACAGTCCTGTTAGTCCGCGGATGGCAACGCCACCGACGTCACCGCTATCACTGGCCGCAGCTCCAGCAAGCGAAACAAGAACTCGCCGGAGGGCTGCTATAAAGTGCGTTAAAAAATAAGAAAACAAATATAACTAAAATACTGTACCTATCTACTCAGCTTGTTATATGTAGATATATATACTTGCTGGCAGGCTATATTATATTGAGTAGATGGTGTATTGTATTTTAATACCAACCTTATAGTAGTTTAAGAGGAGACAGTGTTATGTATTAATAATAATTACTTGTGGGTAAAACTATTTTGTGTATTCTAATTATCACTTTTATTTATGAACCGATAATAACAAAGTTAGCTCTCGTATTATTAGAAAAAAACGACATGAAATCAACATTTGGTCATAAAAAACAAATATCAACATTCTCATTGATTGACTTGAATCATCTTATAAAATAACATAACTCTTTGCTCACATGGTGTAATCACATAACTGACAAAAGGTAAACTTGACTATTTTTTATTGGCACTCAGGACACAAAATGTTTCGCGCACTGCAGGCGTGTAAAAAGATTACACGAAACACATAAGTAAAAATATTTCCGATACCGCCTAGGTGGACATGTGGCACATTTCTTTAGCGTCTCCTGCGTGATTTAAGTATTTTGCGGCTCAGGTGGTAAATCTGAGTTATCATTCATCATTATAATTCGTGAGTTATAAACTCTGCGCTGCATGTGCTGTAAAACCATGGTTCTGGCCAAGGTTTTGATGAAAACCCCTGTCGCATTGATCTGCCTCCGTCAGCTTGATACAGAACTTGCGCGTTTACCGTACTTGAGTCCAGCATGCGATAAAATATCACCATGGGCTATTTTCTTGTACGGCGACTGCTGGTGTAGATTGAGCATTTTTTATTGTTCTCGTCCACTCCTCTGGTAGAAATATAATATGCAATCAGGCTTCCCTGTTCTGTCATAAACTGCTACGCCGTGATGCGTCGAAGAAGCTTAAAGCACAGCTTTTCCGTTTCTCGGAACGTGAGATAGCAATGTCGTTTGGTTGGTCAATCCGTAAAGTGAACTAAATCAAACCGGTATAACTTGCCTACTTGTACTTAGTACTGAATTTCTCCGCTTCAGTACTTTACGTCTTTTTCTAGATGGTTCTGTATAATCAATAGTGTATGTTTACAGGTTCGAGCTGTAATAAACCACAAATAAAAAGTTCAGAAACTCTAATTGCCAGTGCTGCCAGAATTTTCAAACAATAGGTAGGTAAGTACTTAGATTGTCTAAAATGACTCTGGTTTCCGAAACATTGTTATATAATAAAACAACAAGCGAGCCTTACAAACAGTGCATATAATGTGTAACATCTGACTTCTCACCTTGGCAATATGCAACATTAACATTATATCCTGAAATAGAGTTATGTAACAGTACAATTTATTTATACTCAACACTGTAGCTTGTAGCGCACAGTCTCTATGGGAAATAGCACAAACTGTTCTCTTTCTCGTCACACACACGCACACACTGTTGGCTGACAGTACCTACCTCTCGAAAAATGAGTTTGAATAATCTGACAGCCAACTCTATCGATATCCGAAACCATCGATGTTTTAGGTGGCAAAACAAAAGAGTCTATTAGACACTTTACGTTTATTTATATCAATTAAGAATTAAAAAAAAAAACAAAAAAAAAATCCCGCTGAAAAAACTGAAAAGCAAAAAATAATACTCTATTTTTTTTAACTTAATATCTAAGTTCTTAAACTAATGTAAGTAAGTAATTTTGTGTCGACAAACAAGCAAATTAATGTATTTCATTTGCTTGTTTGCTGTAAGCAAATGCAGCAACGCGCACTTATGCCCTCACGTGTGCCCGTTCAGGTTGCTGTCTCACTGACATTAACTTCATGAACGCCGCCGCGTATCACGCATGTACTTATATATTAATTTGCTTGTTTGGCGACTCAAAATTACTTACTTACATTAGTTTAAGAACTCAGTTATAAGGTTAAATAAAATTAGGACCGTTTTCCCCCCGAAGGGTAAAAAACGGATATTTAGGTTTCAGCCGTAGCTTGAACCACACCTTAAGGGCCTTGCCGGCTAAAGGTACTGAAGCAATGGCCGCCGTGCGCTGCGTAAGTGTGGGAGACAAGGATAGGTATAGAAAGTGTCACCAGTAAACTATCCTAAGATGGAGAGAGATAGCAGATATATAGGACGAATATTGGAAGGGGAATCTCAAATGTCGTTCCAGCTTTCCCCCCGAAGGGTAAAAAACGGATATTTAGGTTTCAGCCGTAGCTTGAACCACATTTGAGATTCCCCTTCCAATATTCGTCCTATATATCTGCTATCATCTCCATCATCTTCCCCTTCTTTACTTAAGTGGTACTTTAAGTGCGGTGGAGGGTACGAATGACTCAAACAGAAGCTATACAACATAGCCAGTAACCTGGGCAGGTGGACGCCCGCGTGGTTTAAGTGTTCGATGCGAAGTCCTTCATGAGCAGGTGACTTCCCACTTGTAATTTTATTAATCTCGAAAACTCTTGTCGGCACGAATGTCCTTTGCGAGAATTATTGTGGAAATCTCTGGGTCTCAGCATTGACACTCAGATATTGCAAAAGTTAGAGGGTTGCTTCGCTCACTACATAAAGTTGCGGTTCGCAACGTTCGCTAATAACATTTGGGGGCTGCTTGATAGATACGATAGATGAATAGATTTTGGGTTTCTATTTGTGGACGGTAAGAGCTCGCTTTGATCGCCAGATAGGTTTGACACAGAAGTTTGAGGTAATTTATTTATTGATGTGGTAGGTGGCTTGTCATTATTATGTGCGATGCGAATGTATGCCCGAGTGGCATAATTGCACTACATTTTGTGGCACACAAAATGTCCGAACCTGGCCATGGCAACACATTTGCCCACAGAGTGAAATGAACGGTGTTCTCTTCGTTCTGTTTACACAATTCAAGTTAAAGAAAACGGCACATGATGCGAGATAATTACCTATAATTTATTTGAGTAAGTACATAATTCTAGCTTGTCTCGTTGCACGCTAATACAAAAAACGTATTTCAGTAAAACATGCTTATTTAACACTTTAGGTCATTCAAATTTACCACCGGGGGAACGGCGGCGGTGGCGCGTGCTTAGTTGGCGTCGCCTTAGGCGGCAGCTGCGCTTGCGACGACGTTTGCGGCGGCTACTGCGGAGCCTGCGTCGACGCTTTCCGCAGCGCAACTCGCGCGCCAAGTTAACCACGTATCGGTCACCGCGTCTGTCCAAAAAACCGAGGTTTGCACTGCGTTTAAGCGTATCGTCAGCCTAGAAACGAAGCCAAAGGTAGGTACTTAAATAAATATTTAAGGACTACACAAAGCTCTATCTAGCCAAAAACTAAGCGTACCTACTTACTTGTACTAAAGGAACCATATGACTGATAGAATCAGTAGCTCCATAGATAGAATTAATGTTTGTATGATCTGCAAGTATTTTGGGTCTTGGTGTGTAATATGTATACCTAATATGTATGTATTTTCAAAAAGTACATAAGTAGTATATCAGTTATATGGTAAGTACCCATAACACAAGCTCCGCTTTAGGGCCAGATAATGTTGTATGAAAATGTCCACTATTTATTTATTTATTATCGAATACTAAATACATACTCATGATATATATCCACCCAGACCAAATAACCATCTACGTGCAACCCCTTAATGTTTGTCCTGCATAGAAATCGAAACCAGAACCTGCCTACAGCGCCAGGCACAGTTCCGTGCCTTACCATTTAATTATTCTTACCTACTTATTAGTAGGTATATGACCCAGAGATCATTTAGTTTTGTAATTGAAGAGCTGTTTATTGAAAGACTAGATGTCTATTCTTGGTTGGTACCTGATGTAGGTACCAGTAAGTAGTATACATCTAAACAAACATCGTTGGTTGAAACTAATACATAACATCCGTGAACGCAAACTGCTCGTGATGATGATGATGGAGATACCAACCCGGCCTATAAGACTGCTGACTCGCCAAACATCGCCGTACTTCTCCTGGAGGTATTTCGCGATTTCTGTAGCTGTCACACCATCCTTACGGGCCATTTTGTAGAAAGTGTGCATTACCAACTTGCCAGTGTTTTGGTCTTGCTGCTGCCTAGCATTCAGATTCGACATTGTGATTCGCTAAGAATTTAACATTTGAATTAGTGTGCTAAAGATAGGAGGAACGAAAACTGGAGTAATTACATTTGGGAATGAAATATTACAAAATGCCTGAAAAGATAAATAAGCGTAATATAAATTTTAATAAATGACAATATTGAATGAAAGGTTCCTTGACGAATACAAACCATTTTTTTTAATGCATACAAAGAGGCAAGGATAACATAAATACTCCTTACAAAGAGGCTATAAAACTAGATATTTGAGTAGTTCATAGACAAAATGACAAACAGAACCTGAGATGAGGCCAAACTTGTCCAAGACTTCTGGGGCTCTGCATATAAGGCATAGCATCCTTATAAAAAGTCTGGATGTCAAAAAAAAACATGTGTGCAATTCACACGTGGTAGAAGTGAAACCTTCAAAAAACAAACGTATAATACGTACCTACACATATACAAAAACCACGGTTGTTGTGATGCCTCTTCTCAAGCTTTGTACAACGCATGCGCGCACAAACACGTAATAACACGTATGCTTCCTATCTTTTTTTCTTCCACGTTAAATCTTATGAATTTATGTGTCTCTTTTACTGTCGCTTTTTAGTTTCATCGACTTTCAAATCAAAACGATGCTAAAAAAGTTTTCACTTCAAAAACATTACATTTTGATTAAATAGTTGCTACTTTGCTGTAAAAATTAATGCCAAGTAATTTGTTTGTAATTATTTATTTTTAAATACATTTTACACATTTTAAAAGTACCCACTACCTACAATAAGTAAATCCGTTAAAACTTTAAAACACTGTTACCTTATTACCTATGGTAATGGACGCTTCACACCAATGTTGAGAAAAGCTTACCAAATTTTCAGTGGATTAATTGTTATGACCGTAGTATCTAGCATTGAGTATCAATTTAATCTACTTATAGATTTGACTTTAGTTCTTGTATCTTATTTGACTTTGTGACAATATTCTACTTTATACTATAAAAATATAGTTTAATAATTGTGTAAACGTCTAACTTCCTACCAAATGTTTGTATTTTATAAACATGATAAATAAAATACTTACTGCCATATGTATACAATGATTGCCATGCGAAGCGGCTACAGAACAGAACCGACACAAAGATTTGGTGGGTTTACGAGTATTTCATCTGACCAAGGATTCCCTACCCTATGCTTAGTTTAACGCCAGTGCTATATGATCAAATTATTTGGATACGACACTAACATAAATAAGTCACGTGCGTGCTGCTGTCATTTCATTTGTCATTTTAGCGTATACTGCCACCAACTTATCTGTTCAGGTGGCAAAAAAAACGAATTAAAAATCTCACATAGAAAATCTAATCGAAATGACATTGCCAATAGACAGAGGCGCCACCGTTACCGGAACAAATAAGTTTGTTGCACTATAGTGTAAACTAAACATGAGGTATTTGTCTAGAATCGCTGGTTGCCTCTTGACGGAAGAAATAAGTAACGGTTTTTTTTAATTTGTGATTGAAATAGTTTTGCCAGGTTGCGATCGATTTTATATTACTGTTTCTATGATCGATCCAGTGGCTGAAATCGATCTTTGCTAGATACGTGTGGTGATTAAATTTCAGTGTTAATAAAATGCTTTTCGTTTTATTTATTCCAACTCGTCAAGGTAAGCGTGTTTTTGTATGTGTAGCGTCCATTTGAGATCATAATAAAATATATTTGCCACTCTAATACCATACGGAACAAACCTCTGCGCACATACATCGAGTATGCTGGCGAAATGCTTCGATAATGGCCCGTTTGCGGTATGTAATGTATTTAAAGGTAGTATTAATATGTCCAGAGGTCTATTCGCCAATGAATGGTTCTTAGAAAATGCCTTACAAATCACTACTTACCTATACAATGTCGTTATTACAATAAAGATAATGAAAGTGTGAAGAGATAATTACTTAGCTGGCTAGATTTTCCAGAGAACATACGACATACCGCAAACTATAATAAGTACCTATCTGCTACATATTATAATATAGAGTTAGGTACTAATAAACAAAAAAATACAATTTAAAGTTAAATTAGTATGTTTTTTTAATAAATAGTATGTATCTACTATTATCTTAATATTTCATATATATTAAGATAGTTTCTAGAATAAAACATTATTCAGATGGCAGATAAAATTATAGCTAATTAATGTTTAAGCCTTGAAGACAAGATCAAGCACACCTAGTTAGAGAAAAACTACTTTAATAAAAATTTGGTTACCTTCTGGTATGACTAAGACTTACTAAAAACTATAAATCCCTCGGTTATACTGAGCGTAGTAATACTTTATGTAAATTAATTCAGTTCACAGGTTATACAAATAAAACGCGCCTTATTTAAAATAAAAAAGTACCTAAACACGTACTTATTATTATAATAAATTAAGAGATCAATTTAGTTTCTAACAAAGTTCCGAAAAACCGAAACGATTTCTGTTCTATAATCGGTTATAAAATAATAATAATAATCGTTTTCATTTCAGTTTCCGTTAGAATTATGTTGGCCAAATAATTTATAGCCGTTTCTAAGATTACGGTCAGGATTCGGATTCGAAATTCATGTAAGAACTTCGAAACACCTAAACTGGATTTGATTGTAAACTCATCTCAGTATTATGGCGAATAAAACCAAAAAAAATATTCATATCACGGCGCACGGCCATTAATTTTAACATAATAGAGATTGACCCTGACTGACTAGATTATTGTAGCACACCCTGCACCAACACCAAAATTGGGAGTCCAGATTACATAGATGTTTACTACGAACTAATATACTAAATCTAACTTTATCAGATCGATCTATCTCATAACCACCTTATTAATGACATTAAAAAACTCTCGCAAAGTATAACCTGTCCTTGTCATTTTAATGCCTATGAATATATATGGCAACCTTTTATTTTGCGCCACATATGTTATATTATATGTATTTATATATTTTATATCACATCTATTTAATATATATCATATATTACATTGTATAATACACCAGTCACATTAGTTAAAATGGTTTTATTATTTAATATAAAATAATGAACGTGTTTGGAACGAAGTCCCTTTCGTATGCAGGGTTGGCATAATTAATCATTAAGGATACACAAGTCAGCGGCACAAACTCGTTAGTGGGCGCAGCTAAAATGCATGCTATTTCACCTAGCTTAGTGTGAGAAAAGGATAGACGTGCACCAAGGATAGAGATGAGCAGTAAGGAGATAGCGTGATTATAATTTTGAGTCATATGATCAGATTAATCTATGATTTCTAAATAAAACGATTGCGTAAAAATAATGAATAGACCTTTGGCTCAAGGGTTCTCATGAAAAAACTACTGAATGTAATTATAAAAAAAAAGTTATTTGAGCTCTTGAATAAATAATCTATGCTTGTATAGGAACAATTTTTTTAGTTTGCGTACTCCGTTTGTTATTTATTCACACCTAAAGTAGCGCAATGAAAAACGATTTTTTTTGAGTCTTGTATCTTTCAAACCCATATTATTTTCACAATTCTGTATTGATACAAGCATAGATTATGACAAGACAAATTTATATCACTTTTAGTTTTGGTTGTTCATCATCAGACGGTGGTGTGATCACCCTTCGACGTTTGTATGGAAAGATAATCGACTTGTTCACTCTTAACGTGCCAGGCTCTCATTCTCTCTAGTATACAGTTTATATAGTGTACAGTTTATCGAGTTTGTTCTACATTTTTTACGGGAAATTTACCTATTCTGTGTTTGTTGTGGGTACTGTTGAGGAAATAATGGCTTCTGACAACGCTTGTGCCAAATGCACGAAACCCTTGAATTTTCTTGGTTTGCATGTACCTACTGTCATTTGAAGTACGATTTAGAGTGCGCTGGTGTATCATATACACGTTTTAATATAATGGAATCGCATAAAAAAGTTGCTTGGAAATACAGAGCATGCCGAGGAAAAAATACCTATTCCAATATAGGCACGCCTGCACATACAAACGCAGATATTGCAACTTCAGTGTCTGGCCCCAACTTGACCAGCTTTGTGGAAGAGCAAGCCCATGCCGTCAGGTCAAAGAACCCCCCTGAGAAAAAACCCATAGTGACTACATCGGTAGTCGGCGGCAGTGGAGACTGTGGCAGCAGCGCAAGATACTCATACCAGTGGCTACGTTACTGAGGACAGGCTCCGTGAAATCATAAAGCAAGAGTTAGTTGCGGTCTTCAAAACGCATAAAACCCAGGTGACCGCTGAACTAAAAGCCATTCAAGAGGAAGTTACTAGTTTTAGCGAATCTCGATCGTTCTTCAACAAACAATTCGATGAAATCAAAGCTGGTGATCTGGTTGAAAAAAACGCACTAATTGAAGAATGCAAATGCAAAATTGATTGGTACGGTTAATGATCTATCGAACAGGCTTAACACCGTTGAGCTTCATGAGAGAATGCAATATTGAGGTTAATGGAGTACCTGAGAATCGTTGTTGGTTTTATAATTTTAAATATACCTACTTACAGTTGTGTAGTTTGTTAATCGTGTTTCGTAAGTCTGTGTTATTAGCTTTATGTGAGTTTACAATAGATACTATGTGGTTTACTACTTACCTTTTTTAGTTATTTATATTTAACATATTATGAGAGTTCCTTAGAATGACTGTGCCAAAAATAAGACTAAGTTTTACCCAGTTTGATTATGCTGTGCAATTATGGTTGTTTAGATTGTTTATAATGACATAGTAAGTATACTTATATTTTTAATTGTTCTGAAAATAACAAATGCCTTTAAAAACTTAAAAACGACAGATTAAATTATAGGTTTGTCTTTTAAAAAAATACTGGGTTGATTTTGAAGTAGGTATGATGTAAGTTTACAAGACTGAAAAGATAATAAATGTGCTATTTACACAATATATGTTTTCTAAATGATTATATAAGTTGGTTTTACTTGATAAAAACATATTTTTAACTCATGTTTTAGGTTTTTCCTACGTAATATTAAGGCTGCCCTACTTACTACGCATTTTTAAAAGTAATTAGGTTTTTTGTATTAATTGTAAAATATATGTCGAATTTTTATCCGGTATTAGTAAAAAATATAATTTTAACTTTTACCTATTTTACCCTTTCCTTCCTATTTAACCCTCCCTAATTTATACCCACCCGCCCATCTCTAGTTGATACAGTAGATACAGTTACAGTTACAGTTTAGGTACGTAGGCATTTACAAATTACAAAGTAGATACGTACATTCTTTTTTTACATGCATTCAACTCCTACGAATTGAAAATACAGCATTAACAACATCGAATGAAGTAGTTCAAATTATTGAAAAGTATGTATGCAGAGCGTATTAATTAAAAACAAAAAATGATATCAACAAAGCACGGTATGAGTAATATGAAAAAGGGTATAATTAAAAAAAATAAAATGAAGAAATTAAAAAAAAAATGGTAGGATATGATCCCTCCAGTTTGCCTCCAACAAAACAAGAATTGTTGCAACAAATTAAAAGAACTGTATTCATCTGCAATGTATGGTATAATGCACACATGCGGTGCCCCATGAACGACCTACTTAATGAAAATGAAAATATTGATTGCAAATTGCCTGGATTTGGATAGACAATAATTGATGGCAAATATGAATATTCTTGGTTTGATGGTCTCCAAAGTCTATCATTTAAAGAATTATCTTCTGACATACAAGGTACCCTATTATTACTATTGTTATTTATTGTTATATATTGTTATATATTCATTATTATATAATTTACTTAATTTTTTCATGTTATTACACAGTCAGATATCACGAGTGCGGAAAGTGAAATAGGTGAAGATGATAGCGAAGTTAGTAGCGAAGATTATGAAGATTTAACAGATGAATCTGATATAATTTTTTTTTATTCAAATTCACAAATTTTTGTACCTAGTTTACTAAAAATTTAAGTTATTTAAATTTCAAAAAAGGTATTTTCTTTTATGTATGTTATGTTATCTTATGTTACACATAGGAAAACTAAAGAATAAAAATTCTTGTCGGACTAGTGATACATACCTGGTTTCTTGTAGGACATTGTTTCATTTGGATTTTTTTGTCCTACAGATAATAATGAGAAAAATGGTCTTGTGGTATTAACAATTTCTGAGCGTAGGACCGGGATAACGTACCACGCAATTTGTAGGACAATATAACTGTTAAATTATATAAATAATAAGTAAAAAAAACTGCTGGTTAGTAATCATATATGATGACCTCGTTATCGTTATCATGATGACATGTTGGAAAGACTCTTTGATCAAACCATAGATTTTGTAAGACAAATATTTTTTTGAATAATTTAGATAATTATCTTGAGAGTTAACAAAAAAAATCAGTTAGTAAAGTTAGTAAAAAATATTTGAGAATCATTCAATCGTCATATTTTATCCTTGCTTCCTCTGTTAGCTACCACAATCGAGAGTTTCGTACAGGAAATTGTTGGGCGTCTCATCAAATGAAACTACTCACGGAAAATTTGCTTGATAGTAAACAAGTGCAAAAATGGACCATGGATCCTGGACTATTTGTATTAAGGACTCATTGCAAGTTTATGGTGTTGTTTTAAAAATGTTTGATATATACTATCAAAACATAGGACGATCGCGTACCAAAACTGACATTTTGTGTAATAATATTTTACAATAAAACTATAGCGTTATTGTCTTCACTGAGACTTGGTATAATTATAGTATAAATGACAATGAATTTATTGATTCTTGATACACTGTATATCGTAAAAACCGACCGTGTAATACAAATGTCTGTTCCAAATTGGATGGTGGCGGAGTAATAACAGCGACATTACATCTGTTCGTGTGGGAGAACGAACAAGAAAACCTATGGGTTTTATTTACTCCAGGTAACGATGAACAATATTATTTAAATAATGCATTTTGTATCACTTACCTCCCGCCACCAGTCAAACTGAAATCACTGTCTAGGTTTATGGATTCTGTCGATATAGCCTTGAATCAAACTGATGATGTAATCATTTTAAGTGACTTTAAGGTTTATAAAATGGAGCGCTGGTGGTAAAAACAGCCCTGAAATTATTCTTAGTAATTTTAACTGCAATTTAGGCCTCTGCTTGCTTTTTTATATTCGAATAGTTTAGCTCAAGTGAATTGCATTAGTAATTATGAGAACGTACACCTGGACTTGATATTTACTAATATAACTAATGTAAAAGTTAGTAAATCTATTAATATTTTATGCAATGTACATGGAAGGCATCCTGATCTTCTTATTAACCTGCCCCTCACTAACACTTTTAATAATTCAGAACGTTCAAATCAAGCAAAATTAAATTAAATATCAATATCAATATTGATTGGGATGAGAAGTTAAATATCAATATCAATATTGATTGGTATGAGGAATCAAATAATTAAGACCAATTATTAATTATTTCGTCCCAAAACGCACTCCAAAAAAACTAAAATACCCGTCCTGGTTTACCAGCTCACTGATTAAACTTTTGGCAGAAAAGGAACATTTAAGAACTAGATACAACATAAGTAAAAATTCCCTTGACCGTTATGATTATGAACTACTAAGATCTCGCTGTCATAAACTCATTATAAACTAAGCATTTGCTACACCAATTATAAAACACAATCGAGTCTCGAGTCGAGAATCGAGTCGAAACATTTCTCTTCTGTTTACACTACTAGCTTTACATTAAACAACAATAATTCTTTCTCGTCAGTGGTAGCTTCAAATTCAAATTTCATCGGTAAAATAACATTTTCTGAAAACGACATACACAAAGCTATAAAAAAATTCACGAGCAAAAAGGAGCAGGCCCTGACAACATACCACTTATTTTTATTAAATGATGTAGTTCTGCTATCTCTCTACCTCTTAGTATTATATTTAACAGATCCCTTAAAGATGGTATATTTCCAAAGGAATGGAAGAAGGCTCGAATAATCCAAATACACAAGGTGATGAAAATAACGTAAGAAATTATAGACCAATATCAATATAAAATTGTTGGAATCTTTCATTAGCCCACTTATTTCAAAACACGTTGATAATACCTTAACAGATTTTCAGCACGGTTTCAGAAGCGGTCGCTCAGTGCAAACTAATCTTTTATCTTTCGTATCAGACATAGCACAACATCTTGATAAGGGTCTCTAAATTGATGCCATCTACTTAGACTTTTCCAGTGCTTTTGACAAGGTCAACCACACTGTTTTAATTCAAAAATTAGACAGCTCTGGGATTTCAGCGGTTCACTCTTAAAATGGTTTCAATCTTACCTGTCCCAAAGACCCCAAGGTGTATCAGTCAACGGTACAGAATTTGAATTTTATTTGGCTAAACCAGGAGTTCCTCAAGGATCACATCTAGGACCTGTGCTCTTTCTAATATTTATTGATGATTTACCTAAGAATGGGAGCCATTGTAAATTATCCTTCTTTGCAGACGATGTATAATTATATATGCCGATTAAAAGTTCCACAGATCCATTCATTGTGCAAAAGGATCTTGATTATATAACAAACTGGTGTATCTTATGCCACATGACTCTCAATGTAAGTAAATGTTTTCACATAAAATTTGCTAAGAAATGAAAACCACTTGTGTCATCATATCAACTTGGCGGAGTAACGCCAAGATGACGCCGCCTCCCTCCTATAAGAAGTTATCACATCAAAAAGTAATGTTTCATAACAGCGTCCATATTGTTAAAACATTTTACAATAACAATATAAAACATCATTGCTTATTATTATAGTATACTTAGATCCATTAAAAAATAGAGGAAAACCCAAGGTTTTGTTACTTTTTGAGGAATACTTCCCATTTTGTTTAATTATGCTGCCTTGAAGTCGGGTACGATGGCTGTGTCACACTGCGAAGATACCCGGTGAAGCAGGCTAACCTAAAATAATAAATAAATATATTGTTTCGTATTTCCTACACCACAGTACTTACCTATAAATATTAAGAAGGAATAAAATCCACGTCATTCCCTTTTGTAGACAAAAATTTGTACACCGATCAAATTAGTGTATAGGAATAATTACGTGACTTAAGGATACACGAGTCAGCGGCACAAACTCGTTAGTGGGCGCAGCTAATATGCATGCTATTTCACCTAGCTTAGTGTGAGAAAAGGATACACGTGCACCAAGGATAGAGATGAGCAGTAAGGAGATAGCGTGATTATAATTTCGAGTCATATGATCAGATTAATCTATGATTTCTAAATAAAACGATTGCGTAAAAATAATGAATAGACCTTTGTCTCAAGGGTTCTCATGAATAAAGTACTGAATGTATTTATTAAAAAAAAGTTATTTGAGCTCTTGAATAAATCATCTATGCTTGTATCGGAATATTTTTTAGTTTGCGTACTCCGTTTGTTATTTATTCACACCTGAATTTGCACTAAAATCAGTGATGAAAAACGTTTTTTTTTTAGTCTTGTATCTTTCAAACCCATATTATTTTTACAATTCTGTATTGCTATAAGCAAAGATTATGACAAGACGAATTTATATCACTTTCAGTTTTAGTTGTTCATCATCAGACGGTGGTGTGATCACCCTTCGACGTTTGTATGGAAAGATAATCGACTTGTTCACTCTTAAATGTCATTTTGATAGACTTCACCTATAATTATTGTTATTACCTGTTTTAACAAAGAAACTAACAAACTATTTATTCCGAATTATAAAATACGGATTCTGAAGTCCAAAAGGAACCCTTATAGTTTCGCCCTATCAGTGTTTCTGTCTGTCTGTCTATATGCCCTTAATCAGAGTCCTTGCTCGCAAGTTCGCGAGATTGTGTTGAATTGGATTGGGACCTGACCTCTAGTCATTCTTATCACTGTGAGTGATCAGAAACACTCTTGGCTTATTTTAATAGATATAGATATAGATTATAGATTATGATGTGATAACGTCTTATAAATCGATGAAAGCCGGCTGCACGCACGAATTATTGTCACGTTCCGCCTGAGCCGAGCGTGCAAGCGAGAGGGCGGAACAAGCGATAGAGAGGCACGATCGGCCTAAGCGTTCTGCTTGTGACGCATCTTAATAGGTTAAAAGTATGCTATTTGTCATCAATGTTTTCTTATGACGTTATCACGTAAAAATTTTGTCCGTAAACCGACTTTACAGACAACCATTTTTTTAATAAAATATTATATTTTTACAACAAAACCAAAATCAATCTAACCTTTGTTGTTCAATGACCACTCGAATGATCCAAAGATTTGAAGCAATTCACCGGTGGGATGTTTATGTCATTTTCTTCTTCTGTTTTGTCTGATTGAAGATCGGAATCAATATCATCTTGAAATGTTCCAGTGCAGTTCATTAGAGGCAGACCGCAGTCGAAAATATTATCCCTAATGTGCGCATTACCTGCTTCCGGAGAAACACTTGCGTCAAAATGAGTATATGGTACAAATAAGAGGTCAGTAGCATCCGAGTTTGTAGTTGCAGCGACAGTTGTATTCAAAATGTTTGGGTCTGCAATAGCTCCAGTTTTAACTTTTGCTGTGTGTGGAAACTCATAAAAAATTTGTGCTGAATCCGTATCATTGTTTGAGCTGACTGGATCATCCAGAGTATTTTCGCCCGTAGCTTCGTATATATGTTCGGTATCACCATTGTATGGCTTGAAACAACTATTTATGATATTTGATTCAATAGTGTATTTCGGGTCTGATGCTTCAGTAGTTGGAATGACAGAAACATCAGTTATTTTATTAATTCTGTGTGCTTTAGTATTTTTATATTGTTTGACGCTTTTGAGCCGATTATCAAATCCAGTTATGGGTAGGGCAGTATTTTCTGTTGTATATCCAATAGCTTCAGTTGTACTTCTATTCAAATGATCTATTCCAGTTGTGTGTTTGGGAGTAGTTTCTGTTGTAGTTCTATTCAGATGGGTTATTTCAATTATTATGGGGTGAATAGTACTATCTGTGTTATTACTATTCTTACCATTTATGGGTAAAACAGTAGTTTTTGTAGTATTTCTATTCAGATTGTCTATTGTTGTTGTTGGTATGTCAGTACCTACTGTGGAATATCTATTCAGGTGGCTTATTACTGCTGTGGGTAAAACAGTAGCTTTACTTGTATTATCATTCAGATTGTCTATTCCAGCTTTTGGTATGTCAGTCCCTTCTGTGGAATATCTATTCAGATGGCTTATTACTGCTGTGGGTAAAACAGTAGCTTCACTTGTAGTATAATTCAGAATTTTTATTTTAGCCGTGGGTAAAACAGTAGCTTTACTTGTATTATAATTCGGATTTTGTATGCCAGCTGTGGATATGACAGTAGCTTTACATGTATTATCATTCAGATTTTTTATTCCAGCTGTGGGTAAAACAGTAGCTTTACTTTTATTACAATTCAGAATTTTTATTTTAGCTGTGGGTAAAACAGTAACTTTACTTGTATTATAATTCAGATGTTTTATTCCAGCTGTGGATATGACAGTAGCTTTACTCGTATTATTATTCAGATTTTGTATTCCAGCTGTGGATATGACAGTAGCATTACTTGTATTATCATTTAGATTTTGTATCTCAGCTGTGGGTAAAACAGTAGCTTTACTTGTATTATAATTCAGATATTTTATTCCAGCTGTGGATATGACAGTAGATTTACTTGTATTATCATTCAGATTTTGTATTCCAGCAGTGGGTAAAACAGTAGCTTTACTTGTATTATAATTCAGAATTTTTATTTTAGCAGTGGGTAAAACAGTAACTTTACTTGTATTATAATTCAGATGTTGCATTCCAGCTGTGGGTAAAACAGTAGCTTTAGTTGTATTATAATTCAGATTTTGTATTCCAGCTGTGGATATGACAGTAGCTTTACTTATATTATCATTCAGAGTTTTTATTCCAGCTGTGGGTAAAACAGTAGCTTTACTTGTGTTATCATTCAGATTTTGTATTCCAGCTGTGGATATGACAGTAGCTTTACTTGTATTATCATTCAGATTTTGTATTCCAGCTGTGGGTAAAACAGTAGCTTTACTTGTATTATAATTCAGAATTTTTATTTTAGATTTGGGTAAAACAGTCGCTTTACTTGTATTATAATTCAGAATTTTTATTTTAGATTTGGGTACGACAGTAGCTTTTGTCGTATTTATAATCAGATGGTCTTTTCCAGTTATGGGTATAGGAATAGCTTTTGTAGTATTGCTATTCAGACGGTCTACTCCATTTGTGGGTTCGGGAGTTTCTTTTTCTGTAGAACAATGTCCTGTTATGATGGTATTAAGACCAAAAGTAACAGTTTTATTCATATTAGGTGAATATTTAGCCTTTAAATCGTGTTTCATAGTTTTAGGGTCAGTAATACTTGTAATCGAGACTCTGCTAGAGGTATATCCTTGTGATCTTGTGGTTGGAACAATAGAAACATCAAGACCATTCAAAATAATTGGTTTTGCAACTTGGATGCTTGTTGGCATGATTTTACTGTCATTTTTATTTGGATTTGAGTATGTAGTTGGATTAACATTTCTGTACTTTTTATATGGTTCATTGTAATCTGATGTGCTAGTTTTCCTGCGTAGGCTGAGCATCTTAGGTTCTTCTGGATCATGGCTTTGTTCAAAGAATGGTACGAATGGCATTTGATATGAAGTTACTGGGTCTGTGGGACCAAACACTGTTCCTCGCTCCATGCTACTAATATATGTCATCAGAGGAACTGAGATGTTATTACGTATACCTGCAGGCTTTCTGACCGCATATCTGTCATTGTGAGTTAATGTTTCTAAGCTGGACATCAGTGGATGTTCATAGTTAATAACAGGTTCTACATCCATTGGAGTTGTGGTTGTTTCACGTCTCATACTTGTGACATTATATTTTGGCTCCATGATAGGGGTATTAAGGAATATGGGTTGTTCTGTAACAACAATGTTTCACATTAGATTGGTAAGCAGCAGAGAGCCAGTAGCAGCTTTAGCAATATGATGAATTTACCCTTTGGAGTTATACCATATACATTGTTACATAATGAATACAAAACATTCAGTAAGAAATTATTTATATGAATGCTTGTGGCATTATATCTACATCCGAGTGTCTCCGTGCTGCTACTTACGTATACTTGGCCACTGACTTTTCATACTAAGTAGTATTAGTATACTACTTAGTATGAATAGTCAGTGGCCAAGTCTAGTAAAAGAGTTAACATGCCTCTCGACCTTTTGGAAAACCAGGACAGCTTAACATACACTCTGAAGTACGGAAGTGCTCATATGAAAATACCACTGCAATCCCATCCAAGGACAGACGTCGCAGAATTTTTTTGATCTGTTAGTAAAATGCTACGGCCGCTTCGTGCTTCTAGCATTGAATGAACATGACTTATAATAATAATAATAATAATTCTGATACTAATATCAGTATTACATAGTTGCAGCCCTGTGCTCTAATAATAGTATATGAATTCAAAAGTATCTCTGTCATCTTTACACAGCTAAATGACTTAACGGATCTTGATGAAGTTTGGTGAGGAGATAGATTGTATCTTGAGGGAGGACATAGGCTACCTTTTATTTTTACCATGTACAAAGCCTCAGGTTGCAAGCATACCTATAAATTTGAGCATTTACTTTTACAACATCTGCCAACAAGCATCTGCGGTCACAGGCGACCCTATAATGACTTATAATTACAACTAGGTATATCATGCTTTCTTACTTTCTTTGATTTTTGGAAAATCAATCAAAAGTTTATCAGACAAAGGAGGATTAATCCCTGTGGGAATTGCAATTTTATGAAGACGATTTCCTCTTTTATTAGTGCATGTCACATTGAAGTGCAGTGAGCAAACTGTTTGGACACGCAGCTCGTCTAACGACATGAATAACAGATCCCGATTACCGAGAGCTTTGACCCATGACCGGCATCTGTAAAGATAAATTAAAATTTAAGAAATAATTAATTGTTACCACAAAATGCACACAATCAGATTTCAAAATTATAAAAATAATAATAAATATTGCTGGACAATGCACACAACACCATCTAGTCGCAATTTTTTATGTAACTGGTATTTGGCTATTTGCTTATCATGTACCTATGTAAAAAGATGTCTATTTTATCTGATTTGTCATATAGAAAATATGTTCTATTAAATTTTTCAAAGATTTTAAATGTTTCAATATTTTTATACATACCTAATTATCACAATAATATTCTTTTGATAATTATTACTTCATACCCTAAATACAATTTATAATCTTCATTTGCCTTCCTGCCTGCATGCCTTTCAGTTAATCTGTCTGTCCATAAATTAATCTTTCTCGCAGACTATTTGTTTTATTGTGATAACATTTTGTTTTAAAATATAATTTATAATATAGTTATAATTAGTATTACAAAGTAATAAAAACTAAAATAAATGTTTTTAGGGATACCTACACTAAATGTAAAGTGGGTTGAGTTTTTTAATACTTAAATACTACACCCATTGTTTGGCATATCATTAGATAGGTGTAAGTAACAGGTGATAAAAGTTTTCTTAAACAGTTTTTGAAACAGATATTAGTTTTATAGATCCTTCCATATCAGCTTCAGAGTAATTAAACATATATGTCTATTTTGTTCAAACATACTGTATAGGAATAAAAAAAGAATGGAAAAGCAGTAGCAAAGTTACAGTTGACAAGGTTGAAACTTGTAAGGTCTAACAATTATTGACATGCTATACCCAAATATTATATGTATATAATATATGTATTGTATGAACATGAGCTTAGAAATTCAGTTTGATGTTGACCCTAATAGATGACACAAGTGTGGGCTTTTAAGTTTTGTCAATTTTTTTACTATTTCTGGAACTTCAATTTTACTAATATAGAAAAGGAATGTTTGCGTATTGGCATTACTATGTAATACTATCATATATCTATGTATATGTTTATATACATATACATATATATATACATATATATAAGCTTATTTTATTATTTCCACATCTTTTGGATATATACATTTAAATTTATGTTACTATTTTTTTCTTATTCTAGTATTAATGACAAGTGGACCCCTTTAGGATAAAAACCTCCTCCATGGTGCTTTATGTATTTGAAAGAACTTTAAAAAATCCATAAATGCTTTCACTTTTATCACATGGTTTACTTCAACTGATGTTATTTCGAATTCAGCTTTGGATGGATTTTGGATGTACGTTTTTCTCCACACATCATGTGGATCATCAACTTATTCTTATTAGAAGAGAGTTTTGTCAAATGTGCCTTTAGTTCTGTATCGAGCATTAGCTATATCATAGATGTCCACAAAGATCTTAGAGTACAGTCACAAAGAGATAGTTTGCTGCACTAAAATGTATACCTACATATAAAAACATTAAAAAAACATCAAAATCAGGCAATTTTTGATACTGCATGTCCTGTAAATCCAGTATACATTTCAACATACAACTGATTGCACTGAGTCCGGAGATTACAGAGTTATTTCTATTGTTTTTGATTGATTATAAATCAATATTGTATGTATTGTTAATAGTGTAAATCCTAAACTAACGTATCTGGTGAATAATTTTGTATACAACAGTACACTCCACAAGTTGTATAATCTTACCTGTTAATCTCCTCAGGGAATCTAAAATAATGGTTATTATCTCCATATTGCTTAATTCTGCCACACGCTATACATTTTACGGGGCAGATGTGGTAATTCATTAGCTCTATGTTATAATGTTATACGAGAGGAGATAGCTAGAACAGTGGACAAATGAGCACGGCGCAAAACGTTTATTGCAGGCTAATTTATATACATCCTCCATCGGTAGTCACTTTTCTGTTTTATTAGTAATGATAAGTACCTATGGATTTTATATTAGATCTTATCAATTGATTAGTGAAAATCGAAACGGTGTCCCCCGTAGTAGGTACTTATCAAAAAAATAGGATAAGTTGGAAAGAAAGAATTGTGTAAGTACTCAGTTAGTAGCCACCAACAATACGAGAAATCATGCTGAGACAATTATTTATGTTTTTAGATAAATAAAATAACGCACTTATCTGCACTGCACTAGCAGCAACTAGCATTATGATATGAAATTGAAAGGTTCACGTACGATTGTGTTGTGGCTTGGCTATCAGTGCTGCCAGATGGAGCTCGCTCGGTCCAAATCGCCAAAAAAATACAAAAAGTAGCCTAAAATTGCCCAATTTGTTTTATACCAAAATGTAGGTTTATTTCATAAATTAGACTACATTGCTTAATTCAAAGATACGTAATATACGCCTAATACGGGTAATAATACAATGATAACCTATTTTTTTGCTTAGACTCAACAGGAAATAAAACATACATAACTAATCCTTGATAATTAAAATATTGAAAGTGAATACTGTAAGCATGTAATGTTATTTTTCCTGTAAAGTCTCAGTAATAAAATAAAAAACGGGTTGCACTCCGGGAGTGCCGACAGAAGTGAAAACCTATTTTGGCGCGTTAGACATTTAGATGGGTACTAGGGTTATTGGGTTATTGGGTTATGAATTGCATTTTATTTATGAATTGTATTTTATTAGTTTTTAGAAACTTTATAATGCATTTAATATTCTTTTATGTTTTTGTTCAGCATGTAGATAATATATCAAAGAACTTAACTCAGTAAACTTCTCCATACAAAAGTAGACTGTAAACATGTGAATTAAGGTTTATAATCAAATGGGGCAAGCGCGGCAGCCGGCTGCGTCTCGGTAACGGTGTCGCGAGTCCAGAGGTTTAAAAATATGCGTACCGCGCTAAAAGAAGTTTTCTCTTCAACAACAATAAAGCAACATAGTAAAAACGGCTAGACTTATTAACTGTTTTACCATTAATGGTTATATTATGTAGGGTTAAAGCTTTTATTATAAAAAAAACGTCGACTCGTCGACTGCTAACAAAATAACATCAGGATTCCTCCATTTATTGATTGATTAAATGCCGCGAAATATGCATCCAACTTACCACTACCATTTGATTCACTTCTCACTCTATTAAAAAATAAATGATTCTCATCAACTGACATTGACTGAATGAAATAAACATTCCGGTTTATCCATTTTGTACCTACTTATTATTGTAATTGTAAAAAAAAATATGATGGATGTAGCCTAACATCATAATTTTTAATTTCTTAAATACCCTAAACGGCGACCAGTCGCCGATCGCATTTTTTGGTCGCCCCACCACCTGTCGAGATAGCCTAAAGGGCGATAAGTCGCCTAATCTGGCAACACTGTTGGCTATCTCTATCTTTTAGCTACTTACTAATAAGTGCTGCCAATAAAAAAATCTCCCCGCGTCAGTGTTACCAATTCCCCGAAATTACCCGATTCTTATTGATTAATTACCCACAAATTCCCCGAAATGATATTTTATGAATAAAAACACTGTTTTATACAAAATTTGTTTATCATAATAGCTTCCGTATCAAAACTAGCTGTTGCCCGTGTGGTACCTTTTATTTTAATGTATTATATTTATATATTACTAGCTGACCCGTGCCCACTTCGTTGGGCGGTTACAACTTCACATTAAATATTGAAGTAATTAGTACTCTCGCTATTAAATAAAGACAACTATCCAAACTATTGTAATAATTACAGAGATTAACGAAGTTACGGATAAATATTTATAGATGGCGCTAGCGGACTCCCGCGACTTCGCCAGCCTCGTTCCCGTTCCCGTTCCAATTGTTTTTCCTGGATAAAAAATAGCCTATATCAATCCAAGTTAACAAAAAATATTAAAGTAAATAGTACTCTCTCTCTATTATTAAAAAAAGACAGCTATCCAGATTATTGTGATAATAATTACAGAGATTAACAAAGTTACGGATAAATATTTATAGATGGCGCTAGCGGCCTCCCACGCGTTCGCCAGCCTCGTTCCCGTTCCCGTTCCAGTTGTATTTCCGGGATAAAAATAGCCTATATCCTAATCCAAGTTAACAAAAAATATTAAAGTAATTAGTACTCTCGCTATAAAAAGACAGCTATCTAAATTATTGTAATAATTACAGAGATTAACAAAGTTACGGATAAATATTTATAGATGGCGCTAACGGCCTCCCGCGCCTTGGCCAGCCTCGTTCCAGTTCCCGTTGTTTTTCCGGGATGAAAAATAGCCTATATCCTAATCCAAGTTACTAACTATATTCATTTTAAGTTTCATCCAAATCGGTCTAGCGGTTTTTGAGTTATAAGTGGTGTAACTAACACGACTTCCTTTAATATATATAGATTATTTTAATATAATATATTACATGTTTACAATAATTTTATGTTCTATTATTAATTTTATGTTTTATTATTTATATTTCCCGACCCTAGCGACCCGCCCCGGCTTCGCACAGGTACAATACTGTAGTACATTATTTTGATCTATCTTGTAGGGTTCAGCCAGCGTTTGCAATGTAAGCGCAAAAAAATGTTTATTTACGACATCACATTAGAAACCTCTAAAATAATCAGTGTTTCTCTTCTATATTATTCCTTCATAAATATACCTTCCTCTTGAATTATTCTATCTATCTAAAAAAAACAGCATCAAAATCCGTTGCGTAGTTTTAAAGATCTAAGCATGCATAGGGACAGACAGACAGCGGGATGCGACTTGACACACTGTCACTCTATTTTTCACAATAGACATTAAACATTATTGAATAATATAAAAGAAGGTTGTAGTTTACTCAATACAATCTTCTTCAACACTTTCCCTTATTCAAACTGTTAAAAAGTCCCAGTTTTAGGCAGAGAGAAGAAAAAGTTGCCCTTGGAAGCCCTTTGGTCATGATATCAGCAACTTGATTTGCTGTCCCGATCCTTTCAACTTCGATGGCACATTCAGCAACCAACTCTCTCACGTAGAAATGCCTAATGCGAATGTGTTTTGTCCTTTTGTGGAATTCTGGATTGTGGGCAAGTCGAACCGCTGCTTCATTGTCCACAAACAATATCGGAGTCTTCACATGAGACGTTAGGTCTTGCATGACTCTTGTCAGCCAAACCAGTTCTCTGGCTCCTTCACTAGCAGCCACAAGCTCTGCTTCGGTAGTTGAGATAGCTACAGAAGCTTGTCTCTGGCACAGCCACGAAATCACTCCTCCTGAGTATCGACAGACAACTCCCGTTGTGGAGCGACCAGTTTCTCCATCACCTCCGTGATCTGCATCACTGAACCCCTCGAGCACGCCAGGTAAATGCTGTGCTTTATATTTGATAGCGTAGGAGCGAGTACCTTTGATGTAATAATCCTCTTCACTCTAAGCCAGTCATCTGTAGTGGGAGATTCTAATTTTCGTGAAACAACTCCCACGGCATAGGCTATGTCCGGACGTGTTCCGATCATGAGGTATGCTAATGCTCCAACAGCTTCTCTATATGGAAAACATTCTCCTTTATCAGGTTCTACTTTCCCTGATTGTGGTTGCTTTTCAATCGGTGTGGTTACGAGATTCGATTCGGACATCCCGAAACGCTCTAAAATCTTTTTTGCATAAGCTTGTTGACTTATTTTAATTGAGCCATCTTCTTCTCTAACTATTTGTAGACCCAGGTAATGAGACGCAGGTTTCGTGGTAATCCGTAGTCTGTTTCCTAAATCTTTCAGAAAAGAATTGGCTAAATACTCATCTGTAGCAGCTACTAATCCATCATCTACATACAATGTGATCAATATCTTCTTGCCATTGATGACCTTAATGTATAGACAACTGTCCGCCTCACACTGCTTGAAATTCATGTCTAATAGCACTTCTTCGAAACAAGAATTCCAACATCTTGGAGCTTGCTTTAAACTGTATAGACTCCGATGAAGCTTCCATACGTTTGATGTCCCATCGGAATATCCATCTGGTTGCTGAACATAATTTTCCTCTTTAAGTTTCCCATTGAGGAACGCTGTAAAAACATCGAATTGTACAAGATGTAAGTTCTCTTGTGGCAAGGCGTGCCACAGGACTGAACGTCTGGTCATAGTCCTGTCCCTTCTTTTGCTTATAGCCCTTAACGACAAGTAGAGCTTTATACTTGTCGATGGTGCCATCTGGATTTCTCTTAATACGAAGGACCCATTTGCAAGGTAGCGCCTTCCTGCCTTTCGGTAATGCACACGGTGTCCATACCTTGAGCTCTTTTAATGACTCCATTTCACTGTTCATCGCTCATCGAAAAATTCGTGGGAAACGATTCAGTCACGCAGACGTAATCATCAAACCGTTCAGGTCTCTTTATCTGACTGCGATCACGAAGTTTGTAGCGTGGTGATTCAGCGTCGTGAAATTCGTCCTCTTCTTCAAGATCACCATAATCTTGCTGTGTGACGGACTCTGATTCATGAACGTGGTCTTCCTGGACTTGTTCCAGAATTACTCCCTCAAGGCTACGTTCAGGATCGTCAATAACTGATGGTTCTAGGTCTCCCTCAGACTCAATTCTCAAAGGACCTTGACATATTTCCAGATTCGAAGCCGGCTTGTCGCTTTCTGTGATGTTGTCTATAGGTAACTGAATAACGTACTCCCTCGTATTGGATTTACTTTTATCAGTACCTGGTGGACCAACGTCATTGTTAGGAAGGGCATTTTCGTCAAAAATTACGTCTCGTGTATTTTTCTTTCCGTCGGTAATCCAGACACGGTAGCAATCTTCATCATATCCAATAAGTCGGCCTTTGATTGCTTTTTTGTCTAGCTTTTACTGTTTTTGCTTTGGTATGTGGACGTAAGCAGTACTCCCTATTATTCGCAGATGCTTAATTATGGGTTGCTTTCCATACCAAAGTTCGTAGGGAGATTTGTCGTATTTTGTAGGACCTGTTCTTTTTAATATGTAAGCGGCGGTATTGATTAGCTCAGCCCACAATTGTTGCGGCATCGTCTCATGCGCATACATCATTGTGCGTGCTGTCTCAACCAGTGTTCTGTTTTCCCGTTCACTGACACCATTTTGTTCAGGCGTATACGGGGCTACAAGTCTCTGTTGTATTCCGTGAGAATCTAATATCCGTCTAACGGACGTATTATCAAACTCACCGCCGTTATCGCTTAGTAGGCATTTTACGGTATGTCCTGCTGCTTTCGTCTGAGCTTGCATCAAGGCGAGTTTATCTTTGACCTCTGACTTGTGTCTCAGGAAGAATACCATACGATAGCCTGTAAAGTCATCTTTAAAGAAAACATAGTGTTGCAACTTCGAATAGCTTGGTTGAAACGGTCCACAAACGTCGGTATGTACGAGTTCTCCTGGCATCGTAGCTCTAGTTCTCATACCGAATTTAAGTATATGGGCTTTCCCATGTATGCAACCTTCGCATGTCTCCTTATCAAGAGGTAGATCGAGACCCAGTTCGTGTTTAACTGTCTCTTTCACGTGTCTCTTGTTCTGGTGAGCAAGCCTTTCATGATATAGCTGCATCGTTGCTGACGTCGACGTCGTCGCTCAGACTTCTGGAGGGTTCTCTAGTGGTATGTTTACTACGTCTAGTCGATATAATCCACCATTGCTGTGTCGTTTTCCAATCAGCCTTACTTCTCCGTTGACATAGACGGTGCATTCTTTTGTCGTTGATGAGAATACGCTGCTCGGAACTCTATCGTGAAGTGCCAAAACCGAGATTAAATTCTTATTTATGGCTGGAACGTACCAAACGTCGTTGAGGATTACTCGTTGTAGCTTTCCTTTAACATTTCCTTCGATCATTACTGAACCTTTGCCTTTAGCACCATTATCTACGTACCAATTCTCGGTGTCGCGATCGATTGAAAAAACTTCTGTGTCCTCAATAGACATCAGTATCATGTTAGCGGCATTAGGAGTAGGTGTTGACTGCCGGTTACTGTCCTTGGAAGGCTTGCCATCGTTAATCCACTTCTGACAGTTTCTTACGATGTCCGATGCCGTGACAGTAGTTGCATCTCAACTTCCTGTCCTTCTTTACACTCCTTTCATTAGCATGTGAGTTACTTGAATTCGCGATGAGTGCTTCTTGCTCTTGTACTTTGTTACATTTAGCTCGCTCGAACGCGCATAGATGGCTGGTTAAGCTTTCGATGGTTCTGTCGGTCTTTGGTTGTAGTAGCCAGCTGCTTCTGAATGCAAAGAAGGTGTCATCCAGCGTGTCTAGAATTTTACAAATCAACAGAAGTTCGGGTAACTCCTTGTTGCTGTCCTTCTTGAGTTCTATGTTAAGCTGTGTCCAAATATTTTTTAATTTAGACATATGGGTGGCTATGTCATCAACCGCATCCTTTTTGTAACCAAAAAAGCTCATACAAAGGTTGTAAGCATTGTCTTCATCAGTGCCATCAAAAAATCGATGTAATTCAAGCCATACGTCACGTGCTCTGGTGTACCGCATTACTTTTCCTAATGTCTCTTCCTGCATATTGGTCGTCAGCTTTTACAAAACGCTCTAAATTCGTATTGTACGCGCCCATCTCAGCATCACCAGCATCACCAGCTTTGGAGCCTGGTGGTTCAGGTCGACGAAAGGTGCCCTCGACTACATCTAGCGCTGTCGTCACAGTGCGTAGTAAGCAGGTCACTTTATACTTCCATGTATCCCAATTCGACAATTTGAAATTTTCCCGTAGCGTTTTCCATGATGGACACATAACCTGACGTAGTTTCTGCTGCAGTGGTCAGCACTACGCGGAACTGCTTTCCTTATGCAAGTTTGAGGATATATTAATAAACGGTTTTTCCAAAACAATCTTGTATATTCTTTCTTTTACACTTTTTACTCTTTGACACACTGTCACTCTATTTTTCACAATAGACATTAAACATTATTGAATAATATAAAAGAAGGTTGTAGTCTACTCAATACAATCTTCTTCAACAAGAGTAACTCTACTGATAAAAATAAAATAAAGACGACGACCTCTGTGACGCAGTGGGCCAAGGCCCGGCTGAGACGCAAAAGGTTGCGGGTTCGATTCCCGCCGCGAGACGAATGTTTGTATGATCTGTAAGTATTTGTCTCAGGTCTGGGTGTTTCTATGTATAACTAATATGTATGTATTTAAAAAAAAGTATATAAGTAGTATATCAGTCACTAGCTGACCCGGCCACGGGTTGCTGTAGCTCAGTAGTTCTAATACTAGTAGTACTACTTAGGTAGGTACATACCTACCAAAAAAATATGAAATATACATAGGTAGGTAAGTACCTACCTAAGTATATGTCATATTTTTTTAATATAAAAGTACTGAGAGAATTACATAGTCTGGATTATCTTTACGTAAGTGAGGGTCGATTGATAATATTGAATTGGATTAAAAACAAGCTAATGTATCATACTTTAATGCTGAACATGCAACTTACTTGTTTTTTTAACAGCAGCTGCACTTTTTAACAACTTTTCAATTTTTTATAAATTTGGGTAGCCACTGCGTATTTTCGCGCGAAATTGACGAATTAAACATAAACAATCGAATCGACAACCATAAGCAATGAATAATGTAGAAATGGATGCGTTCAGAATATACAAATTTTGTTCAAATGACAGTTGCCTGCCTGCTGCATTTGAGTGGTGTTGCCAATCGAAATAATGTTATAGTGTCGCTGTCGAACTATACTACCTGCCAAATCCTAACGTGTTTGTTTAGTTTAAGTGTTACCCGAAGTACAATAGTATGATGCTCATAGAAAAAAACAGTCTAGATTCCCCGAAATTACCCGATTTTGGTCATTCCCCGCGCTAGCCCCCCATTCCGCGTAAATCGGGGATTTTCCCCGCGATTGGCAGCGCTGTACTAAGTCCTATATATACCTACTAGCTTGAGCAACGCCAACGCCAACGCCAACATTAAAAGAGTATGCAATATCCTATAGCCAAGCCAACACAAACTAAAGGAACCTATGAACGCCAATAAACAACCCGCCCACAGACTACTAGGATGAAAAAGTCGGAAATTATACTATGTGGCCAAAACTAAAAAGTATAGACCGTTCACCGCAAGTGTCCCCAGCCTTGGGAATTGGCTCCATTACCTACGGTGCTACGGTACGGTAATTATCTTCAGTTAAAAGACTGGTTAGGTTGTATATGATGACACAATTTAAATTTTAAATTATTTATTGTTTTTTTTTTTCTGACAGTAATTATGGTCGAAAGGAACGATTCCAGACATATCACAAATCACTTGCATAAACGTCATCATCATCTGTCGTATCTGTGCTGCTGTAATTTCTTAGTTTAATTATGAATTTATTAGTAATATTATCCATGCAGTCATCGCGTTTATATTTTAATAAGTTATGTTAGTAAATTCTAATTACATATATATTAAAGGCATTGTGTCGGAAGCTGGTATCCCTATTTTACTAACCTGTCATGGCAGCGACGCGAGATCGCACTTGATTGGGTGGAATAGAATTAGACAACAACCGAACAACCGAGCCAATTCTCGCACATTTGCGAATGCGAATATTGCATTTATTTTGGCGCCGCTTATCCTACGCGTAATATTAAGGATACACTAGTCAGCGGCACAAACTCGTCAGTGGGCGCAGCTAAAATGCATGCTATTTCACCTAGCTTAGTATGAGAAAAGGATAGACGTGCACCAAGGATAGAGATGAGCCGTAAGGGGATAGTTTGATTATAATTTCGAGTCATATGATCAGATTAGACTGATTTCTTAATAAAACGATTGCGTAAAAATAATGAATAGACCTTTGGCTCAAGGGTTCTCATGAAAAAACTACTAAATGTATTTATTTAAAAAAAAGTTATTTGAGGTCTTGAATAAATAATCTATGCTTGTATCGGAATAATTTTTGAGTTTACGTAGGTACTCCGTTTGTTTATTTTTTATTTTATTATTTATTACCTAAACCTAAAGTTGCGCTAAAATCAGTGGTGAAAAACGATTTTTTTAAGTCTTTCAAACCCAATTATTTTTTAAATTCTGTATCGATACAAGCATAGATTATGACAAGACAAATTTATATCACTTTTAGTTTTGGTTGTTCATCATCAGACGGTGGTGTGATCACCCTTCGACGTTTGTATGGAAAGTTAATCGAATAGCTCACTCTTAACTTAAGTTAAAATTTGCCGCGTAAGCCGCGCCGTACACATCTATAAATAGAGCTTTAGTTGCCCAACCTCAATTTAATTAAGTAAAATGTTCACTTGTCTAAAATCATCGATCGATTGAGTGCTCACTCAAAATTAACAGTTTGATTAGATTCATAAAGTAAAAATATTTTATTAGTCTTACACCCTTAATCGAATATGTTGTTTCCTTAAATAATATCTATCTAGCATCTAGCAGATCATTCTAGCAGGCACGGTTCGTAAGCGTACTCAAATATTCGCACAACATTCGCAAATATTTCTGTGCCTACGTCTGCCTCGGCATTTTGGCAATCCATAAATCAATTGGCCATCTCCTGTTATAGACCTATAGGGGCTCCTAGTCATCGTCGTCGGCTAGACACATCAACAAGAATTCCCAAAGAGGATTGAGGTTGACTAATCAGTAGTTACATTATAGGTACCTATATGTAGTAGGTATACCTACCTACTTTGAGTTATTTCAAAATCCAGAAGTGTTTTTGGCTAGGCTTGTGTAATTTAAATGTACCTACCTATGTATATTTATGATTAGGTAAGTACATAGACAACAGTGGCATATTAAAACCCGGAATGCTATGATATTTGCTAATATGAGTAGGTATCTTGCATTTAACTGCAAATGTCATGCATGTCATGTAAGCAGGATTTGTACAGCTTAGGCCCATATATTGTCTGTCCATTAAACAATAACCTATACCTAACCTAATATAGTTATTTTATTACGAATGAAACGGAATAAGTACCTAACCCTCAAGTACACTCCCTCACAACCTGAAGACTGAACACTTAATCACGATTCAAACATAATTATTCATCCTATGCACACATATTTCAACCTCAAACACACAATAACACAAAGTATTATATACTACCTATATATACTTCATCTCTAACTAGTAAGTATGTCTGTAGGTATAAAAGTTCGGTTAATTGCTACATTAACTACTTTGTATTAGCTAGCAATATCTACCTGTCTTTATGATACTCATATCAATTCGCTCTTCCTTTCTATGACTATTGTTATTATTGTTAATTTTTAACTGCTTTTTGAGAGCGATACAACGCCAAGATTTCGTAAAGCGTTAATTCTAACTCCCAACTCATGGTACAACCTGCTATGTTTAACTGGTTGGTAAGTGGACGTAGGTATGTCTACCACAGGTCGCAGTCGTTAATTCTTTACTAAATATAAATCAGTATATAATAAAGATACCTACCAACTAATTTCTTGTGTAGCTAATTTGTGTTGAGAAAGACTAAGGGTTTATCTTATAATAAAGCTAATGTGTTGTTTAAATCTGTTCCCATCTCTATTAATTGACATAAAAATGACAAGGACAAAGCATAGGTAATCTAGCGCCACGCTATTCATGTGAATGTAGGACAATGGGGAGAATATTAATGCAAAAGTTTGTGTAGATGTTTATGAAGAAAGAAGAAAGAGAGAAAATGTTTTTATTTGACCCAACATCTAGGGCACTTACATAGTATTAAAAAAAACATAAGTATATACTATAATAATAAAAAAAAACGGGTTGCACTCCGGGAGTGCCGACAGAAGTGAAAACTTATTTTGGCGCGTTAGAGTTTAGTAATAAATCACTTCAAAATCAGTCATTATGGCGAATGCCAATAATGAACTGAACGAACACAGATGATGCAATATTTTTTGTTCAGAATGTAGATAATATATATCAAAGAGACTAACTCAGTAAACTTCTCCATTCAAAGGTAGACTGTAAACATGTGAATTCAGTTTTATAATCAAATGAGGCGAGCGCGGCAGCCGGCTGCGTTTCGCCCCAGACGGTAACGGTGTCACGAATCCAGAGGTTTACCTCATCTTAAAATATGCGTACCGCGCTAAAAGAAGTTTTCACTTCAAAAAATTTAAAACTAAGTACCTAGATTGTTGTGTGGGGCAAATAGCTCCCCGTCTCAGCATGATGCTGTACCGAACCAATGGAGAATCGGGGCAGCGCTGATTTTCAGACGGAGCCTTAAATGATGTGTGACGTTACGAGTACCGATCAAAACACATTGCATATACATAATAAATAATGTAATAAGTACTAAATACAAAATGAAGGTGCAATATATACAGTATATAAAAAGTTTACTTGTGTACTAAATATTCAAGTAAAGTTTAATAGTTAAGTAAAATAATAGTTGAATTTTAAATAAGTAGGTACATAAATACAAATATAGGAATGAATAAACTATAATGAAGCACGGCCCACCTCGTGCGGGACGCGATCTTAGATGCACTGTTAGACTGATCCTCCAGTAATTGCTTCCTATGCAATAACGGCTGAACTGATTTGGGTTGTAAAAAGTTGCGTTCTTCATATTATGCACCTAGTAGGTACATTACCTCACGGTTGGCGTGAGGTAATGTATCTATTGGGTTAGATATGATGCATACGCATGCGGGGGGTGCATGCAATCCCGCCCGCAATTGAAAAGGTTATTGCATCGTGTCTAACTCACTAGGAATAGTACCAAATATTTGTCCATCTATATGCCGTGAATACGCGTTAATATCATTTTATTCAGAGGGTCGCCTTAAGGTATAGTCGTATCTCAAACCTTAGGGAACTAATAACCTACCTACATTTACTTACCAGTTATAACCAGTTCGAAAGATGAACTTACCGTTTATTACTATAGAAATTGAATTAACTTGTTATTATAATTTTTTTAAGCGTTTTAGTCTGTGTCAATAAGCGGTTATTGTTTTCATAAAATCGACGTGCCGCCAAATCTCGATGTAATAGAAAACATGTGATATAAAAATACTTCATAAAAATATTTTTTTTCAAATGGGAAACTTGATTTTAAATTTGTGGGAAATAATTACCCCTTTTTCATAATCATCAAGTGGGAAATTATTTCCCATTATTCGGTATACCTAGGTTAAACATAAAAGCAGTCTAAAATTATTGAAAAACTCTTCAATAATTTTGGTACTGTTTTTATTCTTACCATGGTTTGCTTTACATTTTAAGAATACTAAAAAAACTTGATAAATTCTAACGTGCAATTCCAAAATAAAGCAATACTGTTAGGGTTACAATGGATTTAATGAGAAAAATACAAGTAGGTAATAATACTAGGAAATATCAGCCAAGTTATGGACAGCTTCTTCGAGATCCATCTTGGTAAGTTTTTTGGCTTCTTTTTTGCATTTATTTTTCAAAGTTGCTAGGGATATAAAATAATATAAAGAGAACAGAAAATGGAACTAAAGTTGTGTAAGTACTTATATTGTTCAATGAACTGACGCACATTATATATTTATTCCCCTTTTTTTTTGAAGACAAACAAGGGTATATTATTTCCCCTCAGAAATCTTTTGTTTTCAAAGTTCTTTTCCAGCTAAACGTTCAGAAAATAAGTCTAGTTTACTTTTATAAAGTGTACCTACTCGCTTACCAGATTATTTTTGACAAACTTTCAAAGACTGATCAAAGCGAGTATTTTTCGAAAAAAATCACAACTTGTGACTTTAAGTTTCTCGTTTCTCGACGACGTCAGGATATCAACTTCTTGACAAATGTTGCCATTAATTAGTATAAATATATCCAAGATTATTTATGGATGTTTTAAGGACGTGATTACATTTTTGACACTCTCAAATTTAGCTTTCTGCGCCAGCACACTACAGCAAAGTGCCAACGCACACATTGAAGCCGCCTTACGCTCGATTTTATACATTAACTAACAAATCTTGATACTTGAAGGTTAGGTAGGTAAAGAAATTAAATACGTTTTTATATTTTTTTTATTACTAATTATTATTGTGTGGCGTGTTTATTGTGTATTGTTTAATAAAACAATGTGTATTGTTTTATTAAACAATACACAATAAACACGCCACACAGCTCAGTTGCTAGTAACTCTGCCTTCTGCGCTGTAGGTTGTGGGTTCGATTCCCACCCAGGGCAAACATTTGTGCAATACCTAACATAGATGTTTGTTTTGTTTGGATGTTATATGTATCATAAGTATATATTTACAAAATAAAAGTATATAAGTATTTTATCCGTAATCTAGTTCCCATAATCCAAGCTCTGGCTTAGTTTGCGGGTAGATGGCACTTTATGAAATTAATGTCCTGTAATATTTATTTATTTATTAATAAACCAAACTTCAGGGTTATGTAGTATATATATATATATATATATTATTATAATTTACATAAGGTAATGTTTTTATGCATTTTTTTTTCTGTTAAGATGTTTGTGCTTGTGTGTTAGCTATGATTTCGAAGATCCATAGACCTCGAATAACGAGGGTCAGCAAGTTCAGGAAGTAAACAGTTATTGTAGAATTTTACTAAATGCCCCTCCATGTTTTCCTTCCAGAACTGGTCGTCTCTTTTTTACGAATTCATATTTTATTTTGCCGTCACTAGTCCAAACAGCAAATACACACATATTTTG
The DNA here is from genome assembly GCA_948098915.1 of Lampropteryx suffumata. Lineage (NCBI taxonomy): Eukaryota > Metazoa > Arthropoda > Insecta > Lepidoptera > Geometridae > Lampropteryx > Lampropteryx suffumata. The sequence continues at coordinate 24,042,657 of OX402544.1, forward strand.
ATCAGTTACTCTTAATTGGCCCTGAACCTGGTAGTACCACTTGCTTTTTTTATTCTCTGTGTAAACATCAGATTTGTACAACCAAAAGTAAAGTTTCTTTTGTTTGATTGCTTCTTCAGGCTCTCAATTGTAAGCGGATGATGGACACTTCACTTCTACAATACCATGTGTGCATTTGCCGTCTGGAGTAGCTTCCAGATATGGAAATTCTTTGTCAATGTGCAATCCACACTCTAGAATATTAAAAGTTTAACGTCTTTTCTAAATCCCGAAGCGCTATATTCTCGTTATTCTTGCCGTGTTTTATGGAAGGCACATTACTTAAGTCTTTTCCATAAAGAATTTGATTAATTAGGGGAGCACAGTTAGTGCCTGCACGCCGCTTGCAGATTGTGGCAAACCAGGAAGCGGTTAATAGTTTTCTTCTGGTTTCTAGCCAGAGCGGGCTAGCACTTTGCAATACTGTGCTCCTCTCAATGCTATTCTTCTCCTCAGTAGACCGTTCTAACGTTTTGAAAAAACGATTTTTCGCTGTAGCATATTCATTGATATCCATGTCAGGTTTCTGGCATATTTCACCATAGTGAGCATCATTCGTGGTTACAGATTTAATCACTTTCTTCTTTTTAATATTTCACCTTTTAAAGTTTTTTTCTTTACGTCTTTTTTCTAGCTGATATATTTATGGATTAGCATCAGTACCAAAGATGAATTTGTTTGTTGTCATACGATTGTAAAGTACCAGTATTGAAAGATATAACAGCTGCTGCGCATCGACCGCTATAAGAGCCTTTTGATGCATAGTTCACTCTTTTGCCTCCCACATATTTTGCAACTCTTGCATTAAAACTTTCAACCAAGTTGTTAGTTACATTATACGCAAAACTGTAGGAATGCAAGGAAAGTCTATGGGCCAAATCTATTATTTTTTGGAAAATTCCATAAGCTTGCAATTCTTGGACAAAATTATCATTGTTAGATTTTTTAGGCTATCGGTGCAGAAATATGATGGACAGTTGCTGTGGTCACCAAATATATGATATGGCCCATTTTGTATGTCTTTTTTTATATTTTCAAATTTTTCCGTGAAAGGGATTTTTTGATTGGTCCAGTGTTTTATACAGGAGTCAACTCCCCAACGTAACCGCAAATATTTTTCTTTTACAAGTTTTCTCGCTCGGATGTGGTATACTGTGTTGGTTGAAAGTCCTAGGAGAGCTTTGCAATAATTCCGCAGCAGGTGGTTCTTGCATTCTACTTTACCGACTGTTATTTCTGGATAAGGTCGAGCATTCCTAATGCAAGCGTATGTACTGGCGTCCCCATCAGCAATCAAATGAGAATAAATAAGTCCATGATCAGGCAAGGAAAGTTTAAAACCTACGGTTATTATAGCAGCTTCCATCGCAGTCGAAGGACCACTAAAGTTCTTGAAGCATGTATGATCTGGTGGCTTAATTCCTTTGTTCGTTGATCGGAAGCATATGGCACAGTATTTGTTTTTCACGCCACAGTAAAGAACTTGTTTACTGTGCTGGCCAACAATTGCCGCAGCGCCAGAAGAAGCATTATAGTTTGTACCGTATGAACGTTTACTCCAACATGTGTCTGCTATTACTGCTATCATCGGCGTTCCTTGGGATGAAACATTTCCAATACGTTTCGCTTCTTCAATCTCTTCTTTCCCTGCCTCAGCCATACAATGTTTCGCTGTTTTTTCCCACCATTGGCAAATTTGATTGTGCGTTGTTTCATACAGAGGTATTTGTGGGATGTCAGCATGGGCAAGAACAGTATTAAGCTGGGTGTATCCTGCACCAGTAGATATAATTCCTGCTACAACTTCCTCATTTATATCCATTCTACTCTGGACTTTGCGCACCGTTTCAACCTGAAACTTTTCACCACACATTTTTCAATGAAGTTTAAATTTAGAATGAAGGCCAGATCTTTTTTCATCAAGTATGGTAAGATACTTCACGCTGCAATCAAAAAGAGAAGTGTGGCTACCTATATGGATTAGCTGCTCAAATAGGTAATTCATTTCAATGATTCTTCTCCCTCTCGGTCTATATTCTTTTTCTGCACATTGCTGATCCTGAAGTAAAAAAAGACAATATAAGTATAATAAAACAAAATTACTAATAATAATTGTAAAAAAGATTTACGATTGAAATTTCATGCCGCTTATCGTCTACGGAAACTTCTTGGCTGCTTTCTCTGTTCACAAAAATTCATTCATTAGATTAAATGACCTAATTCATAATAATTCCTGATGGAAAAAAAATGATAATTTCTTGGAATAAAGAATACTAATAAAACTGCATTAGTTTTATTTCTTCCTTTTGAAAGTTTTCTGGTTTTATGTCCAAATTTCCGAATTCGTGGCATCTATGATAAAAACAAAACATTATTTTCCATTACTACCCTTTGTAATCACCACACTCGCATTAGTATTGATTTTCCATTAAAAAAAGTGATAACCGCCATCTTGGATTCCAAAATGAATATCATATTCGACATAAGCACCCTCAAAATCCACGATAGTAATATGCATACTGATTTTCCATAAAATAAGTGATAACCGCCATCTTGGATTCCAAACTGAATATTATATCCGTAATCAGCACCCTCAAAACCCCGATGGTAATATGCATATTGATTTTCCATAAAAAAATAATATCCGCCAACTTGAATTCCAAAATGAATATCATATTCGTAATCAGCACCCTCATAAACCCTGATAGTAATATGCATATTGATTTCCCATAAAAAAGTAATATCCGCCATCTTGAAATCCAAAATGACTATCATATTCGTAATCAGCACCCTCAAAAACCCTGATAGTAATATGCCTATTGATTTTCCATAAAAGAGTAATATCCGCCATTTTGAATTCCAAAATGCATATCATATTCATAATCAGCACCCTCAAAAACCCCGATTTTAATATGCATATCGATTTTCCATAAAAAAGTGCTATGTAGTTATCACTTTTTTATAGAACACTGCTTTTCCAAATCAAAGCAAAGTATATGCACTTATAGTAGGTAGGTAGCACATACTTACTTTTATTTCGGTCCAAAAAAGTATCAACTTTATCCAGCCACAGTACACAACATGCACAGTCCTAATTTAGAACTTTGTCGCTCTAACTATTTGCAAAAATGCGATACACCCGTGCTTCCATGAGCGCGTCTGAGCGCGGAATGGCGAACAAACAAAATGTTACAGAGTAGGTAGCAAACTAGCAATGCGCTCTGTTTGAAAAATGTTTGGAGAAATTATAGTGCGTTTTTTATTGTCTATTCTTTCTCATAAATTAAAAAGTAATTTATTTGGGTACAAAAAAATAAGCAAGACGGATAGAAGACTGTATAGGCCACACTTTGTTATTATTTTCATGTAAAAATATGCAGCAGATTTAGCTATTTATTTACCTATCCAGACACCATTTTTCGATATATTTAGCGTTTCTTGCAATGGTAAAAACATATTTATGTGAAAATGTTGTATATGACTGCCCAGTTTTTATTCACTATTTTTAGAAATGAATATATTATCTTTAGTTTTATACCATGTTATCTCTACAGTTGTGATTCCTGGTTCATTAAATGGTACCCAAAAACCATTGATATTTGTTAATACGTCCTTAAGTTAAACTAATAGATGCAAAATTGGTATAGCTATTGAATGATTTAAAAAACCTAAAAGAGCGTATCTCAGAGACGGCGCCTTTCAGGTTAGCAGGGCAGTGTGGGTACCTTATTCTTTTTTTCGTTTTTGCAAGCAAACAATATGCATATTTAACAATATCGTTATTTTGCATATTTTTAAACAAACTTCGTTATACATCTATCTACCTACTGGTCTAGTTATTATTAAAAATCTCGTTTCGTAATTTGGATTTACATAAATTAAACACACTTTAGAATTTTTAACTCGTTTACTATCTTTTACTTAGAAGTCAACAGTTAACGCCACCTAGTTTACTGTTTGAGCTTAAAGATACAAGTTCCAGTGTTGTTGTTAAGGCGTATGCGTGTCCAGTATATGCATCAGTACTCCAAGGGGTTCGAACTCTTCGCGTGGAGAGGTGCCACCAGCTGACACAACCTGATTAATAAATAAATACATATAAGTGGACAGATAACATAGCACCATCTAGCCCCAAAGTACGTATAGCTTGTACTATGGAATCTAAGTTACTAATAGACAAGCAACATACCTGAAAATACTTATGATACTTTATACGATAATAAACTATTTTTATTTTCCTAAAATTTACAAATAGTGTAAGTGAAGTACCAGTATGTAGTATTCAATGTTTTCTTATAAGTGTTTTAAATACTAATGAACTTACAGCTGAGGTACCGTGTTTTTCGGGGGTTTTATAAATTTATAAAGAATCGAAGCTGAAATCATTTTCTCTCACTCGCTTAATAGTATCTGCCACACCGTGTGCATACATTTTCTTTGTGAAATCTATACTGAGCGATTTAAGTAACCAATCAGGACCGAGTCTAGGAGTAAAAGCAATTATGCGAGCTTGAGGTGAGGAGGACATGACTAAAAGCTTCATTTTAGATTTCGTTTCTATAATTAAATAGGTTAATAAGCCTGCTTACTTACCCGCTTTGAACTGTGGTATCCCAGGTATGCTCAGTGGCTGGCGTGTGTCGAAGGTTATTCAAGCCAGGGTAGAGATACGTGTTTGTATGTCATCCGTCACAGAACTGCAGCCGCAGTCACCACCAACTGCTTCGTCCGGTAGCAACGCCACCCAGCACCTGTGCATGTTCGTGGGATAAAACGAGAAACAAAGTAAATCCATTGAGGTTACCTCTCAGTTGTCGTGCGTTCATAATACATTTTCCTTCTTTACAAGCAAGAGCACTTAAGTTGGTAATGGCACAAATGAAAAATTTTAGACTAATTTGTTACATTTGTACTGAAAAATGGGAACCATCAAACTTAATCATCTGTTTATGACCACTTCTTTTATAGCTACCAACTTAAACAATTTGGTTTTTTAACTACGTAAGTGAAGCACAAATGCACGAAAAGATGAGTATCTGTATGTATGTATGTATGTACGTATGTATGTCTGTATGTATGTTACTTTTCCACGTGTAAACGGTTGAACGAATCATGATGAAATTTAGTAAGAGCATATCATTGTATCTTGGAAAAGGAGGCTAGTATTTATGTAAGTGCCACGTGTGCAAAATCGATGACAAAAACTAGTATAAGTATAAAGTGCTTGTCGAAATCGGAAATGCCGCAATAGCTCACGAAAACAAATGCCAAAGCTAACAATACTGCAAAAGAAAAATCTACCTACTAGCCGGATATATCAAGCAAAACAAAGTGATAAAACAATGATATTGTAAAACAACCTTCGACGGCAAAGAGCCAGTAGCGCTTCGCTTCTTACTGAAATAACGAATAGGAGTTTCTACGGAAAAAATAGATAAATTGATTCTGATTCTCCGAATTGATGATATAATAAAAAATATTTAATAAAACAGAAAATGATTTATATCTTGATTTAATACCATTCACTAGTAAAAACAAATTAGGTGCATGCATGTAAGTCATGCATATGTAGGTAAATTTAAATACCTGTAGGTAATTTTGGACAGGTATCCATTTTGTTACGGTGCAGCGGCGATACAAGGAAAAAAATCAAATATCGCCCGAATACTGAAACGCCTCGCTACTTACTCTTCTTCATTAATGGCATATCATAATAATGACAATTTTGCCAGTGTCAAGTTTTTATATTGTTTATAGTATGTCACAAAATTGTATCTTGTCGTTATTTTATATAAAACCAGCGACCCGCCCCGGCTTCGCCAGGGTGCATGCCGATGCTAAATATACTACAGAATGTCTTTATATATAACGTTATCAAAGAGAGAGACATATACCATCGCGGACTTTTTTGTAGACATTTTTAAGGTGTACAATACTGTAGTACATTATTTTGATCTATCTTGTAGGGTTCAGCCAACATAAGCAATGTAAGCGCAAAAAAATGTGTTTATTTACGACATCACATTAGAAACCTCTAAAATTATCAGTGTTTCTCTACGATATTATCCATGTATCATACATATAAACCTTCCTCTTGAATCACTATCTATTTAAAAACACGCATCGAAATCCGTTAGAAATGCGTAGTTTTAAAGATCTACGCAAACAACGGGACAGACAGGCAGCGGAAAGCGACTTTGTTTTATACTATGTAATGATGGTGCAAACACTTTGGCCGAATCACAAAGAAACACATAGCTTTTATTCCCATTATTCACACACGAGTTATTATATAAACCGGAAATAACTTGAGAAAAATGTTAGCTTAGCGAGACGACCAAAAATAATGCCCCTACTTATTCGTAGATGACGAGTCACTTTCAGACATTTTCATAAAATTTTGAAGGAAAAACGGGGTCTGAAATGTTAGTTAACATTATGACTTAGTACAGTTAATCAATTAGTTGGTCTCAAAAGCCTAATCAGCGTTTCAGTATTCGTGCATAGGACATCTATAAAAATGATTGCTTATGTATTAGGTAAATGAACTTTATTTTTAATACACATATTAATTATAGTTACATTCACGATACGACTACTTATAAAAAAAGACCAGAAAAAATCCTGTTAAATCTTACACTAGGGCTGGTCTGTTAGTTACCCTTTTCAATTTATTTTATAAATTGAAACCGATAATTCATTTTACAATTTTGATTAGGCAAGATTAACCCAACAAAGAAGTTACATTTAAATTAGTTTGATTTGAGATCCAGAGACGTGCTCGTGACTAGTATCAGATATGATATGATATGCGAACAGCGCAAAATGCAAGATTTTTTTTTTGATTAAGTCGTTCGGAATTGGCCAGTTTTGAATTTAGCCAATGTAACTTCAATGTAGGGTTTATTAGATAGGCAAGCGAATCAACTTAATAAATACACATTGGTTAAAGCACTTCTGAAATGTCTCCCGTTTAAAAATAAATCTTTGATTTCGACTAAATTAAGGTAAACACGCTGTCCTACAACGCTAAATCAGCTTAATGATTTTTAATAATGTATTTCAATAATATTGTAAATACATGCATAATTAAATATTCACACCACTTCAGTTTATCGCATAGCAAATGAAAAAAAACATATATATATAAAGCTCACACGACTTTAGACGCTATCCCTAGGATTGGTAGATACCTCTGCTAGTTATATCTCGGGAAGTAGAACTCCGCTGCTCTACATTACATAAAGTAAATTACAATCCTATCCATATATCACGATGCTATGATGCCAGTTATCAATACGACATTAGCTCAGTCCCTTTAATTTCATTAAAATTAATAAAGCCAATAAAAATTATATTATTACAAATTTTGATTTAACAGTACAAAAGCTGTGAAAGAAACCGCTAAGTTTTGATAATTCTATGTACCTATATTATATGGACGTTCGTGAAGTCCTTTGTAAAGTTCATCGCACACTAGATGCGCCAACATATATAAGAAGATGACTGATTACCATGAAATTTAAACAAATCTCTATACTAGTAAATAGTTTGTTAAACAGAGAAACAATATCAAGTTCTTTATCCGAGCAAGTGAAATATAAACCGGATAGAATTTGGAGAAAGAAACTTATTTGAAACATAATGTGCGTATTTGCCTCTTTCTCGCACCAAATGTACCTACAGCTTAATATATATTACATCGAGGGTTTAATGTAAAATTACGGAGAAGTTGCGCATTTTAAGTCAACTCTAATTCACAATATCAAATACAGAATATCGTGGACGTAGAGTCAAATGTACACGTAAATACTATCTACGATAAATAGTTTGGGTAATTTTTCACCACACTGACAATTCGTTACATGCAACGCTTCTTTATTGAAACATCGAATGGAATATAAGTTAAACTACTTCACCGTTTTCTACAGCTTTATGACAACGTTTTCGCAAAGAATGCACTCGTGTGCTGGTGGATAATTAGCATTCTACCAAAAAGACCTCATCTTCTCTTCAAGCAATTTCGAAAAGTTGCTAAAGTTAACAGAAATACGTTGCCACACGGTTGTGATGGTTTTTATAATAATAAGTATAGCCTAAACAAATATTTGAAAACTAAACTAGTTATCCTAAAATAAATAGTTACTACTACTTAATTGTAATCTACTGAAAAGTTGAAAACCCCTAATTAAACCTGATACAAGAAGAAGCCTCGCAAAAACCTGAAGTGCTCAAAAACGGCCAACCTTCATTAGATTTTTTAGGACACTAGAAGTCCGTTCTGACCCAGTTCTGCCATCTGTCGCAACACACGTTTAAAAGTTCCCACACGAACTTTTACAAACCCACGCAACAGGTATAAAAAAATATAATTTTTCGTATTAAGGAGAGTATCTAATAATATTTACGCTGTGTTAAGTTAAAATTTTCAAGAATATGATGATTGATATATTAATCAGTCAGACAAACTTCTTTTTTTATAATAATAGAAAGATTAGATACGAAAAAAGATGGTACATGCAACGTGTATATACCTACTGTTAATGTAATAGATGATATTAAACAGTGACCTCCATAAACAATAACCATAATATAGCCGCGTGCGTGTGTGGAGAGGCTTACTGCTCACGCATGCGCATTATAGGAGCTTCTACCAGCCGGAACCTCCTGAACTTGTTCCTATGAGGACCTCGCATAGTGTGCCTCGCAGTTGACGCCCTCAACAGCTTAATAGTCGTATTGGCGATTTGGAAGGAGTTCGAAGTCTCCTGTACGAGCAGGTCACGGCTGACATTTCCGTTGCTGGGTCCGGAGAGTTGCATGTCCCCAGGATGCAGAATCGCGCTGGCGCTTACGCTGACTCTCCCCGGTTCAGCGACCGCTCCCTGTAACATTATCTGTTTCATGATGTAAAGTGGTTGATCATCGTCGCTTCACCGCTATTCATAACCATTGTACCTGGATACGGTTTCAAGAAGGTTTACATATTACCTGAACGCATTATATTTACATAAATACATAACATAATATCATGCTTAATTTTGTCTCTGAAATTGAGCCTTAGGCCAATCACATGAGCAATAACTGCCCCCAGAATAACGCTTCATGTGATTGTACTTACTTCAGTATTTACTTACTTTAAATCTTCCATAAAGGCCACTAACCTAGAATTAAGTTAAATTAAAGGATTCACTGAAGTTGGCTACCATCAGGGAGCTCTGGGGAACTGATGAGTAACAAAAAAAGTAAGCGAAATGCTGCAACAACAAAAAATAAATTGACCATGGAGCAAGTTTTAGTCGCTCTTACGATTATTTCGTAAATAACTGTGTTATTGACGACCTTACTTGTAAACGCCTCTCAGCTTGAACTCCGTTTAATATTTGACCTGTCACTATTTGTCACTATTTTACAAAAATAAATAATAAAAAATATTGGTGGACAATTGCACACAGCACCATCTAGCCCCAAACTAAGCATAGCTTGTTTTATGGTGACCAGATGACTGATAGTAATACTTATATATTATTAAATACATACTTATGATACTTTATAACACCCAGACATAGAACAAACACATGTGGTCATCACAATTTTAAATAGAGATTAACTTTTGACAGAAGTTGAGAGAAGGTTTCTTAGTAGAGGTTTGTGTGTACACCGATGACGTACAAACAAAAAAACAATAAAAAAGGAATGTGAGAATCTACTAGGTAATTATCCCCAGGCATGGTAGAAAGCCTAACCTTACTTTTGTCTTAGTACAGTACAATTTGTCTTAGATGCACTGGGCGTCCTGTATAACAAAAGCTCGGGACGAGTCACTTTAGTTGAGCATCATTAAATTATATTTATTATGGAAAATATGTGTCTTTTTGCCGCTATTCAAAGTAGCGGACACAAATTATAAAAAATATATATTAGGTAAAGATACCTATGAAATTGCCGTTTAGTATGGAATAAGTGAAAGTACTTATTTTTTTAAACTTTTTTATTTCTGTTATTCAAAGTAAGCACCCATGCAATCGACGCATCTTTGCCCACGCATTGGCAGTTTATTGATGCCCTTCTTGTAAAAATCAGCTGGACGGGAGGCAACAAACTCTTCAAAGGCATTTTGTACTGCCTCTCGGGAATTGAATTTTTTACCCACTAAAAAGTTGCCTAATTTTGGAAAAAGTAATAGTCGGTAGGTGCAAGGTCTGGTGAGTATGGCGGATGAGGCGGATGAGAGCTTCCAACCCCAGCTCTTGCAGCTTGGAGACTGTCTGTTGTGCAGTATGGGGTCGCGCGTTGTCGTGAAGGAGCAGTGGGGACGACCGATTGACCAAAGCTGGTTGCCGATGTGCAAGCTTCTCCATCATTGTCTCCAGTTCTTCACAGTACTCATGCCGTTTTGTAAAAAGCTGTGGTGAATCACACCTGCACTAGACCACCAAACAGTGACCATTACCTTTTTAGGGGTAATTTTTGGTTTAGGGCATTGCTTTGGTGCTGAACCAGGATCTAACCAACTTGCTGAGCGCTTTCGATTGTCGAACAGAATCCATTTTTCATCGCACGTAACAATTCGGTTCAAAATTCCTTCATTTCTTTGCCTATTGAGCAGCGCGAGGCAGGTCTCGACGCGAACGTTGCGCTGGCGATCGTTAAGTTCGTGGGGCACCCATCTATCAAGTTTTTTTACCTTGCCTATTTGTCGCAAATGGATCAAAATTGTTTTGATGCTATTATCAAAAGCTGCTGCTAGCTCAGCTGTAGATTGAGTTTCGTCAGCTTCCACAATCGCCTTTAATTCATCATTGTTGACCAAAGTCTCCGGACGAACCACGAGCTTCATTTTTCAAGTCAACATTTCCAGAACGGAACCGGGAAAACCAATAACGGGTTGTGCGTTCGTTTGTAGAGTTCTCTCCGTAAACGTTTTTGATGTTACGTGCTGTTTGTGTCGCGTTGGTGCCACGACGGAACTCATATTCCATAATTACACGAATTTTAAAAGTATCCATTATGACGAACAATGTTCAAATGTAATGAAAATACAACGCTAATCAATAAACAAAAGACTGAGTTTGTAAAAAGAATGTCATGTTTTTAAAACAAAATTCATTTGAATTTAGAATACAAAGCCATTCCAAACTTTTTTTCTATTTGAAATGACCAGTACTGAAGAACGGCAATTTCATAGGTACCTATTATATATGTTATGAATTTTATATATTTTTCCTCTAACTTTATCGTTTCAAATTGCTATAATTATGTAGTTAATATATGTTTTGATTACATTCGTTAACGTTTAGTATAGTTATACATAAATCAAAATAATGCTTCACTTTGATAATAGGCGGCACTCTATTCTTTTTCCTTTAGAAGTTCTATAGCGCGCACATTACAGACTTTTGGCGAACGAGGGCTGAGGCGAAAAAAGTGACAGATTTCGACCGAAAACAAACTACTAATTTAAATGAAGTAACCAAGCAAATATGACCACGCATAGTAAAGGCGAAATCGGAAAGAATTCCGGAAAAGGATAAGAATGACTAGTGTCCCAAACCAATGGAGCTTCATAATTTTTTTAAAGGTTTACAAAATGTTACTCCAATCTAGTTACGCCTTAGTAACCGTTATAACTTACTATATAATTGGAGCATATATGTTCAATTTAAATTTTATTTAGGTACTCTCAAACAGCGGTTAAATCGGGGTAACTTGACTCGTGTAAAAATTTACGACATCGCTTAATATTTTTCAAACAAATAATGGTCTTGAGAAACTGTTCAAGGAACCTTAAACCTTTAAAATACCTTTCTAATGATATATGTCACAGGATGGAATATTTAAATAAAAAAAAAACACTGTACATGTAGGGGAGGTACAAAACAATATTTTTTTATGATTATGTCTCATAATTTTGTAAAGGCTACTAATAAGTATTATAATGTTACTATAGGCTAAAATCTGCGGAGAGACAGACAGACGGAGGGAAATTATATGAGTTATTTGTTTGATTTGGAAACCCTGCAAAGAAACAATGATAATTGCTTTTTCTTCTTCTTCTTTTGGTTATGGCGTCTGTGGTTACTTTCCACAATTTTGCCAATGTCGATGTCGACAGGATTTAGTTATGAAAGGTTTGAGGTCTGAGTAAATTGAAAGTAGGTCAGTATATCGACGGGAGACTCAAAAATGTTTTATCAAGGTGATTGTTTCAATAAGTCTGAAACATTAAGGACATCACAACAAGCAAAGACAACACATTTTTTTCAACAAATATGATTAGTATGTTTAGTAATAGCTAAATAGTGATATATATTAGTTTACAACTTTATTTTATTAATGTTAATAAATTTACATAGTAGGGATATAAACGGGGTAAACACAAGGGACTATGATGATTGCAAATGTTCTTGTTCTTATTTCTATATTGACAACTGTCTGGTTAAAGCTTTTGTTCGTTCGTTTCGTTCGTCGTTCGTTCATTCGTTCGTTCAGTCGTTCGTCATTTGTCTTTTGTCTAAGATTACTCAATAGAACAATTATATATTAATACATGAAGCAAAAACTTCGCACTCCTTTTTACAAAAATTGCGCGGATAGAGAAGTGCAGAATGCTATTTTTTTACAATAAAAAAATACATACATTGTTAATTAATTATGGTAGAATTTCGTCGGCGACCACTAGTAACAAATAATTTGCAAGTATTTGTCTCAGAACTCATTTTTGTATGTAATCATAATTAGTCATGTAGTTATCATAACACAAGCTCTGCTTACTTTAGGGCTAGATGCTGTGTAAAATGTCCGACATTATTTATGTACTACTTTCATTTATTTAATTTCTTCTTCTTTGTTTCTGACATGTGTCATAATAATGTAAATTTTGTAGTCCAGTCAAATTATGGCTAAAAACGGGTTAAATAAACATGAGCGAACACAGTTTGGGGATTTTGAGGATCGATAGGGGGGTGTATTCTGAGCATAAATTCCAATTTGAGGGGTTGTACTGAGTAATATTAATGTTATAAAAAAAAGTTTCAGATAAAAAAGTTAGTAAATTTTGTTTGGAAGAGAAAAGGTCTCCACAATTTTTCGCCTAACACTAACCATTCTCGAGATATCGAATTAAACGCGTTTCCATCGAAATGACCTTGAGCTGACCTCAGTACAACCCCTCAAATTGGAATTTATGCTCAGAATAAACCCCCCTATCGATCCTCAAAATCCCCAAACTGTGTTCGCTCATGTTTCTTTATTTCGTAATTTGACTGGACTATTGCCAGTGTTGTGTTTATATTGTTTATAGTATGTCACAAAGTCGTATCTAGTCGTTCGTCATGTTATTTTATACTTATATATAAAATAACTACGGATCATTTTTGCTCGAATCACAATGACACAAAGCTTTTATTCCAATTATTCACACTCGAGACAATAACTCTAGCTCTATTTGAATAAACCAAAATTTCTAGTAAAACCGGAAATAACTCGGGAAAAATAATTAATATAAGAACGCAATGTTTTCTTCGCAAGATGACCAGTAATAATAAGTTATTTAAGAAGTTACTTCACAAAATGACAAAAATAGAAATCCGCACATATGTAATTTTTTGTTATGTTATGCTAGCTGAAAGTTGACAGCGCAGTCTGTCAAAACTGAGCTTCGAACTCCACGTCCTGTATTCTTTAGTGCTAAATAATTTGATTATATTTTATTACTACATTTAGTTAAATTACTTGCAAATGTTGTTCATTTATTTCATTGTTTAATACATCAATAAAGCGAAAGTAATTTCGTTCTAACCGGTAAGAGTAATCTGGCCAGGGGTGTGCCATGACACCACTGTCATTTAGGTCCTTGATACAGACTATGAAATGTTACTACTGACTTATGAAACTCAAACTATCCTTGATCGCAACCAGATATCGGCTTATTATATCCAGATGCGTGATTATTGGGACCCGACAGTAGTTCCCGCATAAAGAGATGATTTTGTGGAGTCTGTCAGTACGAAAAATCTTTGAAATTATTGAACCAATTCTAATAATAATTAATTAATAAATCTACATCAATCTACACAAATGATTTCACTGATCAATAGCCAGATTATCCATGAGTATAATATATGTTATGATTTAATTGAACAGTAAGTAATTCAAACGGATGAAATAGCATGACAGGCAGTTAGTTTGAAATAGAACAGTGTCAAACTCACAGCGGTAGTGGAGGGAGGCATCTGAGTGGCGACTGGTTTCTTGGTAGTAGCTGGCAAGGGTGAGACAATTGCCACAGGAGCCGGGCCCCTAATGACCGGCGCCGAATCATTGCTCGGGAACTCTACGTGCTGAGGCGGTTCGTCGATGATCAGGGTTCCGGTAGCAGGGCAACGGCGCATCTGAGGCAGTATTGTCTATGGTTAAACGTTACGGAATTAGTGGGAAAACATATTTCATATTAGTTATATATATAATATATACACACATATTTTTCGATAAGACCAAATGCAAATTCAAATTCAATGCAATAAAATATAACGTATTATAAATAAATGAATTTATTATAATAGTGATAACACTTGAATGCATACATGAAGATGAATTACTAAAGTTAATTTGTATGAATATGAAAATGAGCCCAAAAACCCATATAAAATGTAAAAATGTTATTACGTGAAACCGATGGTTGGAACCTAATAAAATTGATTCAGCAGACTTATTGTGATTTGCTTTGTGTGCTTTGTGCTTTTAAATAGTGATTCTAGGTAAACAGTCCATTCATGTCTGTTGTATAATTTTATTGTTTTTTTTTAAATCGTGCTTTAATTCAATTGCAATTATGATTTAATCACTAAACACTAGAGTCATATCAAAAAGGAAGACAAAAAATAAACTATTAATAATTCAAATAATTATAAAGAGCAAAATGGGGGCAAATATAAAAGATGCAATGTTGAAAAGATTTATAGGAAATGTCAGGACCAAGAATCCGGTGTCGACTCACACAGAACCGGAGAGGGTGGAAGTTTTTGCAGATGATATGTCTCATGGCAAACAGATTTCTTATACTAATAAGGAATAAACTAATTTTTATTTTAATTGATTAGCAATAAATGCTGTGATATATCGCAATGTCACACTGAGCTACAATAACTAAATATTTGCTTCAACTCTGCTCAGCATTCGTAACAAAATTAGCAAGGATCATAATGAAAAAGGGTTAGGAATTCCTTGCCAGATTAGACTTGGACTGGGTAGAAGGTATACTCTTAGGAATACATCCTTTAACATGGTCACAATATTAGATAAAATTCATCACCACTGCAACTATTGCTAATCTAGTTTTTCCTATCTCAGTTTTATTCTTTATATATATTATACGTGAAAACCTATAATTGTCTGTCTTACTTTAAACTAGTGTTGTAATCTGTTAGAGAGGCTGTTGGTATTCCAATAAACAAATGAAAAAATATGAATACTCGCTAGTCTGTATCTAGAAGCTTCTACATAAAAAGCTACCAGGTTACCTCTAACAAGCTTTTGGCGTTGGTATGTATTTTTATTTTATAATGCTTCAAGAGATGTGTTATATTGTTTACATAAAGGCTGGATGACATCTCGTCGTTTATTAAGTTTTGGGTCATAAATCCCACGATCCTTCATACGCGCAAGGACCTTGTCCAGGAGCTTGAAGCACAACAGCGCAGTATCGAGGGGACTCTGTGAAAGAAGTGTTGACAATGTCACCAGCAATAGATTTTACACTACCGGAAAATGTTGTAACTGCAACCTATGTTAACATTCAAAAACAAGCTTGACAACTGTCTCCGAAGTAATAAATCAGTGCTTAAAATAAGTGAACCAAATATAATTTTAAACAAAGTGAATACTGTGATGTGGACACATCAGCGGAAGCTCCTCGTCTATGATCATATAAATAAATATTTAGGGAAACCAACCGTTTTTAATCTTACAAACTAGTCATAATTAGAGACAATTTATAGGATTTCACGTAAACAAACCGTTAAAAACTAAATAACCGAGAACTAGTTAATTATAACGAAATGATAAAGTAACTATTAACATTAACGCCACAGAACTCTCTGTTATACGAAGTGTAATAAGCGTCAAATAAAATGATAGTTTCATTAAAAAAACCCACTTGCAGCTCCTGCGTCTCTGGTGGAGCTTGGAACTCTTGGGTGAAAAGCGGCGCCTGCATATTAGGCGTCTCCGGCGTCCCATTAACGACCTGCGTATCCAGCAGGTTCTGCATCTCCGACGTCCCAACAACCTGCGTATCCAGGAGGTCTCGTGTCTCCTGCGACCCGTTAATCATCTGCGTATCTTGTTGGTTCTGAGTCTCCGACATCCCATGAACAACCTGTGGATCTATCAGGTTCAGCATCTCTTGCGTCCCATAAATTATCTGCGTGACCTCAATCATTTGTGCCGGGGCCTGCTCTACGGCAATCTGTATTAAAGAACAAGTTTGGTAGAAGTCTCGCTAATTTTTTTGTCTAGAGTTACAACGCCCAGGCTTACGTAAATCAAATAATTTGATATTGTTATAAGGTAATTGGGATTGACCTTAGAAGCCCCCTGGTACCTTTCATTCAGCAAGGAAACTCGTTATTTAATTTGTTAGTGTTTTACGTTACATAATTTTTATATTCTCATTTTATATAAATGCTCTTCGTTACACGTTTTTACCGAAGTTACATACATACATACATGAGATTTCTCAATTATTAAAATTAAATCTGACTTGCCTCTTCCTGCGCTGTAGATTGTGGATGCTTGTCCTCCCAGGACAAGCATTTGTGAAATTATCATGGATGTTTGTTAAACATGTAACGGAATGCATTTGAAGCTATAGCAAAAATATTTTATTTTTCTCAAAATATGATATTGAAATGGTTTTGGATCTGACCACCAGTCTTATCAATACTGACTTCGGAAGCCTTCACAGTGGGTGTAGCGCAGTGGGCTAAGATCCGGCTGAGACGCAGAAGGTTGCGGGTTCGATTACCGCCGCGGACAAATGTTTGTACGATCTGCAAGTATTTGTCCCGAGTCTGGGTGTTTTTATGTATAATATGTATGTATTTACAAAAAAATATCAGTCGTGTGGTACCCATAACACAAGCTCTGCTTACTTTGGGGCCAGATGATGCTGTGTGAAATGTCCGGGATTATTTATTTATTATTATTATTTTAGAATCATTCGAAAACTCGAAATTCTTTGAAACGACTTATTGGCATATAAAGCGCTCACATGCTAATAAGTAGTTTCAAAGAAATTTCTCGCCTATTTTTCAATTAATTTCTAAAAGCAATCCCTTTACTTGTCATGCATAGATATGAGAATAAATTGTAATTTTGTCATTATAGCTACTTATCTACTGTAACTAGTATCTTTATATAATATTATGATAAAAAAAACAATAATCAATATCAATCGGTTCCTGTACAATGGTACTCAGCATGTACAATGTTTCTGTACAACAAATGACAAGAAAATGTTCTTGTTCAAAAAATTGTTCCAAAAAATACTTTAGAACAGAAACCGGTTTGAAAAAGATGACTTCTGCTGAAGTATAAAACTGATGCGTGCATGCTTATAAATAAATAAACATAATTAAGGTTGCAAAACAAAATTCAAATGTAAATCGCAATGTAAGCTATTCTCTCGCATCTCGCAACGTCTAAAACTTGTGAAAATAAACTACCAAGTTTCAAGTAGGTAAATTGAATTTACTAATGTTTTACTACTTAGTAGTAGCAGTAGTACTAATAATTGAAACCAGAAAGTCAATAGTTGACAATGCAACAGCTGGGCGGGTTTGAAATTGCTTAATATTCGCATTATCTTAGGAAGTTTCTTTAAAACCCACATCAAGACCAACCTGCTAGGAAGCTCATATGGGGTGTGGTGGCTATGTCCCCGAAGTGTTTCCATTTCCCAGAACCCAACTGTTTATAGTTGCGAGACTGCTTGCAGATAAATTAAGAAACTTAAAAGGAAACTCTTCTAGCATCATAAAGCAACAGCTGTGAAATATCATTACTGGCCCAGTAGCGCAGATGTGGTTTCAGTTAAATTACTCACTGGTCCAGAACTAGGTGGTTGATGCAGTCCCAGCATGTACTGCGAGTTGAATTCCACTAATTGGTATTGGTGACCATAGTCAGATATCAATGCAGATTGATTCACGGTTGCCACTTGCACTGGCTGTGCCACCTAGGTAAAATTATAATGTGTTAGTTGTTAGTTATTACATGTACAAACTACTTTTATTCATAATTCAGCATTATCAGTTAATAATGTTGACATAATAATGTCTTAAAACAATAAATTTATAAAATTATACTTTGATGTTATAAATTTTAATTGTATTTGTTATGTATTTTAATCCCTCAGCTTGAAGTAAACAGAGGAGTGTTTTAAGTTAAAACATGCGTTGTTGAGTATCTGTATTTCTATTTCTATGTATATAAGTATGGCGATTATGGAACTTTTGACCACAACCAATATCTATCAGTTTTGATTAGCAATAGTTATAATTCAATTATTAGTTTGATTGTAATTAAAACCGGTTTTGACAAGATGGATAACTATTATGTACATTTGGTTTTTATCTCAGACCAAATTAATATTTAGACAAGCGGGCCGTGAATAAAGTGTGAAGTGAAGCCCCAAAACCATGTTCCTCTGTGTAAATACATGCACCCACACAAATATATCCAACCAAACAGTGCTCCTTCCTTTTAGTTTATTCATACATTTATTTATTTATTTATTTATTAGAGCCTTAATTTATTTCCTGTACTTACAATTTTAGAGTAAACTATACATATCAAACTTATTCTATTTTCTTATCATATTATAACTGTTATTACTTTATTATTGTATTGTTATATATCAGGAACCCTCTCCGGTGAAGGCCTCCTCCAAGGCTTGCCATCTTTCTCTATCCTGCGCTATTTGGATCCATTGTAGACCTGTGATTTTCTTTATATCATCATCCCATCGAGTGCACGGTCTGCCTTTGTAGCACTTACCTGGTGGGCCTCTCCATTTGGTTACTGTTTTGGTCCACCTGTGATATGTGAGGCGCGCTACGTGACCCGCCCATTTCCACTTTAGTTGTTGTGCGTGGCTTAGTGCTTTAGTCTCTGATCTTATTTTTGTGTGTCTTATCTTGTGTAGCTTTTTAATGTTTAGCATGCTCCGTTCCATTCCTCATTGACATGTATTTATTTGTAAATTTCCATGTTTGGCATGCATATGTCAGGCATGGAATAAGGCATGAATCCATAACTTTCTTTATAAGCATTATAGGTATATCACTCTTAAATATTTCTTTGCAACTCCAATATTTGTTCCAAATTTTTTTTACTCTTCTCTTTATTTCTTGATCATTTCTGACTCTGCTGAATCCAATATTCTAACTCATCATTTTCAATTTTTATATCTGGCCATGGTTTTGTTTTCGTTATATTCATTTGTAAACCTACTTGTATGCTAGCCTTGTGTGATGTTTCTATCATATTTTCTAGTTGACTGCTCGTTTCTGATAGCAAAAATAAGTCGTCTGCATATCTTAAGTGGTTCAAATATTTCCCTTGGATGTACAAGCCTTGTTTTTTCCAATCTATCTTACTTATGATGAATTCTAATATTGCAATAAAAAATTTTGGAGAGATAGGGTCACCTTGCCTCACTCCTCTACTCACTGGAAAGCTTGGTCCAATGATTTCTAGCTTCACTCTACTAGTGCTGTTGTACTTGGTGCGCTATATAAGTTTTTGTAGAAGTCAGTCGCAATGTTAATGATGTCTTTACGGTTTTATGTTACTTTACCAGACTCTTTTAGACCTTTAATCCACGTTTTCTTAGTTCGCAGCTCTTTGTATCCTATTTTTAGGCTTCCTTTTTGTTCTAGATGCTTACTAATGATCTCGGTTCTGTGTTTCTTGTTTCGAGATTTATTTTTGGCTTTTTGGAGTTCTTGTCTTCTACTAAAAAGTGTTCTTGTGCACTCCGTTAGTATGCTGCGGTCTCATTTTGTATGCTTTGAACTATGCATGTCTTGCATACTTTTAGTGATGGAATTTATTATTTTATCATGGTATGTTTGTACTGTTACATTCAATTCTACGTCGGTTAGAGATAAACTAGTTTGAAGGCTCTCCTTATATATTTTAATTTTTTCTTCATCATTGAGTATGCTACTTGGCTTATTTAAGTAATTTCGTCTGCTTTGGTTTTGATATTTGAGCTCTGAGTGGCCTATGAACTGATGGATAATTTATGCTCAGTGTCTCTATATTTTGAAACAATTTTGAGTGGTTTGACAGTACATAGTCTACCTCATTTTTAATTTGCCCGTTCTGAGAGCGCCAAGTCGATCTTTTTTGGCTTTTTTATTTTGTAGGTGTCCATTTCAAAGTCTATAAGTTTTTGCCCTCTATCGTTTCTTACTCCGTGCCCGTAGTTTATCATTATTGTGTATTCGTCCATCTGTGGCTCCCCTATTTTGGCGTTTGAAATTTCCCATTAGAATAAAGTATTCGTGTGCTATGTCTATGGATGAGTATATAGTTTTATAATAGGTGTTTATTTCTTCTTCTGCTGTCTCTGTTGGGGCGTAGACTTGTATTATAGTATTTTTTTTATCTGGTAGCATTAAGTTGAGTAGACACGTTCAGATATACCAATATAGCTTTCTATATATTGTTTTAAACGTTTATTTATTATGAAGCCAACTCCATATTGGCTCGGTGTTTGTCTAGTAAAACAGTAAATGAATTTTTCATATTCATCTATTATATTACCGAGGCGCCGCGCCGGACTTCCGAAATACCAATAATATCGTACTTTATGTCTTCTAGCGCTTTCTCTATTTCCAATATTCATACATACTTGTACTATTAAGTATTCTCTCATGTGATTGTCTAGAAAACATCTTCAAAAAAAACATTAACATATTCCGTGACAAAAAGTGTCACAGAAAGTATTTATAATGGTTGATCACAGTGCTCCGTTTAAAATTTGTTTGGTCTGAAATTTCTATTCATTTGACAGCATGTATGACAATCAAAATTAACCTTTTGTAATACCTATTCATCAATAGTAACTGAAAGCGATTAGTATAACTTTTGATAATATCATAATTTCATAATCGCTCCGCATCAATTCGAAATTTAGTATCCTGTTACTTCAGTGATATTGCAAGAATATGGCAATCTTGAACTATTGTTGCAGCTTCACCTGCAGGATACTCACAACTCTACAGCTGAGGTATTGTGTTTGGGCTCATTGAAAAGATCTAGATAATTAATAGGTTATAGATGGATGTATATTTATTTATTAATGTTTTTCTTTTGCCTTTCCTTAAAACCCTCAAGTTAATATTTTAATTGCTTTCAGCGTTTACAATTTCATTTTAAATCTAAAATTGATCTAACCTTTAAGCTTTAAATCTAACCAAATTTTTTATGATGATAAAAAATCTTCCGAACATAGTACAACCAGAGGATTAAAAAAGATATATGGGACACTCAGAAAGTTTTAAGAAACTGAGAAACCAACTATGGATAAAATATTTTAATTAAATCTTTTCAAAGAACTCTTAACCAGCCTCTATACAAAGTTCCATGCATCTGAACTTATTTTTGAAACACATTTTCCAGTTTACTGCAGACACCTCTTCTACAGCCCTATCAAACGCTGTTAATGCATCTTCCTGCAATGAAAACTGTGTCCCTTTTAGTTGATTTTTTATTTTAGGGAATAAAAGGAAGTCACAGGTTGCCAGAACAGGACTGTAAGGAGGGTGACCCAAGACTTTGACCAGTGTGGTTTCCAGGAAGTCCCTTGTTTTGAGCGCAGGCACTTTGTTGTGGTGAAACAGTAGCCCGGGAGCCCGGTGTTTGGTCACTTGCTTGCTAATTTAGTTGCATTCAGCGTTGCAACATGCTTTGAAGATTTTTTTGAAGATTTTTTATTGGCCACTGACTTTCCATCTGATATGAACAATAACAAATAGAAAGTCAATGAGCTGAAGTGTGTTGCGGTGTATCCAAGTAGCGTGACAAGAACCTCCTTTGGTCTGCGAGAATCTGTGACCCTTGCCGAGACCACGAGAGCTGCGACCAGCTGATACAAGTCCACGCATTTCACGGTGCTTGTGCACAGCATTCACTATCCAGTTGATTTTAGGATCCCAACGGATGGCCTTGTGTGAAGGATCAACTAGGATGACTTCAAAGTATTTGTATGAAGAGTCCTGGGCAACCCAGTATGAGTTGAGCACTCTGAGACCACCACACCGGCGACCTACACGCTTTGATTTTGTAATGGAATCAACAGCAAAGAATCACTTTGACACCCCGTCAAAGTTAAAGAAATTTTCATTACACTACTCAACACACTTTGGTAGGTTTGTTTTGAAACAGCTAAATTGTCAATGGATGTTTCTGGACCGTATTAATAAATCCAAGATTCGTGACCTGTTCGCAATGTCGTAAACGCGCCGAGACGAGCCTGCTTCAATTTTATTAATAATGTCACAGCATCATTTCACATTGTGAGCACTTGTGGCTTAGTGGCTGTAAGTTTGTGAGCACCTTTTAGAGAATAAGCAAGGTGTTTTTGTAAAAAAATCAGTAAAATTTTTAGGGCATGCAGAAATTGTCACAAAAATAAGTGTGCAATGTTGCTTGTAGATATTTCCAATAGAGCAAAGGGGACCCAAGAGAGACCCCAATAGCTAACTTACCAAACATTGCTGTTGCAAGTGATTATCAGATAAGACTGAAGGAATCATATATCCAACAGATTCAGGCACAAGATTGACTAGCACCAGGCGTGGCTGCGGCGGCCCTGCAGGGTCGCCGGTACCGCATTCATCAGCGCCGTCACCGCCGCCCCAGTAGGAAAAACCGTGCTGATCCATCTTGATTTTTGGATTGGAGCCTTTGTGGAAAGCAAAAGGTGAATAGACGACAACAGAACACAATCGATTTATTTAGACTCCATATTGGCTACAACGTTGTAGGGATGTGAAAAATAATCGATTATGAAAAAAATCGATTAAAAACATTATTTTAAAATTAAAAATCGATTTTTGTTCGTGATTTTAATATTACAAATAATTGTTTTTTTTTATAATTAAATATCAATCATAACCGATTTTTCATCTGCCAGACGTTAAGTCTGGTCTGCTATAGCCCGGAGTGCGAACTACCAAAGAATACCATCTTCATAATATTACACTAACGCCATCTGTGCATCTACGATGGCATCCCTTCTGTGGTTTTGAAAGACGGAGCATCTTTGGCAAGAACTATATACTACATAAGACGATCCATTGAAGAAAACCGAGAACCAGAGCATTGTCCATCGTCAATAACTTCGGCCGCTGATGATGTCGATAATGATGATATTTGGGAAACCCACAACAAGCTGTACCCACAACAAGCTGTTGGTGGAGACTATGAGAACTAGTCATAAGACACAGTCAGACATCCGAATTAACTTTGTACATAGCGCCTCTAATAGGATTAAAAGAAGACCTTTTAAAATCCTGGAGAAGCTAATGAGGCAGCTATCCCCAACTGACACAGTTGGCGTATAACCTTTAGGTACCGGCTTCTTCGGCTCCAGCAGAGATGTTCTCATAAGCTGACGCCATATTATTAAGCCGAATATTATATTAACGTTTACCTAAGCTGTTATTCCTGAACTCATTGCCTACGGATTTCTAGATTTTTTTATTTCAATAGTTCATTTTGTTAATTATTGTTAAAAAAAAACATTTTAACTTGAACCTATTATAATGTTGATTATTTAAAAACGTATTATTTATGTTGTATATTTTTAATTAAGGAAACTATGATAAATATAATATTTATGGCTTTTTTTTTTATATTAATTAACAAATTAGAGAAAAATCGATTAATATAAAAAATCGATTATTGAAGTGAAAACTTCTTTTAGCGCGGTAGGCATATTTTTATCGCGACTCGCGACACCGTTACGAGACGCAGGGCTGCCGCGCTCGCCCCATTTGATTATAAACCTTAATTCACATGTTTACAGTCTACTTTTGTATGGAGAAGTTTACCGAGTTTGGTTCTTTGGTATATTATCTACATTCTGAACAAAAACATAAAAGAATATTAAATGTATTTTAAAGTTTCTAATAACTAATAAAATACAATTTATAAATAAAATGCAATTCATAACCCAATAATCCAATAACCCTAGTACCCATCTAAAAAATGTCTAACGCGCCAAAATAAGTTTTCACTTCTGTTGGCACTCCTGGAGTGCAAACCGTTTTTTTTTTTTTGAAAAATCGATTATTAATTAATCGATTTTTCATGCTAAAAAAACAATCGATTAATTAAAAATCGATTTTTTATGTTCAACGTCACATCCCTACAGCGTTGGCAACAAACAAAATGGAGTAATAAATGGGGGAATACTGAGCACTTATTTACACAATTGCATTGAATGAAACGAAATAATTACACAGTACAGTAAAGTAAACCGCGCAGTTTAGTTCAGCATAAATAACTTAAATAAGCACCACACCACCCAAAACAACGATCGATTGTATTGAGCACAGCAGAGCATTCAATTATTTAGTTTCATCAGTAAATCAGTTTTTTTTGCACCGCTCACTACACTTCTTTGTACAATGCCATCGATCGATCGATAACAGTCTACTCTACAGCGTCTCACCACTACAGAACAATTATAGCCTGGCCTGGCGTCTATCGTGCGTCTATCATTCAATCAGTCACAATTATCGATCAGATTTTACTTTCAATAAAAAGGCAAAATTATAGTGATAGAACGTAATTCTTAATAGCAAAAACATTAAAAAAGCATGCGGAGTTACTATTCACATCACAAGTAAACTTACCTATTTATCGTTTTAACCAATGAAATTGATATTCAAATACAATTTATTCGTTGGTTTTTCATTCAGTGCTATCACTCCACTACACTACATACATCATAGCACAGCACACACCTGTGTTGCCAGATGCAGCTCGGTCTACATCGCCAAAGAATTTCCAAAAAGTAGCCTAAAATGGCAATTTTTTTTTTAGATAAATAATAGGCTAATTTCATAAATTAGCCTACATCGCTTAATTCAAAGATACGTTAAACGTGGCCAAGTATTAATACTATGATAACCTATTTTTTGCTGAGGTTTTACAGAGAAAAAAAAGACATTGCTTACCTAATGGTTGATAAACAAAATATTGAAGTTGACTGTGAATTACTATGTACATGTATTTTCATGCATGTATGTATTTTTACCTGTATAGCCTTTGTAATAAAAAAACAATAAAATTACATAGTAGTAGAGCCTCAGTGTCAGTAGTACTACTAAGATGAACAACTGTTAGTACAAATAACACACTTTTATATCTCTAGTACTACTACAAAAATACAAGTAGATTCACTTGACTTTTTGAATTCTAATGAAAACGTAAGTTCATCTAGTAGTACAAGTGAGACACCTTTGTATCTCTAGTACTACTACAAAAAAATATATGCAAATTCACTCCAATTTTTAATTCTAATTAAAACTTAAGTTCAACTGGTAGTACAAATGATATAAACTTGTATCTCTAGTATAAAAAACAATGGAAGGTAAACAACCACGAAAATGGTGAGAGCGCGCCCTTGTTTTTCACTTAACGTTATTTTTCCAAGAAAAATGTCAATGTCAATTTCTCCATTGACAAGCTGCATTTGAACGTTAAGAATATAAGTATCCCGTTCTACAACATTCCTTAAACGCTATTTTGCTGGTTCTAATGTTAAAGAATTCACAGCGTTAAATTCTGCATCCTCCTTGATAATTTTCAAAACATGTATAATTGTTGGTCTTCTTTTAAAAAGTTTTTTGAATTGACCGTTGCGACCCTCACAGCCATTATAAATCTTATGTGCCAGGAATAAAATGGCCAGTTAATTTCTATCCTACCTAACCTATGGTAGTATGAAATTAAAACTGAGCCAAGTAATAATTGTTACAATAGAATTTAATAAATAAAATACAATGAAGGAAAATTTACCAAAGCGGCTCAGAAAGAGGCACATATATATTTATAGGGTCGTGGTTGTCCGACCTAAAGATAATGGGTCTGTTTACGCTTCCACAGCTCTGTACTCCCCTATGTAGGCGGCGATAGGTGATAGGTGGCCTCGAGGTGACGGAGTAGCTGGTAGCAGGCAGCCAGGAAGTAGGTATGTGGTAGCGAAGGGATCCTCAGCACTAGCGCGCGCAGTGAGGGTATATACACGAAGCGGCAACAGCACACTTGATCGTGACTATCGTGATCGTGATCTTGAGATTATAAAAACCACCTGCTAGAATTGCTTCAGCTATCCGTTCTGAGGACCCACCGACGGCAACGGCAACACGAAGAGACTAGGAAAGTACTTAATTAGTTTTGCCGTGTGGTACGATCAGAACGGAGTTTACAAAGAAAGTGTTAAAAACAAACTAGAGAAGCAGAAGGCCAAAATATATTCTAAACATGTATTTTGTAATAGTTCACCATCTAAATTGATCTATCGCGACAATATTATTTCGTCTGCCGTTGGATGTCAGCAAGGCGACCCTCTTGGTCCAGCCATTTTCAGCCTTGCCATCCATCCGATTATTCAACGTCTCCAATCTAAACTTTGGTACTTGGATGACGGAACTTTAGGTGGAGATGTGGACACTGTTTTTGGTGATCTAAAGCTCACCAGTGATGAATTTCGGCAAATTGGTTTACCTAGAGCTAAATTATTCAAAATGCGAGCTTTACGTTTCGGACACTTGTTTGGATAAAAATTCAATTGTATCAAAATTAAACAATTTGGCCTCAAATATTACAGTTGTTGATAAACGTTAACTTCGCCTCCTCGGTTCACCAATTCTTGACGAGTCTTTTCCGACCTTCATAGATGAGAAAATTCATAATTTTAGCAAAACCTCGGCCAGATTGTTTAAAATCCAATTATTCAATTTAATAAAATATTCCAATAATTTAATTATATATTAAAATTAAATTGTTTGTTATTACAAAATGTACCGCACCGATCACTTTTTACGAAAATAAAAACTAAAAAAAGAAACATTCAAATGCCGGACGGAATATGCAACCAACCTACCAACACAGTTTCATTCACTTCACGCTATTTAATATAAACTTCATCATAAGGTTCATCATAGAGTTGGTTATTGGATGGTTACTACTGAAGCCTATTTTTTTTTGACAACAATAACATTATTATCGACTGATATTGACTTACACATTTTATACCTACTTATTATTGTGATTGTATAGAAAAAAAACTGATGGACCAACACAGTAGGTAGCTTAATATCATCAATTTTAATTTCTGAAATAGCCTAAACGGTGACCAGTTGCCGATCGCATTTTTTGGTCGCCCCGACACCCGTCGAGATAGCCTAAAAGGCGATAAGTCGCCTAACCTGGCACCATTGCGCACACAGACTACTTTTAATATACGACAATATTGCCAGATTCAGCTCCAGTATTGCCAGCCGGGTTTTGTCAAAAGTGGTCTGAAATAGATTAAAGTAACCTTTCAGTCAGAAATGCAACCTTTCATATTTTTTTACCAACTTCCAAAAAAGGAGGAGGTTCTCAATTTGGTTGTAGATTTTTTTTAAATGTTTTGTTACCTCATAGCTCCGTCATTTATCGACAAACCCTATCGAAAGACCTATATATCTTGAAAATTCATCTTTAACATATATGTCGGTGCTTACATTTATCTGGGAAAGCAAGTTTCATTCAACCAACAAAGTAACGAACGAACGAAAGTGGAGAGAAGGATCAACATCACATGAAAAAAGTTTTGGAGTCTCAAAGAAATACTCAAAAGCGATATGACCATACGGATGAAAACGAAAGTCATTAGTCATAGTCATTAGAACACCTGCCTACTACCATCATTAACATACGCTTGCCAAACTTAGAAATTTACCAGAAAAGTAAAAAATAAAATTATATCCTGCCAAAGGAGTATGGAAAGAAGCATCGTAAAAATTAAGAAAATCCAAAGGCTCCGCCATACAGCTATAAGACAGAAAACTAAAGCCATTGACGCTCTCACTCAGCTACTCACAAAAGCTAAAATGGCGATGGGCTGGGCATGTAGCGAGGCTCACCGATAACCGCTGGACCACAAAGACAACATCATGTACAGGTCCACTAGGACAGAGGAAAAGAGGAAGACCAAATGCACGCTGGGCAGACGATATTACAAAAGTAGCAGGTATCGGCCGCGAGCGGTAGAGAATAGAGAGTACTGGTCATCTCTGGAGGAGGCCTTTACCTTTCATTGAGAGGGTTCTTGATAACAAAATACAAACCCTGACTATATTTATAAGTAGTTAAATCAATATTTGGTATTGTGTTAAATGTAACATTCACTCCAAATCTTATAATTTTTCAAAACTGTGAATAATTTTGCATGCAAATTGTTATTGATTTTTTATGAAAAGCAATAAATAAAAGGCCATTTAGGTTGTTCTCTATATAGTGATAATTTAGTAGTTATAGTAGTTTTCTATTAATGTTGTATTCAGCTACTTACTTCACTTCTAAGCGCTTTTAGAATGTTTTAGTATAGGTACTATGTTATACTACTAAACACACTAATGAATTGTCTTAATTTGTTGCCATCTCTATTCCTTGACATTAGAATGACAAGGACAGAACATACTCAAGCGCCACTCCAGCTAATTATGTGATTATAGGTTAGAGGGTAAAACATCACGACAATCTAGGTATTATTTTGTAAAAAAAAAGTATATAAGTAGGTAGTATATTAGTCATGGTGTACCACATGACTGATATACCTATACTTTTTTTGAAGTGAAAACTTCTTTTAGCGCGGTACGCATATTTTTAGATAAAACCTCTGGATTCGCGACACCGATAACGTCTGGGGCGAGACGCAGCCAGCTGCCGCGCTCGCCCCATTTGATTATAAACCTTAATTCACATGTTTACAGTCTACTTTTGTATGGAGAAGTTTACTGAGTTAGGTTCTTTGATATAGTCGCAGCCGGCTGCCGCACTCGCCCTATTTGATTATAAACCTTAATTCACATGTTTACAGTCTACTTTTGTATGGAGAAGTTTACTGAGTTAGGTTCTTTGATATAGACGCAGCCGGCTGCCGCGCTCGCCCTATTTGATTATAAACCTTAATTCACATGTTTACAGTCTACTTTTGTATGGAGAAGTTTAGTGAGTTAGGTTCTTTGATATATTATCTACATTCTGAACAAAAAATATTGCATCATCTGTGTTCGTTCAGTATTTGATTGGCCGTCGCCATAATTACTGATTTTGAAGTGATTTATTACTAAACTCTAACGCGCCAAAATACGTTTTCACTTCTGTTAGCACTCCCGGAGTGCAACTGTGCAACCCGATTTTTTTTTTAATACTTACTTGCTATATGTCGAGGGTTCGATTCCTTCCCAGGATAAACATTGTGTGATGAACATAGGTGTTTGTTCTGTGTCTGGGTGTTATAAATTATCATATGTATGTATTTAAAAATATATAAGTATTCTATCAGTCATCTGGTCACCATAATACACGCTATGCTTTTGGGGCTACATGGTGTTGTGTGATTGTCCACCAATATTTATTACTAGCTGACCCGGCAAACTTAGTACCGCCTCAGAATCAATAAATAAAAAAGCAAGCATTTTTTTCATTATATACTCACCTTTTAAACCTTCCCTGGACTTCCACCAATAATTCAAAACCAAAATTAGCCAAATCAGACCAGCCGTTCTCGAGTTTTAGCGAGACTAACGAACAGCAATTGATTTTTATTGTATAGATTTATTATTTCTATACATAGAAAGAAACACCCAAACCCAAGACCAATACTTGCAGATCATACAAACATTTGTCCCGCGGCAGGAATCGAACCCGCAATTGAGCCGTACTTGCTTTGAGACTTTGTTTAGTTTTAAACACCTTTACAATGTAAGAAAGAAAGAAGAAAGAAAATAAAAGCATGTGTGCAATTTACACGTGGTAGAAGTAAAACTTTCAAAAAACAAATGTATTAAACGTACACGTATACAAAACACCACGGTTGTTGTGATACCTTTTCTCAAGCTTTGTACCACGCATGCGCGCACAAACATGTAATAATAATTACGTATAATGTTTCTCATTTTCTCCCACGATAAATCTTACGAATTTATGTGTCTGTCTCTTTTTACTGTCGCTTTTTCGTTTCATCGACTTTCAAATCACAACGATGCTAAAGAAGTTTTCATTTCAAAACTAAAGAAAAAAAGAAAGAAAGAAGAACACTTTACGTATAAGGCTTGCCCACAGAGATGAAGTGTACCTATCAGTTATGGTTATCAGTTCAGGATGCTGTTGTGGCTGTCCATCATTCAGGAGATCAGGGATGCAGATTGTTTACGAATTACTGCGTTAAAGCCGTCCGTTTGGTACTTTGCAATCATTCCAATCATGAAGCGCTGCAGAAACGAGGCTGTCATCCTGAAAACCATAACTGATAGGCTATAACCATATAACCGTAGCTCAAATATGAATATACTGAAGGCGTAGGTTTGCCAGCGAGTTAGTTTATATTGTGCTTGACCCACATGTTTACAGTATGTGCTTGGCCAGACTGAAAACGCGGGCGCGGGGCGGGCGCCGTGCGGCAAACTCAAAACATAATGAACTTCATTTGAGTGTCCATAGTGGACACGCGGGTGCGGGGCGGACGCGGGATGCGGCGCGGGCTACTTGGCGCGGGACGGGCAGCGCGCTGGCAACTCACTCCATAGCTCGTTCATACAAGTGGCCGCAGTGAGTGCGCGGGGCGTCGAGCGACAACCCGCGCGGGAGCGGTAGGGATGTGAAAAAATAATCGATTATGAAAAAAAATTGCATCCCTTCTGTTTTTCATGTTTTGTAGGCATGTAACCACGTGGGTCCTTGCCACCACAAAGTATGATAACTTAACTGAATCACTAATAAGCCTCTGCTCACGCTGTCAGCTTGGTTTTCTTGCAATTTAACGTACCGCCAATAGATAGGAGACGTTATTTCGGTTTTTGGCGAGTTCTGTTTGCTACGAAAATTTTTAATCGGCTTGGATCGCCTTGCAACCATCATAGCACAGCCGTGGAATCACACCAACCAAATACCTTGATATCGTGTCCTGCTAGATCATAAATTACTTTATGTACCTGCTTCGACAATTCATCATCCCACTGAATGCAATTTTGTGGTTGCATACCCTGTGATTGTTTTATAGTGTTACGAACCGGGTAGATAAATTATGAAACCAGTCGATTTTACCAAATAATAACTTTAATTTCAATGTTACCACACACAGAACGTGATTTTTCAGAAGTGGATTTACCACTAATTCTACTTGTAAACATTCCAATAGAACACAATAAGAGTCACAACACTACAACACAACTGATAACACTTCAAAACTATCGCACTTGTATCACTTGCTTAGCCGAGAATAAACTGACTGCATCCGTAAACTGCAAACTGCAAACCACGAAGAGTCGCGTGCGTCGCGCAAAATCGTGACGCTACTCGAACGTTCGAGAACGAACCGGAACACGCTAAAATGTTCGCTTGTAATAGAGAAATATAGCTATATCTGCATTCGACAAAAGACCTCATGGACTAACTTATCGGCTACTGTCGACGCTTCTTGGTTTGGGATTGCAAAGACCTCCGACCACTTTGTGAAATAATCCATAACAACCATGAAGTACTTGTTTCCATTTTCTGTAGCAGGAAATGGTTACGCAATGTCTAACGCTATCCGCTCCCATGGCGCTCCCACGCTATAAATCTTGAATGCACCTCTGCTGCGTGTATGGGGTCCTTTCACTGCTGCGCAACTCGTGCATTTTCAGCACCAGCCTTCCACATCATCTCTGCAATGGATCCAGTAAAATCGCTCACGTATCTTCAACAGAGTTCTCTTTACCCACATATGCCCCCCGGAGCATCCTTCATGGTAGAGTTTAAGCACTTCAGATACTTTAGCCTTTGGAACAACCATTTGCAGATGACAGTGATCTCCGCGAGCATTTTCCCATTTACGGCACAATAATCAATTGTGGATAACCAGACTGTCCCATTGTGCCCAGTAGCTTTTTGTTGTTGTGATCATTCCAGCCACATCACTCCATACAGGTTAAGAAGTTCCAGCCCTTATCCATTCGATGATTGCCTTAATATCTGAGTCATCTGTCTGCGCTTTCTGCAGGGTTTCCTTCCGCTCATCACTTAGATCCATGCTCAACATTCTGACGAGTACCACTTCTTTGGACTCTTGTTTTACACAATGCTTACATTCTTCTGGACAAGGTCTGCTTGACAATGCATTACCATGTGATTTTCCACTACGATGCTCAGTTTCATAGTCAAACTCCTGTAGCTGTACAATCCACCTTGCCACTTGTCCTTCAGGATTTTTGAACTGTAGCAGCCATTTTAATGCAGCCCATTACGGCCCAGCAGATATTTACTGAAATGCTGCAAAGTTTTAGTACTGCTAATATTTCCCTTCTTGTGACAAAGTAGTTTCTTTCTGAATTAGACAAAGCTTTGCTGAAGTTAGCTATCACGATCTCTTGATCGCCTTTGCGCTGGGACAATACGCCTCCAATACCAGTATTACTTGCATCTGTGTCTACGAAGAACTTATTCTCGGTGTCAGGGAAACCAAGAATAGGTGTTTCACACAGACGCCGCTTTAACTCTTGGAAGGCAATGTCGCATTCTTCGTCCCCGCTGAACAGTCGTTTTTCTTCAGTGAGTTTATGCAAGGGCTTAGCAACATCAACGAAGTTACATAACGAAGGTACAAACCGTCGGTAATAAGTACATAATCCTAGAAACGCTCGGACTTGTGACTTATCCTTTGGGATCGGCCAATCCTTAACAGCGACGATTGTCTCTGGATCAGTTTGCAGACTTAATGTGCTGGCCGGTTGCTGTCACGAGTTAAACTCTGTTACATTTGCGAGGAAAGTCCCCAAGAAAGCGATTTGCAAGTTGGGAACTCACTACTGTACAAGAAGCACCAGTATCCAAAGTCATTTTACAGGTCTTTTCATTAATATGGCCTTTGATGATCAGGCTGTTTCCATCGTGGGTTTGTGAGATTGAAATTCTTAGGGCTTTATCAATACCAGCCAGCACCCGCCCCGTGGTCCTGGCGTTTACTCATTTCCCTGCTGCTGGGGAGCGGAAGTGCTCACCACCTGTCCTTCTTGAGGTCTGACGTTACTCTTTTTGTTTCGTTTCGGGCAGCTGGATCTCAGATGACCCTTTTCTCCACACCATAACAGGTCCTCCAAAACACTACCTACCTGACTACCTAGCGAATCCAATCTACAGGCACTGGATTTCTGTCCACCTGGACGGAAATAAAAAATGACACCATACATATATGGTAAAAGGGGTACTATGGATTTTTATTCATATACTTTATATTAGGGTATTCTGTATGTATGTTTTATTCTTTTGTATAGTTTAGTATTTTTGTGATATGGGTGTCAATGCCTGAAATAAACAAATTTTATTTATTTTATTTTATTTATTTATTATTAAAACAGCGAGTGCTTGGTCACGCAAGGCTAATGTTAGTGCAGTCATAGCCTGTGGCTTTGTCTATCCGTTTGCGTTCCGAACTGCTTCGAACTGAATTTTATAGGTGGACCACGAAGAATCAAATGTTCCTCTGGCCGGCGAGAAGCATCGCCATTAAGGCAGCAAGTCGCCTGCAGCAGGAGCCTGAGTCACAGATGATGATGGATCTCCTGACAATTCACCAGTTGACTCCATTGCTGGCTGAAGAACCAGACGAGATTCTTGTGATGGAGAACCTCCAAACCGCCTCTCATCCACTTCCTGTTAACGCCTTGTCCGGTTACCGTCCGTGTCTTTTTTTGGTAAAACCGGCATTTCTTTATCTCCGCTTCTGACACAAATTTGTTACGAGCCGGATACCTACTGATATATTATTGATACCACTCGATTTTACCAATAAAAAACTTTAATTCCAAAGGTACCACACACAGAACTTAATCCACTGATTCTACTAGTATACTTCCAAATAGAACACAATAAAAGTTACAACACTACAACACAACTGATAACACTTCAAAACTATCGCACTTGTACAAACCACCGCTGTATTTATACGAGCGTCGAGTGCACGTGCACGAAAACCGCGACGTCACTCGAACGTTTGAGAACAAACCGGAACGCGCTAAAATGTTCGCTTGTAATACAGAGATATAGCTATCTCGTTCGCTCTTATGCATTCGATACGCGTACATTGTAGTGCATCTACTCGATACCAGATGGCGTTGTAAGTGAATGTTTAATGCGTCCGCCTGCCAACAGATGGAGCTATGTTGCGGGCGCAACAATAGATCTTCTAATGCGGACTTCTTGGTAATTGATAGTCAGTATTAAAAAGGAAAGATCTTACTTGATTGATACTGATAATCCTTGTGGCGCTTGCTGACGCCAAGATTATTGCTGAAGGATATTGCCTCTCCAATTGATGATGTTTGCTCCAGGCTGCTGCATACGAGTCAGGTTATGCTGATAATTATCTCGGTGGCTCCAACCTGCCGATAGTTGTGGTTCTGGCACTTGATTGCTGAGTGTGAACCGTTGCTGTTTGTCTTGATGGCTTGTATGGCCAGCCAGAACTCTGATATGCTCAGTGCTAGTTTATTGACAAAACCACTACTAATCGACTAATCTGATTTTAGCTCTAAGTGGTTTAAATATTTAGTTGTGCATACTTTTCAGAGCTGACTCAACTCAAAATCCAGTGTTTAATGGTGTATGGTATCATCGATTAATTTATATCGATTTTAATTTAAATCGATGTCCCTACATGGGGGAGACCGACCACAGAGTAAAGCAACACATACAGCTGTCTAACTACAGTCTACAATTATTATTAATGTCCTTGCCTTGCTTGCATTGCTTGCTTGCATGGGGAACTGGGATCGGGGAAGGGAAAGGGAATCAGGGAAACGTTATTGTATTGTATATATTGTGGTGTGGGTGCGGCGGGTGCGTGCGTCGTCGGTGAATGAAATAATTACAAGTGCTTAGAAAAAAAATATTGTATTGTGTGTTCTTGTTTTATAAATTCATGACGATAGAGATTTTTGGGTATAAATCAACAATACCTACGATGCTGGCAAGCCACTAGATTATACATGTTTGGTACGTTTAAAATGATAATTTGATAATTTTGGTCTAAGTACATAATTTCAGGTCCAAATCCAGCGTAAAACGGACTCGTTTTTTGGAAATAATTACTAAATAGGATAACTAAAATATGCCTTTCGCGAGACTGGGGTTAGACAGAGATCATAATTTGAGGGGGCGGAAATACATAATCAATATTTCTGCATGCAATATTCAAATCGGCCTGCGAGTTGTACTTGAGTTAGTGTACAATTTGTAAATAAGGTATAAGTAGATAGAAAATGCTTAGTTTAATATCTTGGAGACTTGATGTGGTCATATTTTAGTCATAATACAACTAGCAGGTAACTGCTCGGGACTTGTCAGTGTTTTTTTTTATTAAATTTTATTGTAAAATGTAATTACCTACTTAAGTGTTGATTAAAAAAAATAAACAATCAATTATATTTCATGTGACTGTGATTCAATCTGAGGACTGAACCCATTAAATTGTGTACATACTGTGTGTAAATCTTGGAATCAATTACATATTTCGAATTAAAATTTAAGCTTTTGAAAACTGGTATAAAAACAAAAAACATAAAAATATAAAAACTTGTCTAAATTATAATGTTTCTAACATTCTATGAAGTTTGTAATTACAAATACTGCTTCAAATAAAGTATATACAATGTATGGACTTTTCGCCTAATACAGTATAAATAAATATATGTGGATAATTCACACCACCATATAGGGCTAAACTAAGCAGAGCTTGTATAATTGCGGCTAGATGACTGATATAACAAGTACTTATATGACAGAAATAAATTAAAATTAGGTTTAACAATGTTTTTGCAAAGCTATTAAAGTCTAAACACTAAAGTTTATGCATTCATAAATCTATAAATTAGGTAAAAGATGATGGTAATGATTGTTTGTTTCAGATCATTATGGAACGGTTCCCACTGAAATCTTCTGGAGCCAAAGCTGCATCCACATACCAGTCAGTCTATAAAAAGGTTAATATCTCAAACTAACAAAGCTAACAAAAAAATAATAATAATTTTGTCACTTGTCAATGATATTACAAAAGTTTAATAACATTGCCCTGATGCACAGACATTACCAGGAGCCTGCACAAGACCCAATCCCCAGAAGAACTCCTTAATTGTTGGTTGTATTTGGGCTCATATGTTTTGATGAACACATGCTAATACAAGCTGAGCGGGTTAGGGTCATATATTTTTCTTTTTTAGAGGTTATTTGTGCTGGAGGTTTTTTGAAATTTTTGAATTTAATGTTTTTATATTTGAGGTGAAAATCTCAAATACAAATAACTATAACATAAAAATTAGTTGGATGACTCAAGTTTCAAGCAAATCAGACCATGTGTTAAAAATTCCAATACAAACTTTAACCCCATTCTTTTTCCCCTTTTTAGGGATAAGGGCGGTAGTTTTTATACTAAACGTGTGCAGACATAAATTCAAAAAATGCTAGAATATTTAATTAGAATCTCTAAAGTTTTATTAAAGTAATAGAAGATTTTCTTCACAATAAAAAAAGTATTTCAAGTGTTTTGTGCGTCTGAGTTAGTCCATTTTAGTGGGCAACTAATTTTGAATGCTTTCTGTAAAATTAATTTGCATTGCTAATAATACCCTATAATAGATAATTGATTCAGGCGTGACGTTGTGGAAATCCATTAAAAATGTAATAGGTATACAAATATTTAGAATTGGTATACCTATTACAGAATTTTACCATAGAAGTAGACTCAAGATAAACTCGAAACGTGTTTCGCCTTTCCACGAGGCATTCTCAGGAACAATCGACTTGCTCCGCACTAGAACGAAAAAACACCAACACAGCAAATAACAACCCTTGTAACAAGCTTGTTGACTTGTTGCTTTGACAATATTATTATTATTTAGATGATTATTTAGTGCTTAACTAAAATGCTTGGGATGAATCTGCTCCAACTCGACTTGGCATCCATACTTCTTGAACTGGGGTTAGGAGGAACCGGCACCTAGATTCACTAGCATGTAAGAAGTTGTTTAACATGTTAGAATAGGCTATGGACGCACAACTAGCGCTTACAGTATAAAAATTAGAAGTTTAACATTAGCAGACCACGTTTGGTGGTTTCTCTGTCTGAACTCTCAACATGATTGGCGTAAGAACCTAGCTTATTCTCAAAGTTACATTTTGAAGTTAATTTTGCTCTTATTACCCCCCCATCCCTATAAAGAGCAAAAAATGGGGTAAAAGTTTTTACAGGAACTTTCTAACGCATGATGTGATAACTTGATTTGAATACTTTAAATACAAAATAAACACACTCATTTCAGTATTTTTAAAATTAAACCCTTTAAATCGGGTTTTTTTTTTAGTAACAATGTATGGTACGATTTGCTTGAAACCTGAAATACATAATAATGCACAGGCGTTTTAGGAGTTTTCAAAATAACTTTTAATAAAAACGTTTTAAAAAATAAAAAGAAAACCATTTAATGAGATTTGATCGCATAAAGGGATCAAATCTCATTCAATGAAGTCCCTAATATAACCTCCTTTTTTTGAAGTTGGTTAAAGAAGTTTTATTTTACGCTTTTTAGTACTTAATCATTTTTCGTAAACACCACTGGAAAGTCACAGGAAAGCAAAATATCTAAATTAAGCTACTTGGATGTAATTTTTTCCAATCGGGAAGTACATATCCTTCACATGAAACATTTTTTTCAAATCGGTTCGTTATTGACGGAGTAACGAGGTGACACACATGAAAACCGAAATGAGAACCTACTGACTTTTTGAAGTTTGAAGTCTATTAATAAGGGGTCCGAAAATGGGGTTTTATGCTTTTAAGGGAGTTACCGTTGTTTCTAAAGGGTCTTCCAATAGGCACGTCCGAACTTTGACAGTTGGTAGCGGCCATCTTGTTGAAGCTACATCTGTCAAATTGTTTGTAATTTAGTCATTCTGTTTTGCCAAATGATCATGGATAGCTATAGCATTCAACAACACGTGCAAATGATAAAATTGTTTTATCAAAATGAGTGTTCTGTTCGGGCAACGCACCGCGCGCTTCGCCCATTTTACGGTCGCCATAATCGTCCTACCGAGAGGACTATTCGTCGTGTGGTGGATAAATTTGAGTCCACTGGTTCGGTAAATGATCGACCAACACCCGTACGTCAACGAAACGCGGTCTGCGGAAAACATCGCCGCTGTCCGTGAGAGTGTGCAGGAGAATCCGAGGCAGTCGATTTCGCGTCGCTCACAAGAACTCGGCCTTTCACAGACCACAATTTGGCGAATTTTGCGTCGTGACTTGGGCCTGCACCCGTATAAAATTCAACTCACCCAGGAATTGACGGTAAACGACCATAGACAACGACGTGTATTCGCTGAATGGGCACTGTAGCAGTTAGCAACTGACCGTAATTTTCACAGAAAAATTATCTTCAGCGATGAGGCCCATTTCTGGATGAATGGGTACGTAAACAAACAAAATTGTCGAATTTGGGACGATACCAATCCACATGAGATCCAAGAGCGTCCAATGCATCCCGAAAAAGTTACAGTTTGGTGTGGGTTTTGGGCTGGCGGCGTCATCGGGCCATATTTCTTTGAGAACAACATTGGCCAGGCCATCACTGTCAACGGCGAGCGCTATAGGTCGATGATTACCAACTTTTTTGGCATGAACTGGATCATCTGAACACCAACGACATGTGGTTTCAACAAGACGGCGCTACGTGCCACACAGCTCATGCCACATTGAATATTCTGCATAAGAGATTTGAGGGCATGGTCATCTCACGTGGAGCTGATGTGAACTGGCCACCGAGATCTTGTGACTTAACCCCGCTAGACTTTTTCTTGTGGGGTTTTCTTAAGTCGCAGG
The DNA here is from genome assembly GCA_948098915.1 of Lampropteryx suffumata. Classification (NCBI taxonomy): domain Eukaryota; kingdom Metazoa; phylum Arthropoda; class Insecta; order Lepidoptera; family Geometridae; genus Lampropteryx; species Lampropteryx suffumata. The sequence goes on from OX402544.1 coordinate 24,081,904, forward strand.
TCTATGTGAATAAACCACAAATCACAGCGGCCCTCAAAGACAACATAACCTATGCCATAAGTCAAATTCAGCCTGATTTATGCGCAAAGGAAAATTGGATATCTCGCATGCGCTCCACCCAGCGAAGCCGTGGCGGACATTTGAATGATGTCATATTCCACACATAATGGCATCACTACATCTTTCAAATAAATAAATAATTTCGATAATATATCACACACACTTTGTTTTATTTAAATTTAAAGATAGGACACGCTTAATGAAAGACCCTATATGACCATTTCTTAGCCACCGTTCAGTGAATGATTCACTTCATTAGTCTACACTACGCCACGCCTAATAATTTGATCATAACATAACAGACTATTATCTATTAACAAAATAATTTTGCTCATTATCCTGTTACCTAATTTATTTTCTGGGAGGTTTTCCCGGAGGAATATAGTATGGGGTACTTTAAGAGGGGAGTTAATAGGTTTCTCAAAGGTCGGCAACGCGCATGTGATGGTCCCGGTGTTGCAGGCGTTCATAGGCTTCGGTGACAGATTACCATCAGCTGGACCGTAAGCTTGTTTCCCATTATTGTGGTATAAAAACAAACCCATTAACCTTGCGGCAGTTCGACGGTGGCAGTGTAATGTAATGTTTAATAAACATTGCTAGAATGTTATGGAAGCAGTAGCTATAATTATTACAACCTTTGATGAATTTAATCCTACTTCGATGTTTCTAACTGTATTCTAGTGATAGTTTCCAAGTGTTGTCGCCGAAATAAACGTGGAAGAACGATCTTAGGGAAATCGATGCGATTACATTTGCGAAAAAAATATAAAAAAAGATTCATACTATTCGAGGTAATTTGGTCTGTCTGTCTGTTTGGTTCGTCTGTCTTGGTGCTTAAAGATATTCCAAGGGATTGTATAACCCCTAAAACGGGGTTAAAGCGTTTATATAAAAAATGATATTCCTTGAACTTACAAACTTTAAATGTGGCATATTTTTTTTTAAAATAAAAATGTTAAGAAAATTTGAATTGAGAATTTTTTTTTTTATATAAAAATGTCAAGAAAAACCGGCGTGTCGTAAACGACACGCCGGTTTCTTCACAGTATAATTTTAATACCCAAAAAAAATTATTAAAACCAAGCCAAGTGCACGAAAGGCGCTCTTTAATCCATTTACGACACTGGTTCTAACGTAGTAATGACACGATAAAAAAAAATAACAGTTACAGAGTAGCAGATTTGAAATTTGACACACGCATTCTTCTAGGGGCGTAGGCGCTTGCTAAGAACAGGTTTTCCAAAATTCGACCCCTTAGAGGGTGAAAAAGGGTTTATATGAAAAATCGTATTCCTTAAACTTACGACTCCGTTACTTTTCTCAAATATGCTTTGATACAAATGATAAAAGAGTTATAAATTTATATTTTCGAACCCCTAAACAAAGTTGCCATGGGGGTTTAAAATGTGTATACTTTGTATACAAAATAAATGGACACGTATTTTAGGGTTTTCCTGAGAACCCCCTAAAAATGGTGCAATGGGGTTTATAATTCGGGAACTTTTTAACGCGTGATGCGAGTTGCTTGAAACTTGGTTTATATAATTTAAATACAAAACAAAAAGACACTATATTTGGGTTTTTTTTAAAACCCTTAAAAATGGGTGCGATGGGGGTTTTCATTTTTTTTATAGGAACTTGTAAAACACGTCATCCGATTTGATTTAAATTTGGTTTGTATATACAAAAAATACAATTAATCGACACATGTTTAAAAGTTTTTAAAAACAATCTATAAAAAAGTGCAATGGGGCTTAAATCTTGTATAGAGTTATCTCAGTGCGTGGCGTGCTTAAAATATAGTTAATATACCCTAAATTCTAAATAAATGTAAGATTATTTCAAGGTTTTTCAAAAAAACTTTAAAAAGGTTCCAGTAATGCATTTAACGCATGATGCGATTTGCTTAAAACTTGGTTTTGTAAATAAAACCTTATATAAAAATAAATAGATACGTGCTTATGTTTTCATCAATGCTGGTTTAAAATTTATATAGTGGCTTTTTAACGCATGATGCAATTTGCTTGAAATTTAGTTAGTATATTTTTAAGACAAAATAAATAGGTTCGTGCTTAAGGGTTTCCAAAACTACCCATGAAATGGGATACAATGCGAGTTCAAAAACTGTATGCGGAGTTTTTCATGCGCGGTGCTATTTACTTGAAACTTGGTCTGTTACCTTACATAAAAAATAAATCGACATTTATATAACATTTTTCAAAACCAACCCTTAAAAAGGGGTGCTATGGAGGGTGAAACATTCTATAGGGACATTTTAACGCGTGGTGTTCATTGCTTGAAACTTAGTTTGTGTACCATTAATACAAAATAAATATACGCGAGTTAAATAGCGGTGAAAAGGTGTTAAATAATTTAGATTATTTATGTTTACTTATCACGAGATCTATCCCAAACTTGACTCAACTTTCCTCCATAGAATATATCAGAATTTATACAAGCTACCTCCTGGAATGAGGTATAATCCCCATCCTATTACATAAAGATGTTTAAATAAAATTAAAAAAAATATAAAAAAGACATACGGTTTTGTGATAAAAACACTACAAGGAGTGACTAGGCTATCCCGAGTGCTGTAAGTAGTGTTGTAATGTGATATGTTTATCTTTTTAAACCGCGAGGACGAATTCGCGAGCGGTATTGCTAGTTATTAATTGTAATAAAGTGGCCAGTCTCCTCCGTTGTCCATTATGGCCTGGCATCTTCGAGGCATACTTTTTCTGCGTATTCACGGGATAATGACCATATGAACTTTAAAAGCTCGGCGGCATTTCGTGTTTTTTGTTCTCGAAGTTTAAGCTTCATCTACGCTAAAACGGAGTTTGCGTCAGGAATTTATGAGGGCCAATTTAAGGCCTTGATGCCACTATCTTGTTTCCAGGCAGTGGCGCATAAGCGACTTCGGTGTTTGGGGTTGCCTTCTTTTAATATCAATGATTCACTTGGGCTTGGGAACAGCCTTCGGGCAGATATTGCTTTCTGGTATATTTGGTTCATCCTTACAGCATTCAGAGAACAGGTAAACAAGTGCAAATTGCCATAACCAATTTCTATGAAGCATCCCTAAACATGCAACTTTACCGGGTGTTTAACAGATCGTTCAACAAGTCTGTTGTCGGCAATTAAACTAGTACACCTCGTTAGATACTAGTTGCCCAAAACTAAGCTTCGTCAGAAAATGTTAGTCCCAGTCTTGTCCCTGTCGCGGTCTTTGTTTACATGAGCCCAGGCCATTAATTTTTCAACGTCTTTTTCTGAAAGGAGCAGTTTTTTCAATGTGCTTAGGTATTTTAAGTTAATCTCTACTAAAAATCTTCTAATTTTAGCTAGAGATATATCTAGCCCTTTTTTCTTTTCTTTCTCTTGTGCAAAGATAAACGTGGGTACTACCAAAAATAGATAACGAATCCGCTTATCCTCGGAGAACGACGTCTTGCTTGTTTTTGTAGATCATCGACCGACATGCTTTGTTTCTAAATATCGGTTTTTAACCACTTGATCACGAACGCCTTTGACTATTTCATATACTTTGCAGCCTGAACGCGTGACATTTTGGGTCCGTTGGGATGCAAACAAAGGAACACTGCTTTTATAGTGTTTACGTACGTTCGGTTTCCATCTCAGACCAATCTATATTATATATACTCGTATATATAAAACAAAGTCGTTTTAGTTACACTATACTCAGGAACGGCTGGACCGATTTTCATAATTCACTCATAAAATTTATATTATTAGTAGGATAGTAGGACGTACCTAGGTATGTCAGTGACCTTTGTCTTAGTTAATCAAGTGATTAACGTTTATCAGACGTCTCAGGCAGAAAGTGCAATTCGCCAGCTAATTAGCTAAATAGTTATTATTTAATCTAGAGACTACGATAATTTACTGATCTTCACGTAATTATTTGTATCTTTCTCGTGCTCTTGTGAACAAACCTAATGTTCTTCACTATGCAATGGGCGTAAAAAATAAATTTCGTGAAAATCATCCATATGTATTTCCATACTAGGTAATATACTAATATTATATGTATGTATTTAAAAATATATATAAGTTGTATCAGTCACGTTGTAAGTCACGAAAGTTGTACCTATAACACAAGCTCTACTTACTTTAGGGCCAGATGATACTGTGTGAAATGTCCGCTATTATTTATTTATATATTTGAAAGTGTCTGTCTGCCTGTTTATTTGTTACCTTTCATGGATATATGGCTTAAATGAATCTTAGGGAAGAATCTATCTTAGGGAAGAAACTAGGGCTACTTTTTTTATACTTTAAATGAACCTAGTATGTAATACGTTTCAAAGATCTATGTGATTGTATTGGAAAACATATTTTCTAATTTATCTTTGTTACATACATTACTTTATCTTGGTCTTGGTCTTGGTCTTGGTTGAGACTTGGTCGCTAACTATTGGCCTCATAAACAAGTTCAGAGTCGCGCAACGTGCTATGGAGAGAGCTATGTTGGGTGTTTCACTACGTGATAAAATCCGCAACGGGGAAATTCGTAGAAGAACCAAAGTCACCGACATAGCACTCAAAATTTGCAAGTTGAAGTGGCAATGGGCAGGCCATATAGCTCGCAGAACTGATAACCGTTGGAGAATAAAAGTTCTCAAATCGCGACCAACCTGATGGACTGACGACATTGTAAAGATCGCAGGAAGTCGGTGGATGGAGAGGGCACAAAATCGTTCTTTCTGGAAATCTATTGGGGAGGCCTATGTTCAGCAGTGAACTTTTTTAAGGCTGATATGATGATAATGATGACCAACATAAACAAACTATGTATTATACTTATTCTGTGTAGATTATCAGTCTCTTTCTGGACAATAATAGATGTAGATTTATCAAGGTCAACTTATTCTGTCCACGTTTTGTTTAAAACTTACCCGTGCACTGGCGCCGGCCGTCCTAGACCAGTCAAAATAGACGTTTTTTTTGGTCAACTTCGACCTAAATTTCCGATCCAAATTTTTTAGGTTTAGGATCACTTACTGAGCATAAAATCACAAAATGCTGACAGATCCAGGTGACGCTTCAAGCGCCATCTTGAAAAAACGTTTTTGGCCGATATCTCGGAAACTATGCACTTTAGGGCAAAAGTTATAAGACCATTATTGTAGAGAACAAAATTTCGCATCTCTTGTGTTTCTTGTAAACTTTTTTGTAAAACTTACCGTTTACGATTTATGGCCCATTTAATGAACCGGTCCTTCTATCGCGGCCGGTATCGCGGATTTCAAAAGTTCTTATTTTGATCGGAAATTTAGTGCAAAGTTAACACATTCACTGCCACTGACACGCCTCGCGTGTTCAGGCTAATCTAAGTCTCTACGCCAAGAACACGCCAGGCGTGTTTTGAATGTTTCGGTTATATTTCCAAAACTAGGCCAGATTTTCTGTTCAAATTTTTAGTGCATCATTTTTAAAGGATAGGCTATGGCATATTGAAGCGGTTCCCTAAAAAAACTAGTTAGATTTTTTTACGAAAAATAGGTATTTTGTAGTGCCGAGAACACGCTAGGTGTGTTCACTTACTGAAGCTACCCTTAGGTTCCCAAACTTTTTTATTCTTTTAAATGCTTCGCTAATTTCAGAGTTATAAGCTTGCGATATGAGATTTTTAACCAGTATTTGATGACAAAACGGAATGTCATAATTTATCGAACCGTTGTTTTTACCGTATACAGTACTGTGTCATGTATGAATAAATAATAAATAAATAAATAATGCCGGACATTTCACACAGCACCATCTGGCCCCAAAGTAAGCAGAGCTTGTGTTATGGGTACCATATGACTGATATACTACTTATATGAAGTCGCTTATACAACTCCATACGCCATCAATGAAAAAAAAACGTACCTATCCGATGTATATCTTTATATAATTATACATACACACACAGTGACATACACACGTACAGTAAAATTATCTCTATTATATAAAAATCAATTGATGTTCGTTTGTCTCGCTAAAAATTTTGTCATCATTAATATCTTCCGTTTCCGGTACAAATTTAACTTTTCTGAAAAAAAGATAAGAAATCAATTTATTTCATTTGAATATTTTGAATTTAATTCATACTTATGTAATTAGGTAAGGCCAATCAACCAACATTACGATAATACGAGATAAATAACGTAAACAAACTTTCTGCAGTTCAAAGCTTTTTATCGGTTTAATAATTTAGATGAATTCACTCATATAAGACTGAAAATATGTTTAAATATGATTGTCACTCAATATATTATTAAAAAAAATGTACTTGCACTGTTAACAATGCCAATGTTACAGTTCACAATAAAACTTTATTCATTTATGCATGGGAATTTTAGTAAAAAAAGTTTGAGAACCTTGAATTACGTTATAATAAATTTACTTACTAAAATCTGTTTTTCTAAGCAATGCCGCGAGCACGCCTAGCGTGTCCGCGGTTTTATACGGTGGCATCTCGATAAACTTCAAGAAAATCGTGGTGGCAGTGAATGAGTTAAATGCTATTTTGACTGTACTATCCGGCTTTCGGGGCTATCAGGTACATTAAATAAAAATCCTATTTCTCCCGTTTCGCCTCAGACGTGGGCATAAGGCATAGATAGATAGATACATAGAAATTTTGCATTTTTAGGGTTCCAAAGTCCATAAGTAACCCTTACAGTTTCGCCATGTCCTTCTGTCTGTCAGTCTGCCATTAATCTTGCTCTTGCTCGCAGACTAGTTTTATCGTGACGAAATATTGTTCGGCAATAAGTGACCCTTCCAAAGTTATGAAATTTCATCTTCTTATCGTGTCACTAGTTATTTCTAACCAGTGTGGTGAAATGATTAAAGTGCGCCTCCTTTAGGCGAGGCGAGGCTCCTTTCTTGCACTTAGGTGTTAGGTGAAATAAAAACATAAAAATAACGGTTTTTAGGGATACCAACCCTATATGTAAAGTGAGCTTGATTTTTTTAAATATTTTCCTACCCCTATCGTGTAGCTGATAGAATACTTGTCTATCTAATCTAACTAGTGGTCGCCCTCTGGTCGAAATTCGACCATAAATAATAATATTAAATGTTTTTTTTATGCGTAATAAAAAAAAAATAGCATTCTGCACTTCTTCTCTAAGTATATAAACTATAAGTGTGCGAAATTTCATACTCCTCCGTCCGCGCAATTTTCGTAAAAAGGGGTACAACGTTTTTGCTTCACGTATTAATATATAGATACCTTTAAACTAGCAATTATTGTATATAAGTATGTTTATATAATCTGAATTTCGGAAACGGCTCCAACGATTTCCATGAAATTTAGTATGCAGGGGGTTTCAGGGACGAATACCTTTAAACTAGCAATTATTGTATATAAGTATGTATATATAATCCGAATTTCGGTAACGGCTCCAACGATTTTCATGATTTAGTATGCAGGGGGCATCGGGGGCGATAAATCGATCTAGCTAGGTTTCATTTTTAGAAAACGTCGTTTTAACCGTGTTTTGAATCGAGCAAAGCTCAGTCATCTCGGTACTATATATTTAAATATATACCTAACATACTTTATAACATCCAGACACAGAACAAATATCTGTGTTCGTCACACAATGTGTCTTGGGAGGGAACCGAACCCTCGACTTACACCGCAGAAGGTAGAGCTAATACCAACTGACAGGCTAGTCGGTACTACCGGTACCGGTGAATCAGCTATTATTAATTTAAATAGACAGCTCGTTACTGATTTACTACTACCGTCTGAGTTTGTCGCACGAACAATCGCAAACCATAACTTAGTTTTGCTGTAGGGCGTGAATACAACGAATGGCCGCGGCAACGTCATGCACACTTCCGGCGAAGTTGACATGGTAGACATATCGCCGGGGCTGCAGCAAGCGGCTGATACCTCGGCTGCCACTCCCACCAACCACGGCACGTTCCAGCTTTACGACCACGGCAGGAGCTCCACAGCAAGCACCAACTGTATGTATACGTGTTAGCCATATCTGACGCTAAATATAATATACTGTCTTCTTCGACAAGGTGTTTGATAATCTCAAAAAAGCATCCTCTTCCCTCTGTGGTCTCAACGAGGACGGACGTGTGCTGCCGCTCCGCGTGACATAAGGCTCAAAGTTGCACCAAATTGGACAAATCTGGCACCCCCCAACATCTAGGCAAGTACAAAATTAATACGTCAAGTGATTCTACCCACTCTGCTGCATAGTACCACAAACGCAGTCAGTGACGCGGAGGCAAGACAACTGCAACAATAATTGCCTTCCTGCTCACACACAGCTCACCGAGATTGTACGAGTACCTAAACAAAGGCCTGCCGGTAAAACTACCTATTTTGTTTCGTTTTTGTCAGGCGAAAAAATCTCGCACGGCGGCTGCGCACTTACTTACATCAGCATCAGCACATCTTTTACACACGCACTGAAATAAGGTCTGAATTTCACGTTGCTACAAGATAGATATTTAATCGAATAATTCTAGCAAAATGATGAGATCACCTGAAAAATCAAATTCAGTCCCTGATATGCTGGCACTAGACGAAACAACACCACCAAATTTTCTCGCTGGCAGGCAAAAAAGGAAGAGAGTACATGAATTAACTCAAGTTCAAGATATGACTATAGAGTTAAAAAACGAAATGAAAGGTCTAATAAATGGACTGGCTGAGACACAGAACGCTCAAATAAATGTTATTCTAACGACTTTAAAAGAAATCCAGCAAACGAACTCGCTGGTACAAAGTGCTTTGACTCACCTCACTGAAGAAAATGTTGAACTTAAGTCAAAAATAGAAAAGATGGAAACACAGGCAAAGATAGACAAGGAGCAGATTATATTATTGGAAAAAAAAGTTGAAGGAATACAGAGGACGGAGAGAAAAACGAATATTGAAATAAGGAATGTGCCATTGAAAGGTGATGAAAATAAAAAAGATCTCTTTCAGATGATATCAAAGTTGTACAAGAACCTAGAAGTAAAATTAGAGAAATCAGATGTTAAAGATATCATTAGAATAAAAAAACCCAAAACAGAAAGAAGTTCTCTTATTGTTGAACTTAATAATACATTCGTAAAAGCAGATTTGTTGAAGGCAGCGAAAACTTACAATTACAAAAATAAAAACAGTAAGCTGACTGCATGGTTTCTAGGACTCAATGCGCACGCTGATACTCCAATTTTCATATCGGAAAACCTAACACCGATGTCAGCAAGACTATACTTCCTGGCGAGAGATTTCCGAACTGCAAACAAGTATAAATACTGCTGGACCAGCTATGGCAAGGTTTACCTGCGAATGGATGACAACACGCCTATCATCACGGTTTCAAGTGAAGCTCAGCTGCAACAATTGCTTGAACGGTGACTATTTCAGGAAGAGTGTGTTTCTAATAATTGTGTTAAAAATCTATTTACGAGTAGGTTATACGTAGCCTTAATTTGTTTCATATTGTGTGTGACTACGTCAGGCACAAAAACCACACTCAGTACTGTTTACTCTTCACTCATTACTCTTATTTACGTATTTTTAAAAAAAACTCTTATATGCCTAATAATAATATTGTTTTGTAGCCGACATTATGTATGCACAAACAAAGTATGTTATACTAGTAAGAAATCAATCTGTAAATTTCACAATTTACATACACATAACCACACAATAAATAACTCATCCACTCCCCGACAAAACCTTGATAATGGATAGACAAAATATAGTATTACAGGAATTAGACACTATACAAACCGCTAAATCCATAAATTGTTCAATAGGCGATCTTCAAAGTGAATTACCATCAGATATACCTAAACTATCAATAATTATCCAAAATATCAGAAGTATTCACAAATCTTCAAATATTGATGATTTAGAAGCTAATGTGTCAATGCTTAAACAGAATATCGATATTGTCGTGCTAACAGAATGTAGACTAAATCGTGACAAACCACTACCAATCAAAACTGACTACATAACATACAGCTCTTCTAAAATGACAAACCAAAATGATGGAGTAGTAATCTTTATAAAAAATACAATAACACATACAGTTAAAGAAGTATCCCTTTTTAAAGCATCGTGTCTTGAAATCACTACTCCCACTAGTACAGTCATCTGCATTTATCGTTCCCCAGCTGAAAAAAACCCTGAAAAATTCATAAAATCACTTGATCTCTACTTAAATGCACCACACTTAAAAATTAATACAACACTGGCGGGTGATATAAATATAAACATCATGGAAGGGAATACACACAATCATTCTGCACTATACCTAGATATGCTCGCTACCCACAGTTTACTGCCTGGGCACAGATTTGACACAAGGAATAATAGCTGCCTCGATCATATATTTACTAACTTAGATACTGCAAAATTTACGGCAGCGGTAGCTGTCCTAAACACTACAATAACTGATCATAAAATGGTCCTCATAAATTACTATACTAAAGAAATAACACCTATGACGAAAAGAACTAAAACTGTTACTAACTATTCTGATGCGGTTAACTCTCTAAAAACCAAAAATATTAGTAAATTTTTTGACATCCAAGATCCAAATATTCTGTGTCATAAAATAACTGATCTAATCACAACGTGTCTTCAAGAAAACACTATAACAATTAATATATCAAGTAATAAAAGAACAATAAAACCTTGGATCACCCCCGGAATACTAAAATGTATTAGAAATAGAAATAAACTACAAAAGAAACTACGTAACGATGCAACTAATGAAATCCTAAAAATAACATACCGACGGTATCGAAATTATTGTAATAATCTTATAAAAAAAATTAAAAAGGAGTATGAAAGGAATCTATTAAATAAAGCTAAAACTAGTAATAAAACGCTATGGAACTGTATAAAAAATATAACATACCTAAACAAAGGTAAATCTGTAAACAAAGAGCTCTTTAATATCAAAAGTTCTCCTAGTGAATCTGCTGAGTATATAAATATGCATTTCAAATCCGTTGGAAAGACTCTAGCCGAAAATATTACCCCAATGCCACGCCATGCTGAAACATACTTTCATGCGATCCCCTCTCAATTAAACTCAATAGGGATAATTGAACCAGAACCTATGGAAATTGAGACAATTATTAACAACCTGAAATCGGATTCTGCAGCCGGATGGGATAAAATTCCAACACAATTTATCAAAATGGCCAAAAGTGAACTAATTCCAATTATAACACATCTTACAGTCATATGCTTTCTACAAGGAATCTTTCCCTGGGAATTGAAACGATCCATAATTCATCCAATTTATAAGAGTGGGGACAAAGGCGATATTAGCAACTATAGACCTATTTCCGTTCTTCCGGTAATATCGAAAATATTAGAAAAATTAATCAACACTAGGCTTTGCTCATTTTTGAATTCATTTAATATATTATCAAAATCACAATATGGTTTTCGTGGAGGAATTAGTACTGAAGATGCTATTCTAGATCTGACTAAAAACATTACAAAACACTTAGATAACAAACACAAAACGCTGTGTATATTCCTAGACTTAAAAAAAGCATTTGATACAGTCTCGGTCCCCATACTAATCCGAAAAATTGAAAAGCTTGGTATTAGAGGTTCTTTCAATAAACTGCTTACAGATTATTTAAAAGACCGATCACAACGTGTCAAATTAAGCAATGATTTCTATAGCCATGATCAAATTTTACACGAGTATGGCGTTCCGCAAGGCAGCGTACTAGGCCCGACACTTTTTCTGATTTATATAAATGATCTCACTAACATACAACTTAAAGATGGAAAAGTTTTCTCATATGCTGATGATACTGCATTGCTTTTCCATGGAAAAACCTGGAATGAGGTATATTCACACGCTCAAAACGGCCTAAATAAAGTAATTAATTGGTTAAATATAAACTTGCTCACACTAAATATATCAAAAACATATTACATAGCATTTTCAATTCGAGACTCTCTACAACCAGACCCCAACTTTAAAATAACTGCCCATTATTGTAATAAAAACAGATGTGGTTGCCCAAACCTGCAGAGAGTTGATTCAGCTAGGTATTTAGGCATTTTGGTAGATAAAAACCTTTCCTGGCATCCTCAACTCGAACTCGTAGCAAATCGAGCTAGAAAATTAATTTGGATTTTTAAATACTTAAGAGATATAGTGGACGTACAGCTACTAACCTATATCTACAAAACATTGGTTCAATCAATCTTATTGTATTGCATAGCTATATGGGGCGGTACACATAAAACTAAATTTGTCAGCATAGAACGGGCTCAACGATACATTCTAAAAGTAATGCTTCGAAAAAGAAAGAGGTTTTGTACTCAAACATTATACAGCGAAGCTAATGTACTGACTGTGAGACAGCTATATCTTCTACAATGTACACTCAAAACTCACAAAACTATAACGGTTGATCGGAGCTTACTTAGTAAACGTACTCAACGTTCTGTGATAAATTGCACAACAACAAGAACAAAATTCGCCTCAATGCAATATAGTGCCCAATCGATACAAATCTATAATACGGTTAATAAAAAATTGAATATTTACACAATGTCACATCAGCGATGCAAAACAATAGTATCAAATTGGCTCCAATCTTTAAATTACCAACAAACTGAAGATATTCTATTACCAGCTTATACATAACTATAATGAATAAACGTCAAAATTTTAAATTAGTCAATTAAATATTTTACATCAATATTTCAACTTTCTGTACTCCTGTACCTAAATCGTCTTTTAAAATAATAACTGCACTCCTTCCAACAAATGCGAATTCTGTACCTACCCACATATCGGCGTGAATATTTATTTTTACAAACCTGGACACACGTAAACACATACTTGTAAGGACGAAAAAGTATTATGTTTTTTTTTTTTTTTGTGAACTAGTAAGGGTATATCATACAATCATACACTGTCGAATGAGTTGTTTAAATCTGTTGCCATAACGTTCATTGACTTGATTCATACCTACTCGTACACTTAACAACTTCAACTTGTACTTTTAGAGGATAATTACGTTGTGCATATAATTATTATAACCTACATAATAATTATAAAAGTACCTACCTATTTAAGTTAAGTAGATGGATAGTATTACATATTGTAGTTAAACTTTCGGAAACACCTACCTATTATTAAACCTACTTAATAAATTATATAAGTACTTACCTACCAATTTAAGTTAGATAGTACCTACTACAGATTGTTGTAAACTTTTAGAAACCCATTGATACACCAAGTACCCATAGTAGAAATAATAAAGACCTATCTAAACTAATTCTAAATACCTATTATTATGTGTACTTGTGTAACTTAAGTTATTATTATTATTATATTTTCCTGTTTTTGTTTATGTTACAATTTAAGGACCACAGAATAGAGGGGACTCTTCTAACACAGGTGTAAACTTAAAAGAAGAGATCCCAACCCTACCATTTACGTATAATGTAACTAAAATAAAAAGATTTTTGATTTTGATTTGAAAGTTACCTAGCCTAATACCGTACATTTAATACATTTTAACGTATTTTATTTTTTATTCAAGCTGACATCGCGCAGTACTTCAGTTCCTCTGTAGGTAAGCAAGTGTCATCATTTGTTTTGAAATCTATAGAAATTCACTGCCTAATCATTGTTTCTATATAAGTGCCATTTATATGTTATAAGTACCTACCTACTCGTAAGTGTATTTACCTATTTCACTAATATTTTGTAGTACCGAATGGGTATAAAAAAGTATGTAATCATATAGGTATATAAACCTACGTACATTAAACCTACTTCGCTAATGAACTCATTATAAAATAAAACCTTACTCGCCAAGCCTTGCCGGAAAGCCACAATTTCAGATGTAAACAAATACCTACCTACCTACACCCATATTATATCATATTATGTCACTAATAGCGTTCAATAAAATGTCGATTCACTTTCTGATTAAGATATTAACGAGGTAGGGAAGAATGAGTCAGCCGGTCAGTACTGTTTTGGAAGCCTGCGTAAATAGTGCGCGCCAATGTATCCCATAGATATGGATCCCGGTGACACGGAACCCCTGATTCGTGACGATGTAGGTAAACATTTTTGTTATAATTATTAAATACTTAACTGTTTCTATAAGATTGCATCAGTCCGAAAGTTACATTATTCGACGCATTATTTTAACGCTTTATATTTTTATGGTTCGATAGAAAGTGAAACGGCCAACTCAGAGGCACGGCACGTGATCGGGGCGTTGACGTCACAAATTGTTGCGTTGTTCGTTTTATTTTAGTTTCATAGAATTGAAGGTTGCTTAGTAGCCTGCACTTATTCATACTCGTATATTTTCTGAAGATTTCGAAACGAATTCGATAAATTTATAATAGTTATCGTAGAAAGCTAATTTAATTAAATTAAGCTTCAAAAGTACTAAGTATCTACGTAGTTAAACTTGAATATTATAAACGTACCTAGGTTAATATAAAAGATGATTTCTTAAATTATGTAATAGATTCTGTCTGTAGTGATTTGGTTTGGTTCTATAAAAGATTCTAGTTTATTTTTTAATACCTCCTCATTAATGGCAACACATTTTGCTTTTGACAACCTTGAGCTTTTCTTTGACGTTTGACAAGTCTGTCAATCCATTCCATTCTGTTCACTCTTTCTTACACTACTTACTCTACTTAGCTACATATACAATATACATACATACACGTCATTTTATTCATTCACTGATCACTAGAGCTGTAAAAGTAACGAAAAAAAGCGTACCTGTATGTATTCGTTACCATAACAATTAGTACTCGTTACTATCGTATCGTTATCGTTACTCGTTACTTCTGATACCTCATAACATGCTATGTTATGTATGTTAGAGCAACGAATCGAGTCGTATTCGTACCTACGCGTACAGTATGACGTCGCGGCGTCGCAATATTCGTAATTTGTAGAAAACATACTTATACATTACAAACCAAACTGCGTAGGGAAGGTGCATTTTGTCACTTTTCCGTATTTTGAACCAGACTTGTGTTTAAGTCATTCTAAATTTAATTTGATTTAATAGATAAAGTGTAGTTCAGTTCAACTCAACTACAAGTGAACCGTTGACGGAATCTACTAAATTTGCAATGGATTTACTATGTTGAAAATGTTAACCGTGAGCTTATGTTATATCACAATTACCTACATCGCAATCGATTATGCGTCGATTATAATGAAAAAGCAACAAATAAATGTCGAAAATTATTTATTGACAATACAATTTCAACAACATTCCAACGATAAATCAACTTAAAATAGTTTTACTTTTAAAGAAATTAAACATAAAAAATGAAATAAAACATGATTTAAACAAAATTAAAACAACAACAAAGATCTTTTGTTATTTCCAAATTAAACTTTACTAATAAACAAAAATACCTCTTTATAACTTTCTTTTTAAATTCACTGAATAAGCGCGCGCATGCGTAAAACATACGAAGCAAACATACGTTTTAATACACGCATAAACGGTACTTGCGCTTTCGTGAACTGACACAGTGTAGGTACCCATAATACGAAAAATGCGAGTAACGAAATGCCGCTCAAACGGTACTTGCGCTTTCGTGAACTGAAACACTGTGTAGGTACCCATAATACGAAAAATGCGAGTAACGAAATGCATTCGTCAGTAACGTTTCGTTACTCGGTACTGGATGGCGCACCCGTTACTCAGTAACGAATACATACGGTTTGTTACAGCTCTACTGATCACTCTCACTCATCACATCAGACAACTTGCATGTAATTATTGTGTTGACTCTTTTGTTATTATTATTTTCACTCAAAATTGTGCGTTGTATCAATTATTGTTAATGTGGTCAATTATGTGATATTTCTAAAGATACATTGTTAGTAGAAAACTCACGACTGAAACTTTGTTTCAGGGGACACGATTATGTTCTCAGGAATGCAAGGTTAGTTCAATTTAAATCTTTTATTTTATATGCATTATTACTTGCTAAGTTATGTTGAACAAATACCCACTGAACCAGTCCAGGCTCATGTCAAGTGTTATGGTGCATATCTGCTGTTCTGTTCCAAGACTGGTTCTGTATCAACACACCAGGTACATAAGTGGTACCTACTGTTCAATGTCACGTATAATGATCGATGATACCTAATAGGTACGAATTACAGCTATGACAGACTGACATACAGATGTTAGTCTGCTAGTCAGATTTGAGGTATGTTCATAATGTATAGTTGCACTATGGAATTCCAGTATTTCAACCACATAAAAAAGGTTCCAGATCTTTAAACGTCACTATTATGACATACAAGATTTAATTTGTTATGTTTAGTTGCTACATTTTCATTTTCTACCCCAAATTGTATTCTCATGATTTATTACCCTGTCATTTAGGAGATGATGATATCCCTGGCATTGGACAATATGAGGACTTTCACACAATTGACTGGCAACGAGATATTGCTCGGGATCGTATGAGACACAGATACATTGTCAAGAAACGACAAGATTCATGTTGGGATCTCGTTAAAGTAAGTAACAAATGTATGAGACTGGCCTCACAGATCAGTGGGCTGTAACTCTGCCTGTTGCTCGGAAATTTGTGGTTTCCCTACCAGATCAAACCTTTGTGTGATGTACTTACATAGGTATTTGTTCTGTATCTAGGTGTTGTAAAGAATCCGAATTGTAAGTATGTATTGACAAGTATCTATTAGTATTATAATAGTAATCTGGTTCCCACAATACAAGCTTTGCTGATTTTGGAGCCAGATGGTGTTATTTATTCCTCTACTTAGGAACATCTTTCAACTTGAACACTGCTCAAGATTCGCCCTGTCACTATCTTACAAAAAGGGACAGCATTGTTTTTACTGTAATTGATTGTTGTTAGAAGTTGAGAGAAGTTTCTAAGTAGAGGGGTCAAGGTAAGATATCTTTCACTTCTTAGCGTTACAGTAAATATCTAAATATTTATGATATTTTATTATATTACTTAGACACAGAACAAACATCTATGTTCATCACATAAATGTTTGCCCTGGGAGCGAATTGAATGCCAACCTACAGTGTAGAAGGCAAAGCTACTACCAACTGAAGTGACAGGCCAGTCAATGAGGATAAGGACAGGCTACTCTATATTATTTTTGTAATGTGTGCTATGTGGGCCTGGTGCCCATGACTTAAGGGGTCGAAAAAGCTGTCTGGTCTGGTTGTTTCTATGTATAATATGTATGTATTTACAAAAAAAAATATAAGTTATATCGTGTATATAGTATATCATGTGGTACCTATAACACAAGTTCTGCTTACTTTGGGGCCAGATGATGTTGTGTGAAATGTCCAGCATTATTATTATATTATCTATTATATTCAAGGTATCCTCATTTTAGGTTTGCATAATTTAACAAACTATCATATAATACTAATGTTTTTATACTCCCAGGGCGCACACGACGCTTGGTCAGGGTGGGTATGTGTGCTCCTAGTTGGAATCTGCACTGGTATAGTGGCTGGAGTGATCGACATTGGAGCCTCATGGATGACCGACCTCAAGTTTGGCATCTGCCAGGCATTCTGGCTCAATAGGGAACAATGTTGCTGGTCTGACATCAACAATACAAACTTCGAACCAGGCAACTGTTCTCAGGTAACAATGACTTGATAACTGATGTATGAGTATAATAATAATGATTATTGTTTACTATCTTCCTGCCGTTATCCCACATTACGTGACGTAGATATTACTCCTAGATTCTAATCCATCACCCTTCTTATAACACGACTTTCTTCCTTCCTTGACATGACCTGTAACATGACCACTAACCTTTTACTCGTGATCTTTTCCATTACTAGCGCGACTTTAATACACTCATTCCTTATCTAATCCATTCAAGTCACTCCGCACATCTCAACATTCGCATTTCCGTTGCACACTCTATTGATCCATACATTGTGACCGGTCCTGTAATAGTCTTGTAGATTTTCCACTTAAGCTTAAAGGGCATCAGCGGATCACTAGTTCCTGTGACCAGTAGGGCGATTATGGAACTCTTGATACAATGAATGTCTATCAGTTTCGATTAGCAATAGGCATTATTTCAATCAATCATAAACGATGTATTTAAATGCTTAGTACGCTAAACACGGTTCCTACCACAATCGTACTTTGTAAATTGGTCGAGTTATAGTTTGACACCAACTTCACATTGTAACTAGCGATAGAAGCCGATAGAAATCTCAACGATCCGTAATACCAATTCATCAATAGTAACTGAAAGCTATTAGTATCAAAGTTTTGATAGTATCAAAGTTCCATAATCGCCCCACTAATTATTTTTAAAGCTGACATATTGAATGCAGTATTTACAGCACAGAGTATTTTGTGCAGTGGTCGACCTGGCCGCAAGTGTTCGGAGACAGGGCGGAAGGCGCAGGCGCATACATCATCAGCTATATGTTCTACATAGCGTGGGCGCTGCTATTCGCTGCCCTATCTGCTTCGCTCGTGAGGATGTTCGCGCCTTACGCTTGCGGCTCCGGTATGTATAGCCATCAGAGTGCCTCAGTAAATACGGGCTCAGGAAAGCTAGGAGTCTTATATGTAGCATTACGACTTAAGTGTCAAAGTCGAGGTAGTTATTATTCAATTATTCAATAAAACCACAAGAATCATCTTAAGTTGTCTGTCATGTGCCACGATAACCATTCAAACAAGTCCGGACTGACTATAATATGAATGTTATAACATGCTTCATGCTTTTATTATAAAATTAAAACTATCAAACTAGAAAACTACAAAAAGTGGGATATTTTCAGACACTATATTTAGGTCCTTTTATTATGTCACTTTTTAAGCAACTTCTATAATGGTGATTGGTTGCAGGTATCCCAGAGATCAAGACCATCCTCAGTGGGTTTATTATCCGAGGGTACCTCGGGAAGTGGACGCTCATCATCAAGGTGGTCGGCCTGATCCTCTCGGTGTCTTCCGGCCTGTCCCTTGGCAAAGAGGGGCCTATGGTCCACATTGCTTGCTGCTTGGGTAAATAACAATATGTTATACCATAAAGAGTTTTGTAATTTTTTACCTCAACAAATAGATCTTTTGGTGATGTATGGTACTTTTTTATGTAAAAGAATGGAGTTTCATCATGTCGCTTAATTCTGCAGGTAATATTCTGTCGTACCTATTTCCAAAGTATGGCCGCAATGAAGCTAAGAAGAGAGAGATTCTGTCCGCCGCGGCCGCTGCCGGCGTCTCCGTTGCCTTCGGAGCGCCCATAGGCGGTGTTCTCTTCAGCTTAGAAGAGGTAACATCATCTGAATGGCATGCAAAATCGCGAAGAATACGAACTGCTACAATCTATGTAATTAGTATATATCAGAGAAAGTTTAAAAGTAGCAGCTGTGGCTGAAAAGAAAGGGTTATCGTGGTATGGGCAAGTTATGCAAGGGGAGGACAGGCGATGACTCAAAACCCACAAGGATCACTTTGAAACTTTTAACATACTACTCCTAACCTAAGTCTGAGAAAAACTGGCAAGAAACTCGTCCTGGTCCGCTTTTTGTATGATCCGTCTTATAACTAGCTAACTAGCTAAAACTAATAGAACATTACAGTAGTTTATGGATTGCAAATCTGTCTGTTAACTGTCTGAGGGCAGAGCAACATGATGCTTTGCATTCTTATCAATAATATAGTTATTTATATTATACATATAAATAACTGTATATATACTACTATATATGCATGTATGTATGCTCTCTTCAAAAGACTCAACAAATGTGAATGTGGGTGGATATAAGTGTAGATTAATATAACAAAAGATGAATGAACAGTGTAAAAGATGATAAAAGAGTAAAAAATTATTGACTTAGATGGCGAATGATAAATGAACCATTTGCGCCGACACAACTTTGTCAAAATCAAAGCTCAAATCAAAAATATTTTTATTTTAGTTACATATACATATATACATTGTATGGATCTGAGTGTTGGGCAACAAAAGGGACGGATGAACAAAAGGTGTACGTAGCTGAGATGCGAATGCTGAGATGGCGGTGTGGAGTGACGCGAATGGACAGAGTAAGGAATGGGTACATAAGAGGAAGTGTGAAAGTGGCGCCAGTGAATGAAAAGATCAGGAGCAACAGGCTAGCATGGTATGAGCATGTAATGAGAAGGGAAGAATGGCATGTAACTAGAGAGTGCTTGGTATGAATGTTGATGGATTTACGAGTAGAGGTAGGCCAATGAAAAGATGGATGGATTGTGTAAGAAAGAAGTGAGTGTTGAGATGACGGCTGATAGAGGAGAATGGAAGAACACATGTTGTGCCGACCCCACATAATGTGGGAAAAGGGCAGGAAGATGATGATGATACATAAATGGTAGGCTTGGGATCCCTTCTTTTAGGTTTACACCGGTGTCAAAAGACTCACCTCTATTCTATGGTCCTTAAATTGTAACAAACAATACACATAATAATATGTATTTAGAATTAGGTTAGATATGTTTTTTATTTTTTTTATAATGAGTACTTGGTATCTAAATGGGTGTACCTATCTAAAAAGTATAAAAACAACCTTTGGGATAAGGGCACGAGATGGTGAACTAGTAGGTACGTCTCCCGGCTTCTTATAATCAACATCTTATTTTCGTGTCTAAACTGAACATGAAACAAAATGAAATTACATTATGAACTTGTTTTTATTTTTGTTTATCTTATCATATTGGATGCCTTTAACATTGTTGTTTATTTTCTAGGTGTCATACTACTTCCCTTTAAAAACGCTTTGGCGTTCGTTCTTCTGCGCACTGATAGCTGCGTTCATCCTACGCTCCATCAACCCGTTTGGCAACGAGCATTCAGTGCTATTCTTCGTGGAGTACAACAAGCCTTGGATATTCTTCGAGTTGATCCCCTTCGTAGGGCTCGGCATTATCGGGGTGAGTCTATCCAATGGGATCTGATACGGAATGAATATGAATATTCATACATTTGACATTATAATGACAATGACAGACCAAACTTAATCGCCATGTTTACTAGTTATATCATTATAAGATATAGGAGATTCTTCGTTTGTCATTTCATAAAGTAGCATGGCTCTGCTAATTTAATATTGTTTTATTCGTTTTATTGCATGTTTTATTCAGTAATAATGGCGGAATTTTAATGAATAAATTGTGACTACACGACGGGTATGGAGAATTGAATTAAATGTGTGTTGTGATGCAATGTGATGTGAACGACGAGGAATCCCAAGAAAATTTTAGACGCTATTCCGCGTGACGTCTAAAATTGACAATTGACCATCGACTAAGACTTTATTAAACAAATTGACCATAAACACTTGACACTGGCAAAATTGGCATTATTATGTCACATGCCATAAACAAAGAAGAAGAAGAAGAAGATATAGGGAATGTAATATTTATATTAATTTTACTATTTTATCTTTTTCTTCGTTAATATTGAAAATTTTTTACACATAGACGACCTCTGTGGCGCAGTTGGCTAAGACCCGGCTGAGACGCAGAAGGTTGCGGGTTCGATTCCCGCCGCGGGACAAATGTTTTTACGGTCTGCAAGTATTTGTCTCGGGTCTGGGTGTTTCTACGAGTATGTATAATATGTATGCATTTACAAAAAAAATATATAAGTAGTATATCAGTCATGTGGTACCCATAACACAAGCTCTGCTTACTATGGGGCCAGCTGATGTTGTGTGAAATGTCTGGGGATTGTTATATAGGGTGTATGAAATAACTATGAAACTACCTGGGACCCAGCGTGTATAAAAGGGCTAACCTTTACAGACAAGGGTAACAAAGTTTTTGTATGAACACAATACAAAACCTATAAATTACATGCCTGTCTTATAAGTAGTTTCATAGTTATTTATCTATTTTTTTATGCTGGTACAATAAAGATTTAGTAATGTTATAATATTAGGTTAGTTTCATGCAACACAAGCCTGAATGTTAATCATTCTGAGAGTCAAGTGTATGAACCGGTATGAAAGTTTTCTGACAGCAGCCAGTGTGTGTGATCTTTTCACTGAAAACTTACATATTAAATAAAGTCATTATTTAATATGTAATTTCAGCCTTATGTGTTGATGTTTGTTTATTACTCAATTAAAAGTATATAAGTAGTATATCAGTCATGTGGTACCCATATTACAAGCTCTGCTTACTTTGGGGCTCGATGATGCTGTGGGAAAATGTGGCATTCTTTACTTATTTCAATTGCTTATGTAAGCGTAATTTAATGCTGCCGCGCGATGACTCCAAGTCATTGCCTGCAATTTAGGGCTTAAAGATAGCCCTAATGACGTTGTAGATAGATAGATAGATAGATACAACATTTATTTGATAAAGCAGCACACACGTACAATCGATGGTACCATTGTAAATAATGGTAAATACATAAAACTTTAGGTTAGATATTAGGTACTTAAAACTAAAAGTGCATGTGTGTTGCAATATCAAAACGGTCATAGCTCAGCGATAATATTGCTTAAGAAGCAAACACTGATTTTCAGCTATTACCCTCGAGATGACGAGTCGAAAACGAGCGCAATACAACATTCAGTGTACCTACTGTTCGAGTGTATATGAGTGAAAAGAGGCGTGCAAAAAGTGTGTGTGTGTACGAGTGGGAGAATGAATTAGTATTCGTGTCGTGTAGTGTGTAACTCTACACGACAACTCCCACTACCTTCGTTTGAGGTTACATTTTACTTTATAAATATTAAACATCCATTATTACAAACAATAATAAACATCCATTGTATTTCCAGGGTTGTATCGCGACGATATTCATAAAGGCGAACATCTACTGGTGCCGCTATCGCAAGCTATCGAAGCTAGGACAGTATCCGGTGACAGAGGTGTTAGTGGTGACCCTGGTGACCGCCATCATCGCCTACCCCAACCCCTATACACGCATGAATACCAGTGAACTCATTTATCTACTGTTCAATCAGTGTGGGATCTCATCTACTGATCCTCTGTGGTATGTAAACTTACTATTTTTTAACTTTGCACTGTTAATAGTACCCACCTATTTCCCATGAAATAAAATCACCCATAGCTAGCTTAGTCATACATTGGGCCTACATATTTAAGCCTTTTGGAGTCTAGACCCTGAATGTTCAAGGAAAACTTTGACAGGAAGTCTGCAAACTTGTCTACATACTTTATATGTTGTTTAAATGTGCAATGCTTTCAGGTTTTTTTGTTTTTTTTTTATTTATTGTGGAGTGCCAGTTTTCCACCATGTTTGTGGTGGTGTAGCCGATTGTAGCAAGTCCATTTGTCGTAAAAAAATGTTGACTCAAAAGCCACGTGTTCACAAAATAATCATTGAAATGAATTACATTTGCTTCCTTATTAACATTATTTAAAAAAATATTAATATGGTTTTATGATACAATTTTAGCACAGTCAGCTGTATTTTGTAAATTTTGTAGTTTTTGTAGAAATTTTGTAAACAGACCTTATAAATATACTGACTTCAATTAATATCTTATGAAGAAACGAAATGCACTCACCAAAACAGTTCAATAATAGTAACACACGCTGGAACGCAGGAGTTTTTAAAACACGAGGCACAAAATTAGCGAAAATGTTGAAGAGCACCTTACTAGACACAAGTTTAGTGTAAAGCAAACAATTTTTTTTAGAAAATCATTTTAGTTATTGATATTGCGGATACCTACTTACTCGATGTCATACAAAAAAAGTCTTAAAATGGTTTAAAACAAAAGAAAAAGTGGTAATCCATTGAAGTTATCTAGCATTGTTCTAAAAACTGTTTTGTTGACTAAACTTTGGTGCCACTGCCATTGTTTAAGAGATAATATGATCTGTTAAACCAAAGAATTATTAATCTTACGTTTAACATGTGGTAAGTTTTTATTTCCAGCATTCTAGTCAACTAATAGTAACCTATTATATTCTACGAGTATTAGAAGTATTCTATTAAAAGTTGCTAACAATGTTTTTGGGTTAAAAACTCACAATTGGGAGTAGAATGATGGTTCACTTTCTTAGCTGAGTGTCCCTTGACGAATAAACTCAATACAAATAAAAGCGGTACGAGTTGAACAACGAAAATAATATTATTTTTACAATTCGTCAACTGGTACCACGACGTGGTACGAGTTTTTCGGTGCGAGTTGACGAACGACTCGGAACCCCATATCATCACAACTTCTTTTCTAATTTGGTTGAAAAAGTTACTAGCTCATTTCTCAATTCCAAGGTGTTGACTCTCAAATGCATCCGATCAGCGGTACGATAGTTAACAAACATATAAAGAGAAATCGCCCAAGTTGCCACTGAGATTTTCACTCGCTTGCTTGATCAACTAATCTTTCACAGCATATTGTTGACACTTTTAAGAGCTTATGATGACAAGCTCCAGTGGGATGGGTAAATACTTACACGATAATGTAGGCGCTCAAACGACTTACTTTCGACCTACTTATTTTCTAAGCTATATCTTCGTTAAGTTAATCTTTTTCGCTGGTCATTCCATTGTTTCGCTGTAAGTAATTGGTAAAATTTCATAAAATACGAACTAGCTTTATTTCGCTTACTCCAAAGTCCAAATTAGAGTAAAATTTTTAATATTGTCATTCTGTTCCTTTATTGACTTAATTTTCCTAGAATTCTCCTCTGTTCAACACTTCAAATTTAGTAAATTAAAAAAGTGTTTCTTCAAAATGTCACTCTTATAACTTTTGTGCAAAAATAAGATCATTCGTGTTGTTTGGAAGCCTTTTCTTTTTGATTGCATTTCTTTAACCCTAAGAATATATGTTTTGCAGCGACTACAGCCGTAACTTCACGGACGTGAGTGCTGCGGTGGAGAACGCGCCTGCTGGCGCTGGCGTCTACCGCGCTGTATGGCTGCTTTTGCTGGCACTGGCTCTGAAACTAGCCATGACCGTGTTCACGTTTGGTATCAAAGTGCCCTGCGGCCTTTTCATCCCCAGTCTTGCGCTCGGTGCCATCGCCGGCAGGATCGTCGGCATCGGTAAGGCCATTAAACTCAAAATATAAAAAAAACATATATTCAATGCAATCACAAGGATCACTTTTAAACGTCTTACATTATAGGTGAATTTAGGTGCCAATTCCTCATAACCCAAACCCGAGAAGAATTGACCAGAAAATCGTTCTGTAGGGCGATTATGGAACTCTAATTACAATCAATGTCTATCATTAATGATTGAAATTACGCCGAAAACTGATAGACATTGATTGTAATTAGAGTTCCATAATCGCCCTACTGGTCATAGCGCTTTTTTGTATGATCCTTCTTATAACTAGCTTATTTTCGAAAAACGAATCTTTTCATTGCGACTGTGACAAGTTTCGTTTGTGTAACCACCGTCCCCTGGTGTGACGTTACAAAAATTTAAACCCTTATATTAATATTTATAGAATTAATAGTATTTTAATAAAGTTCATGAGAGTTGAAGTTTAAATATTGAACACCTAGATTTATGCATGCAAAGCTTTTGACTATTCGACCCCTTCGACTCTCTGCCTTCCCCTTATCGTGTGATGTAAGTTATTGATTACGCCTAACATACGAGTACCACACAGAAACAATATCTAACCCTCTCTTATTTCAAATCACTTGCCGTTTTATTATCCTAAGTAAGTATCGTCTGTCCATAGTAAAAGAGAACATGTGCAGACACCACATAAATTGGGATCAGTAGGTTAATGATGATGATGGTAACATGAAGTGGATTATAATAATATGTCTTAATTACAGGCATGGAACAGCTGGCCTTTAACTACCCCAAGATTTGGATGTTTAGCGGAGAGTGCTCCTCGGGCAAAGTATGCATCACGCCGGGATTGTATGCTATGGTGGGTGCTGCGGCTGTCTTAGGAGGCGTCACCAGAATGACGGGTAATTACAATTGTTACTTATTATCCGCGTGGTATGTATATATAAAAAAATAATGCCGGACATTTCACACAGCATCATCTAGCCCCAGAGTAAGCAGCTTGTGTTATGGGTACTACATGACTGATATACTACTTATATACTTTTTTAGTAAATACATTACATATGATTGGCCTGTCAGCTCAGTTGGTAGTAGCTCTGCCTTCTGTGCTGTAGGTTGAGGGTTTGATTCCGTTGAGGGGTTGCACAAATGTTTATCCCTCCCAGGATAAACATTTGTGTGAAAAGCATAGGTGTGTGTTCTGTGTCTGGGTGTTATAAAGTATCATAAGTATGTATTTCAAAATATATAAGTATTCTATCACTCATCTAGTCACCATAATACAAGCTATGCTTAGTTTGGGACTAGATGATGTTGTGTGCATTGTCCAGCAATCTTTATTTATTATACATAGAAACACCCAGACCCGAGCCAAATACTTGCAGTTCATAAAAACATTTGTTTCGAGGCGGGAATAAAATCCGGAACCTTTTGAGTCGCAGCCGGGCCTTGGCCCACTGCCCCACAGAGGTTGTCAAAAAATATAAAGTAGCCTATTTTAATCAAGGTCCACATCTAAATCAAACTTCTATAATTGTTCAGCAATTATTGCGTATGCTTCTCCAAAATACAATCTATCTTGAGGTTTCATCAAGATCTGTTATGCTGTTTAGTTGAAAAAGTGTAAAAACAGAGACACTTTCGTTTTTTTAATATCAACTGGCCTCACAGTTAAGTTGGTAGTACCTCTGCCTTCTGCGCTGTGGTTCAATCCATACCTGGGGCAAATATTTGTGTTATAAACATAATGTAGCTATATGTATTATAAATAATAAAATAATAAATTAATAAGTGTGGACAATGCACACAACACCATCTAGCCCCAAACTAAGCATAGCTTGTATTATAGTGGATGATAAAATACTTATATATTTTTAAATACATATTTATGATACTTAATTTAACACCCAGACACATAACAAACATCTATGTACACACACCCATTTATCCTGAGAGGGAATCAAACCCTCTACCTACAGCACAAAAGGCTGAGCTACTAACAACTGACAGGCCAGTCAATTATATCAGTCATCTGGTTCTGGTATCAGCCACAAGCTTTGCTAGATGGTATTAGATAAGATACAATCATGATTATTTACCAAAATTTTCACACACATTTTAAAAGTTACTTGTGATTTCCAAAGTGAAGATTGATTATTGAGTCTATAGCATTCTTCAATATTTGTTTCTTTGTTTCCAGTATCCCTAGTGGTGATAATGTTTGAGCTGACGGGTGGTGTGCGGTACATAGTGCCATTAATGGCAGCCGCGATGGCTTCCAAGTGGGTCGGCGACGCGCTTGGCAGACAAGGCATCTACGACGCTCACATAGCACTCAACGGATATCCCTTCTTGGATTCCAAAGATGAGTTCCAACACACCAGCTTAGCAGCCGACGTCATGCAGCCTAAGTATGTTGTTCGACATAATACTACCGACTAGCTACCTACCCAGGCATTTGCAAACACCCAGACACTAGAGGGGATTCTTTGTTTTTCATTTCATGAAGAGACATAGCACTTCCAAAATCTATTATTTTTTGTCATGTGAAATTCAGAAATCTTAGCAGAATTTTAATCAATAAATTTAGACGTCATAGCAAATATGCTTGAATTATAAGTCTATTATGTTGCAATGTGATTTGAACAACGAGGAATCTCGAGAATGTTCTAGACGGCTAAGACTTTCTTCGTTAAGGGCATGTTTCATTATGACAATTTTGCCAGTGTCAAGTGTTTATATTGTTTATAGTATGATGTCACTATATAGTATGAAATCGTATGTTGTCATTCGTCATTTGTTATTTTATATAAGATGGTGTCTTTCATATAAAATAATTGTACTGATTATTTTTGCTCGAAAAGAAATAGAAAGCTTTTATTCCAATTATTCACATTAGAGTCAATAATTTAAATAAAAAAACCAAAATTACTAACAAAATCGGAAGTAACTCGAGTAAATTAAATGATATAAGAGCGCAATGTTTGCTTCGCAACATAAACAAAAAAATCCAAAATTAATCTCTGACTAAGCCATTTTAACCAAACAATTACCTGACATTGACAAAATTGTCAACAAGACAGATGCCATTGTACGAAAGAAGAGTGTCTATCTGAGTGTCACACCATAGCTTACATTAATATGTTGTTTAACCGATTGCTTGCCAATGATTGTTTAGAAGCAACCATTGACACGACATAGCTGCCTAATACTAGAAAATCTATTATGCCTCGACGTGATCAGCGTTCAGGCATATCAAAGTTATCTCTATCTATTGAGGTTGAATAACAAGCCCAATACATGTGATTATAAGATACGTATGTGTTTCACTGCGGCATGCGATAAATGCTTAAAGATAAAGGTAAAAAGCGTATTACTATCCTAGTCTATCAATACTTAATCAAAGGAGGATCATGATACCAGTACATTGAAAATGCAATGCAGCATCACTATCAATATGCGAATGTTTGTGGATTTTTTCGATGATATGTTTTTTTTTTAGCTCAACTGATTTGGATAAGAAGTCTTTCTTATCCAATTCAGTTGATCTGGTTAGTATTGTTATTATTCCTTGTTTACGCTAATGATCGGTCCTTTGACTGGCCTGTCAGCTCAATTGGCAGTAGCTTTGTAGGTTGAGGGGTCGATTCCCTTCCAGGATAAACAATTTTGTGATGAACATAGCTGATTGTTCTGTGTCAGTGTGTTATAAAGTATCATAAGTATGTATTTAAAAATATATTAGTATTCTATCATTACTTGGTCCCTATAATTCAAGCTATGCTTAGTTGGGAGCTGGATGGTGTTGTGTACGCTGTCCACCAATATTTTATATTTTTTTATTTTGTTGCAAAATATGTGTGAATTGATAGGGCCATAACTAGTATTTGCGATAACGTAAATAAATGCCCGTCTCTAGTTCTGGTTCACTGTAAATAATATTTTACTTAGTGCTAAAAGAAAATATGTATCAAATTCACATTTCTAATTGTAAAACATTGCCCGACCAACATTGAAATGAATGAGATGCAATGAATCTTGTACATTCCAAGATTTACTTGGTTTTAATTTTATTGCAAAACTACAGTGGGAACCATAAATTGAAATACTTGCATGTAGGCTGGCTTAGTTTTGCTACATATGCTGTTCGAACGATACGGTGGGTTGATGGTGAAGCTAGAATAGTCTAGTATATTTCATCTACTTCTTATAATATTATCTGGAGAAAAGCAGATCCTATTCACGCAATATTTGTTTTTGAAAAAGGACGTTATAATGTAGAGCTACACTATAAGGCTATACTGTAAGGCAGAGCATATACAAGTATTATGTGATCACAAATGCGAATTTTCTAGCTATAATCATGAATGCAGAGCAATAGTAAACTTTGTTTTAGCAAAGTAAATTCTTGTTGCGCCCGCTACATAGCTCCATGTGTTGGTGGGCCGACGCAATAAATAATCATTACACCGCTGTCTTGTATGGAGTAGATACACAATAAAGTACGCCTATCTAATGTATAAGAGCAAACGAGATGGATATATCTCTCTCTTACAAGCGAATATATTAGCGCGTTCCGATTCGTTCTCGAACGTTCGAATGTCGCGTACCTAGGCGGTACGCGACGCACTCGCCGCTCATATAAAGGCGACGGTAATGTGTGGATACGGTCAGTCTATTCTCGGCTAAATAAGTGATACAAGTGCGATAGTTTCGAAGTGTTGTCAGTTGTGTTGTAGTGTTGTGGCTGTTATTGTGTTCTATTCGGAAGTATACTAGTAGAATCAGTGGATTAAGTTCTGTGCGTGGTAACTTTGAAATTAATGTTATAATTTGGTAAAATCGAGCGGTTTCATTAATTTATCAGTTCCCGGCTCGTTAACAAATTATTGTCAGAATCTGAGAAAAAGAAATGCCGGTTTTATCAAAGGAAAGAAAGAAAAGTTCGTGTCTAATTGAAATACTTATTATATAAGTACTAATGACATAACAAGTAAGTAAATTGACAGCAAAATCGGTCGTTACTCAGCATGAGTTATAGTAGCGTTTAGAACGCACTTCTAACGCTGGTCTTCCGTGACGCGGCCATGGACAGTATCCAGTACAAGTACAAGGAGTCAGCGTTAATAGGAAATGGATGAGAGGCGGTTTGGAGATTCTCCATCACAGACGGGTTCTTCAGCAACGATGCAGTCAACTGTTGGGTTGTCGGGAGTTCTATCATCATCTGTGGCTCAGGCTCATGCTTCAGGGGACCTTGCTGCTTTGATGGCGATGCTTCAGGAACAAGTTTGGCAGCAGGAAGAACATACTCGTCGGCAAGAGGAACAGGCTCGTTGTCAGGAGGAGCAGGCTCGCTAGCAACGGGAAGAAGAGGCTCGCTGGCAGGAAGAGCAGGCTTGTCGGCAGGAGAAACAGACTCTCTTTTTAAATGATCTGCATGTAGCTATAAGTAAGAGTAGGATGTTGAGGAGCAGATCCAGCACCATGACAGCCGAATTTCTAAATAGAGATCCAGATTGCAAGTGTTTAAAATGCTGCGAATCTTCTGAAATCTGGAGATGGGGAAATGGCTCCTGTGGTGTCTACATTGTCGTTGCAAGGATTCAAGGTGCCACCATTTGATGGAAGTTCTTAGTGAGCCGCGTATAAAATTCAATTCGAAGCCGTTTTAAAAGCAAACGGTTGGACGAAGTTGGAAGCCATGACTGCGCTGACATTGGCCCTTTGTGATCAAGCGCTCACTGTTCTTGAGGCTCTGGAAGTGACTATACTTATGGGCAGAGGCACTGGAATCTCGATATAGTTACGCGCATCTGGAGCTTGTGTCTGTGGTTAAATACAGGACCGGACTCAGCGTAATTCGTTCAGGCATTCGATGGGATACGTGATTTGGAAGTCAGGGCTGCTGTAAGACATTGTGCTTTACAAGTCCTTAAAGAACGCTTTAGCCCATGCTTTGGAAGTGGAAGCTGTACGTATAGACGAGCACATCGCATCAGAGAAGTGGTGGAGTCTAACCGCGACGGTCACCGAAATTTCTGTCCAAAATGCTCCAGGTGTGGGGAAATGGGTTAGTCCAGGATCCATGGTCCATTTTTAGACTTGATTGCTATCAAGCTAATTTTCCGTGAGTAGCTTTATTTTGATGAGACGCCCAAGAATTTCCTGTACGAAACTCTCGATTGTGGTAGCTAACAGAGATAGCAAGGATCAAATATGTAAATTTGATAATTCTCAAATATTTATTACTAACTGAATTTTATTTTGTTAAATCTTAAGATAATTATCTAAATTATTCGAAAAAATATTTGTCCTACAAAATCTATGGTTTGATCAAAGAGTCCCCTCCATCCAACATGTATCGATAACGAGTTCATCTTAAATGATTACTAACCAGCTGATTGTTTATTTTTTTACTTAGTTAATATTTAGATAATTTAATAGTAATGTTGTCCTACAAATTACGTGGTACGTTATCTCGGTCCTACTCTCAGAAATTGTTAATACTACAAGACCATTTTTCTCATTACTAACTGTAGGACAAAAATATAACATAATGGGTTAGTGTGTTCTCTGCCCAAATAAAACAATGTCCTACAAGAAAACAAGTATGTATCACTGTCCGACAAGAATTGCAATTTTTTCGTTTTCCCATTTGTAACATAAGATACAGTGAAAAAATCTTTTTTAAAATCTAATTAACTTATTTTTTTAGTAAACTAGGTACAAATATTTGTGTATTTATTTATAAAAAAAAACATCATCAGATTCATCAGATAAATCTTCATAATCTTCGCTACTAACATCGCTGTCATCTTCATCTATTTCACTTTCCTCACTGATACACGATATCAGATATACGTGATATACGTGATTATCTGACTTTGTAATAACATTAAAAAATTTAGTAAATTATATAATAATGACTAATCAATCAATAAATAACAATAGTATTAATGGGGTACCTTGTATGTCAGAAGACAATTCTTCAAAAGATGGTCTTTGGGGACTATCAAACCAATATGATTCATATTTGCCATCAATTATTGTCCATCCAAAATTTTCGCCCAATTTTTCCGTGGGGCACCGCATGTGTGCATTATTACACAATACATTGCAGATGAATACAGTTATTTTAATTTGTTGCAACAATTCTTGTATTGTTGGTGGCAAACTGGAAGGATCATATCGACGAGAACGAGTTTGTAATGTTAATAATTCCAGAAGCTTAGAAGCAGCATCAGCATTGATTGTTTGTTCAAATGTTAAATCAACTGGGATTCTTGAAAACGGTTTCATTGTTCTTCGAATGCCCAAGAAACTGTTTTAACAATCATCAAGCAATCCGGGATGTATAGTTTAATATTTATCAACTTATCCCAATAAATAGACCTTGCCTTGCATAATTATGGTGATTTATTGAAAAAAAAACATTTGTTATTTTCGGTAAAGTGTGTATAAAAAAATTTAAGTTACATATACGAATACTATATTCTAATTGAAGATTTAAAAAATCAGCTGGTTAGTAATCATTTATGATGACCTCGTTATCAATACATGTTAGAAAAACTCTTTGATCAAACCATAGATTTTGTAGGACAAATATTTTTATGGACATAAATTATCCACGATGGAGTATTGTGCTGTAAATGGGAATTCGCTGGGATCACTGCTATCTGCAAATGGTCGTTCCAAAAGCAGAAAGTATCTGAAGTGCTTAAACTTTACCATGAAGGATGATCCGGGTGGCATATGGAGGTAAAAATAACTCTGTTGCAAATACGTGAACGTTTTTACTGGATTCATTGCAGAGATGATGTGGAAGACTGGGCCGAAAATGCACTAGTTGCGGTTGTGGTGATCTTCGCAATAAATTGAATGATGATGTGAGCACGTTCGCCAATCCAGATCAAGATCAGACAACTATCTGAAAAATTGAAGACTCGATATGACCGAAACTTAAAACACATACGTTTTTATTATAATGAGACACTGGGACACGCACACTGCGTTTGCATTTATGCACTTAACATTTGCGAAAACTTGTAACTGAAATGTGAATCTAACTATAATATGCCAATGTTTGTATGTTTGTCCGTAATGATCGAGCGAATAAATAAAGCAAGTGTGTATTTAACACTAGATTAAAGCCGGGCTTAACTAAACATGTTTTTTACCCTATAAATTTGCTCCATCGAGTTTATATCGCACTATTTACATGCCGGTGAATGCGAAACTGTACCTAATGCATCAAATTATTTATTAACATTAATTTAACTATTTCCTATATTTAAGTTGTAATAAGAAGATAAGGCAAAATTTAGTGTAATCACAAAAGGGAGCTCCTTTTTGTGATCACACAAAATTTTGCCTAGTCAGACCACGTTTAGAATTTATAGGACAAGATACTGAGAGATTGCTATGAAACACAATTTATAGATGTTCTGATTATGCGCAGACGCAACGAGACGCTATCGGTGATCACGCAAGACACGATGGCAGTGGACGACCTGGAGACATTGCTGAAGGAAACTGAGCATAACGGCTACCCGGTGGTCGTTTCTCGCGAATCTCAGTACCTCGTGGGCTTCGTGCTGCGAAGAGATCTCAATCTCGCAATAGGTCAGTATTATTACTGTCGTTAGTATTACTAAGTCAGTGACTAACTCTGGTAACGAAGTAGACCGAAAAGTCTCCGTCTTGGCCTAACAACTTGGTAAACCGGGTACGATAGCTTAAGGAAACACAACGGCCCAAACTTGTCTTTGGGCGCAGCTAAAATGCATTCTATTTCACCTAGCATAATGGGAGAAATGGATAGTCGTGCATGGTAATGATTTATAATCATATGACTCGATTTGATTTCTACATAAAACTTTAATTGAATTTAAAATGCATACTCGAATCGAATGTTCAATAAATAAATTGGTGCAATGTTGTTTGTAGGTAACGCACGACGCACGATGGAAGGCATCACCGGGCAGACTACGGTGGTGTTTGCTGGCGGGATGGCTAACGGCACCACCCCCGCTTCCCCTGCGCCCTCTGGCCTCCCCCTCAATCTCACCCGCATTCTCGACATGGCGCCAATAACCGTCACTGACCAGACACCCATGGAAACCGTCGTCGATATGTTCCGCAAGCTCGGCCTTAGACAAACGCTCGTCACGCACAACGGGTAAGCACTCGCATCTGGTAAACAAATCACAAATACGCACTACCTTGTAATCCCTTGCTAATAGTTTCATAAAACAATTCTATGCAACTTGTTCTTCAATTATGATGCGATCGCTTTTTGATCATGACGTCAGACACCCAATTAATAATTAGTAATTCAACCTGAGCTGAGATCTCGCGATGTCTGTCGCGATTCTGTTTATTGCTTAATGTCTTCCCAAAAATCAACCATTCTATACTTAGTAAGTCCAACTCGGACAGTAAAATTTCCTCACTTATACCAAAGTATATATAAATATAGAAAAATATGAACACACATTGTAATAGCTGAGCCGATTTCAAAATCTCATTATTATCGGCGCTGCTGTTTATTTGACGACCTCTGTGGCGCAGTGGGCTTAAGTTCAGCTGAGACGCAATAGGTTGCGGGTCCAATTCCCGCCGCGGGACAAATTTTTGTATGATTTGCAAGTATTTGTCTCGGGTCTGGGTGTTTCTATATATAATATGTATGTATTTACAAAAAAAAAAGTAGATAAGTAGTATATCAGTCATGTGGTACCCATAACACAAGCTCTGCTTACTTTGGGGCCAGATGATGCTGTGTGAAATGTTGGTATTATTATTATTATTATAATTATTTATTAGTTTAAGATTGTCAAAATATGATGTGCGATGAATGACGCTACATAAAAAATGCTGTCCCCATTGCTCGTAACTAACTTTTAGATGCTACTTACTTCGCTTTATTTAAAGATAAAACATTATAACATTTGTGTAACATAGCTTGATGGAACTTGAAATACAGATTGAAATGTACGTTCCAGGCGTCTACTCGGCGTCATCACAAAGAAGGACGTCCTTCGGCACGTTAAACAGATGGATAACGAAGACCCGAGCTCCGTTTTGTTTAACTGAACGTGGAACACACACGGGCACTCAAGTCGCGACCTCCAATTTAGTAACTATAACTACATAACTGATGTCTTGAATACACCACCTTCGCATTCCCTACTCTACTTGTTCATGGAATTCACTACGTCTTGTACTGTCTTTTATATTATTTTTGGAAACAAGGCAAACTGTAATCGACGTAAGTTCTTCGCACTATCCCTAATTGCCTTTGTTAATTTACTTAGTTGTGGTAACAAAATATCATAAGTATAATGAAAATATATACTGAATCAGTGATTACATAGTTGTGCAATTGGGGTAATGTATCGGTTTGGGAACGTGAGCGTTATATAGATACGGGTTGCGTTCTGTAAGTATCAGCATTATTTGTTCATGGAAGCTAACTGGTATATTATTATATCTATGCAAGGTTATCGTTATTTGTCTGAAGATAAATCGCTTCAGAATAAGAAAATCTCTATATGAGATTTTTGCCGTTTTACGAAGCAAACATAGCACTTTTTTTGAATAATAATCCGTATAATTATTTTATATAAAAGTTCACCATTTTTTATAAAATAATGAATTACGAACGACAAAATACGACTTTGTGACGTCTAAACAATCTTATACATTCTTCTTCTTCTTCTTTGTTTATGGCATGTGACATAATAATATCAATTTTGCCAGTGTCAAGTGTTTATGTTTGTTTATAGTCAATTTGTTTGTTAAAGTCATAGTCGATGGTCAATGGTCAATTCTAGACGTCACGCGGAATGGTCGTCTAAAATTTTCTTGGGATTCCTCGTCGTTCAAATCACATTGCACCATAAATACACAGTTAATTTAATTGTTCATACTTGTCCCATGTAGTCACAACTTATTCATTAAAATTCCGCTAAGATTATTGAATAAAACATGCTATAAAACGAGTAAGAAATATTAAATTAATAATAATATTTATTTTATTTCTCTCAAAGGTTGTAAACAATAACAGGCTTATGTATAATTAAAGGAATGGTCCTAAAACGTCTGTTTACCTGTTTTGTGAGAGACTGGTGCCTGAGAAAGGTTCAAAGACCTGTATGTCAGGTCACCAGTGCTCTCGCTCCACGGATCTAACTTGGTTTGGACTGCTTGTAGGATGACAGGAGAGTCACTTAGTGAAATAGGTAGGTACTAATTAGCAGAGCTATGTTACTTCATGAAATGACAAACGAAGAATATCTTATACACTCAAATCACGACAAAATTGACATCATTATGACACATGCCGTCAAAGATGAAGAAAAAGACTTTGCATCACAGGTTCGGATTCTTTAGAAGCTTTTAGATATATTTTCCTGAATTTACAATGTTTAGTCTGAGTGGATGTTTTATTGAGCTTGTTTGTTACCTACGTATTTTTATATCCATTATACAACGATGTACACTCCTTAAATCAAATATTTAGTAAAATGACGAGTAGTTTTATATTTCGTCAGCCGAGCTCGGAGATAAAAAAGCGCGCTCATCAGTAGTATTCAATAACAGCTTATACCGCGCAGAGGTTCTCCACTATATGTTATGTAACGAAATGTATCATAAGTAAGGACCTTCCTACAGTACATACACTATATATTTTATACTATAAAGTAAATGTTATTGTAAGTATATTAAATACCTTCAAGACCTATTTTTGTATAAATCTTATATTAAATTGCGATTATCAATGGCATAGAGTGTAAGCTGACGAACAAACTTTAAAAAGCTATTTTGACTAACTTATTTTAAATATAGTTTATTAACTTATATATTTATTATGAAATCCATTTTTATAGATTTAGCTTGCATAATATTTTTAAATAGTTATATACTTTTTATCTCATTTAGTGTAAATTTATTAACTATTAAGAATAAGTTAAACTTCTAAGTGTGTCTACTCTTTTTGTGTAAGTCATACTGAGATATGCTGTTGCAACCTATTTGAAAAATATAGAATTGATTAACATATAAGTAATTAAAGCTATATAAATAATCTTTAAAATATAGCGCTTTAGTACAAAAAGTTAATAAAGAAAGCAATATTGTCGTCGTGGCTTGGACATGATCTGGCCTTCGCGCGAGTTCGAACGCTCGTATAAATAGTGTACATATTCGTAACTACTATAATTTATTGAGATGTAATGAATTATATTTATTAGCATGTTATGTGTATTGTTAGTATCGAAATGATATTTTTAATATAATTGCAGCTCCATCTGGTATCGTGCTCTAAGCACGGGTTTAAACTTGGTATGGTTCAAACAACAAACATATTCAAAATAAAACGGAATTAAATAGTAATAGATCATTGCACTTGAAATTTGTATAAATCGTTAATATTTACAATAATGTATATTATTGTTGCATGTTTAAGAGTATAATGTAAAGTGGGGCAAAATATAGTGATACGTAGAAATTATAGTACCTACATAATAACATTGTGTAAAAAGAAATAAAAAACCACATCATAGAGTATATCAATATCATGCATTTGTTGTTCAGTTTAAAAAGGCCTCGAGAGGCGCGGTGCAGCATTTGTACCTAGGCATGTTACATTAGTAGCCGTCTAACATCCACTATTTCGATTCATATTTAGTTGTAATAAACATAAACGGAATTGCACCTGTTTTTATTTCTTTTCAACAGTTTGAAACCCTTTCTAATTAAATATCTATAATGGCCTGAACCTGAGATGCCGTGGCCGCTCTCCGATCAGATGGGGAGATCTGATAAAATCTCTCACCTAATCCACGATAACCGACTGCTCCCACAACGCCTCCAATAGAGACGGATGGAGACGCATAGCAATAGCCGCCATTCATCAAGACCCACTCATAACCACGACCACTCTGCCAAGAGTGCCGGACTGAGAAGAAGAATGGCCTGAACTCATATTTAATACTGCCACTTTCGAATGTAAACTCATAGATGACTGTATCCTCCCAATACGAGGCATGCCTTTTAAGTTTTGCCGTTTGAAGAAAAAAACACAACTAGAACCTTATAGTACTTTTTATTGTTTTTCAAAGTATTCACCACGTAGCTTAATACACTTTTCCATTCGCTCAAACCAGTTATTATATCATTTATTCCACTCTAAAGTGGGGGTGTTCAAAATGGCTGACTTGAAAGCGTCGACTGCTTCTTCACCGGACTGGTACCTTTGACCACGAAGACTTTTCTTAATTTTAGGAAATGTAAAGAAATCGTTAGGGCTTAGGTCAGGACTGTATGGAGGATGGTCAAGAATTTCTACTTTTTCCTGCTTCAAATACTCAATCGTTTGACGAGCGCTGTGTGAGCTCGCGTTGTCGTGGTGCAGGATGATGCGTCGCTTTGAGTTTGATTTTCGAAGTTAGGCGATGGCTTGTGGTAAACAAACTGTGGTATACCACTCTGCGTTAACCGTTCTACGATCTTCAAGTACAATAGTCGCAACATGGCCGGCTTTTCCAACGAACGTGGCCACCATCTTCTTTGAAGTGCTTCGAGAACAAACAACTTTAGTCGGCTTTGGCTCGTCTTGAAAGACCCAGATTGTAGATTGTTGTTTGGAATCAGGATCGTAGGCATAGATCCAAGATTTGTCACCACTGATGATGTCGTAGACGTGATTTGACTCTCCTCGGTTGAATCTTTGCAGAGTTTTCTTACACCATCTGACGCGGGCCGCCTTGTGATCGTCGGAAAGCAGATGCCAACGGCAAACTAGCTTTCTCGCACCAAGCGCTTCATGCAAGATCTTCTGAATGGTTGTCCCTGAGATGCCTAATAGAGCCTCTATCTCTCGATACGTCACATGACGATCTTCGAAAATTAGTTGTCTCACAGCAATGATGATCTTCAGTGAAGGCGGATTTTGGGCGTCCTTCGCGAGATTTGTCACTAACACTAGTATGTCCACGCTGGAATTCTAAATACCAGCGTTCGACAGTCCGCAGACATGGGGCTTCATCACTGAACGCAGATGTTAGCTCTTCAAAACACTGAAGCCGTGTCAGGCCTCTTCTAAAGTTGTAGAAAATTATTGCACGAACATTTTCCTTAGAAAGATTCATTTTCGTGACAGATTCCAATCGACGCTGTGACTAAACAATAGCATCCTAATACTACTAATAATCCTAATACTTTCAACTGTTTTGACTTTTGAGATTCAAAATTTAAACACATTCGAATATAGAACAGTTCCAAATTCAAAATTGCCGGGAAATATGGAAACGACAGAACTTAAAAGACATGCCTAGTACTAGTACTAACCCCTAGTGCTCAAACTTTGTTTCTTACTGGGATGTTCGGGAGACCAAACTCAAGGTTTGTCAAAGGGCGATGGAGCTAAGCATCTTAGACGTACAGCCCACTGACTGTATTAAAAGAGCACTGGGCACGTCTGCCGCATTCCAGACGAACCGGGCCCAAAACCACACAACTGAGTGAAGCCCTGAGACGGTGCGTCAGACCGCGCAGGCGATGACGCACCTTTAGTGACTCGGTGGCAGGCAATAGGGTTGCATTGTATTGACTGGAAAACTCTAGGACAAGGCTTTACCTAGTAATGGGACAGTACGGGCTAGAAACAACAACGTGCATAAGATACATTAAAACATCCAGATACAGAACACACACTTATGTTCATCACACAAATGTTTATACTGGGTGGGAATCTAACCCCCCACCTACAGCGCAGAAGGTAGCAAAGAATTAACGTTTTAAGAAATATTGGCAGTACCTAACTACTTATGAATTA
The DNA here is from genome assembly GCA_948098915.1 of Lampropteryx suffumata. NCBI lineage: Eukaryota > Metazoa > Arthropoda > Insecta > Lepidoptera > Geometridae > Lampropteryx > Lampropteryx suffumata. The sequence continues at coordinate 24,121,877 of OX402544.1, forward strand.
ATCATTCGCTCTTTCACACAGTTACCTACTTATGCTTTATTAGCTAGCAAACCGCCGCCGTTGCAGTTTCATAGTTGATCGTGTCACAGGTAACAATACTGTACTAGTATAGATCGAGGGGTTTTTTGCGTTAATTTTATCCCAGAACTTACATATTCTCTCAATTCCTGAAACTAATTTCATCTCACAATCGAATACAACAAGTACTCTGTTGTGAGCTAAACGAAAGAACGTCAGTTTTTTGGTTTCCAAAAAGTGATGTATGTACGGTATGTAAGGTATGTACTGTGAAGTCAAATTAAATTAAATTAAGTTTTTTTAAATCTTATTTTAACGTAACAGATATTTATATTTATGTAGGTACGTTAATGCGTACATATGCGTTAAAAATAGAATAAACAAAACAAAGGAGAAAACAATGCTAAAGTACCTAATGCAGAGTAAATGTAAAGGTACCTAAATCTTACTTCTAAAAATAAAAACAATCAAATACTTAATTAAAGTAACTTATACATACTTACACTAAATAATATTATGAGTGAGTACCTATAGTGACCTATAATATACTTTTACACAAAACGTTCATTCTCAAAGTAGGTAAGGCACAGTCTCTCTATCCTCTTACAGTCATCAGCAAACATCCACCTGAGGATGTTCAGTGAGAAGCATATTTAAATGTTTCTACACGCGAAAGATGGGAGACTTGTCTGGAAAAAGTGCGTGCAGGCGTTGGTGTAAGCAAAAGGACACGTCCAGGTCTAAAGCGAGTACGGTTCTCAGGAACGGACAGTTGGTTAGGTAGCCTCACTCCATATATAATAACTGGTCATAAAGCCTATGTCAAAGTTAAAGCCTTGTAATTTCGAGAAAATAAAGAGCCAATGTACCTTGAAGAAACTTTGTAGGATGCATGTAAGGTTAGATAGAAGGATACCCAAATAATATTTTGTACCTACATAAACCTAAGGAACCTCTCCAGTATTTATTCTAACATTAGGTTAGACATAAGTTTCATGCGGGTTCCAAATAACACTTGATTCTAATTTGGATCTGAATAATATGTGGTGGGTGTAAAGTAGTTTGATAGCGTTAAGGTTAGTGAAATATTTGCAGTTTTGAAAGACAGTCTAATCTTTGGAAGCAGAATCTATCGAATACTTTATTAGTTTACGTAAAATGTTCAAACTCAGCATACAGGTGACTGAAAGTTCATATAATGCTCGGGAAAGTTCATATAATGCTCGTGAAACGCGAGTTTTGTCGTCGAACTTTCTGCCAACACGTGTAATGGACACGTGTTTCAGGATTCTTCAAAATAATTTTCATAAAGGAGTAAAATGGGGTGTGAATGTTTGTATGGAAACTTTTTAATGGGTGGTGGGTGTGATTGGTTTGAAATTTTTCAATTAAATTTGGCAAGGAGATAAAAAGCATCCTGCGGGCCTAGCACAGCACGAGGAGAAATAGTCTTTCCCCCGTTTTTATCCACATGTGGTGGACAGGTGGTGGTGTATTTCCACTGACAGGTGGATAAAAATGTGGAAAGACTATTTCTCCTCGTGACGTGCTAGGCCCGCTGGGGAAGGTTTTAAGCTACAATTCCTTTCAATAAAATGCGGACGAAGTCGCTAGCAACAGGTAGCTTTATATAATATTATGTTTGAAAGGGCAATCGTTCATTGCTATAGGTATGATAAAACTACGGCTTCTACTTCAACTATGATACTGCTTACCTATTAAGAATCATGAAATTTGGAAAGAAGTCAGGTCTCAATACACAATAGAAGAAAAAAACACGATACTTAGTTAATTTGTTTTGTTTTTATTTATTTTTTTATATCAATCTTATCATTTAGTATCTACAGAACGTGTATTGTATGTAAGTTTATATTTTAAAACATTAGAACCTTTAAAAGAGACTAGATGGGTCCCTACACATTCAAGACTTTTAAACTTACCTAGTTACTTATTACCTACATAAATAAATACATACCTACTTAATTATACTTAATGAGAACACCAAAAAACAAAACTTCTGAATAAATGTGAAGCTAGATTATTGATAAATATTGAATATATGTTATCCGTTAATAATCTTTGAAGATGACACTGCTGAAATTACAAAAGTTAGCCTGGAATATAATTAGGGTGAGGTCGTTAATCTAGCGATACATTTATTCAGGAGTTTTGTTGAAATGAAATGATAGCTTGCTCTATTCCTATATTATAATAATTGATGAAGTTGTCGCTGCTTCGAAACAGACTGCCTGCGTACTTTCTCTGGTCGTCGACACATACTCTCAAGTTAGCAGCGGACACCAGTGTTCTGAACCAGTGCCAAGTTGTTCTTCTCTTAGTTTGTGTTTGTTTTACAAGCTTTTTTTGCATGCTCTTGTCACCATTCTAAATAGTCTTCAAGGGTGCTCTCTCCTGAGTTAGTAATATTTCATCTCGTTCTTGAGGTCAGTAGAAGCGCTAAAGGATGAATAATAAATACTAAATATGAAAATACGCACAACACCAATAAGACCCAAACTATGCATAACTTGTATTATGGTGACCAGATGATTGATGGATTACATAGATATTTAAAATACATACTTAGGTGTATGTATGATACTATATGATACTATATAACACTCGGATACAGAACAAAGGCCTAATATACAAATGTTTGTTTTGGGAATGAATCGCACGCACAACCTACAGCGCAGAAGGCAGAACTACCAAGTGAGCTGATAGGTCAGTCATTATCAATCAATAGTCATTATCATTAGTCAGAAAATCTAATAACCTAATGTATGAAATGTTATGTAGATCCGGTCTTTAGTGAAATCCATGAGTTAGTTAGGAGCGTTTCTGTGCGCTAGACCGATTTGACTTAATGCTCCTCCTTCGTTCGGATTTGTGAAGAAATCAAAAAAGTCCGTCATAAAGGTATTACTAGGGGCGTTTTCATCTATACGCATGTTACAGAAATTATCTATAACTGCACGTAAAGCGGTACTGTATAAGATTGCTTCCTCGGGGTTGCGCATTTCTAGGGCGTAATCTGGGAAATTCTGTTCGAGGTTACGCGCAACGACGGCTGGATCATCGCCATTAATATTGATGTTAATTGGGTCCATTGCCACAAAAATTATGGTGTTGAACGGAAAAACATCGATTACAGGAAACATGCGTTCTGGTTCCGGCTCCACGGGCGCTGAGGGTCCAGCGACACCAGCAACGCCAGCTTCGTCTTCCTCGTTCATTTGTTCATCTATGTGCTCTACCGGGTTCTCAGGATATAATGGTGGTGGATTTTCATTTCGGATTAGGGCCTGGGCATATGCGATAAGCGGTTTGTCCACTTTATCCCATTCTTCACATTCTTTAAGATACCTTTCATATTCGTCGTAGCCGTCATCAGAGTCGTCCATTTTTTCAGGCTTCACAATCGGAACTATCCCGGAAACAGAAGGTTGTTCACCAGAAGCTTCTGGTTCAGGCGGAGTTTTTAAATTTTCTTTTTCATCGTCTTTTTCGACGGTTTCCTCGAATAGGTAAGCGTAATAAGCATCTAAATCGTGCTGCAGCTCCATAATCGCTAACCTCTTCACAGGAATGGAAGATTTTTGGTCCGAAACCACGACAGGCTCTGTATTGCTCGCTTTTGTTTTTGCAGTACCTGAAGTGCCTGCCACACAATAATCTTCTTGTGGTTCATTATTGCTAGTTTCTTTTACCTTGGAGTTTGGATCCATGGTTGTGAGATCAGGCAGGATGTACCTTTACAAAAAGAAATCAGATGGTAACTTTATGATGATACATACCTACATGTCCTACTTGTTATGTAGAATTATGTAGGTATACTTGTATGTACAGTGTCATGAACTTATATGTGCCAAGTACACAAAAGAAGCCTTAGAGCCACACTCCAAACCTTTCACCACACTGGCTCGAAATAACTAGTGACACGATAAAAAGAACTTCTATGAACAGTGTTGTTTTAAAATAACTATCTAGGATACGACGTTTAATTTATAAATATTACGACTTATAGTATTTATAAATATTATACCTATCTAGTTTTAAAGTTATAAGTACCTAGGTAGATATAACATCATAGGTAATTAGAAAATCGATAAAGTTCAATTTCATTAAATTTGAATTTTTAATTCTTATGGCGTAGGGCTTGCAATAGCGATGTCACGTACCTACTGCATACAATGCTGTTTAAAGCGTGCCAAATATCAAATTTGATTGTGCCTCTGACTAATCTCTTTAGATATCCTTAAAGATATCTTTAGGATAGATAGATCTTTAGGAAACTAAAGATCTGAAATGTCTACCGAGCCCCGGGCTCGGATTAGGACGCGAGCATGTTTGCTCTTTTTTATAAATACCTACCTTCATATCCCTAAATTGCGAAATTTATAACGTCCATTCAAATTATTTATATCTGCTTAATTATAAATTTATTCTGGATTAGGTATTGTAAATCGTGCTTGAAATCATTTTCAATTGTTTTGTCTTTGTGCTAAGGTCAAAGGGACAGACTAAGTCTTCAATATTCATCGAAACAGCGTAGTTGGTACAGCTTTACGATGTTCTTACCTTGGTATTTTATTCCGTAGGTTTTCTATTCACTTATCGCCCAGAGAAATATAGATTATTCAATACTACGTCGTAGTCGAGACGTCGAAGCTCGATCGATCCGAGTACCTAACACAGCGCAGCGGTCGCGCGGCGTCATTCGCTTCGTCTGGCGTACGTAATGGCGTATATTCGACGCGCGCCGCTTCGAGGATAGGGTGGAGCGCCGTCTTTTAATGTTGCCATCTGGTTATTACACGGAGCGTTATTCCGTATATAACAGTATTATTCACCCTAAGCAATACGAGGAAAAAAAATGGTAGGAAAGCAACTAAAAAAACCGTATTACGGAAGCTAGAGTTATCTAGCACGATGCCGCCGCGGTCTCGCGGTAAAAGAGTAGCGATAATCGAGTATCTATTATATCTATATCTACTTAAAGTATTTTTTATTATCTCATTGGCCGAGAGTTTGATATTTTATGTTACAAAGTCGCATGTCTTTTCAGACAAAATTTACGATATGTATAAAATCGATCTTACTGCCTTGTCTTAACATTAACGGTAAGATTCTATCTTTCGCTGTTTTATATTATAGTATAAACAATAACTTGTGGGTACAAGTGTGACTTTGGTTCTTCTACGGATTTCCTCATTGCGAATTTTATCACGTAGTGAAACACCCAACATAGCTCTCTCCATAGCACGTTGCGCGACTCTGAGCTTGTGTATGAGGCCAATAGTTAGCGACCAAGTCTCAGTTCCATATGTAAATAGTTGGTATTGGTAGCTGGACCTCTACCAGAGATTCTTCGCACCCCCTTTTCCGCCGTTACCGTGCCTGCCACCTATGCCAGGAATAGCGGAACTGCCGGGTACTGGGGGTCTTCTGCTTGTGTTCATCATTTTGGGGGGTTTGCCATAGTCACCACGCTTGGCAGGCGGATTGGTGACCGCAGATTTGGTATTTTGTGCTCGGGGGGTGCTGCTGCCATCCCCCGGTGCAATCCCCCGGTGTGTGTTCCCTTAGTCGCATTTTACGACATCCACGGGAGGAGATGGAGGGGTCCTATTCTATGCCGGAACACCTATGCCTGCTCAGTACATGTAAAACGAGCATGAAAACCTCCAAGTTCTGCAAAACAAAGCAGTTAAACTTGCCATCAACACTCCATTTCGTACAATCCTAACTAATTTACACTTAAAGAAAGATCCAAGACTATATTTTTAAACATTCCATAAAAATAGTAGACCACCTGTAGGCACACCACCTGATCAATAAAAACAAACTTATAAAAATATGTGTATCTTTATCTGTAATTTATGAACTAAAAACATACCTTACTTCGACAAATACTGCCGAAACATATTTTATTACCCCATCACTTATTCCGCAAATGCAAAGTCCGCGCGTCTTTGGCCGCAGGTTGCGCGCGCTGTTCTTGCTTTTGGAATATAGGTCGATATCGGCGTGCGCAATGGTTGCGGTCCGCGCGCGGGCTTGTGAGTTTATCTGCTACACCTAACGACAAACGCTGGATCTTTTGTTCGTATTGCTAACTAGGTATTAGGTAGGGTCAGTTCGCCAGTTCGCGACCAGTTAGCTTAGTTGCCAGATTCAGATTCAATTATTTAGACTAATTTCACTTTAAGTAAAATGTTTCATTTAAAACAATCTGTAAATTTTATAAAAATACTAGATGACCCGGTAAACGTTGTTTTGCCTTATAAATTATTTCTAGTAAATATTTTGGTAGTCAAATAAAAAATAACTAACTTATTAGACGACCTCTGTAGCACAGTGGGCTAAGGTCCGGCTGAAACGCAGAAGGTTGCGGGTTCGATTCCCGCCGCTGGACAAATGTTTGTATGACCTGCAAGTATTTGTCTCGGGTCTGGGTGTTTCTATGTAGAATATGTATGTATTTACAAAAAAAAAAGTATATAAGTACCTAGTATATCAGTCATGTGGTACCCATAACACAAGCTCTGCTTACTTTGGGGCCAGATGATGCTGTGTGAAATGTCCGGGATTATTTATTATTGTAAGTGTGTGGGGATGTGGTATATGACTAAAAGAGGAATGGAGCACTGTGAACGATGACGGCCTATAAAAATAACAAAACATTATGTTTTCCCAACATCAAAAAAAGATGGTTTCTTAATTCGACCGTATATATATATATATATTATTTTATGGGTGTTCGCGGATAACTTCTTCGTTTATGAACCGATTTTGATGATTCTTTTTTGTTGGGAAGGAGATATCCCAAGGGTGGTACCATGACAAGGAACTGATGATGGCATCCCAGATAAATCGAGAACGGGAACCTTCGAAAATCGTAGTGGCGACTAGTGTATTTGTGAATATTTTTTTATTTATATTAAGTATTTTAAAGCATTACTATTTAATGAATATCTAGAGTCGATCTGATGATGGAGCCGAAAGACAGTCGAGAGAACTCCTGAACGATTTACAGCATTTACCTGGTGTTTGGGCTTGATTAATTGAACTTTACACCTTGATGGGTTGTGGCTGTCATTAGGGATCTGATGATGAAGGCGAAGGAAAGTCAAGGGAATTTTTACTCTTTAATTTCCTGTTTGAAGTCGTTTTTTTTTTGTTAAAAATTATACCTAATAAATTTCAAATTACAACTAATAAAATTCAAATTACATCACAAATTATGATATTTTAAAGGAAACATTATTAGTAGTCAAGACATTTAGTGAAACCAAAGATACGCCAAATAGCTTCGTTGGAGCTGATGTAACGGCCAATTCGGTTGAGCATTATTTCATCTTTGTCACCGGAGGAGCATTCACATTGGTATTTTCATTATGAAATACAGCCATATCACTTCCTTTATTCACATACTTGCAAATGTATTTGATGCTCTTCACCGAACTGCTTATCTCAACATTTATATGAGCATTGAATGTTTTACTCAGCAGAGGCGAATATGGCACCACCCAACGATTGTCAATGTCACTGTCTGCGCTGTTGACATTTTTGTAAATGATTGTCCATCATTTACAAAAATGCCTGCATTTATCGGTATTTCTTATATTATATCCGTCGACATATTGGATATCCGTCGACATTTGTGATCGTAGCGTTATTGAAATTTTTAGGAAAACTCTTTGTACTTTTTCCATCTGCCATGCAAGGCGATGAACTTTTCAGATTACCGCATGGGTCATGAATCATGTTTGTTGTAACAATATCAAACAGTAATTGTTCAGTCGACGATCTGGAACTTCAGCGGTATCCTCGTTTTTTCCATTCAACCGAATATATCCAGCAACGTGTGAGACCGAATACATGTAATTTTGTAATGAAACTAATCAAAGACTTTAATTTTTGTTTGAACACACGTGCTATGTCATAACGATGTATTACATTTTGTCCTGGCAATAGCAAAAATGTAGGTAATCACCGGCCATTTTGGATTACTTGTAAACGTAATAAATAAACACTGTCGTCCGTATTAACGCGAGAAAGTCATAGCATGCTGGATGTATCTTAGCATGTGACGTGGGCTGCCTATGAACGATGATAGTAGAAAGCTACCAATTTCGGCGATGTCTGCTTTGCTCACATTGTTGACCATTTGCAGCATTATTGTTAGTTATGTATTTCTATTGATCCGACCGATATCATTTGGAAACATGAATTGAATGTTCAAATAGACTTCAGGAACAGGTTAGAATCTGGATCCGTACCGATAAGTAACCCTATCAATGGTTCAGGTGGTGTTTCAAATTTCGGTAATTGCATTTTTCTTGACGCGCAACACATCCCGGCTGGCTAAATTTAAGCGCATTACAATGCGGACATTATTTTTCCATAGCACCAATCCCCACTTTCGAATAAGCGTAATATTTAATATCGGGCTCATACTCGAATGCTAGACGACGGAATGACGACTGGCTTTGTTCACTGTACAAAACACACAAATATATCAAATTGAAGTACTTAATACTAGAAAACAGTACACTGATAATGTATTTGTTTTTTTATTATTTTACCTACCATTCACAATTATAAATTACGTTTACATTTCTCTTTAACATATATATTTACAAAAATAATTACAGAAATGTACAAAATAATATAAAATACATGTGAAACAGTTGAGCTATCTAAGGACCGTTTAAAACGATCTATAGATAGCTCAAATGATCCAGATCACTGTCAGAGGGCAGCGTTCCCATGACACTGGCGGCATTGCCACGTTGAATGGCAATGCTAATACGCTGAGCCAGATAGGAGCCAGCGCTAAGGTCACGCAATGTATCTACCAGACGCCGTTAGATAATTTGTATTTCTCTTTTAATTGAAAATGATTCCCAAAAATTTTGCAGGCACTAAGTATTATACTCGTCGTATTAAAATTAATTGTAGTTTAATAAAAAATAAACTAATTATTAATAAAAAAAACTAATACATTTATGAAAATATTCTAGAAAGGTTTATACATGTAACACAATGGTTGTTATTGGCGGGAGCTCGTGACACGTGTTCAAAACCATCGATTTAAAATATGAGATCACTTATTTAACTGGACGTGAGAACTATCTTGAGGGGTTGGTGGTAGAAGGGTGAGAATTTAGGTTTGTATGTATATTTTAACGCCAAATCATAAAAAAAAACATTTCGTCCAAAAAATAATATGAAAGGTTTGGAGTGGATCACCCTTATTACTTAGGGGTATAAAAAATAGTTAATGTTCTATTCCCAGACTTACTAAATATATACTCAAAATTTCATAAGAAGCGGTTAAGCCGTTTCGGAGTTTTGTTCCAAACACTGTAACACGAGAATTTTATATATAAGAAATACCAATTTTACCAGTTTTCGACCTAGTCTCTAGTTTTCGATCATGCGTTTATGATGGGAAAATATTTAAATTATAGGAGTGTAAGTTGTAAATCGTAATAGATTTAAATCATTTATCGACATATATTTTTATTTTTCAAGATTCATATTCATAAAACTTTTTTATTTTATTTTATTATTTATTTGTTTAATCGTAAATCAGTCAACTCACAAGATACTAACCTCAGAAGAGATCTCTATTTGGATTTTAATTTCCATAAAATAATAATAAAGCACAGGTACTTTGATATTTATTCTTCTTACTTACTCCATTGCCGCAGGGACCCAAAATGAGTCTTGGCCTCCGGAACGAGAACTCTCCACCTTCTCCGGTCCTTTGCCAGTTATCAGCTTCAAGCTCACGCAGGTCAGCTTCATCTAAATTGCTGACCTGCTGCTGAATCTAAGTTCATCTAAAGTTGTACGGTATTCGGCAACTTTTTTCTTGATTTCGTGCCAAGGGTTGGATTAAGGTCCGGGCTATTTGCTTTCCAATCTAGCACTGATACCGACTAACTGATGAGAAACGACTTGACTGAACGGGCGGTATGTTTCGGGTGGTTATCATGCTGAAACGTCCATATCCTAATAAAAAATCCTCAGCATAGGGAAACATAGTTTCCTCTAATATCGCCTTGTTGATATTGGTCTAAATTACAATGAACTTTCCTCACAGGTTCTACTCGACGTCCAGAAAATGAACCCCAAATTTTAATGTTTCCACCGCCAGGTTTCTCATGCTTTTATGTGAATCTCGGATTTATTTCCGCTTTTGCGGAAGAAATCAAATTAACCTTGCTCTCGTCAGATAATAATACATGTTACCATTGGGCGTAGGTCCAATGGCCATATTTACTTGTAAACGACAAACGTGCAATGTTCTATCTTCAATAATGGTACGTACTTTGCGAGCCACTCTTTGGAACAACCCTGCATCTACCAGACGTCGTTGAACGGTCTTCGCTAATACACCAGCTCTTACGTCTGCCCCAAACACTTGGTGTTTAATTAAAACAGAGCCTAAACACGGATCCTTCATACTTAACCTTGTTATCATTCTGTCTTCGTGGGGAGTTGTTTTTATCTTTTTTTTCTGGCCACATTTATAGTTATGTTATTGTGCATTGAATGTTGCACTGCATTGGACAACATAGTTTTTGAACAATTGAAATAATCTGCTTCTTTATACTTTCTTGTGAAAAACATTACTGCCGACTTTACCGACATTTTTGAAACTCTAAGCGTTATGTCACGTCGTCATTTATCGCGCGAAGAGATGCTTAAGGCTGTCGGTATGTTGCAAGCTAGACAGAGTCAACGCGATATTGCGGACGCTGTTAACACACAGCCAAGCGTAATTTGCCAATTATGGGCACGCTACAGGGCTACAGGAGATATAGCTGAACGTCACCGAGGAAGATACAGGGTCAGAGATAGAGACCCAGACAAGATACAAGATACAAGAGACCCGGTTTCTGCTAAATGCTGCAAGAAGGCAGCCTCAGATTACAGCTCGCCCGTTGGTAGGAAGACTCCAGTCCCAGCACCAAGTGGTTATCCGTGACCAAACTGCCAGGAGCAGATTACATGAAGTCAATCTCCACGCTCTCAGACCATTAGGAGTTCCAGCTTTGCGAAGTGAAAATCGAGGGCGTCGTTTATTGTGGGCTAACGCACATATGCGATGGACCGACTATCAGTGGGCACTTGTTTTATTTTCCGATGAGTCTCGCTTCGGATTTAATCCTGATTCAAGGAGAGTGCGTGATTGGCGAGGTCGCCAAAGTCAACTCCGAAATCCTCAGAGTCCTCCTTACCAAGGCGGAACGATCATGGTTTGGGCTGGTATTCGCCTAGGTGGAAGAACTGATCTCTTTTGGATACGAGACAATTTAAATGCAGAGCAATACATTGAGCAGGTTGTGCACCCTATGGTTATCCCTTACCACCAGCAGTTCGGCCCAGATTTCGTGTTCATGCAAGATAATGCACGCGCACACACCGCAAGGCAGATGATGAATGTGTTCAGCAAGCACAATATCACGGTGTTAGAGTGGCCTGCTCAGTCCGCCGATCTCAATCCAATTGATCATGCATGGGATTTGTTCGGGTGACGAGCTTTCAGTGATCTTCCTCAAAATTTGAACATGGAAGAACTTTTTTCACATCTCTCCAGAATAAGGAGCCTTATTCCACATGCGACAATTGATAACCTAATACTCAGCATGCCACCACGCCGATGTAGAGCCGTGGCTAATGCCCCGGAAGGTCCGACGGATTACTAAACAGTTACTAGGAATATTTTTTCATTTAATTTCACTTAAGCGTCGGATGGTTCTATTATTTAAAGAAAATTGTTTCGGTTTAGGCACTATTTTCGTATTTTTATTAAACCTTTATTTTTTTACTTGGATGCTTTTTATTTAATGACAGAACTGAAATCAAGAATAAATTAGGCTTCTATTGATGTATAACATCTAAGACAAAAAAAGGTTGAATTAAAAATATAAACTAAAATACCTTTGTTCCCTAGACTTTGTTGAGTAGTTTATTTACATGTAACAAATCTGCAATTCTTTTTATGGATTCGTTGGAAAAGAAAAATTAAATTCACAAGTCGGTTTAACCTAAGGAGTCCCTTTAAATTTTCCCTTTTAAGATTTAGTTGACCACGACTGTATATACCATGATATGTTAGTTTTACTGCTTTTTGATATTTCGACACAGTTGCATGCGCCATGATCATGAGATACACCCGTAAAGACTTCAGTTTATCTTGATAAATCAATATTATAATAGTAAGTAGTAGCTAGTAATTTTATAAATGGTCGAAAATCGATCGAATGTATCGTTTTCCAAACACAATGTTATTAAGAACTAGCTGCTGCCCGCGGTTTCGCACGCGCACATAAAAAGGAGCCTATGTCCTTCTCCAAGGTTCCATCTATCTCTATACCAAAATTCATCAAAATCAGGCGTGAAAACATACAGACAGACAGACAGACGAACAGAGTTACTTTCGCATTTATAATATTAGTAGGGATATAGATATAAATATATAGATATAGATTTTAGAGAACATTTGTATGGAAATAAAGAAAAACCTAAAAAAGAAAATAAAATACACATAACATACTATTTTATGGCATAAAAAAACATTATTTTAATGATTTTTCGTAACATTTATAAAACAGGTAGAGTCTTTTCTACACAGTTATGTTTCCAAGCGCTAGCAATTATTTAAAAAATAAAACATCTGTATTTTTTATTCAAGCATAGCCTGGAAAAAAACTGGCTATAAAACTTGAGAGGGTATAATGTTCAAATTAATTAAAACACATCATGTATATGTATATATATATATTATTATATATATATATATATATAATATATATATTATCATACATAAAAAAACACAAGATACCACCTTCTTGACATAATGTTATAGCCATCTCCGACGAAATGTGGACATGTGGACGAGGAAGTTTCACGGATAGTGAAAAGCATGAATCGAGGTAAATCTCCTGGTCACGACTCTTTGTGTATTGAACATCTGAAGTACGCTGGACCTCATTTAGCACGGGTACTCGCCATACTTTTCACTTTCTGTATCGGCCATTCCTCCTTCCTGAGGAGATGATGCGGACTCTTGTTGTTCCCATTATCAAAAATAAAACTGGAAATGCTTCTAGTTTAGGTAACTACAGACCCATATCACTAGCTACTATAATAGCTAAGGTGCTAAATGGTGTGATTGATAAGTATCTTAGTGTACATTTAAATTTACACGATGCCCAGTTCAGGTTCAGGCCCGGGTTGTCCACTGAATCGGCCATACTGAGCCTCAAACACACCGTCCAGTACTATACCAGCGGGAACACACCTGTTTACGCCTGCTTCTTAGACCTTTCCAAAGCTTTTGATCTGGTGGCGTACGACAGGTTGTGGCAGAAGCTGTCGGGTTATACTGGGCTGCCGTCTGAATTGGTGGAGCTCTTTAAATATGGGTATGGCAATCAATGTAACAATGTAAGGTGGCCAGGTCGCTATCGGACACGTACAGGCTGGAGTGTGGAGTGCGACAGAGTGGAATTACTTCGCCGCGACTCTTCAACCTGTACATGGATCGTTTGATTCCTGAGCTCAGTGGTGCCAATATTGGTTGCTCTATTGACGGAGTAACTGTCAATAACATAAGTTACGCTGACGATATGGTGTTGCTGAGCCCATCGATCAGTGCTCTACGAAGACTTGTTGGAATCTGTGAGCGTTATGCGGAGGCTCATGGGCTCAGATATAATGCTGGCAAGAGTGAGGTGATGGTTTTTAAAGCCCGGTCGAAAACTTATTCCACAGTCCCATCAACCTTGATGGCGGGCAGTGAGCTCAAGCGGGTCTCCAAGTTCAAGTATCTGGGCCACTGGGTCACTGAGACTTTCTCAGATAACACCGATATTGATAGGGAGCGAAGGGCATTATCAGTCAAAGCCAATATGTTGGCCCGTAGATTTGCACTGTGCAGTACGGCTGTAAAAACAGGTTTGTTTAAGGCGTACTGTCAGTCTTTTTACACGTGCAGTGTATGGGTTAACTTTACTAAGTGCTGCTGGAATGCCCTTCGAGTCCAGTACAATAATAGCTTCAGGGTGCTGTTGAGGCTGCCATACTTCTGTAGCGCATCGGGGATCGGATCATAGGGCGAACGCACGCGTCGATGATTTATGTTATCATCCGCAAGAGAACGTCGTCCCTGATGCGTCACGTGAGGGACAGCGCCAACAGATACCTGCAACTTATAGCAGGAAGGCTGGATACTGACTGCATCTTCATGAAGCACTGCACAGAGGTGCACCATTCGCACCGGTGATGTAATGATGTGGTGCATGCAGTCTATATTTTTTTAATTTCTTTGTTTTATTTATGTTCTGTATGTTTTAAATTATTATTGTGATAAATATGGTTAAAATTTGTACATAACTATACTTATGAAGACTGAAATAAATGAAAATTGAAAATTGAAATTGAAATGGATTTCGTTAAAAAGTGTTGTACAGTTCTCTTCCATTTCAAAATTTTAATAATTTATTTTAAATATTTTACTTAAAATAGGTACCTTATGAACGTATTCTTTGATTTATTATAAAGGTATACAAATAGTCAATATACTAAAATCCATTAAATAAACGCAAGAATTAGATGTTGGTTAACTAATGTGTAGCTCATACTAATATTATAAATGTGGAAATAACTCTGTCTGTCTGTATGTTTGTTACGTTTTCACGCTTAAAAAGCTGAACCGATTTTGATAAATTTTGGTATAGAGATAAATGGAACCTTAGAAAAGGACTAATTTTATCTTGGTATCACGCGTGCGAAACCGCAGCAGCTAGTTTAGTTATAATTATTTTAGTTACCTTACTATATATTTGCATTGTATAACTCACTAGGTAGATACCTAATAAATCTCAATACTTGTAATGAAACACAGCTTGCTGATTGAAAATTAATTTATTTTATCTGAAGGTGCCAAACAATAACAATTATAAAACTACTCGCCACCATAAATAATACAAAATCTTTCCCCTTATAATGTAAATTAAGTTTTAGTTGATAATCATCATATCAGCCCCTAGGAGTCCACTGCTGAACATAGGCCTCCCCAATAGATTTCCAGGAAGAACGATTTTAAGCCCTCTCCATCCACAGATTTCCCGCGATCTTTACAATGTCATCAGTCCATCGGTCCAGTCAAACGAAGCGTAGGACGACCCTCCAGGTCGTCCTACGCTTCGTTTAGTTTTAGTTGATAATGTTGTGCCCGATACATAGCTCCATCTATTGGCAGGCGGACGCGTTAAATATTCACCTACAACGCCATCTGGTATCGAGTAGATGCAAACTACAAAGTACACGTATCGAAGGCATAAGAGTGAACGAGATAGCAATATCTCTCTATTGCAAGCGAACATTTGAGCGCGTTCCGGTTTGTTCTCGAACGTTCGAGTTGCGTCGCGGTTGTGCGCGACACACTCGACGCTCGTATAAATACGGCGGTGGTTTGCGGATGCAGTCAGTCCTGTTTTTTTATTGACCTAGCGAGCACGAAGCGCGAATGAGTGTTTTCGTTTCTGTCGGTCCGGCTGGCGTCTGTCCGGATGTTCTCCTCTACAGGTCGCTGCTTGTGCCGCTGTTCTCTACCGATTCAAGTGAAATTATTTGAACAGGTTCTGGAACTAAATATAATTTTTATGTTGATTCAGTTTTTTAAAAATGGTGGAGACATGGGGGTTGAATATTATTTACATAATTTGGTGATTATTATGCAATAAGTTGCAGTAAATAAAATATTTAAAAGTGGAAAAAAACATGGCACCGATGTGGCATACCTATACATTATCAGTTTCTATCATGGTTCGACAGGAATGCCCATGCCTCACAAAAAGTATTATTCAAAACTATACCTACATACCATTTAACAAACAAAGCACAGTGCATACCGATAAATAAGTTAACATATTTTTACACCAATCTAGGTATACAACATAATATCTATCTACGTTCCGAAGGGAACGGGAGCTCACATTTTCAAAATTTTCTCACGGCGTGTGGTAGATAGATTGCGTGACCCAAGAGCTGGCTGTTATCTGGCTGAGCGTATTAGCATTGCCATTGAACGTGGCAATGCCGCCAGTGTCTTGGGAACGCTGCTCTCTGGCAGTGATCTGGTTGTTGACTATTTCATAAGGTACCTACCCTTCAAACTATTTGTCCCATTAAAACGCAGCAAAAAGTTTAAGTGTCAGGCCGTGTTTGAGATAAAGCACGCTTGAACGGGACCAGGGCCTCGATTCTGTTATTTTACATCGGTTACCATTCTATTCCAATCCATCTACGAACCGGCTCCGATTACGGTTCGCTAATTGCCTAAAAACCTATTCTGTTATCTCCATGAACGAACAAAGGAAAACATTCGATCGATCGTCGGCGACTTCGTAAACGTAGCGTAAGCTGAGCCGTTGTTCATCAGCAGAATACGAAAACACGTCAAAATGTGTAATTCGACTGCGGTCCGATGCCATTCATGAAATTAATTGAATTGCCTCCCTGTCCAGAAGCTCTCGTTGATAAGGACTAATCGTAATACTTGTTGAAACTACTACATACAAATACTTAACCAGCTCTCTAAAAGTTACTTAGACTGGTTTTTTGTAAGCGATGTTATTATTACAACTTAACCCCTGAAGTATTACGTGGACCGCATACGGTCCATTAATTCGTCTTGCCTTTGAGCATTACGTGGACCGGATCCGGTCCATGAGTAGTATTTAACTTTGACTACTATTTGTAGAAATGTAAGGTATATTTTACTATGAGAAGTTTATGTTGTCTAATTCTTTGTAGAATGAGGTATATCTTCAAAATTAAGTCAGCAACAGATAATTCGGAATGAACTTGCTAGAAGTTCTGTTTGTTTGGCGAGCACTAGCGGTCCCGGTGCAATAATGTGAACAATTGAACAATGTGACTTTGGATCATATTTATTCGAAAAAAAACTATGATCAAGGGGTTTGTCTATTAAAAATATGATGTGTTGTATTGCTGTTAAGAGTTTACGATATGAAATTGGGTAGTAATACATGTTCCCTTCTGCGGTACCTTGACTCGAAGTTTGACTTATGTCACGTACTCCATATATATAGCTACAAGAAAAATATTAGTACAATAAAAAAAGAAAAATATCACAGACTATAGAACAGCTTTCAGAATGGGAATCAGACCAATCGTTTTTGAGATATTAGAATTTATATTCAAAAAACGGGAGTACGCCATCTTGCGAAAATATGCGTGATGCTCAAGAGATACAAGTGTAATTTCGAGAGAAATCCGTGAGAGGTTAAGTTATTTAACTTTTATAACACACAAAAACTACTTTATGTATACTATATATCAGCAAACTATTATCTCAGAAACTTAGCACTAAATTTTAGATCCAAATTCTTTTTTTTTAAGGTTTAGGATCTCTTACTCAGCATAAAATCACAAAATGCTGACAGATCCAGGTGACTCTTCAAGCGCCATCTTGAAAAAAAGTTTTTGGCCGATATCTCGGAAACTGTGAACTTTAGGGCAAAAGTTATGGAGACCATTATCGTAGAGAATAAAATTTCGCATCATTTGTTTCTTGTAAACTTGTTTGTAAAACTTACCGTTTACGATTTATGGCCCATTTAATGAACCGGTTTTTCTATCGCGGCCGATAACTTTTGAAATATTAGATTAATCAATAAAATGCATCAAGCTATTTTTAAAGATCAGTTTATTCTCTACAACTTTTGTTTCAAACTTTTTTTCTAATGTCCATAATTTAGACGTTTGGATCCTGGATCTGTCAGCATTTTGTGATTTTATGCTCAGTAAGTGATCTTATAAAAAATGTCTATTTTGACTGGCCTATAAACTTCTTCTTGGTTATACTATTTAACTCAAATTAAGGGTATTAAGGGTCGTTTGTATCACGGGGTAGATTGTCCCGGTAGATGTTGTGATGACGGTACAATTGAGGAAATCACTAAATATCTCGGAACACACGATATTTTGACACAAATTATCCGGATCTGGAATTATCCTAGATATCTAAGAAAACCGGTGATTATGATATAATTGCATGAAATTAAATCACCATTGAATGCACGACTAATATATCGATCAAAAAAAATTACCTTGGGTGCTGAAAAATAAAAAATCCTCCTGGAGACTTCACGTAAGTACGTACGACGTACGACGTCAAGCACGTAAGGCGCGTAAGGCGCGTGTCTCTGAGCGTCGTACACACTCGCAGCTAGCCTAATGGCGGCTGTACACACTCTTCTGGCGGCTGTACACACTCGTCGAGACACCCCGAGACAGGCCGAACGCGAGTGTGTACAGCGCGCTCTCGTCTCGTCTCGCTCTCTCGTTCTCGTCTCGGTCGCTCTCGGTGGCTTGTCGGTTTTTTGCGCCCGAGTCAAAGGGTCTCGTTGGCTCTCGCGAGGTAAACGAGAGCGAGCATGTACACACTCGTTCATTTAGTTGCTTTCCAGTATTTGATGAACAGACGTGTTTCACTATGTGGTCTAACGAACGAGAATTACACTTTTTGGAGTGCTATCAATCAGAACCTGTTTTACGAATTTTCTTTTTATAGTAAATGTTTAAAAAATAATAATAGCTCACGGCACAAAGACAAATAGCAGCAGCAATTTCTACGTCCATTGTCGCGTAAGTCTTCAGTTCAAATGTTAGAACGAGTGTGTACAGGCATGCTCTCGACGAGAGTGCTCTCGGCCGAGGCTCTCGGCGAGAGGCTCTCGACGAGTGTGTACAGCCGCCATTCGAGATACCCCGAGACAGGCCGAACGCGAGTGTGTACGGCGCGCTCTCGTCTCGTCTCGCTCTCTCGTTCTCGTCTCGGTCGCTCTCGGTGGCTTGTCGGTTTTTTGCGCCCGAGTCAAAGGGTCTCGTTGGCTCTCGCGAGGTAAACGAGAGCGAGCATGCACACACTCGTTCATTTAGTTGCTTTCCAGTATTTATGAACAGACGTGTTACACTATGTGGTCTAACGAACGAGAATTACACTTTTTGGAGTGCTATCAAACAGAACCTGTTTTATGGAACTCGAAGGATGTGAAACACAAGGATAAGCAATGTATCCATGACGCTTGGGTGCGAATAAGCGAACAAATTGAAATCCCTGGCGCCGAGTTAATTTTCTTTTTATAGTAAATGTTAAAAAATTATAATAGCTCACGGCACAAAGACAAATAGAAGCAGCAATTTCTACGTCCATTGTCGCTTAATGGCGGCTGTACACACTCGACGAGGGCCTCTCGCCGAGAGCCTCGGCCGAGAACACTCTCGTCGAGAGCATGCCTGTACACACTCGTTCTAACATTTGAACTGAAGACTTACGCGACAATGGACGTAGAAATTGCTGCTGCTATTTGTCTTTGTGCCGTGAGCTATTATAATTTTTTAAACATTTACTATAAAAAGAAAATTAACTCGGCGACAGGGATTTCAATTTGCTCGCTTATTCGCACCCAAGCGTCATGGATACATTGCTTATCCTTGTGTTTCACATCCTTCGAGTTCCATAAAACAGGTTCTGTTTGATAGCACTCCAAAAAGTGTAATTCTCGTTCGTTAGACCACATAGTGAAACACGTCTGTTTATAAATACTGGAAAGCAACTAAATGAACGAGTGTGTGCATGCTCGCTCTCGTTTACCTCGCGAGAGCCAACGAGACCCTTTGACTCGGGCGCAAAAAACCGACAAGCCACCGAGAGCGACCGAGACGAGAACGAGAGAGCGAGACGAGACGAGAGCGCGCTGTACACACTCGCGTTCGGCCTGTCTCGGGGTATCTCGACGAGTGTGTACAGCCGCCATAAGTCTTCAGTTCAAATGTTAGACCGAGTGTGTACAGGCATGCTCTCGACGAGAGTGTTCTCGGCCGAGGCTCTCGGCGAGAGGCCCTCGTCGAGTGTGTACAGCCGCCATAATAGTGGAGTTATTCGCAATGGTACTATTGCCCCGTGTCTCCCTTAAAATTTGTTTTTTTTGTACAGTTTTAAATGGGTAAGTATATATTTTAGTATGTAATTAATACTTATTGACTTATGACAAATTATTTTGTTCAGGGAATTCAAAAACCTCTTACTAGATGTTTCGATCCTTTTAGATTTGATTGTGATTATATTTTGTTTCTTTTTGTTTATTTTACTTTTTATCTATTTAAAAGAGGCTTTAAATATATGCGAATACCTACGAATTGTAAAACGTAACGTATACTTATTTATATAGACGTATCTATCGTACATAGACAGGGTTATTGGTAATTCGAGGTATATCCGTTAGGAGGTGATAGGGGTGACTATTTGCGATAATTGTAACCCCTATATGAATTATGCAAAAGTGAACCATTTTTGAGTTATCATGCTTTTAGCTTTTTACAAAATAGGTCAAACATCTTAATTTATTTAAAAAAAAGTATTAATTTAAATCTATTTTTTTCTTCTGATTAAAAAAAGAGTTAAATACTGGATATTTATCACCATTAAAACAACAATTAACGGTCCAAACTTATCAATGCAAGACGAAAAACGATATTATTTCAATATTTTTTTGAGATAAAAATCTCACACACACACAATACCGGCGTATTCTTCATTTGTGTAATTTTGAAACATACGCTGTTCGTTCATTTTGATCAAGCTCTTCCATATTTCAATTCAAATTAAAAATTAAAGTACAATCGTAAGTGTACATATTTACTTCAAAAAAAGGACGCCAATTTGTAAAACAAAACCAATGCACGCGTGAAAAGTTTTTGAAAAATGAACTCTAAATTTTTTATTTTTTTCTTAACCTGCCAGTTTGCTTCCTGCATTGGTTTAGGTACGTATTAAACCTATTTACAAGATATTCAAACAGTGAATTTAAGTTTAGTTCGAATATGAATTTCAGCTTCTTTGTGATTTTTTTTTTCGGTTTCTTTGGAATAAGTGCCTAGTTGTTATGCATTGTTGGAGAGCTAAGAAAACGGTTAAGTTTTTAAAATAATTTGCAAGCCAAGTTTCATGGTTTTTTTTTGGTTTATGGCATTTTAATGGAGAAAATCTCAAAAATATATTGAAATAATATCGTTTTTCGTCTGGCATTTTTAAATTTGGGCCGATAATTGTTGTTTTAAATAATTAATTATTAATTAATTGTTAATTGTTGTTTTAAATAACCAGTGTTTAATCGTTTTTATAAATCGAAAAAAAAAAAATATTTAAGTTGATACTTTTTTTTTAAATATGTATGTATGTCAACTATAGAACGCACTGCCTGAGGCTATTAGACGCGCCAAATCACTTGATTGTTTTAAAACTATGGTCAGTGAACACTTTTTGTCCTATCGTTAACTGTTGCTTGATCCTTTATGTCATTTTGGATTTAGGTTTGTTTATGTATGTATTGGTTTATTTAGTTTATTTTATAACGTTGTATTTTATATAATTAAAAGTATGTGTTGTATATATTTTTGTATAAAAGTATGTGTTGTATATATTTTTGTATAAGTATTGACGTAGGTAGGTATCTATCTGTTTCTTATCCTGTAAATTTGTATGTACACATTATTTTAATTGTAAATCTCTTTATATTATTAGTATCACCCTTTTTTAAGCTACATTCAGTTCAATCCATCCTTAGGTTGTCTGACAGAGATCGCTACATAGCGATAAGACCGCCCGTTGTACTACTGACTAGCAAAAATTGTTATTTTTGTTTTTACTTGTTCAATGTATATTTGGTGTGCAATAAAGTATTATCTATCTATCTATGTATGCAACATACTTATATTAAGTTCGTTTTGTTAGGTTATTTTATAGTTATCATTAGTCAAATATTCTCTAACAGAATAGAGTAAATTTGACTAACGAGCCAAAGATACTGAAAACTTCATGGGGTAGGGTAATATCGTGAAAACGCTTCGATACCGCGTTTTAACTTTACCTGTGGCGACATCTAGACGTGCGTTTGTAACTAAAATTAAATAATGGAAACAGATAATGTAAGGTAAGCTTTTAGTTTGGCAATGTCATTCATTTTTAACAGTTCCATCTCTTCATGTAATAATAATAATAATAATAAGCCCCCTAAAGCCCAACCCTTTGTCCGCGCTTAACATCTAAGTCAAGTGGAAGGCGGACACCTGCAATAATCCGATTCAATCCTCCACTTCATGTGCCAGGTGCGTCCACTAACTATACAATAATTCTCATATGATGCGAGCTAATGTAACCCTATAAAATATTGGTAGGTTATTGACCCATATTGTACAAGTGTTCCCGGGGCTAGGTGGTGATTAACTCTCAACTTTAATAAGGATTGGCTGCATGCTATTTTGTTTCATTTTCTATTATCTTGTGTTAGATTTGGTATGTAAGCTTGTGTTCACATTGTTATTATTGTTATGTTTTTATATCAGCGGAAACCAGTTATTGGCCTCAATTCAGTTGGCACCAACCTAACTAATTTTAGCTAATAGGTTTATAATGTCAAATGAAACTTTGGTTTTCTGCTGTTACCAACTTATCCTAATTTAATTTGATCTAATTTAATTAAGCGTTCTTAATTTAGTTAGAAGGTTCCAACCTAATAGGTTTTTTAAACGCTATGACTAACTAAAATATATTTTAGACAATTCCTAATTTTAGAAATGAACCAACGGAATTGCCACCGATGGCTTTCTGTTTTTATTTAACGATTTAAGCACATCTAAATTAAACAGTTGGGTTTGGTGCAATGAGTGACTCAAATGTTTTTATGGAAACTGATGATGTAACAACAGCTCAAGCTCCGATGCAGTTAGGAGTTGTTACTGATCAAGACTGAAATCAGGAAGTAGATGAAACGTTCGGACACAGAGGGCACAATAGATGCGCCATATGTGTTATGTTGGAGTACCACAGACGCATTGCGCCGAGCTAAGGCCCTTAAATCACCATTCGCACATGTAAAATCTGCAACGGCCAACAACGAAGTCGATTTAGCTACTTCCACACAGGCCAAGGCAGGGCGTGTCCTGGTGATAATTTTTCCTGCGGGATGATAAATAGGGAGGTGCAGGTTTCTTTCACAAACCTCATCAAAGAGCTACATCGCTACAGAGCTACATAGCCGCTTTTAACCTAAGGTTTGAGCCTCGTAGAGCAAAGTGGCAAAGTATTACCTCCGATAACTAATAACCGATAACTAATTTTGTAGGTAAATGCAACTAATTTCATGATTCAAATACCCCCATGAGGTCTGAGGTCGCTTAAAAGGAGAATTGAGTGTCATTTCATTTTTCATTCATCACTTCATCAGAGAGCGAGGAGTTCGCCGTTCTGTAAAGAAAGTGTTATTTATAATAATAACAATAAATAATAATTTGACACTTCAAACTCAAAATAAGTTTGCGGTATATAACCCTGTTCGATCAAGAAAAAGTTTACGCGTAAAATTTTTTTCAAATGTCTTGCTGTCAAATGAGTAGCGACATCTACTAATTATATCCTGTGTTTTTGGGCCCCAAAGCAAAGTTAAAATAAAATTATATTCACATTAGACAGTAGCCCCACAATCTACCATAATATACGTACTTACTACACCTACCTAGCAGGATTAATGTTGTATCATTTTACGGTAACTTACTATTTGTCAGTTGATCAGGCTTTCAAGATAGGTACCCTAAGTACTCAATGACAAACAACAATACAAGAATACACAATAATGATGTATCGCAGTTAAGGCGTCATATAGATGTTCACAGTCAAGAGCTTTATAGCCATGGGCTATGCTATTAGGGCATTAGGCACCCGGTTATGTGTCGCCCTCTAACAGCGACCCTGGAACGCAGGTATGTACTAATTTACCGGTTCGACGCAAGCTGGACCCATTCCGTCGGCAAAACTCGTTCGTAGACATTATACGTCGTTCCACTTTCCTGCCATAGGTGGCGCTTTTGCAAATCAGTTTCAAACCAGTGACAATAAGTGAACATCGTTAGAAAACCTACGTGTCTATTGAACTACTCGATCGTTCCGTTTGTTTTCCTAGTCACTACCGCTTGGCACTACTAGTAGAGTGAAGGCAAATTTTACTTTCCTGTGATACTACTGGTAGTGCTACGGGTAAAAGTACATTTCCAGTGACACTACACTGTTGCCAGTAGTTTCATGGGAAATATTACTTCCCGTGGCACGAGTGAACCTTTTGTGGGTAGCAACACAGTTATGTATCTAGACAGACGGACTATATTCTTCTGGCGCTTCGGTGGCCGCTGCCGCGGCACGCTCGCTTTGCTCGCTCGCCTTGCGCGTTGTTTTCTATACTCGAACATAACCTAACCAACTGGTTTCGATCTCATTTAACTTTTTCTCCTGACTCTACTCTGTCCAGTCGCTAATCTGTCGAAATGCTCCTGACACCTAAACTAGTATTAGTAGTGCCATTGGTAATGAGGTAATCCACGGGACATTTTATAATATGCGATTAATTAGCCAATGAGAATAGTAATGGCACGGGAAATTAAAATTTTCCTTCACTCTACTCGTAGTGCCAGGCGGTAGTGCCTAAGAAAAGAAGCCGATCGTTCGAAGTGACTCGCCTCGATTAAGAAACTGTCAAAACTCGTCAGTCAGACCTCAGAATTCTGACTGACCTGGAGAAAGTACAAATTGTGGCAACCTGAATAAAGCACGATCGATTGTAGCGTACGAGTATGTTACGGTATCCTTGTACCTAATAGATACCTAACAGACCTAACAAATAATAAATTGGTTAACAACAAGTGACCACACCCAGGGAAGTCTTCTGAAGGGTTAGAATGACTAGAGGTAAAAAAAAATTGAAGGGAATTGATATTTTTTTAATGTTTACAAATCAGGCTGTTACTCAAAATCTAGTAGTCTTTCTCCCCGTGATAATTTTCCATGAAATTTAATCATATATAGGTAGTAAACAATTTTTACTTTATAATATTGTCACTGGCCTCAATTCTGTTGGCACCAACCTAACTAATTTTAGCTAAAATTAGGTTTAGAACTGTCAAATGAAACTTTGTTATTCTGCTGCTACCAACTTATCCTAATTTAATTTTATCTAATTTAGTTAAGCGTTCCTAATTTGGTTAGATGTTTAGACAATTCCTAATTTGAGAAATGAGCCAACCGAATCTCCACCATTGTCTCTACGTTTTACCGCGCAACATTTAATTACGACAAAACTAGTCTGCGAGCACGAGCAAGATAAGGGGCAGGCAGACAGACGGACATAGTGAAACTGGGTTCCGAAGTTGGGTTCGGAACCCAGACAGGTAATAAAACGAAACAATAAGGGCTTTTTGTGAACTTCGGAACCCAAACAGGTAATAAAAACAGAAGTAGCATTAAAATTCGTATATTTAATCGTAGTTAACAAACATTTACAAGTGGTTAAAAACATCTGTGTGTAGGTACTAGATATGGTAAGAAGGCTCGGTGTCACAAAGCGCATTTGTTATATAAGGTACAATTATGGGACTGTGGTTGTGACGTTCACTTTATATTTTAAGAACGCAGAATGTTGACAGCTGAGACCGCATCGATAAACAAAGGTGTGCTTACTCGATACCAACATTTCACGGGATTCAAAATCACTTATTTATTATACAACGGCAAAAAGCATACGCTCCCAATAGCTCTGGTATTGCGATTGCATACCAGAGGTAACGAACGCGCATTGGCGGCTCTGACATTGTTAAATGTCATTGTCATTGTTTTGTCTATTCGTCCAGTAACTTCACTTATTCCAGTATCATTGAATCTAGCAATTTAGATGGCAACAATGCTTGGTCACAACTTGGAGTCTCACAAAATTTTATTTCCTAAAAGTATGTAAAAATACATGTGTGCAATTCACACGTGGTAGAAGTGAAACCTTCAAAAAATTTGACTTTTTCGTTTCATGGAATGCTTCCTATCTCATTTTCTCCCACGTTAAATCTTATGAATGTATGTGTCTGTCTTCTTTTACTGTCGCTGTTTCGTTTCATCGACTTTCAAATCACAACGATGCTAAAGTTTTCACTTCAATAAGAAGTTAATCAATATGGTCTATTCAGACTGTCAACTTTCTGTGACGTCACAACGATAATGGTCAGAACAACGAATATACAAAACACGGTGCAAATAAAAACAAAAACATAAATTAAAATGATAAATATTTTCATAACAAATACTCGAAGGGTATCGTTACAAGTGTGTAAAATACTAAAAATACGCGAGCAGCCGTTTTCATTCGCTTGTTCCTTTTAACTATTAGTTGCGATGGATTTTTAGAAGGTCGTATCTCTGACTTTAAATGAGAATTCATTAGTAGTCAATGTTTTCTGTGTGATATCTGGCACAACGCACGCAACAACGCCTTCTTAGCGATCGAGTCTTCATTTAGTCAAGTAGAGTAATATTTTACACAAGAATAATATATATAAAGGGTTGCTGTCTCAATGATTATCAATTCAATCAGTACAATATTGTTTGAAAAAATATACTTATTGTGTATATAAAAATATTTTGCATTGCATTTCATAGAGGTGTGTATCTTCTCGTAATTGTCTACGTTTTCATTACCTATATACTATTAATTGATAACATTTTTATTAACGGCCGGCTGGCTTAGATGAGGGCGTAAACGCATATTTACAGGGGGTTCCCAGATTGGAGTAACACGTATAGGGTGTTCCGAAACTAGAGTCTTAACCATGAACGGAGAGATTCCAATCATGACAATGAACAGTTATGGAGGTTTGAAGAATTAATAATTTCAGATGTTCTAACATAAACTTTTTATTTTATTTCAATAAATAACATTGAAACATTGATGACAAACTAGAGTTGTAAGTTTTACGTTACATACATAGAGTACATAAATAAATCCGCGTTAATTTTATAGACAATTAAAAAAAAAAAAACTGCAGTACTAAGATAGGTAGGTACCAGTTTGAAAGCTAACATCCCATTGATCCCCTTGGGGATATCACACAAGAACCGGAACACCCTGTATAATGTATAATATGTTTAATTAATACTACACGATTGTCTAGAGAAATATGAACAGGGAACAAGGCACACGTGAAAAGAGCCAGCATTGTAAGTTGCAGAACTACGTTTGGAATGAGGAGGGAATCCTCAGAGAGGCAAGTCGTAAGAGTGCGGAAAAACACATCGGCCATTTTTATTTAAACTGTTGTTTTATCTACCAGGGGCCATCAATAAACTACGTCCCACGTAAGGATGGGGTCAGAGAGGTCGGGGACGAGCTTTCCGACGTTACATGTATCTATCTCAATTTATGAAACATAGATTTATTATCATTTACAGAACCCAGAATGTTTATTATTTCTAAAGTAGAATGTAACCTCAAACTAAGGTACAACGTTATTTAAAGATAGCCCCAAATTGCAGGCAATGACTTGGTGTCATCGCGCGGCAGCATTAAATTACACTTACACGGGCAATTGAAATAAATAAATAATGCCAGACATTTCACATAGCATCATCAGGCCTAAAAAAGTAAGCAGAGCTTGTGTTATACCAATGTATACATCTTATTTACTTTTTATATTTTTTGTAAATACAAACATATACATAGAAACAAGCAGACCCGGATGAAATACTTGCAGATCATAGAAACATTTGTTCCCCGGCGAGAATCGGACTCGCAACCTTCTGCATCTTGGGCCTTGGCCAACAGCGCAACAGAGCTCGTCGAAATATTTCAGTTCTGCGCAGTACTTGACAAATTATGATTATGATTATGATTATGGCAGCGTCAATATAGCAAATTAAAAAAAAATTGCTCTAGGTTGATTGGTCTGATAGACTGTAGCCGTAGCCCGAACATTCGCGGATTAATTGTAGTAAAGTAACCTTAAGGTTTTCTGTCCGCTTAACGTTTGTATAGACTGTTTATACTTACGTTTATTTGCCGTAGGACTAATAAAATGTACCATTGGTAGTACGTACCTTCTGTGATTTTTTTTATTTTTTTTTTATTTATTTCTTTTAAATTTATTAATTTATTATGATCAAAAGTTTTTCTGGTGCTGCTTTTCGTAAAAACCAATGAAATGCAAGTATTTATTATTAACTCATAAAAGGAAATCTAATAAGAGCGGACTAGTTTATCAGTTCTCCTCGAATAATAACATTATTATTTATATTTTATGATATCTTTTTCGTTGACGTTTAAAATGAATCACTGATTGTGGTTGTTTCGGCTAACCAACTAACATTTCGTGAAATACAAACGTATTTATTTTGTTTTAATTAGAGTTACATTTTGACATGTCAGTTTTAATTAATTAAATAATTTACTTTATTTATAAATAATTAAAAATATTTTTTAAATTGTCATTTGGAATAATTTGAAATAATTTATTTATGATGTCAATTTCAACTTCATTTTATTTATTTATTTTTATATTATAATAATTTGAAATTTTCAGATTTTCACGGTTTTATTCAACACTTTGCCTCTAAATGAGCTTAAACATGCTAATAAGATCGTTCGTATTTAACGAGTTTATAGTTAGTTCAGCGAAACAACTGATTCAAGGGCAATACAATATAAGGGTCAAAAAGTATAGCAATCACACATTGTTTTAGAAATATTTTTTGTTCAATATAATAAATAGCCCACCATGCTGGTTTTCAATAAATGATAAATCTTTTTTAAGGAGATGTTCTACGGACATACTTATTAACTGGGTTTTGTAGCCCTTACCAACTTGCTGTCAGACAGCATTCGATTATGTTACGATAATTAATGAAATTTGAAAGCAAAGGTTGGAAAATCTAGGCAAATGAACTTGAGCAAGATAGCTCGACTTGCCTCAGTTGATTGTAGCAACTGAGGCCAGTCCACGAATATGACGACCTATGTGGCGCAGTGGGCTAAGGTCCGGCCGACGCAGAAGGTTGCGGTTTCGAATCCTGCCGCGGGACAAATATTTGTTTGACCTGCAAGTATTTGTCTCAGGTCTGGGTGTTTCTATGTATAATATGTAACTATGTATTCACAAAAAAATGTATTTAAGTAGTATCAGTCATGTGATACCCATAACACAAGCTCTGCTTACTTTGGGGCCAGATGATACGGTGTGAAATGTTCGACAAAAATAATTATATATAATATATAAGTATATATTTATATATTTATATATAAGTATATATTTATATACTTATTTGCTTGTTTGTTTGTACCTACCGACCGTAGTGTATTAAAATAAGGTGCAAACGCGTCACGCGTTTTTGTCGTTGTAGAGTTGTAAGCGTGTGTTGCTGTAATAACCTAATAGGCGATTTACATCTGACGGAGTGTGACAAAGAATTCACATGATACTGATATGTATGTCTAATGAATAAAGATCATATTTGTTTGAAATTGATTGTGAAGTTCGCGACGTAATTCGCGATGCAAAAATGAACTTTATTATCAGATGCTTATACGTTATTCTTGATAACATGCGAACAGACGCGCTCCGTCAGTTCTGAATCTTTCCTAACCCCTATGTTATTTTTAGTAGAGAGTTTAACGCCCCTCGAAGTCATAAAATGTCATAAAACTTTAAAGATATCCTCTGAGGCACAGTAACAGTAAAACTAACATTAGATAGAGTATGTTAGGATAAGCGTGTGTTGTGTGAAACTAAGCTCTATGCTATGGTAATAAGGCAGAGGCTCAGCCGCCCTCGTGTCGCTGCAGAGCTACGGACACTTTGTAGAGGCTCTCCATCATGAAGGATAGGTTCTGGGACAGCTCGTGCACGGGCCGAGTGATGGCCACCATGTCTGAAAGAAACCAAACCAATATGAAGACCATATCAAATAAAATAAGAAGACGAAGCGCCGTAATGAACCAAAACAAGACCTCAAAACCATGCTCCTGCGTGTAAATAACCGCTCCCACGCATACACGTACACGAAATCATGCTCTTTGCTCTTATTACGGGATTCTGTTTAATTTTTGGGTGCGTGTATTTACACAGAGAAGCATGCTTTTGAGGCCTCACTTTAAATAAATAAATAAATAATATACTTTGGTTATTAACGGCCCTCCATCTCTATGTTAATTTGTTTAACGTACCAGGATGCGCCTGGGCGAGTCCCTTGCAGTAAACGTGCAGCAGGCTGGTGACGTCATCCTCAGGGAGTTCCCCGCGCTCCAGGATACGTTCCGCGTTACGTGCACGAACCAGCGCCAGTGCAGCTCCCCATCTGCAATATACAGGACCACTTTACCTAATTATTTGTATACAATTTATATATTTGTTTATTTGTATTTCTGTTAATGTATTTATTTATTCGTTTATCTATCTATCTATCTATCTATCTATCTATCTATCTATCTATCTATCTATCTATCTATCTATCTATCTATCTATCTATATATCTATCTACCTATCTATCTATCTATCTGTCTGTTTGTATGTCTTAGACATCTACTGCGAATTTCATGAACTGCAGTGCAACTTCTGGGGTATACCCTGATGAGCTAAAGCTTGGTTGTATTAGGCCAGTGTTAAAGAAAGGTAAACGTGATTATCTTCCATTGACAAGATTGTGGAGAAATATGTTTGCGAATAAATGCACAAGTTTTATAAGAAACACGATGTTATTTTTGAAAATCAATTTGGGTTCTTATTCGGAATTGGCACAAATGACCTGTTATTAAGATTTACTGATGAATGAGCAGTTGAAATATGAATGAAATTTTGTAAGCAGATAGATTGCGTCTTGGAGACGGAAATAGATTAAAAATTTGTTTATTCAGAACAAAGTACACAAGTGAACATAAATTACAAGTAAAACGATGAAACTACAAAAGTTATAAACTGTGAAGCAGTCTCAACGCCCACCTCCAGGACTGATGAGTAGGTTCTGTATAAAAGAACTATTTAAAAATAGATTACTCTTTATGTAGGTATCATCACGCGTGCGAAGCCGCGGGCAGGTGCTAGTAAAATACTTTTGAAAATTGCTAAGAAATACCTAAACATTAGAACATATTTCAAGTATTTTTTGCCTGTCTGAATGTCCTGAACTTGATTTGGATAGTTTCAATACAAAATAAAAATAACAAAAAGGTTAGGGTTATTAATGAGAAAGTTCATTGAATGCCAAAATCTACTTCAAAATTTCTACAAAGAAACATATTCATAAACATGTATTTTATCAGTTTGGTAAACATTGGTTAATACCTACTTATCTAAACTGCTATCATAAACAATATTAGTGTACAATTCATTCAACACCATCTAGCCCCAAACTAAGCGTAACTTGTTTTATGGTGACCAGGATGACCGATAGAATATTTATATATTTAGAACAAACAGCAACGTTTCTGTGAGGGAATCGAACCCTCAACCTACAGCGCAGAAGGCAGAGCCTCTACCAACTGCGCTGACAAGCTAGTCTAGTACCTAACATAAGAAAAAGCGAGACCAACTAACACGCATATTTCTACTTCAAAGATGACTGTAAAATTTTATGAAATATATATGAACTGATACAGAACCAAAACTTTTATACGACTACTATCCTACAAGCAAGGTCTTTAAAATAGGCGGACAGACGGAAATCACAAAACTATAAGGGTTCCTTGTTGAACTTCGGAACCCTAAAAATGTGCCCGCAAATAAGATGGTGGTTTTGCGTAGAAATATGAATGTGTATAGCAACATCGACCCCCATTAGGGCCAGAGCTGTGATTTGTGGAACACAACGCCCAGCCCCCGCGCAATGCAAATCTCCCTACACGCACCCACCACCCTGTACTGACGGTTAACTATGAATTTTGAAGTTGTTTTTTTTTTTTTTCTTCGCTCATATGAGCAGGCTAAAGTCTAGAGACCATACTGCCTTGTCTTGCGTAATTTTGAAGTTGATTTGGTGTAATCTATAACTGTTAAACGTCTGACAGTTATGTCAAACGCTATAAGGTTACACTATAAAAGTTTATATTGTCAAAACGGTATGTAAGGTTACATTAGAAAAGTTAATATCGTCGTTAAGTTTTATTAACTTTTTATTTTATAAGAATCTTCTCCTGACTACAACAAACTCAACAAAAAATAATTAATAAATTTAATTTTATTGAATTGCTTTTCTTAGAATTTCCGCAGTTTTCATCAACACCTTATTACACGATGGCTAAAATAAACTAAAACACGTCAGTCATATGTCAATTTAATACATTTTAGAAGTGTAATTTAAAAATGTTACTCCAATTTGGACTTTGGTTCAAGCAAAACAAGGTCTTTCGTATTTCAGGAAATTTTAACTACAAATCTGGCGAAACTACATTGTATAATTTTCTTTCTTTTAAAAGTTTGTATCTAGATAAGAACGATATTACTTAACATATGAAACAATAGTATATATTTATATTGAATTATCATTTTAAAATATCCCTGAATAATAAATTCCTGGTCAGTACACCATCCTGATTGGATTACAACTAGCTATGACAGGCAATACAGACTGTAAACTGTAGAAATAGTGTTTATTTTCGTTTGCAAAATGTTGCACTTCCGAGTAGTTCAGTATAAAATCACTGATCTCCCTCTGGGGCAGTTAAGTGTGTGTGCATGTATGAAACAGCTTTACAACACGGACACATGGGGGGAAGCAGCTTAAACAAACAGGTTGCATATATTAAAATTGCAGTCCAGTGGCCATGGTATTTTAGTCAAAAGCAATATGCAGCCATACAAATATTTACTTATCGGTTTTACAAACGGATGGATCAAAGAGAGAGACAAATAGTGATGCAGTAATGGAAAACAGGGTGAAATTTAATATTGCTACAGTTCAATTGGGGTACTTCACGTTGTTAAGGTTTGCATAGATGGGCAATTTGTGGAGCAATAAGTGCGTTTAGAATGTATGGTTCAATCTGGAATATAATTGTGTTAAACAATAAACAGCGTAAGTAATTGGTAGGTTTACATAGTACGTATGTTGTTGGCATTCCTTTAAAAAAAATAAACGGTCAAGTGCGACAGTGGTATCTACTTACCTACTTTGGTCTTATTACCACCGGCCGGTCTTTTTAACATGGTTCTGGGTGTATTTCTATGTATAATATGTATGTTATTACAAAAAAAAACATTTAGCCCCAAAGTAAGCAGATTACTGGATTAAAATCATTTCTGGATTCTTCTCACTTTCCTGCAATATGTGGGAGTGATTTCTTGAAAAGGGACGGAAATGTATAACATGAAGCCAGGGAAGCGCGTGCTATTTGATTTGACCTATGAACGCGTGCGGTGGTAGATATTCCGAGAGGTTGATACTGTCAGCTAACAGTGTGTGCGTGTGTGTGACGAGAAAAAGAAAGGGAAATAGAGAAGGAGAACGTATGAGCTTTGCGCTTAACCTACAATGTTGTGTATAAAGTGTTATATATACTGTGTGTGCTATTATATAAACTAATTCAGGCTATAATGGTAATGTTGTTTATTACCAAGGAGATGTCAGATGTTACACATCATATGCGACTGCTGTAAGACTCGCACGTTTTTATTATTATTATCATACATGGCGATATACGCCACGGTCATAAAATATTGTAATCGTAAACAATTTTTTTGATGAAATATAACTATAAATTTATTGTTTAGTTCTATTCCTTTACTTGTACTTGTACTTGTGCTTAATTTGATGATTTTAGGTCATCGGAAAGTACCCTATAAGTTGTGATTTACCAGACAACGAAGAGATCCTATATGGAATCCATTTTTCTCCTTCAATCCTAGAAACCCTAAAAAATTTATAGTTTTCCTAAATTGTTCCATATCTTTGGCAAGAATTGCAGGATGAAGCAATTTTAATTGCCCGTCTATGTGTCCTTATTAAAAGTTATTGAAACGCAAGACCGTTCGACCATTGGTAGTTTTGTAAACATCACATGATATAACTACAATTGCCACTGATCTCTACAGGTATAAAGGGAGTGAAAAAGGGGTGGGCTTTTTCTGTCGATGCATTTACAAGTGTAGATTATAATATGTTATGATTACAAGTGCTTTCTAGAAATGTAAGGGGGGTCGTAATGAGGCATCGGGCTGTCCGTAAGTAGTGTATTAAACATTACATAAGGTGTCCCGCAAGGTAGCGTTTTGGGACCGACTTTATTTTTGATTTATAGTAATCATTTATGTAAATTGCAAATAGGTAATGCCAAAATAATGTCATATGCAGATGATAAGTAATAATCACTAATAAGCAATTGTTTTTTGATAACACAACATATGGTTGGTACTATGGAAGGAAAGTTGGAAATATGGTTCGTTGTAACGCCGAAACAGGACTATCTATTGTTGTTTAATGTTTATTGTTGTTGTTTAAACAACAATACACACGCACATATAATTATACAAACGGATTGTTTATTATTATCTATATATTAATATGCGAAGCAAAAACTTTGTACTCC
The DNA here is from genome assembly GCA_948098915.1 of Lampropteryx suffumata. Classification (NCBI taxonomy): domain Eukaryota; kingdom Metazoa; phylum Arthropoda; class Insecta; order Lepidoptera; family Geometridae; genus Lampropteryx; species Lampropteryx suffumata. The sequence goes on from OX402544.1 coordinate 24,156,388, forward strand.
TTTTTACGAAGAGTATGAAATTTCGCTAACTTATAGTTTATATAGAGAACGAGTGCAGAATGCTAATATGTTTTTAAATTATGCATAAAAATACAATAATTATTAATTAATTAAGGTCGAATTTCGAGCAGTGGGCGACCACTAGTTATTATTATTATTATGTGGGTTAGTATTAGTAGGGATTAGTTTTTCTAATTAAGAGTAATTTATAGATATGTATAATAATAATAATAATAATAATAACACCCAGACCCGAGACAAATACTTGCAGATCATACAAACATTTGTTACGGCGGGAATCGAACCCGCAACCTTCTGCGTCTCAGCCGGACCTTAGCCCACTGCGCCACAGAGGTCGTCGTATATTTAGGAACAATATTTTTTTGATATAACCACTAATATATATATGAATGAGCGTAACTATCTGGCACAATTCCATCGAACTTAAATTAAGGTTCCCACCATGGCTATATAATACTGAACTGGTTACTGATGTAAACAATTTTGAATTTTAGAATTTTAAATGAGATGTTACCTCTGTCGATGCAAAACTTGTTAGTAAATAACACCGAGTGTTCTCCAGAAGTGTAAGAAAATAAACATGAAGAGGCAGAGACACGTTCAAACACCCACAACACAGATTCTCCTAGGGTTGTCTATCTAAACTATACCTATAAAAGAGCTTAACCTGACTGACTGATTCATTATCGCCGAACCTAAACCGCTGAAGCTAGAAAGCTGAAATTTGGAAGGTAGCTTCCTTTTACAGCAAAACCGGCGGGATTTTTAGAAATTCAACCCCTAAGAGGGTGAAAACGCATGTATGAAACATTTTAACGCTTAGTGCGATTTGCTTGATACTTGATATGAATAAATAAAATTCCAATTAGATGGATACGTGTTTCAGGATTTTTCAAAATAAGCATAACAAAGGGGTAAAATGGAGTGTCAAAGTTTGTATGGGAACTTTTTAATGGGTGGTGTGATTTCTTAGAAACTTGGTTTGGATACTTAAAATGCAAAATAAATGGACACATACTTCAAGGTTTTTCAATTTAACCCTCATACAGAGGGTAACTGTTTTGTCGCCCTCTTATTTTCAAAAAACAAGTTAAGTTAGGTGTATAATTCACTCGTGCGAAGCCGGGTGGGTTGCTGGTGTTCTATAAATTAAGTACTAGGTATACGAATAAAACATGAAACATTATATAATAATAATATAGAAGTACTAGCTGCTGCCCGCGGCTTCTCACGCGTGGTACCTACATAAAAAGTAGCCTATGTCTTTCTCCAAGATCCCATCTATCACTAAACCAAAATTCATTTAAATCGGTTTAGCGGTTTAGGCGTCAAAACGTAACAAAGAGACAGACAGACAGAGTTACTTTCACATTTATAATATCAGGTATAGATAAGGACGGTGTAAAAGGGTGTTACCTCTGTCGATGCATCAGATGCAGCAGCGGTGCGTCGTCGTGAGGCGCGGGCGAGTGCTCGCTCCACGTGTCGTTAGCGCTTGCGGTGAGCGCTCCTCGCACAGCGCAAACGGCAGCGCTCATCTCTACACCCTGTTATACAAAATACAACGGATTTCAGACTACATGTAAACGCACGAGCTCCAATTACAGATCATTACGATTGCGTAATGATAGAGTTTATATTATGTGGTACCGATAACGCAAGCTCTGCTTACTTTAGGGCCAGATGATGCTGTGTGAAATGTCCGGGATTATTTATTTATTATATTTTGATAAACACGGACTTCACTCACGTATTATGGAGGCCCCAGTGCGAGTTGAAATCGAGCGGCAATGAAGATTCTGTATATGAATCGAAACAGTGTCGGTGCCTCCATCGACAAAATAATACGTAAGTAAAGCCCGTGTTTATCAAAATGTATACTTAGTAGTAGTACTTCGTCGTAAGTCGTTATACTTAGTATAACAGAAAGTTGTGAAATGATATTCATTAACCGTTGCATACGAAATACTGACAAGTCAAATATTTAAGATCGTTTGTAGATAGTAAGAATATTTGTTTACAAAAAACTAATAATTCACATCCATATTGAATATTTGCCTCTATATGTATAAATAATGCAGGACATTTCACACAGCGTCATCTAGCCCCAATTTTTTTTTTTCGTTTTTTTTTTAAATACTTACATGTTATACATAGAAACACCAAGACACGAGACTAACACTTGAAGATTATACAAACATTTGTGCCGCAGCGGGACTCGAACCCGCAACCCACTGCTCTGCAGCTCTGCCCACTGCGCCACAGAGTTCGTCATAATAATACCCTAATTGTGTAACATGAGCTTGAGGGGTTGTTCATTGTTGGGTAGGGTATCTTCAAAGCTCTGTCTAATTACCAACATTTACATATAGAGCTAATGCCTGCGCGCTCCAATGTGTGATTGCAATTAATTAGTAGGTAGTTTGCAATTGGAGATTTCAATAGGGTAACTATAATTGGGTACATGGTCAGGTAAGTCGAATACTGAAATGTATCGTAAAGTGATTATTCCTTTACTCCAGAATCCTTGTTCGAAATAAACACAATTATATGTGCGTATCCATTAAATGATCGACTTATCGAATGTGTTTCTGTGTTACCTAGGAGTATATTTGGACTCCCAAGTTAATTTTTGATACCCGTATTGAACTGTGTCAAAAAAGCATTTCGTAAGATTTGTTTTGAGGGTAATCAGAGATATCAAGCACATATTAACTTTAAATATACATACATATATTTAAAGTTGTAAAACTCTTTTGTCTTATCCATCAGCTCCATTAAAATGTAGTTTACAGGTCATCACTATAGGTTTAGCGCTGAATCATTAACTTCACTAAATAATAAATAAATAAACAATCCCGGTCATTTTACACAGAATCATCTGGCCCCAAAGTAAGCAGAGCTTGTGGTACCACATGACTGTTCCATGAAGGGAGAGAAAACAAATCATTATATGCTTTCTCTCCCTTTCAAAATTTAAACACGCCATCAGGGAACAACTGTTATCTTTTTAAACATATTTCCTTTTAAGAATGTCCACTTTATCTTTGTATGTTCTAAGTTTTACTAAGTAGTGGAAACTTTACTCGAACATGTAATGTTTTAGAGATTTTGTTTATAAGTTTCATTGTTCTGTTTCACAACCAAAAGTCAAGTTAAAAGATACTTTATTCAATATAACCACAAGGATCACTTTGAAACGTCTTACATACTAGGTGAATTTAGGTGCCAATTCCTCCGAACCCAAGCTCAAAAAACCGGCAAGAAACTCGTCCTGGTCCGAGCGCTTTTTTGCATGACCCATCTTATAACTACCTTAACTACGAAAAACGAATACAAGAGAGTTTATACATTTAAAATGTGTCGGTTAACTGTCTGAGGGCAGAGCGCCATTTTTAGCCACATAAAATGTTGATTGGTTTGCGGGAAGGGCTAATTTCTTACGCATACTAAGTTGATTTTTGTTTGTGTTTGTGTGTTGTATAAATGTGTATGTGTTTGTATAAGATTCCCCTTGGGGCCTATTTTTAGTCTGTTTTCCGCTCATGTGTTCTTCTTCTTCTTCCGCTTGTTTTGTGTGTGCTAAATAAATGTTTTTCTTTCTTTCTTTCTTCCGACATGGGGCCATACATTCCTATCAATAATATATCTAGTCATTTATATTATAATAAGCTTTCTTGACTATCCTCTATGTACGCTTTATAGCAAGCATAGGCGCGCTCTAAATAATGTAATAAGAATTATCAATGAGTTAACAATTGGCAGAGATATCAGGTTCTTCATGGGCTTGGGTTAAAAAGAATTGGCACCTAAATTTACCTAGCATGTAAGACGATTAGGAGTGATCCTTGTGATTGTTTCGAATAAAATAAGTTGAGTTTGACTTGGGTAACTTACACTAAGATAAAAGAATGCAGCAGAAATGAGAAGTAGGCATCCTACGCCTTGTCACTTTCTCATTTTGAAAGCCGTTTAAAAATCATCAGAGAATGAGAAATTGAGAAATGATCATCAGAGAATGAGTCGATTTGTTTTGGATAAGTTGTGTGCAGTAGGTATTACCTTAAATTCGGATAAATTATCGTGGCTATTATTTCATCCGAGCAATTATCTGAGCTCGCATGTAACGTCAAATAGCGCCCGGTAGGTTCATCTTGCAATCACCATAAATGCATTTAAATAAAATTGGGATGGTGCGGTTTCATCGAGCACCAAACGCGAAATCTGATGCACGTCAATTTCGTGATTAATTGTCTTGTACATTGACTGGTGCGTATGGATTATATTTATATTTCTTTGTTGTAATCATAAGAATCACTAAACCACATTCTGGTGCAATTAGGATTATTATTTTATTACCTACGAAAACTGACCACACTATTTTGTATATATGTTTATCTAATGGCAAAAGCAGACCTGCGGGGCGATTATGGAATTCTAATACTATCAAAACTTTGATACTTAATCGCTTTCAGTTACTATTGATGAATAGGTATTACGGAAGGTTGATGTTGATTGTCATACATGCTGTCATATAAATAGAAACCTGAGACCAAATAAATATTAAGACAGAGCATCGCGAACAACCACAATAAATAAATTCTGTAACACTTTACATGTGACGACATGAGAAAATACTTAATAGTATAACTATGTATGGATATACTAAGAGGAAAGAGCATAGTTTGGTTGGATGTGTGTACGTGGGAGCGTGTTTTTACACAGAGGAACATGACTTTGAGACTTCAATTAGGTTATTCACGGCCCTCTTGTCTAAATATTTATTTGGTCTGAGATAGAAACCGAACGTACGATCGGACTACTATCTGCCTTTCCAGTTTGAAACTATTTTGCCTTGCGTTGGTTTTGGGTTACGGTCACACCTTCTTTTCTTTGTTGTCTTGTTTGACCAATAGAGAGTCCGGGCAGTCAACATCTGCTCAACATATTTTTTTGTAATGGTTCTTTTTAATGACTTTTTCCATTGCAAGGTCATCTGGTCACCTGGTACTGGACTTTTTTATTGAGTGTAAACATGTGTTCGGTTGTTCATAATTATGCGAGCCATAAAGATTAGTACCGTTGAACAACAACGATTCAGAGTAGTCCTTAGGTCCTTTCAAAGTATTCACTTCGAAAGGACCAATATCTACGCGTTGATTTATGCCACTTAGGTGAAGGAAAGTTGTATTTGCCATAGAAAAGAGTTAAAATGAGAAATCAAAGCACAGAAAAATACTATCAAATTACAAATACAAATTATCTGTTGAACACTAACTATTACAACTAATTAATCATTTGCCTACCTTTTTTATTTAAATCACATATTTATTTATTGAACACTTAGAGCTCATTAACTTTAATGTATACCTACCTAAATTACCTCTTTAGTTAACAAATATACAAGAAAACAGAATCTAACCGTTATTATTTAATCATTGTTAAAAATGCCAAAACTAAACAGATGTTAACCTATTGATGATGATCAGATGTCTTCGATTGGTGAAAATAAGAAAACAAAAGAAAGAGGTTTTAGTACTTACTTGACCAGACCCACGAAATACGCTCCTATTGGTCTTTAAAAACAAAAGAAATCGTGCAAGCCGGGGGTGGCAATCGGTCACTTCACAGAAAAACCATCCTAGTGGTGTAAAGGCAGATAGTAATCCATCTTGCCAAACTGGTTCTAATTACAATCAAACTAATGATTGAAATTATGCCGATTGCTAATCAAAACTGATAGGCATTGGTTGTGTCAAAAGTTCCATAATCGCCATACAGGTCACGATGGACTCACAACTTATAAAAACCGCTGGCGAATATTAGATGAAAGAAGCAGAAGAACGATAAATATGGAGTAAACGAATAAGGCCTAACATAATGATAAACATCTCTAATTATAACGCCATAGTTCGGTAGATAATAATTGTTGTCGTCGAGCTGCTTTGTTAATTTTTTTTTTGTTAAAAAACTAATTCATGTAAATATTAGGAAACATAATTTAGAATGTATACTTCAAAGCGATAACAAAGTTTAAAGACGTGGCTCGCCTAGAAACAAATTCGAGTGTATTTATTTTATTTGCAAATAAAGGCAAGAAACTGGGACGCCGGGCACGTGTTCAACGCTCCCTAATATTGATTGATACTACAGTGACCTGGTTCAAGGTTAGGGACATGCGCGACCGATGTTCTCAGCTGTTACCGTTAGAGGAAAACAAATTATATTGTAGCAATGGTTTTATGCACGAGATTGATGCACGAGTAGGTAGTTGATAGTAATCTGGGTAATTATATCTATTTATAATTTTATGAAAAAAAAGATTGATTTCTATATAAAAAAATGCGAAAGTTTCAAGTGAATATTTGGAAATTTTTATTTATTTGTTAATTTGTAGTGTAAGCTTGTTTAAAAAAACTAGCGTTATTTTATTGCCATTTGATTGATATTATATAAACAACTTTTGCTAAATATAAATTAAACCTATGGTTGTTTAAGCTTAGTTAGAAATAATTGCTCTAATTTTTATTATGCATTGTCATTTAATAAAATAATTTAGCAAACTAGTAGGTACTTAGTTTTTTTCTAGTCTGTAAATATTTCAACGTAAATAAAATAAGACCTAAATTGACTGGACGCTACTAAAATCTTGCCTATTAAAAAAATGTGCTTTTAGTTTATAGTTAAGTGGTAAATTCAACATTTCTTACAATTATTTATGTAAGAATTATGTGTAAATTACTTAACGGTTTAGCCGTCAACTGACTTTATTATACTTCATTCAATTATAAATTAAAGCAGGCATTTGTTGTGGACCCATAAGGCAGAAAGGTTGTTGAGTTAATGGCTATAATGTAAAGTGGGCTATTAATGTGATTATTGTTGAAGCGAGTGCTTTTCTATTTAGAATATTTCTACAGTAGAGGGAGGATAAACGAAAGCTGAAATGAGAAGAACTCGTCGTATTTACTTAAACCAAATTGGGGATGTGTTAGAGAAAGGCTAGGTCAAGGGTACCCTAAAACGCGTGTATGAAGAATGTGATGAGAATGTGGAATGTTGTACCAAGTGGAATGCCGTCTCTGTCTACGCCCGCCGTCGGGAAACAGTCGTGATTTTTATCGTTGTGTGTATGTATGTTTATAATCACGCTTCATCGGCTAAATAGCTTTCGATGAATCTTGGTAAAGATATAGTCTAGTCTAGAATAGCATAAGATTATACTTTTATCATATAATACATTATATTTACAGTTATGTTAGTAATAAAATACATACACTATGATATTTTGCAACACCTGGACAGAATATAATCTATGATCATCAAAAATATATTAATTACTTTGATCATACATTGATACATCGATACATACATTGATTATTACAAATATATCATATATATTTATCCTGGTTGATTAACCCACTAAGCTGTGCCAGTCAACTACACAAGTATTATATTTAAAATCATTCGCCAGTAGATACTTTTAGAGGTGCTTCGCGGGATACGATGTTTTAATTTTTGAATTGAATTGAATGATTTATTGCATACTGATTCTACTAGTGTTTAAACACATTTTAACAAAAAAACGGGTATTGTAACTTAATAGTTAACTATAATCGTCATTTTTGTGTGTTATTATGAGTACTATAAAAATTTAGTAGTTATGTATTAGTTATGATATGTATTATGTAGTTATGTATTATCAACAGTTTTCGCAGCGCACGTCAAATATAGTCATTTATATGCAACGTTTTATTTTAATACCTTGTTATTGCAATGTTCGTAAGGATCTCTGATTTTTTGATAATAAAATACAGCCCATGTAACTCGCTGATAATATAGCATTCTATAAGTGATATAACTATTAAAATCAGTTAAGTAGATCTGAGTTTATTCATTTCAAACAAACAAAAAATCGAAACCTTCCTCTTTGTAATATTAGTTTAAACAATCTCAAGGATCATAATCGTCTTACATATTAGCTGAATTGCATGCGTTTCTTGCATCTAAATAAACTATTTAAAAAAAATAAAGGTGGAACTTATTATAATGATTGCACTAATATAATGGTTAGCATGACAACGATAGGGCGGGAGGGGATAAAACAAGAAGGGGTGTTTTATCCCTTGGAGTGTGGGGCTTGTAGTGCGCGGGAAAGAGAGCGCGAATGCTCTCTTTCGCTCGCACTATCGATCGTGCTATCAACCCCGCGGTGATTACTATCTATGAATTTTATAGTCCGTTACTTGTACTCATACCTTGCTATGCAACAAATGCATGACTATTGTCAAATAATATTAATTTATTTAAAATTATATATTAATAACTTAAGGAGGAATCATGATGGCGGCTCTAGTTATGTTTTCTCACTCGCACAGTATTGCTGTCTATACTCAAACTGCATGCATACTGTGTGTAATAGGTAAGTACTCGTAGATATAATAGATAGGTAGGTAAGTACGTACTTGCAATTAAAGTAATAAATAAATAAATTATTATTATTATTATTAATATAAAATTATGGTTATTATATAACTTATTTAAATTAATTTTATTTTCAGTACTTGATTAGTGCCAGCAAAAAAACATTTTTGATTTCTGTCTCACCTCGATGTTTTCGTTGCTTTTTTTTTAGTTTGTATTTTAACCTCTGAATTTGTAGTTACGCTACGTGGCATTACCGTACCACAGCTGGACTACAAAATGCCCGTCGGTAGTCGTCTTTACCAGTTAATTTTATTTATATATTAAAAAAAAAAACAAACAGAACAATGAAACTTATAAACAATATCACTAAAATACTACATAATTCAGTAGTTACATACTACCAATGATAGTAAAAAGTAAAAAAATACATTTAAATAAAATATATATATTTTAAATGTATAGATTATAATAGCTGACCCGACAGATGTTGTCCTGTCTTAACTATGAATATTGAATTCGAATTCTATAATTGTCGACTGACAGTTATGTCAATAACTTTTCTAATTTAACGCCATAAGGTTAAATTAGAAAAGTTAATATCGGCTATAAGTTTTCTTAAAATTTCGAAAAATCCACGCAACTTTCTTAATTTTTTCTATATAAGTCTAAATAAGACATTCTTGTGACACACACACCAAAAAAATAGCGAAATCGGTAAAGCCGTTAACTAGGGGAAATAGAGATTCATTTTTATATATACATATTTAAAAATATATATGCTGTGTGTTGGTTGCACACTAGTGCAACAATAATAGGGTTGAATATGCTCCCCTTCTTGTACAAACAAGTACAAAATTTTACTAAAATCTTTAATTGATACTCGCTTTTATTACATGTTAGAAATGATGAGTACCTAGCAACTGTTTGCTCTGACAGAGGGGTCACAAAGGATAAAATTAATTAAACGTTGCATTTTACAAATATAGACCTACCCTTCTGTTCAACCCTTTCTAAACTATCGTGAGTTGTTGTAAAAATGTTGAGAAGTACGGGTTTTACTAATGTATTATTATGACGAGGAAGGCACTGATGGATATTCTCTAGATGAATTGAAATTGTTGATTTTACTCACGTACTTCAATGATAAAATAATGCGTGGGTAAATGTATCAATTCCCTATCTTATATTTATATAATTAGTCAGTGTGGCGGTAAAGTATGGTCTGTCAATGTAATTCTTATGTCAATAAATAACTAAATAATCCCGGTCATTTCACACAGAATCATCTGGCTCCAAGGTAAGTAGACCTTGTGTCATGGGTACCACATGAGTGATATACTACTTCCCTATATCCCTATATATATAAAAATCTTGTGTCACAGTTTTCGTGTTTATACTCCTCCGAAACGGCTTGACCGATTTTGATGAATTTTTATATGTATATTCAGTAGGTCTGAGAAATGGTTTATAACTAATGTTTATACCCCTAAGTGTTAAGGGTGGCTCACCCCAAAGCATTTTTTTTATGTTCAATAAGGCAAATTAAGGCTGAATTCCCTGTATATACTCGTATTATTTGTAAATTCATGTATATTATTCATAGAAACAGCCAGACCCAAGACAAATACTTTCAGATAATAGATACTAAAATTCGTCGCGCGGTGGGAATCGAACCCGAATAAAGATGGCATCTTTAAACAATCAACACATTAGCTATTTAGATTATAAAGCCCCGGATACACTAGGGGACATTTTGTCCCGTAACTTCACACCGTGATTATCGAAATAAAATAAAGAAAAATGACGCGTGGGAGGATATTGCCAAGGCGCTTAAATTGCCTAGAAAAGAAACAGAAACCAAAGTTCATACCCTGCGTTCGCAATTTGTCCTAGAAAGGAAGAAAGTGAAATCTAATATGAGGACTAATAGCATTCCGTACTATTGTATCCTGTTTGGCTATGGAAGGTCCGATCATTTGCAATAAAGTTTCAAAATCAGATGATGACATTCGAGTAAAATTCACAAACGATCCGTCAGACATTCGGAGATCACTTAGAATATTAACTCATCTTTCTCTTTGTAGTATGAAATTCTGCATTCACCACCTTCTCTTTCTCTTACGTTTTAACACACTCGATATAATTACTATGTAAGCAGCACTATAGTCTCGGGCAACATTTCTATAAACACTGACTAGTGTGGCCTACATAATGTTCCGCGACATGTACCTCGGCACGTTCTACGTAGTTGTTGAGGAACATGTTCCGCAACATGTTGCTCCATTTGCCCCCTAGTGTATCCGGGGCTTTAAGATATACATTAAGACTTAGGCGACTCATCCAATGATCTTGACGCGTATTCAAAACGCATTTTTTTTTTTTTTATCAGGCATTTAAATTAGAAATTTTGATAAAGTTTAACAGGAAATGTTTTAATTATCTACTATTAGTGTAAGCTAGAAGTGAAAGCAATGTCAACTTTAGAAAAAAAATATTAATTCATACATACTTTTTTAACTGTTATTCCTACAATAAACGAACAGATAGCCACTAAATAGTGTCAAAAAAGTCTTTTTTTCCATATAAATTTAATTTGCTGAGAGCACCGTTTAATAGGTATGGTACCTACTTAAGAAGTAAGGTTGTTTGTCTAAATATAAATGTTTAAAATAACACTCAATAACACAATTAAAGGTGTCTACTCACTCTGTTGTCGAGCGCAGCGTGGTAGACAGCTACCACCATCTTATTGTTAGTCTCCAAGAGCAGAAGAAGCTGGAAGATCAGCTTGTAGAGGTACCGTGCTGTCTCATCGCCAGCCACTCGCGACGGATCCAACGACTGAAAATGTTTCTATGGTGAACAAAAAAATAAATTTATGAAAAATGAAATTACCAATAATGTTGGTAAGTACATACATAATGTTACAAAAAAAGAACATCTGAACAAACCTATTAATATATATAACTAGCTGACCCGTGCCAACTTCGATATGCGGTTACAACTTCACAAAAATATTTAAGTACTATCGCTATTAACAAAATTACGGATAAATATTGATATATGGCGCGGCTTCGCCCGCCCCGTTCCCGTTGTTTTACTGGGATTTTAAAATGTAATAAAAAAAAAAAAAAGTTATTATTATTACTTTTGTATATCTATATTTATTAAAGAAAGTCGTGTTAGTTACACCACTTATAACTTAAAAACCGCTGAACCGACTTGGATGAAACTTAAAATGAACATAATTTTTCATTAATAATGTTTAAAGGCTATTTTTTGCCTATGCAAAAAATTGCCTTTAAACATTATTAATATCGCAAGAGCCAGCTGCCCCTGATGATGTACACTAGAGAATTATTTCAAGGACGCGTATAAATATAGTGAATTGTGAGTGTATATGATAATATAAGTGCGCGGTACGGCACCTCATCTCCAGCTTGGTCTCCACGGGTTATCGTGTTCTAGGAGCACCAGTTTGATTGCCAATTGGTGGACAATGAATACAACACCATCCAGCCCCAAACTAAGCATAGCTTGTATTATGGTGACTAGATGACTGATAGAAAACATATATATTTTTAAATGCATACTTATGATACTTTATAACACCTAGACACAGAACAAACACATATGTTCACCACACCAATGTTTGTCATCTGAAACGTCTGAAATATGTGTATTAATCGTGTATGTGTATTAGCGTCTGAAATATGTGTATAACATATTTCAGACGTTGATAAGAATGTATGTAAATTAATGCCTCATGTTGTTTTACTAGCCCAAAAAAATTAAAGATTTTTAATATCAAAAACCCTGATAAATAGTAAGAGTATAGACCTAAAATAACCTGTTAGATACATCATCATTAACAAATATAATATTTGTAAGTCTAAGTACTCAAATATTTGCACAACATTCGCAAATATTTTTGCAAATGCGAATCTTGGAAAACATGCGAATATTTATTACATCACTAGTAGGTTGTAAGTATTATTTAAGAAAATATAAAAACATTTTTAGTATAACACGAGGGGAAAATACAACTTGATTCAAGTCAAGGTCTACGTCCCGGCAGGCTTAGAAAAGGGGCTCGTCTGAGACCTTGACCTTTTTAAAGAACCCCAGTAGGCTCACAAGACATCTGTTGTCTTTGTTTGGGTGCCATACGAACACGAAAGAGATTGTTGAACCACGACGAAGTAATGCTTTAGGAAAAGCGACTATCCACGAAGCTTCACTGTGAACTTCGGGTGTTTCCGCCCCTGTTTTATACGATGTGGTATAACGTTGGCTCATTGTCAGGGTTACGAGGGGAACAACTTCATTCAATCCAAAGAGAAATGTTTCGAGTGACGCCATCCGTTTGTTTAGTATGTGTTACTGCTCACGAGTCGGTGCGGTGTTTCATTCAGTCGCCAATAGTGTCCACAGCCCTGGGCATGCGGCTCGTGCTGTGAGCTTCAAACTGTCATTGTTATTCGACAGCAAGTAATGGAATATAGTGAGTTTTATAACGTTTTGTGCATCGACTTAACGTCTCTATGGTTTCCTGTGTTATGGTTCTGTGTCTGGATGTTATCTGATGTATGTATTTAAAAATATATAAGTATTCAATCAGTTATCTAGCCACCATACAAGCTATGCTTAGTTTGTGACTATGTTGCGAGAGTTGTTCACCACGATAAATTTTTTAATTACTAGGTTAGGTATGTGCTGATTAAAGTGTGCCTCAAGCTTGAGTTATATTTCCCGTGAGTACCCATTTGTGTATTGCTTGATGGATATTAGGGTTGAATATATCTACTACTAATAATTCTATGATTTTTTGTTAGCTTTAGACCCATTTTCAGACAGTGTTTAATGTTTCTGTAATTAATTATATATTTTTCTTTATTATATAAATTAGGTAAATAGACTCGAGCTGTGCACGTCTAAATATTAAATAGGTAATAAGTTCAGTTCTTAGCGAATATAAAGTCAAAACAGCGATAAATAATACCTAAGAAATGAGTTTGCGAAGCACTGTTTAAGCACGTTATGTATATTTGTAAGTAAGTATTATATTTGTAAGTAACGTTGTATTTTTAGATTTAGACTCTTGCCGAGTCTAAATCAAAAAATACAACGTTTTAGTAGTGATGATTTTTTTACCTCGAGGCTAATGTATAAATAGCAAGATGGCGTCGTTGCGTACACTTAGCAGCTATTAATAAGGTGTTTATAGTATCATAATGTATAAGTAAGTATGGGAATGATTGCTACTTTTAATTCATTATCATAGAATAAAATAAAAAAAAAAAAATCGCAATCATTTCACATGCGATTTTTCACTGACAATGATTTTTCATGTATGTTTGTATGTTTACCCAGCGCCACACGTTCCGTATGCTACTAGAAATGAAGTATGAATTATAATTTATAATCTCTGCCGCTCTTTTTATGAATTGGAAGTTGAAAGAGAGACCGGATTCAAGTGCTACGTAGGATATAATAATACCTACCTATATCATTACAATAAACTATGCACCTACTCAATGGAAATAAATCGCAAACAATCGTAAAGTTCACAGACGTCGTTGTGACGTGACTGTGTGAAAAATAATTTTGTTCACGTAAACAAACAGGTAATTTTGAGATCTTTTACTAATTATTCCAAGGAAATTAATGCTTTACCGCACTTAATTTAAAGTCTATTTTATAAATACTCTAGATCAAAGTTCGCCACGGGTGGCGCCACGCTCTTCATAGCTTCATACACTTAGCGGCGACGAATCAGAAATATAGTTTGTTCTTTCTATCACGCCCGCTCTAATACGATTCGTCGCTCGCTCGCTCGCACGTCGCGATTTCATTGTGTGCGACATTTCACAGACCAAATGAAGTGAAGTAGCAGATGCGCTGTATGAAAATGCATTTCATATGATTTTTTTTTTCACATGCTACTTGTGAAATGTTCCAATAAAGTAAGTAAGTTATAGGTATCATAGTATTGTATCGGTCTTCTAGTTTCATAGCATCCTTTAAACAAGGCACAGATGGTGTTGTGTGAAATGTCTACCAATAAGTGCATTTAAAACAAAAGTCTATAATAAAATGTCTTGTAATATAATTTATTACACAATGGTGATTTTTCCACCTCTAGTAAAAAAATATGCAACAAACCAGGCTACCTAGAAATATACTAGAAAGTAACAAATCTCAAAGGAACTAGGTTAGGTTTAGTTGTTTCTAATGTACTAATATATATAAATGGTTTCAATAATGTAAGTTACTTTTGTGTTATTGGGTACGGTCTGCGTAGGAAGATTTCATTAGGTATATTTTTTATCCGAGGGTTGCAATCCGCACCCCGCACCCGGCATCGCGCACCCCGCAACACGCACCCCACACTACGCAACACCTTGTTTATTGATTTACCGCTGCTTGGTTGACGATTCGACGGCACATCTATCATGCTCCTATTTATAGCACTCAGCGATTAGAAACAATTTATTTATAATTTGTTCTATAGATTTGACGAACTCTGTTGCAAAGTGGATCAAGGCATGTCTAAGATATAGAAGGTAGCGGTTACTCGATTCCCGCTGACAACAATTTTTTGTATGATTTGAAAGTATTTGTCACGAGACTAAGTGTTTCTATGTATATGTATGTATTTACAAACAATGGTACTCATAACATAAGCTCTGCTTAACTCGGGGATAGATGATGCTGTGGGAGAAATCCAGCATTAATTATTTATTTTTATTTAGATTAAACCAACTATAAACATTACCTCATTTTTGTATCACCAGTTTTGGTTGCTGACGACTGAGTTATTTGGAGCCCAAATATTATTTTTAATAACCTATATAAGTATGAATATAGTTCCGTTACATGTTAGTACGAGTACGATAAAGTAAATTAGTTTTAGATATTGATCAGTTACTGCTTCGCCAGTTATTTTAGGAGCAGTTATTTTATATTATTATTAGGAATATCTCTATTATGTACATTAATCTTTAGGTTGTTTAGTACAGTCTTGACGTAAATAAAATCATACCTGGAGGTTTTTACCAGTTAGAGGGACAACATACTATTGAGGGTATTCCATTTAGTACAGGGAACCCTAAAGGTGTTCCTTTGAGTCTCTGTTATGTCACCGCCCATAATAACGCCCACTAAAAAGCCTCCTCGCCTGTAATAGAGGCTTTCCAGTATTGCATTTCCGATGTCCGAAGCAGATCGACGTGCAGAGGACTAACAATTGATTTGTAATTTGTGTTCAAAACGCTCTATTTTAACGTTCAAGATGATCAACCGCACCATTATGCAACTGGGTGAGCTCGCAGAGCAGTACCAGCCAGAAAACGGTGTAGAACTATTTTACTATGGCCGTTTTATACAGTACATGGACAGTGCGCACGCAGGTTGGCGAATCTGGATGGTGTACAACACATCGTACGCAGATCTATTTGGAGATGTCATCACCGAGGAGCTCAATAACCAGCTTCTATTTGCATTACCATTGACCGCAATGGCGTATGTCTTCGGAGGATCAGTTGCGGCTTTTCGGGTGGAAGATTTGCGTATCCTCAACTACATGATCCTGCGCTGGCAGGTGGGCCTCGCACTTATCGTCTACCCTACGTGGATACACAGCTACGTGCACTCGAGCCCAATGTTTGAGGGACTAGCCATAAATCCAATAACATGGAACCAGTTAACGCAGGAAGAAGTGGTGCAAAGCGGAACCGGAGTGCACCCACTCTGCTGCGGCGACGTGCCTTTGCAGCGAGGACCCTGGGCTCAAGGTCCACTTTCACCCGAAAATGCACGTTACTTATGGGAACAGATCTCACTAGAGGAGGCCTTCCAGGCCACAGTAGGCCCTTTCCACGTCTGCGAGCCGTTCGCAGACTTCGATAGTGATAACATGTGAAGATGAGACGCCAGCGCAGTACTAGCAGCGGTGTCTGCGTGAACTATCAGTTGAATTATCCATAGATCGTTTTGAACGGTCCTTGGATAGCTCAATTGTTTCATTAAGTATTTGATATATTATTATTTAAATTGGTAAATAAAGGATTAGCCTTATAAAAAAAAAGTGTTCTTAAGATTGTACAAATTATTTAGTTATGTAAAAAAAATTCCTCACTCTGTCGCTGTACTAATAGTGTATCATTTCGTGAAAACTTTCGTTAAATTAGAAATTAAGATTATTACTTCTAGTATGAAGAATATATATAAATATTGCTGGACATTTTACACAACACCATCTAGTGCCAAATTAAGTAAAGGTTGTATGCCTACTACGGAAATTAAATGATTACTTATGGTTTCGTACGGCCTTACTTATAAACATTATTTCAGCTTAAATACTGCGATTCGCCGTGTCACTGTGTTACACTATCTTACTAAAAAGGGATGGCACTATTTTAAGCAAGGATTAACTTCTGACAGACGTTGAGAGACGTTTCTAAGAGATGATATGTTTGCATACATCTGAGTACATTATGCTAATTTAAAGCTTATGTAAAAAGTCTTATTTAGAAAGAGTTTTTACTTTTTCTAAATAATATTATAAATATTATGGTTTGTAGTAGTATTGTTTCATATTGGCTTTCATTATTATTTTTTAAACTTACGCGATCAGAACACATTATTATAAATACTTACGGGTATTTATCGCGTTTATTTACCAATTTTTCCCGACGTTTGTGACGTGACCACGACAGAGTTTAAACCTGTCGAAACGTCGGGAAAAATAGGTAAATAAACGCAATAAATACCCGTAAGTATTTATAATAATATATTATTATTGGCATTTATTTCTTATAATTTCCAAATATTATTCGTAGATAAGGTAGATATTAGAAAGATAATACAAAAACATTCGAAGAGTACTGAACTTAAATGATGATTCTTTATATGTCATAAACAAAGAATATAGGTAACCTACTTCATTAGAATCTAACTGTTTGTACTCTAATTATTACAATCTTCAAATGTCACCTAAGCGTATGTAACATGTATATTAATTCAATTTAAATAAAAATTATATAAGTAAATATACAATTCTATGTTTATAACTCCCCCCTCCCTTAGTTTTTATGAATAACTAGCTTTTCCCAGCGGATTTGCACGCGTGGTACCCACATAATATAGCCTGTGTCTTATCTACAAAAAGATCTATCTTTTTAAATTTTATCTAGATCCTTTTAGCCGTGAAAAGGTAACAACCAAATAAATAGTCAAAGAATTTGAAATGTAATATGGATTATTTAAGTTTTTGGGAATTCTAATGTTTCTATACAACATTATTATCTAACTATGTGCAAATGTGAGTGAATGTAGATAGGCGGGCGCAAATGCGAGAGCATGTAAGTGAGCGGGAATGCGAATTTGTACATATATGTATGTGAGAGCGGGGTCCATGAGGTCCCAAGAAATACTACCAATAACTGTTTGTACTTTCTATTTAGAGGTGTTTACTCGGTGAGCGTCCAACACAGAATGATCGCTCCGTCTAAAAACCGCTCTATTTAAGGTAATATCTAGTACAAAGTCAAACGATAGTTTCTACCATAACATAGCAAACTAATTTTATAAATACTTTCTTATTAATATATGATCATAATAAATTGATTCATTATTTTTAATTAATCCAATTTTAATTAATTGATTGAATTCAAGTACCGGAAGTACGAACACAAAATGTTAATAAATCGGCAAATCAACTTATCTTAAATTAAGAATATCAATAAATTAAACTAAATCATCTAACTAATAAATTTACTAAAATCAAGCGCCATCATGTATGCAAAAAACCATTGCCATGGGATTTAGAGACATAGATTTTACTAGCATACTAAGTCAATGTCAACGTCAGCAGTCATATCTTTGGCTTTGCACATTCGGATGGATTCCATTTTAGTAAAAGAAGAAGAGAAAAAAGGAGATTGTAAAAGGGTGGTGAGGGGTGCTAGATTATTTTCAAGGAGTAAAGTCATCTTGGATTGACTGGCCCGTCAGCTTAGTTGGTAGTAGCTCTGCCTTCTGCGCTGTAGGTGGAGGGTTTGATTTCGTCCCAGGATAATGATTTGTGTGTTGAACATAGGTGTTTGTTCTGTATCTGGGTGTTATATGTATGTATTACAGTATCATAAGTATGTATTTAAAGGTATTATGAGTATTCTATCAGTCATCTGGTTAACATAATACAAGCTATGCTTATTTTCAGGCTAAATGGTGTTTTGTGCATTATCTACCAATATTTATTATTATTATTTACTAGCTGACCCGTGCCCACTCTGTTGGGCGGTTACAACTTCACAAAAATATTAAAGTACTAATATCACTATTAAAAAATAGATAGCTATTCAAATTATTGTAATAATTACAGAGATTAACAAAGTTACAGATAAATATTGAATAGATGGCGCTAGCGGCCCGTTCCCGTTCCCGTTGTGTTTCCGGGATAAAAAATAGCCTATATCCTAATCCCAGTTACTAACTATATTCATTTTAAGTTTCATCCGAATCGGTCCAGCGGTTCTTGAGTTAAGTGGTGTAAATAACACGACTTTCTTTTATATATATAGATTGATGGAAAATGGCATGTGGGCAAATGTGATTCTTTATCAGGGTGTGTTTGATCAGAGCGAACCGTGAACCGGTAAAATTTACAAAATAGATTAAGCACTTATTTATTCAATGTGTGTGTTACTTGCAGTCAGACAAAAATGTCATATCTCAGCACATAATTTTGATCAAAAAGAATACAATTATTTTCATCTATATTCTTGTGAGATAATAAATATCATAGTAATAAATCTACGAGGCAAATATATACAAAAATGTGCAAAATTTCGCACCATATAGCCCCAAAATAAGCAAAACTTGTAATATAGAAAGCGGATGAGTGATAGAACATTACTTAGAAGTGAGTCATTGTTCAATTTACCTTAGCTGATCAAACTCACCAGTGTTTAAGAAATGGTTATTTAAGTCCTTTACGATTGTAATGTAACTAAGGCTGTAATGCCCGCTGTATGTCTAGGTGCTGGTCCAGAATGTTGGGCACAAATATGAGATCCCAAAGGTCGTTGTTCACACAATGGCGTATCGATCATTCTGCATTAGCGCTTTGATAGACGTTGAAACTCTTGCAAATTATTTAGACATTCCGTTTAATTTTACCTAAATGTGCAGCAAAGTCGAGGGACTAAACAAAAAATCGGGTTGCACTCCGGGAGTGCCAACAGAAGTGAAAACTTATTTTGGCGCGTTAGAGTTTAGTAATAAATCACTTCAAAATCAGTAATTATGGCGATTGCCAGTCAAATACTGAACGAACACAGATGATGCAATATTTTTTGTTCAGAATGTAGATAATATATCAAAGAGACTAACTCAGTAAACTTCTCCATACAAAAGTAGACTGTAAACATGTGAATTAAGGTTTATAATCAAATGGGGCGAGCGCGGCAGCCGGCTGCATCTCGGTAACGGTGTCGCGAATCCAGAGGTTTTACCTCATCTAAAAATATGCGTACCGCGCTAAAAGAAGTTTTCACTTCAACAAGAAGATACTGTATAAGATGCCAACGTGTGAATAATGTTCGAGAAGCGCGCAAAGATTCTTTGATGTGTGCGCGAAAAACCGACACTATTCGTTTGGTCTGTCAGTGTTGGCTGCCAACTAACACGTTGGGCCAAAGTGTGCGGCCTGCTTGTTCATCGGATTGATTATATAACGGAAAACTGCGTTATATACTTGTCGACCAAATTATAAAAAAAATAACTTTGTAAAAAGATTTTAGGTATGTAGATAAAACTGATTCGATTGTTTATCCGGAGAAATGATCGATAGCCTAAACCCAGGTGAGCCGTATGCTGCCGTTTTGGTGGCAAAAAAGAGATAGGTCTCTCTTTCCTCACAGGTTTAATTCAAGTGCCTGTCAAACTACGTCTTTAGGTGTATTATTTGCTAACAAAAAAACCTTGGAGGAAATAAATAAATAATGCCAAACATTTCACACTGTATCATCTAGCCCCAAAGTAAACATGAAAAGAGCTTGTGTTATAGGAATCACGTGATATATAACTTATGTACTTTTTTGTAAATATTACATAGTAAAACCAGACAGGTAACAGATACTTGTAGATCATACAAACAATTGGCCGCGACGGTAATTGAATCCGCAACTTTCTGGGTCTCAGGGGGCACTTTTGCCCACAGTGCCAGTTAAAAGAGAAGGAGAGAAGTGAAGGGTTACTTCGAGTGCCTGTCGAAGTATGTATCTTGTGTTTGCTGTCGAAAAAATGAGCAAGCCGCATAGTCACATATGATGTGTAATTTCTGACATCTCACCTTGGTAATAAGCGACATTAACATTATATCCTGAATTCGTTTATATAACAGCACACTTTATACACAACACAGTAGGTTAAGCGCACAGCTAATGCGTTCTCCTTTATATCTCTTTTTCTTTTTGTCACACACACGCACACACTGTTCGCTGATAGTACCAACCTTACGGGAAATGGGTTGATACTATCTAACGGCCAACTCTACGCGCGTTCGTTAGTCAAATCAAATAGCGAGCGCTTCCCCGGCTTCTTGTTACACATCTTCGTCCGAAAAATGTTACACATTAAAAAGCAAAAGAGTCATCCAAAGAGAGGGTTACCTCGAGTGCATGTTCCCTTCTATCGAAGTACGTCTCGAGATGCTCTGTGATCTCGAGTGCGGCGTAGCGTACGGCGTCTCTCACGCGCGCTGCGTCGGCGGCGCCCGGGCCTACCCACAGCAGCGGTGGCTCCTCCGCTCCGAGCCTCTCCAGCACCAGCGCCAGCTCACCCCCACAACCACCCGAACCACCCGCACCACCCGCCTCAGAACACAGCGCCACCGTCTTGCATGTCACTTCCTATAAAAATCAACAGTCAATGGCAGTCCTACTGTCTTGCATGTCACCTCCTGTATAAATACCAAAAATCATTAGGTAAGCAAACAGTCCTACCGTCTTGCATGTCACCTCCTATAAATACCAATATAGTCAATGGGTAAGCTAACAGTCCTAATGTATTGCATGTCTCCTCCTATATAAATACCAATATAGTCAATGGGTAAGCTAACAGTCCTACTGTCTTGCATATCACCTCCTATAAATTCCAATAGTCAATGGGTAAGCTAACAGTACTACCGTCTTGCATGTCACCTCCTATAAAAATCAACAGTCAATGGCTAAGCCAATGAATGGGCCAATCAAGAGCCAATCCATGGGTAGGCTCAAAATCCTGCGCCATGACACCAGCTATAAATACCATTAGTCAATAGGTAAGCAAACAGTGCTATCGCCTCGCAAGTCACCCCCTATTTAGTCTTATTTGTAAAATAAATTGCAAAACCGACCTTCCATCCGATGTGCAGACACCAAACACTAGCCTCATCTCATTAAATCACGTTTAAACTGATGCGCATTCTATAATATTGGTTTACATTCTACAATTGGACATTGAACAATCAACACAACAACATCTAGCTCTAAACTAAGCATAGCTTTTACCATGGGAACCAGATGACAGCAAGAATGCCTATGTATTTTAACCTATTTATATACTTTACTAGCGACCCGCCACGGCTTCGCACGAGTGCAATGCTGATACTAAATATACTACAGAATGTACTAATGTTATTAGAAACCTAGAAAATTATCAGTGTTTCTCTACTATATTATACATGTATTATACATATAAACCTTCTTCTTGAATCACTCTATTTAATCAATCTATTTAAAAAAACCACATCAAAATCCATTGCGTAGTTTTAAAGATCTAAGCATACATAGGGACAGACCGACAGCGACTTTGTTTTATACTATGTAGTGATAACACCAGATACAAAATAAACGTCTTTGTTCATCGCACAAGTTTGTCCTGGGAGGGAATCTAACCCCAACCAACAGCGCACTACTACTAGAGAGAGGACTAAGAGGACTGTCAAATTAATACCGTTAGTCAAACTACCTTATCACCAATGGGTAAGCACTCGGTTCAGAGCACAACGCCACCATCTTAAATGTAACCTATTATAAATTGTCGAACCACAATTCAACTATTTTTCAAGAGGGCATTAAAATCTGTCCTATCTTCTTTTCTTTATTCATTGACAAAGGCGGCAATTCTTTTCTTACACAACTTATTTTACATTTATTTACTTTAAGTTTAAATTAGAGAAACACACTTAAATGTAAGTTTCTTATATTTAATTGATTATCTAATTTCTGCAGGATTTATTACCTAAAATACACTCAATCACACTTAAATTTAAGGAGTCATTAAGGAGTATAAACAAAGTACCATATGACGTTTAGTAACTGGTAAAACAGCATAATGGACCCTCCATGAAATGAATACAGAGATGACGGATTATAGGGGCAGTGAAATAATATCCATCCCCAAGTAGTGAGACCATACAATACAATATCGCAATATTACTCCGACATATCAGCGAGCCGCGCAAAAGTATGCATGTATGGTAAAGCTGTGGGCCAGTCTGGAGCTAGAAATACCTAAAGCAATGAAAATTATATATATATATATAAATATTATAAAGCACTTATAAGAGTGCTTTAGAGAGCACGTCAACAGGCCTATTATACAAAATGCCGCAATATTGATTTATGTAGCATTTGTGTGCAGGTGTAATTAAGTTTAATGTTTTGTAATTTGCTATGAAATAAAAATGATATACAATTTCATATGAACTAACGTTTATACTGATTTAAATTATACTTAAAAAAATAAATCAGGATAAATTATAAAAAAGTCAGGATAAATTTACAGATTCTGATCGTTTTTAGTACTTTTTAGATCATATCTTGATATTCTGAGGCTACTTTAAACTTTACCACTATTTATAATATATTATTTAATATTTCTTAGTACAGTACTAAGTTCAATCCATGACATTAAGAAAGTGCCGTCGCGCATTTTATTAAAAACTTGCTTCCAAATTCTTGTATAGATAAAATACAAAAAGCGAGGCTGCTATAACTTACACTAATAACTATTCTCCACCATGCAATAATTCAATATCATTGAATAGTTTCAGTTTATCTGAATAAGAACGCCAAAGACGGACATTTAATAAAAAAATCCACGGTCGTAGTGAAATAGGCCTCTTAAGCTTTCGGTATCAGCATTATACTCCATTATCCCTTTCCCTCTCGCTCATACGTAGTACCCGTACCTTGAGCACAGTGTGTAGACTGTGCAGAAGCGCTAAGGGCTGCAGATGTGAGGCGTGACGTAGCAGTGACGTCACCGAGGCTCGCCAGGGGTCGCGTCCCCCCGCGCCCCCCACACCCCCCGCTGGCTGCGGGACCGGCGTCACGTCACCGCGGTCACCTGCACACAATACGCTACTTGAGACAAGCTAAAGCAAGAAATTGTTATTAAAGTGTTCTTCTATTTTACTTCGTTAATAGCACGTGTCATAATGATGTCAATTTTGTTAATGTCAAGTGATTTGATTTATGATAATTTTTATAAAATTGCGACCATATGAAATAAATAAAACGGATTATTTTTGATCGAATGAGAATGAAACGCAAAACTTTTCTGGTCTGAAGATCAAGAGATAAGATCATTTATTTCTCTTAAGAATTAACATTCACTTGAGAATACAGAGAATTCACTTACATCTTAATTTAATGATTTAATATGATTTTCGTCGGGCTTATCGTACAGAAAATAGTTAAAATAATGACAAAATGTCGGTAGTTATAAGAAACTTCGCATCGCTACAACGACGTTAACAACTCGAACCTCCGAACAAACATAGATCGAGCATTACTAGAAGTGGAATTAGTACAAGTTTAGTTTAGTTATTTTTTTGTTATGTTTAGTATTATGAATGTTTTAATTTCAAAGAAATATTTTTAGTTGATTACTTACGTTAATAGTATTTTTTTTTGTTTTGTACTTGTTAGAATATATTTATATTGTATATATAGATATTTTGAAGGTGTTACTAAAAATAAAATATAAAACCTTTTATTATTCTTATATTACTATTGTATTATGTTTTATATTTTATTTCTAACATAAAACTTTAATCTTTTTTTGAACGTTGAGATACTTTTAGCATCTTTTATATCATGTAGTAATGGATATTTTATGATGGATGTGGATATTTTATATTATGTGGTAATTTATTATATATCTGGGCACCTCCAGACATTATAGTTTTTTCCAAAATTTGTTTTTGAAGAGTGAAGTGAAGAAACGCAAAACTTTTATTCCTATTATTAACACTTGGCGATTATGTATACATGTAAATTCCTCATCCGCGATATAAGTCATCTAGTCACCATAATACAAGCTATGCTTAGTTTGGGGCTAGATGGTGTTGTGTGCATTGTCAAGCAATATTTATTTATATTTATTTATTATTTTATAATCTAGGTTAGACAAGTAGAACATTTCCTATACAGGAAATGTCGAGTCTACAAATATTATATGTACTAAGGTCAATACATTACGATAGCTCGTACATCCTGGCCACTCAACAGGGAGTTGGAAGGATATGCCTAATTTACAAAGGTAGATACGAGACAGCTATGTAAAAATTGTAGTAAAAATAGATATAAACTTTAGAATCTAACTATGACAATGTACAGGTTGTCTGTGGAATATCGTAAAGAAATAATGTAATTTAATAAATCAATGTAACCTAGAACTGAATAGTACTTTGTAAAATTACAACACGAAATTTGCACTCAGGCGAAGCCGGGGCGGGAATTTTTATATAATAAGTAATGCCGGACATTTCACACAGTATCATCTGACCCCAAAGTAAGCAGAGCTTGTGTTATGGGTACCCACCACATGACTGATATACTACTTATATAGTTTTTTTTGTAAATACATACAAATTATACATAAAAACACCCAGACCCGAGACAACTAGTTGCAGATCATACAAACATTTGTCCCGCCGCGGGAATCGAACCCGCAACCTTCTGTGTCTCAGGCAGGCCTTCACCCACTGCGCCACAGAGGTCGTCAACACATTGCATTATGTAATGGTATTATGTGCTGTCTACGTCTAGATATGTATATACCAAGTTACATACAAATAGATATAGTTATGAATAATTGAGTAACATATTAAACAAACGACAGAATTTTCAATATCAACTAACGCTGCGTATAAGTACGCCAATCGACACGACGTTCTTTTTAACTGGGATTTGTAAAATATTAATGAGTTCATACGAAATCATCAAAAACATGTAATACTTAAAAAGATGGTGTATAGTTATTTCGCAAGGTCTCGTAATAGCCTCTTTAGCTCAGTGGTAGAGCACTGGTCTCGTAAACCAGGGGTCGTGAGTTCAATCCTCACAGGAGGCAATAACTTTTTGCAAGTGACAATATTTTTTATAAGTAATGCAAAGTTTCGTCTGTATTTACTAGATGAAACTGATTTTAAAAAATAGGGCGTATATTTAAAGAATCAGCCATTCTTAATTTCTTTTAAAATAGTTACTGTAATGTACGATAATCCCTACTAATATTATAAATGCGAAAGTAACTCTGTATGTCTGTCTCTCTGTCCCGTTTTCACGCCAAAACCGTTGAGCCGATTTTAATGAATTTTGGAAAGAGATAGATGAGACCTTGGAGAAGGACATAGGCTACTTTTTTTGTAGGTGCCACGCGTGCGAAGCCGCGGGCAGCAGCTAGTAAGTTAATAAATAATACTCGTACCGTGGCTGTTAGCCTTGGTGGTCTCGAATAAAACTAATTTCTGTTTATTTAAATAATTACTTACTAATTAATTGAGCGAAGCGCGTCAGACGGAGCGTACTTTTCTTTTTTTTATAACCATAACAAATTATAAATGATTCGCTTAATGTATCAGACCTACCCCGATAATATTTGCCTGCAATAATATTTAATACTTACTTATAGTTATAGGGTCTTTTCTAACGGGGGAAAATAGGGTTCCAATAGAACTACCGAAATTCGGATTGTTTCTGATACCTATTTTTAAAATAAAGAAATATTACCTGGATGTAGTCCGGTCAATCTAGACCAAAAAAATGAGAGTGAAGGTACTTCAATTCTATTTAGCAGATTTTTAGCTTGTTGGGATTTTATGTACATAAAATCCCAACAAGCTAAAAATCTGTAAAATTGATCAAAGCATAATTATAAATAATATATAAAAGTTCCCCATCATTCCCGTGTATGGATTTTTTTTATTCAAGGTCAAAGGTCAAAAAAATGAGATTTTCGCGATTTTCAGCAAAACGGTAAGTTTTATCATAAAAGTACCTCAGACAAAAATTGTAGATCATAAAATTATCTATAAAAAATATATCAATACTTTTTTTCCTACGAGCCACCGTTTCTGAGATATAACGATTCAAAAAGTTATAAAAGTTGTTATCGTCATAATATGCATGAGTACGCCACGTATATGTACATCTCTAGAGTTGTTATATATTATATTATTTCTTATATTATATATAATATATATTATACTATGTATATTATATATTTTTCTATCGGTCATTGTAACCTATACTTAAAATATACATAAGTTATAACTATGTAGGCGACTTTCCTACACAATAATTATTAAACCCATAAAATTTTTATTTACACTTAATATTATATATACACTACATTTTAATTCATATATATTAATCACGTTTTCAACACAAATCATATAATTCATAAACAGCAGCAAGATTTAGTTCAATGTGCTGAAGTTTTTAATATGAGTAATTCAACTCAACAAGAAGTTATCACCAACGGCATCCGCTTTCTTCTTTCTATGTACGGAGCTCCTAAAAAACTACCTGTTTAGATAAGCATCGATATGCATGTTTCGTTAAAAATACTAAAAATAAAAAACAAGTTCAATTAGCTTGTCTTCCTCCAACCTCAGTTGCTGCTCATCAACATCCTTTTCGGGTATATTACCAAGTTCAAGTGTGGCTTGGTTATCAGCTAGACCCTATAGACTGGGGTTGGAAGTTGGTCAACAATATATTAGAGCCAGTTCAAACTTTACTCCGACCTGCGCCGGAAAAACTGCTGAACACAATTTTTTGCAACTGCAAAAAGGGATGCAGTGCTAAATGTGATTGCAAAAAAGTCGGACTGTTTTGTTCTCTGGCATGCACAAATTGTCAAGGCCGGTTAGTGCTCTAATGTTGAATCACAAACAATGGAGGATTCGTTTGATTCCGACGAAGTGTCATGCGATTCATCGCTATTGACGCAATTTACTTGCATCCAAAATGAAGATGAAGAAGAAGCAGGAGAAGAAGAAGAAGAACAAGAAGAAGATCAAGAAGTACACTACCTCATAGGTGGCGTGGAAACGTGTGCATATTATAACGATAACAACTTTTATAACTTTTTGAATCGTTATATCTCAGAAACGGTGGCTTGCAGGAAAAAAGTATTGATACATTTTTTATATATAATTTTTTAATCTACAATTTTTGTCTTAGGTACTTTTATGATAAAACTTACCGTTTTGCTGAAAATCGCGAAAAACACATTTTGTTGACCTTTAACCTTGAATATTTTTTTTTCCATACACGGGAATGATGGGGAATTTTTAAATATTATTTATAATTATGTTTTGAACAATCTTACTGATTTTCAGCTTGTTGGGATTTTATGCACCTTAGAATGTCTAAATTGACCGGACTAATGACCGAGTTTGTTCGGTATAAAACACGGATAAAACGACGTTTTCCAAAAACTTAAACCTAGCTAGATCGATTTATCGCCCCCGAAACCACCTGCATACTAAATTTCATGAAAATCGTTGAAGCCGTTTCCGAGATTCAGATTATATATATACATACATATACAAGAATTGCTCGTTTCACAGAACAGAAAGAACGATAGAACTAGTAAGTGGGCGGAGCCCGTGTAACACCTAGTGTGCGGAATACCGCGCACTACAAGCTCCGCTCACATCAGTCGTGTTTGAAGCTTGTCAGGGTAAACGTTTCTCAAAAAAAAACATAAAAAAATATAAAAATGCCGTATTGTGTTGTTACCAGTTAAGGTCGCGTTTCTCTTAAACCTCAGCTTTCGCTACTCAATTAGGGATGTGACCCCTAAAACTGATGAATGTGTTATCGAAAACTTCATTATGTAAAAAGTTACCCCTATTAAAAGGAACCAGAAGATACAGACCGTTTTCAGATCACATTAAGGACCACGATTTTGAAATTTAAAAATGTGGAAACAAACCACGTGGTTTAAATGGTTGGACACAGCTATACCAACCCTAAAAATTTCATGTTTCAGGTTATTATAGTGTTTATATTCATGACGTTTTATTATAATTAATTACCTTCATTATTATTTCATAAAATCGAAATCTAATGAAACGTATTAAAAATTACAGGCACATATCTATCAGCAGAACGGAGTTTAGAAACTTCCTCAACGCCAAAGGAACACAAGCGGAAACTTGATTCACATGACATTTATGTCACTCAAAAAAATAAAAGAAATCTATAAAAGAGCTTAACCTGACTGACTGACTGACTGACCGCTGAAGCTAGAAAGCTAAAATTTGGAAGGTAGCTTCCTTTTACAGTAAAACTACTAAATAAGGCGGGGTTTTTTGAAATTCAACCCCTAAGAGGGTGAAAAGGGGTGAAAACAATGTATGAAACTTTTTAACGCGTAGTGCGATTTGCTTGAAACTTGATTTGAATAATTAAAATGCAAAATAAATGGACACGTGTTTCAGGATTTTTTCAAAATAACCCTCATAAAAGAGTAAAATGGGGTGTGAATGTATGGAAACTTTTTAATGGGTGGTGGTGGGTGTGATTGGTTTGAAACTTATCAATCAAATTTGGCAAGGAAATAAATTGCATCCGGGGGAAGGATTTAGGCTACAATTACAAAAAAAAATGCGGACGAAGTCGTGGGCAACAGCTAGTTGATACATATAGAGCGGATAGTAATGCAGTGATTTTATAAAAGCGATAACAGAACGGTAAATAAAAGTGCGGATCCATCATTTATTAAAATAAACATAAAACTCACAAAAAAGACAGCTTCTAAACAAGTACGTTCTATATCAAGGACATTACATTTTCACGTAGATATGTATCAGTTCCGGTCATATAATACTTTTACCAGTATTCACGATTTGTAAACCAGTGATTGTGTTAAAAAGAAAGAAAAGAAAAGCTTTTTATTTGGCCCACCACAAATATAACCTGACGTATTTTGTTACCTATCAGTGGGTAAGTATAATAATCGATATCGATACATTCGTCTTGTATTCCTTGGCACATCACTAAAGAAGTAGCTATGTTTAGTGGGCAATCAAATAACAGTCATTGCATTATCAATTATATTTAATGTTGTTAAAGACTAAAACAAAAATCTTTCGCAAAAGCGTCATCTCTTGCTTAGTAGACTTTCATTTTAGCACTGTTTATTTTATTGAGTTTTGAACCATGTTCTGATGGCACTAAGGTTTTATATCAATAAAATTTGTTTTATGGTTTTAGGTCCTTTTTACCGTTCTCTTTCAACCAATTATAACTTTATTTCTAAGTGTGTTTGTTTCTACATGTGTGAGTTTAGTTACACTGGTTCTGCTAATAAAAAGTCATCACGCTATTTCTATTGTTCTCTCTGTTCTGTGGCTCGTTTAAAGGTATTAGATATAATAGGACCAGCTGTTCCGTTCATGACTTCGTCCGCGCGTTTGTATATCTAAACCATTCTCGAATCCGCTTGAACACATACAAAAAGCCATTTAGGCCATTTACGCCATTTTACGTACATAAGATTTATATCTATGAAGATGTATATATAATTAACATAATATATAATAAATAAAGGATTTCGTGTGCGAACAAGCCAGTGGAGAAATAAAATATATGCATTTCTACAATACTATGTGTACTTTTATTCATAATTTAAGCACACACAAGTAATGAAGTCACATAAACACATTATATTAGTGATCTAGCGCACATCGTGTCGAGCGAGGATCAATTGAGCATTCTACACTCCTCTATATTAACTACTAGCGACCCGCCCCGGCTAATGTGAATAGAAACCTCTAAAACTATCAGTATTTCTCTACTATATTATACATGTATTATACATATAAACCTTCCTCTTGAATCACTCTATCTATTTAAAAAAACCGCATCAAAATTCGTCGCGTATTTTTAAAGATCTAAGCATACATAGGGACAGACAGACAGCGAGAAGCGACTTTGTTTTATACTATGTGATAAGTGTGCGAAATTTCATACTCCTCCGTCCGCGCAATTTTCGTAAAAAGGGGTACAAAGTTTTTGCTTCACGTATTAATATATAGATATAGGTATATAGTATGTTGGTTTTTGCACGTAGTAATGTTTACATAGTTTAGTTTTTAATCTGTATTTTTTATTGTTTTCTTTAGTTTACTGTAGTATTACTTTATTGTTTATCTGCCCGTAATGTGTACGTACTTTTGTGATAGGTAATTACGTTTTGCTTGACCAAACTCCCGCGATACAGGCCTGGCCTAGTGCGGGGATCACCAGTAACTTGTATTATGTATCTATGTGAATTTTTTTTGGTAATAAACATTATCTTATCTTATGTATACAAAATTGTCTTCGTGGCCTGGGCGTGAGTAATCCTGATCATGCTGGTCGATTCCTTGTGGGTTTCTTTCCGTATTTGAACCCGGTACCACTAGTAGTAGGCCGCGAAAGGGCCCGATTTACATTATTTCACTTTAAAATCTTTCGTGAATTGTAATATACAATTTGATAAACACGGGTTTTATTCACGTACAGAGGCACCGACTCTGGTTCTTTTTTAGGGTGAGTTTGATCCACGGCCTTGTTGCCGATCGAGTTCACGTGTTAACTCTCGTGTGTGTTTATCAAAATGTGTTATACATTATTTATAAGAAACCTACATTCATAAGCAGTGATTTTGAAGTTTTGATACTGTCAAAGGAGCGGGTACTTCGTACATAATTGTATTAGGACATAATTAAAGTTGTGTCGTTATTGTTTGACATAAATACGATTGTGCCATTTGCTTTTATAGCATATTGTGCTCGAAGGAATGTACGAAAGGAAGGTGTGTTGTTGCTGCTCTATTTTCGAACCATAGCTCTGTCCCTTTCTTACTATTCACTAAAGCTTGACGCGATTGGTGAAACGAAATGAATCAATGAACTGCCCATAGTATATAACTAGTGTTTCTGTGAGCTGTAGATATTGCAAACATTTTTCGAAATGACTAAAAAACAACTTTTTTTACGTTTTCAATCCCCATATATGACGACCTCTGTGGCGCAGTGGGCTTAGGTCCGGCTGAGACGCAAAAGATTGCGGGTTCGATTCCCGCCGCGGGACAAATGTTTGTATGATCTGCAAGTATTTGTCTTGGGTCTTGGTATTTGTTTCTATGTATAATATGTATGTATTTACAAAACAATAAAAAGTATGTAAGTAGTATATCAGTCATGTGGTACCCATAACACAAGCTTTGCTTACTTTGGGGCCAGATGATGCTGTGTGAAGTGTCCGGTATTATTATTATTATTATCTCCGCCATTTTGTAAAATTTCCAAAAACAGAATCAAAAAAAAAATCTAAATACTTATAGAACCTGTTCACAAAATTTCACGAGAATCAGTTCAGAAATGCGACCTGTAGAGGAGAACATCCGGACAGATGACGGCCGGATGCCGTTCGGACAGACAGACGTAAGCATTTTTGCCTAAACTGAAAGAAACTCGCTCGCGCTCGCTCGGGCAATTAGATAATACTGAGGAAACCGGCATGTTGTAAAACCTGGAAAAAGTTCAAAGACATGTGCCAACTGTGCCAAGTGCACGAAACGCACGATACCAAATAACTAAGTGACACGATATGAAAAACAATAATACCGAATCACTGTATATGATACTAGCTGTCCCCGCGAATTTAATTTCACCTTAAAATTCAAGACATTACAATCCCTACTTCCCTATTAGTATAAAAATTCCATGATCGCCCCAGTGACATTTTCACACACGACTTTGTGAGATCATACTTGAAATACGTATGTGTACGTATGTGTATAATACGTATGACTAGATACTTGACACTGGCAAAATTTACATTGACACATGCACACACACATAAACGAAGAATTAATAAATAAACACTTGCGGGTAACGGGGACAAATATCAAATGGCGTATCCAGTGGCTGCTTCAAACATATAATTGATGTCACTTACCGTCCGGTTCGCCACTAGAGGCACTGGAGAAAGAGAGAGTACGAACGCGAGCAGCTAGTTCATGTGCGTCCCCCTCCCCGCGACCACCTCCCTCCTCCCACCCCACCTCTTCATCAGACGAGTCCTCGTGACCACTCTGTATAACACAAAAAAGGTTAAACTAATAATTACTACGTTTTAAAAACTAAAAAGAAACCGACTTCATTGAATGAAGTTTGAGCCTATAATACATTTTTAGCGAAAAATAGATGTATTTTGTGTATATATAATATGGGTAGGCCAAATAAACGCACCGCTCCAATGAGACAGGTATCGAAGGTATCGAGGTATCGAAGTACATGAAAACATCATCGTATGTATACAATTTTTAGATTTTCGTTGATTTTTCAGCTCGACCGATTTTGATAAAATTTATATGGGACCACCTGTGAAGTATACTCTTTCAAACAAAAAAAGAATTTTCCAAATCGGTTCAGCCGTTTTCGAGTAATCGGTGAACATACATAAAAAAAAAAGATTCCGACGAATTGAGAACCTCCTCCTTTTTGATAAAGTCGGTTAAAAAGGAAAAAAATTAACAAAAAATAATATGCTCACGATTAATACACGGGATCGGTATACACCTCATATATCTAGTTACAAATCTATGGTCGCCAGAGGCACGTTCAATCATTTACATTTAACCACTTTTTTCTCAAGAAAAAAAACTAAAGAGCCTTGAACATTTAAATAGCGTAAACAAAAGACACCTTTTTATGATTCAATGATTTATGGTATAGTTACCGGTTTTGCGAGCGAATCTTGAACAGGCGCGAGATGGGGGGGACTACGCTCCTTGGTCCCGCTCTCACCGCGTTCTTCACTCGGCAGCCTCCGACGGACACCCCAGTTGAAGTTGTCAGAACTTTCGCCCTGATAATAAAACGTCTCAATTAACGGCGAGCAATTTTTGAAACCTATTGCATAGTAATGCAAATCTTCTTTGTTCTTTGTTCTTAGAAAACTGAAGGTACTTCATTGCAATGCGATAATGTACCTTATATTATACCTATAACCTATTTTATGGCTTTTTGATGGTTAAAATAAAGTTATTAAAGTTATAATGTTTACAAACGAAAAACCATGGCTTGTGTAAATACTGCAGTCAGTATGTAATGTACGTCAAAAGATACTTACATACACCAACCTAGGTACCTATCTAGTCTAGCTTAGCAGACAATTTGAACTCACGCGAAACTAGGTAGGTAGGTATGTAGGTAGGTAACGCACTTAGAAACATTGTTGACAAAATAATATGGGTTGTCAATTTTATTTCTTGAATGTTTTTGTATGGAAATCTGAAAATAATAATTCTTAGGAGTTGGACAACAACTGTTCATTTTCATGGTCGGAATCTCCTCGTTCCGGCTTAAAATACTAGTTCCTGGACATCCTGTATAGATATAAATTCCCACAGCTATTACACAAAGAAATTACTTGGAGCTTGTTAAGCCCACGCAAAACTCGTTATGTATTAGAACAAATATTATTTTCAAACATCTTAAAAGGTGAAAGAACACAGAGGACATGTAAAGGACTTTTAACTGAACCGTAGCGATAAATAATCGCATTAGTAAACAGAATTCTGTTTCTCATTGATTTCGTGAGAGCACTGGTGATGTGGCGGTAGTGGCCCTGCCTCCGATTTTAAGGTCGTGGGATCGAATCTGATCGTGATCGATGGATTTTTCTGTTCGAAAAATGTAGTTGCGCTATGCATATCTCAATCGGTGAAGGAAAACATCGTGAGGAAACAAGCATGTTGTAGAATCTATAAAGTTTCAAGACGACTGCCAAGTGCACGAAAGGAGCCTCTGAGGCGCACTTTAATCCTTTCACCACACTGGTTCATATAACTAGGAACACGATTAGAAGAATCGCATTAATGTTTAGATTTTAATTCTATTATATGGGTACCTACTATAACATATAGAATAGAATAGAATAGAATATACATTTATTTGGTTCACACACAAAGAAAAGAAAGTACCTACAGACAGTAAAAATTAAATAAAACGAAATAGTATAAGTATATGCACTCTCCTAGACAGACGGGTACCCAAACACTTTACCTACTTACCTACTAACCTACACCTACGATTAACAGTCCCTCCCTGTGTGTGCCCAAATAGGTCCAGTCGCAATGTATGCCACTCCCATACAAGGTATGAAAGCAGCGCTGGTTATTCTACATTAAAAACTAAAAAAAAAGTTCCAAGTGCACGAATATAACAAATATAACTCAGGACTAAGCTGTATCATATCCTGGTTTTTTATTAGACAATGATGGTAGAAAATGCTTTATCGCTAATGAATCTACAAGCATAGGAATAAAATGCAATTTAAACTGAAAATAGATAAATGATAGCCAAACAAATATGTAGAAGCAAATTATACCTCTATACTCTCACTCTCGTACTCCAGAAAGTCGAAGTCCTTGAATACGCCGAAGTGATCATTGGGTGGCGCACCACACGACGGCTCATTACCCGGCGTACCTGACACCTCTTCCAGAGACGATGCCATAGAGGATTCACGCTCCAACAACTCCGAGCTTTGACTGAATATCACCTGGGAATACAACACACTCGATAACTTGTTATGATTAGGAATTGTATATAGTTTAATACGCGAAATGATTTGAATACACGCTTTTCGCAACTGTTCTAGATGTTTATTAATAGTAACGTTTTGCTGTAGTGCTTGGGACCTGATTTTTACTTTGTGTAGACTTGCCCAGCTCCAATAAAGTACTTAATAATAGTACGATATCGAGCTGCTAACTAACGTGTAGATAATTATTGGACAATACTTCTCAAGTACTTAAGGAAAGAAAAGGTATTTTACAATAAAGTTGGGTTATTAAAGACTGGGTTGTTCTATAGTAAATTGATCGTTATCAAACTCTTTTATAATATTAAAAATCCAAAAATATCATCCTCTTCTGATGCTGACTGTACAAAAGTAATTAAAACGAGTGCTAATTTCAAACGCTCACTTAACTAGATGCAAGCGAAATTTTCAACGAGTATCAGGATATTGAAATTGTTGCAAATCATAGCACTGTGTAATCGTGAAATTGTACCCTTTGACGGCGAATTTATGAGGGGACACTTTTCAACAAAGTACAGGTCTCGACTGCGAGAACCAATGCATTTTGAACCTTATATCAATGCTATAAGACATCAGACGGTTTATGTCAGTTGTACCAAATAAACGAAGAATCAATTTCATAGGGGGTACAAGGAGTGCACACATGCAAGCGACATATTGCGTGTCGCGTCGTTACGTCAACAGCACACATACTACTTATACTACGCGGTTGGGCTGACTTAATTACTGGGTAAAGCTTACCCTCCGACATATTGCAATTTGCGATTTTTCACCCTAAGGCCACGCCAAGTAATTACAAAGTATTGCGTCGGAATCAATCACATGCTCCTGTTAGACGCAACATCGTGATAACATTTTTTAATTTCGTAAAAGGTGCTATATAATTGCTACTTAACCTATTTACACAATTATCTCGTGCATTATATATCTTGTACTGTACAATACTGTAGATTATGTTGTCGACTAGCTCGAATTTCGAGAGATATCTTATATTGATCACTCAAAGTCTAAGTTTGCATAAATGACGTGTGTTTTAGGTCATTTTAGTAGCCATTACCTCATACTAGCGCTAAATAAAACTGTAAAAAAATTATAAATCTAGAGACAATCAATGTAAATATTACCGTACTTTAATACTGTAATTTCATAAGTCACGCTAATTAAGACTTTGATGAAAGAAAATAAGATCGCTCGTATGTTACGAAGTTTTAGCTAATAACAACAGGAACAAATCGATTATATATTGGTGTACGTTTAAAGTAACGAGGTATTAAAAAAGTACTTTCATTGATTGGAACATATTAAAATTATATCGTGAGTGTTGTGCTTAGTGTTCATTTTTGAAGAAATATTGTGATATTGATGCGTTTTTTTGCATTATTTGAAATGTGTGTGTAGGTGTAGGTAGAAACCCCGTGTTTTTCTGATGTAACGATTTGCAAAAAATAATGATGAGAATAGATTTTTAATGAAATGTTATATTCTGGAAATGATAATAAGGTGCGTATTTTGAATATAACGTGCCCCAGCAAATGTTGATGATTAAAAAAAGGTTCCTGCTTACAAAAAGGAAGTAACTTGTACTTACTTAATGATAGTTGGTCGCGGGGGGGTTTATTTTCAAACACATTATGTTTTTTTTCATTTTCTGCGTCCCCCAAGTACCTACTCTGGGTTATGCCACCTTTATTCTGTAGGTTCGCTTGTTTCGAATGTAATTGAATGGAATTATCGAAAATTAATGTTTAACGCCCGTAAACTAAAACGCAACTCAAGGTTTTGAAATCAGAATTTTTATTATCTTCAAAATTGTAAAACGAAACGTCACGATAGACACCAAATTTAAGCGGCATTTTAGATTATGGCGATAAGTATTTGATTATTTTTCTAAAGGTTGTTACTATTGGATATGAATGATATAATTATTGAAAGCATAACTATTATACTGCACGGCTTTAGCAAACAAATATAAGTGAAGCAGAAAGCGGTCTTGCACGATGTTAGATATGGCTTAGAACTTAGCGAGGGTGATGCTGAGAATTGTTAACGTGATGTGATAATATATAGTTTATATACACGTATATATTTTCATAATATAACGTATTATTACATTAAGTAAACAGTGACATTGTTCTATTATATATACGTGACTTTTCGAGCCACCTGTAGGTATACCTACGCGTCATAGCATGGTGGGAGCAAAGCATTGTGATATATATACATGTGTATGTATACACATACTACATTTGTATATAATACAGTATGAAATGCGTTACCTTAGAACATAAAGTGGTTAATAAATCATCCTAGTTGCAGCGATGGGTAAAACATATTTGTTATTGTACAGTGTAAATCGTTTTTTCAGCCGGTTAATACTTTCATAGAGTTCAGTCATATATTTGGTGTAACAGTAAATGTTCGTTTGCTTGCGGGAATCGAACCCGAACCGTTGGCTCTAATACAACTTTTCATAGAAGTATACGAAATTAACACTATTATTATAATTCGAAGAGTTAGTAAAATCTGTAGGCTAAGCATGAGTCCCTTAGATTTGTCCGCCGCGAGAATAAAA
The DNA here is from genome assembly GCA_948098915.1 of Lampropteryx suffumata. Classification (NCBI taxonomy): domain Eukaryota; kingdom Metazoa; phylum Arthropoda; class Insecta; order Lepidoptera; family Geometridae; genus Lampropteryx; species Lampropteryx suffumata. The sequence continues at coordinate 24,194,359 of OX402544.1, forward strand.
TACGTTCATTCCACTCGACACCACCAAAACGACACACCCAGTGGTGTCGTTTTGGTGGTGTCACTATTCCGTTCGACACTACCCTAGTGATGTCTTGGATACTACGTAAGTAAGTAAGTCTTGGTTACTACGTAAGTAGCTATTTACGTAGTAACCACTAATAAGTACCTAGTCTGTGAGACTGCCAAAATCAAAAAAGACAATTTAATGTTATTATGTAATTAAATTAGGCATAGGTGTTTAACTATTTGTCTAACAAATTTATAATTGTTGTCACGGACATATAATATCCTTTTATGCCTATCCTATCTTTCTTCAATTGATTGTCCGGGAAAAAAAAAGTTTGGCAAACAATTTCGCTGTATCCATGATAATAGTGGTAGTCGACTGCTCGGTTTGTGTAGAGATATATTCATCACATGTCGTTTAGTCGCTAGTGTCAAACGGAATAGTGAATCCAAACGATACCACCGGTGGTTTAGTTTTGGTGGTGTCGAGTGGAATGAGCGATAAAATATACTGGGTATAAAAAGTCAATAAAATTGAGAATGTTAACAGTTCTCGTCAGAAAGTTTTAATATCATCCAACTCGGCCTAACGAGCATTTATTATGAAAAAATATTCTATGTACTTACAGATGGGCTTTTAGGTAGACCGACCCGCTGGCCGCAGGTAGTCAGTAGGTTAACTAAACATTCTCGCACGCGACTCTGTAAGAAAAAATACATTACAAAAAATGTTTTAATATAACTCACACAAAACTAAATCATTGTTCATAATATCTTTATTAAGTAGTGATAAATAGTGACAGGGCAAAACATAAGCTGTATTTAAGTTGACAGGCGTTACTAAAGAGGGGCTTGTTTTTTGTTCAAACAATTGTTTTGAATTGGGTATTGAACTGACACACACTCGCCACGCCCTAGGGGCGTCAAATATGGTAGCATATACTTAAATAATGATTAATTGATAAATTATTGTAACTATTTTTTTTATACAAACGAGAATAAGGGACACCTGGGCATTCAGTCTGCAAACCGATATATATGGCATTAAATTCAATTTATTTCATCTAATAGGCACAAAAGTACATTTTTGAATATCCATAAAATACAATATCAATACAATAGAATACAATGCTAATACAATACTATGTCAATACAATCAAAATAAGTGATATATATAAATTTGACTAATCAAAGTAAGTATTACAATTTAAAATAAAATACATGTCAACTTATTGGTTTTAGATAAGCGTGTTGAAGGCAAGATAAAATTGTCTTTGTTCCTTGTTGGATACCTATGAATATCGCTATGTTTTACAGAATGATGGGTATGTTTACGCGCGTACATTAAATTGGACAGGATGTACTGGCTAGGCATGGTCAATATACTGACATCTTTAAATTTCTCTCTTAGTGAGACCCTAGGCCCTAGTCCATAAATAGCCCTCACAGCCCTCTTTTGCAATATAAATATGCTGTTCGCATCAGCCGCGTTTCCCCATAAAAGCAGCCCATATGACATGAGGGAGTGAAAATAACTAAAATATGTAATTCTAGCTGTTGCAGAATCGGTTAACTGTCTTATTTTAAAAACAGCAAAAGTAGCTGAGCTTAGTTTGCTCGCTAGTTCTAAAATATGACGCCCCCACTGAAGTTTACTATCAAGTGTCAAACCAAGAAATTTGGTACAGTCTGAATAGCTCAAATCTTGGCCAGCAATATTGATAGGAGTAAATATTCTATTTCTTGCTAGCGAAAACCTAACACATTTAGTTTTAAGGGCATTCAATGCTAGGTTATTAGTATTAAACTATTCATAAACATTGTTTAGTGAACGGTTTATCTCTTCATGATTTGTCTCCTTTCCGATCTATATATATATATAAAAAATAAATATAACTCGAGACTCGACTCGAGAACCGCTGAACCGATTTGGATGAAACTTAAAATGAATATAGTTAGTAACTTGGATTAGGATATAGGCTATTTTTTATCCCGGAAAAACTACGGGAACGGGAACGGAAACGGGGCGGATGGCCGATAGCGTCATCTATTATTATCTATCCGTAACTTTGTTAATCTCTGTAATTATTACAATAATTTGAATAGCTATCTTTTTTTTATTAGCTTATCCCGGGAAAACAACGGGAACGGGGCGGGTGGCCGATAGTGCCATCTATTATTATTTATCCGTAACTTTGTTAAACTCTGTAATTATTACAATAATTTGAATAGCTATTTTTTTTTATTAGCGATATTAGTACTTTAATATTTTTTGTGAGGTTGTAACCGCTCAATGAAGTGGGCACGGGTCAGCTAGTATTGAATAATAAGCATGTATCATCCGCAAATAGAACAACCTGTCTAAATTTTTGGGCATAGAATGGAAGGTCATTTATGTTCACCAAAAAAAGAAACGGACCCAGTATTGACCCTTGAGGAACATCGTAGAGTCTGTTACATCTGAGAGCACACCATTTATATCCACCCTAATTGATCTGTCTGACAGATATGATCGCATGAGACTTAAGAGTGAACAAGTCGATTATCTTTCTATACAAACGGCGAAGGGTGATCACTCCACCGTCTGATGTTAAACAATTAAAATGAAGAGTGATATAAATTTATCTCGTCATAATCTACGCTTGTATCGCAACAGAATCTAAAAAAAGTTTCGGGTTGGAAAGATACAAGCCTCAAACAAAACGTATTTCAACACTGATTTTAGCACACCTTTGGGCGTAAATATGTAGCATACGGAGCACGTAAACTCCAAAATGATTCCGATACAAGCATAGTTTATTTATTCAAGGGCTCAAATAACTTTATTTAGAATAGATTTATTCAGTAGTTTTTTCATGAGAACCATTCAGCTAAAAGACTGTTCACGATTTTTACGCGGTCGTTTTATGCACAAATCGTGGTCTAATCTGATCATATGGTTAGAAATCATTATAACACTATTTTCTTACTGCTTATCACTATCTTTCATGCACGTCTATCCTTGTCTCACACTGTGCTAGGTGAAATAGCATACATTTTATCTGCCCCCACTGATGAGTTTGTGCCGCTGACTTGTGTATTGCTGACTTAAAGCTCCCCCTTGCACACCATGGATCGATAAAGTCGTTGAAATGTACTTTGTACTTGAAATTCAATCGAATTGACAGTTGTTTCGTTGTCAAATTTAAATTATCGTCTGTTATGTAGGATTACGACATAGAGTATCAATAGTAATATCGATCGTTAAATCGAGTCGAAATTATGTAGCTTAGAGTAGGGTTTTGCACGGTTATTGGCTCGATATATCGATTACCGATTTGAATAGGCCTTCTGTTGGTAAGTGATTTCCTTAAATTATGACGCTTATAATTCCAGGATGTATTTTACCTTACCTGCCCTAGAACCAGTTTCTGTCCCTTCGAACCTAAACTCATCGATGCACGCACACTACTGCTCGGAGGCAGAGTATCAGACTCTGTGGTGTAGACGGAATCTTATAATAATTACTGCTTATATTAAAATTATTTTGCGTACGTGATGTTAACAAACTAGACTCATCGAGTATACCTGCATTATAATATTTAGTCCTATGTGTAACCTATCAATTTAGCAGATTCTCTACTTATCCACTTGTCTGCTGTTTTCGCTTTGTTGTCTTTTGTACTAAATAATTTATATTACCCAAGTGTTGACGTCAAACATTTTTATATTCGTATCTACGGGATGAATCTCGTTTTTTTTAACTTTACCTGCGACATCCAAGGTCGCTTCCAGCCGGAGGCGAGTGCGTCCGCGGGCGAGAGCGAGAGCGAGCGACGTGGTGACGTGGCGTTCTGAATAAGCGCGTTTATAGCTGCCGGACCCTCGCCAGCCACGACTGTCGACGCAGAACTTGTGGATCCTGGAAAACACACACGTTCTTCTACACGGTACGCAACCCAATAGGCCCCCTGTTTGTATGTTACTATAAACTAATGAACTACAACCAACAAAAATTACAATATAAGTAATTGTTTGTTTAACAAAACAGTAAAACAGAACCCAGAACACAAATTGATGATGTAGCTCAAAACGTTGAGAAGCTTAAGTGGAGCTGGGCTGGTCATATCTGTCGCATGCCTGATGGGCCAAAATCACCACTTAGTGGAGCCCTGACGGCGAGACGGCGCCGTGGCATACCCAAAAAAAGATGGCGCGATCCCTTTGACAGAGCTTGGGTCCAATTAGCTAAAGTGGACCTAGAGACCTTTGCAGCAGTGGACAATGGGTTGGTTAGGCGCCATTTTAAAGCTGAAATCTATTTTCTCAGCACAACACAGACACATTAATCTCGCTTCAGATCCACCCTCCATGTGACCGACCTCATCGATCTAGTTAATGGACAACATTGACGATCGAGTTCGAAGACCGTAAACAGATCGCCTGTAGCGTTGAATGATATCACCAGGGGATTATAGAACAAGAATTTTCGTATAGCTGTGGATTGATGATGAATTTACCCTTATCATTTGGTGTGGTGCTGGAGGTAGTGGACAGCGAGCTGGGTCCGGTGCCAGGACTAGAGCCCACGCCCACTGGCCCGGCGCCTGCCTTGGGCAGATACTTGCGCCCTATTACAGGAGTCTGGGATAGATCGAACGTGAAGTCCATTGTGCGACCTGGTAGCTCCTGAAAACACAAACATTTAAAGTTTGCACGACAGCTGCAACTATCACGATAGTTTCGAAAACAAAACATGAACATAAGATGAAATGACGCCGAAGCTTAGAAAGTTAGATAAACTGAGTCACGTTTGTAAACATCCGTCTGTACGTTTTGTCAATATATATTCATTATTAAGAAGCCCTGTTTTTCATACGACAATGATCTGAAAATTGAACTTTCCTCTTGTGCTAGTGAGAGCACATGAGTTTAATATTCATTTCTTTTTAAAAACAATATTGATATTTGTTTTTTTTATTTAAACACGTCTAATAATAATAGCCACATTAAAGCCTTATATTTATAAAACGAAATTTTGTATCGAAAAACTTTTCAAGAAACCTCTTTAAAATATCTATAATAAAAATTATAAGAAAATATTTTTACAATATTTTTATTTCCTTACTTTGCCGTATTATCTCAAAATCTTACCACGATTAAATGTATAGTTTGCGAGCAAGAGTTTTTTTTTATTAGGGTCAGACAGACATACAGGCATCGGAAACCTAAAAATAATCGATAGCTATAGAGTCAAACCTTCTTCCCATGTAGATCAGAGTCCAGGATAGAGGAGGCGTGTGTATCCCAATGCGGCGGCACCACAAGTGTTGAACACCTCGTAACCACTAGCTTTAGGATCTTCATAGCCTCCTTATAGTTATTGCCATCCTGTAAATAAATATATATTAGAGGACAATTGACACAGCATCATCTAGCTTCAATATAATTATAATTCGTACTTCGTCTTTCGATTGTAAGAAAGCTAATATTGTAGAAATTACATATTGTGGCTACGCCTAAGTGACACAACTCTTACACTAGATTTAAGTTTTTTTGTTTTTTATTGTGGGTAGTGCGTATCTCTATTTTCTTATCGCCTGCACTAAGCTCGTCCGGTCGCGGTTTTCGTTGATCCCTTATCTATTATTATCATTTCTTGAAACTATGCCGAAGGCCGGGCGGGCGGGGGTTAATAAAATTAGACGAATTACTCATATAATTATGATAGAAGTTTAGTGTGTTCGTTTAATCTCTATGTATATCTCCTATGGGAACCGGATGACTGATACTTATATAAACACCAGACAGAGATTAAACATCTATTTTCATCGCGCAATGTTCGTCCTGGACATATATATATAACACGGATAATACGTCTACTAATCACGCCCGGCGTCTTTTTTTCGGTATGAAAAGTAACATCCTATCTCAAAACAGAGTATAATTAAATTAACATCAAAATCAGCTGACTGTACGATCTAAAAAAAAATATAACTACAATCATCGAAACATTCAAAATAAACTGCCTCAGAAACGTCTCTCAACTCCTGTCAAAATTGTCAAAAGATCAGTTTATAATAGTGAGTGTTATGTGATAATTAAGTATTAATATATCATAAACCTTTTTTTGCAGAAGGCAGTTATGGAATTCCAGTTTTTAACCGTGTTTTTTTTTAATTTTGGTTAGGGCAACGGATATCTGCATCGGTTGCAATCATGTAAGTTTTGCTAAGAAGACGAATGATAGGGGAGAGTGAAAGAAAAGAACCAGTTATGCCGACCTCACGTAAACTGGGTTTAGGGCAGAGATTATGATGTTGAATTTATACTAACGTCTTTATACGTGCATATTCTTTTTCTTCGTGAAAAGCTTGTGTCTTGATGACAATATTGCCAATGACGAGTGAATAGATTGTTCAAATTAAGACGTATATTCTTCGTTTGTCATTTCATAAAGTAACATAACACTTGTGAATTAATTATTTTGTCTCGTACTTTTGTATGATTTATTCAGTAAATTTAGCGGATATATTTTCTTAATAAATTGTCACTTCATAGCACACAATTATGAACAATTGAACTGTAAGTGTATTATGATGCAATGTGATTTGAACGACGAGGAATCACGAGAAAGTTCAAGACAAATGACGATTTACTATTCGACTTTATAGACAAATAATTACTTGACACTGGCAAAATTGTCAAACAGACAAAAGCCATTATAGGAAGAAAAGAAGAAGACAAATTAAGGCGTCTACTTTTCGACTGAAATTTATGAAGTAAGTTCAGCGGAATTTGATCGATAAATTTGGACTTCTTAGCATGTATTGATTATTGAATGAAACGAGTAAGTGATTTGTATATGCGGTACTGCAATGTGATTTGTAAGTACAACGAGAAATTCACGAATTTTAGACGGCCATTCCACGATGAGGTTTGCAATAGACAAATGACGATCGACTTCATGTGTCGATGTTATAACAAAACAATTACTTGAAATTGGCAAAGCTGTCAAGACAGATACTATTATGGAAAGAGAAGAAAGAAAGTCGTGGACCATGATGTTAGGCCGCCTTGCGAGGCAAAGATGTCGCTATTGTATATGTGTTATTCATCTCAATTTATTTCGGGTTTATTTATTTTCGGGTTTATATAAAGCAAGAGCAATAAACTCGCGTGGGAATAAAAGATATGTATTTCTCTGTGATTCGAGAAAATATAATCTGTAAATTAACAGCGACAATACACGACTTTATGAAATCTTTCTATAAAATGTAATCACTTCAATGGCAATATTGGAGTCATTACATGCTATAAATATATAAAATAAATAAATAATGCTTAAAATTTCACACCGCATCACCTGGCCCTAAGTAAGCAGAGCTTGTGTTATGGACACCACACGACTGATATATCTACTTATATATTTTTTTTTGTAAATACGAGTACATACAAAGAAACACCCGACCCGAGACAAATACTTGCAGATCATACAAACATTTGCCCCGCGGCGGGAATCGGACCCGCAACCTTCTGCGTCTCAGTCGACTGCGCCAAAGAGCTCGTCAACTAAAAAGAAGGATGGACAAAAAGGAAGAAGTAAGACATCACAAAGTCTTAAGAATAATTTATAGACTGTTCACCGTAAGATGCCCCCTGCCTTGGGAATTCCCAAATTAAATATACAAATATAAAAAAAATAAAAAAATATAAAAAATATCAAATACATATATTATTGACAACACCGTAGGCAATTGCCTACGGTGTTGTCAATAATATTATGTAGTATTTACCCCACTTGTTGATTGGTGGTTGCCGGCATGAGACAATTTAAATTTTAAATTATTTATTGAATTATTTTTTCTGACACTGACACTGACATAAAAGTCATCATTATCTATCGGATCCGAATCTGTGCTGCTGTCATTTTCTAGTTCAATTATGAATTTATTAGTAATATTATTCAAGCAGTTATCGCGTTTATATTTTAATTAGTTATGTCAGTAAATTCTAATTACCCATACTAAAGGCATTGTGTCGGAAGCTGGTATCCCTATTATACTAACCTGTCATGGCGGCGACGCGAGATCGCACTTGATTGGGTGGAATTAGACAACAACAGATTGACAATCAATAGTGCCAACATCTCGGCAGGGGACAACTTACGGTGAACGGTCTGTAGTTATTTGATATTGTACTGACGTCTATAAACTTGGCGACTGCTCGTAGCAGGTCGGCGTTCACTGGCTGCGCGTTCAGTTCCACATAGTAAAGCATGCAATGCAGGATCGACAGCACAGCTGGCTGCAAGTTCGAAGCACCCTGCAACCAATCGAATAAATAGCATTCTATTCGAAACAACTCCCGCACGTTACAAAACACTGATCTCGTAAATCACAAAAAAAAACATCTTTAAACTATACGCCAACACTTATATATAACCGTCTATAACCTATATCACTGTCTTTGTGATTGTATATATGTAAAAGTAAAAAATGTTTTTTTTTATTTAATATTATTATTACTAATTATTTTTTATTTAATGATGCAACCGGCCACAGTCGTTCCTTCTTACTCCTCTGAATTGCCGACTTCATTGAATTAAATCTAATCGATCAATAAATGACGAAGTTACGAGGTAACAAACAAACCTTCTCCAAGACCTCGACGAGGAAAGCCAGCATCTGAAGCGAGAGATGTGAGTAGGTGTCCCATAGGTACTTGACCACGCATTTGGTCCACTGAAAGCTTTCCTTGCTGAACGTGCGGCGAGAATACAGCGTCATCACTGTCCCCAGGTTCTCGAGTTTCTTGCTCTTCTCCGCCGTAAACTACACAATACAATTCAGCAACATTATTACCTACCGTCTTCGTTTTCGATCCTAAGGTCTTCGGTCGTGCACCGATACATTTTTCTATTCAAATAATTTATGTGCGCTTAACCAGTACAGACGGAAAACATCGTGTGGAAATAGGCATGTCGAATCTAAAATGTTTTAAGACATGTGCCAAGTGCACGAAAGGAGTCTTACAATCCGGTTCGAATCAACCAGCGAGACGATATGAAGAAGCTTATCCACTGCTGAAGAACAAAATCCTATAATCAAAGTATAATTGCCCCAGATTGTGTAGTTTCGTAAAATACGAACGATCTTATTTTGTTTACACCAAAGTCCAAATTAGAGTAATAGTTTTAGATCATAAATTAAAATTGACACAGATCCATTATTTTATTAATTTTTCTCAGATTTTCCGCAGTTTTTATAAACACTAAATTACATGGTGTCTAAAACGAGCGAAACCAATTAATAAAATATTACTCTAATTTAGACTTTGGTGTAAACAAAATAAGATCGTCCGTATTTTACGATATTTGAGTAAGTCTGACATAACTACAGAATCTGGACCAATGTATTGTTTGAATCAGTTGCTATTTTTATTATTTAACATTAGAAAGATATACATTACACTTTAACGTCACGTTAGATAATTACGTGATAATAAGATAAAGTGTAAACTCAAACTCTACTTCATTGTTTTATGACTGGCGATATTTGTAATGTAGATTGTTCATACGGCGTTTATAATATATCAAGTCAGCGTAAAAACAAAACGCAAACGCTACATCATTTTAATTTTAACAAAGTCGTAATAAATGTTAGGCTTTAATTAACTCTCTCAAGATTAAACTCGCCTTTGCTCACCATAATATTAAATCAAATATAAAAACAAAAGACGTCTTTGGACATCGTCCTTTTCAATCTCTTTCTATTGCAGCATATAACTGAAAAATTGTCCCTTGAAACCTAAAATTAACAAGAGTATTATGTGTGGACTGTTATTAATAAATGGTACCTGTGCGATGTGACAGGCTGCGCGCACGCAGAGTTCGTTTGCGTCCTCGTAGTGCAGTAACATGTAAGGCAGTAGAGCCACCACGGTCATAGGGAAGGCCAGCGATTGCGATGGATCAATAACCGACAGCTCCAACAAAGGAATCATGTCGCCAAGCACTCCCACTACAGGTTCGTATGTGTTCGGGTGTGTGCATCCCTGCGTTATACAAACACTCAGGTAAAAGTCTCACTGAGGTGGCTATATAATCTAGGGATTATGGAGTTTAGATTTGGCTAGGGCGCAATCAGAGCCTCGGTCTAATAGGTGGCTTGATGTGTAGATAGGTATGCACCTACAGATTGGTTTATTGAACACAGAGAAGACATACAAAAAACAATTAGCAATAAAGTTGTATAATGGGCGGCCTTATCGCTAAAAGCGATCTTTTCCAGGCAAACTTTGAATAGACAGGATAGACTAAAAACTAAAAAAATACGCTGATACAGCCTATAGGTATTATGTTTCAGAACAAAGTGAAAAGTATTCACTGAGGTTTGAGCTTGTTACCGAAATTACAACCTAATCATTACACGATTCTATTTATTTCGTTCCACAATTAGAATTAACCGGATTGTCTACAGTTCACAACGTCCATTAGTCAATTATTCCACTGGAATAAGGTTACATTTAGTAACATTCTGAACATAGACCGCAAGACCATATTAATAATAGCAGCCTTCATTTTAAAAAAAATGCTTAATTAAGAACTATTTTTTTCCAATATAACGAGTATAATTTAAACAAAATCGTCAACAATAAAACTTTACAAACAAATAGCCGAATTATAAATAAATAATAAATATTACTGGACAACGCACACAACACCATCTATTCCCAAACTAAGCATAGCTTGTATTTTGGTGGCTAGATGACTGATAGAATACTTATATATTTTTAAAAACATACTTATATTAACACCGAGACACAGAACCAACACCTATGTTCTTCACACAAATGTTTATACTGGGAGGGAATTGAACCCTCAATCTACAGCGCAGAAGGCAGAGCTACTACCAACTGAGCTGAGCAGGCCAGTCAAAATTCAAATAAACAATATACAGAGAAGCGCCCCTTGAGCCGAATCACCTATAAATTATACCTAACATGTATAGTATTGGTATTCATTTGTGAGCGAAATGCTGGAATCGGAATTCAAACGCTGTAAAGTGTGCACTTTGAGTTTGAAATTGATTTGCTGCCTTTGACAGACCGCGTCACTAATTCTGTACGAAACGCAGAAACGACAATAAACCGATTAATAAATGTACGGAGAGCGATATTTTAATTTTTTTTTCAGCGGACAAATAAACCTTTAGGCCAATTACTAAAATCATAAAAACCATTTACTCAATACAATCATAAGGGTCACTGTGTAACGATTACATATTAGGTGCCAATTCTGCCTTAACCCAAGTGGGAGAAGAACTAATAAATAAAAAATCACAGACATTTCACACATCATCTGGCCCCAAAGCAGAGCTTGTGTTATGGTTACCACATGACTGATATACCTTTTATTTGTAAATACATTCATATTATACATAGAAACATCCAGATCCGAGACAAATACTTGCAGATCATACAAACATTTGTCCCGCGGCGGGAATCAAACCCGCAACCTTCTGCGTCTCAGCCGGACCTAAGCCCACTGCGCTACAGAGGTCGTCAGACTGACAAAAACTCGTCTTAGTACTCTTTTGTAAGAACTTTCTTATAACTTATGTACAAAAAACTATGGTAACAATTGGTTACATACAACTGGCAACTCTGTCAGTTACTGTGACAGAGTAAAGCAACATGAGGCAATGCTTTCATAACAACAATATAGTCATTCATGTTGTAACACGCTTTCTTCACAAGACTACCCTTTATGTAAGCTTTACATTTTTTTATAAAAAGTTTACTTGCATTTGATTGTTCCACTTTCGACTACAATGTGCAGTTTAAATTTATCACGAATATTATTTAATCGAAGCTAGCAAAACATACGCGTGTTCTTATTAAAAATTTGATGCTCCTGGACTCAAAAAGGTCGCTAATCACGGCGCCAATCTATCTACATATCGATCCACCACTAGGGCGAGGGCTAGGAGCGCCATTGCCAAATTGGAATTTAATAACCGCTTGGGGTAAGTGCAAAGCTACGAAAACATGGGGGAAGATGGAAACCATAATGCTCACGACCACACACAGACACCCTCACCCTCTCTCACACATACTCATGCACACACAATAATAACATGTTTTATGCTTTACTTATAAATCGTTTTTTCTCTGTCAAAACATAATTTGATTCCCTTTTATATGCATTTCGCTTAAGGCAGTCGCTTTTGTTTGGGAGCTGTGACACAGCAAATACTGCAGTTATATTTGCAGGTAAACGTACCAAATTTGTCTATACCTCTGTTGATTTTATATGGTATACAACGAATGACTAAACCGACAATTAAGGTTTGTTTCTACTGAAACATGATATACATATAGATAACGTTTTTGCATGCATATTTTAATCCCTATGTAATTATCACGCGTTTATCCAATTATTACGAACCTTTAGCAGCAAAGAGTGAAGCGACGGCGACGTGTGGGCTTGTGTTCTATCCAACCGTTCTCTAACATCAGGCCGGTCGAGTGGAAGTCGCGCCATCACTCGTGATAGGAGTCGCACGCCCAGTAGAAACTCGTGCTCGTAGTCAGACTCTAAGAGAGACGCTCCCACCCAGAACAGTGTAGCAAGGATTGTGAGCTTGTCGTCCTGTCAAGAGGTACTGTGCGTGATACCGGTCGTTTAGTTGTCAACTTGTCAGCGACAGTAGCGAATTAGCTTGAACCCCGTTTAAATAATCTAAGTATACTTGAACGACTGCTCTCGCCAAAAATAGTATCAAAAAAATTAAAAATATTTATGACAACATTAATTTAAATTTCAAACAAAATAAAAGATAGCATATACAATGTTTAAATGCACTTTGATGCTACTCGATTTTTTAAAAGGTAGACCTTTCTGCGGTATTCACACTAGACAAGCCTGTATCGTGAAGACCAGAAAAAGTTGAACAATAAATTACAAAGCACATATTATTATAACAGTACTTTTGATAGAGAGTACTAATCAGGATGTAGCCCATAATATACGGTTAATCATTTAGTAGGACTCGTCATTTAATTGATCTGTTAAAATCAGAGCTAACCGTTTCTATTTACATAATGTCACTCAAAAAGCAAATAACGAATATTTGCGTAAAAGTTAAAGCGTGAAATAGTTTAATCCCTCAGTTTATCCAGTCTGTTATTTATAGTGGATCCTGTGGAGGCTATGGATCAGAGCAATCAAACGCCAGTGATGCGACAACAGTGAACACAAACAGACAAACACAATACAAATACTACAATCGTGGACCGAAGCACTATAAAGCTATCTCAAATGGACAACGTAAATAAAGCAAGTCTATATCAGTACATTCACCGTCAAAACATTTTGAAAGCGAGAGATTTTTTTGGATCACAAACAATCCAAATAAAACTCTTTGATGTCGCAAATTATACTAAAACGCACCTTATTGTAACCAGTCTGCGGGAAAAGAAAAATGTTATGAGCAAAATATAAAGCACTTGCGTAATAATATTGCCCGAGGTTGACTTGACTTTGACTCGGCAATTAATATTATGTTGAAAAACTCAGTCTGCCGTCTGAGTTCATTAAAAATAATTGTGGATGTGTTTTGTAAAGCGAACAATGTCGTTGTAGACCAGGGTAGAAGCCTTTAAAAATAATAAAAAGTGAAAAAAAATAATAGTAAGATGAAACCCATTGGAAAAGGAGGAGAATATTATAAACATGGAAGGAAACATAAATTACGGGCGATCTGAGGTCGGGAAGGGTGGGGAGGGGGAACAGGGATGAGGTTTTAACGGTAAAAAACGGTTTATCTCGATTTCCGACAAAACTACAAGCCCTATGGAAAAAAGTCAAATGGCAAAGTTGTAGGTAATAAAAAGATCTACAACTTTTGTATTAACACTTTTTTACATAACCTCAAAATTTATGTGAAAAATTCAAAAATCCATGTTTTTGGTTTTTTATTTGTATCTTTTACAAAAATTTTATTTTTTTCACGAAATTTGATGAAAAGTTACCTTTTTATGTCCCAAATACACTGTAATTTATTTGATTTTAAATAGTTATTTTTTCACTTTATTTTGACTTAATATCGAAAAAGCAACTTAACTTTCAATCGAAAATTCACCCGTCAAAATATCAGCATTTTTCAAAAAGTTGGTGTGCTTTCTGTTCGTTGAAATCTCTACTTTCTGATGGTGAAAATATATATGTAAATCTTCTCAGAAAATGTAAAAAATCGAAAGAAACTCGAATTCGATTTTTTCTCTTAAAAATGTGACTGCTGCAATTTTTTTCAAATAAAACGTCGATTTATTTAATTCTTATTCCATTTATGTCATAGAAAATCTCATAATATATAAATAAAAATGTAAATCGTACTATTGAATTTCATTACAATATAATTTTCACTCAAAACGGGATATTTACCATGATATATGAGTTTTTCTGCTTCTCGATATTTCGGCACAGTTGCATGCGCCATGATCACGAGATAAACTGAAGTCTTTGCGGGTGGATGTTATTGGCAGACAAAACGGTCTACCCTCTTTCTCAGTCTTTTACAGCGAACATTACCCCTACTACAGTGAAACCGGTTTCACAACTGTTCACAGTGGTTGCAACTGTGCCGAAATATCGAGAAGCAGAAAAACTCATATATCATGGTATATATCCCGTTTTGAGTGAAAATTATGTGCAAAACCATGATAGTTTTAAAAGTTATATCATTACAATATTTTTAAATACATTAATACTTTATCTTAAATTCTAATTACTTATCCCTTAGTTTTTATCTTTTTGATGGCATTTCTTCATCGTTAGATTCAACAAACCTTTCCGATTCTAGTAGATCTTCGAAATCTTCATGACCATCACCTTCTTCGTCTCCAATGTTATTTCCAGTTTGCGTTGGTTCTTCATCCACAATTTCTTCCGAATCATTAACTTCCTCGTAGGCTTTTTCTTCCATATTAAAGCAATTTTCAGAACCATGACAATTTGAGCATAAATATTAATTGTAATTTTAATAAGTTCCTGCACCATCTTTTTTAACTTGAACGGAAGTGCTATTAATACAAGAACACGGCGACAAGAGATTGCTCGTGAGTCGAAAAGACTCACTTGCCTTGCGACTTGGAAACCGAATAGAACTGTAAGTTGAACTCGGTCCACTATTCAATAAAATAGTTAGATTTTTATAAGTTTTCTTTTTGTTTTATTTTCTGTGGTTTCGCTTGATAGGAAATAGGAATATGAAATATCTGAAGTAGGTAGGTAAATCAATGCTTGCAAAGGCAGTACGGGTGACCGAGATATAAAGTCAACGGTACTGCACGTTTAAAAACTTATGATAACCTTTTTTTTCGATATATATAATAATTACAAAAAAAACGAATTCGAGTTTCTTTCGATTTTTTGCATTTTCGTAGAAGATTTACTATATATATATATATATATATATAGTAAATCTTCAAAGTAAATTCACCCGTCAAAATATCAGCTTTTTCAAAAAGTTGGTGTGCTTTCTGTTATATCTTTTATGTGTGTGTGTATCTTGTATGTGTGTGTGCTTTCTGTTATTTATATCATGTTTATCTGTTATATATATATATACACAGAAATATATATAAAAGCCGATATTTTGACGGGTGAATTTTCGATTGAATGTTAGGGCGCTTTTTCGATATTAAGTCAAAATAAGGTGAAAAAATAACTATTTAAAATCAAATAAATTACAGTGTATTTGGGACATAAAAAGGTAACTTTTCACTAAATTTCGTAATAATTTTTTTTTTGTAAAAAATGATTTATTAATTTTTATATTTCAAATCAAGGTATATGTGCAGTTTATAGCGAAAATAACTTAGTATTTACCTGTGTTGCTGTGTCTCCGAGTAGTTTTAGCGACTGAGCCGAACGCGACCTACAGAGGTTTGAGCACGCGCCTTTGGCCGCTTCGCTGCACGCGCGAGACCGTTCTGTATACACAAAGTAGCATAGTTACTATAGTCAACTCGACTGACACTCCTGAACATATATAATGAATGAATGGAACACATCGAAAACCAAGGACAAAACAGCAGTTTGAATTAAACAGTTACAATACTATAGTTAATTCGCTATCATTCTGAACTGCTGAACTGAAAATTGTGAACAAATTATGGTGATCTGTCAACCATGAAAATGCAGATACCTGAATAATGCGGGACCGACTCACCTTCACACTTATCTGTCAGTCAGACTACCAGCAAATAGTTTGCTAGAAGCGCAGCGACCATGGTTTGAGTAGATATATACTATACTGCACGAGCCGAGCGAAGCGTGCCGCGGTTTGCCGGCGAATGCCAGAACCATATTGATTTCTACTCTCTATTTAATTGAAAACTTTGATAGGTAATCAGCGTGTTTAGGAACTGTTCCACTTACACTTTTATTAGAATGGTATGAGGATGCGTAAAATTGTATCTCCACTTTAATATCAGTACGATAGAGCAATGGGAAGGTGAGTCAGACGTGGAATAATGTAGGTAGTTGTTACATGCAAAAGATGACAGCCACCAGGTGGATGGCAATGGGTACCCACCATGTTGTTGCTTTTCAGCGGTTGATGGCGGTGTGTTGTTCTTGCGGACGCAGTATGAGACGGAGTAACTCGTGCTACGTGTGTGGTTCGATACGCAGCCGACGCAAACGCCTGGCGAACGTTTTCCTACAATGATTGTATAATTACATGATCTATTCAAATAGAGTACTGCTACAGTGATACCTGATTGGATACAATGATTCGAAAAATGACAATGGAGTGGAATCAAGAAGAACGCAAGCGCCAGAAGCAAGCCTAGAATCACGAGTTGAACAATCAATATGAAATGATAACTAAGTATCGGCAAGTACATAATTTGACTTTGTTTCACCGTTTATATCTTCGGACCTCTTTTCATCGCAGAAAATTGAGTTTATTCCTGGCTCGTAGAGTATTATCAATGAAAGGCAGCATAGCATTTTAAGGGACCTATTACGATAAGTAGGAAGGCGGGTGATGTATTTGAAACAAGCCGATGACAGCTGTCGCAGATAGATGACCATTCAAATGCGCTTAGATTTTCTTCAATTCTTCGTTTGACATTTTATGACATATTTTTAATAAATTTAGTTTAGCAACATTATGACGATATTATAACGAAACAATTGAACTTGACATTATCAAAATTGTCATCAAAACAGAACCATTCAATGAAGAAAGGAAGAAAAGCGTTTAGCGACCTTACCAGCGGAGAATGCGACGCCATTGTTCTGAGGCCCGCCATCCTTGTTGTTGAGATTAGGAGTTGATTTGAAGATATCTCGCATATAGTCCAGAGGCCTGAAGTTAGACTCCAACGAGTCAACGGCTGCCTCGAGAGTTAGCAACAACTCGGTCACGTAGCCCTACCGACAGTTGTTTATGTCATTACCGGTTCCCGCGTACCTTCCACGGCCGTCATACATAAAACAGGAGGACTGGTGGTCTAGTGATTGGTCTAGTGATAGTAAACCAACCATCCTAAGGCCGTGGTTTCGAATCGAGTTGTGCACCAATAGGTTTCTCTGTACGAGAAAAAGTAAGTGCACACATGGTTAAAGGAAACATCGTGAGGAAACTGACATGTAGAACTTAAAACTTTTGACAAGTGCCGAGTGCACAAAAGGATACTCTGGAGCGCACTTTATTCCTTTCCAATATCCTACGAAAGGAAGTACTGACTACTGTATGTAACAAGAGTATTGTGTAACTAGACAGATGAGAGTGACATTTGTATATGATATTTGTATTTAACGCTGTCTCCTGTTTCCTATTGCCTACAATACAACAATGCATGATGACAGATTATGCGACATCTCAAGCAATCACTTGTGCAGTAGTTGGTGCAATTCTTTTGCAACGTCACGTAATATCATTTAGCGTTGTCAGACGTAGAAAAAGTTCAAGCAACAGTTGATATAAGAACAACAAAATATTTGTATAAAAACTTTAATAAATAACTCTTATGTACTTACTCAAATATCCAACATAAAGTTGACTATCACATAGGATTTTTTTACTAAAGCTGCAATTGTTCTTGTGCCTGTCTCAACAGTTTACAATAATAGGTATACAGGAAACATTAAAATGAAAATTGTTATGCGAATTAAGTGAAAGCCTTACCTGCATATCCTCGCCCTGTTCGGCGACAGTCTCAACGAGCCGTGACAAGATGTCAGAAACCATGCGGCCTGTCATTGCTACGCCTATGCACCGGAACACCTGCCAAGCAAACATCTCACTAATTCCTCCACTCATGGAAAAAAAAAAGATAGTGAATAGACGTATTATGTAAGACAAGGGCGTGACCCGAGTTTATGAAAAATACGACAGCGTTGAATTAAAAAACTGTACTGTATTTTTACAAATAAACAGCAACTGGTATGCATCAATTGATCGCTATTAGTTTTTTTTCAAATTGCTTATAATATATAATATATAATAATATTAATGCTGGACATTTCACACAGCGTCATCTGGCCCCAAAGTAAGTAGAGCTTGGACCACATGAATGATATTGATATACTACTTAGACGATTTCTTTGGCACAGTAGGCGAACACCTGCCTGAGACGCAAAAGGTTGCGGGTTCGAATCCCGCCGCGGGACAAATGTTTGTATGATCTGCAAGTATTTGTCTCTGGTCTGGGTGTTTCTATGTATAATATATATGTAGGTATTTACAAAAAAAAGTATATAAATAGTATATCAGTCATGTGGTATAACACAAGCTCTGCTTACTTTGGAACCAGATGGTGTTGTGAGAAATGTCCGGCGTTATTATTATTATTAGGTTATTTTTTATTATTAAGAGGTATGGTGTGGCGATGTTTCCATACTAATGGTACATATTGCCACTGCCGAAAATTACACAGCCAAAAGTAATCGTGACGTCATAATTGGCATAAAAGTGACGTATCGTCCAAGAATTTCCAATGTCCGTGTACCTTTATGGTAAAAATAGGTTTTCGGATAATTATCAAAACGCAATCGGAGCCAAAACGTAGACTGATTAGAATAGAGAAACAAATAAAGATTCTCTAGATGAATCGAAACAGTGTGCTTTCATGTAGAAAATTATACGCCAATAAAACCAGTATTTTTCAAAATGTGTATCTAAACCGTCTCGTTTAAAAAGGGAACAGGCCCCTGTATTTTGTTTTAAAAGAATTTTGATCCGAAGGCAAGTGGTACTTAAAAAGGGAACCGAGGGCACATCACAAGAATTTCGCATTTCATTTGTTTCGAATCGGAAAATTGCTGAGTTCACGGGTAATTTTTGTGAATAGTCCAAGCAGCTATTGAGACGGATAGTGCAACGAGACAGAACATTTTCCTACAAAATTAAATTAATCGTATGAATGCATTTCTTACGGTTTTGAGTGCGTTGTCAAGCAATATTTATTATTATTACACTAGGTACATACAGTATCAACATTTTTATTAAAAAAACCTCTGTTCACTTTAACGCTTATAACGATTTTTGCCTGTCATTACAGTTGCAGCTGATTGATTTTTAGGTACTTAAAACTGGTCACCTACCAAATTTTGGTTGTAAAGGCACCATTTTTTTTAATTGTATTTATTAGGAGTGACCGTAAATTAAAATTTGAAGTGACAAAAATAAATTAATCTTAGTTATTGTATTAGTAAGTGAGCGACTGACTACGAGTGGCGAGAGATCAACAGAACAGCAACTTACAAACATTCATTACTTAAAATACAAAATATGAATAATAATAATAATACCGGACATTTTACACAGCATCATCTGGCCCCAAAGTAAGCAGAGCTTGTGTTATGGGTACCGCATGACAGATATACTACTTATATACTTTTTTTTTATAAGTGTAAACTCTTTATAACGTTATCCTTTATAACGATAAACTCCCTATAACGTTGAAGTGAGCCCAACTTGGTTGGTTGGCGTTAAAACCCACTATTGAAACACTCTTTATAGCGATACGCCATTCTCTATTACGAAGAAATGTGTTCATATTTTTAGACAGAAAATATTTATTATCGGTATTATTGTTTATGTTATGTTATCAGGTAATAAAAGACTTTGAAGCTCCGAAACTTCCGAGGTCAGTCTAGCTTTTGTTATCCTTAATTGCCTTATCTTGATATACTCTTGAATAGTCTTCCTATACTTATATTTGGTATTTATGAAATCAGCCTTAGGTGTTGTATATTATAATCAGTTAATACTAATAAACACTATCATGATCACATACAAGAATTTCTTCGTAACTTTGAAAAATATAATAAAGAAGGGTGGTTAATCATGATCATCTTCCGTGTCACCATCTTTGCTTTCAAAGCAGCTACTGAGATGAGTCAGGGACTCGTAAAAAGCATGATAGAAGCTTGGAATATGTCCTGCCTTACAGAGGCTCATAAGATCATCATGAAAGCCATCAGCCTTGCTTTTTGGAAGAGGCTCAGTGCAATCATAATAATAACACTTGCAATTCGGGCACATGGGCAGGACTATGGCTTTCTAACTGTCTGGTACCCCGCTTGCTTCTTATTCTTCTGACAGGTTCTGTATTTAATTAAGAATATTAAGCATCGAAGTCATATGTGGATCTTTATATTGATGGCTGTGAATGGTAGTACTACCATTACTTGTGTCCACCATATTTTCTGACTCTCTTCTGAGTTTCTTGCAAGATATGGTTTTTTCTTGTGCTGTATAAAAACAGTTTGATGTGAAATGAGAATGTGAATGAAATGTAAATGAGAGTTTTCATGAACAAAATTTTACACACTTTTTTTTTGTATTTTTTCTATCATCAATAAACCTACGTTTGACCACGATCTCGCCTGATGTTAAGCGACGATGTGGCCGACGATGGGGCACGCAGGTCTAGAACACTGTACTTCCTCTGAATCTATTGTAAAGAAGTATTTGATTGATTGAGTTTGGGTTCGCTCTCGCTTTACGGTGATTCGTTTAACATCATCGGCTATTGTGTGATTTACGATATAATGCCACTGTTGCTCGTGATCTCCTATTTTATAATACTGCTGCATTTCGTTATCTCTTTGTTAGTGAGTTATCTTTTCGCCAATTTCTTTACGCACTTACAACTAGCCCTCATAACTTTTTTGTCATACACCTTCTTCGATCTGCACGCTACATAATGCTTTTCCTGTTTTTTTTTACTATTATTAACTTTCACTTAGTTTTTGTAAGTCTTTCATTTAGTTTTTGTTTCCGTTTTCTCGTATTTTTGTTTTTTGTTGGTTCTTGAATTGTATTATTTAAATCTGTTTCATCTTGTTCCTCTTATCTTTCTAAGTCGGTTTGTAATTGGATTATATATATTTAATTCTCATTGTTATCACGACTCTTGTGATGATCAGCGCTATTCTTTATTTCTGATTAGATGTCATGCTCTTATTGCCAGAATTTTTTTTATTTTGTAACTATATACTATCAGAAATAGTCACGAGTTTTAATTGTACGTCTAATCAATGGTTTCCGTGCTATTTCTTCTTGTTCGTCATCCTCATGATTATGAATAGCACTATATATGAGGTTGATGGCTGATTGTCGTTATGGAACATTTTGTGTAGGCTCCTTTTTGATACATACTTTGTTTTATTGTGTCAAATCAAGGTCTACCTATGCTTTAGAAGAATCTAATAACTTATAAGCTTACTGAAGCAATGATGCAATGAACTCATATGTGTTTAAAATTACTTATGGAAACATTAGTTTATGGTTTTCTTACTATCTTTTGAGTGGCTGCTTGTATGTAATCTGTGTTTCCTCCAACACCTACCTACTCGATAAACTTGAGCTTGTGAAAAGTACGACAATATGTTTATCATAATGTGTAAATATGTTTACAATATGTTCAGCTCCATAAGTATAATTTTACTAACAAATCTTTACTAAGAGAATAAAATGATAACTGCGATTATCATTATCTAGTCTATCATTTTTTACGAGAACACTGTTTTATGACTGTTTGTCATAACTAACAGGTGTGGATACATTTTGATAATATTATACTTAGTACAACTTTATTCTTGTAACTTCAGGCATGGGTAGAATCCTCGAACATAATTGTAATATTTTGTAATTCCGTATATAACTGTACGAAAGTTACGAAAAAAATTGAGCAGATGTATTAGCACCCACAGATCTCAAATATGGCATAACACTAAAACTAAGATAATGGCAGTTATCATTTTATTCTCCTGGGACGGCGTAATATACTTTTTTTTGTAAATACATACATATTATACATAGAAACACCCAGACCCGAGACAAATACTTGCAGATCATACAAACATTTGTCCCGCGGCAGGAATCGAACCCGCAACCTTTTGCGTCTCAGCCGGACCTAAGCCCACTGCGCCACAGAGGTCGTCAAATGAAGTGACACATTAATTATTATCGCGATTGCATTTTTATAGTAGTCTAGACCAATTTAATGTCTACCTTAATGTTTCTTTTTTTTTTACAGTTTCAACTAGTGTAAATGGTGTATGTACCGTTCTACGTCTATAAATAAACTAAAACCCGCAGCTTCGCACGCTTATTACATACATGAAAATATCCTATGTCCGTTCCTAAGATACAATCAATGTCCATATTGAACATGATTATGCAAAAAAAAAAAAATATGTTGATCCGATCGCTACCACTCTTCAGAGGACCACTAGGCCAATCTGATGATTTCCTAAAAAAAAAAATCATCGAAACCGGTCCAGCCGTTATGTAAGACACATCCATTTTATGGATATAGATAGATAAATACATTTCATTCAATTATGTGTCATAACTTTTCAGTTGGGTAACAATCCGTTGAGGTTGCGAGGTTTACCTGCAAGGATCTCCCGGCGTAGTGGCGCGATGGGCAGGCTAGTCCGAGCTGCAACGCGGTCTGTGCCCAGCGTTCCGACACCAGTGCTAGCGGCAATGACTCCCGGAACACACGCAGCACTGGACGCAGTAAAGCTGACATCTGCTGGCAACTACGCAGCGACCACACTACCGACAAATTTCGTAAAATAAATAAATAAATAATGCCGGACATTTCACACAGCATAAACTGACCCCAAAGTAAGCAGAACTCGTTTGACGGGTACCACAGGACTGATATACTACTTATATACCTGTTTTTTGTAAATTCATAAGTACTATACATAGGAACACCCAGACCCGAGACAAATACTTGCAGATCATACAAACATTTGTCACGTGGTGGGAATCGAACCCGCAATTTGCGTCTCAGCCGGACCTTGGCTTACTGCGCCACAGAGGTCCTCAGATCAAATCTAAATATTAATTATTCTACACTCAGCGGCACAATTGACCGCCCATCCTTTTTAAGTGACAAATTTTTATGTTATCGCAGTTGTAAGTTATTGTACTTAAATTAGTCAAGTGTGAAAGATATTTAGGGACAAAAAATAACAAAACTACCCACTTAATTTTGTTTTTTCATACGCATAAGTTGTGAATAGGGTAAATATCGAACTTCATCGCATTGACGTCCTCGTTGCCATACTGCTTACATTGTTTCATTAGGATTGAAAGTAAACAATTGAGTTTGTTTTGTTTTCGTAAGTTAAAAGTAGTGTTTTGACGTCATAAACATGCCGTTTGATGCTACCTCAGTGGCGAGAGCTGTCGCTCTTATCGACGAAGGGTTTAGTCATCGTTACGTGGCGCGGAAACTTGGTATCGCACGTACTACCTTACGGAATGCAGTGAAACGGTTTCGGGAGACTGGCTCTTATGAGCGAAGACCAGGACAAGGCCAAAAAAGATGCACTATGCACAATGTTCTCAAAAATCGTTTCACCACAGCTGTTGAAGCACGAAACCAACTTCGTGAGGTTCGCAATGTCCATGTGAGTGAAAGAACAGTGAGAAGAAAGTTAGGAGAGAAGGCCCTTGGAGCTTTTCGAACATCTCGAGTGCCACAATTGCTCGTAGGCCACCGGAGAGAAAGACTTCGTTTTTCCCGAGAGCACGCTGAATGGAATATGATACAATAGAAGAATGTTATGTTCTCTGATGAGACAAGAATATGCTTGCACGGTCCAGACGGTCGCCAGCGTGTATACAGACGCAAGAATGAAAGGTTTGCACCATGTACTGTTGTGGAAACAGTAGGTTACCAAGGTGGTTCAATCATGATATGGGGCGATATAACTTACGAAGCCCGCACCGACTTGGTTATCTTCGAAAGAGGTGGAATAAATGCTCAGAGGTATGTAACAGAAGTGTAAGAACCTCATGTAATGCCATTTGCTCCATTTATTGGCAAACAATTTTTATTAATGCAGGACAACGCTCGCCCCCACGTTGCTAGACTTGTTACCGAGTACCTGGAAACGGTCGGTATTCAAAAATTACCATGGCCATCCCGGAGTCCAGACTTAAATCCCATCGAACACATATGGGACAATTTAAAAAGACGTGTTCGAAGCCTCAGCAATAATTAAAAACATATCATCTTTTATTTTACTTCAAAATACCTACGTTCATCACACATAATGTTAGTCATGTGAGGGAATCGAACCCCCAACCTACAAGACAGAATTACTGCCAACTGAGCTGACAAGTACACATACATACAAGCCTCACACTAATGTGCCACCGTTCCATACAAAAATAACCGCCCGTGCCCTTCTAAGAATGTACTTACATTCTTACGTCTTTCGTACGTGTCAATAGGTCATACTAGGGGACACAGTGACCTATATTAAACTGTGCTGCCATCTATGAAGCTTCGTTGTAAAGCTCGAACAGTCTTAATGCTACAGATGTGCTATACTGTTCAAGATGCGAGTTTTAGTACTGTGTTTTCTTGTACTTTAGACCTTATTGAATAGGATGAATTACTCAAGACGGTACCCAAAGCTAATTATATTTTGAATGTATATGACGTGTTTGCTGATTGATTGCCTACCTGCTTGATATTTAAAATATATATATAACTATTAAAAATAGATACGGTTTTACCTATAAACGCCTCTCAGCTTGAACACAATCTAAACACTGCTCAATATTCGCCTTGTCACTATCTTACAAAAAGGGTTGGCATTATTGACGACCTCTGTGTCGCAGTGGACCAAGGTCCGACTGAGACGCAGAAGTTGCGGGTGCGATTCCCGCCGCGAGTCAATTTTTTGTATGATCTGCCAGTATCTCGGGTCTGGATGTTTCTATGTATAATATTTATAAAATAAAATATAAACAGTATAGGTAGTATATCAGTCATGAGGTAGGTAGCCATAACACAAGCTCTGCTTACTTTGGGGTCAGATGATGCTGTGTGAAATGTCCGGCATTATTTATTTATTTTAAACAGTGATCAACTTTTAACAAACGTTGAGAGACGTTTTTAACTAAGACCGATGGTACATATTTATTTTCAATATTTTGGCTCTAACTGACGTTTCTAACTATTCTCAATGTTATCCTTGAACCTAAATGATGATTTATGAAATAGGGTAAAATTATTCAATAATTATATAATAATAATTCTTGCCAAAAGTTGACGTCTATTTCGTCATTATATAGCAGCTTACACTAAAATATGAAGAGAATAGACTAAATAGTTATTTTTTATTTGACTTTCTTATAAAGCTATTTCTGCGGGGTATTATTACTTCCGTTTCACTAAGACAATGTATAGAAAACGAGTGTACGAAAAAAAAAGGACAACGGTAAATTTATAACAAGAAAAGAGAAAATACTAATTGGAATATAACGATTATATCAAGAGGATCGTAGTTCCCGGCGTTCTCGGAACTTCAGTAAGTGGAACATTCTCCGGAAAGAGGATATTGTCTTATTAAAGTAAGAACTTATTTATAGTATCGTTTAAAACTGATATTAATATTAGAATGAATGCTTTTCAGTTCACTGGCCTGTTATCTTTTACAGTTTAATACATAATTTCGAATTAATAGATATACAATATTAGACATTATTGTCATTATACATGCTCACGGCTGGGGATTGCAGTCGTAAACATGTTTTTCTCAGAACAAACATAGCACATACTCACGCAGGTTGCACGTCACCATGGGTTCCAGGATTTTTCCTACTTTCCTCACGATGTTTTTATTTATAGTTTGAGAACACTGGAATAGCGCGCACTTATTTTTTTCAAAAGGAATATATCTATTGGTGTTCGACTAGGTTCGAGCCCACGACCTTGCGATCAGAACGGCGCTACCGCGACACCACCAGTGTTCTAGACATTATTAATATGTTGTTAAAAAATGTACAGAATGATATACAATAATATAAAATACTTGTGAAACAGTTGAGCTATTTAAGGACCGTTTAAAACGATCTATAGATAGCTCAACTGATCCTGATCACTGCCAGATTTTTTTGTTAAAATGTAAAATTAAGTAAAAATGTTGATATCTTAAATAATTCACAATTATATAACAAAGATAGATGACTTTATAGATAAGAACGTTTTAAAAAGAGTGTATTGAATAAGACAAGACTTTAAAATGTAACTGACATAGAAACAACCAGACCCGAAACAAATATTTGCAGATCATACAAACATTTGTCCCGCGGCGGGACATTATATGAGTGTAAAAAATAAAAAAAATATACTAGCTGTCCCGTTAAGACTTCGTCCGCGCGTTTTAAAAAGAAAAAAATATCTAATTGTAAATCTGAACCATTCTTGAATCCACTTGAACACATACAACCAATTTCATCAAAATCAGTCCAGAGTTTAATTACAAACACACGCACAGAAGATTTATATATATTTGAAGATCTATTCTATTTATATCTATATAAATAGAATATTTTTTATATTTATATCTATATCTATTTATCTATTTATGCGTTTTCAATTGCTCCAATTCCGTTATCCAGTTTAGCAATGTATCAATTTGCACTGTTGAACTGTTCAACAATATTGGAAAAATCTATTTTAGCCTCATTTTATACAACGCCACTTATATATTGTAATATTGTCTATAGGTTCAGTTGTTGGTTTAATAGTACAT
Source organism: Lampropteryx suffumata (assembly GCA_948098915.1). NCBI lineage: Eukaryota > Metazoa > Arthropoda > Insecta > Lepidoptera > Geometridae > Lampropteryx > Lampropteryx suffumata. The sequence continues at coordinate 24,221,446 of OX402544.1, forward strand.
TTTACACCTAGGCGAGAAAGTGCCCAATTCCTACAGAGTGTGTCATTAAAACACACGAGGTAGTAATCGCACGTTCTCCCGAGTGATACATAGTCCGTTATACTATACCTACGAGGAATAAAATCTTCACTATCACTTGACGACATTCTGAAAAATAAAATTACAAAATCCTAATTCAAATTTCGAAGAAATTCCCGCGCATGCATTTATTACTTGGGTTCTTTGTCGTTTGACCTATAATGAAAATAACCACAGCTACCGGCTGATTTATGAAGAAATAAAAAAAAATAACACGTTAGAAATGGATTTCCATACACTTTTCTCACCCACTAAACGCGTTAGAAATGAAATTCCGTAGACTTTTCCGTCCCACATTTTAGTAGCCCTGAAATGATGTATTTTTTAAGTTATATTTGGAAAAGGAATGGGCAAGTTTCTCAGTAGGTGTGGTGAAATCTATTTTAGCCTCATTTCATACAACGCCACTTAAATATTGTAATATTGTCTATAGGTTGTTGGTTTAAATAAAATTACCGTCGTTTTTCGTCACTGCAGAGTCAGTCTTGGTTCTATGTTCTTAACACCATATTATGCGGAAAAAATAGCGTAAGTGCATAAACCATAAACCGTATCAGGAACAGCGCTATTATTTTCTAGGACCCATATTATAAATTGCATCAATTGGCTGTGGAGTGTTTAATATAAGCTCTCACCTTGTCATTGTAATGTCAATGAATAAAGAGGGCTACAGATTAAAAAAAACACGTTAGCATATTATATAATATATCTTAAGAAGTTAGTTACCTTTAGCGGTGATGTCCTCGTATTGCCACAGCGGCATATGCGTGGGTCGGTTTGCCAGGAAGTGTATAAGGGACTTGATGAGGTCAGCGACCGGCATTTCAGCGGGACGTGGGGTCCCTACCCCCGCCGCCACCCCCGCAGCCACCCCCGCACCTGTCGCCGTCGCAAGCACTGTTTCGCACTCCGTCACGATAACGGGCAAAGACGGATAGTGGTCTGTCTCACCTACGATAACGAACAAGCTTCAAAATATGTTCTGGAGGCTGATGATGTGGACTAAATCACACAAAGAGTGATTTCGATGAAATCCATACTAATACTATAAAGTCGAAGGAGTGTCTGTTTGTTGGTTACGTTTTATGTAACGTAGTATCTCAGGGAAGGACATAGACTAGGACGGACAAAAGATTTGAATGTAGGAACAACGCGTAACGCGAGCAGTAAAGAGTTTGTTATATAAATTGAAACTATCATGGTTTTGAACAAAATTTTCACTCAAAACGGAATATTGACGACCTCTGTGGCGCAGTGGGTATAAGGTCCGACTGAGAAGCAAAAGGTTGCAGCTTCGATTCCTGCCGCGTGACAAATGTAAAAGACTGAGGAAGAGGGTAGACCGTTTTATCAGACAATAACATCCACCCGCAAATACTTCAGTTTATCTCGTGATCATAACGCATGCAACTATGCCGAAATATAGGGAAGCAGTAGAACTCACATATCATGGTAAATATCCTGTTTTATGTGAAATGTATATTAAAATAGATTTTAAAGAAATTCCACGAAAGGAGCTTTAATTCTTTCAACACACTAATTCAAAATAACTAGTGACACAACAAACTAATAAATTAGACATTTATCCTAAAAAGATAATTAAGTGGACATTAACACTGTACTAACATTGACATTGTACTACTGACTAGCAAAACATTGTTATTTTTTTTCTACTTGTCTAACGTATAAATGGTGTGCATAAAGTATTTTCTATCTTCTTAAAATCTAAATATGTCGTCAACCAAAGATTCTATCAATAAAAAAATCGAACGAAGTTGCGGGAAGTTCCACGTTTTCCAATTCCTTTGAGGTTGTTTCTCATTGAATATAGTGAAAAGGTACAGAAAAATAGAGACATAAAGAGATTGACAGATGAATATAGGACAGTTAAGGTCGCTGGTTACCTTCAGGCGTGACTTGCGGGTCTGATGAGAGCGATCGCGCATGCGAGCGCGGCGAGTGATCACACGTCGTGTTGTTGTCAGTCTTCTCTTCAGGCTCTGGGTGTGTACAAAACAGACACAAATAAATTTAACTAATCAGGAGGACCGAGGACCTCAAAATCTTATTGCACCTCGATAGGTGCAATATTTGAGCGTATATATTCTAAAAAAAGTATCTTTGTGTAAAGAAAGTCATTGATAAGTATGCGATATATAACCGATGAAACCTGTGAAATTCCTGAGGTGAAGCGGCGCTGGCGACGAGACGGAGGCCAGACCGAGATGTGCGGAGCGGCTGGCCAGCAAGGTCCTCGCGACCGCGAGGTGGTCGTGGTGCGCTGCCACTGCGACCAGCAGGTTCAGCAGCAGTTGACGGCAATGCTGGTGGACTATCCATCTGCAATCACCAGCTATTAACACCTCATCTAAATCATTGTAGAATTATCTACATTCAACTATCCTGCATCTTTAAAACATTCGAGGGCATATACGGGTTTTTACTCATGTATTTCACTTTTAAAAACGTGAGTTGTACAATACATTTTGATAAACATTGGAGTGCGAACCGTGAACTCGAGCGGCACCGAGCGGACCGCGGATCAAACTCATCCTGATGAAGATTCTCTATATGAATCGAAACAGTGTCGGTGCCTCAATCGACTAAATAATACGTGAGTTAAGCATATGTTTATCAAAATGTATTTTACTGATTTATTTTATGTAGACGACGCTGTTTCGATTTATCTAGAGAATCTTCATCAAGGTGAGTTTGATCTGCGGTCCGCTTGCTCCAGCTCGCGTACTCGATTCGCCCCGTTTTTCTCAAAATGTATCCTACTATCCTTTTAATATTGTAAATATGGTTGTCTGGATGTTTGTTTGTTTGTGGCTAAAACACGCCGTAACGACTGATCAGATATGGATGAAATTTGGTTTAGATGTGACTACTTTTTAAGATCGATGCGAAGCCGCGGCCTGTAGCTGGTTTATAAAAAAAGTATAAAAAGTCGACTACCTTTGGTCATTTTCCAAATCTTAGAAAGACTATAATTAAGAGACGAAACTAGGCTGCACTTATATTTCCGTTTGTATAAATTTTGTAGTTTTTTTTTTTATTGTTGTCGGCAGCGGCTTGTGGTCGGGTAGAATTCGTCAGCATGTATGAAGCTTTTCAAAATAGCAAATTACCGCGTATCATAGGTTGTCTGACAATCTCATTGTGTCTATTTTTGTGCACATAAAAAAACATACAATCTAACATGTAAACATGTAACATTGAAAGCACTGACCTGGTATGGTCCATTGCTAGGAACACGATGTGCAGCATGAGAGGAACGTGTATGGACCAGTCCAGCTCTACGCCGTCAAGTACCACATCACACAGCAGCATCACCGCCACATTGCATCTGCGAAAGAATAAATTTTTAAGCAAGCCACTTTTGGCTAGTGACACATGTCAGTTCTGTGACAAAAAACACGTAGCTCGAATAGTTCACGAAATCTGTTATGTGACTATGTAGTGCATCTTAAAATTCCTACTAATATGGTAAAAGTTTTTTTTTTTATTTAAAAAAATAGGAATAACTTTGGATCCCGGAATAATATACGCATTTTTTTTATTGAATTCCAAAAATAAGGAGGAGTTTCATTATTCGGCTTTATAGCTTTTAATTGTTTGTTTTGTTAATTATATTTTCAATTATTTTGCTATCAAATCCCTTTTTTATGACACCACACAAAATGTCCTAGCGGATACTTATTTTCCCTATATTTCCTAAGTGAAACCATTTAAAAAAGGTTACCTTTGAATGGTTGGTTTTGAATGGCAAGGCACAGTCATTTGAATAATAAATTGAAAACGTGGTACATCTTAACATACATTTATTAAATAGCATGTCTGAACCCACTCATGAATATTATTTTGATGCGATTTCATAGTTATGAACTAAGTAGAATATGTGTTTCATACGGTAGGAAGAAACCTTTTCATTTTCTAAAGAATTTATATGTTATTTACTCTCTTGTTAAGCAGATCATTGAGTCTCATTATGTAGTCTAATAATTACGTTTTAAAAACTAAAAAGAAACCGACTTCATTGAATGAAATTTGAGCCTATAATACATATCTAGTGGAAAGTAGATGTATTTTGTAAATATATAATATGAGTAGGCCAAATAAACGCACCGCTCCAATGAGACAGCGAGGTATCGAAGTACATGAAAACATCATTGATGTATACAATTTTTAGATATTCGTTGATTTTTCAGCTCGACCTATTTTGATAAAATTTATATGGGACTACCTGGGAAGTATACCCTTTCAAACAAAAAAAGAATTTTCCAAATCGGTTCAGCCGTTTTCGAGTAATCGGTGAAAGTACATAAAAAAAAAAAAAGATTCCGACGAATTGAGAACTTCCTCCTTTTTGATAAAGTCGGTTAAAAAGGGGATTGTAATGCTACAGACTTTACTCTGTTCTTTTACGAACTCAATTAGATTCGAGTAGGTAATAATCTTGTCTTTGCGTTACGTTATCTCAAATAACTTGATAGTCTCGGAGTCGAGCCTCTGGAGCACTATACAATGCTTTTCTGTTGAGAACCGGATCCGACTCCATATTTCCTGTCTACTAGTCGATATTAATTTTGCAATATTTTTCGGTTTAGAAGCTCGATCTCACCGCCATATTTTTCGATTTTCTCCCATTTTTTTGTGCGCATCCCGCGCATTTCAAAACAAAGTTCTCGGATTTCGAATTCAAAGTTTTAGCCAGACACTGAAAGTTTCCATTGTAATATTAGCAGACCTCTCGCTAATTTGAGAATTTATGAAATATATTGATAGCTTCCTTCAACTTTTTAATTTTGATTAAATTAAAATATTTATTTCAAAATAGAATTTCCCATGTTTGGCTTCAATACCGATCTGCTGTTACTTAACGCTTTATTTTATCAAATAATGTCTGTACGATGTCCCAGGAGTTGGACCCGTAATTCTTTACGTAAAACTGATAATCAGGGAACGGCTTTTTGAGGTTTTTTGAACATTGCCTGGGATGACCAGCTACCCTGTGATATCACAAACTTATGGCAAAGATACCTATCTGAGCTACCACTTATCTCGCACCTCGAGTTTTATCGCCATGTGAGAATTAAGGACATTCTAAAATTTCGCTTATTGCTCTTTCTAACGCACGCGAAAAGGCTTACGGCTTTGGGATATACCTACAGTAATAGTAATCAGCTATCTTTGATCTACATAGCTTTTATGTTTCCGCAGAGGTCTTCCCTTTCCAGCTTCCCCCATTAACATGCATCTTATGCACCTGTTTCGTCAATCTTCTTTTGTCCAGGATGATTTCTCCACATGCCTTGACTTCAAAAATGACTTCAAAAAAAGGGAGGTTCTAAATTCGTGTTTTTTTGTTACCCCACAACTCCGTTATATGAACAAATATAATTTATATATATATATATATATATATATATATATATTTCAGATATACTTTCCAATTGGAATTATATATCAAAAAAGCTGGGAAAAATATGTCATATGTTTATATTTCAAGTTTATATATCTTAATATTGAGTTATTTTATAAATAAGTATTTTGCTTTCCTGTGGCGTTTCAGTGGTTTATTATAAAAAGATAAAATAAGATAATGTTTATTTACCAAAATAGTTATCATAAAATATTTGATAGTTGTTTGGTTGTCCAATTCAACCAAACAATGTATGTAGTGTTAACCCCAATATCAATGGTTTTGCGGTGTGACAATCTTTGGATGAGTATTGATTCCAATCTAGAAATCAATTATAATCATTATTTTATATTAAACCAAGCATTTTTAACCGACTTTATCAAAAAGGATGAGGTTCTCAATTCGTCGGAATCTTTTTTTTTTTTATTTATGTTCACCGATTACTCGAAAACGGAAGAACCGATTTGGAAAATTCTTTTTTTGTTTGAAAGGGTATACTTCACAGGTGGTTCTATATAAATTTTATCAAAATCGGTCTAGCCGAAAATAAACGAAAATCTAAAAATTGTATACATCGATGATGTTTTCATGTACTTTCATACCTCGCTGTCTCATTGGAGCGTTGCGTTTATTTGGCCTATCCATATTATATATATATACAAAATACATCTACTTTCCACTAAAAATGTACTATAGGCTCAAATTTAATTCAATGAAGTCGGTTTCTTTTTAGTTTTTAAAACGTAATTATACCACATCGAGTCAGATCAAGAACATTCTTTATAATTCAACTTCAACTCTTTTTAATAACGTTTTGTTTCTCTCTTGATAGAGACCGCATTTTCATCTAAGCGCTTCCGTGCTTCAGAGAGTACGCTGCCGGTCTCGGTTCTTTTAATATTGTTGGACCACGACGGAGGCCTGCGGGGGCCTATTAACCAGTAAACCAGTTTCTTGCTGTATGTCAGTAATGTTAAGTGTATCTCCTGTCAAGTGTCCTGTTCTGTTTAATGTCAGGTTTAGCTTTTGTATCTGATATGTATCACTTGTCTTATAATGCGTCTCTGATTATTCTCATATTTAGGGCAACGGTATGCACTCCCCAGATACTGTTTTAACTACGTAGCAGGCTATTGTTTAGGCATTAGTAGTGGTAGGTGTTTTTGTATGAGGGGCAAGGAAGTTGTTTCTGGCACGCCGCTCAAATCATTTTTGCTTTTAACCAAATAGTAGTGTAGATACGTAATAATGAGTCGCGTTGAAAGGCTGGCTATTAGCTGAGCGCACGGTGATCACTGCAGGTCTTTGGTCAAAGCTAAATATTCGGTCTACAAGTAGGTATCCGATGAGGTCGTGACTTAAGCGACGCTCGAACTCAATAACTATAAATACTATAACAATAAGTACAATTTACAATAGTCTCTCACTAATCAAATAACTAACAACCTACGTACCTAACTTAATGAGAAGATATGTCTATATCAAGTCAGTATATACTCCAGCGATAATATACACCACATTTAAATAAACACCATTATTTGTATAATTACGATAGTAATCCATAAACATATACTTGAAGCTTGAAACTACTACATATACCATACCTCAATTTCAGCTCAGTGAATACGTGAGATCACGCACCACCCCCTTTCCCTACAGCACCACCCCCTTTCCCTACACCTATCCCCCCTGCGCTAGATTTACCACTCCGTTCATAGAAGACAGGCAGGACACAGGACGGCTTTAAGAATATTAAAAATCTACATTTAACTAAGGTGTAAAATAGAAAAAAACATTACTGAAACCTTATTTTAATGACTGTTGTTTTATTTTACAGAAATGGTGAGCGACCATTTTTATAGACTTTCAAAAAAGTGTAATAAAGTGAAAATTTGTTTTAAAAAAGGGTTCTTTATATTTATTGTAGTGTAATAATTACGTTTTAAAAACTAAAAAGAAAACCGACTTCATTGAATGAAATTTGAGCCTATAATATATTTTAGTGGAAAGTAGATGTATATTGTATATATATAATATGGGTAGGCCAAATAAACGCACCGCTCCAATGAGACAGCGAAGTATGGAAGTACCTACACGAAAACATCATCGATGTTACAATTTTAAGATTTTCGTTGATTTTTCAGCTCGACCGATTTTGATAAAATTTAAATGGGACCACCTGTGAAGTATACCCTTTCAAACAAAAGCCGTTTTCGAGTAATCGGTGAACATACATAAAAAAAAGATTCCGACGAATTGAGAACCTCCTACTTTTTGATAAAGTCGGTTAAAAAGAGAAAACAATGTAATTTCTGTAACTAATAAATAAATCAAATAATTAACATCTTGTCCTAGGGCTTGATAAGACTAACTTCCGACAAAATCCTGTAGCCAGAGTCCGTATCTGCGTGCAATGTCAATCGTGATGTATTTACGTTGCATATGGTCAGGTAGGCATTTTCCGCAGTCTGTTCGCATACGTTGCACGGTTCGAATCTCTAAGAGCGCCGACGCCTTATATGTGTTAAAATTAATTAATTCTATTCATTGAAATTTTGTCTGGTATACCATTAGGTACTGGTGCATTTTACGATGGCGCAAAACATTTTACAAGTAACACAAGAGAGACAACTTGGAGAAAATGGCATATTACTTGATCTAGATGAGCAGGAGGTTGCGCTGTGGAATATGATCGATAACCTGATAAGAGTACTGTGGCTCTTTACGGATCTAAACGTACCGAACATGGTTTTGAAACGCGAACCAACAGGGGAGGCAGGCGTGTTTCAGGAGAGGTGTAGGATTGCTGATCGCTTACTGCACCTGACGACCACGGGGCGAATGCTTTACGACATGGTGGTTGCAAATTTGGGTGATGACATGAAAGTCGTGAAGGCTTTGTACTTGCACATCTCTCCAATCTCACTTTTCCCCCGAGTTCTAGCCTCGACCTCCGAGTGGTACACGGTAAAAGCAAATAAAACGCGAAACGGGTGGATTATGGACCTGAAAGTACAAAACCTCAAAGTAGAAGTGCTGAAAGAAATGGCCGATGATATAATGAGAGTCATTATACTGTTAACAGATATACAACTATCGAACCTAACTTTGATTAAAGGCACGTCGGTACCCATTGTTTTGTTGCGACAGTGGAGATTTTTATGTGGCCAGCCCAGGCCAGCTCCTACTAAAGCAGTAGACATATTTATACAGCAGCAGAGATTAGACGCAGAGCGTTTATTGGATAAGACGACTGCGGAGGGGCCAACTGATTCCGCGTCGATAGTGTCGAGCCTGCACAAGGACCTCTTAGCTCTGACCTTGCTGGACAACGTACAACAACAACAACGTACAGCAAGATACAACAACCCTAACGGTACCTAGGCAGACTGTGCCATATTTTATGCATTTTTAGTATTCGGCTTCGTATTTATGAAACTTTTGACTCTTAATCTATTATTTTACTGTTTTTGTTGTGTTCTTAATATATGTATTGCAAATTAAGTAATTTCTGATTTACTAAAATATGACATTACAAGGGCGGTCCGATAAGTACTTAAAAATACGTCTTCTGGAGGTCTGCAAAGTTGGCCTCCGTGGCGGCGATAACCGCCTCATTCGACTCAAATTTCTGCCCGGCGAATTTCAAATTTGGAAACAAAAGGAAGTCGCACGGGCCCAAATCTTTCTCTTTCCGGCCGATGGGACAGTCTTCGCCTTCTTCGGACCACGTTCGCCGGGTGAAGTCCACTGTTTCGACTGTTCCTTGGTCTCTGGTGTGTACCAATGTATCCACGATTCGTCCACGGTCACGAAACGACGCAGAAACTCCTTCGGATTGAGCTTAAACGTCGTCAAACACTGCTCTGAAGTGGTCTCACGGTTGCGCTTGTTGTCCGAAGTGAGCAAACGCAGCACCCATCGCGCCGACAGCATTCTCATGCCCAATAGTTCGTGCAGGATATAACCCACGCGGTCTTTTGAGATGCCTACTGTCTCAACTATCTCCTTGAATCTGCGGTCTGCCAATACGAGATCGTGGATTTTTGTCACGTTACCCTCCGTGGTAGCCGTTTTCGGGTCACCTGGGAATGGCTCATCAAAAACCGACGTGCGACCACGTTGAAACTCGTTAAACCAATTTTTGACTGTCGCCATCGAAGAAGAAAAGTCACCGTACACTGCATCCAAGCGCTCTTTGATTTCGCTGCGCGATTTTTCTTCCAAAAACAAGAATCGAATCACCGACCGATATTGCTCTTTTTCCATTTTTCTGAAATCCGCGGACACGCTCGCTTCCACATGCGGTCAAAAGAAAACTACGCGTCCGATTCGGCTGAAATTTTTACAGTACGTGTCTACGAGAATGTTCTAAGCGATAAAAAATGCTGCTCTTGCGATAGTGGTGCTATCTGGCGGTGCGGCTAAGTACTTATCGGACCGCCCTCGTATGTAGTTACTAAATTTAGACTAGACTAAGCATTTTACTAACATAATATGATGTACTCTAAAAAACCGCAGCAAAGGAACCTTATATTATTATAATCATAAATAATAGATATTCGTATGTAGCGTAATAAAATGTAGTATAGTATTACTGACGAATTCTCTGAACTATCCGAGTTGAATAGTTGAATGTACTCCTCTGCGAAATTATTATAAAAAAATCATCAGCTTACAGATTTTCGCTTCGCTGTCATACGATCTCTAGTTTGTACGAGTATATACAATTTTTCTGTATGTTTATGCTATCTGAATGGTAAAACAAAATAAACTTTTCTTTCTTTAATATCAATCTAATATTATTTTTATACTATAGTATATTCTTAAATATTAGTAACGCAAATTATACTGTTTAATATCTTGGGGTCTTGTGTTACTTAGATATTACTAGTATGCCTTAGATAATTAAATGCTTACCTAGGTTCCTAGAAAGGAATGCATCAAAATGTACTAGCATTGGCTTAAATGTATACCTTCCTGTGTAATATATAAAAATGAACTACCAACAAAAAATGTTTTATTAATATACTATAAATGACCACAGACTGTAAAATCTCTATTTAATAATACAACTATTGCATTAGTATAACATTGAATGTTTATTTGTTAGGCGATCATGCCAACAGATTTTAATAAAACTAATAGATATAGTTTTAGACATAAATAAATAAATAATGCCGGACATTTCACACAACATCATTTGGCATCAAAGTTAAGCAGAGCTTGTGTTATGGGTACCACATGGCTAATATACTATTTATATACTGTTTTTTTTATAAATACATACATATCATACATAGAAACACCTAGACCCGAGACAAATACTTGCAGATAATAAAAACATTTGTCCCGCGGCGGGAATTGAACCCGCAACCTTCTGCGTCTCAGCTGGACCTTAACCCACTGCGCCACAGAGGTCGTCAAATACATGCAGATCATACAAACATTTGTCCCGCGGCGAGAATCGAATCCGCAACCTTATGCGTCTCAGCCGGGCCTTGGCTCACTGCTCAAGTCGTCGTTCAATATTCATGTATTTTAATGAATATTCATCTAGCCAAAAACAAAGCAAAGCTTTGCACTATGGGAACCAAATTACTGATATTTTCTGCGTGTGTTTGTAATTAAACTCCTCCTAAGCGGCTGGACCGATTTGATTAAATTTTTGTGTGTGTTCAAGTGGATTCGAGAATGTTTAAGATTTACAATAAGAAGATATTTTTTTTATCGCGCGGACGCTGTCGCGAACGAGACAGCTAGTAATCTATAAAGAAAGGAAAGGAAAGTCCACTCACTGACTCACTCTCATCACAAATTCTCCAGAACTACAAAGGTTACAGGTTTGAAATTTAGTAAGAGCTTTAATTGAGGGCTGTAGGTGTAGGTGTAGGCACGCTAAGAACGAATTTTGCAAAATTTAAGTCCTAGGAGGGTGAAAATGAGAAAATACGTTTGTATGACAAATCGTATTTCATGAACTTGCAATTCCTAAATTTTGTTTTGGCACAAATAAAAAATAATAATAACAATAATGCCAGATATTTCACATATCAATTAACTCCAAATAAAGTTCCTATATATTTATTTCTCGAACGATCACTATACAAGGATGCAATGGATGTATAAATCTTGAAGGAGGACTTTGAACGAACGCGTGATGTGATTTGCTTGAACACTTATTTTGAAAACCAAAACAAAAAATTATATTTAATGTTAATTTTATACCTTAAATAAACATATGTTCCAACATTTTTCAACACACCTCTTAAAAAAGGTGCAACGGAGATGTTACAACTTGTTTGGGGACTTTTAGCCAGATGTTGAATGTATCTTGGATTAAATCCACAAATCTGTGACAAATTATTGTCCGGAGGGTTTCAATAGGTTAATATGTTTAGGGTAAACTAGTGCAAGACCATTGAGCCGATGAGGTAAATCATCTAAAAATATGCGTACCGCGCTAAAAGAAGTTTTCACTTCAAAAATATTTGAGTCAAAAGGTAACGAACATAAAAATAAGGTATAAACGAATTGAGAACCCTTTTCCCAAGTCGATTAATAATCAGAAGCAGCAGCAATAATAATCAAAGTTGGTTTGGTTGTTCAAAATCAGTTCTGTGAAGGTGCCGTGATAATAGTGGGTAGTAACGCTCGCGTGCGTTTAAACCCTAAAAACCTATCGAGCATTGTCTATCATTTTGGTCTCTGAAAGGTTACTCTGGATTGCATTGAACATGTCTGAATAACAATTGCTTTATTAAGCTCTAAAGGTTTCAGTGAAGTCTTGAACATTTCTAAATTCGTAACTGCATTTCAATTATGGAAAAATTCAATCGCACGAGACTAAAGACATTGAACTACAGGGCTGCCAGTCCAAACTAAATAAGTATGAAATAAGGGTTTGTGTGTTTTTCAATCTATAATACATATGTAAATTTGTGTATCTGTCATGTAATACCGATAACACAAGTCCCATATATTTTTAGGTTTAGTAACTAGATGTTATTGAATTAGCTTGCGATCTGACTACAAGTCATTCTTATCCATACTTATGTACATGTACTTCGGAAGTCTTCTTTGTGCGTGGTAACATTCGCTTGAAAATTTTATTTAGTGCCCTTTTTAAAACAATGTCACAATGTCACAAATTGGGGTCTATTTAATAATCATTTTATAGCTATTGTGGCGTTAAAATCAGTTGCCAACCTTATTCCTTGACATTCGAATGACAAGGGTAGACTATTCTTAAATGCCACGCTAACTAATTACGTGCTTAAAATAGACGGTAAATCTTGTTTAGTAAACTTTAGTAAAGTTGGTTTGGTTGTTCAAAATCAGTTCTGTGAAGGTGCCGTGATAATAGTGGGTAGTAACGCTCGCGTGCGTTTAAACCCTAAAAACCTATCGAGCATTGTCTATCATTTTGGTCTCTGAAAGGTTACTCTGGATTGCATTGAACATGTCTGAATAACAATTGCTTTATTAAGCTCTAAAGGTTTCAGTGAAGTCTTGAACATTTCTAAATTCGTAACTGCATTTCAATTATGGAAAAATTCAATCGCACGAGACTAAAGACATTGAACTACAGGGCTGCCAGTCCAAACTAAATAAGTATGAAATAAGGGTTTGTGTGTTTTTCAATCTATAATACATATGTAAATTTGTGTATCTGTCATGTAATACCGATAACACAAGTCCCATATATTTTTAGGTTTAGTAACTAGATGTTATTGAATTAGCTTGCGATCTGACTACAAGTCATTCTTATCCATACTTATGTACATGTACTTCGGAAGTCTTCTTTGTGCGTGGTAACATTCGCTTGAAAATTTTATTTAGTGCCCTTTTTAAAACAATGTCACAATGTCACAAATTGGGGTCTATTTAATAATCATTTTATAGCTATTGTGGCGTTAAAATCAGTTGCCAACCTTATTCCTTGACATTCGAATGACAAGGGTAGACTATTCTTAAATGCCACGCTAACTAATTACGTGCTTAAAATAGACGGTAAATCTTGTTTAGTAAACTTTCGGTTCGATCTATGCAATGGGCATTCATGAATAATGTCACTGTCAATGTCTCTCGTATCGATTTTATAATAATTGGATGAACTACTACGCCCGGAAAAATAATCAAAAAGGGTTTCTGAAGAAAGCGTGGTAATAACTGATCGATTTTTTGCACGGGGAATGATGTTTCACTCTCGGCTCTTGGAAATACCGGAGGACAATTAAATTATGACATAGCTTTGGGGGGGTTTTGTATAGCCCATGTTTGCTGCTCTATACGTTTGCAGCTATTTTTGAAACCCAGACAAGAGAGAGGGGTGGTGTTATATGTTTGTAGTGTAGGTATATCTGTGTGTCTGTCGTAGTTCCTAAAAGGTTAAACCGATTTTGACTTAGATTTTTTTGTTTGAAGGACTCGATCATTTTCTTAGTTATGATTTAAGAAAATCTGTTCAGCCATTTGAAGATCATCAGCTCTTTTCTAGTTGATGAGAGAAGTGAGAAAATTCAGAATTTCGTATCTTGTTAGTGCAATTTTGATGCTGCAGAATTACCTGGAACCTGCAGGATACCCAACTTCTCACCACTCCTCACTTACAGCAGAGGTATCCTATTGGGGCATATTGGAGTCTTCTCAATTACTAGGTCATGTAGATGTATTTCTTTTGTGTAAGGGGTTTTTAACTAAAAAGTTTTTGTAAACATATTATTTGCAATATCAATATCAATCAACCCAGACAAAGTACAAACAAAGATAATTAAGTGTTTAAACACAACGCACAGTCTAAACCGGGGTTATGAAAGGAGGGTAGTTCCTTAGAGTTTATAGATAATAATATTAGTGCCGGACACAACACACACCACCATCTGGTCCCAAAGTAAGCAGAGCTTGTTATATGTACCACATGACTGATATTCATTCTAAAGGTATATCTATAATCAATTATCTGTTATTTAAAATGTTGGCATCTTTTTGTCAAAACTAAATACCACGCTAGGTAATTATGTAATTACAAGAAACTAGCTGTCCGCGCGCAGCTTTGCCTGCGTTGAAGATATTTCCCGGGACAAACCAATTTTCCCGGGATAAAAAGTAGCCTATGTCAGCTGGGGATAGTGTGGCTTTTCAACGGTAAAAGATTTTTTAAATCGGTCCAGTAGTTTCGGAGCCTATTACATATAACAAACAAACAATCAAATCTTTCCTCTTTATAATATTAGTATAGATAATAGAAGTATAATCAAACTTCAGCAAATGTGTTGAATGTGTTACATATAGAGAGTAAAGTCCGAGGTTATTCTCTACCACCCTTGATCGTGAACCTATACAACTCGGTGTTGTATAGGTTGTACAAAACCGAGTCCGTGTTAGGGGTGGCGCGTCTATCGGCAAGTCTGGTAGCTCGGATATTTGTAATAATAATTGAGTCACTGAGAGGTGAGACAGGTACAGATTTAGTCGCATTGTGTTAGGTTGGTGTTTGTCCTTGTCAAGTTTCTTCGGAGTTAAAAGGACCTACATACTAAGACATAAACCGACGAGAGGGGAGAAGAATGGGTAATGTTTCTAAAATAAGTCGCTAAGGTATCAAAAACAAATGCGAAACAGATGCTTGTAGATTTGTTTTGGTGACAAAGAGTAAAAAGGTCTCTCAAAGACTCCGATCATAATATTAATATTAGAAACAAAGATAAACTCGCTGTTTCCACAGGCTCGCTAAGGTTATCAAATCTTTTATAGGGCATTGTGTTCGCTTCTATTACAAGGTCTCAAGCGTCGTGTTAGATTTAACGATTATAAACTTAATAAAATAGAAACTGTCTCATAATGCATATTATAAAATAACAAATTATTTAGATGACAAATTACATTGGGATGAATCTGCTCCAACCCGACTAGGCATCCGTAACCAAATTATGAAACAAAAAGTGTTAAGACCCGACGAGTTTCTAGCCGGATTCTTCTTGAACTGGGGTTAGGATGAACCGGCACCTAGATTCACTAGCATGTAAGAAGACAATTTAAAGGGGTTCTTGTGATTTTATTGAATACATAATGTTCTGACTTTGACTTTGCAATTGGGAACAGATATGACAATGGCAGCCCCGACGGCTGAGACACAGAAGGTTGCGGGTTCGATTCCCCCGCGGGATAATTTGTATGATTTGCTAGTATTCGTGTCTGGTTTTTTCTATATTACAAAAAAAGTGTTTAAGTAGTATATCAGTCATGTGGTACCCAAAAAACAAGCTCTGCTTACATTGCAGCTAGATGATGCTGTGTAAAATGTCTGGCATTATTATTATTATAATGTAGCGTGTTCTAGTGGGTGTGTGTTGACGTACCTGTGAAAGCCGGATATAGGCTGATTGCTATCAGGTAGGAACTCTGTGAGTAGCGCGAAGAAGCCTCCGTACTCCGGCATGGGAAGTGGCCGCGGCTGTGGATCAGCTCGCGCGTCCGTCGCTGGCAGCGGCGTCTGCGGGCCAGTGCCGCCCGGCGTCGGCGTCGCGCCCAGCTCCGAACCCAGACCCGTCTAGAAACCACACTCATCTCAACAAACGCATTAGCAATGCTTGAGGTCTATAATAAATACCTCACGACATGCCATGCAGACAGACCAAACAACAATGCTCATCACTCAAAATGTTTGTCCTTGGGAATTGGACAGCAGTCTACAGCGCAAAGGCCGAGCTATTTTCAACTGAGCGGGCTTATCAAATTTATTCTATGTTATTTGTACAGCGTTAGAACTCCTTTACGGAAAGACTCTTCTTCCTATAATGGCATCTTTTTGATGTCAATTTAGCCAATGCTGACAATTCTGTTGTTTCGCCGGACTAGCTAAAATTTTCTAAAATATGGACGACCTTATTTTGCTACCAAAAAAGTTCAAATTAGAGTACCCATTTTAAATCACAGTTCTAAAATAAGTTAAAATATTTTTTTGTTATAAATAGCAATAATGCTATTTTAATTCCAAATTATTCCTTTATTGAAAATAATGTATAGAGGTGTTGATAAAAACTGCAGTAAATAACGGCAAATCAACACCTTACATGATGACTAAATTACACGCTAAAACACGTCAGTTATACGTTAATTTAGGAAGTGTCACTAAAAAATGTTATTCTAACTCAGACATTAATGCAAACAAAATAAGATCGTTTTTGTTTTAGAAAATTTTAGTTACTCTAGCGAAACAACTGAATTGAGTCCAATGTCAAGTGTTTTGACAAGCAGTCACGCTTCAGTCACGCATACGGCGTCACGCCGTAAGCCCGTTTGGTGTAAGAAAAAATATTCAAATCGACGATGATGATGAATTTATGTGTTCGTATGTGATCTGTTTTATATTTTATTTTAGAATTTTTGGAAAACTAATACACAAAAAATTTTTTCTTCAAAGAAGAGACATACACTGAACGCTAATTAAATGTTTCCACAGAAAGTTAGATATATAAGTTTGAAAAAAAAATACATTAGGATTAACAATAGATATACAAGTAGATGTACAAAAAAGAAATAAATTTGTGATGCAAGAAGGATATACAAATTTTAAAAACTATATACAATTAAATAAATATCCATTATTTAGCCTTTTAAGAGTAGTTATAGAAGTATTGAAAAGGTCTAAATCAACATCTGCCCTAAACACAGAGTTAAACAAAGAGCTTGTTCTAATCATAAACGAGTTCTGCCTGTAATTTGTTCTAACTATAGGAAACGAAAGGACGTTTGATGTTCTAATTAAATTTCTATTGGAGTCCGAGTGGGTGTAACAATTACATTTATGTATTATTGAAAAACACGTCAGGGTGAACTGACAGTTCAAGTAGAACAGTTTGTATGAGTCAGTGCAAGCTGATGATGACAGAAAATTATACAAATTATACATCCCTAGGTTTCGACTAGAAAAAGTAAATAAGTCCTTTATGGGGAACACGGTGTGCTTCTATAAGTTTCCTGAAAATGCAACTTTGATGAAAATGCGTTTTTCGTAGTTAAGGTAGTTATAAGATGGATCATGCAAAATAGCGCTAGGACCAGGACGAGTTTCTTGCCAGTTTTTCTCGAGCTTGGATTAGGAGGAATTGGCACCTATATTCACCTAGTATGAAAGACCTTGTGATTGTATTAAAAAAAGTATTTTTTGACTTTAACTTTTAAATATCTACTCTTAATTAGGTAATCAAAAATTCGTATGCTTCAGTAGTGAACTATGATGACGGGTGAATATCCGGTTCATCAGAATGTCTAACGATTTCTTTGAACCGAGACTGACAGCGTCACGTGCCCTTCAAAGCACGGGAGCGCTCAGATGTCAATCTCGTTGGCGGTCTAGATGGATATCTAAGCCATGACAGCAATTAACGATGCTGAACTTCTATGATACAAATATATATGTATATAAAATAATAAATAAATATTGGTGGCCGTTTCGCACAACACCATCATCTTCCCCAAACTATTAACCTTTGTACTATGGTAACCATATGACTGATAGTCAAGTCAAGTCAAAATATACTTTATTCAATACAATCACATGGATCACTTTGAAACGTCTTACATACTAGGTGAATTTAGGTGCCAATTCATCCTAACCCAAGCCCGAGAAAAACTGGCAAGAAACTCGTCTTGGTCCTAGCGCTTTTTTACATAATCCATCTTATAACTACTTTACTACGAAATACTGATACAAGAGAGTTTATACATTTCAAGTGTGTCGGTTAACTGTCTGGCGGCAGAGCGACGTGAGGCCATGCATTTTTATCAATAATATAGTCATTTATATTATAATAAGCTTTCTTCAAATAACTACCTTTAATGTATGCTTTAAATCTCTTAATAGGTAGTTTAGTAGCATTTTCAGGAAGCTTATTATAGAAGCGCACCGTGTTCCCCATAAAGGACTTAAAGGAGGACATAAGGGATATTATATCTATATACCTTTACAGGACATGCATCTATGTTCATTACACAAATGTTTCCCCTGGGTGGTGATCGCACTCGCAACCCACAGTCAAAGGCTTCAAAATATTAAGAATAATGATAAAAGCGGCTTAGAACTAAATCAAATCGAAATAAATATTGTGTGCGTCAAGTAGCGAGTTTACAAAAATAAGTCTCGGCATTTGAACGATTTCTTCCTACAGATAGCTTCAATTAAGTGTGGATCGCGCAAGGAAATCATAAAAGTTAGTGGATGTTATTACCGGGGTGGCATCTCCATCGGAGGGTGGCGGCAGTTCCTCGTCTCCCGGCGGCGTGGAGCAGGGTGCGGCGGACGCGCGCTTGGAGCCTGGCGTCTCCGGACCCTTGCTACCGCTGCAACAAGCACGCACCTATACAATACACGGCCCTCATTGCAATTACAGAACCTTAATACTATTTGAAACAAACATGTGTAAGTATAGTTTTATAGTTTTAGTTTTGTACTTTGCACGTATTTTATCATTTAAGATTATTATACGTTTAGTTTATGTCCAGTGCCTTAACTACCCACTAGCATGAGAATAATCATAAATAATAAAAACCATATCGTTAATATTCATTTCACAATACATTTCAATATACTTTGATGCGACGCCGATTAGGATTTTGCTATTTAACCTTTACGTCTGTCAGTTAGTTACTAAGAACATTGATTTGACTTCCCTGTGGCGCAGTGGGCTAGGGTCCGGCTGAGACGTAGAAGGTTGCGGCTTCGATTCCCGCCGCGGGACAAATATTTGTATGATTTGTAAGTATTTGTCTCGGGTCTGGGTGTTTCTATGTATCATATGTATGTATTAAAAAAAAAAGTATATAAGTAGTATATCAGTCATGTTGGTAACCATAACATA
Source organism: Lampropteryx suffumata (assembly GCA_948098915.1). Taxonomy (NCBI): domain Eukaryota; kingdom Metazoa; phylum Arthropoda; class Insecta; order Lepidoptera; family Geometridae; genus Lampropteryx; species Lampropteryx suffumata. The sequence goes on from OX402544.1 coordinate 24,240,811, forward strand.
AGCTCTGCTTACTTTGGGGCCAGATGCTGCTGTGTGAAATGTTCGGGATTATTTATTTTATTATTTATTTATGATTTCTATATCGATGATTTCTTCTATTGAAGTTCCCAAGTAATTTTAAAGCTTCTCGTAAGGTTTATTCAAGCTGACATCAATTATTATGATATTAATATAGAGTAATATAAATAAAAACTATTTAGCCATATAATATTCCTAAATTCCACTGATCAGCATTTGCTTACACAGGCTTGGACGAAACTTTAAAGTATTGAACTAATTTAAACTATTAGTGCATGTTACCTCTGCCGTTACTACGGCACTGTGTTGTTCGACAACTATACGCAGCTAACTAGCGCTGAACATTACAGCGATCCAACTATTGAGACTTGTAGTTGAAATACTTAATAAACTCAATATTGACTAAGCGTACGTCGGACCTCGCATAGTGCTTCATAAGTCAGTACGTTATAATCACACATTAAATAATGTTATCTTTAAATAAGGTGCCATCTTTATTCATTTACATTAGAATGAAAATGACAGAGCATATTTAAACGCCACTGTACCTACCTATATATGTAAGTCTAAGTCCACATATATTCTAGATTTTCATTTTCGTTGTTTGTTACCATTCGAACTCGCTTTATTATGTGTAAGCTTATGTGCGCCGCGAGATACGTCACCCGCAGTGCGAACGGAGAACTCGAGCGGCAACTCATGGACCGCGGATCAAACTCACCCTGATGAAGATTATCTAGATGAATCGAAACAGTGTCAGTGCCTCCATCGACTAAATAATACGTGAGTAAAACCCGTGTTTTTCAAAATGTATAGTACAACTCACGAATGTTTTAAAAGTGTAAACTGGAATTAGACGTAAACTGCAAATCATGCTGTAACTCAAAATCTAGTAAAACTTAACAAGCTGTGGTATTTATCCTTGTGACTCATCATGATAATATACTGTTATTTGAAAACATACCTACTATGCGTCAATTTGTGTCGCTGTAGCAGAGAGTACAATTTCAAAGGGGTATGTTGGCCTTAAATCAGGAATCGCGTTGAATACGTTTGTATCGATCGCTTCACCGCACGACTGCTGTTGACAACATGAGCAATGTGTGATTGCAGGTATGCAAACAGAACGTGAATTCCGATCCACTACAACATCAGCGAGTGCGGTTTTGTATACAGTATAGGCACATATCATGCACGTATGTATGTAAAGCTCACGGTTCAACAAAGACTGAAAGAGCTTACTATTGTATTGTAGCTAACATTTTGTACGTTATATTGAGAGTAGATGTTTTTGAGAAGCCCGGAATTTAATGTCGTTTCTGCATATTACCTTAGAATATTTGGGGTACATTATAAGAAAACAAATTTAATTTGTCATTATCATACCTTTTTAGTAGTTAATAAGTAAATTACTTAAAACTACTAATACAATATGAATTATATCGCGAGCGTTTAAAAAATACTTTTGTGATTATCTTTGAAACATTTAACATTTAGTATATTATTATACAAGTGGTCGTCAAGTAGGTCCTCTGACATTTACTGAAAACCAGCGCCGGGTGGGCATTCAAGTGTGCATACAGCACAGTGCTGAGTGGAGGCCATATTTACACTAAATAAATAATGCCGGACATTTCACACAACATTATTTGGTCCCAAAGTAAGCAGAGCTTGTATTTCGGGGTGCCACATGACTGATTTACTACTTATATACTGTTTTTTTGTAAATACATTCATAGCTAACGTGTAGCTAAACATTGTTTCTTATAATAGTCCAATGTATTTGTGGTGTGCAATAATGTATTTTCTGTTCTATTCTATTCTACATATTATAGATGTAAACACCCAGACCCGAGACAAATATTTGTCCCGCGGCGGGAATCGAATTCGCAACCTTTTGCGTCTCAGGCGGATGATCTCCTACTGCGCCACAGAGGTTGTCTAGATCCACTCACCCTAGATTCTGCTGCGTACATAATATACATTGTTATACACACAATATATTTTTTGAATTAATTTAGTCAATTTTATTGTGTATGGATTGGTTTTTAAGATAAATATAAATAATATTTCTTTCTTTCTATATAATTATTTTCTAAATTCTTAATTTAATTATATAATTTCATATTCATCTTTACGTCAGTTCTGTGTTATAGCTTTTTCAAATTTTCATTTTTTCATAACGTCACATAAGTATTCTTTAGCACAAGCACTAAGCTTGGTGCACGCGGACTTCGCAGGCACCATGGCATGCCTGAGAGTCCAGGGTGCACCAAGTGTTCTTAGCGATCAGCAAATCTTGGTGCAGCACATGTGATGAGTGATCTTATGTTATACCACATATCTTGTTAATTTGGTATTTAAGGAGTAATAAGTAAGTTGTGAAAATTTACAAGATACTATACTATGCTATGCTATGCTATGCTATGCTATGCTATGCTATGCTATGCTATGCTATGCTATGCTATGCTATGCTATGCTATGCTATGCTATGCTATGCTATGCTATGCTATGCTATGCTATGCTATGCTATGCTATGCTATGCTATGCTATGCTATACTATGCTATGCTATGCTATACTATACTATACTATACTATACTATACTATACTATACTATACTATACTATACTATACTATACTATACTATACTATACTATACTATACTATACTATACTATACTATACTATACTATACTATACTATACTATACTATACTATACTATACTATACTATACTATACTATACTATACTATACTATACTATACTATACTATACTATACTATACTATACTATACTATACTATACTATACTGTAGTATTTGTAGGTAATTTTTAATTTTGGAAGTTTCAATTTTTTTTGTAACTGATTTACTGACTCAGTATATCTCGTAGAGGATTTCAGTGTACGAATTAATTATAAAACATTTTTATGTGAATAAAGAACACCAATAATAAAAATATAGATCTATTATTTTTTTGCTTAGAAAACGGTCAGGCTCAACACTGATCATCAGAAAGTTTGGTTCATAAAAACAAACAGTGAGTTCAGGCACCCTGTTATCCACCCAGAGATCAATAACATTATTTTCGACATATGTCTTTAACCACATTTTATTGGTGGTACAAATTTATTTATTTATTTAAATGTATACGAAACCATACACTATTATGCATGGCGCGTCGCAAATGGAGACGCGCTCATTGATATTGAGTGCCTACATTCATTTGCAATTACGATTTTGTTCTGTTTCATCTGTTTGGTGTGATGTTATACGTTGGATATTTGTTTGTTTTTTGTAAAGCATTGCACATAGGTAGTCGTTCTGAACCTTTAGATTGTGTTTAGGTTAAGTAAATGGTTTAATTTTGTTAAAATATATAAGTAATATCAGGTACAGTAATGACCTGTACCTATTGATTAATTTTTGTCTTGTGTTTATTTATTTTGAAAAATTCTAATTTTGTTGTTTGAAGAAACAAATTGTATTTTATATCAAAATTATTAGACTCTTTTTTTTTTATAAATTTAGGTAACTAGGTACATGATTGAAATGGTAAACGTTGTGTAGCACAAGTGTTGCCGCACCGGAAGATCAGCGTCGCAGTGGCTTATAGGCCACTGTGAAAATTTGCTGTGGTGTCCTTTTTTGCTGTTACTTAACTTTATACGGCGTTAAATAAACGTTTTATTATTATTATTATCATTATTTTTATTGTTATTCCGGTACGTTTTAGATGTGGTGAGCAGTTCTTAATGTGTATGAATCTCGTCAAAAAGCTCGATCGAGGTCCAGATCTACTCAAGACTTCAAAGTCATTTAGTCATGTCGTCGTCCGATTGTTTTACAAAGAAGACGTATGAAAATTTTTTGTAAAAAAATTCAATAAACAGTGCATCCAAAAACATTTCTAAAAGTGACAGTGAAGAACACAATTACTTTGAAGAGTGTCGGTAGATATATCACTTTTCTGTTATAAATATCATGCCTAGCATTTGTGCTAGGCTGCTTAATACCCTCTTCACCCCCTGGAGTAAACAGTGCGGTTGCTATTTTTCGTTCCGCTCGCACAACGCATCGTGGCTATCACTACTGCATTCTTTACATTGCTGCGCCTGTGTTAGCGTCTGTTACGAACTGCCTAACTAAAACCGTATTGTCTCACCAAAACGACAATGAACTTTCTTGAACATTCGCCTCCCCGTTCGAACTGTGCCGGTGGTCGATTACGATTAGTATTCAACGAATATATATAGAAACACTCACCAATTTACTAGCATATACCAATACCTACGAATAAGTAAATCTCGGCTAACATTTCTGTATTTAAAGTGCCTGCAGTATTCGAAAAAGAGGAAAACTCGACAAATTGAAATGTATAATTAGTTCAATACCAACAATTACACATGTTATCCTAATTACAGAAACTTGGATAAGAAACGAAAAACAAGCTCTAGAAATTCAAATCCCTAATTATACGCATTACTTTAACTACAGGACAGACAAAAAACGTGGCGGAGTTTCAATGTTCGAACGACGACGACGACTAACGAACAGCAATTGATTTTTATTATATAGATTTGTAGTTTTTTAAATATTAAGATAAACAAAACCATTTTAAGCTCCTGTTTGCCAGAGTGTCATTGACTTCATAGGTCTGAATAAGCGTAAAACGAGGCTGGCCCATTTCTGATTGAATTAAAAATATTTCGGATTGAAAAGTTTATCTCAGCAGCTGTTTGTGGAATTTTTAGTGAATACAGAAAGATAATGAAACGGTAAATGTATACCTAATAGTGAAGGTTAATGCAAAAAATAAGTAATTTAAACCTATTTTTGAAGTGAAAACATATTTTAGCGCGGTACGCATATTTTTAGATTTTACGAGACGCAGGGCTGCCGCGCTCGCCCCATTTGATTATAACCCTTAATTCACATGTTTACAGTCTACTTTTGTATGGAGAAGTTTACTGAGTTAGGTTCTTTGATATATTATCTACATTCTGAACAAAAACATAAAATAATATTATATGTATTTTTAAGTTTCTAATAACTAACAAAATACAATTCATAAATAAAATGCAATTCATAACCGAATAACCCAATAACCCTAGTACCCATCTAAAAAATGTCTAACGCGCCAAAATAAGTTTTCACTTCTGTCGGCACTCCCGGAGTGCAACCGTAATTTTTTTTTATTGACTATCCTTCCTAAAACTGATTTGGTTAATACTACCCACGATTACGATTAGACCATTGTGTCCCACTGCTGAGCAAAGCCTTGATCTCCCAGTTATCTCGGCTTTGAGCTAATTGGACCCAAGCTCTGTCAAAGGTGTCGAGATCGTTTCGCAATCTCTTTTTGGGTCTGCCACGGCACCGTCTAGCTGATGCAGCGTTAGAACAAAGAAGTTTCTTTTAAGCTATTTTATGTTCAAACTACCAACATTTATTGGGTTCTCTGGTAGGTAGCTAATGAACTGGTAGGTTCCTCGTCACAAAGTGAAGGTATTTTAGGTTGGTACCTAAAATTTTTCTCGGCAAAACAAACTAATCAGGTAAATGGCATCGGTCACTGAGTTTATTAGCACCTAGGTAGAAATTGAAAAGTACTACGTAAATTAAAACGCAAATTTGAATAAGTGCCTCTGGCATTCACCCATCCAAAATAATAACCCGTTGTGCATGTGCCATGGCCTCAATGGTGAAGCCACCATATTATGTAGGTATGTGCACATTTCGAAGGATTGCCATTTACTTGGGTAAATTTGTATGAATGAATCAAATATTGTGGTAACCACCATTTATAGACAAATCAATTATTATGTTGTGCACTACACTAATAACTGTGTATTTTTGGTAACATTCACGATCAGGATTCATTTTAGTAGTTAACGGGTATTTATCGCGTATTACCGCGTGTTATAATTTATACCTGACATTTCGGTTATGCTTGTTTATTTGATCGCCATCTATTGATCTATTTAGAGTTAATTATTTTAAACTAGCGACCCGCCCCGGCTTCGCACGGGTACAATGCTGATACTAATTATACTACAGAATGCTTATACCTAAGAGATCGCCATATACCATTGCAGACTTTTTTGTAGGCCTTTTTGAGGATGTACAATACTGTAGTACATTATTTTGATCTATCTCGTAGGGTTTAGACAGCGTTTGCAATGTAAGCGCAAAAATATGAGTTTATTTACGACACCACATTGGAAACCTCTAAAATTATCAGTGTTTATCTACTATATTATGCATGTATTATACATATAAACCTTCCTCTTGAATCACTCTATCTATTAAAAAAAACCGCATTAAAATCAGTTGCGTAGTTTTAAAGATCTCAACATACATCGAGACAGACAGACAGCGGAAAGCGACTTTGTTTTATACTATGTAATGATGAAGCAATTTTCCGGATTTACGATAACGGATATTCGCTTTCGATCATATGATAAAGTCCTCGACTAGTTGTGTACAAGTCATCGCATTCAAAATTATTTGAACAAACCACGCTTGTTTTCAATGGTAGCCATTGTGAATTATTTCGACTGTTATAGCAGTGATCGATTTGATTATTGTTTCACTGTTGCTGCTTGGGAATCTAAAATTTTTGGTATTATAATCATATCACAATATCATTACATAATATATAGGGACTTTGACTAGGGAACTTTCAAATCATATTCTGGCAACCATCGCGCTTTATGCCAAGTGTGTTCGATGAGTTTTTGTAACGGAATAAGCCGCCATTATGTGGTACAATTAACATCAGCCTCCCGTATATCCCGTTTTCGTAAATATAAATAAATAAATAAAAATTTAATAATACCGGACATTCCACACAGCATCATCTGCCCCAAAGTAGGCGAGCTTGTGTTATGGGTACCACATGACTGATATACTACTTATACACTTTTTTTTTTTTTTTTGTAAATTCATACATATTATACATAGAAACCCCGAGACAAACACTTGCAGATCATACAAACATTTGTCCCGCGGCGGGAATCGAACCCGCAACCTTTTGCGCCTCAGCCGGACCTAAGCCCACTGCGCCACAGAGGTCGTCAAATAAATAATGCCGGACATTTCACTCGGTATCATCTGGCCCCAAAGTAAGCAGAGCTTGTGTTATGAGCACTATAACTTAAAAAGTTTTATTATTAATATATACATATTATGTTTACTTAGAAACACCCAGACCCGAGACAAAGCTTGCAGATCGTACAAAAAAAAATCCAGCGGTGGCAATCGAACCCGCAACCTTCTCCGTATCAGCCGGGCCTTGGCAGACTGCGCCACAAATTTAGTCAAATCTAAAGACGCCTCGCCGCTATCAACCAGTGAAGTGAAACCATAAAACCGTGCTACTTTATGTAAATACACGAACGCACGCACACTCATACATTCAAACCGTTTATTGTATGGGTTAGGGATTACAAAATTATCCTTAATTTATACTATAAATTCAAATTCGATCCGAAAACTATCTATCTGTCTGTTACCTTTTCACGGCTGAACCACTGAACGGTTCTTGATGAAATTTTATAAGCAGATAGATTGTATCTTGGGGACGAACAGAGGATACTTTTACCGTAGGCACCACGAGTACGTTGTCGAGGGCAGCAGCTAGTAAAATATATTCTGGCGGCCTTACTGTTTTGACTGTATTTGATATGTATCTGACTGTATCTGTATTTGATTTGATATAAGATTGCTTATTCTATAACCCCTATGATCTGCCCACTTACAGTAGCTTTAGACCTAACACTTAAGAAACGTTGCTGATATTATTATGTTATAGATTTAGGACACTAAACTCGAATGTGCGAACCGTGAACTCGTGAAAACAGTGTCGGTGCCTCCAACGACAATATAGTACGTGTGAAAGCCCCGTGTTTATCAAAATGTACCTATAGCGTTTTCGATCAACAAACTCATTAATCTTCGATAGGTTTCACAGGCAGAAGTTAGTAGACAATATACCAAAGCTTTTAGCATCCACTTACGCTAAAGCGGTATTTTGGGTGGGTATCCAAGCACGGTACCGCTATCTGGGAGGAAGTACCTATTTCTTGGAAACCTTATTTAACTATTATAAAGTTAGTACCTACTAGCTGCTTCGCAGGCGTGTTTCCTACATAAATAAAAGCTTATGCCCTAAACTAAATATAAGTAGGTACTGTTACTATATTTAAACTGTTATTTCCTTTTTTATTTTATAAGTTGTACAATATAGATATATTCTTTTGTATTCTATTAACGCAATGTTTCTCCCAAAAAAAAATGTATAAACATTGCGTGACCTGACTCCTATCTGGTCCAGCGTATTAGTATTGCCATTCAACGTGGCAATGCCGCCGGTGTCTTGGGAACGCTGCCCTCTGGCGGTGATCTGTATCAGTTGAGCTATCTATAAATTGTTTTAAACGGTCCTTAGATAGCTCAACCATTTCACATGTACTTTATATTATTCTGTACATTTCTGTAAAAAATCCATAAAAACCCTCTTATCTACTTACCAGTCGTATTTATTATTAAATATATTAAATATACTACGTTCCTAATTAGGTAAGTACCTTATTAATAGAAGAATAAAAGAAAGAAAGAAAAGATCTCTGTGGCGAAGTGGGCCATGGCCTGACCGAGACGCAGATGGTTGCGGATTCGTTTCCCACCGCAGGACAGATGTTTATATGATCTGCAAGTACTATGTCTGGGTGTTTCTATGTATAATTACCAAGTGACTACAGAGTCAGCAATTACACGGCCTTTCGGCCATATTATCGACGCCTTCACGATTACAGTCTGATATGACCGTTCTCATGACCGCCTAGCTTCTAGGGCCTTACATTAGAGGCGCGGGGCACACGGGGCCTTAACGTTAAAGCCTCCGAAGCCTGGCGGATTTTCCGACTGAACATGTTGCGCTGAACAGGGTTCTAACTATGGATGTACTACGGCACTCACGTGCGTCCGACCGCATAGTTAGCCATGGTGAGTTAGAATAGTTTACCATATAATTAATTTACTGTGTAGACACGGACTCCCCCATAACATGAAAATATTTAAAAAAAAATATGTAAGTAATGTATCAGTCATGACGTATCCATAACACAAGCTCTGCTTACTTTGGGGCTGTTTGAAATGTCCGGCATTATGTATTTATTTATTTTAGGAGAAAACGAAAATAAATAAATAAAAAAACGACGACCTCGGTGGCGCAGTGGGCTTAGGTCCAGCTGAGACGCAAAAGGTTGCGGGTTCGATTCCCGCCGCGGGACAAATGTTTGTATGATGTGCAAGTATTTGTCTCGGGTTTTGGTATTTCTATGTATATCAGTCATGTGGTACACATAACACAATCTATCAATGTTATTTTTGTTGTGTCTAGTGTTTTGTGTTCTCTGTGTATTGTGTGTCAAATATACAATTCTGTTCTATTTTATCGTCATTTGTGAAAATTATATTCTTAACAAAAATTAAGTTCTAGTATTGCGAGATACATATATTCATAGTTATTCTGTCTCATAGAGAGTGGTTTATTTTGGGGCTAGTAGTGCATGCATATACCAACACATTTTTATTGTGCGTGTGTGTGCTCAGAGCTGTCAATCATTGGGCATACGCACACTAAAACAATATGTATGTGCATGCACTACTACATCCAAAGCAACCCTACCTTTGTGAGATGGAAAAAAAAGACAGAGCTATGAATCAGTAGAGCCGTGTCGTCGCACGTCGCTACAGTTTGGCGTGCTCTTTTTTTCTTTTAATATATGGGATATGGGATAACCCTAGGCACCTAAGGTAGTCAGCTGATTATATATATATCTGGCTACAAAATAAACATTACTAAGTAAGCAGCTAGCTGTCATACGTACCCAGGTGCTAATAAGTACCTACCTACCTACATTATGACTACATATTATTACTACATGGTTTAGGCAAACTCGAAAAGGATTAGAATGCTTGTGAAGAAAAAACCCAACGTATAAATCCCAACATTTAGAGCAAGAAGCATCAGTCTTTGTAGGAGAAGATGATACTGGGAACGATACTAGTTACCAAGTAGATACAAATAAATAATGTATATTTTTTGTACAATTTCTGCAAATTCCCACCGATATTTAAAATATAAAATTGTTTTTGTCCCTAACTAATATTGTTTTATTGAAATTAGCATAAAACTACAGAAACAATCATAAGTCTATCTTTGTCTTAAAAGGATATAGTTGTACCTATCTAAGTTTTTGTAATAGAACTTATTAATAAATATACCTGCCTAATACATAACTCTATAAAAACATTCTCTATCGAAATTCCGAATTTGGAATAAGATTTTTACCTATTCTATAAAATGTTGAATGTAGGGAGGTGTGTTTGCTCGAAAAACAACATTATTTCCTATTGCCGTATCTGTTCCTGCATAGAGCTCAACTTTACCGGCACAACTCGAACTTATTCTCGCACTGCCGCCTAAGTAGCCATTCTAGAACGGTTTTACCAGGACTGCGATAGTTCGCGAAGTATTGCATAGGAGTAGGAGCGGGCGGGGTAATTAGGAACAAAAGTCATTGGGTCGGGTAAGCGGCAAAGTTCAGGGTTCTGTAGTTTGTTAAATTTTATTATAATTGTTATTAACGTGTATTATATTTTAAGATTGATATTGACTACTTGCCGTCGAAGATTTACTTTCGGTGAGAAAGTAATTAATCTAATAATTTGTAAAATAATAATAACAATCTGGCGTGCTGGCAAATTATTTTACAGCAAATTATTTGTGTGTGTGTGTTGTGTTTGTGTAAATTATTTCCTTGTTTTTCTAAAGTCAAATAATAGAGATGGCAACAGATTTAAAAAAATCATTAACTAGGGTGTGTATATAAGACTAACCCTTACTCAATACCATACCATAGGTAGTGAGGTAAGGAAGTAGTGTTATGTCGGGTTTGTTTAATTTATATAAATACCCGTAGCAGCTGCCGCGTTCGTGACTTCATCCGCGCGTATTAAAATGAAGGTTATATCACAATATAACCTAACAAACCAAACGTCGTGAAAGTCTTTATCCAACTGAACTCACACCTTTAGATCTTTAATTTTGCAATTTTTCAAATGTTTTAATAGTTTTTCTGCTATTTGGAGCGGAGACAAATTCAACAAATCAAAAATCATGACTGGTCCAGCCGTTCTCGAGTTTTTATTTTTTATTTATTCATAAAACATCTTAGGACCGCTCAAAACGATCTGTAGATACCTCAACTGATCCAGATGCTAGAGGGCAGTGTCCCCAAGACACTGACGGTAATGCCACGTAATGTTAATACGGTGGGTCAGATAGGAGCCAACTATTGAATCATGCGATGTGTCTAACAGGCGCCAATAAATAAGGGCCCAGGGTCTCGTTTCAAAGACCGTAGGGAACTGTCATATTATGTCATAACGGCACTATAGACTAAAAAGAGGCAAGGAATTTTAGTTCAGAGTTTGTCGCCCATGCTTGACACTCAAAACCAATTATGTTTTCTGCACGAATAACTAAATAAAATGTAAGGCTCCTGTTATTTAATTGATCTCAGGTTACAACTGTTATTTGGTTAGAACAGACGTGTCGCAAATTTATATAAAATGAACAAAAGATGACATTCAGAAGTTAAAGCAATCGATACAGTTTTAAAATTCTAGCCTTAAATCTAATTATATTTTGCACCTTCATTCAAAATTAATATAAAAATATATTATGCCTAACCTAACCTAACACCAAACTAAACAGTTTGTAATATGATGACTAGATGGCTAAAAGAATATTTTTAAATAAATACGTTATATGTTATGGGTTATGGCACTTTATAACACCTAGAATCAGAACAAACACCAACGGTCTTAACATAACACAAATGTTTGTACTAAGAGGAAATCTAAGTAACCTCTAACCTACAGCACAGAAGGCAGAGCTACTACCAACTGAGCTGACAGGCCAGTCAATAGACATTGAAATCGGTGATTAAATGAAAGAAATTAGGAAGGAGGAAGGATAGTTGTGCAAGTGTGGCTTAGTGTACTGCTCACCTGGACTTAGCAGGATCCTCGCCGCTGTGCCTCTTCGTGTGGATAGTTCCCTTCTCCACCGGGGCCAGTTCACCGATGCGGCCTGTGGCATCCTGGTAAACCATTACCATTACTTACTCTCTCTCATTTACTAGTGTTACTCTCACTAGCGTTATTACACTATTATTATAAATGCAAAAGTTTGTGTGATTTTCTATCATCAACTCGTAGCAGCTGTACCGAATTCAATGAAGTTTGGTATTTAGTACATTATGGGAATGAAATGAGACGTGTGGGAACTAAGTCGCTAGGGGTCTCATCATCATTATCCATAGCCAGAATTCACCCACTATTGAGTATAGGCCTCCCTTTGTTTATCCCCCACGATCTTGCGCTAGTATCTAAGGCCATCTACTTTGCTAATGCAAAGCTGATCTACCCACTGCTCTATATCCAATCTTCAATGGTAGCCCATTCAGTCGTTGCCATGCTCTACCTGTCGTCTCCTCGCCTTGCAATGTGCTCTGCCCAATTTAACTCCATAATCCGATTACCGGCGTTTCGAACTATGGTTCGAACTATAAGAGTTTGATGCCGAGCATGGCACGCTTCATCGCTCTAATTAATAAAAACACGTTTCTTCTGGCTTGTGCCATAGATAGTGACGTTAATACCTGTGAGCCGGTGCCAGGTCCGTCGCTGTGTCCCGAGGTGGCCTTGCGCATGGAAGTGAGACGGTAGAAAGGCGGCGTCTCTGTGCGCTCTATGAGGCAGTTGAGGGTCTCCACTGTTTGCAGCTCCGTCATCATCTCGTCCAGTAGCCGCTCGGGTCTCGAGCGCGCTAGGTACAGCACAACGCGTTTTGCCTACACAATAAACAATGCTCTTATCAAAACTTTAGCTTATCTAATTGCTCTTTTGTCTAAATAAGGGGAGATATAAACGTGACTTACTTGAAACTTGAGTTAAGTAGGTAATAGGTTTTTTGCTCTCAAGCAACTTATCCTTCGTTAAAACCTACATTAATGACGCTGATCTGTATTTGTTTATAAACAGTTATGTTCGGAAGATGCAGACAATATTCAGATTTATATCGAAACAACGTTCGTTCTCTAAAATGGAGGAATGTGCCACATATAATGTTAGGACGTGCTTTTGTTTAGTGATGCCTAAGGGGCTCCGTAACTGCAGATCTGTTAGAATCTTCCATTATGTTCTATTGTCTTTTCTAAAATCACGTTGCCGTTTTCATATCGACGTTTTCCTAACCAAACTCACCTTATACGAGTATGTACACAAACATAAGAGAAGCGAAGCAAACCTACAAAAGCGACCAGGTATATACGTAACCTATACCTCGACGCCATTCGTGAACCGAACCCTCGGTATAAAAACTAATGGAGGTGGCAAGCCTACAACCTGAATTCTGATCGGCATAATATTTCATTGTCTTTGAGTACCTATAGAATTTGTTTGCAAATAGGCGCATCTGCACAATGCATGAATAGTAGATAGTAATAGAAGATCCTTTTTCAATTCTACTTGTATTGGTTATTAACAATACATAAAAGTTACTAATATCATAAATTCAAATTTTAAAGGATAGAGCTAGTTGGAAGGATTTGGGGGAGACGTTTGCCGTAAAAAACTAGTTTTGACTGAAAAAAACAATTCACCCTTATTAAACTAAGACATACTCATATATATTTAGATTGAGACCTGGAATATCGTTGATTTATGTACCACGCGGGTAGGAGCTGGTTTAAAATATAGTAAGCAGTACAAAAGCGGCAGATAAAAATTGGCAGCTTTTTAATTATATGATCATATTTCATGATCATATATGGACATCGTGGACATAATTGGCCGGGACGAACGGCTGTCCCAAGCTTTATTTTAGTGAACATTATCCCGTGCCATGCGAATCACATAACAGTTAACGAGGCGTTAAAATATATGTGTCATCTTTTTTATTAAGATTACAATAAAAAGGTGGCAAGCTTACATTCAGGCTTACCTAAGTGCACGAAAAGAGCCTCTGAGGCGCATTTTAATCCTTTCACCACACTGGTTAGAAATAACGAGTGACACGATAAGAAGACGACAATAAGAAGAGCAGACTATACATACATACTTACTTAAAACCATATTTGCATATAAAGTGATTGTGAGTTGGACAGACAGTCATTGAATGCTAGTGGAAATAGGTGCAAAAAGGATGCACATTTATTAAATTAAATTTTCTCGTCTCAACGGCTAAGACTACTTACATGATATGATCTGTCTGTTCGGTCAGTCAGGTCTTTGATTCATAGACAATTATATTTCGTAATTATTTATTTTATCAATCAATGTAGATTCGGGTGCTTTGTTCGCGGATGTAGAATTCTTGATCTCTTTCTTATAATCACACTAGCTGCGACTTCGCGACTTCCAACGCGTGGTACCTACATAAAAAGTATCTTATGACCTTCTCCAAGGTCCCATCTATCTCTATAATAGAATTCATAAAAATCAGTTCAGCGGTTTAGGCGTAGAAACGTAACAAACAGACAGACAGACAGATAGACACAGAGTTACTTTCGCATTTATAATATTATTAATATAACAATAATTATTGTAGTGTAGGGATTTAAAGGTTAATTAAACATCAAAATATAATAACATTTTGTTATATTTTATGAACACGATGCTCGGTCTATGATCTGGTGAAAGTGACACAGGGGTATAATCTTTTTACAACGAAATTGAAAAACTACACCTAACGCAGTATTTCTTTGTAAACAATATTTTTTGTTCTTCCTTAGGGTGCTAGAATCACCAGGCTACTTTGTGCGTTTACTCTGGAGCATGCCACATACAACTGGTCGTGAGAGAAGCAGCTTTCTCTCAAGTCTACACCCGCTACCTTAAGAGTTTGACCTTGAGCTTTGTTTACATTTATGGCGAAGCAGACTTTGATAGGAAACTGCACTCTTTTGAATTTGAAGGGTTGATTTGGGAATGGTGTTAGGGGAATCC
Organism: Lampropteryx suffumata; assembly: GCA_948098915.1. NCBI lineage: Eukaryota > Metazoa > Arthropoda > Insecta > Lepidoptera > Geometridae > Lampropteryx > Lampropteryx suffumata. Next base: position 24,255,911 of record OX402544.1, read on the forward strand.
TAGAAATAAATACAGACTCTCCTCGAGAACAACCTGTCAATATAGTTACCTCGATTACATTGCGATGCAACGTTCACTTGCAATCTGGTGCCATTGCATAATTTTGGTGGATTTACATTGCGCAGCAACATAATTGACGTACCAAATCAAAATTTAATATATGAGTTGGGAGACCGGGAGGCTTCAGTGTATTCAGAAACTCGACCGGGTAATGAATGGCATCATCGTTGTTTAACACTAAGTCGACGGATTTATATTGATATTCGACTCCTTCGAATGATCTCAAAAGTATTTCATTTATGACTGAGGCTTGTTCGTTTTTTGGAGTTAGGATGGCACGCTCGCATAACCATACTGTATGTTTATCGTGAATTTTATTAATGTTTGGGTAAGTTTTAGCTATAAGCTCTTCTACAGTGGAAACAATTGTACCTAACTCTGTAGAGAGAATTATATTATTATCCAGTTCCGGGAAACTATTTCCTATTTTAAGCAACAAGTCTGAGAACAGTCCGGCAGAAACATCTCCCCTAAGATGGGACTCTCATATTTTTGGTTAGGCTCAGTTTTGTCACTGAAGGCCACAAAAGAGACCGCTTCACGCACGCTTTAACATCATTCGCTCGCGTTCCTCTGGGAACTTTTGCTAAAGTCTGCCGGAAATCGCATGCTAACAATACAGTAACTCCTCCCATTTGACAATTAATGTTCCTAATATCATGTGATGATTAATTTAGGGCTTCGAAATCCCCTTTATGAGCCATAGTACTCTCATCCCAAACAATTAATTTCGTTTTACGGAGTACTTCTGCCATATTACTTTGTTTGGGTATATTGCAGAGTGGGGTTTCAGTTTGTATCAAATCAAGAGGAAGTTGAAACGCGGAGTGCGCAGCTATTCCGGACGATGAGACCGCTAAGGCGATATCACGATTGTTTCTCACTTTGGCCAACAGCAAATTTAATAGAAAAGTCTTGCCTGTTCCACCAGTAGCATCCAAAAAAATGTATCTCCTACACCTGCGTCGATACTGGAAGGTATTTTATAATAGATATGTCTTTGTTCATTGGTTAGAGAGCCTTCACTACTTGACACCAGTTCAGCTAAGGAATTGAAATCGTAACTTGTTTCCTTCAGGTAGTCCCGGTTATTGTGTAAATAAATAAATAAATAAATTAGTTATAAATAATAGTTTTAAAAAATAAATGAGTTATCAAATACATGTCAAAATAAAATGTTATTAAAACCAAAAGCACTAATAGACCAGGGTCGGGAATTTTTGAAACCAAATAAAATAATAGTAGGATGAATCCCATTGGAAAAGGAGGAGAATATTATAAAAATAGAAGGAAACATTATTTACGGGCGATCTGAGGTCGGGAAGGGGAAGGGGGTGAGTTTTTAAGGGTAAAAACGGTTTATCTCGATTTCCGGCAAACTACAAGTCCAAGTGGAAGAGAGTCAAATGGCAAAGTGATAGGTAGTGTTTTTTTGCTAGACACCACTAAACGATTCCAAGCTGCTTTTTTTATTTCATACACTTGCTTATCATCTGCCTTATTGCAGATTATACAAACAGATTCATCCATACTGATAATCTGAAAAGACAAAATCGAATTAATAATGCCTTTACAATTTTTGTAAAGGCATTATGCGCGATTTTTGTAATATTGTAAAACTTTGATCTTTCATATTTTTAGTTTGAGTAGGTATATTTTATTACAGTAGGTACCTAGATTTTTAGTTAAAAGAAAAGTAAATTACGCACCTTGCTAAAGAGTAATTGATGCACTCGTGTTAATTCAGTGCCCTCGCTTGCGCTCGGGCACTCGTGCACTCGTGCATTAGTAACTCACTTTGCGCTCGGTGCAACAATCTATTATTGTAAAAGATACATATAAAAAACCAAAAACCAATGATATTATATATAAACTGAGGTAGATACGTTCTACCGAGATCTGCGCGGCAAGACAAACACAAGCTAATTAGCTTGAGTAAACTCAGTCCGTCCTGCGTCTGGCCGCGACGCGCACGTACTACTTTGCTGGTTTTTGGAGATAGAAAAAAACAAAAATGCCATGTTGTGTATTTCGAAAGCGCAATACTACTACTGGTACGGCTGTAAAAAGCAAGATGGATGTATCTTTTCATCTGTAAAAACTATTTAAAATGGAAAATCATTAATTTAATTTTACTCAAAAATCATTTCCGCGGCGGCGTTGCCGTTTTGCCACATACACGAACGAGACAAGGTTAGCGTTGTATTTAGTAGACGTCATAGGCTGTCATTGGCCGTCAGCCGACTGGCCGCTCACGTAAGGTGTGAAAAGTATGTTTATCTCTTTCTGACAACGGGGTCCTATATATCTCTGTGATCTTTTACCCTACTCAGCGTTAGAAATAAAGTTCCATAGGTCCTATGTAGGTAGCTATAGTAAAAGATCGTCATGTTTTTATTACTTCTTAATGAGTATAACGTCTCTATTAGTAAAACCTCTGCCAAAAACTTGGTTTTTTGAATATTTTACATAAATTTTAAGGTTATGTGAAAAAAGTGTGCATACAAAAGATGTAGATCTTTTTATTACCTACAACTTTGCAATTTGAGTTTTTTCCATAGGACTTGTAGTTTTGCCAAAAATCGAGATAAACCGTTTTTACCTTTAAAAACTCACCCCCTTCCCTTTCCCGACCTCAGACCACCCGTAAATAATTTTCCTAAAATTTTCTCCTCTTTTTCCAATGGGTTTAATCTTACTATTTTTATTAAAGGCTACTACCCTGGTCTATAAGGAGTTTAGTTATCAACTTATGTAAGTTCAACCTTTTTTGAATAAAATCGGATTGAGTTTTCAAACATATGTCAAAATAAAATGTAATTAAAATCAAAAGCACTAAGGAGTCAACTTCGATGCAAATCACCCCCAAAATAACTTTCTACCCTTTTCTTACCCCGTTAGGCGATGAGTTTCAATAAAATACGAACCACTTCTTCTATCAATTCTGTTAAATAATGTTTATGCAAAATTTGAAGTAGATTGGACAAAGGAATCTCGTTGTTCCATACAAACTTTGCCCCCGTTTTTTACCCCCTTAAGGGTTGAATTTTGGCAGATCCTTTCTTATCGGATGCCTACGTCATACAAAGAACACACCCTCCAAGTTACAGGTCTCTACGATCAGCGGTTTAGGCTGTGCGTTGATCCGTCAGTCAGTCATTCAGGACAAAGCATTTTACATATATTATAGATAAGTATAGTTACTTATGTAAAGCTACTTAGGCGCCCTGACGTTAAAGTTTAGTCTGTCCTTGTCATTCTTATGTCAATGAAAAAAGATGGCAAAAGATTAGCTCACATTAGCTAAAAAATTAATAAATGTTTGACATTTAACACAGCGTCATCTAGCTCCAAAGTAAGCAGAGCTTGTGTTATGGGTACCACATGACTAATAAACTACTAAATGTTTTTTGTAAATACATACATCTTATTCATAGAAAAATACCCGAACCCGAGACAAATACTTGCAGATCATACAAACATTTGTCACGCGGCGGGAATCGAACCCGCAACCTTTTGCATATTAGGCAGGCCTTCGCCCACTGCGCCACAGAGGTCGTCAAATGTTATTAACACCAATTATTATTTAATCGAAAAGTTAATCGAATACTGGGAATCGTAATCATTTTCTATGGGAAATTACTTTTGCCCCTCTGTCATTACCCAGTTGGCAAAATGCAGTAGGAATAAACAAATTCGTCCCAAGTTACATTACAGGCCAATATCATTTTCCAACATCCAATTTATGAGGGTGGCTGATTCTCACTCCAGACACCCTCCTGTAGTTAGTTACCGCATATTTTTAGAGCCACAGACTATCTACCGCAGGACTCTGTTTTAATAAAAATCACCAAACCATTCTTAGTCTGTTATCGATTCCACAAGCAAAAGTATGAACCTACTACTTAATTAAGTATATTTAGATTGCATGTGTGATATATGTAAGTATAACTTTCCTTACTATAAATAAAACGAATACTACTAACTACTTTCTTATGAGTTAGAGTCCAACTCTGTCGACTTAGTTAATAGGACGACCAAGGGCTTAAGAACTTATACTAACCACCTAAACCAGAGTATGTCTCGTTAATCAATATATCATTGTAACCTGCCATTAACTGCTCGCAAAACTCAGGTGTTTTGTAAATTTGAAATACGTTGCACAAGGTAATACAATCCCGGTAGTGAAGTGCTGTTTTTTGAAAGCAACCGCTTCATAGCGACGCGACGTGCTCATTTACGTCGTGTCGCTTTGAAACGGTCGAATCGAGTAGGGTGGACTTAGCTGATAAAGGCTGTGGCCACAGGCACAAGCATAGCGGATCGTGGCGCGGTGGCTGTTATATTGTAGTATATTTGATTATATGATGATTCCTTGCTCCACGCCTAGTCACAATTTAAATTATCCATCCCATTAAGTTAAGCTAGTTTCAAACCCCGATGTAAGTAAGCCATATTAAAAACTTTACTTTAAAAGCTATCTGAAACTTTGAAACTGGTCCGAGTATTATCTTTACGATTACGACAGATTCAAGCAGAATTGAATCATTACAATACTAAAATAAAAATATTACGAAGGTATTACGATAGGAAATTTCCTTATAGCACGCCGCAGTATAGACCTAATCTTGTAGTATGGACCTAAAATCGAACCGCTTTCGTTGTTCAATAGCCGTATGTAAACATGAAAACAAAAGGGTGCTCATGCGTAAATAGTTTATCAAAACATCGAAAAATTATCCGAGATCTGTTGTACATTGCCAACCGATTGAGGTTCTTTGTTTATAGATGTTGGCGTGATGAGTAAACAGTGTTGGGCTTTTACCATATTCGACATTTTATCTATAACAACTTGAACGTTGGCTACTGAGCCCCAAATTAGCGCTCGACCGACGACGCTGACATCGCGCAAGTCAATGTAAATACGCTCGGTTTTAAAGCAGTGCAGCGTTAATGATTTTCCAAGCACGTACGGTATATTTTCCTTTAGCGTTGACTGAACGCGTTCAACGTCGGTCCGGTACTATTTCCATCGAATGTTTTTCGAGCTAATAAAAAATGTTTTTCAATGCAACCTAGAAACAAACTTCTAATACAACAGCCTATGTGTAGTATGGACAGTCATGCATTTTTTATGTAAGACAATCCGGCCTTACTTAGAAACGTCTCACAACTTCTGTCAAAAGTTAATCAATGTTTAAAATAGTGCCATATCTTTATGTAAAACTAGTTGCTGCCCGCGGCTTCGCATGCGTGATACCTACATAAATAGTAGCCTATGTCCTTCTCCAAGGTCCCATCTATCTCTATGCCGAAATTCATCAAAATCGGTTCAGCGGTTTAGGCGTGAAAACGTGTCAGGCAGACAGACAGTCAGAGTTACTTTCAAATTTATAATATTAGTAAGGATAATGAAAAATAGTGACAGGGCGAATCTTGAGCAGTGTTTAGGCAGTGTTCAAGTTGAGATGCGTTTATAAGTAAAGGCGTCCGATCATAGTTAGGTACAATTATGTAGTAGTATTAGGTGCTTCTTATTCGTCTTATTGTGTAACTAGATATTCGCGACAATATATGAAGGAGGATTAAAGTGCACCTCAGAGGCTCCTTTCGTGCACTTAGTGCGTAGGTACTGTAATGGCAATGAATTTTTTTAATAAATAAATAAAAACTATATATGTATGTTTGAATTCTTGGCATTTCACGTTTTAAATAGTAATCCCAAATGAACAGTACGTTCGAATATAGAGTGGTACACAGATCTACTAGTACGGACGGTTATTAGACATGACAATCTGAGGTACTTACATAAGGAAGCAGTTCGTTAGGCGCCATCCCAGAAACAATGATGAGGTACCGGATGATGACCTTCAAGTTGTTGGGCCAGCAGGCACACAACGTTGACCACAGCTCCTCGATCTCCTTGGGGTGCTGGTCCGAGAACTGTAGGCAATAGAATATAATATATCTCCAAAACTTTAAAACTGTGCGTTATGTGTTTGCCAGTGTATCGGGACAGCCAAATGCTTGACTTTAGTTTCTGGATACACGAATTGGAGGGTGAAAAGTCTCAAATCTGGTAGGGTTTTGCTTTCTGATTACATATTTATCACTTTTAACATGAGGAAATCCTTAATTTTTGAGAAAATAATAAAACATTTCTAACCTCAAATCTGATAAAATGTGAAACAAAACGTAAAAATTGACAGATAATAACCAAGCTTGTCGTATTTGCTGTCTGTGGTTTAACATGTTGTGCAAAACTGATGCGAACGAAACGTATAAAACCTGTCATGTATCACTGTAACCGCGCCAAATCGCGCCATACGTAAAAAACCGATGTCTTTGACATATGGCTTCTTTCGACGACTTTGGCTTATCTTCACTTCACTTGGTTACTTATAGCTTGGTAGGTTATGTTGGAGTATAGAAAACAACGCGCAAGGCTAGCGAGCGAAGCGAGCGTGCCGCGGCAGCGGCCGCCGAAGCGCCAGAAGAATAATACAAGGTCACGGTAGGAGCATAAGGACATATAATTTTTTTTGAGATTAGTTTTCATTTATTACAATATCTCGAGAACGGGGCAATTCCTCTTATTAGGAGTGGTACCCCCTCCCTTTTTATTCCTTCATTTTCGTGTATCCAGAAACTAAAGTTTAACCCAACCAAAGATGGTACTGACAAAAGTGAGAAAAGACCGGGAAGAAAGATATAAATCTATTAGTGTATACACAATACATGGAGTTCGATCTATTCATAAAGATTATCACAAATATTTCATCACTCCAGTTTGATTCGTGTACTTTTTGAAATATATGTTGATATTTGGTTTATTAAACCTTTTCTTAGTTATCATAGTTTCTGAACGCAACCTAATCTGTCAAAGTCAAATGTTAGATATCTTAACTTCAATAATAACAATGATTTTGAGTAAGTAAATTAAGATTGTATAAGTCAATCCTCTGTTGACGGAGTTAATAATCTGTCATGACGACTAATAACGACTTGAAAAGCTGAAACTGAAACCGGAACGTACTTTCTAAAGCAGGCAAGCGCTGCGATTAAAATACCACAGTCGTGACCATTCCTTATCCAAACATTCTCTAAGTAGCTAACTTTTTCAGATAAATTATCTATCGGCTGCTACTAGTAGAAATATAATAAAGTAGGTATATTATATTGTTTGGTATTCATGGAGCAATTTACTAGAGGATGATTTTACCGGATATTCTTCGAAAATCCAGCATAACTTAGCTGTGTGCGCTTCGAGCTTTTGTGTAACTTGAGAACTTACGTTAACAAGATTATTCAAACAAAATTATAGACGACAGTTTTAGAAATAACGAGCTTTTTACGCAATCCTGAGACAACTGGATTATTAAAGTGCACCGGTATTTAAATTGTCGTTCTCTAAAGATGCTTTGTTTACGTCCTTATTTTTTTATACCTATTAGAAGCTCAAAAACGCGCCGAACGCTTCCTTTGTGAGAGAAAAAAACCATACAAGTTCCGTACTTACTTACCTTATCATTTATAAATAACAAGTTAGGGGTGTTACCTAAAGTTGTTTAATTTCGTTTGAGGTCACAAGCACTTTTTCAAAATCTGTTTCACAAATATTCATGTTAATGTGGCTTATAAGTTATTTGAAACACCAGTAGGGCGATTATGGAACTCTTATTACAATCAATGTCTATCAGTAATGATTGAAATTACGCCGAAAACTGATAGACATTGATTGTAATTAGAGTTCCATAATCGCCCTACAGATTTAAAACAAAAACTAGCTTCTGTTGCGTAGTAACGTTGACAATAAGCCACGGACTTTCACATTTCTAATATGAAACTACAGAAATACTTATCACGACTGAGTTGCTGTGATAATGAAAGCTTTTGATCTTTAATATTTTTTTTATATATTGATTTAATATTAAGCCTACTCAGGCTAAACAGTACTAACTAGTAACAAATCGGGTTTGCAATGTTCACAAGCTTCATCAAATAAATTTGTTCTTGCAAACATAACAAAATGTTATTAATCTTGAAGATAAAATAATGAACGAAAAGTGAACCGCCTAATAATGTTTTAACGAGTCTCAGATTATTTTTAAGATCTGGTCGGCGGCGGCAGCGAACTCTGCGGGACTAATGACCTTACTTATAAAAACCTTACCATAAGCAATGATTTACTTTAGAAGTAGAGTAAATCAACGCTTAAGCTTAAAGCATTAAGACTCAAACTATCTTACGGCGTTGAATAAACTTTGCTGAAAACAAATTTAAATAAAGATTAAAACAGACGTATTACTCTTTGCTCAATTAAGAGCTAGTTTTTCAATAGTCATGTAACTTTTTTCCATTGAATTAGGGAAATATGTATAATATGTATGTATTAACAAAAAAAATAAGTACAATAAGTAGTATATCAGTCATGTTGGTACCCATAACACAAGCTCTACTTACTTTGGGGCCAGATGATGCTGACACACCGGGATTATTTATTTATTAATTATAATTGGAAATTAGAATGATGTTTTTATTATTCCGTCAAAGTTTTGGAAAAAGTTTTGTAAAAAATATTAGAGTGAATATTAGAGTGAAGAATGAGCGTCAAAGAGCCGCCACTCAAGCCACAACTGGCATACACGACCTACATATCCACAATTGAAATGAAGACTATGTTATCCCTACTTCCCTACTAATAATAACAAAAATAATAATAATAATACCGTACATTTCACACAACATCATCCGGCTCCAAAGTAAGCAGAGCTTGTGTTATGGGTACCACATGATTGATATACTACTTATATACTTTTTTTTTGTAAATACATACATTTAATTTACAAAAAAAAAAGTAGAAACACTAATATTATAAATGAGTAAGTAACTCTGTCTGTCTGTCTGTCACGTTTTCACGCCAAAACCGCTGAACCTATTTTGATGCATTTTGGTATAGAGATAGATGGGACCTTGAAGAAGGATATAATCTACTTTTTTGTAGGTGCCACGCGTGCGAAGTCGCGGGCAGCAGCTAGTTCACTATAAAGTTTGGACGTCCAGGCAGTTTTTGTTGAATACTTTTTTTTTATAAAAAACAGAGTTTAATGATGGCTTTAGCAGTGATGTGAAGTTAACTGTGAAATCAGTTAACTAAAGGTTTACAATCTTAAATAGCCTGGTAACCCTATTTAACATAATTAATTTGAAATTATGTTTAAAATATGATAATACATTTCTTTCACTAATTCATGTTTTTAAAATATCGATCTATTAATTAAAGTATTAGAAATTAAAAGACAGAGTTTTCAATCTTCTTCTTCGCCTCATATTTTGAAACAGTGTGGTGAAATGATTGAAGTGCACAGGTCTTAAAATTTTTAGGTTCTATGATATTTTGAATCAAATTTACAGGTAGGTTCTCCTCGAGATATTTGACTTTTGATAAATCAGCCCCAAATATTAAAACTATCAGACAACTGAACTGTAGGTCATATCTAAAGATCGTACAAATTAATGCTTATTTGAACTATTTTTTCTATTAAAAACATAAATAGATTAATACTACCTGTTTTAACTAGACTGGTTATACAGTGCTCTTACGATCGTCCGACTTTAGAGAGGGCTGCATATTTGTATTTGTATATACGCTTTTTATAATTTATAAAAGCGTATATGAAGTTTATGTTTGTTTATTCTATAAAAACAAACAAACAAATACAATCTATTCTCTTAAATATTAGTAAAGATTGATTAAATTAGAAAATATGAAAGGTAAGGTTTATATATAACATTGTATCCTAAATGTGCTCCAAAGTTCCCTCCCAGGAATTATTGAGAGTATCAATTTGGCCGGGAGTCCGTTCGACGCCCCTGGTATGAGTACCATTGTCATTGAATATTGATCCGAAAACGCTGTCGTCTCCCGGTGTGAACCACCGGACCAGTAGCAGAAGGTACCCCTTATCGCGCTTAACTAGTCGTTCGTTAGGCCATGAAGAATATTATCTATTAAATTGGAACTAACTTATAAATTAAATACGAATTACAGTAATACCTCATACGGAAAAAACAACCTAGGTTTTTTAGGTTTATTTCGCCATTCAAAGTGCCATTTTTGTCCAGAATTAGCTCCGACTTTTTCAAGTAAATCAAGCCCTCACGAGTAAGTATCGATCCAGCGACTACCTAAATCGTCTGTAGTGTGTCACATGATTCAATATTTACGTATTCGTTTTGTAAGAGTGAAGCCGACAACTGCTAATATCTGATTTTTATGAATATTTGCGTTTAATGTATTATGTACGAGTACTTAATAAAAATGTTAAGTGAAGCCTTCTGTGGGTTATTCTATGGATAGCGTTCACTACAGGAGAGTCGAATTAAAAAAAGATGTAAAAGTAAAAAAAAAAAAACTTTACATCTTAAAAAAAACACCTATACTCGCAAACAAACTACATACCTACTTACATTTCACTTTCAAAACTTTCGTGAGTTGTACTATACATTTTGATAAACACGGGCTTTACTTTTTTTTTAGAGTGTGAACCGTGAACTCGAGCGGCAACGAGCGGACCATGGATCAAACTCACCCTGATGAAGATTCTCTAGATGAATCGAAACAGTGTCGGTGCCTCCATAAAAAAATACGTAAGTAAAGCCCTTGTTCAAAAAAATCTAAATGTAAACTACATACATCTCTATTCAACTGAAAATAAACAAATGAAGATGAAAAAATTACAGTTACAAAAACGATCAGTTTGAGTTATTTCATCTCGAAACAAAACAAAAAATAATGTTGCGCATGCAATGAACGACATTCAATTAAAGTTGAGGAAATTTATACTTAAATGTTGAATGTCAGTTAAAAACTTAAATCGAGAGAAGAGTATTGAGTTTATAAAAAAATCGATAATAAAATATACATAAGTCCAATATAAATGTCCAGTTTTTCCGAATTTTCATATTCTCCGAAAGATTTTTTATATTTTTTTCTATTAAAGCCTTTCATATTATTTTTATTTTCCCTTTATAATCCATCCACTGGTCGAACAATAGACATAGCTATTCAAAAGAGTCGGACAAAACAAACGCCATACTGTTCACGTGCGTGCCCACCTTTGTCGTTTCGCCCTCTATACTCACTTCAAAGGGAAAGGACTCCGTGTGCAATTAAGTCGATTCCCCACACCAAATTAAGTGTTGTATGGAAAAACAATATTTTTCATCGCTTTTTAACGTGCACGTTAATAGCAAATAATAGTTATATAATAAATATTGTATGTTTTTCACGGTTGTCTGGTAAAAATAGTAACCACGAGAAGCCCGCCGATTGCAGGACACTACTAATTTAAGTATATGCATATTTCTTATTTTGTTTTGTAGTGTTCTCAATAATGTTTTTATTATTATTATAAGCAATATTTAAACTTCTACTTTCTCGTATAGATTTTATTTAAAAAAACGGTTAATAACGAAATAATGTCTAATATATTAAATCATCATCATCTTCTCCTAAAGTTGTCGTCGTTCAAACTTGCAGCTTACACTAATAGGCAGAAAGCAAGCTAATTAAAACATGATCCGTTAAACTTTTTCAGAATTCCATATTGCCGGGAATACGCCGTGAATACGCACGCGTTTAAAATCATTTGATCAGGGGTCGCCTTAATGGGATGGGAGTGAAACGGCAACCAAAACCAGCTTAGCTAAACACATGTATTTTTGCATGTTTTTTGTCTAGACTTTTCAGAAATACAAAACAAACCTTGTGGGTGCATCACTGAGACGGATTCTTTTATACCAATAACTTTTAACTGTATTGATAGAAGCGTCAAATTGGTTGAACGAGTACTATGAATAGAAACGGCATATAGAACTACACAACCGCTCATAGTATATTGAATCTGTTTTTGATACGAGTAGTTAATTGCACAAACATAAACTTCACAGAGAAGTACCACCTGACTAAAATTCTGAAAATATGACCAGGAATAGCTCTCAGTTAACTTTTGAATTTTACAAAGTTCAAAAAGAAGGGAAATAATTTTCCTCTACGACAGTATATTTAGCTTCGAAGCTTAATTCGTTGCTGTAATTTGAAGTATTTACGTGTAAATCACTCTGTTTTGGTTAATTAGGCTCGCCTTAACCTGACTGACTGACTGACTGATTCATCATCGCCGAGCCGAAACCGTTGAAGCTAGAATGCTGAAATTTGGAAGCTTCCTTTTACAGCAAAGGCATCCACTAAGGCGGGATTTTTTGAAATTCATCCCCTAAGAGGGTGAAAAGGGGTGAAAACGAATGTATGAAACTTTTTAACGCGTGGTGCGATTTTGATAAATTTGATATGAATAAATAATATGCAAAATAAATGGACTCGTGTTTCAGGATTTTTTAAAATAACCCTAAAAAAGGGGTAAAATGGGGTATCAAAGTTTGTATGGGAACATTCTGGTAGTGTGATTTATTTGAAACTTGGTTTGGATACCCCTCATAAATGAGTAAAATAACCCTCATAAATGTGTAAAATGTGGAGTGAATGTTTGTATGAAAACTTTTTAATTGGTGGTCAGGTGATTGGTTTGAAACTTATCTTATTTGGCTTCAACTCCTTTCAAAAAAAATGCGGGCTAAGTCGCGAGCAACAGCTAGTTGACGCTGACTGAACTGGAAAGCTCGAGCAAGTCACCTTTAATTCTTTTTAGATACATCCAAAGAGTCGCATAAAAAATAATGCGAATTGCAGCATACGTATGTGTGTAGTTACAGGTAGGTTAGAAGGACACGCGTGAGCGATAGGGTGCAAACAAAGGGAGCGGCGCGCAATCCCGAACCCAAATAACGCACCCCTTGCCGGCCTTGTAATTCTACCACCCGCCGCGCCATCTGAATAACAAATCGATCGATACGTCTATTTTATCATAATCCTCTGATATTTGCCATGCTTTTTGAATGCAGCTTTTACTCTTCATTTTTTTGACTCCTTTGTATTGGATTGGACATAAATGAGTGAGACTGAGAAGGACTAAAAAATTGATAACAAGGTTGGTAGATGCGTACATACAAGAAGAAATATAAAAATTTGATGTTTGTCAGACATGCTGACATATGAAAAGAAACCACAGGCGAAATATACACTCGTGAGCAACCGAATCGAATCACCCCTACAAAATTTACAAAGTGTAACTTTTTTCCAAAATGACCTGAGTAATGCATATAGAATATATTTTTTTTTGAAAGCTTGATCTTTAAGCTTCAAAATAACACTACTATCATTTAAATTTGTTCAGTTCTTTTTAAAATAGCGCTGTATCAGTGCAAGCATCAAAAATGCGCTTTGTGCAGTAGCTGTGCGGGCGCGTTCCAACCCCCTATAAAACCCCCGTGCAAGCAGTGCACACTTATCAGTCGCTCATCAGACGTTGACCTGAACACACCTACGCAAGTTACGATCGCCGATTCACAACCACTATGGATACAACACCAGAAATAGCCGCTCAAGTTGTTGCTTTGCTGCAACAGGATCTCAGCCAGCGAGAAGTCGCTCGTCGACTAAACCTGAGTCAATCTGCTGTGTTTAGGGTGTACAGAAGATTCCAAGAGACTGGTTCTTACTCCAGGACGCCAGATACCAGTCGGCGCCGGGTAACATCTGAGAGAGACGACCGTTTTATCGTTTCGACGAGTCTCAGAAACCGCCATCTTACCGGTGTTTCTGTCCAGCAGCAGCTGAGAGAAGTTCGAGGAGTGTCTGTCAGTCAATGGACAATCAGAAGAAGATTAAAAGAAGCTAACCTCGTTCCAAGACGGCCTGCCAGAGGCCCAAAATTGACCACAGCTCACCGACAAGCGCGCCTTGAATTTGCTCGCGAACACATTAATTGGAGTGCTGAGCAATGGCGGTCAGTCCTGTTCACTGACGAAACCAGAGTGTGTCTACATGGCAGTGATAGGAGAGCTCGGGTCTACAGGCGCCCAGGCGAGCGGTTTGCGCAGTGCTGTTTTGCCGAAACCGTGTCCTACGGGGGTGGTTCGTGTATGATGTGGGCGGGCATTTCGCTGGAAGGAAAAACGGAGCTCGTTTTCATCCCTGGTGGAGGCCGAGGAGGCGGTCTGACTGCTGCGCGATATGTGGAAGACATTCTTCTGGATCATGTCTTGCCTTATGAAGGCTTCATCGAGGACGGCTTTCTGTTAATGCATGACAATGCCCGGTGTCATACAGCACGAATCACTCGTCAGTTCATGGATGAAGTTGGCATTCGGACCATGGACTGGCCAGCATTAAGTCCTGATCTCAATCCGATTGAGCATGTATGGGACCAACTCAAACGGAGGGTACGAGCCAGAAATCCGGCGCCTACAAGCATCGCAGAGCTAAAGATAGCGCTGGAAGAGGAGTGGGAAAGGCTACCTCAAGAACTGATTAAAAAACTTATTAAATCAATGAAAAACCGCCTTCAAAGTGTTATTAGAGCTAGAGGAGGCAACACCAAATATTGATTAAATAAATGAAGAGTATTAAACATAAATTTTCTGTTTTATTTTAATTTTGATTAGCCCTATGTTAACTTAAATTAACTTCACTTTTGTTGTGTTTCCATTCAAAACTGATTAATTAAAAAAATACTGTGTAGATTTTCAAAATAATGGTGTAATTTTGAAGCTTAAAGATCAAGCTTTCAAAAAAAAATATATTCTATATGCATTACTCAGGTCATTTTGGAAAAAAGTTACACTTTGTAAATTTTGTAGGGGTGATTCGATTCGGTTGCTCACGAGTGTATATAAAAAGGAGCGCGATCAATCAATGTGAGGCCTCAAAACCGTGCTCCTCTGTGTAAATACACGCACCCACGAACATACACCTAACTAAATCATGCTTCTTGATATTAGTACATGTCACGCCGCCGTCGCGTCGTTCAGTAAAATGAGTACAGCGCTTTAGGTCATGTACGTTCATAAAACTTATTAAAAAAGTTATTAGGTATAGTAAGTCTCGTCTTCAAAATATCGCAAAACTTACGATTTATATTTTAAAAACGATGTTATTGAAAAACACACTTTTTTAGTCACGTAGTTTAGAAGAAAGGCATAATATTTTGTTTGTAGACGACGACATGACGATGACGATGAAGATGTGAGAATGTCAGGCATTATTTTTATTATTATTAAAGTTGGTATTCCTTTTTACTTATTTCTACTAGAAATCGGAAGATTACGAGATCTCAGGTTTTGGCCGAACTAATAGTAATAAAATACATTATAGTTATAGTAATTTAGTTATACATATTAGTTATTATAGTTATAGTTAAACACTGCTCTTTGGAAGTGATCTGGATTAGTTGAGCTTTCTATAATAATTTACATACAACATTCTAAAAAATATATTTTTTCTAAACGCGCAAGTATTTGTAAAATGGATTAGGTACTTACTGCATATAACAAACAATATTGGTTTTATTATTAAATTACGAACTTATCAATATTGTAAAGTACAACTAAGTATTAAACAACCATTGCATCAGAAACAAAGAATTTATTTATATCAAAGAACAAAGAGCAGAACTCCGTTTAAACCTGGACACAGACAATGAATGCCTCGGGTCAAAGCAATTTAACCAGCGAGGAAAACAGATCTTGTTGGAAAAATAAATTCTCAGAGCGCTTAAAGAATTTATAACAACCTTTGTAAACAATTTTTTTAAAAGCGAATGTAGTTGTTTCATTTCATTAAATATGCACATATAATTTCTGTTTTTCTTCAAAACTGCAATATGACGTTTATGAGTTGAATAACATCACGAATATGTCTTCATCGTCATCCATGGATTTCAAACACTGCTGAGTATCGGCCTTCAATTACATGTACCATCCACCGCAATTCTGCCCTAGTCTCAACCATCATCGCCCGCGACCTTGAGTATGTCATCAACCACCTATCTCTGCCATTCGACCGAAAAAAATTAGGTCGCTATAACCACTACTCGGCCTCTATTCAACCGTTGCTTTGGTCCACCGGTCGTCACCTCGCTTTTCAACGTGTCCAACCGAACTTAATTTAAACTCCATCCAATATTTACGTGCATATAATTTCCTTTAAATCGGAACACCACAATGTACATTAGGTAAAGACTCACCTTGGCCGTGATATAGAAGAGATTATTGAGCACCATTTCCGTAGCTTCCGCTGAGCCAAGCCCTTCACGCCGCCCGTTCCGTCCAGACTCAGCCGTATAGTACTGAGAACAAACAAAAAATAACATTGTACAAACACACGAATTGACCAAGCGCGTCGAGGTGTTCGTATAGTTCGTCTAGTTGTTTCTAATGTGACATCACATGCTTAATCAAACAATGGTTTACCGTTTTCTGTAACTTTTCATCGGATTGATGAACAAACTTAACTTAGTAGTTAAAAAATATTCCCACAGATCTACATACATTCTTAAGGTTCCGTCTACAGTCTACTAGGATTTATAACTTCGCTATGGCCGTCTGTCTGTCCGGCCATAATTTTGCTCTTAATCGCAGACTCTTCGTTTTATCGTGAAGAAATTTTACTTGATACGAGTATCACGTAAAAGTAACCCCTAAGAAAGTAATGATATAAAACGTTTAGTCAAAAAACGGGTTTTAGGCATACCTCTTAGACATGTTAAGTAGGGTTTGTTTTTAAATACCCTACCCATCGTGTGGCATATCGTTGAATATGTATTTTAAAGATATCATGAGGTTTCTTAAACAGATTTTCCATATAGATATTCATTTGAAAAATATAAAGCTTTGAAGTGGTCATTTTTGATACAGGAAAGAGTCCTCTATTATCTAAACTGTTGTTTAGCTAAACGGAAACACGAAATGTTTTACAAAATCTATACCTACAAAAGAGCTTAACGGATGGTCGTTACCGCATACCGTTAAAGCAACAACTCGCTTGTTTGCTCTGTGAAATTTAATTGTTAATAATTACGTTTTAAAAATTAAAAAGAAACCGACTTCATTGAATGAAATTAGAGCCTATAACAAATTTTTAGTGGAAAGTAGATGTATTTTGTATATATATAATATGGGTAGGCCAAATAAACGCACCGCTCCAATGAGACAGAAAGGTATCGAAGTACATGAAAACATCATCGATGTATACAATTTTTAGATTTTCGTTGATTTTTCAGCTCGACCGATTTAGATAAAATTTATATGGGACCACCTGTGAAGTATACCCTTTCAAACAAATAAAGAATTTTTCAAATTGGTTCAGCCGTTTTATAGTAATCGGTGAACATACATTGATGAAAGAATCGTGAAGATTCCGACGAATTGAGAACCTCCTCCTTTTTGATAAAGTCGGTTAAAAAGGGTAAACTTTGAAGATACTTTACAGTGACTTATACAGTTGTGTGCTCAGTGCAAAACTCTATTCAGTGACAGTGATTTGGACTCAATTAACGTTGTGGTTTCATAGTTATAAGCAAAACCATTTTAAAGTTTTTGCCAACCGCTTCATAACTGACCTACGACAACTCGGGCGCTGCTCGCTTGCATGACTCATCGCTACTCTGTGCTCAGACAAGTACACTGCCACCGCGTACAAACGGTGCCGCGCGCTTCATTTTTAGTTACCTACCTCATATTAGTGTCTCCTTATTACTCATCGCAATGAGCTGCTCCGCCTGTTGCAGTGCCCTGTCCAGCAATGAAGATGTTCTATGCTGTACAATGGAGCTATGTAATAAAACCTATCATGCTCTATGTACGGGTGGAAAACATCTAACAAATGAGGATAGGATGACTTGGGTTTGTCCTGAATGTTCGTGCGCTTCGAAGAGGGGTGGAAATAACAACCTCACCCCTGTGGGACCAGCCAATAAACGTCGCGACCCAAATGTAACGTTTCGTAAGAAGATCCAACCGAACGATACAGACATGCAACAGGCAACAGTTGATCTTACTGTTCTCTCCATTGAAATACGTCACTTAAGAATGGAAATGTCTGCATTGAAAGACCGGCTCGCTCATGCTGTTTCACTAATTACTAGTTATGAAAATAAATTGGAGACCTATGCTCTCAAAGTAGTGGCACTTAATACTAAGCTCGACGAATGTGAAAAAAGAGCCTTGCAACGCAATTTAGATCTCAACCCTCCACTTCTGGTTTGCTTTCACCTAAAAACCGTGAGCAAGTAACCAAAAAATCACGTGATAAGGAAAGTGCAAAGCCGAAGCCACTAAGCTTGGGTTTGAAAAATGTATCTATATCTGCTTCCCTGGGGGACATCACATCCGTTGCAGGATTAGAGAAAGAAGAAGGCAATACTTTTGTTCGAGCGCAGGTAGCTAAAATAGTTGAGATTGACGGCTTGAGCACGATAGTAGATCAGCAATGGACTGAAGTGAGGAGGCGTAAAACCCGCGGACCTACATCGCTGTGCGGTGTAGCCGGTCCTGCTATAACGAAGTTGAGAGCAGTCAAATACAATACCTGCACATATAGAATATGGCATCCAGCTCTGAAGATGTTCTACAATACCTGAGGCAACTGTGCTCTAATGATCCTTGTACTGTTAATGAGCTAACTCCAAGAGGAAATTATAAGTCATACAAAATTAGCGTACCTGAGGCCCACTATGACATATGCTACTCAATTGATGTGTGGCCGGTCAATGCTCGGACAAGGGCATGGGTCAGCTATAAAAAGTCAAGGGTGAGTACAGCGGCGGCGGAGACAGCTTTAACTTCTACTTCAATGTCAAGGCGGCCTAAACAGCCCTTTCGTGGCTCAAACAATGCGCAATAAAAGCACTAGTATCCAGTTCTTTTACCAAAATGTGCGGGGGCTCAAGACCAAGCTTCGGATGTTTCGAAATAACCTTGCGCTACTTGAGCACGATCTAGTGACAATAACTGAGACATTCCCTGACGACTCTGTAGAGGACTCTGAATTGGTATGTGCGGACTGGAATATAATGCGTCGAGACCGAAGCAAACCATGTGGAGGTGTCCTACTGGCAGCGAGGCTAACTATCACTCTTAAACGACGACATGACCTCGAGACCGACTGTGGTGAAGACCAGTGGGTGACTTTTACTCAAAGCGGTCGATCCTATTACGATTGTGTTTTTTATATCAAACCGACTGCGCGACTGACCAGGAATACATGACTCTATTTTGTAAAATTTAAAGTTTCATAAATTAGTTAAAGGGAAATATTATAATTGTAGGAGACCTCAATTTAAATAGTACCTCGCAAAATATTCGTAACTACTATTGTTATTTTTTATCATTTTGTAATTTAGTAGACAAAAACGTCGTAATGAATCAGTATGGTGGTATGTTGGATGTAGTTTTGGTTCGAGATGGCGATGCGGTGCAGGAAGTATTGGTCGCCGGTACGGATGGTATTGTCCTCATGGATTTACCACACCCTGCTCTTGATGTCGAGGTAAGAGTTGAATTGGCTCGTTATTCAGATCAAATAGAACCTAGTAATATCAACCCTGCTATGGATTGGAACTTTAGCAAATGTGATCATGAACGGTTGTATGATTTGCTAGCCGACGTCTCTTGGGAACATGTTTTACTATCGGACAATGTTGATTCAGCTACAAATAACTTTACCACACAATCTATAGCATCTTTGACACCTGCATGCCAAGGAAAAGCCGTAAAAAGACTGTGTGTACTAGGTATCCTGTCTGGTTTACTCCCGATATCATCCACGATACTAAGTATAAGATCAAGCTACACTCGGTATGGAAACGCACTAAAACTGATATGTCATTTTCAGACCTCAGAGCTTCTTTTAAATCTCGCGCAGCAGCCGCCTATGACATACACATGAGTTCCATCGAAAACAACATATCCGCAAACCCACGTGAATTTTGGCGCCACATATCAAGTCTACGAGCCAAGGGCGGGTTTGAACCAAATGTCACATACAAGGGTAAACCTTATTCCGGGGTTGCAGCAGCAGAAGCCTTTGCTAACTTTTTTGCAAGCCTATTTCTTCCCGAAGTACCTATACTTAGCGCTAGATATATTAATAGTCTTGACAAAAGCTACAACCACAAAAAACCAACAAAAGATCGGTCAATACTGACCTGTTGTCACTGGTCGAGTACATATCTGCGAAACTTGACCAAGGGCGGCAAGTGGACGTGCTCTACTTTGACTTTCGGAAGGCGTTTGATAGGGTGAATAATGACATATTGCTGACGAAACTTAGCGCTTAATCTCCTACAGCTACTAGCAGACTATCTCCGTGATCGCCAACAGTATGTCAGGCTTGGAATCAATGAATCTTTGCCCTATCTTACGCGATCCGGAGTCAGCCAGGGCTCAGTCTTGGGGCCTTTGTTATTTTTACTTATGGTAAACGACATACCGGCTTTTCTTCGACATGCAAAATGTCTCCTTTACGCGAATGATTTGAAGCTTTTCACTGTTGTTGGATCTCAGGATAATTGCTTGGCGCTCCAGCGGGACATTGATGCATTGTATCAGTGGAGCATAGATAACAAAATGGAATTTAATCCCTCCAAGTGCTCAGTAATGACTTTCGGAAGAATTTGGTTCCCAATATCGTACAACTACACAATCAACGGCACCACGATCGCTAGATCAATATTAATTAAAGATTTGGGAGTTACATTTGGTCCGAGTCTTACTTCCATGATCAAATCGCGACTGTCGCCAAGGAGTCATTCAGAAGACTGGGCTTTGTGCTTAGGAATGCGAAAGACTTCCAGAGTGGGCGCGTCATACAGCTGTTATTCAGTGTTTTGGTGCGGAGCAAGCTTGAGTTTGGCTCTTGTGTATGGAACCCGCACGAGGTGACATACGCTCTTCTCCTAGAGAAGGTACAAAAGGCATTTCTTAGATATCTTTTTAAACGTGTTGCAGGATACTACCCTTATATGTACCCAACAAAATATCTTTTAGGATATTTAGGATATAACTCCCTTAAGACTAGAAGAGCGAGTGATCAGATGAAAACCATATGCAAGGTGTTCCGCAACACAATAGACGCACCCGATTTGTTTAACGAGTCAGTTCGCCTCTACGTCCCGGTTAGATATCTTAGAGGCAGGAGACATGATCTGTTTGCTGTCACTCGTGCCCGTACTGTCGCGCGTTCTAGCCACCTCTGCCTCGCACGCTCATCGCCCTCAATGAGCTACTAGCTGCCAACCCAGAATGTGATGTGTTTGCGGATGAATGGAAGAGACTATTGTTGGTATGCTTGAAGTATTGTGAGCATGACGGATGATTGGAATCTGACATTGTAATATTAATATTACATGTATACAACATTTTACTAATTATTTTATTCTTATTTTACTATTTTTTACTGTGACATTTAATTTTTATTTTTAATCATTTGTTATCTATGTGATTAATTAGAGTAATTGGTTGTGCCGTTCTAATTAATAAATTAATAAATAAAAAATTAACCTGACTGACTGACGAACTGATTCATCATCGCCGAGCCGAAACCGCTGAAGCTAGAAAGCTGAAATTTGAAAGTTAGCTTCCTTTTATAGCAAAACCACCCACTAAGGCAGGATTTTTTGAAATTCAATCCCTGAGGGTGAAAACGAATGTATGAAACTATTTAACGCGTGGAGCTGTTTGCTTGAAACTTGATATGAATAAAAAACAAGTAAAATAAATGGACATGTGTATCAGGATTTTTCAAAATAACTCTAACAAAGAGGTAAAATGGGGTATCAAAGTTTGTATGGGAACTTTTTAACGGGTGGTGTGATTTCTTAGTAAATTGGTTTGGATACCTAAAATGCAAAATAAATGGACACGTGTTAAAAGATTTTTCAAAATAACCCTCATAAAGGAGTAAAATGTGGTGTGAATGTTTGTATGGAAACTTGTTAATGGGTGGTGGGTGTGATTGTTTTGAAACTTATCAGTAAAATTTGGCAAGGAGATAAATTGCATCCTGGGGAAGGATTTAAGCTACATTTCTTGCAAAAAAGTACGGACGAAGTCGCGAGCAACAGCTAGTTTAATATATAATAAAATTACATGGAAAACATCACGGATAGTAGATAGACCCATACAATTTATTTTTGCTTTGCTAATTAGATAGTTATGTGTTGAATTGTTTTGGAACCTGACAACTAGTAATTTTTATTCTTACCTTAGTTCGGGAACCGTCTCAATGCGCGGTCGAATGCGCTTTGTTTATTTTTATATAACTTATGCTGGTCACGCTCTTTTGTTATGAACTGTACGTCACAGTCATTTGTTTTTGTTTTTAGTCATATCCTTATACTTGTGCTATGAGACCTTGCTTCTTTATTAAGAATATTAGAATTTTTAGAATTGTAGGTCAAAAGGGGGCCGACCGCGATAATTTGAACGTCAATGCCAAAGCTAAAATACTTACTACCAAAAACGTTATGTTAAGCACATTTTCAAAACATTATCATTTTAACCTCGTATTTTTCAGCAGCTCTGTCAGACAAACAATTTTAAATTGTCCAAACCGAAGACAAAACGTTTCCGTTTCAATGGTAAATACGATGACAAAAGGGGCGATGGCAGTACATCATAGGTTTCATTTACTGGCGAGTGTCGAAATATGCGGCATAAATGGCATAATTTTTTGATTGCGTTGACAAAGAAGCTTGAACTTTTAAAGATCTATGAGACAACATTATTGGTTTATTAACTATTAATTTACAAAAATAAATCGTTGTTTGATTCTTAGCAGCGCAAAGATATCACTCAGATATCGTTGCCACTTTTGCTCTATGCTCTAGGTGTCGTATCTAGACACACGGCAGTGTGTCGGAAAAAACAGGCGACGCACCGGCAGTGTGTATATATTGACACGTACCATTTCGAGCTACTTTTGACACATCTAAATAACACATCCTAAATTCACCTAGTATGTAAGACGTTTTAAAGTGATCCTTGTGACTGTATTGAATAAATCATCTTTTGACTTTGACTAGACTTTGACTTTGACTATAACTCTAAAACTAGAAAGCCTACATACTTAAAATTTTGATAATTTGAAAAGACCCTCTGAGAACTGGGACCCCTAAAATCCTAAATTTTAATAAAAGTAGTAGGTATTATGTTATTATGGTCTGAAAAGTGCCATTTTACACTCACTGACTGGCTGACTCATCAATATTTAGACTACTTTTAAATGAGTTAGAAACTTGAAATTTGGCATGAAGGTAGATCATTACGCGTAATAAATCTGAGATCTGAATATGTCAAATATTTGAACTTTTAATATATTTATGATAACCCAACAAAAACATAAATGAGAAAATGGGGCCATATTCGTTACAAATTTACCAAGTTATAAATTTTAATACCACTAATCGTTCTAAACTTTCTATTAAATAAATTGAATAACGTTGTACATTCTTAAAGCTATGGTTTAAAGAAATGCTATGGAACTTGACACCCGTTCAGATCTCATCTCTTTTATTGACGTCACCACCAACCAGATTCAGAATTCGGTAGATTCGGTATAAACTGCGTTTGGCAGTTTATACCGAATCTGCCCCCTTTTCACATTAATATTTTTTAGAGATTCCTTTTCCGTAATTTTATTATAAAATTGGCTAATATATTTTAAGCAAGATTTTAAAACCCCCTTGTGTTGTTTTATTGCACTCGTAGATATTTGATTTTCTATTCCATATACAGTGGTCGCGCCAATTCAATTTATTTATTTTAAAATCTGATATTTTTCGTGGAACTAAATATTGACTTAAGAACCTCCTTTCCCTCATCTCCTTCCCGCACATAACCTTCTCGCCCAAGTGCGAGCGAGAACGCGAATTCATCGCGTGCATTCATCTACGCGCGCGACACCTGTGATAAGAAAGGACTCGAAGAAAAAACATAGCCGATTGAAGGTCTTCGCGCTAACCGCTATCAAATAAATTTGGATTTACGTGACAGTGCTGTGAATTTCCACTGGATTATACATCAAGGAAGTGGATTACACCCTCGGACATCAGAGCAAGGTATTGTGCACCCATCCTTATAAAGAACTGCTTCTTCGCACAGTTCCACGCAGTTCCAGCCGACATCCCTCGTCACAAACACTTTCTCAAGCCAAATTTAAATTCGCATCATCTCAGCATTTCTCTTCTTTTCTCCTTTTTAAAAATACAGTCCACTTAACCGCACAACCATACAGTGAGTGGAAATTCTAAACGAGACTATAGTATAACGTTGGCGTTTGTAAAAACAAGGCTTTTGGAATAATAAGTTTTAAAAAAATAGTCAAATGACACGAGCGCTGAAGTACTGGATGTAAAAAAAATGTGAAAACTCACAATCGGCAAATAATTACTACCAAAGATACAATGAAAATAAAAGGAAGAATTAATAATTATAAATAATGAAATGTCTTCATTGTGGTCAAAAAGACACATTAAAAATGATTTATGTTATCAATCTCAAGCAAATACAACAACATATTACGCGACAACACAAAGCTAAGAAAAGGACAAGACAGTTCAGGCGGTTGAGATAACTGAACTATCTACTTCAAAATATTTTTTAGGCTTCACCTTTATGACTACAAAGGAGGAAAATGAGAACGAAATTACGTTCTTGTTGGATTCAAGAGCATATAAACACAGGGCTCATCTATTTATAGATCATACTGATTTGCATAATATAATAATACTAAATCTTTATTAATCACAAACTCGGATGGGCAGCGTTTGGGAAATTACGGCACATCTTCTCGTCACAGATACCACAGAGCCTCAAGACAAAAGTCTTTAATCAGTGCGTGTTGCCAGTGATGAGACATATGGAACTGAGACTTGGTCGCTAACTATTGGCCTCATACACAAGCTCAGAGTAGCGCAACGTGCTATAGAGAGCTATGTTGGGTGTACGTGATAAATTCCGCAACGAGGAAATCCGAAGAAGAGCCAAAGTCACCGACATAGCACTCAAAATTTTCAAGTTGAAGTGTCAATGGGCAGGCCATATAGCTCGCAGAACTGATAACCGTTGGGGAACTAGTTTAGAACTAATAAGTTCCCGAATGGCGACCAAGGACAGGAAAACGAAGCGTAGGACGACCCTCCACCCGATGGATGACATTGTAAAGATCGCAGGAAGTCGGTGGATGGAGAGGGCTCAAAATCGTTCTTCCTGGAAGTCAATTTGGAAGGCCTATGTTCAACAGTGGACTTCCTAAAGGCTGATATGATTAATCATAAATTAATTTTGATAAAAAAAACAAGAAGGCATATGCTTATTAAATATTATTTTAGAAACTATTACGTTAGAAACATAATGAATCAATTGTTTCAGGATAAGTGCATAGGTGCAGGATAGTGCAATCCCTACTCGCAACATGGCAAGGTTAATTTAATTTAGCTTATGGAAATTTCAAAATCAACACCGTTTCATCGAATTTCAGTTTATTAGATAAATTTAACTTTATCGGATTCAAGGTTCGGGCTAGTTCAATGTATAGCATTGAAACTGTTAAGTAGATTTGAGATATACAGGGTGCCCCGGAACTAGTATGTTATGCCGAGGTGGGCCGATTCTCGATACTTTCGAGAACAACATATGTTTTACCTCTTTTATAAGTTCAATGTTTTTCATTGAAGAAATGAGCAGCAAAGTTTGCTTCAAAACTGCACTTACTACAAATGGTAACGTCCCTAAAATCAGCTGTTTGTTGAACTCTGAGCGTGACCCCAAAATGAAGTATCGTTTGAGTTCACGCAACACAAACATTAAAGTTGTCTACATTGTGATGCCTCTGAGAAGAAAGTAAATTTTTGTGTTCTTGTTGAGATCAGCTGCAATTTTCATAAGAATCTTGTTTATTCTTCTATCAAATTTTCGGATTTATTGCATTTAATTTTGTTGACAAACTTAAATTTGCAACTAAACAAGATTTTTTTATGATGATGATGATGATGATAACATGTTCACAACTACTATTAAAAAAAATTGATTTGGATTTTCATAGAAATTTATAGCATTGGGTAGGTAGGTATCTAACCAACAATTTTCGTAAGTAAGCAGAATACACAGGTAGGTAGATCTTCATAGAAATTCAAAGTATTAGGTACCCAACCTACAACATTTTTCTTAGGTAGGTAGATAGATTTCTTATTAACATTTCTAGGCTAGGTATCTAATAATTTGAATTTCTATGAAAATTCTTGTCTATCCCATATTTTCCCATAGTTTTATCTGTCCACCTCATTGTGCGACTCTGTGACTTCGCGGCTTTTTATCAAAGATGTCAAACAAAACCGACAACCAATCAGAAGAGTTCAATCCACATAATAAATAATAAATTTCGGCTAATTCCGAAAATAGTCTACCTTTGTAATAAGCCGACATTTATTATTTTGTCAGAAATTGGTTCCGTAGATATTTATTTTTAGTCGTTGTTCCGATTAAGACTTTATTTATTTTATTAATTAATTTATTTATTAATTCTGTCATTGGTTTTTTCTTGGTCACTCTGTGCTGAATTAATTTGTTTTGTCACTGGTTTTTTTTCTGTATGTAGCCTTAACATGAGTCTAGTGATTAATGGTGACAGAACTAAAGTGGTTAAAGGATTCAGTGACCAAGAAAGAAGCAGTGACATGACTATAGAATAAACTAAGCAAAATAACTTCACTTAGAACCAAAATAGTATTTACCAACATGAATGTCATCATTGTGATAGGTTTGAATTTTCACATCAAAAATGAACCCTAAAAAATTTTTGGCAATTTCAAAGGATTTTATTTTGCTTGCTTTGAATTGATTTTAGCTCAGTGTTTTGTTGTACTTCGTGCGGTCAACTTTCTAGTAAAGAGTTTTGTCATTCCGTTTTTTGTGACCATTGTGAGTGACCATGTGTTTTTTTAACTCAATCATAAGTGCTTTGTGTTGGATACCTAGGAGGTAGTACCTAGAATAGGTACCTACTAATCGTGTAATGTGGTGTTTGTTATTGTCAATTTTCAAAATTTTATGGATCCGCCTAGAACAAGACATTAAACGGTATGTAACTTCTTTTACCATAAAGTTAAAAACATTGTTTTTCAAGAGACGAATACTTAACTAGATTAGCCGCTGGATTACTAGGTAGTTACTAAATAAATATCTACTTAGTTTTGTGCTACAAACGAAGCAACATGGCTTGTGTGAATACCGCAGTCAGTATGTGATGTAGGTAGGTACCTACGTCAAAAGATACTTACATACACCAACCTAGGTACCTATCTAGCCTTGCTTAGCAGACAATTTGAACTCACGCGAAACTAGGTAGGTAGGTATGTAGGTAGGTAACGCATTTAGAAACATTGTTGACAAAATAAGGGTTGTCAATTTTATTTCTTGAATGTTTTTGTATGAAAATCTGAAAATATGCATTCTTAGGATTCTTAGGACAAATGTTAATTTTCATGGTCGGAATCTCCTCGTTCAGGCTTAAAATACTAGTTCCTGAATTCCCTGTATTTATGCATTTGTCAGCACACCAATGTCGCCACTTTACTTAAAGCATGTTTAATTACAGCAGGTTTTTTAATAAACTATTTGGGAATCACCCAAATAAGCAAATCAAAGATTTAAAGATCTAAGTTTTATAAAAAATAAATTACGCGAAGATACAAATTTGGTAAGAAAAATTAACAAACAAGGTTCGTTTAGTCAAATATATATTAAGGAGCGGCTTAAGTAACCATAAAAGGTTGAGGTAAGAAGAAGAGGAGAACAATAGAAAAGATAACAAGGTCGTGAGGGGTGCTGAATTATTTTTAAGGAGTATAATTATCTTGGATTGATGGAAAATGGCATGCAGTCTCTACCCGTTGTATAAAGATCATGTTGCCAAATTATCAAGTAAACTTGTAATACGAATCACTCTGGTCTCTGAGACACTAGAAAGTCGCATCAGCTGATATATCAGTACAAGCTGAATTTAGGTGCCGGTTCCTGCTATCCTCAGTTTAAGAAGAAATCCCCAGTTTAAGTAGAATCCAAAAAGAAACTCGTTTGGTCTCAACGCTTTTTTTAGTGACCCTTGCAAATTTTGTTACCGATACCGAAACGAGTTTTAGCAGGTTTGTCTCAAGCTTTAAAAATATGACGTGATAATTAATATTGGAAAAATAATAGTATTGCTAGAATAAACCCACACAAGCAATCAAATAAAATATATCACTTAGTCTAAGATTCAAAAACAAAACTAAGCATGAACTAATGCTGACATTTGTTAAAACTCAGTGCGATTTTTCATTAGTATGTATATATATGGAGCTGTAAAAATGTTACCTGAATATATGAAAGTGGGTTGGCTGGAGGCACGTTAGGGTCCACCAGCTCTATGTTCACGAGCCAGGGTAGCAGGTATTGCAGCAGCAGCTGACGTACTTCTGTTCGAGCGGTCTGGAACCGAGCTGTCACCTCTATAACAAAATATATAATAAAATTCCCTGTAAGGTATAACCAAGTATATAATTGGATCAGGTAGAAGGATTTGAAAGTTTAACGCATAATATGGACAATGTTAAATCGTTTTATTTTCCTGTTCCATACCAACCTTCTGAAGATAAACATATTCGCAGCTACTCGTATCAGAAGTTTTCTGTTCTATAGCGTTGTTCGAATGTTAGTTTGTCTAAGAGCTAAAACCCTATTGAAAGTCGTCGATATACGTTTTTAAAAACAGAATATCAAATTCACAACACACGAACTTGGTATTTAAAATACCTGAAAAAAAATATTAATATGCTTTACTAACTTTATAGATTTCGTTTTTTCAAGACGAAATACCGCTTCGTAGCTTCTATAAAAAGTAGCTACGAAGCTGCTACAGAAAGTAGCTACGCAGCATGTAGCTACGAAGCTCGATACAATTACGATTACGCTACGATTTCTTTTCTGATAAATTAACATAAGTTTGAGTTTATATTACTTACTAGCTGCAGCCCGTGGCTTCGCGCGCATGGTTCCTACATAAAAAGTAGCCTATGTCCTTCTCCAAGGTCTCTATACTAAAATTTATCAAAATCGGTTCAGCGGTTTAGACGTGAAAACGTAACAGACAGACAGACAGAGTTACTTTCACATTTATAATATTCGTAGTTCTGAAAATGACAATACTTTCATACTACCCTTCAACCCTTTTTAACCGTTTCAACCCTTTTCAACACTTTACAACACTTTACTTTTTTTCCAATTAAAAAGTAGCCTATGTCCTTTCTCAGGCTTTGGACTATCTGTGTACCAAATTTCATTTAAATCAATTCAGTATTTTTAGCGTGAAAGCGAGACAGACAGACAGAGTTACTTTCAAATATATTATATTAGTAGGGATTTTATTTACAGATAGTAATTATATTGTTCCATCGATTGAGAGTCTACTAGCAATCTTAACTATCCAGATTATTATCATGTTTCAAGAAGTTAATTCAAGCAAAGAAAATTCAAGATTAACAGAGCAGTCAATTCAGTTCAACTTCGGCGATAAAATCTATAAAATCCAATGAGAAATGGATTTGCATGATTCATAAAACTTTTCTAGATTGGCTGATTTAAAATGTGCTAGCGATACTCAAAGCAAGGAAGGAATTCCACATAAATAGACAGTTTTTGTCACAAAACTTGTTCAACAGTACTCGTAATTATAATCAACTAGCTGTGCCCCGCGGTGTTACCCGCGGTAACAAACAAAAAAATAAGATATTTTCCCACAATAAAACGTAACCTATGTCCAGGGTGTCAGCTAACTCCATACCAAATTTTGTTAAAATCGCTCCAGCCGTTTAGACGTGAAGAAGTAACAAACATACACACTCACACACTCACAAACTTTCGCCTTTATAATATCAGTGTGATAGTGTGATAGCGTGATGCTATAAATTAGTAATTAGTAATTATAAATTATGTCTATGCCTAATCCTATTGTGGGTTCCCTCCGACGGTTGAACTTTGATGGTGATACCATTAGTCAGTAGTCTAAATAAATAAATTAAATAAATAATCCCGGACATTTCACACAGCATCAGCTAGCCCCAAAGTAAGCAGAGCTTGTGTTATGGGTACCAACATGACTGATTACTTACTATACATTTTTTTTGTAAATATATACATATTTTACATAGAAACACCCAGATCCGAGACAAATACTTATAGATCATACAAACATTTGTGCCGCGGCGGGAATCGAACCCGCAACCTTCTGCGTCTCAGCTGGACCTAAGCCCACTGCGCTACAGAGGTCGTCTGGTCTGATCGTGTGGTCCAAAAGCCACACACTAGCCGCAAATGGAACTCAAAGGCGGTTTAAGTCATTTGATCCCTGTGGTATGGTTAATTGCAGGAACACGTGCATGCATCGATCGTTAAAGGTATCGTCAGCAAATCGTAAGAGTATCGTTAAGAATATTCTGTGAATACGTAATGTTGCTGTAATACCCTAGAGTAGTAACATCGCATTCAAACCATACATTTTACAAATGCATTTATTATACGCAAGTTGATAAAAATCGTTCATCGTTGGATAATTTTAAAGCATTATTTGATGTTTCAGTTGTAACTAGTTACATTGTTTTATTATTCGCGAAAACTATAACTATATTATACGTTGTGCTTTTGTTACATTCTATTATCGTGCCGTCTCGTGTCACAGAAAAAATGTGACGGATCTATGGGTCAGTTAACGTCACATTTTATAAGAACATTTGATTCAATTAACACAGATGTAATTAAGACAGAAAATAAACTTTTCTACAGACGCTGATCCAAAGTCGACGTAACTAAAGATTTAAAAAGATAGCAAACAGATTAGGTTACAAACCTAGGGATTCTAGTCCTGAGCAAGTTTTTATTTTTATTTTCAACTAGTAAAGCTCGGCAATTTCTGGTTTGCTCCTGCTGTGGGAGGGAGGTGAGGGAGGTGAGGGAGGTGAGGGAGTTGTGGTGGAGGCGGGTGGCAGTGGCCCGCTCTGCCGGCGGCGGTAAAACAGTGCACTGTGGATTCTTGTAACACAATTTTCAAACTGCTCCCCTATATCGATTTGCAAGCGTCCGATCCGATGGGTATATTATAACGATGAATAATAAAAATAACTAATTACTTTTTGAATTGTAAGGTACACAGAAAAGTACAAGCAAAACTTAGGTAACGATCGATGGACACATTCACTTTAAAAATAATCCTCCTATCTTCATCGTCTGGCGTAAATTTGATAGGTTTTTAAATATTATAAGGTTCAATTTCTACATATGTAAGACTTTATCAATATATAAATTTGTTTAAGAAAAATATTTTTTCTTTAACCCACTGCTGGGCAAAGGTCTCCCCCTTTACCTTCTACTCTTTGCGCTCCAAGGCCGCTAAGGATTTTAATGTTTAAGAAATATTAAACATTAAAGGTTTTTCCCCTCTTATTATATAGAAACATGGTATGTGGGTTGAAATTAAAACTAATAGGTTATAACGCTAACGCTAAATAGGTTAAGTAATAGCAATGAAGACGTATTATTGAAATTATGGTTATGTAAAGCTGATGAGTGAAAATGAAATGAAGGCTTTTATAAAATTAACATACCAATCTAAATGAATTGAATAAGCTGGTTCCTTAACCTGTGCCTTATTTATTATTCTCCTCTGATGGCTCTAATATAATTTACAAAACATTTTTTCTTTCAATTGAAACGATCGTTCGTTCGATTCTCGCCTCAAAAAACATTGTTGTTAGAGCAATTACTGAGCCTGTGTGTGTCGCTACACAGCGTGAGTGGTTAGTTAGCCTGTCACCCGCCGGCGATTTCAATGAAGAGGTTAATTAAAGCGGGCACTAGGTACACCTGTAACTTGCATGTCCGTTTACTGACATGCAAGTTACGAACCTACGTGTACAATTACGCCATGAATATCTCATACAAAAAGCGCAAGGACCTAGACCTAGAGTTTGTGGACTATTCTTGAATTGGCTTAGGAGTATTCGCCACTTAAATTCACAAAGCATATAAAACGATTCAAAGTGGTCCTTTTTCTTCTTATTCATCATTTACTGACTACTTCTTATGACGATGACTTTGCCAATGTTAAGTCTTAATAGTTAGTAAGCAAAACGTGAAAAAGTCGTTCTTCACTTATGGCAAATATGAAATATTTTGTATTGTATTAAAATAACGGCTTAGTTAGCTTACGAGATATAATTAAAATAACGCAATGTTTGCTTTGCACGATGACATATCAATCGGAATTCAGAATGGTCCTTACATAGTGGTATTAAATAGGACAGTATCAACTGACGACCACTGTGGCGCAGTGGGTAAAGGCCTGCCTGAGACACAGAAGGTCCGATTCCCGCAGCGGGACACATGTTTGTATGATCTGCAACTATTTGTCTCGGGTCTGGGTGTTTTTGTATAATATGTATGTATTTACAAAAAAAAAGTATATAGTAGTATATCAGTCATGTGGTACCCATAACACAAGCTCTGCTTACTTTGGGGCCAGATGATGCTGTGTGAAATGTTCGGCATTATTTATTTATTTAACTTTGAATTATGATTCTGAGTGCGTTCTATTTTTCTACGATCAGGTTGAGATTTGAAACATGAAACTTGGATATTTCAGTACGACATAGACCCAAACCACACAGCACGCAGCGTTAAAGCGTTTCTAACAGAACAATAGGTGAGAGTATTTGAGTGGCTCAATAGTTTAAATTTAAAACCAATAGAAAATTTGTGGTACACTATAAAAGCCAAGCTGTCGCAAAAACATGTTACTTATATTCATGCAATTTACAGTGCAATTGTAGACGCTTGGAGAAGTATCCTTTTAGAAACCTGTAATAAAATGGTTTATCAATGCCGCGTCGCTGCAAAGCTGTAATCAATAACAGAGGCTGCCCTAACAAATACTAATTGTCTAAAGATGTATTTTTAGTATTTTTCTAAACTATCAAGGGTTTTGTTCAATTTAATAATGATTTTAGTGTCGATTTTTTTGTGTTTCTAATTAGTTGTCCGGCTTGTTTGGCTTATTTTATTTTGATGTTAATAAAAAGCTGCAGTTTTGGAAATTATAATAATATATAAAAAAAAAATATATCAAAAAATAATAAAAAAGATACAATATAATATCCGATACATCGATTTTAATACGTATGAACACTTAATGTTACGTTAAAAAATAGTTAAAAAGAGAATTTGCAATTAAAATATAAACACAGGTCGTTGTTTCTAAGTAAATGACAACCACTTAATATTACCGTACCTAATCTATTTTGAGCGTTAAATAAACTATAAAACGATAAATTAGGATTACCTGAGAACATGGGCATGGTGAGTTCGGGGTGCAGCTGACTCAGCTGACGCGACAGGTATAGCTGTGAGCGGCAGTAGGTTGTGCACAGTAGAGCATCTAGCGTGCCGCGGCCTTTCTCCGATCCTGCAGACAACCAAACAAACTAACATGAAACAATTAATTAAAAAGTTGTGATGCCAGCATAGGTGCTACTTCAACTCCAGGATCTGCAAAAAGGGAACATTTCTCTGGGTTTTGGAATAATATATCAGCAGGCGCGGCGGAAATTCAGTTAAAACATTCCATTTAAAACGAAAATTGCGTCTTTGAAGACGAAAAAGTTGGCAACAAAATCTAAATCAAGCCAAAATAAATCACAGTTCATTCGCTATTCGTATCTCTTCGGCCCATTATTGTGTCACGGCACTAAAGTAAGTAATAAAAAAGAACAATCAGATACGGTAATATTTTTTTTTTTTAACTGACTTCAAAAAAGGAGGTTACTCAATTCGATTCGTATATATGTATATTTTATGTGTGTTCGCGGATAACTTCGTCGTTTATGAACCGATTTTGATGTTTTTTTTTTGTTGGAAAGGAGTTATCCCAAGGGTGGTACCATGACAAGGAAACCAAGATCTGATGATGGCATCCCAGAGAAATCGAGGGGAACTTTCGAAAATCGTAGTGGCGACTAGTGCGTTTGTTTATTTTTTATTAGGTATAGTATTTTTTATAGGTATTTTTATTAAGTATTTTAAAGCACTACTATTTAATGAAGGTCTGGAGTCGATCTGATGATGGAGCCGAAAGACAGTCGAGGGAACACCTCAAAGATTTACAGCAATTACCTGGTGTTTGGGCTTGATTAATTTGTATTGATGAGAACTGTACACCTAGATGGGTTGTGACTGTCATTAGAGGTCTGATGATGAAGACGAAGGACAGTCAAGGGAACTCCTTGTTCGGCGCAAACCAGCGCTATTTCGCACTGTGTGAAATAGCATAAAGCTGAGACTGTGCTTTTTTGACAAACGCAGACTAGGTTTCGAACAAGGTGGGTACACGTAGGTTTAGCATTAGTTAGTTAATTAGTTTGGTTGGATCTGTGTACGCTATATTATCGTAACTTGTATCTGTGTGTGTGTGTGTCAAAATAAATTTATTTCATTTCATTTCATTTTCATTTCAACTCCGCAAAGTTTTACAATAACTACCTTGTGTATATACATGAAGTCGGTTGTCTTTTTAGTTTTTAAAACGTAATTATTTTTTGAGGCAACGTATATTGATCGCATGTTATATTTTTACTCTATCGTTTCCTATGTCTCCAGTTTCCAGAATTCAGTAATTTAAATATGATATGGGTCTAAAATACTCAGCAATTATCATCTAACGTTAACGTCGAGATATTATACTTATTAAAATACTGTCCGTTCCACTTCTTATTTTCATTCTATATTTGTTAATTTTTTTCTGGTAAAATATAGAGTCAAAACGCGTCAAGGTAATTTGTCAAAACGCGTCAAGCGTGCCTACATCGCCTTGCTAAAAGCTTCTGAATTTTTAAAACTAGTAAGAAGTAAGCCATGTTTGACTATTTGTATTTCTCAAACGTAATAAATAACTCACATGCCATATTTT
Source organism: Lampropteryx suffumata (assembly GCA_948098915.1). Classification (NCBI taxonomy): domain Eukaryota; kingdom Metazoa; phylum Arthropoda; class Insecta; order Lepidoptera; family Geometridae; genus Lampropteryx; species Lampropteryx suffumata. The sequence goes on from OX402544.1 coordinate 24,290,919, forward strand.
TTAATTTGGGTTATCAGGGTCGATCTCATAATAACAAATTAGATAGTGAGGTGTCAAACTCTATTTTCATCTATTTTAATTAATATTAGAAAGACCAAAGGCGGGATATGTACCTCTAAGAACCATTTTTAAAATATTTTTATTTCTTAACTTTGTAGAGGTCTCTTTAAACTTCATCATGGCTAATAATCTCTACAATGAAAGAATTCTATAAATAATAGAGCAAGAACTTTGATTAAGGACGGAATGACAGACAGAAAGCCGCCATTCTGTCTGTCATACAAGGCAAAACTACTCGTATAAGGATTTTTAATGGACTTCAAAACCCTAAAAATTATAACAGTTACAAACAAAAGTAAAATTAGACCGAACTCAACGATATATAATTTTAGATAGCCTTCCTTTAAAACTTCTAGTTTCAGTGACGCGCGTCGACACAGACAAATGTACCCCGGATATGACATATCACTCCATATAATGTTTATTGTACTAACGATTGAAAGGGTGGGTATGTTTGTTTCTTCGACGATAATACGAACCTATGATTAGATCTGCATGAAATTTGTCAGGTCGACATTGGAATTGAGAAGTGAGCTGGTATCTTTTAAAACCAAATTGAACACGGAGTTGTTAATATATGTATGTGGATACAAAAAGAAAAAAAAAAGTGCAATATGAAGGTTTGTACGTTTAACTAAAACTATTTTTATTTTTGTTTTAGGATGTATAGTTTTTTCGACGACGTTAAAACTAAAATCACTTTAACTTGAGCTCCGATTCGAAATAAATTAAGATATTTTAGTTTCAGATGTTCCTTTAGTGTTTTGTTGATTTCGAAAAAAATGACACAATTTTTGATTTAGATTAGGTTTATCCAAAACATCTCGTTTTCGATTACTAAACGTTTTAAATAAAAATACAAATACAAAATGTTTTATTTCTGTAACTTAAGTAACATAGTTTATCAGTATTGGATACCTCCTTTTAGGTATAAAATACCTATATTAGGAGAAAATCGCTCTTCCTAGTTGTGGTTTATAGCTATTATATTGCTGTACCATACATTAAAACATTTACTTAACTACTTATACTATTATTATTTACTTATAGTAAGTAACATTCATGTGAATTTTTGAGGGTAGATTTGAGACAGTTATCAAAGTCAGTTGTGAATGTTGAAGTTCAGCGCGAGTGCTGTGGTGAGTTGTAGGTAGAAAAAAAATGTAGTGTATTGTCACGAAGTGTCGATGTTTGAATGAGTGTTTGAGTAGGTGTAAGTTTTTGTAGGTAAGTATTGATGTATGGTCCAAGTGTAAAAGTTTCGTCTGATAACACCAGGCTAATGTGAGTCGGTGTATCAGTCGTAACCACCGGTTGTGGTGCGTCTGTGTGTATGAGTGTGTAGTGTGGTGTGTGTGACTGTGTGGGTGTGTGTGTATTTTATCTAAAAGATTTCCGTTTCATCGTAATTTACTGGCAATAGCCATTTAGTTAGCGTCATTTTACATTTGTGATTATTTAACGGGTATATGTTAATGATTTCATTAATCCTATTATATAAAAGAGCAGATTGGCTTGAGAATTGACGTGATGCAAAAGTTGAATGTATAGTTTGTCTGTCCGTTATAGTAAAGTGTCTTCTTTTGTTTAGTATTTGTTGATTATAGCTAAGAGATTTGTGCAGTTTTGAGTACCGAATGCAATATATAAAGTTTTCGAACCGTGAGTATATTTGAATTTAAGTATAGCAGTTCAGTTGGGTACTTGTGGGGTTTTTTTAACATTACTTTAAGAATGATCTTTGCGCTCGTTCAAGGTTTAAAAAATTAGATCTTGTAGCTCCACCCCAGATCGGTATACAGTATGTTAGTATTGACTGGGCTAGAAAAAGGTCGGGTTTTGCCACATGTCCTAAATTCCTAAATATATAGGTAAGCTTTCGCGTCCTATTCATAAGTAACTCAATATGTGCATGCCACGATAGACGTTGATCTATGTTAACACCTAACTATTTGATAGTCTCAGCTTTATTTATAATAGTGCAGAGACACGCTTTTGAGTTCATATCACAATCATGTATCTTAATCGAATAATCAGATTCTGGTTGGGTTCGGTTGTACATAGTGAAGCACATGAGGTGTGTTTTATCAACGTTCAGAGTAAGCAGGTTTAATTTTAACCACCTGGCTATACTTTTTAGCCCTTTTTCAGTTTTTTTTTTCACGTCGTTCCATAAGGTACCCGTGAAAGTGATCGCTGTGCCGTCAGCTTAGGAAAGTATTTTACCATCTTCAATGGTGAGGTTACAGAGGTCATTGATGTAAGTTAAGAATAAAGTTGGCCCTAGAACGCTAACCTGTGGGAACCCGTAGTTTTTTTTTGTGTCTCGAAACGCTACTATGGAGTCCTCTAACCGATCGTCAGAGATTTTTCCTATCTTATCTTGTGTTGTATACAGGGGAAATAAATTTTTCAGTGGGGTTACTTTATTTTTCTTTACTTGATCTATGCAGGGTGCTTTATTTTTATTTACTTAATTCTATTACATTAACTTAATACTACATATTGATGTTACAGGCTCCTTATCTTAACTATCTTATATCCTACTATATTTTACTTATACTGTTATTTTTATCGCGTGATCATAATTGCTGATGTTATACATGTAACAATATATACTCAGCAATTCATTTAATCTTTGTTTCTTTTAATTACCTTACTAGCTATTTTAATACAATATGATACAAAACAATCCCTTAGTCTACTATCATGTATATATTTATTTAAATTTTGCACATTGATTTCTAAATCATACATCTGTTCTGCTTCGTACCTCTCCTTGCCAAAAATGGGACACTCGAACAGGATATGCTTTATGGTTTCTGGTTTCCCGGGTTTGCATAGACAAGATGGGTTCCCCTTGACTTAAAGCGGTTTAAGTACTCTTAGAACTCGCCGCGCCCTGTCAGCACCTGGGTTAGTGTACCTGTAGGCGTAATCTTTTTAACAATACTGTAAGCTATCCTAGCGTCTGGGAAAAATATTTTTGTAGTCGCTGCTGTGTTATGGGTTTTGTACCTCCGGTTCGATTCATCGAGAGTACCTTCGCGGATCTGTCGATTGATGAACGAAACCGGACAGGCGTCATATTTTGGCTTAGTTTTCACTTTCAGCGCAGCGTCTTTTGCTATTGCACGTTCATTGCCAGCTAGCGTTCATTGCCATATGGATAATGCAGCTCCGACATTGTCCTCAAGCTTACTACCGTCCGTAAACACCGTACTGCGTAGTCGCTATGGGTGTCCAGCTGCTGTTGGTCTTCCAGGCAACCGAATTCTATGGCCAAATGCTCTGCAGGATGAGGCTTTTCGGAGTACGTCGACATTTTCTCAATCTCCCTGTCTCCTAGTGTTGGCTGGGGGACACCTCTCCTTGCCTCATACAGGGCAGCTGCCTCCTGTATTCTGAGGTCGAGAGGTAGTATGCCAGACAGCACCAGTGCCGAGTTCAGGGAGACTGTTCCATATGCCCGACATAACTTTTGGGCGTATCCCCTCTGCACATCGTTAAGGTGTTTTTGTACGCAGATTTTGTTGATAGCCGGAGCCCAGACACTGGATGCGTACATTACCACCGGCACCACCACCGCTGTATAGATCGTACGTATTATTTCCGGATGGAGGCGCTTGTGGGACCCCGTAGTAATATAGACATCCTCACTCTCAATGTCACCCACCTTTAGCCTCTGTTTTCTATCATGAAAATAATCAGTCAGCAAAGCAAGGGGGGTACCTCTGATACCGATTTGTTCTAACTTGTGTACAAGAGAGAGACGGTGTCACACGCCTTTTTGAGGTCCAGAAATACTGTTAAGCATTTTCTGAGGCTGAGGTTTATTAAATGACAAATTATAGGAATCAAGATGTGATTAGACAATTTTAGAAACTTCGACGTAATATGGTCCCAACCAGGGGCACTATTTACTTTTAGGTTCATAATTATATTAAATATTTCATTTCTATTCGTTTCTAGTAAGACTAGGGACGAAGTTTGATTATAGGACAGGTTATAGATGTCATTGATGGTTTCAGTTTGCAGGGTAATATTTTCAGCTAGAATTTTCCCTATATTAGCAACATAGGTATGAACATGGTTTAAAGATATATAATTGATTCAGGCGTGACTTTGCGGAAATCCATTACAAAACATTAAACTCTTTAAACTCTTTGGTAATAACTCTTTGGTAACTCTTTGGGAATACATTGGCGGAATAGTACTAAATATTTGTCCATCTGTTTAATGTTATGGTTTAAAGATTCAATGGATGTATCTTTTGAATAAAGTAGTTGCGTGTTTGGTGTGTTAGTGGGCGTTTTATTATTTATACTATTCCAAAGAGCTTTGCTGTTTTTGGATGATCTTTCTAATTGTTGACTTTCATATTTCCTTTCCAATTTTTTATTAAGTTGTTACAAAAGTTACGGTATCTTCTGTAGTATATTTTTAATATTTTATTTTGAGGATCAAGGCTTAATAATTATTTTGCTTCTAGGTATATTAATTATAATAGTATTATCTGTCACACTTTTTTGTATTCTACTTATTAGCAGTTTAGCTAGGATATTAGGGTCGTTAAGCTGAAGCAGGTCTATTAGGTTTAACTGCAAATTATTTATTGCATCTTCAAAATCTATAATGTTTTTGGTTTTACGGTTATTTAGTGGATAAGTTGTTTTAGAGAGAGTAAGTAGTAACATAAGATGATCAGTGATAGATGTGTGTAAAACAGCAATAATAATAATAATAATAATAATAATACCGGACATTTCACACAGCGTCATCTGGCCCCAAAGTAAGCAGAGCTTGTGTTATGGGTACCACACGACTGATATACTACTTATATACCTACTTTTTTTTTTTTGTAAATACATACATTTTATACATAGAAACACCCAGACCCGAGACAAATACTTGCAGATCATACAAACATTTGTCCCGCAGCAGGAATCGAACTCGCAACCTTCTGCGTCTCAGCCGGACCTAAGCCCACTGCGCCACAGAGGTCGTCATTTGTAGCTAGATTTTGTTTTATTTAATTTTAGCATAAAATGATCTAGACAGCTATTTTCTCCGGTATGTAGGTAATGACCTGGTAGTAGGCCATGCATTGATAAGGTATTTAAGTAATTCAATCTATTATTTTTGTCGCATGTTCGTTCCCCAGTCCAGCAATGTTTATATTAATGTCCCCTACTATTATTATTCTCTCATAAGATTTTAGACTCTTTTTAAGCACGATGCATGTTCTAATTTTACTTCTTCCGTATGAGCCTTATGATTTCTTATGTAACACACAATTAAAATGACGGTCACACCGTCATTTTAATTTAAATGATTAGTTGTTGCGAACGAATTGTAATTTGTTATGAGTGGAATAGGTTTGTTCAAGTCTACATTCTGTCAGTATTAAGATATCTGGTTCAAATTTAATTATTTAGTTAGCGTAAGTTGTAGGCTGTCCATATTTGAATAAATACTTCAACTTTGTTGTGTTATGATCTTAAGGTCAGAAGCATTTATTTGTATCCGTTTAGGAAGATCTTCTATTTTGCAATCAAATGATTTTGCGATTTCTGCGTTGTCTATTTCATTTTATGTTGTGTGAAATGTCTGGGATTATTATTATTATTATTATTATTTCCAGATTCTACAGGCTTATCCATAATTTAAAATTGAAAAGTAATTACAGTCATAATTAGCTTGTCTTTCGTGTTAAGTAGGCTATACTGTAAAATGATCTCTGAATTTAGTTTTAAACAAATCCAATAAACGACAGATATAAGGTTTTTTTGTAAATTGTGGTTTGAAGTGTGGGTTTTTTGTAAGTGTGAAGTGTAGTAGTGGGAATCTTGAACAAAGTTTTGATTGGCAAGAGTTTAGTAAAATACAAGAGTTATAGTAAAGTGAAATAGTCGTGTAGCCTGGATGAGGCAGTTCACTTGGCTCTCGTTGCTGATGGTGATGATTGGTGATGGACGTTTTCGTCTTTTCTTACGTAGACTCGTCCGTAGGAAGCCCAGCAAAATTTATAAGCCTTCGATTTTACAAGATCTCTTGCGAGATAGTGCAGCCGCGATCCGTTCACAGTTAACTGTTCAGTGACAAATATAGGAGTGTCTTCATTTTTTGTGAATCCCAGATGTCTTGCGCAGAGCTTGATATTATGAGCCTTACACATTTTTAGTACATCGGTGTTTAGGATGGTAGAGGAAAGTTCAACTATGATTGGAGTGTTGCTTTGTCCCTCTTTTTTCTTTTTTTTTATTATGTCATTCTTGATCTCAGATTTACTCTTAGGCACATTTTTGATTTCTATGTTATTTTTTCGATATGTCCGCTGTATGTCTTCTATAGTGTTTTCCAAAATGAAAATGTACTCTTTGTCTTTCTTTTGTTCAATATTCAACTTCTCAACTTTCTTGTTCAGTTCTTCATTTTTGCTCATTAGGAGAGCAATAGAACTTTCAATATTTCTATTTGTATTTTAGATTTCGTTTAGAGTTGGATTGAATAGTTTCTTTAGTTCAGATTCTTGATCAGCCATCAGGGCTCCCATCAGGGTCTTCATCTCTTCCTTGAACTCGTTGAGTTCTAAATTCCAGTCGAAATCTCTATCTCTTTTCCCTCGTAGAAAAACAAAGTTTGGTGTAGTTTTTGAGCTTTGACATGTTATATTTATGTTCCCTTCACTGGGTGATTTGTCAGCCAGTTTTTTAGTCGACAAGTATTTATCCATTTTAGTGTAATGTGTTTTTAGCTATGGCACTATTTCCAGGAAAGGTATCCGCTATCGCTTATGAGCTTGTGGCAAACGACAGTACGCACACAGTGACAAAACAGCACACAATAAGCGAGCGCGGGCGTAGCGAAACCGGTCTCAGTTACGTAGGATATACTTACCTACGTCTCGTTCCGATAGCTTCCACGTTATGGGCGCCTGGTACTACAGCGAATATTCTGACACCAATTTTTGAAAAATATTGAGATAAAAATAAACTCGGGTTACACACGTCTTAGCGCTTTCGTTGTCCGGGGGGAAGAGCTGTTGTTATGACGTGAGCGTCAACTCACATACAGTTAAACATAACTTACAACACAATATACTACCGCTACAATGGCCAATTGATTTAAACATTGCACACAAAGTAGGTAGGTATGTAATTTTGGTGATAGCGAGCTGATGATGAAGTCAGGGTACTTAACTCCTCATTAAATTGTCAGATTTAGCTGAAACGTGGTATACCTGTCAACAATTACTGTTTTATTAAGGTGGCAGCCAACGAGCTGATAATGATGATGGAGTCAGGAGCTTAGAACTTCATACTAAATGTGAGTAGGTAAAATAACCGTGTTTGGGCTAATTGGAATCGCCTCAAGCTAACCTCATAAAATATTTTGCTTATTTATAAGAATCTTTTTTGTTGACAGACAAAGCACAGTCTTAACCGTCGATTGTAGAGACTTAAAATTTGGACGGTGTCTGTTTTTGTATGTAGCAAAGAATTTCCAAAACTCGACCTTCAGAGAATTTCAATGAAATTTAGTATAGTATTTCTTGAACTTACAAAGTTGGGACCTTGCATTGATATTCTTCGATATATTTAAAAGTCAAAATATATACAATAACATCACAGTAACGGGTGTCAATAGTCACTGCAATTAGGTGTTCGAATTTGTGTGGGAGCTTACTTTACTTAACGCAGGAAATATCTATATCGGTCTATAATTAGCTAGATCAATATCACTTCCAGATTTAAACATAAGAATGAGTTTACTGTGTTTCATGAGATCGGGAAAAACTCCCTCGTCGATACATCTATTAGAAATATAAGCTAACATGGTGCAATATCTAAGATAATGACACCCAGCATCTTTGAAGACATTCCGATCTTCTGTATTTTTTATATGAATTAACTTTAATGCTTTTACAATATTAGCCTCGTTAACATAGCAAAAACTAAACTCATTCTTACATTTAGCAACACTAGATTCTAATAGAACGGAAGCTCTGTAGAGTTTAACGATTTGGTCACAATTTTTGGTATATCTGAGAAAAAAACTATCAAATACATTCGCAACCTCCTGTTCATTTTTCAAAATTAATACTATATAAAAACTGGATCATCTAACATTGTCTCTCTGGAAGCATATAATTTACACAATGTATCCTTACTTCTATAGATACCTGGTGTAGCCTAGTCCGCAAATATAGCACTATTTTTGTTGCATGTTTTTACTTTTAATATCAGTGTGTCACACTTATAAACTTGTGTGGAACTGCAACAAGTGTTATCTAGACAAGTGGCTGTTGTTAGCTTCACTCTTGTCGGTTCATTAAAAAGAGGGCTTAAATTAAAACATTTAAATAAGATTAAAAGTCTTTCAAAAAATGTATGAATCGGAATATCTATATTAAAATCACCACAAACTATTATGATTTCATCACATGCTGCTTTTTGTAATACTTCTTCCATATTGCATTCATATAACGCAAAATCAGCATTATCATAAACGCTCACGACGACATGCTCCAGCTCGACACGACACCTCAATAGTTCTTTCAATAGAAAGATTTGTAATATCCTTTCACTCCTTGCATTTTAAGAAATGTTTTACAATAATTAACGAGCCGCCACTAATGGCGCTCCTGCACCATACGTCCTGAACACATTTCAAGATAGTTTGTTAATTGCAAGCCCTGTGCACGTGTGTGAGTATAAACAGAAATATTGTGCGAGTGATAGGAGAAGACTAGAGCCGCTATTTAAGTCGCAAGTATTTGTTTCGGGTCTGGGTGTTACTATGTAAAAAAGTATTTCACTAGTATGTAAGTCATGTGGTACCAACGTACCGTGGTAAACACGACCACTGCTTACTTTGAATTGTCCGGCATTATAATTAATTTAGGTGACGTAACAGTATTCGGGAATCAATTTCGTACGATTTGAGATGTTAGTATGGAACCCTACAATTATTCGGTATCTGACACGCGCTTGGCTTACATATATATATAGGCGGAAAGCGAGCGGAGAGGGAGCTGAGAGAGAGCGGAGAGCGAGCGGAAGGGGCGGTACGTGGGTGGTAACAAGAACGCGGGGTGCGGGTCTTCAAATCGCAGCGCAGAGCGACGGCAACCGCGGCTAAAAGCGCCTGGCTCGGTTCCTACGTGCAGAACTACCTGCCCCTGTCGCCCTCTCGAACACTACAGTCCCTCAAGGCGCACCGCGGTAAACGCCCGCGTTTGTTCACTATGTCGATTCATAAATATTCAAAATCAGTAACCGGGCATAAAAACATTTCGGGCTATTTCAGTGATTTTGGGAACGGCAGTATCCGAGATAATACCATAACTGACGATTTTACAGAAGAACTCGTTTACGGAATTAACGTATATTTTACCCTAGCCCTAGTAACACTCGGAACCATTGGAAATCTCTTATCTGTGATTGTGTTTTTTAAAAGTAAACTACGCGGACAATCAACATCACAATATTTGTCAGCATTAGCGATTTCTGACACAATATTCTTGCTTCAACTGATCCCGCCATGGCTGAAAAACGTTAGGATATCGCAAGTTTTTGCAAAACAAGGATTTTGCCAGTCATTTGTATATTTGACGTACGTAAGCAGCTCTTGCAGCGCCTGGCTGGTCGTAGCTTTTACGATCGAACGCTTAGTGGCCATACAATGGCCTCTGAGGCGTACTCACATGTGTACTGTGCGTCGCGCACGCTTAGTTATCCTGGGAATCACATTGGCCTGTTTAGCCATCAACACACCAGTAATTAAATTTGCTGTACCACAAGGAAAAGAATGCAACTTTGATTATGAACTGATGGGAGACGCAGAAGTATTCAATGTAATTGACACAGTATTTTCGTTTACTCTACCTCTGACGATAATCACGGTGATTAATGTCCTGATCGTGTGCCACCTGAGAAGAGCTCGTGGACAGTTGATTAGAGAAGAGGAGATGAAGCCACGAGGGCGCATATCGGGGCGCCAGGCATGTAGGCGGCACCTAGCCGGCCGCAGTACTCGCAGCTCGTTGCGGCGCTCGCAGCAACGGATCACTAGGATGCTGCTCATCGTGTCCTCAGTCTTCGTTTTGCTCAACTTGCCAGCATACTCCATGAGGATCGTCGCTTACGCAAGTAATATGGTAAGTGATTTTTATTACACCATCTTACTTAAAACACACACACACACACACACACAAAGTATTTTAAAACTGAACCGCCGCCGCGCCGCGCCTCCGCGATATCCAACACCCAAATTTGCGCAACTTTCTTTTATTAGAGTTAGGTTTATTCATCGAATTATTTTTGTGTACCAATATTTTGCGTATACATGAATAATATATATATTAAGAAGACTATTATATATGTCCACACTTTAAAAAAAACATAGTTATTTTGAAGTAGCGGAAAAAACGGATGCAACACAATTGTGTAAATATGTATTCATGTTTTAACTAACATTAATCATGTTAATGTTCGGTGCTTTTTTATGGAGCTTTGAGAATTCAAGATATACCTACACGCCATGACCTTATTCCTTATTATGCATTGTTTTAGGTTTCTTGTTTTATAATTTTCTTTTCATTTATGCCACATAGAGATTGGAACCGAAACACTGAGATCCTACCGGAGAATCGCCGATTAAAATAATCGATGAAAACACAGTAGAAAAACAGATTGATGGGGTGTGTCATCCATTTTTATAAAGGATTTGTCCATAAAATATAATAACTTTTTAAAAACTAAAAAGAAAACCGGCTTTATTGGATACAATTTGAGAACATAAAATTATTTTATTTTGAAATTTTTAGTGGAAAGTAGATGTTGAAAGTTGTATTTTGATTATATTATACATAAACATTTCAACATTCAACATATGGACCAACTAAGCGCACTGCTCTACACTGCAGGTAACGAAAATATCATCGAATTATAACATTTTTAGATTTTTTAAAAACCGCTTAACTGATTTCGATAAAATTTAAATGGGAACACCAGGGAAGAAAACCATTTGAAACAAAAAAAAAAAATCTGACGAATTGAGAACCTCCTCCTTTTTGATGAAGTCGGTTAAGAAGATAAATCAACATTGCTATTATACAATAACAATTTTTTATTTGGTTAATTTACAAAACACACGTATAATTAACGAAACACCTTACTTTTACGGAGTCAAGTCAAAGTCAAAAGATATTTTATTCAATAACTCACAAGGTTCACGTTGAAACGTCTTACATACCTACTAGGTGAATTTAGGTGCCAATTCCCCCTAAAACCCAAGCCCGAGAAGAACTGGCAAGAAACTCGTCCTGGTCCTAGCGCTTTTTTGCATGATCCATCTTATAACTACCTTAACTACTAAAAAACAAAAACTCTCTTGTATTCGACAAGAGAGTTTATACATTTCAAGTTTTTCGGTTAACTGTCTGAGGGCAAAGCAACATGAGGCAGGGAGTTTCAAAACAGTATATATGTCATTAAAATGAAACGTATAAAGTTGTCAGTGTGAATTCGATTTTATTTCACTCACATGGAGACTCCGTTCCGCCGAAATTGCGCGGTTATATAGTACATGAATTACGGCGACTTAGGCCGTCGCGGCGGCCGGCCGAATCCGGCAGAGTTATTACGTAAAAGTAGTAGAAGCAACAGCAATAGCAACGCAACAGTAATAACTGCGAAATCAGTCGCGACTCGTAAAAAACTTTAACAGAAGCAAGTCGCTGCTTATTATTTAAATTGGCTTATAGCAGAGATATAAGCGCATATAATGTGCTTTAGTGATCACATGATTCGCGCCTATTGCTAGCTTGATGGTCGATTGGGGCGAGTTACGTAATAAAAGGAGGAATTAGTTGCCGCTAGCGTCGTTGCACGTGCCGCGCGCCTAACCTAATCTTAAAATTATTGATTCTGCACTTAATTAGGAGTGCATAATACGAGTATATCTTAGATAGTTTATCTTAATTGGAACATACAATAACATTGCTTTTTAACAGGCCTCATAGCTGAATTTGTAGTAACTCTGCCTACTACGCTGTAGGAACTACGCTGTTTTGTGAGGAACATAGATGTTTGAAAGTATAATTCTAGTATGTGTTTAATGAATAATTATTATATCCGTCATCTGGTTTCCATAGTATTCGTAGATACAAACTTTTAAGGCCAGTAAAACCTAAAACTTGAGTTATAATAGCAAATCGTGTGTAACAGGAGATGGCCAGTTGCGAAGGCGCAGTGTGGTGCTGCAAGTTCTGTATGCGGGCGTCTGCATTCATTTGGGACTAGATGATCAGTGTGAGCTGAATAAACCGCAATATTTGTTCATTTATTTATCGGAAACAACGCGCGGGCGTATGAATGGAACAAAGAATTGAGTGTGGGGGTGTCGATAGCGCCAAACCAGAAACATAGTTTGATACTTTATATTATCAATAGATAAATTGAATTTTGGAACTGATGTAAAGGCATTACCTATAACGAAGTAAAAGTTATCTTGAAATACTGTATGATCCTTACAAAAACGTTTTTTTTAATTCATCTTTAAATGAATAAAGGGTTCAACGACAATACATCGATCTAGAACTTGAGTTCTAGATCGATGTTAGTACCGATTATTGACAATGTACCCTTTTAAATGAAGTTGCACATGCCGCGCGCATTTATTATATCTACTTGATAATATTACAATAATAAAACTGCAACGGAGCGAACTATAAATAATTCAAGTCTTTGAAACAGCATAACGCCGAAGCTACGAGACAGATTTTAATAAAACATGTCATTAGCTAGCTTATCAGGGAAGCGTTCCTGTGTTTAATTAAAGGTGCGAATCAAAGAAACATTTAAATGAAATTGTAAACAATTGATTTTGATGGTAACTTTTAATAGAAATTTCTCTGCGAATCTTCGACTTTGGTTCAATGCAACTTCGGCAGTGCACGAAAGGATCCTTTGTGGAAGAAGAAGCTCATATCACTTCAAATAATCATGTTTGCGACGTGCAACCCCATACCACATAACTCGCGACAATTACTATTAGGCTTGTTTTGCGCGATCACTGCTGTCAAACACACTTTTTACGCTAATATCTCTATCACGAAAATACGCTTTATGCGTATTTTCGCATTTCGCACTTGACCGGCGAGTAGAAGGCAACGGCTGGCTAATAAGAGTTTTTGGCGACTTTCGACGTATTTTGCAGATATTGCAGTCGCGTTGCTATTTTTGTCGTAATGCTACTTTTATTTAATAACTCTGTTTCATGATTATATTAATTCATTTCTTATAAACACATACACGGAGACAGGATCGAACAAGAAAAGTTGTATTATATTTGCAATAAAAAAGATGGAACGAAGATGGCGGAAGAACTCGCGAGCGAGTCAATTTGTCTTAATTAAAAATGAAGTTACACCGTACGAGGAGGAACATTGTTGTGACAAAGCGATCGGACGAGAGGACGTTTTTATTTTATTTAACCGAGCGAGCGACGTTAGCGGAGATCTCGGTGGCAACTTTTCGTACCGTTGATATGATCTGCATGAAGATCTGGTAGGTCAACCGATTGTAATTGAAAAATGTTTTACCAATCATAATTTAATAGAATTCACGAAAAAAATAAGCTTCCCAACCATATCTTTTAATCTTTCGGTGGCACCAGAACTATCTTTCTATTTTTAGGGTTCCGTACCTCGAAAGGAAAAAACGGAACCCTTATAGGATCACTTTGTTGTCCGTCCGTCTGTCCGTCTGTCTGTCAAGACACTTTTTCTCAGGAACGCGTGGAGGTATCAAGCTGAAATTTATATCAAATACTCAGGTCTACTGCCCCTTAAAGCTGTGAAAAAATCAAACTTCTAAGCCAACGCAATCAAAAGATACAGCCGTTTATGCCGCAAATTTTCGACACTCGCAAGGGAATCAAAACCAACAGGGTACTTCCCGTGAACTCAGAATCTTGAAACTTGGTACGAAGCAACGTCTTATAGCACAAATAAGGGATAAATTGCGATAGCCGTACATTTTTAGTTACCATATAATTTAGTTAGTTATCATATAATAAAAATATTTTTTATAATTTTAAACTTACTACCCCTTTTCTCATGACCGCGTAGGTATTAAATTGAAATTCATATAAAACACTCAGGTCTATAATACCTTTAAGCTGTAACAAAATCAAACTTCTATGTCAACGCAATCAAGAGAAACAGCAATTTAAATCGCATATATTCAAACTCGCAACTCTCAAGGGAATCAAAACCTATAGGGTACTTCATGTGAACTCAGAATCTTGAAGTTTGGTACAAAGCAACGTCTTATAGCACAGATAAAGGATAAATTGCGAAAACTGTAAATTTTTTGTTACATCATCCAACTATGACTCGATTGTCGTGATGGGTGAAATTTTATTTATATACCTATAGGTTTGTACGGAACCCTCGGAGCGCGAGTCCGACTCGCACTTGGCCGGTTTTATTATAATTATTGCATCTATCGTTTTGTTATATGTTTGTCCTTATTTAATGTCTCACTCAACCAATCCAGCTTTTAAACAATCCTGATTTCTTGAAAAACTGGGTAAAATTTTTTCAATTTTCGATCCCTCTGCTTTATTGCAGAATTGTAATGTTTCCGCTCTCTACTCATTTTGTCGACGAACAAAAATAAACTGGCAGGGTTTACGTGGGAATTTTAATTTGGACGCCTCTGATCTGCGGCACAAGCGGTTTAATGCTCTTGGTGCTGGATTGAACAAGGCAACATAGTGCTTATCAGTTTCGATACGCAATAAAGAAATATATATATGAAATATTGGTGGACCAAAGTAATTGTAATAACCTTTATTTTAAATAATACTGTGATAGTGCAAAGGTTGTCGCAAAAATACTTTAGTAATAACAATCACTGCTCTAGTGAAGTTTTGCTAGAGGTATGCAATCAATGCAAGCAATCAATCAATGCTTGCTTGCAATCAAATATTAATATTAAATATAACGATTTACTCCCACACTCAAAATGATTAATGGTTACTTAAAATTGGTTGCTGCAGTTGCAGTTGCAATAACTGAATTTCAGAGTTGTAGGTTTGAAAATGGTCATAAAAAGCAATCGTGTGTAATCCAAATGTAAAAAAACTAGAAAAACTAAAATTTCCAATTAATAAAACATTTATGGCACAAAAGAAAACCTTTATTACTTTGGAACATTAGCGAAATAGGTTCAGCTGCTCTCGAGATTTGCGCTTAGCAACATATTCAGCGATTCATTTATATATTATAGTTATTATTCAAAATGAAATTGTACGATCTACGAGTATATCTTGCTATGATATTATTGTTAATATTTAAGTTCACACTAGGTAGCTATAAGTTTCGAGTTTTCTAATCTCACTGTTTGTTATTTTCTAAACTGCTTTTATTTTTACTAGCTGTTTTTGATAATGGAACTCAAATACTGAGATTTAGCAAAGTGACAAACATTTTTGAAAAATTCAGATACACTTTTTACTTTTTCTTCGAACTCTCTACTAAGGTTATACTGTTCAAGACACAAAGTTCGCCTACATTTATAAAAACCTGCTGTTCCTTCCACTTCCAAATGTTGCACTGCAGAAACCACAATCGTTATGGATGTGGAAAGGGAACTGAACACATTATTGAATTCGGTAAAAAATGTATTCTATATATTTTTACTAACAATGTTGTTAGTGTCAATCAAGTAACCACAGCCCGCCAAGATTTGGGCAAATCCACGCAAACAGCTAGGGAAAGTATTAAATTAATCAGTGCTATCATGCAAACTTTTGCAAAATTTAGAATGAAAAAAATTACCACTTTTTCGTTACTTTTTAGTTCATTATGAAAGCTTTGAAAAACTGGAATTATCGGATTTTTCTCCTACTCCTAGATTGTCAATCTTAGGAATATTATATTACCCAATACGCACCCTCCTAATCATTTAGAACTGGGAGAACAATGATGTCAATGAGAGCTTTATATAATATAATAATACAGGTATGGCTACACATAAGAATTTTCGAAAACATTTTGTATTGTAATTATACATTCATTAAGGATGTTTACTTAATTACTGGCCGTACTAAATTTGGCCGTCGTGGTTGAGGCATAGAATTGGACCCCTCCATCCCCTCCCGTGGATGTCGTAAAAGGCGACTAAGGGAACACACACCGGGGGATTGAGCAGCAGCGCCCTTGCTACCAATCCCAACGACCCCTGGCCCTGGCAACATACAATGCACGCACACTTAGGACCGACGAGAAGGTGATAGAGCTGGAAGAAGTAGTAAAAAAGTTGCACTGGGATATTATAGGGTTATCAGAAGTCCGAAAAAAGGGAGAGGACACGATAATCCTAAATTCCGGCAACTTATTCTACTACCGGGAGGGCGATCAACTATCTCAGCATGGTGTCGGCTTTCTTGTCCACAAATCCCTCGTTAACAACATTGTAAAGATCGAAAGCGTGTCGAGCAGGGTGGTATACCTTATACTCAGAATAACCAAACGGTATTCGCTAGGTCATACAGGTGTACGCACCTCACTCGAAACGTCCAGACGATGAAGTGGAGGCTATGTATGATGACATTTCAAATGCCATACAAGCCTCGAAAACACACTTTACGGTTGTGATGGGGGACTTCAACGCGCGGCTAGGTGTGAGGAACGGCGATGAACTGAGAGTGGGGGAATTTGGACAGCGGAACCAACGGGGTCAGCGATTGGCCGACTTCATCGAAAAGGAGGGACCCTTTATGATGAACTTCTTTTCAAGAAGCAGTCGTCCAGAAAATGGACATGGCTTCACCCCGGTGGACACAAACGCGAGATAAATTTTATCATGACAACAAAAATGCAAATATTTAATGATGTCTCAGTGATCAACAGGGTCAAATCCGGCAGTGATCACCGAATGGTTAGAGGCTCATTAAATCTTAACGTAAAGCTTGAAAGGTCCCGTCTGATGAAATCTACTCTTCGCCCAAGTCCTGCCCAAATCCAAAACCCCGAGAGCTTGCAGTTGGAACTCCAAGATCGCTTCCAATGCCTTGTCGAATGCGGATCCGTGGATGAATTAAATGACGGGCTGGTGGAAATTGTCCATGCCGTTGGCTCAAAGTTTTGTAAGACTCAGCGCAAAGGTAGAACCCAAAAACTCTCTGAGCACACTCTAAAATTCATGGCAGAACGTAGCGAAATGAAACTGCAGTCTTTAGTAGACATGTCGAAATACAGTACGCTCAATAAACAGATCTCTAAGTCTATGCGACGCGATTTTCGTCTCTTTAATACTTATAGTATAAAGAACGCGATAGAGCGCAATCAAGGTTCCAAAGTGTTCGCGAGAGATTTGTCTATTGGGCAAAGCATGTTGACAAAGCTGAAGACCGACAGTGGCAGTGTTACATCCTCGAAGCCAGAAATTTTACGAGAGCTCGAGAAGTTCTATGGACAACTGTACACCTCATCGCAAAGTCCTGCTACAAGCACGACTAGCGATGCAAGAGCCCGCCTAACCCGACACTACACTGAAGACATTTCGGACGTCAGCCTATACAAGATCCAAACGGCTCTCAAGCAGCTTAAGAACAACAAGGCACAGGGAGAAGACGGAATAACGACAGAGCTTCTGAGAGCGGGTGGATCACCGGTACTTAAGGTCCTCCAGAAGCTGTTCAACTCCGTCATCCTCGAGAGAACTTTTTTCTTGCTACTCATAAGACCGTACTAAACAGTGATAATTATAACAAAATGCTAAGCCGTAAAGTTCAATATGAGTCAGTAAATTCGTCATTCGCCAAACGATTTAGAGCGTTTTTATACAACAGAGTCATCCAATCCTGTGAAGTAAAGATCTGCTCCGCCTTCAAGGCCATACACATAGTTGCTAACTGGCTCAAAACACTCACATATGTATGACTGTACTGAACGTCTGTTTAAAACCATAGTTTGAAATTTATTTATTAATTCTCCTTTTATTTATTTATTAACTATATTATTTATATTATATCCACTCATATTCCATATTCAGCGTTTGTGATTGAAGCTGTGAACCGAGGCCTTAAACATCACTGAAAATTCGTAGAGATACCCACGATACAGATTATTATCTAGTGAAGGTATCATAGTTAATTACTTATATAAATATAATCTTTCAGCGACCCAAAACTACTTTCACTGTTAAGAAATTATATTAACAGGTTATAAAATGCTAAATGTTATTTGTCTATGTAATAGTTTATATAATTTAGTTTTGTTTCATTTTACTTTATAAACTTATATTGTAAAATTGTATTGTTTTGCTGCAAATAAACATTTTGTATTTTTTTTTTAACAGAGGCTGAACATTTAATAAGAATATTCGAATATGTTTTATGTTGTAATTTTACAATCATTAAGGGTGTTTACCTAATTACCAGTTGATACTTGTACTAGCTGTTTTATTTAACTATAATAATAATAATAATATAATAATAATCCCGGACTTTTCACACAACATCACCTGGCCCCAAAGTAAGCAGAGCTTGTGTTATGGGTACCACATGATTGATATACTACTTCTATACTTTTTTTTTTGTAAATACATACATATTATATCTAGGAAATACCCACACCCGAGACATATACTTGCAGATCATACAAACATTTGTCCCGCGGCGGGAATCGAACCCGCAACCTTCTGCGTCTCAGTCGGACCTTAGCCCATTGCACCACAGAGGTTGTCAAACTCACTAACGGTTGTCTGGTAGAAATCGTAACCACGATAAGACCGCCGATTGCAGGACACTATTAATTTAAGTATATGCACTAAGGCTTAAATTTCATATTTCTTTTTGTAGTGTTACTCAATAAAGTTTTTATTATTATAATTATTATTTTGGAAATTAATGTAAAGAAAACAAGAACTCCCACGTTCTTGTTCTTTCTAATTATTTTGTAAATTAATGAGGATAGAACACGAACGTGGGAGGCACATCCGATCCACAATTCAAGAGTCATCAACACGGCGCCCGACTTCAACAAAGCCTGCATATATACGAGCAACAAGCGAAGGGTGTTGAAGTCTTATTTTTGTCTGCATTACCAAGTATTAAGCATTACCTCTTGCTATGTATTTCAAAGATAAGACGGAGGCATCCACAATCCACAAATTATGAGTCAACACGGCGCCCGACTTCAACAAAGTCTGCATATATATGAGCAACAAGCGAAGGGTGTTGAAGTCTTATTTTTGTCTGCATTACCAAGTATTAAGCATTACCTCTTGATATGTATTTCAAAGATAAGACGGAGGCATCCACAAATTATGAGTCATAATTACGTTTTAAAAACTAAAAAGAAACCGACTTCATTGAATGGAATTTGAACCTATAATATTTTTTTAGTGGAAAGTAGATGTATAAGAGATTCCGACGAATTGAGAACCTCCTCCTTTTTAATAAAGTCGGTTCAAAATAGCGCCCGACTAAAACAAAGCCTGCATATATATGAGCAACAAGCGAAGGGTGTTGAAGTCTTATTACGGGAATGTGAACAGAGTGCCCGACCCTCTGAAGGCAAGGCGGAGGCGGTCCCACGGTTTACAATTAAACACATATTTTTATGTTAGATATTTAGTTTTAGGAATAAAACAAATACTATCACAGCTTATTGTTAAATTGTTTTTAAAATTCATTTTTTTTATAATAGTGTGTACTTATGATACAGTTATACGTATAGGTCCCATATATGTCAATGCCGTTTTATAAAAAAATTGTAATAATTACCTACATATTTCATTATTTTTGTAAAAATATGTCTTATTTATGTAACTATAGATACTTAAGGTGTATCCTTAATTTTGTTATATTGTAATTTTCCAATCGTTATGGGTATTTACTTAATTACGAGTATAATAACTGTTTTTTTTAACTATTTTTTAACATTATTAAATATATATATGAATTTCAAGCAACGAGACAACATCAAAACTATTAGGAAAGAAACCTAGCTTTTTAGACACGGGATTGATTTGTTAAATCCTATTGCATTGAAAACAAAACTTCTTTGTTCTAATCATATTATAATATTTTACAACATTTTGAGCGGTCTCCTTCTTTTCGTAACGTCTGTCGAACTGACAATATCTGTTTAGTTCTAATCACAGATCTCCAAAATCTTGGTAGCAAAGCAAACGAAGTATTAATATATTATTATAATAGGATTTAATAGGATATAATTTTTATATATATAATAGGAGAACAATGGTGTCAATGAGAGATTTATATAATATAATAATTTGACACGACATTTATTCAAATTGAAAGAGCTCAAAGCTCGATACGAAGCCCTTTAGATATCCCACTACTAGCGTCTACAAAGATAGTGATAATCTCACCATTCGTCAACTTTTTATTTTTTTCTTGCTACTCATAGGACCGTACTATACAGTGATAATTATAACAAATTGCTAAACCGTAGAGCTTTTAGAGTTCAATATGAGTCAGTAAATTCGCCAAACGATTTAGACCCTTCGTCTCATCGTTTTTTATATAACAGAGTCATCCAATCCTGTGAAGTAAAGAACTGCTCCGCTTTTAAGGCAAAACACATAGTTGCTTACTGATTAAAAACACTCACATATGACTGTACTGAACGTCTGTTTAAAACCATAGTTTGACATTTATTTATTAATTCTCATTTAATTTCGTTAGTAACTACATTATTTATATTATATCTACTAATGTTCCATATTAGGCGTTTGTGATAGAAGCTGTGAACCGAGGCCTTAAACATCACTGAAAATTCGTACAGATACCCACGATACAGTTTATTATCTACTGTGTATTATCTAGTAGTGTATCATAGTTAATGTATATAATAAAAATCAATTTCTGTTCGTTAGTCTAGCTAAAACTCGAGAACGGCTGGACTGTTTTGGCTAATTTTGGTGTTGAAATGTTTGTCGTAGTCCAGGGAAGGTTTAATAGGTGAGAAAATTTGTGGCATTGCAACGCATGCCGGGTACAGCTAGTCTATTATATATAAATGAATCGCTGAATGTGTTGCTAAGCGCCAATCTCGAGAGCAGCTGAACCGATTTTGCTAATTCTTTTTTAGAATTCTCCTTGAAGTACGAGGATGGTTCTTACGGAGAGAAACATTTAAAAATTGCCTCAAAAAGTCTAAAAACAACACTTTTCTATACACCCATACAATCGATTCGTATTAATACTTAAAAGTCAATTTGAACTTTAATACCATACCATAAAGTTAATGTGTTAGTGGAGAGGTTCCGGGTAAGCAAAACAATTGAGTGACGTTAGTATCGTATAAATATTAATGTCAATATTTGTCAATATATTTTATACGATGGTAAATATAAATCTTCTGTGCGTGTGTTTGTAATTAAACTCCTCCTAAACGGCTGGACTGATTTTGATTATTTTTTTTGTGTGTGTTCAAGTGGTTTCGAGAATGGTTAAGATTTACAATTAGATTTTTTTTATTTGTATTCATTTTTAAAACGAACGGACGAAGTCGTGAACAGGACAGCTAAATACTTATATAAATATCATCTATCAGCAAACCAAAACTACTTTCACTGTTAAGAAAGTATATTAACAGATTATAAAATGCTAAATGTTATTTGTCTTTGTAATATTTTATATTATTTAGTTTTGTTTCATTTTACTTTATAAACTTAAATTGTAAAATTGTATTGTCAGGTATGGCTGAACATTTAATAAGAGTTTATGTTGTAATTTTACAATCATTAAGGGTGTTTACCTAATTACCAGTTGATACTTGTACTAGCTGTTTTATTTAACTATAATAATAATAATAATAATAATAATAATAATATAATAATAATCCTGGACTTTTCACACAACATCATCCCCAAAGTAAGCAAAGCTTGTGTTATGGGTACCACATGATTGATATACTACTTCTATACTTTTTTTTTGTAATTACATATATATTATACATAGGAAATACCCAGACCCAAGACAAATACCTGTAGATCAAACAAAGATTTGTCCCGCGGCGGGAATCGAACCCGCAACGTTCTGCGTCTCAGTCGGACCTTAGCCCATTGCGCCACAGAGGTTGTCAAACTAACGGTTGTCTGGTATAAAACGTAACCAGGATAAGACCGCCGATTGCCGGACACTATTAATTTAAGTATATGCACTAAGGCTTAAATTTCATATTTCTTTTTGTAGT
Source organism: Lampropteryx suffumata (assembly GCA_948098915.1). Classification (NCBI taxonomy): domain Eukaryota; kingdom Metazoa; phylum Arthropoda; class Insecta; order Lepidoptera; family Geometridae; genus Lampropteryx; species Lampropteryx suffumata. The sequence continues at coordinate 24,313,225 of OX402544.1, forward strand.
GTTCTCAATAAAGTTTTTATTATTGTAATTATTATTTTGGAAATTAATGTAAAGAGAACTAGAACTCCCACGTTCTTGTTCTTTCCAATTATTTTGTATATTAATGATGAGAGAACACGAACGTGGGAGGCACATCCAATCCACAATTCAAGAGTCATCAACACGGCGCCCGACTTCAACAGATCCTGCATATATATGAGCAACAAGAGAAGGGTGTTGAAGTCTTATTTTCGTCTGCATTACCAAGTATTAAGCATTACCTCTTGTCATGTAGTACCAAAATGAGACGGAGGCATCCACAAATTATGAGTCAAAAAGGCGCCCGACTTAAACCAAACCTGCATATATATGAGCAACAAGCGAAGGGTGTTGAAGTCTTATTACGGGAATGTGAACAGAGTGCCCGACCCTCTGAAGGCAAGGCGGAGGCGGTCCCACGGTTTACAATTAAAGATATATTTTTATGTTACATATTTAGTTTTTGAAATAAAACAAATACTATCACCGCTTATTGCTAAATTGTTTTTAAAATTCATTTTTTATTATAATAGTGTGTACTTATGATACAGTTATACGTATAGGTCCCATATATGTCAATGCCGTTTTATAAAAAAATTTTAATTATTACCTACATATTTCATTATTTTCAAAAATATGTCTAATTTAAGTATTTATAGATACTTAAGGTGTATCCCTAATTTTTTTATATTATAATTTTCTAATCGTTATGGGTATTTACTTATTTACGAGCATAATAACTGTTTTTTAACTAAATTTTAACATTATTAACTACATATGCATTTCAAGAAATGAGACAACGGGACAACATCAAAACTATTAGGAAAGATACTTAGCTTTTTAGACACGGGATTTCGTTTGTATAAATAAGGTAGTTTTGTGGCAGGATTACATGCATCCGGTTGCACTTAAGATAATTTAATAAATCCTCTTGCATTGAAAATAAAACTTAATAATAATAAACTTTGGTCTCATAATATAATATTTTACAATCTTTCGAGCGGTCTCCTTCTTTTCGTAACGTCAGTCAAACTGACGTTTGGTTACCATAGCAACATTATTGACAACAAAAAGTTGTTGGAAAACATGTCTGTTTGAAAAGAAGAAATAGGGATGAAAGGTTTCAAAACATTGCGATTAAAGTAATCACAGCCCTCCAAGATCTTGGTATCATTGCAAACGAAGTATTATTATATTATTATAATTGGATTGAATAGGATATAATTATTATAAGTTATTATAATAGGTGAACAATGATGTCAATGAAAGCTTTATATAATATAATAATACAGGTATGGCTAAACATTTAATAAGAATCTTCAAAAATGTGTTATATTGTAATTTTACGATCAATAAGGCTGTTTACCTAATTACCAGTTGATACTTATACTTGCTGTTTTATTACTCTATGTATATAAGTATGTATTTACAAAAAATAATGAAAAATATATAATTATAAAAATAATGTATAAGCGTTCGGGAAATTAAGGCACATCTTCTCGTCACAGATACCGCAGAGCCTCAAGACGAAAGTCAAGACGAAAGACAATCAGTGCGTGTTGCCAGTGATGACATATGGAACTGAGACTTGGTCCCTGACTATTGGCCTCATATACAAGTCAGAGTCAGAGTCGCGCAACGTGCAATGTAGAGAGCTATGTTGGGTGTTTCACTACGTGATAAAATCCGCAACGAGGAAATCCGTAGAAAAACCAAAGTCACCGACGTAGCGCTCAAAATTTGCAAGTTGAAGTGGCAATGGGCAGGCCATATAGCTCGCAGAACTGATAACCTCTGGGGAGTAAAAGTTCTCGAATGGCGACCAAGGACAGGAAAACAGGATGATGATGATGATGATGATGATGATGATGATGATGGTGATGATGATGATGATGATTTACAAAAAAAAGTATAATAAGTAGTGTATCAGTCATGTTGGTACCCATAACATAAGCTCTGCTTACTTTGGGGCCAGATGATGCTGTGTGAAATGTCCAGGATTATTTATTTATTTATTTATAATTCATTATTTTTATAATAATGTCTTATCTAAGTAAAACTATAGATACTAAAAGTGTATCCTTAATTTGTTATATTGCAATTTTACAATCGTTATGGGTATTTACCTCAATTACGAGTATAATATCTGTTTTTTTATTTATTTTAGAACATTATTAAATACATATGCATTTTAAGCAACGAGACAACATCAAAACTATTAGGAAAGATACCTATGTTTTATTGTAATATTTTTATTTCTGTAACAGTTTTTAACAATTTTAAAATTGTTGAGACCATCTTTTAAGTAGAAATATACTTGTGTTAGATGGTCTCGCTCTTCCATATCTTATATTAGGTACATTTACAGTTTAGGTACGTAGGCAATTAAAAGTTACAAAGTAGATACGTACATGCTTAGTGCCTTTAAACAAAATTAAGAACTAAAAATTATAAAATAAAATAAAATGTGGGTGGATAGGTATAACATTATGAGCATCGTAGAATGATAGGAATGGCATTAAGGAATAAGTAGGTAACTAGGTCAGGGTGCAACGAGCCAACATAATAAATTTATTAATTCCCACTCATAAAAAAGTTAACAAAGTAGTTAAAATAAAGATCTGTTTGTTAAAATTTCAGTACAGATAGGTATTATGTATATCTGCAAGGAATTTTGTGTATAAGTGTCTGAATGTATTGTGTGTTATTATGTGTGGTTTTCGGGATATTAAGTGTGTGTATATGTGAGTTTAATACTTTAATGTTAAGAAAAAGTTATTTGCAGCAAGGGTGTGTGTTTTTGTGAGAGAGAGTGAGATTGTTTGTGAGTTTGGAGATGTGCTTGAGTGCTTGATTGATATGATCGTATGCTATGTGAAATGCCTCCAGTCTATTTAAACTATTGTGTTATTTGATTTGATTTAATTATAATCATAAGTTTATGTAGGTACATTGTGTATAAGTACATTTTTGAAGAATAGTCTATATGAATTCAACTTAAAATTTGCAAAAATGCTTCAGTTTCATCGTAGTTTTTTGTTTGTATCCATTCAGTTATAGCTTTTTTACAGTTATAACTTTGCATTGTGTAAATATTTAAATTCTTGTTAATTAGGTTATATAGGTGGGCTGATTGTCTTATATATTGGCTACGGGCAAATGTAGTTTTAGTGCCAACAACCTTAGCAACTATGTCTTTTCTTGTACAGTTTTCTATACTTGGGTCATAAACTAGGGTTTTGTGCTTTTTTGTTTTTAATTTCCTGACAGTTAATAACTGGCTTAATGAATAAAGCAGATGCGTTAGAAATCTATATGGTTTGAAGAACCTTTATTAGTGTTCTCTGTGCTCTTTCTAGTTCTAAAAAATTTAGTTTTTGACACTCCACCCCATATAGAGATACAATATCAACGAACCGATTGATCCAAAGCAACATTATATGTTATTTAGAAAAGATACTTGAGCAGTACGTCGTAAGGTTTTGAATATCGAAATTAACTTTCTTAATCTGTTGCTGATTATTTCGATCTGTGGATACCATGTTAAGTTCTGATCCAGTGTGACTCCCAAGTACTTTGTTTTAGACACTCTATTAATTAAAGGGCAGTCACATGGATCAGTGTATCAGTGTACCACTTACATAATGATGTAAAGAGGAATTGGAATGGGAATGGAATGGGATTGATTTGTTAAATCCTCTTGCATTAAAATAAAACTTGTTTGGTCTAATCATATTATAATATTTTACAACATTTAGAGCGGTCTTCTTCTTTTAGTAACGTCAGTCGAACTGACATTATCTGTTTGGTTGTAATCACAGCCCTCCAAGATCTTGGTATCAAAGCAAACGAAGTATTATTATATTATTATAATAGAATTTAATAGGATATAATTTTTATAAATATAATAGGAGAACAATGGTGTCAATGAGAGCTTTATACACTATAATAATATGACACGACATTTATTCAAATTGAAGGAGCAACAAAGGTCGGTACGAATCCCTATAGATATCCCACTACACCGTCTACAAAGATAGTGATATTCTCACCATTCGTCAACTTTTTATTTTTTTCTTGCTACTCATAGGACCGTACTAAACAGTGAAAATTATAACAAAATGCTAAGCCGTAGAGTTCAAAATGAGTCAGTAAATTAGTCATTCGCCAAACGATTTAGACCCTTCGTCTCATCGTTTTTTATATAACAGATTCATCCAATCCTGTGAAGTAAAGAACTGCTCCGCCTTTAAGGCAAAACACATAGTTGCTTACTGATTAAAAACACTCACATAAGACTGTACTGAACGGCTGTTTAAAACCATAGTTTGTCATTTATTTATTAATTCTCCTTTTATTTATTTATTAACTATATTATTTATAATATATCTACTAATATTCCATATTAAGCGTTTGTGATTGAAGCCGTGTACCAAGGCCTTAAACATAACTAAAAATTCATAGAGATACCCACGATACAGATTATTATCTAGTGTGGGTATCACAGTTAATTACTTATATAAATATCATCTATCAGCGACCCAAAACTACTTTCACTGTTAAGAAGTTATATTAACAGGTTATAAAATGCTAAATGTTATTTGTCTTTGTAACAGTTTATATTATTTAGTTTTGTTTCATTTTACTTTATAAACTTAAATTGTAAAATTGTATCTTTTTGCTGCAAACCATCATTTTGTTTTTTTGTTAAACAGGTATGGCTGAACATTTAATAAGAATTTTAGAAAATGTTTTATATTGCAATTTTACAATCATTAAGGGTGTTTACCTAATTACCAATTGATACTTGTACTAGTACATTAATTTCCAAAATAGTTAAATAAAACATTATTTAACTATTTTGGAAATTAATGAGGAGACAACAAGAACATGGGAGGCACATCCGATCCACAATTCAAGAGTCATCACCACGGCGCCCGACTTCAACAAAGCCTGCATATATATGAGCAACAAGCGAAGGGTGTTGAAGTCTAATTTTCGTATTCATTAATCGAGTATCCTACCTTCGAAATGTAATGCGAAAATTAGACGGAGGCACCCACAATCCACAAATTATGAATCAAAACGGCACCCGACTTCAGCAAAGCCTGCATATTATGAGCAACCAGCTAAGTGTTATTAACGGTAATGAGAACAGAGTGTCCTAGCCTCTGAAAGATGGAGGCACCCACGGTCCACAATTAAAGAGCAATTTAATTAAGTTTAATATTAGATATTTTGTTTTTGAAATATAATAAATACTATCACCGCTTATTGTTAACTTGTATTTAAAATTCATTATTTATTATAACAGTGTATACATATGATACAGGAATACGTATAGGACCCATATACAGTGGTGGTCATATAATTAAGAACGCTGATATAAAGGGAAGATTTTTCAAACTAAGACGCAAAACTAATTGCATGCATTTTTTATTATTTCTCTCGGTATCGTAAAACTTTTCCATAATACCACTGTATTCATTGATACACATGATTAGCTAAAAATAAATAGACAAACATTTTAGACTACTTCTAAACATAGTAGGTATTCCTATTTACTAGCTGGTCACGTAATTAAGAACGCTAAATAGTTTATACCTTTATTCAAATTTAAAAAGAGAACACTCAGTCGATTTGTTACTGTTTGTATAATTTTGGCGCCATTTAGTGCTGTAAAAGATTTAAAGTGATTGCTTCTTATGAAAAAAACAATTAAAATAAATAAAAGTTGTGATAAATCTACAAAGGAAGTAATAATAAAACTTTGCCGGAAGAAATGGTCTTATAAAGAGATAGCCGACCATCTGCAATGTTCAAAAACGATGGTTTTCAACGCTCTAAGGCATTTTGCTACATATCAAAAAACTTCGAATGTTCCACGTGTACCTAAAGAGAGAAAAACAACTCCTAAAGAGAGAAAAACAACTTCTCGAGATGACCGAAACATTTTTCAACGCTCTAAGGCATTTTGCTACATATCAAAAAACTTCGAATGTTCCACGTGTACCTAAAGAGAGAAAAACAACTCCTAAAGAGAGAAAAACAACTTCTCGAGATGACCGAAACATCGTTCGTATGGCAAAACAAAATCCTTTTTAAGGGTCCAATGAGCTGAGAAAATAATATTTTGGTGAAAACAACCCTTCAGCAATCTCAGCACGCACTATTCGAAGACGTTTGGTAGAAGAAAAAATGCACGGTAGGATAGCAAGTAAGGTACCCATGTTGAAACTTTGCAAGGTATGAAAACTGGATTGTGCGACAGTGGAAAATGTACTTTTTTTGTGACGAAACGAAAATAATCAGAGTATGTACTGATGGAAAACGATATGTATGACGTCCCTCGAATACAGCATTCGACCCTAAGTACACGAAAATTACATTAAAGCACGGTGGTGGAAATGTGAAAATTTGGGGGTGCTTTTCTGGACATGGTGTTGGACCTGTCAAGTTGATAGAAGGTAACATGGATCAGTTCCAATACAAAAATATACCGGAAGAAACAATGTTACCTTATGCTGAAGACGTTTTATTGGTTATTTGGACATTCCAGCATGACAATGATCCAAAGCACACTGCACACACCGTAAAGGAATTTCTTACAGCGCAATCAGTTTCTGTCTTAGACTGGCCAGCTCAGGCCAGCTCAGATCAGGCCAGCCCTGATCTAAACCCAATAGAGAATCTGTGGTTCGAAGTAAAGAAAAAGATTTCAAATACACAGTGTGGGAATTTAAGTGAGACGTACGTAGTTTTTTTAGAAGAATGGAACTCTATTTCTCTTGTGAAATGTCAAAAATTAATAGAGTCAATGCCTCGCCGGTGTAAAGCAGTAATTAAAAGCCGTGGATATGCTATTAACTATTAATTTTAGTTAAAAATGTAATAAATTGATTTTTAAATTTTCTGCGCTACATATTATGTGATTTTTTTAAATGTAAGTTTCATACAAAACAATTCCCGAGCAGTTTAATAAATCGTTCTTAATTATTTACCCAGCTTCAGTAATTTTGAATGTATTTATATTTCTTTTATATTGTTTTTCACATTGTAAAAAAAAAAGTTTGCTATTTTATTCTTTATTCCTAAGCCACGTTCCTCCATTAATGTGGCTATTTTATAAAATAAGTAGTTGCTTCTCAAAAGGTACACATCTCTGTGTATGACACGATTTAAATAAAAAACTTCTATAACTTCAAATCGTTCTTAATTATATGACCACAACTGAATATCTGGTAAGGACCTGTCAATACAGTTTTCTGGAAAAAAAATATTATTGCATATTTAATTATTTTCCCAAATATGTATTGTTTATGTTACTATAATAATAATAATAATAGTACCGGTCATTCCACACAGTATTATCTAGCCCCAACTTAAGCAGAGCTTGTGTTATGGGTCCCACATGACTGATATACAACTTATATAGGTACTTTTTTTTGTAAATACATACATATTTTATGTAGAAACACCCAGACCCGAGACAAATACTTGCAGATCATACAAACATTTGTCACGCGGCGGGAATCGAACTCACAACCTTTTGCGTCTTAGTCGGACCTAAGCCCACTGCGCCACAGATGTCGTCAAATACATACTAAAACTACTATAGATACTGAAAGTGTATCCTTAATTTTTTTCTATTGTAATTTTATAATCATTGAGGGTATTTATCTAATTACGATATTATATCAGTTTTTATTACTATTTGAAATGAATGAAGAGAGAACAAGGATTCACATTAACATCTACAACTTGCATATATTAGGAAAACAGCAATTTTTTAATCAGTTTCAATCGATATTTTCAGCTTGTCAGCGACGATGATTAGAAAAATAAAACCTTTTTAAGAGGTCCTATGATAGATAATACGGTTTAAGAAACTTTATTCTCATAAAACAATAATAAATAAATAAATAGTGCCGGACATTTCACACAACATCATTTAGCCTTAATGTAAGCAGAGCTTGTATTATGGGTACCACATAACTAATAAACGACTTGACCAATATGCTGGTTGTTTTAAGATCAACCCTCACATTTTTTATTTTTTTTATAATTGATGTAGTAATTTTTTGCGATGTATGGTTTTGTAATAGGTATCCGTGTACCTACAAACTATACCTAACTACGATTAAGTGTTAACTAGTTTTAAAATATTTTGTTTACTTTGTACCTACGATTAAGCCTTTATTTACTAATATTTTTGTGTTCTCATGTAAGTGAATTTATTCTTATGAGAAAATAAAAAATCTTAATCCTGAAAATGGATGACATTTTCTTATATATCTTAATGAAAAACATTCAGATGAAAACACATATCATTTTAATTAAAAAAATATATAAGTTAAGAGATCTTGGAGTAAAAAAAATAATATGCCGTTTTCTTATTAAAAACCACGATTAACAATAAAATTGATACCTTAATATTTAAATAAAAAAACCAATGTCCGTCATCATGAATTTTGAAATGCACATTAATGCATTATCTTAATTTATCTAGAATGATTACGTTTAGGGTAAGATTGGAATTCTCAATCTTTACACTAAACGTATATCATGCTGCTTACTGCTTAAATAGCAGTATATCTGGCGTGGTAGATCTACATCCACCACGCGCGACACTGTCACAGTATACCGGGTGTCAAAGAATTATGCCAAATCCAAAAGAAATAATATACATTGCCGAACGTTTTAATCTTCGCTTCGTGATGTCAGAAGAATTAAACTAATTCAAACCTATTTAATTATTAAAATAAGGTTGCTTTGTGGAGTAATTGGGAGTAATCCATCCTGTTGCATTATAATTGATTTGTGAAATTTGAAACCTGAGACCATGAAATCGATAGTCTTTGCATTAGTCTCATACAGCGGGGCTAAAAAGGTAACATTGTATGAATCATAATATGATCCTAATATGAATTACATTGCAAATCACAAAATGGCCACATGAAGAGAATTCATATTATGATTCACGAACCGATTCATTTCAACAATTCATCTATTTGACAGTTTTGTATAGAGATTCGTAAAATGGTACACAAAATCTGAATTGCTTACACGTCAAATAGCCGATTCATAAAAAGTTACTCGTGAGGAACTTTTTACAATTCATATCGTCGATTTTGATGAAAAATGCATTAATAATGTCAGATTTTTAGGTCTTTATTCAAACTTTCTGATGCACGGGCTTGTTTCGGAGTATGTTTCATATCGCCGGCAGTGTTTGCAAAATGGGACTATCGAGATGCCGCAGTTTGTTTCAGTTTGTTGGGTTGTAGTGTAGCCTACAACTTCTAGGCATCAAGAACTATAATAATAGGACAAGAGTTTATATAAATCTATGGTTGTAGGTATAGACTGAACAAATGTGAGCGTCGTGATCATGAATGGCATGAGCTGAAACCTTAGGTATTTACCGACATGTCGTCTCACTCAATAGGTACTTATCAAAATAAGGTAGGCCCTTAATTCATTAATAGTTTTTATTAAAAGCACACAGTTAACTACTATACTACTGTCTAACTATATCTACCTAAGTGCCTACCTACTCTTATTTTCAATTTTTACCTCAAGTTTAACATGCCGTGTTTCAGAGTGAATTGATGCCGTTGTTAAATATGTAAGAATATGTAAATTTTCTAGAAAATTTATGAAAGTTTATATGAAAATAAAACAATGTTTAGGTACAGGTGAAAGTAATTTATCTAAATTAATTTCTTTTGGTTTAGTATTATGTACAATGCTAACATCTACTAATATATATTTAGGTATGTTACTACAACTTAAATACTGTAAGTATAGATGCTAGCCATGGTGGGGAAAATCTTGACTCATTTGTGTGGAACAATCATGCACCGTCAAATACCAACTCGAACAACTCCACCCAACTGAAAATGAAATAGTGTTAATCTTAGGTTAATATGTAAACAGATTAGAATTAACTGTCTTAGAATGTATTGTTAAATAAATATATTTATTAAATAATATTCATATTATTCACTTAGGTGTGTGCAAGATTAAATTTATATGTATAAGTCATTTAGTCAACCTCGTTCAGGAAGAGCCAACGCTCATCCAAGGCGCTGTCTCACTAATACATAGTCCCATGATAGCGAAGATCCTACTTTCAAGGTCTGACAAGGCGCTTACTCGGGAAAGGGTCATTGTATTTGTTTTCCATTGTTCCATTGGCATCAGCGTTTAAATCAGTCACTATCATTTTCGGCTTACTTCTATAATTGCTGACATACTGAAACAAAAACATTAAAATATAAAGATAATAACTTAGAAATTAGTATGTTGATACTTCGGTAATACTCACAAATTATTACTAGAAATACTTACTATGTATCAATCTTTACAAGTTTTGGTATAACCTGACCCCTCAGCATTAAATATCAAAGCCACCTCCTATCAAAGGCACAAAGATTCTTACCTCCCCAGGTAATATTATTGTAAGTCCGAGCCCGAGCCAGGCTCCAGGAAATTTGGAAGAATATCTACTCCAGAGTACTCCACTCTAGCCAAACGCTTTTCCATTGCTACAAAAAATAACCATTTACAGATATGCAGAACAAAATTGATGTAAATAGGAAAGGCATTTATAATTAGGTATTCATATAACAAAAAGTTAATTCACTTACAAACCTTGTAATAAATATTCCAACTCGATCGACGTTTGTTCACACGCAAAATGGGTACCAATGTTGTTTTTGTAGTATTTTTGAAATGGAGGGGTCCATGAAAGGTGTAAGTGGTTTTATCCTCACCAAATCGAACATTTCAAGTGATAATCGTACAAAAACCACATAAAATATATCTTGTTTTGATTTGTATTATGGTGATTTATTGTTGTTGTGTTGACTGACATTGAGAATTACTCTGTGATTGACATCCGAATTGTTGCCAGTCGATAATAATATTACATGCATCAACTTCTAATTTTAGGTTTTTAAGTATTAAAACAATAATTTTATTAGTTTATTGATATCCAATAATGCAAAGCATGGTTTTTAAAAACACTTTGTTTACATCAAACCTTAGTAAAGTAATTAAATTAGTTAAAAAAATATATCGGTTTTAACGGTTTGTTATATTTTCGTATGGCAATATAAATGCCAAATATGAATCTGCTGATGAAATGAATTGCGTACGATTCACCTAAATTTCTGACCATTTTACGAATTTTTGTAGAATTGCTAAGGATCTGCTATCAATTCAGGAAATGAATTGATATCAGATGAATTGCTCAATGTGGCCTTTTTAGCCCTGCTGATATCATATTTACTCTATTTTTAAGCGGCTTTTTTAATTTCGTGACATCGTTAGTAGAAATTACAACAATCGGTCTAAGCAACATACATTATTGACAACACTGAATGTCTACTAGCATTTTGTATGCAATTTTTGAAGTAGAGAAATAGGAATGAAAAAATTTAAGTGGCATTATATGATTTTTCTGCTGGTGTCAGAAGATGGATATTAAGGATAAACAAAACACAACCATTTTGCCAATCTTCTTCTTCTTATTGTGTCACTAGTATTTCTAACAGTGTGGTGAAAGGATTAAAGTGCGCCTCAGAGGCTCTCATTGGCAGAGGATTTTGCCAATTAGTGAATCAGTCAGTGGCAGTTTAACATATGAAGGTTCTATCTATTGGGGAAATCATTATAATATAATGATGAAATCTATTGGGCAGGCCTATGTCCAGCAGTGGACTTCATAGAGGCTGTGATAATGATGATGATGGTTTAAAAAAAAAAAAAGTATAATTAGTAGTATATCAGTCATGTTGGTACCCATAACATAAGCTCTGCTTACTTTGGGGCCAGATGATAATGTGTGAAATGTCCAGGATTATTTATTTATAATTCATTATTTTTAAAAGAATGTCTTATCTAAGTAAAACTATAGATACTAAAAGTTATTCTTAATTTGTTATATTGCAATTTTACAATCGTTATGGGTATTTACCTCAATTACGAGTATAATATCTGTTTTTTTATTTATTTTAGAACATTATTAAATACATATGCATTTCAAGCAACGAGACAACATCAAAACTATTAGGAAAGATACCTAGCTATTTAGACACGGGATTACATATACAAAAAATACAAAATGTTTTTATTTATGTAACAGTTTTTAACAATTTTAAAATTGTTGATAACATCTTTTAAGTAGAAATATACTTGTGTTAGATGGTCTCGCTCTTCCATATCTTATATTAGCTACATTTACAGTTTAGGTACGTAGGCAATTAAAAGTTACAAAGTAGATACGTACATGCTTAGTGCCTTTAAACAAAATGAAGAACTAAAAATTATAAAATAAAATAAAATGTGGGTAGATAGGTATAACATTATGAGCATCGTAGAATGATAGGAATGGCATTAAGGAATAAGTAGGTAACTAGGTCAGGGTGCAACGAGCCAACATAATAAAATGATTAATTCCCACTCATAAAAAGTTAACAAAGTAGTTAAATTAAAGATCTGTTTGTTAAAATTTCAGAACAGATAGGTAGGTATTATGTATATCTGCAAGGAATTTTGTATTATAAGTGTCTGAATGTATTTTATGTTGTGTGTGTATATGTGTGTGTGTTATTATGTGTGATTTTCGGGATATTAAGTGTGTGTATGTGTGAGTTTAATACTTTAATGTTAAGAAACATTTATTTGCAGCAAGGGTGTGTGTTTTTGTGAGAGAGTGAGATTGTTTGTGAGTTTGGAGATGTGCTTGAGTGCTTGATTCATATGATCGTTTGCTATGTGAAATGCCTCCAGTCTATTTAAACTATTGTGTTATTTGATTTGAATTTATTATAATCATAAGTTTATGTAGGTACATTGTGTATAAGTACATTTTTGAAGAATATAAGCTGCTAAATTATATTACTACAAAACTGTTATAGTCGATATGAATTCAACTTAAAATTTGCAAAAATGCTTCATTTTCATCGTAGTTTTTTGTTTGTATCCATTCAGTTATAGCTTTTTTACAGTTATAACTTTGCATTGTGTAAATATTTAAATTCTTGTTAATTCGGTTATATAGGTGTGCTGATTGTCTTATATATTGGCTACGGGCAAATGTAGTTTTAGTTCCAACAACCTTAGCAACTATGTCTTTTCTTCTACAGTTTTCTATACATGGGTCATAAACTAAGGTTTCATACCCTTTTAAGGTAACTCGTAAAATATATAATTTCCTGACAGTTAATAACTGGCTTAATAAATAAAGTAGATGCGTTGGAAATCTATATGGTTTGAAGAACCTTTATTAGTGTTCTCTGAACTCTTTCTAGTTCTACAAATTTAGTTTTTGACACTCCACCCTATATAGAAATACAATATCCTAGAACCGATTGAACCAAAGCAACATATATGTTATTTAGAAAAGATACTTGAGCAATATGTCGTAAGGTTTTGAATATCCAAGTTAACTTTCTTAATCTGTTGCTGAGTATTTCGATCTGTGGATACCATGTTAAGGTCTGATCCAGTGTGACTCCCAAGTACTTTGTTTTAGACACTCTATTAATTAAAGGGCAGTCACACGGATCAGTGTATCAGTGTACCACTTACAGAATTATGTAAAAAGGAATTGGAATGGGATTGATTTGATAAATCCTCTTGCATTAAAATGTAACTTCTTTGGTTTAATTAAGAGCGGTCTTCTTCTTTTAGTAACGTTAGTCGAACTGACATTATCTGTTTGGTTGTAATCACAGCCCTCCAAGATCTTGGTATCAAAGCAAACGAAGTATTATTATATCATTATAATAGAATTTAATAGGATATAATTTTTATAAATATAATAGGAGAACAATGGTGTCAATGAGAGCTTTATATAATATAATAATATGACACGACATTTATTCAAATTGAAGGAGCAACATAGGTCGGTACGAAGCCCTTTAGATATCCCACTACTAGCGTCTACAAAGATAGTGATATTCTTACCATTCGTCAACTTTTTATTTTTTTCTTGCTACTCATAGGACCGTACTAAACAGTGAAAATTATAACAAAATGCTAAGCCGTAGAGTTCAAAATGAGTCAGTAAATTCGTCATTCGCCAAACGATTTAGACCCTTCGTCTCATCGTTTTTTATATAACAGATTCACCCAATCCTGTGAAGTAAAGAACTGCTCCGCCTTCAAGGCCATACACATAGTTGCTTACTGATTAAAAACACTCACGTAAGACTGTACTGAACGTCTGTTTAAAACCATAGTTTGTAATTTATTTATTAATTCTCCTTTTATTTATTTATTAACTAAATTATTTATAATATATCTACTAATATTCCATATTAAGCGTTTGTGATTGAAGCTGTGAACCGAGGCCTTAAACATAACTAAAAACTCGCACAGATACCCACGATACAGATTATTATCTAGTGTGGGTATCATAGTTAATTACTTTTATAAATATCATTACTTTCACTGTTAAGAAATTGTATTAATAGGTTATAAAATGCTAAATATAATGTGTCTTTGTAATAGTTTATATTATTTGGTTTTGTTTCATTTTACTTTATAAACTTAAATTGTAAAATTGTATCTTTTTGCTGCAAACCAACATTTTGTATTTTTTTTTAAAACAGGTATGGCTGAACATTTAATAAGAATTTTAGAAAATGTTTTATATTGCAATTTTACAATCATTAAGGGTGTTTACCTAATTACCAATTGATACTTGTACTAGCTATTTTATTTAACTATTTTGGAAGTTAATGAGGAGAGAACAAGAACATAGGAGGCACATCCGATCGACAATTCAAGAGTCATCAACACGGCGCCCGACTTCAAGAAAGCCTGCTTATATATAAGCAACAAGCGAAGGGTGTTGAAGTCTTATTTCCGTATAAATTTCAGAAGTATCCTACCTTCGAAATGTAATGCGAAAATATGACGGAGGCACCTACAATCCACAAATTATGAGACAAAACGGCGCCCGATTTCAGCAAAGCCTGCACATATAAGCAACCAGCGAAGTGTTATTAACGGTAATGTGAACAGAGTGTCCTACCCTCTGAAAGCAAGGTTGAGGCACCCACGGTCCACAATTTGAGAGCAATTTAATGTAGTTTTACATTAGATATTTGGTTTTTGGAATATAATAAATACTTTTACCGCTTATTGTTAACTTGAATTTAAAATTCGTTATTTATTATAATAGTGTATACGTATGATACAGGAATACGTATTGGATCCATATATATCTGGTAAGGACCTGTCAATACAGTTTAATGAAAAAAAATGTTATTATTGCATATTTAATTATTTTCAAAAATATGTATTGTTTATGTAACTATAGATACTAAAAGTGTATCCTAAATTTTGTTATATTGTAATTTTATAATCATTAAGTGTATTTGTCTAATTACGATATATCTCAATATCTGTTTTTATTACTATTTGAAATTATTGAAGAGAGAACAAGGATTCACATTAACATCTACAAATTGTATATATTAGCAAACAGCAATCTTTCAATCAGTTTCAAACGATTTTTTCAGCTTGTCAGCGGCGATGATTAGAGAAGAAAACCTTTGAAAAAGGTCCTACGACAGACAATAATTAATAAATAAATAGTGCCGGACATTTCACACAACATCATTTAGCCTTAATGTAAGCAGAACTTGTATTATGGGTACCACAAACCAATAACCAAAACAAAATACCACATGAACCAAATTCATATTATACATAGAAAAACCCAGACCTAAGACAAATATATGCAGATCATACGAACATTTTGTTGGTGAATCACTTGGCACTTGGTCTGTCTTCCGGCACAAGTTTAAAGACGGTATTTAATGCAGGCACGATAAAATGCTTACATTTGAAATTAAAAAACATCATGTTGAATCTAAAGCCAGTGCCTTACTACTTATCTTATGAAAACGCACGAAAGGATTCTCTGAGCACACTTCTATCCTTTCACCACACTAGTACAAAAGAATAAGTGACACGATAAGAAGAACAACTTAGTTATAAATTTACAAAACGTACAAAATTGTAAAATAACGTACTAACTATTTAACATACAAAGCGACGTGGACGGCCGCCTGTATTTTTTATAACTGTAGTAAAATGGTTCAGGTCGCGGGAAGCCACCTGTAGCCGATCATAAAACTTGAACAAGAAAGACCTGTAACTCTAAACGTATGTGCCTTATTTCTATTACGCTCAGTACAGATGAATTATGCAGCTCTTTCCACCTATCCCTCTCCAGCGCAGCCTCCTTGATCTCCCCCCTCATACCATACCAGTTTATACTATATAGCTGTCCCATTCACAAATTTCAACATCGGTTTAGAAGTTCCTGAGATAAACCACTAATCACTCACAAAATCATAAACAACACTACAGACTTCACATTTTTTGAGCGTTTGACTACCACTCCTTCGTATAGCTTTAACCCTGTGTCTAAAAATTAAGTATTATCCTACAAACTATGATACCCCGTTGTCCGGTTGCTTGAAACGCATAAGTAGTTTATAATGTTTAAACTTAACTTTATAATTATAAATATCAGGTAATACAGACACCAGCAATCTGTCTTACTCTACTGTATAGCAGAGTGCTTGGACAGTATCCGTGTCTTAGTTGTCCTCTCGCTTATTCGATATTGTTTATAATGATACGGACTTCGAGAAAGTAATATAAATCAGACAGACGCAATGAGTTCCACTCCTTAGGAAAGTGCATATATTGTTTGATGTTTATTATGCATACATTTATACTGTTCAAGACATGATCAAAAGTTATAATGATTTGGAAAAACAGCAAGTAGCAATCAGTTTCAAATAGGGTGCCTCGTCTTGATCCATTGCTTATTTTATATATTCTATAATAATCAGGACCTCCATATTATAACGATCAGGATAAACACACGCCATTAATTAGTTTCACTCCTAATGCTTACCGTGTCTGAAAAGTAAGTATTTTCCCTACAAACATTGATATTATTTGCTTATATGAACGCATAGGTATTTTATGATGTTTCAGACATTTCAATTATAAAAATCGGGGAAAACAGACACCAGCAATCAGTTTCTTTAAAATCATAATTTTATCTTTTATTTTGTATTTTAGGTAAGTACATAATGTTTGAAATTAACTGGTCAATGCCTAATACACATTTGAACACTCTTATTGTATCATTTTTAGCCGACTTTATCTAAAAGGAGTATCTGTGAACATACTTTTTAATGTATGTTCACCGATTAGTGAAAGACGCCTGAACCGATTTGGAAAATTATTTTTTTATTTTAAAGGGTATACTTCCCAGGTGGTCCCATTTAAAGCTTATCGAAATCTGTCAGACGGTTTTTAACCTACCATCATAAACAAAAAAAATATATACTACGATGATATTTTCAGTGCACTGCAGAGCAGTGCGTTTAGTTGGTCTGTCTACTCATATTATATACTAGCTGTCCCGTTGGCTATTTCGTCCGCGCCTTTTAAATATATATCACATTATAACACTTGACTTGACTTGGCTTCTATATGACACAATCACCCGTTAAAAAGTTTCCATACAAACATTCACACCCCATTTTACTCCTTTATGAGGGCTATTTTGAAAAATCCTTAAACATATGACCATTTATTTTGCATTTTATGTATCCAAACCAAGTTTCTAAGAAATCACACCACCCGTTAAAAAGTTCCCATACAAACTTTGACACCCTATTGGACACCTCTTTATAAGGGTTATTTTGAAAAATCCTGAAACACGTGTCCATTTATTTTGCATTTTACCTAATTACTTAGTATTTAAATATACTAACCAAATTTTAAGCATATCGCATTATGCATTAAAAAATCTCAATACAAGTTTTAACCCCCACTGCGCCCTATTTTAAGGGATGTTTTGCAAAACCCATGAACACGTGCCTGTTTATTTAATGCGGTGATGCGGTGAAAATACCGCATCACTCGATAAAGTCTTCATACAAATTTTAAAAGCGCAATGCACTCCTCTTTAAGGGTTGTTTTGGAAAATTTTAAATTAAAGATATACAAACCAAGTTTAAGCAAATCGTATCAGGTGTTTAAAAGTCCCCGTTACAAATTTGAAACCCTTGGTACATCCTTGCTTGGTGTAATTTGTTTGATTGTTTGAAATTCAAAATATATTTATTTTTTGAAAACTCGATTGTCTCCTGTTGCCCACGGGCCCAGGGTCTCGACTCGAAGGTTTTTTGTAAATACATACATATTATATATGTATGTATTTACAAAAAAATAAGTATATAAGTAGTATATCCGTCATGTGGTACCCATAACACAAGCTCTGCTTACTTTGGGGCCAGATGATGCTGTGTGAAATGTCCGGGATTATTTATTTTATTTATTATTGTTGTTTTTTTAGGTATTTTTAACAAATGGTTTTATATTTATTGCCATTTCCATACAAAACTTAGATTCATTGCTCTAATGTTATAATGATTTAGAAGCTTTATTTTTACAGGGCACGATTATATTGAGCTCACAGACCTTTATTTTTGGTATAAATTCAATGTCAATATCTTTAGCCGTTCCTGAGACATCTTGACAGACAGAGATACAGGGAATAACGTTAACTTACTACAATAAGGATTCCGTTTTCAGGGTTCCGAAGGCCTTAGTGTGCCAATCTGCTTGCCCTTAATAAAAACTCTTGCTCGCAGACTATTAGTATTATCAAAATTAGAATAGATAGTGTTAAATTGGTTTGGGACCTGACCATTAGTCATTCTTATCCTTACTTCGGACTCCTAGGACTTCGGAAGCCTTGACTGTGTGTCCAGTAAGGACTTGCCCAATTTATTTTATTTTTAGTATGGAAACCTGAAAAAGGTTATATATATATATATTCATCCCTACTAATCCCTACTAGTCCCTACTAATATTATAAACGCGAAAGTAACTCTTGTCTGTCTGTCTCTATATGCCGTTTTAACGCCAAAACCGCTGAACCGATTTTGATTACTTTTGGTATAGAGATAGATGAGACCTTGGAGACGGACATAGGCTACTTTTTTTGTAAGTACCACGCGTGCGAAGCCGCGGGCAGCAGTTAGTCTTTTATATATAGGTCTAACAAGGTGTTTGTTAATATTAAGTAAGGTATCCGCAGAGAAACGTACATGCAAACATACGATACGAATACGATATCTAAACGGCATGTTTAAAATAAATCAATAACGGTTAATTTATGAGTAAAAATTAATAAAAATATTGGAGCTCCTTTTTTTTCTCCGAATCTGACAAGCTTAATTGTTTGAAAATTATACTCTATACTATATTTCGTTAAAGTCGATTCAGTAGTTTAGCCGTGAAGTCTTTGCAAATAGATAGACAGGCAGAGTCCATCTATTCGCGCGTGAACCCGAACATACCTATTTTTTTGCGGAGTTATTTTAAAATTATGTTATCTCCTAAGATGTTGATTGATCAAGTGATTTCAAGGACAATTTTATTCACAATTAAATGCATGTGATTAATTGCCATATTTCTTTGGATATAATGTTGATAAAACAATGCATAAAATAATGCATTAATTTCGCACAAATTTAATAAACAAAAAAGGTAATGGTGACCCAATCTTAACAGGTAGACATATGCAGTCGTGGATTTTTTTTAGAACTTTTAAAGAGGAACAATTCTATCATACATAATTTTAGCGTAACTTAAACCGTTTACGCAGCGCACGCAACGGAAGCTCTCAAAACGGAATATTTTTTCCCGTTTTTGCAACATTTTCCATTGATGCTTCGCTCCTTTTGGTTGGAGCGTGATGTTATAAAGCCTAAAACCTTCATCAATAAATTAACTATTAAACACAAAAAAAAATCAATTCAAACCAGTCGTTCCTGAGATAAGCGCGTTCAAACAAACAAACAAACAAACTTTTCAGCTTTATAATATTAGTATAGATTATATTTCTATAATATTAGTATAGATTATCTTTATTGGCTGCAGTTTTACTTGGTAAAAACAAGTAAAACTGCAGCCAAACAAAAAAAAACGGACTGTAACTTTCTCTTCGAAATACTTTTGTATTAAAATTAAACTAAGTTTTTAGATTATTTAAAACACAATAAGTCATCGAACGCACTTCCAAACTACTGAACAGATTTTGATGAAATTTCAATTGGACCAATCTGAAAGTATACCCTATCCATATATCAGTTTTTTTTAATCGGTTCATAAATGAAGGAGTGACAAAATGATAAAAAACAATTATAAATAAATACAATCGTATTGAGATCGTCTATTTATTTTGAAATTAAAATGAGACTAAACTACCTGTTAAGATATATAAAGCTTACATAAATAGTGGCCTTGTGAAAAAATCATATTATAATATAAATGACTATATTGTTGATAGGAATGCATGGCCTCACTCTTTAGTTGACTGACAGATTTGCAATGTATAGTTTTTATATTGTTACCTTATGTTAGTATTTGGTAGATAGGTTAGTTATAGAAGGATCATACAAAAAAAGAACTAGGACCAGGGGGTGATTCAGTTAATTTACAACGGTTTTTGTACTATTTCAATCTACAAAGTTCGGTTTCGGCTCTGATTACGGTTCGATTCCCCAAACACCTTTACTGTTATTTCTATGACAAAACGGTATCTAAGCTACAACTGAACCGTAGCTTTTAACATAAAATGAGCCCTAAGTCTAGACTAAGTCAGTCAGTAGACTGGCTTACAGAGTAGTAATAAATAGTGATACTATATATTTATAGATCATATTTTATCGAAACTTAAATATTTACAGAAAAAATCTTCACGACATGGTACATCGTACCAAAGCTAAAAATAAAGTTCCGATTAGCAAATTGGCTGAGATAGACGTCTACTCGCCTTAATTTGATTAGTTTGTGCAATAGTCAGAGGACTTTATGAATATTTTGTAGATAATAAAACAATATTTAAATTTTTAATATTGTTATTTTTCATGATCCTCAGCTGATCGTTATAGAGTACAGCAGAAGAACCACTATGTATGTAGGTACCTACAATTATTAGGGATAGAGGTTAGGTAATTAGGTAGTGTTGATTTTGAACATGTTTTGTTACATTTGAATTCGTAATCTACGACTGATTTTGATTTAGATTTAAATTGATTTCATTTTTATAGGTGAATTGATCGAGCGTTTTCTTAGCTATTGGCTATGGCATCATTAATTTTCTAGTTAATGAAGGGAATGAACTACAAAAAAAAATATCACATTAAAACACAACTCAATGCACTCGAGATAATCTATATCAGTAAATATTTTTATTGAATCAGTTTAGTAGTTCCAAATACAACCCCTTGCAGCTAATACTCGCAAAATCACAAACAAACCTGGAAACTTTACATCTATAAAATGTACCTAATGTAGACTAAGCGTTTGACCACCACGCCTTTGTAACTTATAATAACCCGTATATCATTGTAATCCCGTAAATTCTGTGTGTCATCTGTCAGTCATCTGGTCACCGTAATATAAACTATGCTTAGTTTGAGGTTACATGGTGTTGTGAGCCACCAATATTCATATTTATATTATGACTTCCATCCACTCCTTCGTAGAGCACCTATCTCGTATTTAAAAAGTATGTAATAGGTCGGGGAAAAAGTTTCTTCGCATTTTTTAAGAAAATTCAAAACATTTTTAATACAGTTTATTCACATTTAACTAAAGTACGTAGGTACTATTTTGTTCGATAACTTTTTGCCATTTTGTAGGTAGGGACATGGTCCCATTGCTATAAAAATTTTGGGACTTCTGATCAAAATAAATAAACAAGTGGTTTTGGCAGTCCTCTCGTGATGTTAACCTGACACTGCCTAAAGAATTCTAAAGAGACCGAAACAGGTGGAAATCTAAAGGTGCAAGGTCAGGACTATACGGCGGATGCATTAGCATTAACACCTCCCAGCCAAACTCTCTTAATTTTTGATGAGTGCCTAAAGATGTGTGAGGTCTAGCGTTATCATGATGAAAAACCACACCCCTTCTGTTGATTAATTCCGGCTGCTTTCTCTCAACTTCTTGCTTTAATCTCATCAGTTGTTCGCAGTAGAGTTCAGAATCGATGGTCCTGCCTGGTGGTAACAGCTCGTAATGAATAATCCCACCACACACACAGCATCACCTTGTTGCGAGATAACCCGGGTTTTCCCAGTCTGTGAAGCCTGACCGGCCTTTGACCACGACCTTTTTCACACGTTCTTGTCGTACGTGATCCACTTTTCATCACCAGTTATCAGCTTCTTCAAAAATGGTTAGGTTTCATTACGTCGTAATAAAGAATCACAAATGAGTATACGGTTCATTAGGTTTCTTTCAGTGAGCTCGTGAGGTACCCAAATATCGAGCTTTCTTGTGTACCCAGTTTTTTTCAAATGCGCCAAAACTGTTTTGTGGTCAATTCCCAGTTCTTCAGCTACGTCGCAACTACTGATTTGCCGATCCTGCTCCACTTTTTCAAAAATGGCATCCATTTTATCCGTAGTAAGGCAACCAGAGCGACGTGCATCTTTGACATAAAAATTTCCGGATTGAAAACGCTTAAACCAAATTTGTGCTACTCTCAAAGACACTGCAACAGGTCCATAAACATCGCAAATAAAAATTTGCGATGTTTATGGTCCTAGTGTTGCATTTTTACCTTTTTAGGGTTCCGTACCTCGAAAGAAAAAAACGGAACCCTTATAGGATCACTTTGTTGTCCCTCCGTCTGTCCGTCTGTCTGTCAAGTCACTTTTTCTCAGGAACGCGTGAAGGTATCAAGCTGAAATTTATATCAAATACTCAAGTTTACTGTCCCTTAAAGCTGTGAAAAAATCAAACTTCTAAGCCAACGCAATCAAAAGACACAGCCGTTTATGCAGCAAATTTTCGACACTCGCAAGGGAATCAAAACCTACAGGGTACTTCCCATGCAGAGTTCAATCTTAAAATTTGGTAATAAAAATATTTTTAATAATTTTAAACTTACTACCCTTTTCTCGTGAACGCGTAGAGGTATTAAATTGAAATTCATATAAAATACTCAGGTCTATAATACCTTTAAGCTGTAACAAAATCAAACTTCTATGTCAATGCAATCAAGAGAAACAGCTATTTAAGTCGCATATATTCAAACTCGCACTTCGCAAGGGAATCAAAACCTACAAGGTACTTCCCGTGAACTCAGAATCTTGAAATTTGGTACGAAGCAACGTCTTATAGCACAGATAAAGGATAAATTGCGATAACCGTACATTTTTAGTTACATCATATAATAAAAATATTTTTAATAATTTTAAACTTACTACCCTTTTTCTCAAGAACGCGTAGAGGTATTAAATTGAAATTCATATAAAATACTCAGGTCTATAATACCTTTAAGCTGTAACAAAACCAAACTTCTATGTCAATGCAATCAAGAGAAACAGCAATTTAAGTCGCATATATTCAAACTCGCAACTCGCAAGGGAATCAAAACCTACAGGGTACTTCCCGTGAACTCAGAAATCTTGAAATTTGGTACGAAGCAACTTCTTATAGCACAGATACAGAAAAAATTTCGAAAACTGTAAATTGTAAGCCAATAAGTTGTAATGTAATGTATGTAATGTAAAACATCCAACTATGACTCGATTGGCGTGATGGCTGAAATTTAACTTATATACTTATAGGTTTGTATGGAACCCTCGGAGCGCGAGTCCGACTCGCACTTGGCCAGTTTTTTTTTAGTAAAATTTTAAAATGTATCGAATTTCTTCATTAGATTCACTCTTCTTCACTTTTTCTTGGAATTATGTTCTTTAAAATTTAAACTTTTAATTTTACCAAAACCAGCCAGAAAATGGACACACAAAGTGAAGAAGAAGCTCAAGCGATTACCCTGTTACAATAGACCAGAGTCAGCCAGAAGTGGCTCGAGCGCCAGTCAGCTGTATCTAGAGTTATCCGTCGACACCACGAGACTGGTAGCTTTAGATAAACACGAGATTCCGGCAGAAAAAAATGACCATTTCATCAGAGAGGGATGACCGATTCATCGTCAGTACTTCGCTGAGAAATCGACCTCTCACTGGGGTTCAAATACAACAGCAACTCAGAGAAACGCGAGTGGTAGCTGTTAGTGGTTGGACAGTCAGAAGACGACTTAAGGCGGCCAAACATGACGCCAAAAAGGCCTGCTACTGGCCCTAAATTAACGTCAGCCCATCGAGCAACCCGACTCCGTTTCGCAAGAGAGCACGTAAATTGGACTCATGAACAGTGGAACTCTGTTTTATTATCGGACGAAATCAGAGTGTGTCTGCATGGCAGCGATAGTCTACGAAGACCTGGAGGGCAATTTGCCTAATGCTGCATGGTGTGGGCGAGCATTTCAATGGGCGAAAAAACAGAGCTGGTTTTCATCGCAACTAGAGGCAGAGCGAGAGGTTTGACAGCGCTCCGATATATTGAAGAGATACTGGAGGATCACGTCGTTCCATATGTCGGCTTTATCGGTGAAAATTTCTTGTTAATGCAGGACAATGCCCGTCCACACACCGCGGCTTCTGTTCGGCGATACCTATAGGAGGTTGAAATTGAAAGTATGAAGTGGTCAGCACGTAGTTCGGGTTTAAATCCTATTGAGCATTATAGGATGAGCTCAAAAAAAAGTTTGAGCTAGAAATCGTGCGCCAGGTCAGAGATCAGAGCTTCAAATGGCACCAACCGAAGAATGGAATGATATCCCGTAAGAAACAGTGTCTAAACTTATAAAATCGATGGAGAACCGATTAGATGCTGTAATTAGGCCAAGGGGGGTACACTAATTGCTGGAATGTTTGCTTTTGATTAATTCATCAGTTTTGATATGTATTTTATTCAGTTTAAAATTTCTTATTTTCTAGTTTTAAGAAGATATTTGTTAAATTTTTCTTTGTAGGAATAAAAATTATATTGATAAAAATAATGTCATCTTATTTTTAGGCTCAGACCATCACCTCTAAGATAATTTAGATAAAATATTTTTTTTCAGGGACGTTTGACCGCAATCGTTCGGCCTGAGACGATTTTTTGCTCACAAGTGTATTTTGTTTCACAAAGCTTTTTTCTTTGTCTACAGAGCGGCTACGAGTACAGCGGCAGATGGGCCGCCCTGCAACAAATCTGCCTGCTCCTTTTCAACTCAAACTTCAGCATCAACTTTTTCCTGTACTGCATGACCGGCCAGAAATTCCGACAAGCACTGTGCCAGACCTTCTCATGGCTTAAACACTTTCGGAACGGGCTGAAGCGGTGTCTTTGCTGTTGGACGATGGAGCAAGTCCCTCCCCCGCGCCTAAGTGTTACAAGTAAGGTTGTCTGCCTACATAATGTCATTTTTCGTATTATCATAATAGGCGTGACGAAAGATTTTGAAATCTTCTTCCGTAATAAACTAAAGTTTAACGAAGTTTAAAGCCATTTTTCCAATATTTCTTCAAAAGGGCCCGATAACAGCTCGCAGGTGTCATGGCGTCGGCTCTGACGTCACCCTTATGTGAACATGTCATTGTGTACAAATTTCGTAGCGAATAAGGTATACAAAATATTAAATTAATTCGTGTGATAAAAATGAATTCCAAAGTTTATAAGTGGTGTGCAGTACCGCAGTGTAAAAACACATTAATAAGTACACCCAACAAAGTGTTTGAATAAATACAGAAATACATAGAATAAATACATACACATTGACTTGGTGATTATTAGATTTAGAGAGGTGTTTTCTATGAGGAAAAATACTACTAGTCTTTTTTAGTTATTGCTTTTTAGTTACAGAAAATTACTCGTTTTATCAGGTATTAACATGATATTAACTCTTATATAGCAACTTATAAGCTGTGAGGGAGCTAACCTCAAAAATATACAATGACATGTTTATTGAATTTTTTTTTAAAACATTTCAAAATAAATTTTAAAAGAAACATTTTTAAGCTAAAAAGAAAACTGACTTTTTGACCAACTTATTAGACTGAACATTTTAACATCGCCTTAGTTTTATTAAAAAATAAAACGAAACCAATGTTTTAAATTTTTTGATTCAAATTTTAATATATTGTCGTCATGCCTATTACCGATAAACCCGATTAAATTAAGAACAAGTGGATAATGGCCGCTATTTCTACTAACCTTATGATACAAATATATGAAATTTACCTAAAAGTTATTCTCAAAGGTCTCATCTATATCTATACCAAAATTCATCAAAATCGGTTCAGCGGTTTTGGCGTGAAAATGGGAGATACAGACAGAGTTACTTTTGCATTAATAATATTAGTAGGGATATAAACAGTTTTTTTTCCAAAGTCCAAAAATCCCTGTTCATATTTTTGTATCAAAATTAAATCTAAACATCCACTTCATTCCGCAATCAACGCAGACCACTTCTAATATTTTAAGTCGGCAACCTAATTGGCTATAGTATCAACAATTTTACGATAAAAAATGTCATCATGCTTTATAGTTGATATAATAAGATTAACTCTACACTGGGTGCCAGTGGACCCGTCAATGTGTCGACATCGACGGGTATAATAGTATAATAGTATAGTGGTATAATATTAGTAAGGATATTATATACATCTATACTAATATTATAAAGAGGAAAGATTTGATTGTTTGTTTGTTTGTTTGTTTGTATTGAATAGGCTCCGAAACTACTAAACCGATTTGAAAAATTATTTTACCGTTGGAAAGCTACACTATCCCCAGATGACATAGGCTACTTTTAATCCCGGAAAAATTGGATTGTCTCAAATTGCGTAAAATATAGTAAAATATCATTAAATCAAGTCAATCCAAGTATCAAATGTATTCTACTCGAGCTACTCGATGACCCGGTGAACTTAGTACCTACGACATAAATTGATTGTAACCACCCATAATAGAACATGGAATCCTTAATGTTTCGCCATGTCCGTCTGTCTGTCTGTCATCAAAACTTGCAGACTATTAATCTTATCGTAATTAAAAATATCTATGGTACTTATGCATTGCATTGTAAATACGTAATCGCTCTTGATATGTAATGAAAAACACCTTTAAACAATGTGTTTGGGGCTGTGTGTGGGGGCTTTCAATAACATTATTATTTGACTTACATCATAGATTTAAGCCTACCTTTTGACTTATTAATCAATACGATGCGGACATCGCGGTATCTCTTCTTCGCGGGAACCTACTAGATTATAGGAAGTTGACAGAAACGATGATTGGTTGATTGTCAGTTGATCAGTGGGGCGATTATGGAACTTTTGACATAGTCAATGTCTATTAGTTTCGATTAACAATAGACATAATTTCGATCATTAGCTTGAATGTAATTGAAACCAGTTTTGACAAGATGGATTACTACACTACTCCATATTCTGCAGAGATGTGAAAAAAGTTCTTCTTCCGTGTTAAAATTTTGAGGAAGATCACTGAAAGCTGAATCACTGAAAGCCCGAGCAAATCCCATGCATGCTCAATTAGATTGAGATCGGCGGACTGAGCAGGCCACTCAAATACCGTGATATTGTGCTCGATGAACACATTCATCACCTGCCTTGCGGTGTGTGCGCGTGCATTATCCTGCATGAACACGAAATCTGCGCCGAACTGCTCGTGGTGAGCGATGACCATAGGGTGCTCAACCTGTTGCCTGTGCAACTGCACAACAATATATTGCTCTGCATTTAATTAAACTGCCTCGTATCCAAACGAGATCAGTTCTTCCATCCAGGCGAATTCCAGCCTAAACCATGATCTGATCTGATCTGATCGCCTGATTGTCGGTCCATCGCATATGTGCGTTAGCCCACAATAAACGACGCCCTCGATTTCCACGTCACAAAGCTGGTACTCTTAATGGTCTGCGAGCGTGGAGATTGACGTCATGTAATCTTCTGGCAGTTTGGTCACTGATAACCACTTGGTGCTGGGACTGGAGTCTTCCTACCAACTGGCGAGCTGTGATCTGGGGCTGCCTTCTTGCAGCATTTTGCACCTGTCTCTGCGTAGTGACCCTGTATCTTCCTCGGTGACGTTTGGCTACATCTCCTGTAACCCTGTAGCGTGCCCATAATCGGCAAATTACGCTTGGCTGTGTGTTAACAGTGTCCGCAATATGGCGTTGACTCCGTCTAGCTTGCAACATACCGACAGCCCTCTTACCGCGATAAATGACGACGTGACCTAACGCTTAGAGTTTCTAAAATGTCGGTAAAGTCGGCGGTAATGTTTTTCACATGAAAAAAAAACGATACATGACAAAAATCACTCAACACTTTTTGCTAGCAAACCCCTTACTCTGCGACCAAGTTAGGTTTTCCCTTGTTAGTTTGAAAAGTTTTTACTTTTTTGTTACATTTTTTTAAATTTATAAAAAAGTATTGAATACTCTTTCAGCCAACATTTATAAATTTAAGTGGCCAGTACTTCTTTTAGGTTAGTTTTAACAAATTAGTTCAAGTAGTTTACATGTTCCGTAGACTTTGTTGAGTAGTGTATTACGTACGTTCGGCTTTTATCTAGACCAAATAACCAAATGGCCGTGAATAACCAAAGTGAAGCCTCTAAAGCATGCTACTCTATGTAACTACACGCACTCACGCACACACATCTACCCAAACCGTGCTCATTGATCTTAGTATACGCTTACATATTAAATATTTAATCATTTTGAATTGGTTAAGGAATCATTTCTATTCTTACTGGCTTTAGAAATTTTCACTGTGCATGGTAAATGGGCTTCGTAAATTTATTTGCTGTTCGATCTGATTTTAGAGTTTTTATATATCCCATATTAGTTTTACACACACGAATAACAACCACAAGCAATAGTAGTTTAATTCGATATTTTATGGAACTAGTTAAATATTATTTTATACTCTACTTATTGACTTTATTGACTCTATACATATAATTAATAATAATAAATAAATATTGCTGGACAATGCTTGTAATACTAGCATTATTAAAACTCAAAACATTAGTTAAGATGCGTGAATGAATAATATATTTATAACAAAAACACTAAAAACCGCCTTCTTCGCCTTGAGTATTAAATATGTAATATCCAATACAATACTTACAGTAATTAAGATACATAAGCTTTTTATCATAAAGTGTGCCCTAGAGTCTAGGAAGTGATTAACTGACAATCAACTAATCAACTGTTCTGTAAACTTTCTATAATCTAGTAGTTTGCCGCGAAGAGGAGATACCGCGATGTCCGCATCGTATTGATCAATAAGCCAAAGGGTAGGCTTAACTCTATGATGTAAGTAAAAAATATTTAAAGCTTTTACTGAGTAATGGCGAGCTGATTCAAATGAACCCAAACACGGAAATTTTACCTACAATTATTCACTAAGGAGTTCCATGGAACAGTTTCTGACTCCGACATCAAATCAGCTTACTGTTACCTGAATACTCTCATTCTTGACAGGTATACCAAGTTTAAGTTTAATCGGTATATTATTTGAGGAGTTCCGTTGAAAAGCAGTCGGGTAATTTGAGAATAAACTTTTTAACGGGTGGTGTGATTTCATAGAAACTTGGTTTGGATACTTAAAATGCAAAATAAATGGACACGTGTTTCGGGATTCAAAATAACTCTCATAAAGTAGTAAAATGGAGTGTGAATGTTTGTATGGAAACTTTTTAATGGGTGACGGGTGTGATTGGTTGAAACAAATCAATAAAATTTGGCAAGGAGATAAATTGCATCCTAGAGAAGGATTAAAGCTACAATTCCTTTCAAAAAAATTATCATCAAAATCGCTTAAAGATTGGCAATAATACCAGGTGTCAGCGACGAGTACATAAAAAAACAGCTAAATTGAAAACCTCCTCCTATTTTTGGAAGCCGGTTAAAAATAATGGTCATTAGTGTCTTGTTTTAGTCCACGATAATATATGAATTTTAGCTTTCACAATTAAAAAGAAACGGTTTCCTTTGTACACAAATCGTACTCACAGTCGCTGGCCATGCATTTCAAATTAACCATGTGTACTGTATTAAAGACGTTAATAAGCGGTTTTCTAGGATACGTTACATGCCATGTCAAATGCAGTCCATACTTAACATGTCAAATGCATTTGTGCCACAGGCTTATAAGGTTAATAATCTGTCGATAAGTCTGCTATTTCTTTTTCTTTCAACTACGCAGTAATGTTATCATTAATCACTACAAAACCGATCACAAAGGACGTCTTTTTTGCTTAGAACCAAAACAGTGCAGTAATGTTGTAGGAAATCTCATTATTGCACTGTTTCTTACTTTTTATTTACATATGTATAAATTTACCACAGAGGTTTAATATCTCCCGTTAAGATTAATATAAAAAGTTTGCATTAGATCAAAAAGATACTAGCTGATAATAAAAATCGGCTGAATAAAGCCTACTTTATGAAAAAAATAACAAATGACGCGCATATCCATTGTAAAAATTAGATAATTTATATTTAGCAAGAAAAGTTGAAAAAAATGGAAATATACAGCGATAGCGATGTGAATTCAACTCCAGAATGTATAAAAACAGCTGCAAATGAAATTATTGATAACCTTTTACCGCAAAAGTCGCGTGATAAATATTTAAAAGCTTACGAAAATTTTATTATGTGGAGAAACGAAAGACGTTTCTATAAATGCCTATATGCCTATAAATTGTGTGTAACGTCGAATTTTAATCTTTTTTATAGGTTGCTCTTATTTTCGGTATAAACGGTGCTTGCAGAAGCTCTGAATTAATGAATATCACAATTGAAAACATCGAAACACACAACCAGATGCTGCTAATTAAACTTATAAACACGAAAACAAAGAAACACCGTCAATTTGTAATACGCGAGGATTTTTTAAATGTAGTGCAGAAATACATGGCGCTGCGTCCAAGCTCTATAAACACAAATCGTTTTTTTTTAAATTACCAGAATGGTAAATGCTCAAAACAAGCCATCGGCAGAAACAAATTTGGAAAATTGCCTTATGAAATTGCCAGTTATCTGAAGCTACAAAACCCCGAAGCCTACACTGGGCATTGTTTCCGCCGAACGTCAGCAACGCTGCTAACTCCGGTGCTAATTTGGCCTCCGTGTCAGTAGTACTACTAAGAAGTACAACTGGTAGTACAAATGACACACCTTTGTATCTCTAGTACTACTACAAAACATACAAGTAAATTCACCCGACTTTTGGAATTTTAATTGAAACGTAAGTTCAACTGGTAGTACAAATGACACACCTTTGTATCTCTAGTAAAAAAATCAGAAAACTTGTATCTTTAGTATAAAAAACAACAAAAAACTTGTATCTTTAGTATTAAAAAAATAACAAAAAACTTGTACCTCTAGTATTAAAAAAACAACAGAAAACTTGTATCTCTAGTATAAAAAAACACTAGAATGTAAACAACCATGAAAATGGTGTGAGCACGCCCTTGTTTTTTAACTAAACGTAATTGTTCGTACGTTAATTTCCCCATCGACAAGCAGCATTTAAATGTGAAGAATATAAGTATCCCGTTCTACAACATTCCTTGAACGCTTTTTTGCTGGTTTTAATGTTAAAGAGTTCACAGCATTAAATTCTGCATCCTCCTTCATCATTTTCAAAACATGTATAATTGTTGGTCTTCTTTTAAAAAGTTTATTAAATTGACCGTTCCTACTACGAGGGCGGGTCAATAAGTCCGTGACTTTTGGAATAAAACACAGATTTTTTGATAAATAAATAATTTTATTTTTCAACGTAGTCTCCCTTGAGCTCTATACACTTTGTCCAACGCTTCTCCAATTTTTTTATCCCTTCCAAAAAATAGGATTTGTCGAGGTCCTCAAAATAGGCCTTTGTTTGCGAGATGACTTCATCATTGGAGTCAAATCTTTTTCCACCAAGCCATTTCTTCAGGTTTGGGAACAAGAAGTAGTCACTCGGAGCCAAATCTGGAGAATAGGGCGGATGAGGGAGCAATTCATAGCCCAATTCCTGGATTTTTGCCATGGCAACTGCACATGTGTGCACCCTTGCATTGTCTTGGTGGAAAAGAACTTTTTTCTTGGACAAATGAGGTCGGGTTTTTTTCAAATCGTCATTGAATCGGTCCAATAAGTTGGCATAATATTCCCCATTGATTGTTCTTCCCTTTTGAAGGTAGTCAATGTGGATTATCCCGCGTGCATCCCAAAAAACAGTCGCCATAACTTTATTGGCTGACAAACCCACCTTGGCCTTCTTTGGCGCCGATTCACCCTTAGAAACCCACTGTTTTGACTGTTGTTTGGTCTCTGGTGTGTTGTGATGGATCCATGTTTCGTCCACGGTTACAAAACGGCGCAAAAACTCCTCCATATTGCGATTAAACAACGCCAAACCTTCCAGTGAAGTTGTTACACGATTGCGTTTGTGGTCGACTGTGAGCAAACGCGGCACCCATCTTGCGGAAAGCTTTCTCATGCCCAAGTGATCATTCAAAATTGAAACCACTGAGCCATGCGAGATCCCTACGGCTTCCACAATCTCTTGCACTTTCAATCTTCGGTCGGCCAACACCATATCGTGAATTTTTTCGATTGTTTCGGGTGAAGAGACCTCAACTGGGCGTCCAGGACGTTCGGCATCTTCAGTGCTTGTACGGCCACAACGAAATTCAGTAAACCACTTTTTTACCATTGAAATCGATGGTGCAGAGTTCCCATAGTATTTATCAAGCTTAGCCTTGGTCTCGGTAATGGTTTTTTTTCGCAAAAAATAATGCTTAATAAGCACACGAAATTCACTTTTTTCCATTTTTTCCTCAAATTAGTGGGTAGTCTGATAAAGATAGCTGTCAAACACAAACTAACTGACACAGCAAGTTCAAATTTTGACAGGAGTCAACTGACAGATGCCTGTTGACAGGAGTAGTGTTGCTTTTTCAGTAAAGAGGTCAGAAATTCAAAAAGTCACGGACTTATTGACCCGCCCTCGTACCTTCACAGACATTATTCGTCCAGTGTCGCTCACTGAAACTACACCATAAAGCTTTTTTCGGCATCCAGTATTTTTTATGTAAAATAAAAACAGTTGTAGGTTTTTGTTACTTCCTATAATTTCACTTTCCTTCAGTATATAACTAAACCCTTCTTCAATTTGTGCTTCTGGGAGAAGCGGCAACACCATGCATAAACTGTCAATTTTGTTCAAATTCCGTTTCGTATTTTTCCTTTTATCCTTTTTTATATACTAAAGATACGAATTTACTGTTTTTTTATATACTAGAAATACAATTTTTTTGTTGTTTTTTTTATACTAGAGATACAAGTTTTTTTTTGTTTTTTTATACTAAAGATACAAGTTTTCTGTTTTTTTTTATACTAGAGATACAAAAGTGTGTCATTTGTACTACCAGTTGAACTTACGTTTCAATTAAAAATCCAAAAGTCGGGTGAATTTACTTGTATGTTTTGTAGTAGTACTAGAGATACAAAGGTGTGTCATTTGTACTACCAGTTGTACTTCTTAGTAGTACTACTGACACGGAGACCTAATTTGACCACGCTCAAGCGTCATGGTGGATGGAAATCGGACCAAGTAGCAGAAGGTTACATAGAGGAATCGGTACAAAATAAAAGTAAAATCACTCAAAACAACGGAATCAATTCATTTGCATCGATCAACATCACCACGTCCGTCTACTTCTCATGGA
Source organism: Lampropteryx suffumata (assembly GCA_948098915.1). Classification (NCBI taxonomy): domain Eukaryota; kingdom Metazoa; phylum Arthropoda; class Insecta; order Lepidoptera; family Geometridae; genus Lampropteryx; species Lampropteryx suffumata. The sequence continues at coordinate 24,346,963 of OX402544.1, forward strand.
AATGATTTCAAATTGAGCCCGCGTCTACCTGTATCGTCTGATTCTGATGATAATAATTATTATTCACAAATAAACCACACAAATACAGGAATCAATGTTCCAAGTAAAAGTGCAAATTTTACTTTTAATAACTGCTCATTTAATAATTGTAAGTTTTAAATGTTGATGAGAAATAAAAAGATGAATTTAACTATGTTTTTAATAACTTGATTTTTATTTTGAGTAAATATTTTGTATTTTATCACGGTAGTTACTTAGATTGGTAGTTGAAAGAAAAGTAAATTACGCACCTCGCTAAAGAGAGTAATTAATGCACTCGTGTTAATTTAGTTAACCAACTAACACTCGTGCATTAATGACTCACTTTGTGCTCGGTGCAACAATCTACTATTTAAAATGTATCATTCTGACAAGATATATTAAATAGCCAAGTAAATCATCCGCGGAACAATAAAATGTATACAATATATGTCACCCAGAAGGTTGGGAAAACCGTAAGTTTAAAAGTAAACCAGGTAGATTACAAGTTGCTGGAATATTGTGAATTCACGATAAATCTTGTAAAATAAAGTATACTAAACTGTACAAGTACTTAGTATATTAGTGGCCCCTGACTTCGTTCGCGTTATGTTATTTTCTTTAACCTTCGCATTACCACGAAATGCCCGAATTATATGGTTATAGGCTTTGGAGCTGATTGTAGGTCAGTCAGGTTTAAGTCTCATTCTTATGATCCTAATAAAATGCAAAGATTTATTAGTAATATTCATCGGTTATTTTTTGTGTGAGAAAGAAAACAGTTCTTTTTATTTTTATAGAGAAATCAACAAATGTATTTTACTAACGGATTTATTTTATTGTATAGGAATCGAACATATTAAAATCAGTGATCGAAACTACGTAACTTTACACATGCAAGTAAAGTTCTTGGGATAACCCCAGGTCCCCATTTTCCGAAATTTACCGGTAACTGTAGAAGATCATCGCGAACTCTTGGGAGCTTCATTTACACGGACTCTCCATTTTGGCTCCTATATCGAGTCCAAGGTCAAGACTGCTGCCATAAAGCTTGGCATCCTCAAGAAGGTGAGGCGATACTTCACACCTGGACAGCTTTCCACTTTATATAAAGCTCAAGTTCGGTCGGGTATGGAGTATATTGCTGTCATCTATGGGACGGTTCAAACAGCCAAACACCAGCTGGCCTTGGACTCGATCGAGCGTAGAGCATTGAGGATGATGGGTGAACAGCTTAATGCTGAGACAAAGTTCCAGAGTCTCGAGCTCCGTCGTAAAATTGCTTGCCTTTCGATCTTAGGATACATTTCTGAGAATGTGCCCAGGAATTACATGATCTGATTCCACCATCTCCTTTTCACAACAGGACATGCAGACGTACCGCTCAATACCATCCATACCTTGTCAACCTACCACTATTATGAACAAAGCTCTTTGCTTCCACATTTATAATGCGTACAGCCAAGGATTGGAATTCTTTGCCGTCGTCTGTCTTTGCTAAAAACTACAATCTAGGTCTCTTCAAGTTTCGAGTAAATTCTAGACCTGCGTGCCCCATCGTCGGCCACACCGTCGCTGAACATCAGGCGAAATCGTGGACAAACATAGGTTTATCGATAATAAAAAAAACTTTACATTTGCTGCTGCAATGTAATTAATTCAACTGTTAATTCCATGGTCACCGTGCGTAGCACACACTAAACATGGTCAAACACATGCTAACACATTGATCAAACGCATCAATCAATGTGTTTGACGGTGTTTGTTTGTGAGTGTACTAAATACAGAGTATCTACCTATTAAGCTGGTAATGACATAGTCTAGTGCTTGCAGTGCGACTCTGCGTTCTGTTGTTACGAGCACACAATTGTAAAGCTTGAGTGCACACACTGCAAAGTACCCATGATAAATAAAATTACTGATATTACTTAGTGTTTGACATATTTTTTAGCTCATCGACCCACGCACTGGCTTGCCACTAGCATAGCACTTAGCTATAAAAGTACTTTGTTACCTTACGATTGATGACGAGTCGAAATTCAAATTCATGAATTTATATTATTAGAATTAGAATATCGAATATACTAATACGAATCGAAAGTTAAATAATATTGTAATGTAGGTACTTATAAGGAATAAACAGACTTTTTTAATTAAATGTATTTTATTAGGTGTATCTGGTAAGCTTCATATGAGTCGATATCGTTATTAATAACCGCGTATTGTTATTGACCTTTCAACTGATCGATAATTAGATAGATAGATAACAGAATAGGATTAACATCACATATGCCAAGGACGTGTGGCCAACTTAGAGGCCAATATGCATAAAACTATAAACATATTTACATCTTGGTTGGTAATTGATTTCCTCAGAACTCTAATAACATTGCTCTTGTAGAAGTCTAAGGACAGTAGGTACGCTTAAACTTAATATTTGGCACATATCTATATTTTTCACACTCGTAGGTATTCGGTAAGCGAGCCCATCGCCGCTCAATGGAATACAATAATAATGATAAACACCTAGTTACTTTTAGTTCTAGGATTTTCTCACGTTGTATTCCTTCATAGTTTAAGAGTTCTGGTATAACGCACTTACTTTTTTGAAACGAAAAATTTAAAGATACAAGACCAGGTTCAAATCCACGACCTTGTGATCGGAAAAAAAGGATGCTACCGCTACGTAGTATTCATAGAATTACTAGTGAGGCCCAAACAATATAATACCATCAAGTTAGTTATTCTGTTGGTGTTTTTATTCGGTTTACAACAAATGAGGCTGTTAATCTATGCGGTTATGGGTTTTTACTATACGAGTATATTAGTAAAAACCTATTCATAAAATATCTTTTACATAGCATTCATTGCAGCTTGTTAAAAATCGTCATACATAAAGCTAAAGCGCTATCTATACTTATCAGGATCTGAGCCATCCGGGCTCCGTGCCCTCCAGGCTCATAAAATATAAACCACATACTTGGCAACTATGAAAGCCTTTCTTGTTCATAAATACGAGAAGTAGCGAACAAAGATCATGATCATGAGAATACGTGCTACTCCAGTCTTGTTTCGTAACTCGGTTTTTATGAAAGAATTGAATTGAAACACGAAATGTTATAATTTGTCTATAGCCCGGTTGTGAAATCAAATCCTTCTAGGTAGGGATAACCATTCTTGCTTAGGTACTAAAGTTTGGCTGAAGTATAGATATACCTAGCGACACACAGACATCGTCGGATACCGATAGTTATCGGTCAATATATTCATAATATCAATTCTGACACTCGCTGACTGAATGGATTGCCGGAAATTCAACCCCTAATTCCCGAAAACTGAAACGCCACATTAAGACTATACTATACTATATATTAAGAACGAACTCAAACGTTTGAGACTCTGTCACCCAAAATTGAAAATTGTATAAAAGTGATGGAAACGACATATCAGTAACCTCCTCAGTAAAATCTCACTAAGTGTAAATTGGTTTCATTATTAAGACATAAAGGGTGCAACGTGTGGTTTGTAAAAAAATATGACAATAACAAGAAAGTCGCGGGTTATTAATTAGGTACTTATTAATTGAATATATTATTTAACCTGTTAGATGTTTAGTAGAAATGGTGATACGGAACGTAAAATGTTATTATAACTGCGTATTGCTGGAATACCTGAACCTATATACGAGCAGGTTTTGATTTGCAGTTCGTACTAAACGGAATGCAAAACGTTCACATTGTCTAATTAAAAACATATTATTATGTTTTATTTTTACAACTCTTTTTTTTTTTCAATTTATTCAATTGATTGTGCTGCACGTGCAGTTAAACATAAACTTAACTATTCAAAAGCCTTTCGTTACACAAGCAACAAAATAACTGATAACTTTAAACTGTTCCCAAGAAAGTGTTCCATTCTTGGGAACACTTTCAAATAAACTCTTAATGGAGTTCAATGTAAAACAAGTTTGTTAAATTTCATAGCAAGGGCCCGTGTCCGCAAAGTACTAAACTGAGCTGAGAAACTCTATCCCAATAAACTTTTCCAATAAAGAATTATCGTTTGCTAGTTGCTGTATAAAATTATTACTAAATAACATAGTCTAATGATTTCTACTATTGTATCTCATTAGCCAATCATTCTGTACAATAGCACGCCCTTAAGCTTTAGCGAGCAAACAAAAACAAACAAAAGCAACACTAAAACAAAAAACAATTGAATGCTATATTAAAGGAAATAACGAATTATTATTAATTTGGCTCATGGCACAAAGTATCCTAAAATCACAGAAATCAAAAGCTGATTCGGTTGTTTGCAAGCTTAAACTTCGTAAATACGATCGATCTTATTTTAATTACAACAAAGTACATCCTCAATGGCCTTCGTTCATTTGTTTAAGAAGATTTAGGTGGCGTCAGTCAAGTTACAGAGCTGTTATTTGTAATTGAAAACTTTCGATAATGGATCCACTCCAGCAAGCTGAGGTGGGTTTCCTCTCCACAGACGTCACTCTGCCTGGGGTTCTGTTTGATAGCGCTGGCTTTTTAAGGGGTTAGTGTGGGTGAGCGCTCACCCACACTAACCCCTCCTCAACCTCTCGACTTTGCCGACAGGACCCGCAGGAAAGATGAATCAGTACGTGCGGTGTCGCTTCGGTTGCAAATGCATAACAGCTGGGACCGAGCCGGGTTTGTTTTAAGTTTTCCTTCTCTGTTGCTAGCTCTTCTGTTAGGGGGACTAACCCCCTAATAATTTGAAGACTTTCGCAGTCGTCTTCATCGTCAGTCTCCAAGCAGCACTCATCTGGGATCAGTTCGACGTAGAAATCCTCACTCGAAGTGTTATATGATTCAGCGAAAAATAGCAAACCGATTTTACAGTCAGATGCGGTTGTTGAGCCATTTTTGATAATCCTCAGCTGATTGTTATGGAGTTCAGCGGATGGTAAAAGTAAAGAACTTATAAAATAAAATATATCTAATATATAAAATTCTTCTGTCACGGGGTGCGTAATCGAACTCCTCCGAAACGGCTCGACCGATTTTCGTGATCCTTAGCGAGGATATTAGTCAGGGGGGAGAATCGAACAACATCTATTTTTCATCCCCCTAAATGTTAAGGGTGGTCCACCGGTTTAACGGTAGAGTATAACAGATTTAAATGACAGATTAAAAAAAAAATAAGTTGTCAATATGTTCCATAATTGAATTAATACCTACATAAATATATATGACCTCAAATAAAACACGTCAATCACACGTAAATTTTGAAAATTAAACAAGTATTATTTAGTGAAAGCGAAACTACAAAATAAGGGCTATATTTATTAATTGTCATTACGTAGAAAACAAGTTAACGAGGACAGACTATACTTTAACGGCACGCTAGCTAATTATGTAATTATAAGATAGAGGGTAAGTATCGACTCTTTATAGTATTTGGTTCTGGACATTATTTACCTTTTTCTATGTGGGAACCGAGCAAGCTAGATACTATTCGATTTAGATTAATAAGATTCGCATGTATTGATCCACTCATAACGAAACTAACACAGTCAGTCAATGTACGAGCATTGTGCAATGCCGCTCGTGTCTTAGAGACACTGCCCTCTGGCGGTGATGCGTATCAGTTGACATTAACAACAACAGATTGTAAATTAAAAATTAAATCAGTGTATATATATACATTTTGATACACACGGGTTTTACTCACGTATTATTTTATCGATGGAGGCACCGACACTGTTTCATTTAGTGCGAACCGTAAACTCGAGTGACACCGAGCGGACCGCGGATCAAACTCATCCTGATGAAGATTCTCTAGATGAATCGAAACAGTGTTGGTGCCTCCATCTACAAAATATTACGTGAGTAAAATCCGCGTTTATCATATTGTATAGTACAACTAACGAAAGTAAAATAGTGTATAGATAGGTGAACTGTTACAAATGTATTTTATATTTGTTTATATTATTGTATTTTATTCTGATAATTTCTGGAAACACGTCCATCTAAACTACGAGTATGTACCTAAAAAACGTCAAACGCTGTTTGTGACATCTACTCTAACTACTCACAGTTACGATTGTTATGACCCAGGCATCAAAGCAACCACATTTACTAGATGATAAAAATACAACGTTTAACTATAAACTTTTTTCCAACAGATTCTATCTCCGTCAACACGGAGGCTTCAGCGAACACAGCTGGCTATTTCAAATCGCGGCGCTTCGACAACTCGCGTCAACAACAACGGCAGCACCGAGTGCAATTCGAACTGCAAGAATATCCTATCCGGTTTATCCAGCCAGAACGGCCAGTGCCTCGCTGGCCCATAGGTGCAGTGAGTACGCATCCACCCGCGTCCGCCCATACCTCAGCCTCTCTGAGAGTAATCACGAACCGAACATTTCGGCCAATTCCATATGATCTCGTTCCTGGTCAAATCGCACCTTTCAATCTTTCTACTCGACATCTCACGAACGGTTATCAGTCGCCACCATCGGCGTACGTGTACGAGTCCCCAGATTCCCCGGTTGAATTCGAAGAATTCATGCCCGACTATGAATCCGTGGATGAATACAATCATCTTAGACAGCCACAACCACCGCGCACGTTTTCATTACCCTTACGTCATAACAACTCATACGAGCACGGACACACCTCACCCGAGTGGAATGCTGTTCAGCCTCGACCTTGGTCGCCAGCGAGCGGAGCATCATCTCCAGCCAGCTATGATTCACACGCTTTCTCTCGGTCGCGAATGCATTCCCTTTCAATAAGCAACCGATTGCAGCACGCAACTGATTTTCAGGTTGATCCTGACTCCATGCCCGTAGACACTTGACTAGGCGCATCCGACTCGTCGGAAGCTTCAAACACGGCTCAGCGGCGCCGATCTGCATTCGTCAGATATAGAAATACGAAAACGTATTTAATCTAAATGAGTTACTTTTTTTATCTACGTACCATTCAGGCAGTAGTAAGTGAACAAAGCGCGGCAGTGCAAGCACCCAGATATCTTCAGCTATTTTTTATTAAATTTGCTATAAGATCCTACTTTCATTTCCGGTTGAGGTGTACATCGTGGAAAGGCGATCAAAAAACGACCGTCATAACTTTTGACAATGAAACAACAGTCAATTAGATTGAATTCGATCAACATTTCAACGAAGGAGTTCCAAAATATCGAAATCGGTTTGCCGAGTTGACACCCAGACTCCTTGCTTCTCGGTTTATCTCGTATGTTTTTTAGATCTGCATCATAAAATTACAGCATTCACTGGGTAGTTTCCGTTTTCTAAAGTTCACTTTTATAACACGTTTCAAATCTTTATTATTGGTATTGAAAGAGGGTATTCTAAAAACACTTAGCTTGCCAGCTTCGTTTGCAGATAAAGACTGGCGCGCGGTATGTAGACTAACTTTGATCTTGAATCGTTGCTATCAGCTCGCTTCAATGATTTTATGTCTCTTTTGCATCATTTAGCGTCGCTTACTAAGAACGCCTGTTTATTATAATTGAGTGAACAGAACTAATTCACCATACTGTCGAACATATATGCACACAGGCACACACACTTACAACTCTCACAAACTCTCTCTCTCTCTCACACACACACACACACACACGTACGTAGAATATTAAACGTTATTATTATTAAAAACAGGTTTTACAAACCTAATAACACTACTAGTGCTTAAAAATATATTTGAAAAAAGTTTAAAAAAAACAACAAAAAAACTTTATATTTTTTAATTAAATAAATAAAAAAAACTAGCGATAAGATTGTAAGCTAAAATATGTTATGTAGAGTCACAATGACTACCCTCTGTAGTAGAATATACGCGAATGACGACGTCGTAAAGGACGTTGTTGCTCTTCCAAACGAAGGTCTAAGCTATCGAGACGTTCTTCCAAAGCTAACATGATAATTGTATCCTACGCTACACACGCATCACATCAGAAAAATAAATCAGTGATAGAATAATAACAAACCCGTACGTAGCAGAGTTATGGTAGTATTTCACTTAGTGCATGCTATCGATAGATATTTAGAGTAACATTATTGGATGTTAAAGATAAGATAAACTTTATCAGACTTTATTAATTATCGTAGTACAATTGATTGGTATATGTATTATATATTATACAAATAAGATGGTAGAAATCCTATTTGAACAACATAATTATTATTATTTTTATCGTGTCACTAGTTATTTCTAACCAGTGTGGTGAAAGGATTAAAGTGCGCCTAAGAGGCTCCTTTCGTGCACTTAGATAAGCATTAATGTAAGCCGTAAACCTTGCTAACAGGACCCGGAGGAAAGACGAATCAGTACATGCGGTGTCGGTTCGGTTGCAGGTGCCGGCTGGCACTGAGCCGGGCTTGTTTTACGTTTCCCTTCTCTATTGCTAGCTAGCTAGCTTGAAGTGTTATATAATTCAGCAAAAATTACCAACCCGATTTTACAGTCAGATGCTGGTGCTGAGTCATTTTTGATGATTCTCAGCTGATCGTTATAGAGTAGGTATAGCGGATGGTAAAAGTAAAACAATTATAAAATAAATTTTATTTTTAATAAAAATATCATCTGAATGGATGACATAATTATTACTTTTTATCTACGCACCAGCAGTGTGGAATGGTTATAGTATATAGTACGTAGATAAAAGTTCATGTTATCAATAGATACTTTATGTTAATTGTATCCGTAGTACTTGGTCGTTATATTTTTTTGTAGTATACATGATAGTTTAGATCAGTATTATTTATATATAAGTATTACATTAGATTACTTTTTATCTAGTAGTGTGGAATGTTTCGATGTCATCATACGATTAGTTCAGAAGTTTTAGATCCACCAACTTTTTACATTAATACGTCATTGTGTTTACAATATTTAGGCTTTTATTTAATTAATTGTAGACTGACGGTCCTAGACACAAGGAGATCTTGTGTATAAACATACGTAGGGGTACGGAAAATAATAAAAACATCGTTTTTGATTGCAGTTACTGCGTTGTTTGTGTTGCCAACTGATTACAATTTCAATAAACAATTGACGAACAGTAAGAATTGTTGAGTCCTAGTTTGGTGGTGGGATATATGTAGGGTTTGGATAAGATGCACACACCCCACACCGCGTATATAATTAAACACCGCTTAACTCCATAGCGCCATCACTGCGGTCAAACACGCTATTATATATGAGCGTACAAAGTGTATTTAATGATTTTTATTAATTTATTTTAGTGCATTAATTTATTTATTGTATTTTAGTGAATTAATTAATTAATTTTATTTTAGTGCATTAATTTTAAAAATTAATTAATGTTATCTTATTTAGTAATCAATCAACATTTTGTATATTATTCTATATACATTTATAGTACATTTCTGTTAATCAACATTTGTAATTTTAACTAATTTTATTATTCTTGTTGTTTTGTTTGTAAGAGTAACGTTTTAAATTACAGTTTCAAAACGTAAATGTTGCACCGTTATAAAATTGATTTTCATAGGACTTTACATAATGTCTTAAAAAAAGTTAAATTACAAATATTCACTACAATTTGTAATATTTTTGTTAGAATTAAATAAAATGTAATTATATATTTAAAGTATTATTGGTTGTATTTTTGAATATATGAATATTATATATAATATAATGTAATCCAAATAAATAATGTAGCTTTTACAGGTTGTATAAAAACGCTCGTACTTTTTTAAATTAGTTTAAATATGATGTATTTACGTAACCAATCTCCATGTAATGTAACACGGGACAACAAGCTATAGACATGAAATTACTGCTTTCAATGTCAAACAAAACTTTTGTGAGTATTAGGGTACAAAAAGTGTGTTGTGTTTCGCAGATATTGTTGTCACGGTGATATTGCTGTCTTTAATGCATCTTTTATGTAATAACCATACCAATCAAATTACCGGACATAATAGAGATGGTTATTGTTATGAGCCCCTATCATGAGAAATATAAACTAAATAGTAATGAAATAATGTTTTAAATAAATAAATTAGAACTCGATGAATATTGAATATCATATAAATATTCAGTAGTTTCAAACGAATGTTATTATTTAGTAACTAATAAGATAAGAACAAATACAGTATTTAATAATTTCAACAGTATGTTAAAAATATTAAAAATACTTATTTTCAACTATTGTCATATTTAACAACTTTATTTTAAATTATTTACTACAATTTGTAATCCATTGTTTAGAATTTAATAACACGACTATAGATTTAAAATATAATTATCTCTATTTCTAAATAATGTAATCCATATAATTTATATTGTTTTAAATGAATGTAGATCAAAAAATCTTGCTTTGTAGATTAATGCAGGGTGTAAATGTTTCCTCAATTCTACTGAATGCGCAAACTCTCAGTTACAAAGGTTCTAAGAATGTTCATACTGATCAAATAAACGGACTTTGTGGGTCTGCTATCACATAAATATACCTAAAGCATACTTTATACTATGCCTTAGATCTTAAGGGCGAGATAAGTGAATCAATTTGTTGAATATCATATACATATTTTACTGATAATTTTGATGTATACATTAAAGATAGCTAATCAATACCGGTCAATGACAAGAGTATTCGACTCATGTAATCTTCCGGTCCTGACATATGGATGCCAAACCTCGGCCCTTACCAAATTACAAACTGTTAAAGACTAAAAGTATGTCAGCATTGGAAGAATGTTTCATACTAAACTAAAAGACAGAAAGAGACCTACAGTTCCCTAACAAACTTAAAAAACCGTTTATTCTCTAATAAAGGCTTGTTTTATTTCTATTTTTTATAAGACCTTACTGTTGGATCTTTATTCATTGAGATTAGTATTTCACAGACAGATTCAACTTCTAACGAGACATTAGCAAATATGTGATTATAAGTTAGATATAATCTGTTTTTATGTAAATTTTAAAAATCAGATATTTTGTGTATGTCAACCTGTCCATTTAAGTTCATAGGAGCATTTTCACACCCTGTGACATGTTAATGTCAAAAATAAATTATATGGTAATATTATGTGTTTTACTTTACAGAATTTTCCCCAGTAAACATACATATTCGTAAGAATCAATATCAAACTCTAGTGACGGCAATAATGCGCCGCCTATAAGCCTCAATCAAGATGTAAAAACTTAAAAAAACCAGTAACCAGCTTAACGATTTCTCTGAAGTACGGAAGTGCTCAGATAAAAATGTCACAGTGGTCACTCGTTAAGGTACCGATCTCGCACAGAATAAGATCGACGAAGTTGGCTATAAATATATAAATACTAGCTGCCCCGTGCCCACTTCGTTGAGCGGTTACAACTTCACAAAAAATATTAAAGTACTAATAGCGCTAATAAAAAAAGATAGCTATTCAAATTATTGTAATAATTACAGAGATTAACAAAGTTCGGATAAATAATAATAGATAGAGCTATCGGCCACCCGCCCCGTTCGCGTTGTTTTCCCGGGATATACTAATAAAAAAAGATAGCTATTCCCGGGATAAAAAATAGCGTATATCCTAATCCAAGTTACTAACTATATTCATTTTAAGTTTCATCCAAATCGGTTCAGCGGTTCTCGAGTTATAAGTGGTAACTAACACGACTTTCTTTTATATATATAGATTGATGTACAATCAACATAACACAATTAATCCACAAACTAAGCACAAATAAAATTTATAAATAATGCCGGACAATTCACACAGCATCATCTGGCCCCAAAGTAAGCACAGCTTGTGTTATGGGTGACTGATATTACACACATGAATGATATACTACTTCCATACTTATTATTTTTATGTAAATACATACATATTAAACATAGAAGCACCCAGACCGAGGCAAATACTTGCAGATCATACAAACATTTTTCTCGCGGCGGGAATCGAACCCGCAATCTTCTGCGTCTTAAGGTCCGGCCTTAGTCCACTGCGCCACAGAGCTCATCCAGAATAACTTTGACTATAGGAACAAGATGCCTGATAGAATACTGTTCATCACACAAATGTTTATCCTGGGCGGAAATCGAAACCTACAGCTATTTTAATGCTGGAAATATGGAACCAATATTAGCGTAAGTTCTTTCTGATACCTGCCATACCAACCTCGGCATCGAGATGAACGCCGACAGTACTTGAACCTGTGACTATTATAAGGCTACTCTTTAGATAAATATCTATACTATAATACATAATACCAGCATACAGGGTGAAGTATCCACTGTGTTGATTCTTTTATATCGGCCTTTGATCACAGCTTTGGTTGTATATGAATTTATTAGTAAAACGATATCAGTCTACCAGCGGACAAGAATCTGATTCACTACCCAGCAAAAGCCTCGACGAGCTAATCTAAGAAACAACCAAGATGAATCCTGACCTGTGAAAGCTTTAAGGCTAAAGGTCAACCGACAGGCAAATAACAAATGATGGTATGATGGTAAGAATCGTAGTTCTTAAAATGTTAACGTCCTTAGAATCATTTTAGTGAACCATAGGAGAACCTACTAAATATTATATTATAAAAGAATTAATAAATAAATTTTTAAAATAAAGAATGAAAGAAAAAATAATGAGAAAAAATATATTGGAGAACATTGCACACAACACCATCTAGCCCCGAACTAAGCATAGCCTGTACCACGGTTACCAGCCGAGCGGTTAAGTAATTCTGATACTATCAAAACAATTGATACTAATAGCTTTCAGTTACTATTGATGTATTGGTATTACGGAAGGTTGATGTTGATTGTCAGACATGCTGTCATATGAATAGAAACCTCAGACCAAATAAATATAGAGTCGGAGCGCCACGCTCAACAAAAGTGAACCCTCAAAACCGTGCTTCACCGTAAACGTACACACATACACTCAAATCATGCTCCTGGCTTCTGTACATATCATGTCGTCTAGTAAAAATCGTACAAAACCATCGCACTTTAGGTCAAGTGCACTCTGACGTTTTGTGTTCAAAACAACCTAAAAAATTACGATATCAATTGAAAGAAATGGTTAGATATTTCAAGTGTAAAGTGATTACGTTTGGGTATATGAGTGTGAGTGGGTGCGTATATTTACACATAGGAGCATGATTTTTAAGCTTCACTTTGGATTTTCGCGGCCGTCCGTGTTTATATTTATTTGGTCTGAGATAGAAACCGTATGTATGTAATACAAATGCATTTTGTCAAAAGTGGTTACAGTTACAATCAAACTAATGATTGAAATTATGCAGATTTCTAATCGAAACTGATAGACATTGATTGTATCAAAAGTTCCATAATCGCAATGCTGATGACTGATAGAATGGTTATATATTTTCAAATACATACTAGTGATATTTTATAATACCCAAACACTAAAAAACACACAAATGTTTATCCTGGGAGGGAATCGAACCCTCATCCTACACCGCAGTAGGTAGAGGTACTACCAACTGAGCTGACAGGTCAGTCGTTTATTTAAACAAAAAAAAGTATTTGACACGTAACATAGGTAAGTTTAGATAGAAACAAAACACACAAGAAGAACATGCAATATGTTCTTCTTGTGTTTAACTAAGAACTAAGAACTCACGTATCCACTTACTACCATTTATGGCCCGGCCCTATACTACAGATAAAACAAACCAATTCCATTTTTGCTTCGAAGCTTTGATGCCAGATGTCAGCAGGCAGCTACAAACATGGATAGCATTTTCTCCATAAATACTGCTCGTAATTTACTTTCGTAAGTCTGTGGCCAGCTTTGTAAACTTATTGCTCAGAAAGTGATATGAACATGTGAGATGTGAGAACAGGTGACGTCTTCATTTCACCCGAAGTCTGTACATTTCGGGCATAGATTTATATAAAAAAAATCGGCAATAGGTCGGGAAACGTAAAGTACCTCTAACGGGGTCTTATAACCTCTAGTAGGTTCTATCTGTTTCCACTAATGTCCAACAATGTAAAACGAAACAGACGTGAGGATAATCTTTGTTTATTTGGATCCAAAACTGCATTGTTACATAAAAGTATAGTCTGTATGGCACCAATAATTTATAATAAAATACCAAAAAGCTACCAGAAACTTTGTATAATGAGTTTAAAAATAAATTTAAAAAATTTTAATTGAAAAATGCTATTATAATACTAACGAATTTATAAATGAAAAATTTTAATTTCCTATGTAATTGTATTGTTTAATTTTATTGCTTGACATTATACTAATATTTCATATGTTATATTTGATTCACTGTTTACACTAGAGTATGCCATTCTCTCGGTTTGCACACCGAAATCGGTAAAACATGTTGTGACATACTATTAATTTATCATCCTATCTACACATGTTTATGCAAATAAATAATCTTTATCTTTATCTTTATCATTCAATTAGTCAAAATTGATTTTCAATAGAATTGCAAAATGTGTATTTCGCGCACACAATCACAAAGAGCAGGCCGAGTTACTTTTCACATGTATACTAGCCTATTTTTCGTTCGTCATTCTTTAAAACTTGAGAAGTTGATTTTTAATTAAATTAAAATTATTTTTATTTCATTTTATTTAATTTATTTATTCATTTAACAATATCGTATTCATATCGTATCGTATACAACATCGTATTTGAATATATTACATTAAATTGGCCTAAAATTACACATAATTAAAACAATAGATATTTAAAAAAACTAACAATAAAATACTATTAAATTAAATAAAATAAAAATAAATATTAATGTTATATAATTAAATTTTAATAACAACTACAGTTGGAGTTCGTCCAAGGTACAAAAGCACCCTTCCAGCAAGAGCTTTTTAAGCTTATTTTTAAATATATTTGGGCTATTAATAGTTTTCAACTCAACGGGCAGAGAGTTGTATATTCTAACCGCTTTAAATTGACACCCATGCTTAACAACTTCTAACCTCGGACATTGAGGGTTCTCTAAATCTTTTCTTCTTGTTTCTAACCTTAGTGCTCATTGTTCTGGTGATTCATATTTAGAGGGAATGGCCCTGTGGAACTCCTGTGTTATATTTGTTAGTTTGGATTTGGTCGCTACCTCTTGGCATTTAACAATATTATGAAGTTCAACAAGCTGGTATCTACTGCTAAAATATGATTTTACAATGCTCAGGACATTACCCCGCAATCCATAAAACTCTAATTTAGCAAGTAAGATGTCATGATCCATTGTATCGAATGCAGAAGATAGGTCCAAAAATATACCTGCAACTTTCATTTTTTTATTAAGATTACATAACACTTCATTTATTAGTAATTCAATCGCATCGACAGTTCCTATGTTCATTTGGGAGCCGAACTGGCGTTTGTTTAAAATCTCGTTTGAGTTCAAGTGTGCTATTATCCTATCTTTTAACAGCTTTTCATAGATTTTAGAGAGTATAGGCAGCAACGAAATGGGTCTATAATTTTTTTTTTTATTTTTTTTTTTTTTTTTTTTTTTATTTATTTATTTAGCATCCAACAAAAAAAAAAAAATACGTAAGTACTAGTTAAAAATACAATGGATGTATTAAATCTAATTATACTAGTTATACATGTTCATTAGCAGCTGTGCTAGGTAAACCTGTGTTACAGTTGCTATACTTCCTTTACAGTATACAACACCACTATTCTGGATACAAACCTATTACTTAATCTGATAGCAACATTATCTGAAGATACAATAAATAAAAATAAAAAATAGGGTTCCTGCATGCTAAACAATATTATCACTTAGGTAAATGTACAGTACTACTTAATAGATATGTAAGTAAGTACTTCCTACTAAACTAGATAGGTACCTATTCATTAGTACTAGGTAGTTAAATTTTGAAATTACTACCATGATACAAAACTAACATAAAAACAAAGCAAAATATAAGAGAGTAAGATAATCTAATTTACATAAAGTATAGGTAATTAATTATTTGAGGTCCTACTTGGAATAATAACATTCAATGTATAGATACGTAAGTAGGTACCTAATGTACCCACTCGCAATTAACATTACCTGGAAAGTAGCAAGTAGCTTCAAAACAAAAACATAAACGAAATCTACCTACATTAAATAAATCTACGTACGCCGCGCACTGCGCCGACCGCACGGGCAACTTCTATACAGAATAAGCTAGCGCATGGAGAATGGCACGGTACAGAAAAGGAGGAGACTTTTTTATTATTATTTTTTTTTTTGTTTCTTCTTAATAATCTATTTCAAAGTGGTAATATAAGGCTATTCTACGATATATGGAGTGTATAGAGTATAAAATGTAATATAATATAATAATAAAAATATATAAATATATATATTATAATAGTAGTATAAAATATAGGATGATATATTAAATATAGAATATATATATGTATAAGTATAAATACCATAATATAATACAATTTTATTTAAAACTATGAAGATACAAGCAGTAATTTCTCTGTACCGTCATAACCCAACGCAGACAAAAAAGAAACAATAGTAATCTTTAACTCAGATTTGGTAAGCGGGAAGATTGTTCTATGATAGCTGATTCTATTATAGAGGTGTGGTCCTAAAAAGCAAAAGTGTCGATGAGCATAAGCAGATGAGAATTTAGTTTGGGGGATAATACGATCTTTACGTCTAAGATTGGTAAAATAGTCAAAATCAAATTTTGCTTGGGTATGAGTTCTTGAGACAGCTTTTTGAATAAAATATTGGCGCACCGTCAACACCTTAGTTTCAGCATACAGCTGTGATGTTGGAAACCGAAAGGGCTTTGAGAGCATCACCTTTAGTACCGCTCGCTGGGACCTCTCAGTACGAAGTATATATGATTTGTAAGCTCCTCCCCACACAATCACACAATATGTCAACAGTGAGTTACAAAGGGCGAAATAAATAGTTTTCAGTAAATCAGGCGACAGGTGCCTAAGCTTTTTAAATACTGGAATTAGTTTACGTATGCGACAAGTTAGTGTTTTTGTATGCTCTTTCCAGCTCAATAAGTCATCAACGATCAACCCAAGATATTTTATGGATGACACTTTCTCTAGAGAGGTACATGTGCAGGAGGATGGTGAGTCACAAATGTGAGCCTTTATATTTAGAGTATCGGTGCTGGGCTTACTTCGAGAAGTTTTAGCAAATGTAAGAAATTTCGTTTTACTAGTATTTAATGTAAGCAAGTTCTTTCTGAGCCAAGACATAACCTCCTTAAGACCGATCTCAGCGATCATCGATGCCCTATGCCAATTTGGTCCACTGAAAACCAAGGCTGTATCATCAGCGTACGCAACCAGCTTACCACCGCCAATTCCAAGATCACAGAGATCGTTGACATAAATTAAAAATAACGTTGGGCCAAGAATGCTGCCCTGTGGCACACCATAACTAATCGGAGTTTCGTCACTGACTAGATCACCTAGCCTAACACATTGCATTCTGTCAGAAAGATAACTTTTGAAAAGCTCTAGAGCAGTACCCCGAATGCCCAACCTCTCCATTTTGTTGAGTAAGATTGGCACTGACACAGTATCGAATGCTTTCGATAAGTCAAGGAAAATACCTATACATTTTTTGTTTTTGTCAACTTCGCGAACTATATAGTCGGTGAGAGATAACACAGCATCTTCCGTTGATTTTCCAGCCACAAACCCGAATTGATTTTCCGAGATCAACCCAAATTTAGTTAAGTAAGCTCTTAATCTTTTATTAAGGAGCCGTTCCAGGATTTTAGAAAGCGATGTTAGGATCGAAATAGGACGATAATTTGTGATATTGTCCCTTTGTCCACTCTTATGTATGGGCTTGATTATTGCCGTCTTAAATTGAGCTGGAAACACTCCTAGTTTAAAGCTCAAGTTGCAGATGTGAACCACGGAAGGAATTATTAATTGTTTTGTTGATTTAAGAACCTGCGAAGAGATACCATCGTATCCGACAGTGCAGGCTTTTAGACTCATAATAGCAGCTTCTATTTCAGAAGAATCAGTGTCAAGTAGGCCAAAGGATTGCAAAGAATTAGATAGTTTTGAGGTAGAGGAGGAAGAAGTATTATCACTTTCACCTATAGCGTCAGCTAGCGCTTTACCAATATTTGCAAAATAATTGTTAACACAGTTAATCGACTCTATTGGTGTTGGTCTAATGTTTAAAAGGTCATTATCAGAACCACTATCTATCTTAGAACGAATATTAGCAATGTTTTTAATAACTTTCCATGTCTTTTTACTGTCTTTGCCAGCTTTGTCTATCAGAGTTCTATCAAATTCTATCCTAACTTTCCTCAAAATATCAGAGCAAAAATTTCTATATCGTTTATATGTTTTAATTAATACCAAATTCTTAGGATCTCGCTTAAGATTTCGATGCAACTTATCACGGTGTTTTATGCACCTTAACAGTCCTGGAGTGAGCCAAGGTTCCTTAAGTCGCTTGCGGCATGGAACTAATTTAATGAAGGTATTTTTATCAATAGCCTTATTTAAAAGTTCTATTAGCAAACCTGTTGCCTTATTGACATCTTCAGTAGCCAGTATTTCATAGAAGGCGTTTTCATCTAGATCAGAAGCAATTTTATCATAATTTATAACACGATGAGAGTTAAACCTATTTCTGGGCGTTGAATGGTTACCGAGATTTATTAGAATGGTGTAATGGTCTGTTATAGTAGTTGTAAGAACAAGGCTACAACCCTTGTTCTTACAACTAGCGCTACAACTAGGTTGTAGCGGAAAGCTTAGTTTTTAGGAAAACATGGTCAAGTACACTATGCTCTCTAGTTGGCAATGAGTGAGCCGATAGAAGCCCATGATGTGCCATCAGGTTTAAGTAGTCTTCACAGTCAACCCTTGGGTCTGTATTAGATATGTTAATGTTAATATCTCCTGTGAAAATGATGTTCTTATAAGATTTTAGGGAGTTTAATACATCATTCATGGTGTTAAAGAATGAGTCCATAGAGTGGTAGGACGGTGGTCTATAAATAGCAATTATAGCGGTATAATTCTTAGGGTCGTTCCTAATACCTTTTTTGAATATAGGAATCACTCTACCGATTTTTAATTGATCGGGAAAGATACCTTCAGACATACAATTGTTAAAAAATCCTGATAGTGGTTCAGCAAGGAGGTCAATGTTATCTTTTATAACTGTGACCGGTATTCCATCATATCCAAAGGAGTTTTTAGGTTCCATCCTCTTTACAATAAATTTAATTTCATGTCCGTATCAACTTTATTACAGTGTTCTGTCAAAAAATTCATTGCTAATTGTTTTTTGTCATTGGAATTCATTTCATACTAAAATTAAAATTATTCGTAAAAATGTCAGCTATTATTTGTATGTTATTATTAAACATGTCATTAACTTTATGTAGAAAATTATCATTAGTCCTAATATTACTCTTATTCCTATGTCTGTTAACTATTTTCCATTTGTGGTTTTTCCTGTTTTTTGCTTTATCGACTTCTTTTTAAACTGCCTTTTTTTAAATGATCTTTTTGTACAGTTTTATGTATGATTTTCGGTAAGCAACTATTGATTCATGCTCTGAATTCTTGTTCATTGAATTCAGGAACCTTTTCATTTTGCTAGACGTTCTAATTCCCTTTGAGATCCAGTAAAATTTATTTATAGCACATATTAACTTTCATATTTTTCTTTTTTAAGGAGGATTTAAATATATCATTAAATTTGTCGAGGAAGCCGTTCACATTATAATCTAATAAATTGCACTCTTCTAGAGTTTTACTGAAGGATAACCTGTTTCGTTCCGAGAAGATCCTACGTTTTCTTGTATAAAACTCACTTTCATTTTTGGAGTTATTCTTTTTTAGAGTGAGACTGCAGAAAATACCCGCATGGCCATCTCCAAGACCATTGTGGTCAACTTTCAAACAACCTATATTTTCCTCGGGCAAATTAGCCAGAATGTTGTCGATGCATGATTCTTGATTGTTTCGTATGAAAGTAAAGGAATTTACTAAACTTTTAAAATTGTAGCTTTTCAGAAGAGAAAAAAAAGTGTAGTGTATGTATTAAGTGTAGCCAATGAAAACGTATGCAGTTTTCTATAATATACGGGTTTTTTTTTCTAAATAATAGACAATATATATGTACGAATTCACTGGTTTAGTTACAAAATAAAAACAATTAAATTCAAAAGCTATGTCACTTCAGGTAAATATATAAAACTAAAATAAAAATTTATTTCTTCCAGAAAAAGCTAGATTACAAGTTAATTAGTTTTGTTAGTATCAAGAAAAATAATTTTTTATAGCTATTTTTAATAAACCTATTTAATTTAATACCTATTTTTAATAAAAATTATTCTGTAAGAACCCCTCTGCAGGTAAAGGCCTCCTTCAAATTGAGCCAGTTTTCTGTGGATATTGCTGTTTGTGTCCAGTTTGGACCCGCTATGAGTTTGATTTCGTTCTCCCATCTGATGGGAGGTCTCCCTTTCTTTCTTTTTCTTTTCAGCTAAATATATAATATCAAAAATCTAGAAAATATTGAAAATCAAAAATTTCGATAAAAGTTTGCATACAGACTTTTATTTTTTAGTCTTTTATGGGATTCGTAGGATTTTTCTACTAACTTCGGAATTTATGTTAATTGAGTAGGTTAAGTACCCCATAGAAGATCTTAGTCTTTGTAACTTCTGCCTTCTGTGTCTCACTGCTGCCTCCCGCCATATGAACTCTTTATTTTATGCTTTAAATTAACCACACATTCACAATACCGCTTTTTGTTTTGTTTTTCTCAATGTTTGTAGTAATATTCTTAAAAGTTAACACCACCAATTAGCCTGCTTCAAGCTGTATTACTATCTCTATATAGTTCATGCTAGTGTATACGCTGTAGTGCAACGAACTTATATGTTCCGGTAAGGGTGGCGCCTCTGTCTATTGGCAATGACATTTAGATTAGATTTTGTATGAGAGTTTTTTAGTTTGTTTTTTGGCCACCTGAACAGAAAAATTGGTGGCAGTATAAGCTATATGTTTTCTATTTTATGTCTATGATTTCAAAGCTACTAGCATGTCGTCTAAACCAAAAATTGTCTTCACTTTTATAACGTAATAAAGAATAGATAAATAAGAATTGAAAAACTCTATATATATTACATACTAGCTGTCCCGTTTACGACTTCGTCCGTTGGTTTTAAAAAGAAATACAAATTTTAAAAAAAAATTGTTAATCTTAACCATTCTCGAATCCACTTGAACACACACAAAAAAAATAACCAAAATCGGTCCAGCCGTTTAGGAGTTTAATTACAAACACACGCACAAAAGATTTTTATTTACCATCGTATAACTATTGACAAAATATTGACATTAATATTTATACGATACTAACGTCACTCAATTGTTTTGCCTTCCCGGAACCTCTCCAATAACACTTAAAC
This sequence comes from Lampropteryx suffumata, assembly GCA_948098915.1. NCBI lineage: Eukaryota > Metazoa > Arthropoda > Insecta > Lepidoptera > Geometridae > Lampropteryx > Lampropteryx suffumata. The sequence goes on from OX402544.1 coordinate 24,368,407, forward strand.
TTTATAGTATGGTATTAAAGTTCAAATTGACTTTAAAGTATTATTAAGAATCGATTGTATGGGAGTTTAGAAAAGTGTTGTTTTTAGACTTTTTCAGGCAATTTTTTAATTTTTTCTCTCCGTAAGAACCATCCTCACACTTCAAGAAATATTCTAAAAAAAGAATTAGCGAAATCGGTTCAGCTGCTCTTGAGATTTGCGCTTAGCAACACATTCAGCGATTCATTTTTAATAATAGATAAAGTTTTTCTATTCTTATTTAACTCGATGATTTCGGTTGGGGTGATGCTTGTATTTGTGGGAGATATTCATGTCTTTTTGTGAACATAAGGTCCTGGACTTTCTACTTGTTGTATGAAAGACCTAACCCTTTTCTTTAAGCCCTCCAAAGCAAAAAAGCGAACAGATAAAGATGCCACTGGGATCGCCAATCTACGGTACTGATGTCGCACAAAGTTGCTTGAATCGTTGATGTGTTGGAATGACACATCAGTTAGCGATCATGAGCGAAAATGTTATAATATCAATATAAAGAGTATTCAGACACAAAGCAGTCTTTTTAGGGTGCCGTACCACAAAAGGAAATAACGGAACCCTTATAGGATCACTTTGTTGTCCGTCCGTCTGTCTGTCTGTCAAGACCCTTTATCTCGGGAACGCGTGGAGGTATGTCATACGAGTATAGCGGCGGGTTTCAGCTAGAAGCTTTATGTTATTCTATACACATAAAGTAGTCTGATTGCTTTTTTTATATAAATCTCTGTCGCAGCATTATTAAACCACAAACATCCAAATTTAAACTTAAAAAATGTTAGATATTTATATAAAATAAATATCTAACTTTATAAATTTAAATTCATGTCTCAATGAGTTTGCAAGTTTACAAACTGCTGGTGATACGCGACGATTGATCTGCCTACGGGCTTCCGAAACAAATATCCCAATATTCGATTTCGAAACAATTAAGGAACTATAAGGAAACAGTAAAGAGGGAATATTTGTAAAGTATGTTTATTAAAAAAATGTAATAAGTGATTATAATAGTTGTCATGTAATTATTATAATACCGTTTTGAAAATTATTCAGATATTTTTAATAAGCTGTTTAGCGGGTAGGAGATAAGTACACTTGAGTCGATCAAAAAAGACTACTTTGAGTCTTTATATTTAATAAGTGATGAAAAAATATAACACCTATTAGAACCTTAAGAACCAAAAAAGAAATGGTGACCAGGCGGGCGATTATGGAATTCTGATACTATCAAAACTTTGATACTAATCGTTTACAGTTACTATTGATGAATTGGTATTACAAAAGGTTGATGTTGATTGACATACATGCTGTCATATAAATTGAAAACACAGACCAAATAAATATAAAGACAGAGGGCCGCGGTCAACTTAAAATAAAGGCTCAAAACCGTGCTTTCGTGTGTAAATACCCACAATACCGCACCCACGAACACACATACACCGAAATCGTGCTTCTTGCTCTTAGTACCATGTCACGTCGTTATTAATCGTAGTCTCCGTCAATAAACTTCGTTTTAAACCTTCGCGCTTTAGGTCAAGTGCGTTCGATAATGTTGTACTAAATTCCCCTCAAACTTAAGAATTGTATATAAATGGTTTTATTTCAAGTAAAACGTGATTCTGTGACACTTATTGTCACGGAATATGTAAATGTTTTTTTTGTAAGATGTTTTCTAGACGACGACACGACTGAAGACTTTATGGTACAAGTATGTTTGCATATACTAAGAACAAGGAGCACAGTTTGGGTCGATGTGTATGCATTGCATGGGTGCGTGTATTTAAACAGAGGAGCATGGTTTTGAGGCTTCACTTTGATTATTCACCTCTGCCCTCTGTCTATATATTTATTTGGTCTGAGATAGAAACCGAACGTACGTAATAGTAATCCATCTTGTCAAAACTGGTTTCAATAACAATCAAACTAATGATTGAAATTATGCCAATTGCTAATCGAATCTGATAGACATTGATTGTGTTAAAAGTTCCATAATCACCACACTGATGACTGATAGACTATTTATATAATGACTTTTAAATACATACATAGGATACTTTATAATTACAACCCAACAACAGAACAAATATCTATGTACGAGTACATCACGGTATGATGGTGGAGTGAGGGTTGGTGGGGTGAGGGTTGGTGGGGTGAGGGTGGGTGGGGTGAGGGTGGGTGGGGATCGCAAAACCTCCAATCAAAACCTCCAATGCAGAATATTGAGCTGTGAGCAATTTTATGAAACGAATTTCTGTATCGATGACAGATTCATGAATCCTTGGTTTGTTATTCCCGTTTTACTTTGTCGACACTGTTTTGATTTATCTAGAGAATCATAATCACTATTAACCATAAGTGATTTGCTAAACGACATTGACAACTTTTCTATCTCAGATACTATTCAATGCGATCCTGAACAATGTTCATCAACTATATCACAGCCTAACCGTTAGATACTACCTACTGTCTCTTACACACACACACACACACACACACACACACACACACACACACACACACACACACACACACACACACACACACACACACACACACACACACACATACACACACACACACACTCGCAGACACACTTAACAGTTTTATTTTATTCTTTTTAATTTGTTTATATCATCATACTTACCTACATTTGAGTGCTTATTATTTATATGTACTTACCGCACAAGCTATTTGTTAACTTATCTAGAATTTCTCTAGCTTAATTGCACCTATATTGAGGGTGGGCGCTGATACCTATCATACAAGATTTTTATTATCTTAGTTTAGGTGTCAGTTGTACCACATTATGTACCTTGTAACTTCCTTAGGTTAAGCAATTATGTATATCTCTAACTTGTACTTATTGTTAGCTAAGGTGCTTAATAAACAATAAACAATTAACAAGATCGTTTTTTAATTAACGAAAGTTTTGAGCATGAAAAAGACGTCAGACTCATATAACTTCTTATAGATTCACAACTTATTTCGAAGAAGCTCGTACAAAAGTAGTAGTAGTAGTCTACACTGATTATAGGCAACTAAAATACTTAATAGTTTATTAAAATTTCATGGTTTTCAGGTTGGATTTGCTTGCATAATGTTTTACCTGATTCATTTTTTAAGAAACATCGTCGTCGTAGCAAATATTTTTTAACATTGCAGATCGGATAATTGGAATATTGCTGTATGAAGGAGGTGAGCGCATAAGGACAACATCAATTACCTATATTACTCGTATGTAAAACATAGAGTAGACGCGTTCAAATGTATAGATTCGTTCGGTATATCAATTATTTCTGGGTTAGGGTACTTACCAATATTATATAGTCTTCTAAAAATTCAACTATAGAATACTTCACAAAATGGCCCAGTGACCGATTGTCGGTGACCGATTGTTCATGGATGATTATCTTATCATATTCTTGAAGCAGGATCAGAATAAGGGAGGGGCGATAATTACATAAAAAGATAGAACAGCTAGGTATCCAATAAGTGAGTTACCTGTTTACATGCTTACAACACATGCACAAGAAAAACGCACATCAATCAGCAAACATAGGTTATTTAATTTTTAAATGTACAAATTCTAGAAGACGAAAAACAAAATCTGATGAAGTGTCAATAATTTAGATCAGCAATTTTATCAGAACACTAACACATACACACTGTCTGGGACAACCCAGACGGGAAATTGGTTTTTACCTGTAAAATGCACGCCGTCGCCGCCGCCTCGCTAACTCAATATACTCATATAGCTGTACTAGTGTAATATACGAAATACCAACGTGAAGTAACGATGGTAATGATGTTAGGTACAGGTTGACCAGATTTACAGGTACCGGTATAACAAGCCCCTCTCTACACGAATAACGATACAAAACTGTTTACATGTTTTCGAAGGCAGTAACAATATTAACTTTCCGTCAGTCGCCACAGCTCGCCGCTTCAGTAGTCAATTAGTTCCAATTAGTCTCGACGAACGTGGTTGCCGTTGGGCAATAAATATAGCGATGTTTTGCGAGGAAAAACAAGAAATGAAAATTTTCATTTTTTTATTTTACCTCGCAAAATATTCGACCAATGTTTACGGAAACAGTTTTTTTTTTTTCGATTGTACCGGGATCAGTGGACATCATTACGGACTACCAGAAGACAAAAGACTTATATAGAAAATTTTATATTAGCTGACCCGTTCGTGATTACGTCCGCGCGTTTTACTTTCAACGCGCGGTGATTTAATTTAGTTAAATTAATAATTAGGTATTCGAAGCAAAACGTAGGTATGAGTTAGTGGCCACTCTGATGAGGCAGTTACTTAACCGCTTAAAGCCCCCCGTCATGGCCTAAGCGTTTTTCAGCTTTTCAGAGCTTTAATCCAGAATTTTGGTTAGCTTTCATGGTTAGCTTTGTCTAAACATTTTTCATAAATATATTCAATGTATGAACTTTTCGAGTGCTCCAGTTTTATTAACGATATACTCTACCCTGACACAGTCAGCACCCGGTGAACTAAATGTAGATGTTTAACTCATTCGTCTTACGTAAATTAAGTAAATTCAATTTTTCCGACGCCAACAGAGGCTAGGCTCGAACCTGCACGATGTAACAGAATCACGCTTAAACATACACTTACCGCTATCATCTTCGGCAGCAGGTAAAGGGCCTACTGTGCCAAAGAATCTTTTGTCGAGAAGTTGCAGCAGCTGCAGGGCACTCTCGTGGACTGGCGCCCGAGGGCAACCGGTGCACATTAGAGTGACGTTGATGATAGCCGTGTAGTGGTCGCAAGGGTACTCTCTGCGGACAATAAATAACCATAATCATTATTGTCAACTCATTTTATTCAAATGCAATTTGCGGTTTAAAGAATAGGGGAATCAGCGAAGCGACGGTTCGTCAACCGCTACGCCACGCCGCGCAGCTTGACAACGGCCCCCTGTCTTCCAAACTTAGTGTAAAATATAACCATGCAATGAAAACTTTTTAATACAAAGAACCAGGCTGATTTAAGGCTTATTTTTAGTTAAGGACGAATCTGAATCTGATCAGAATGTTATATATAAAAAATATGTTTTTAATTAAGAATAATAAGAAATTTGACTGGGCAACCTTATTTTGTCCTTTTGGAGTTAAACGTTGAGTCACTCGAGTTGAGGGATTTGCCAGATACAACTTTTGCACTACCTTCTTGCTTGACACAAAAGTTGAAAAGCTTTAATTACAGCAAAGTAGTAGCAATTTTTTTATTGAAATTTATTTGATTAGAATTGAATCCCGAATTCAGAACTCTCAGAGGCAGTGCGCTTACTCCAACTTTTAGAAGTTAAAAGTGCAAACGCGACGACGTAAATGATGCGACTCTCGCTACATTTATGAGTGACATGAAAACTTTCAATAGCAGTAAAATTCTATGTACAAAAAGCTGTTTCCTATGGTGTATTTTCTTGTTAAAAAACGAGTCTATACAGACTCAAGTGAACAAGCTCGAGACAGAATAGACTGAGAACATAGATTACTGCTTTTGAAACTAAGGTAGACATTTTGAACGCTATGCGCAAGACTAAATTAGAGAGGGAGATTAGAGAGAGAGAATATAAATTAGAAATGTGATCAAAATCGGTATAGTGTAAAACGTACCGCTTCACGCGACCGAGGTCAATGATATCTTAAGGATAAAAACGAAAGATCCTAGAACGAAGGATCCAGAACGGTAATCAAATAATGATTGATGACTTTTCCAGCGTCCTACAAGAAGATAAATTTATCGCCAATTTCATGAAATGTAGCAAGATGAAAAACCGACTGACCACCGAAAAATTAAGAACTGCGGGACCTCCAAATCCTGCTGGTTTCGGACGGTAAAATCTTCCTGCACAAGCATGAGGGTGGGCTGCTTGTAAGATTTAGCAATCAATTTACTTCCGACGACCTCTGTGGCGCAGTGGGCTTAGGTCCGGCTGAGACGCAAAAAGGTTGCGGGTTCGATTCCCGCCGCGGGACAAATGTTTGTATGATCTGAAAGTATTTGTCTCGGGTCTGGGTGTTTCTATGTATAATATGTATGTATTTATAAAACTTAAATGCAAAATAAATGGACACGTGTTTTTCAAGGACTTTTCAAAACAACCCTCTAAAAGGAGTTAAATAAGGTGTGAATGTTTGTATCGAAACTTTTGAATAGGTGGTCAGGTGATTGCATTGGAACTTATCAATAAAATTTGGCAGGGAGATAAGTTGCATCCTGGGGAAGGATTTAAGCAAAAATTCCTGTCAAAAAAAATGTGAACGAAGTCGCGAGCAACAGCTAGTATGGTATATATAATATCTGCAGCATTCCCCCGCAACATAATGCTATGAATCTAGTTAAAGTTAACAAGTATCTATGACCTGTAAAGTGTCATATCCTAATGTAATCCGCGGAGCGGGGCTTCGAAAATGTATCTATGTACGGGCCTCTTTGCAGCTTATTATCTAAGGTAATGTCTAAAAACACTGTGTTGTCGACGAGATCTATCTTTACGTTTTTTTAGGAACATGTTGTTACATTGAACCATGTTACAACTATAGATATGGCATTATTTACATCGTAAAATTAGTTGGTCGTCGTCGTATTTAAAATAAAAACGACGTGTCATTAGCAGCAGTACAATCTCGTGATCATCCTTTACAAGTTTAGGCAAATCATTTATATAACTTAGAAACAAATGGCCCTAGTGGTGTACCCATTTTTACTATTGACCCCGGAGAACGCTTTCTATTTACATCTACTGGTATGTTTAAATTGGCTTTTATCTCTTAATAGAAAATCTGAGCATTCCTCTTTCATAAAAACTAATGTCAAGATACATAAGCAACACATCCATAGGAACACACTACACACTTTTGATTCACATTTTCCGCATTCTCAGTCATTCATAGCACTTGCTTATCAATATTATAATGTTAGCCTTGAAATGATTAATATTTAATGATTATGTTACAAAAATAATAAAAAACGGGTTGCACTCCGGGAGTGCCGACAGAAGTGAAAACTTATTTTGGCGCGTTAGAGTTTAGTAATAAATCACTTCAAAATCAGTAATTATGGCGACTGCCAATCAAATACTGAACGAACACAGATAATGCAATATTTTTTGTTCAGAATGTAGATGATATATCAAAGAACCTAACTCAGTAAACTTCTCCATACAAAAGTAGACAATTCACATGTTTACAACATGTGAATTAAGGTTTATAATCAAATGGGGCGAGCGCGGCAAGTAAGATCAAAACGACATTTATACGTATTCTTACTCAAACAACAATAAAGATTAGTTCTTACGTATCCAAGCAAATTTATACGTACATATGTCTGCACGTGCATGATATCTAATTGTAAAAACAATCAAAGATAGAGTTCTATCTTCCCGCCAGACGATCGCGTAGGGGCGGTGGGTATTTAATTGGATATTTAAACAAGAGAGCGTGCTAGACAGAGCTTATTATCGAAAGGGTAAACTGAAATTGGGTACTATGAAACTCCACGTCCATTACGTACTGTGTTCTCTATATATATGACTGTGTTTTGTATTTCATTCGTAATAATGCAGTCATTTAATAAATTCACATTTATGTTATGTTTATGTTTCTCACTTATGTTACATACCAACAACACTAAGCTCTAATTATAATGTTTTTATGTTGTGTAATATTCATTATACCAAGACATGTTAAAATGAAGATTTAATACAGAGAGAAGCGAGAAATATTATATTAAACACACAATAGTATTATTATGGAAATCATTTTAGCCTAATAAATTTAAGCATTATTTTTAATTTTGACAATTCACTTAGCATATTAGACTATCCAAAGTATTTTTTGTTTTAAAATTGATTTGATGTTTTTATAAGTAATCAGTGATAGCAAATATACGAGTAATATACGCAAATATATAAACAGCTAACCTCATTAAGCGACGATAAAACAGACAAGGCACTTATTATTTAGTGCCATATATTTAAATTTACAATATTCTCTTTCAAATATAAGTACCTAAACACATCGTAGTTACAATAAATAAATAAATATATATAATCCCGGACATTTCACACAGCATCATCTGGCCCCAAAGTAAGCAGAGCTAAAATACTTTTTTTTTGTAAATGCATACATATCATACATAGAAACACCCAAACCCGAGACAAATACTTGCAGATCATGCAAACAATTGTTCCGCGGCGGGAATCGAACCCGCGACCTTCTGCGTCTCAGCCAGACCTTAGCCCACTGCGCCACAGAGGTTGTCAGATATTATCATATATACATTACTAGCTGTACCCGGCATGCGTTGCAATGCCAAACATTTTTTCACCGTTGAAACCTTCCCTGGATTACGACAAACATTTCAACACCAAAATTAGCCAAATCAGTCCAGCCGTTCTCGAGTTTTAGCGAGACTAACGAAAAACAAATTATTTGTATTTTATAGATGTCATATATACATATGTATATTAAAAATTGCATGTTTATTTTCAAGTAGTTCCTTACCTGAACCAAATTTTAAATCATGCGATACGTATGATTTAGGAGCGCACTTCAATCGTTTCATTACACAGGATCGAAACAAATAATGACACTATGAGAATAAGCACCAGCTCAATATACATAATAATATGTTTCATACTCAGGCTCCCTCGATACAGTCTTAGCCTAGTGAGGAAGTCCAACGCAAATCAAATACGAAGTAACGTCATATAGCACAGATAAAGGAAAAATTGCAAAAACCGTAAATTTTTAGATGGATTTCATTTTGCAATGATAATACCATAACTATGACTCGATTGTCGTGATGGGTGAACTTTTACTTATATACCTACAGGTTTTTCGGAACCCTCGGTACGCGAGTCCGACTCGCACTTGGCCGCTTTTTTTGTGTTACTTTCAGTTCCTAACTAAAGGTAGCCAGCCAGACTGCAGTTGTTGCAAGCCTATTGGAATAGTAATTTTTACGTTAAAAGCTCGACATTTTGCAAATCGCGACAGGCACTTAATGAATCTTCCAGGATATTACCATTAAAGGTCAGAATCAATTGGTTGTGTATTCGGTAAGCTGTTGTATGTACATATATTCAAAATACAATACCTAAAGATTTTAAGTTACTGCAAGGTTACTCGGTTTAACAAATAGTCTCTATTGAACAGGATAACAAGCTTAAGTACGAGCCACCATCGCGTAGGAGATTACATCGGTAAGCTAACCCAACGTACGAGTAAGAAAGCGACATCTGTGGCGCAGTGGGCCAAGGCCCGCCTAAGACGCAGAAGGTTGCGGGTTCGATTCCCGTCACGAGACTTATATTTGTATGATTTGCATAATATGTATGTATATACAACAACAAAAACAAAAGTATATTAAGTTGTAAATTAGTCATGTTGTCATCACCCATATAACACAAGCTTTGCTTACTTTTGGGGCTACATGATGCTGTGTGAAATGTCCCTCATTATTATTACCTATAGTATAGTTAGGTATTGGCCGAAGTTTTGTTTGTATGTTTGTTTTAAAATGTCATAACTTAAAAACAATATACGAGTATAATTTTGAAAGTCCATTGCTGGTATTGAACCGAATATGAAAGCAAGCAATTTATTTCACTTTAAATTCAGACAGGCTCTGTGCATGGATATTTAACATTGTTTAAAAGCACCTGTTTTAAAAACAATCTAATTACCATATTACGTACCCTATTGAACACCCACGTTCCGTATAGTGCGTCCGAGGGTGGAATATGCTTTGTTGCAAAAAAAAAATGAAACTTCGTTACGATCCTTGTCATGTGGTATTTCTATACGAAATGTATTTTTTTTTTAGTTTACATTGCAATGTAGGTACCTAAGACGCTAATAAGGTTATCTGAAATTTGACAAGTGTGCGTACTGGGTCTTTTTGTTGTAGTTTTGTGTTTTTTTTTATTTTAGAAGTAGCTGTAAAATAACTTATATGTCAATAAATAGACCTATATATTTAAAAAAAATTACGGGTTGCACTCCGGGAGTGCCGACAGAAGTGAAAACTTATTTTGGCGCGTTAGACATTTTTTTGATGGGTACTAGGGTTATTGGGTTATTCGGTTATGAATTATTCGGCATTTTATTTATGAATTGTATTTTATTAGTTATTAGAAACTTTAAAATACATTTAATAGTATTTTATGTTTTTGTTCAGAATGTAGATAATATATCAAAGAACCTAACTCAGTAAACTTCTTCATACAAAAGTAGACTGTAAACATGTGAATTAAGGTTTATAATCAAATGGGGCGAGCGCGGCAGAGCTGCGTCTCGGTAACGGTGTCGCGAGTCCAGAGGTTTTACCTCTTCTAAAAATATGCGTACCGCGCTAAAAGAAGTTTTCACTTCAAACAGACATTGTAGGAGTACTTTTCCCAACTGGTTATTAAGTAAAGCATAGTACGTCACGGTCCCCGCGTGCCCTATTATCATTATTCTAATAATAGACTGCCTTAACTTTGTTTGCGTAATGTTATTTTCACATAAGCTTTACTTTAATACTTTTCCTTTCTGCCAACGCAGCCAAAATAGACTGCTTTGTGCTTTTGTCAGTCAATTGGTAAAACCAATATTATTACAATAATTAATAGACATAGTCAAAGTCAAAAGATACTTTATTCAATAAAATCACAAGGATCACTTTGAAACGTCTTACATACTAGGTGAATTTAGGTGCCAATTCATCCTAACCCAAGCCCGAGAAGAATTTGCAATAAACTCGTCATACTAATACAACGTATCACTAAACATATGTTACGTGTCACTAAAATACGAAAGTCTTTTACTAAGCTTCAGATCAGAATTAATATTGTTTTATAATTAACGGGTATTTATTGCGTATTATTTTTGAATTCATTTTTTTAATCAGTTCACGACCACAGTAAACACAGTAAGGCCGGAAATAAATTCAAAGCCATATGACATTGAGAGCGTAATAACACTGCCTCAAGAAGTATAGCTGTAGACAAAACGATGCGGTTGGTTAACCAAGTAAACACGGCTTCAACATAATACCTATACCGTCTTTGTTTGCATGACCGGTGTATCATGTGATCAGTTTGAATATCGAAGATTCATTTAAAACAATGAATAACTCACAACGAACGTCATAAATTTAAAAAAAACTGGTGATAAGTGGTAAGAAACGTGCACGGCTTTGGTATACGCGAGGGTATCCAAATATGTAAAGGCCTGCGAGAGGCGATGATCCGAGGCTTTAATTAGATTAATTGGCAGGCACGGCTTAATTACGATCCTGTTACACAGCCACTAGCAGTGTTTGTGCAGAGGCAAAAGTTTTAATATGAATACAATAAAGTTTAACCCCTTGAGTGGCGAACCTAAATCTAGACTTTTAAATATGACGTCAAGCGGCTGTGGCGGTAAAATGGCGGCATAAGATGTATTTTCAGAAAATCAACTAGGTATATTGAACAAACTACTGCATCTATCAACAATCCAAAAACATCTGAAGAATTCTATTGGATTTTCCTATTAGATTATTGCTGTTTCATCCATTATATTAAAATTATTATAATTGTTCAGCTTCTAGATGTAAAAATGGTAAGCGCAAAATCTCGCTCGCTCCATACTAATGCTATTTATTTTTAAAACATACTATTCTTTATGTAAATATTATATGTTGTTATGTTTGTCAATATATTGTTTTATAAGTGAAATATGTCACAATATGGTTTTACTTACTTCAATATAAAAATACCAAGTTATTTGTACTTGAACATAAGGTTACGTTCAATGGCGAAAAAAAATTCACCGAATTTTTACAGATTATCTCAATCAAAATGTTCAACGACCATAGAGTATTGTATATCAAATGAACGGTAAGGATTTCATCCTTCAGGCCACATCAATCATCCGCCAAAAATAATCAAACAAACAAAATAAATCGCAGGAAAGGTTTATGTGTAACAACTCCCGCGCTGGAACTTTCGGGCCAGTTGCGATTCAACGGAGTTTACACCACCGAGGAAATTGTACCAGTAAAGAGTCAACGGGTTAAATGCCGATTCGAAGTCAAAACAGCTTTATTTCATAAAACACACAAGAGTCACATAACTACTGTTAAAGATGTAGATGCTAGTGCCAGGTAAAATATACACGGTACCAAGCGCCCAACGCTATTTACAGTTGGAACCCTTATACCACTGTGTGTGTTTTTGATTAGATTCGAAACTCGATATGTTTGCGCTTTCAAATGAAAGCAAAACGACGACATGACCACAGAAAAGTAAAACTTTTTAAACTCGTGTTTTGTGCGATTTACATTATTCAAGTTACATTCTGAGTTGCTAATATTGCTCCAGTTTTATCAAATCAAAATGAAGGACTTACATAGGATCGTAGCATGAAAAATATGTTGGCCTTACCTATTCTGTCGAAAAACAGGCATGATTGTTGAAGCTCGTATGTATATTATACATTATATATATTTATACTTACATATATATATATATATATATAGGCGTATGACGTGTACGAGTATGTTTATTGTATTAATATTTTTGACAAAAAATTCCATGCCCTGGAGAGTTCAGCTTCTGTTCAGATAGCTTACCTTGTGCCCCAACAATGTGCACGTACAATGTGCTATAAAGCCATAGATAGCCGAGAGGATTTGTATTTCAACGCTCTGTGCATCACAACCCTACTAATTACATCTCGTATTATTTGCTCCGCACGTTGCATCGCGCACAGGGGCTGAACATATGCAACTGCAAATTAATTCAATTGGAAGTTATTTAGTCTACTTTTAAAGCCGTACTTTTTGTACTTTTTGTATGTGAGCCAGAGCTTTTCTGAGCGGTTTGAAGAGACTAGTTAATTACGAGATTATACTAAGTACTTATACACAATTAGGTTATTTAAGGTTTACGAGCAGAGTACTTTATGCCGTATTTATACTTTATGCAGTTCTTTTATAAATAATCCAGTTAGAAAAGTCCAGTTTTTTATTTCATTGTAAGAAACAGTTTACTTAAAATTGTCTACCTATTTTTTTCCGTAAGTTACAATATCACTTACAATGCTAGCAGTAAAAGCCTATGTTAGGAGACTAAGCTCTCGATTAATATGATTTTGCATTCTTTTACTGAACACATCCTGATCATTTTAATAAGAAAATAATTTGTGTTATGTGTTTGCCACTTTGGTAAGTTACTAGGTGTTGGCTTCTTGTTTTAAAAAAATATATTGGTTTTAGCCAAGTCAAATACATTACAACTCGTGGTTTTGAAATTCAATTAACATACTTATGTTATATAAGCTACGGGCACCCATCCTTATTTCTTTTAACGAAAACTTAATTTACTACGGTAAGAACTTTGCAGTTACCTAGTTACGGCAAATACATCCGACCCACATACTCCGTGGTTTCTCTTACCCAACCTCTCCTTAAATATTATGTTTTCAGCCAAAAATGGCAGTATAAATAACGTACAAAACTGTGTGCCTATTAAATGGCTAGGCCAAAATTAGTTTATGAACGAACCATCTCTTTTTTTCGTGCAGAGTAATTTCAACTGTTCTAGAACTGGTGGTGTTCGAATTTAAAATCAATTTTACTTGTGCTAGCAGCACAAAGCGATTTGGGTGCGAGTTTTTACGTTGGTATAGACCAGGGTAGAAGCCTTTAAAAATAATAAAAAGTGAAATAAAATAATAGGAGTAGGATAAAACCCATTGGAAAAGGAGGAGAATATTATAAAAATGAAAGGAAAAATAATTTACGGGCGATCTGAGGTCGGGAAGGGGAAGGGGGTGAGTTTTTAAGGGTAAAAAACGGTTTATCTCGATTACCGGCAAAACTACAAGTCCTATGGAAAAAAGTCAAATAGCAAAGTTGTAGGTAATAAAAAGATCTACAACTTTTGTATCGACACTTATTTCACATAACCTCAAAATTTATGTGAAAAATTACAAAAACCAAGTTTTTGGTTTTTTTATCTTCTTTCCCCTTCCCGACCTCAGATCGCCCGTAAACAATTTTTCCTTCCATTTTATAATATTATCCTCCTTTTCCAATGGGTCCATTTTCCATTTTCTATTTTCTATCCTACTATTACTTTTTTTGGTTTCAATAATTATCAACCCTGGTCTAGTACCAAAGGCGTCATTTTGTTGCTGGGGAGAAGAAAACTTAACGGAGCTTTAAAATGTATGATATTAATGTCGTCAGAAATAAACAAGCGACTCCATTTCTTTGAGCGGAAACATTTAATTTCAATGCAAACGCTGCTTTTCTCTTTCTGTCTACTGAGTAGTGCATTTGTGAAACAAAGATATCAGATGTTTGTTTGCTTGTATTTATTGGTTACAATTAATGAAATATCGGGTTAAGGTGAAAAATAAACATAAATTGAATGAACTGTTAGACTCACCAAAAATGGAATGTTCCATTCCATAAAAGCGGTGTACACTTTTCAGCCCAGACTCAAAATCCATGTTTTATTTTAAAGCGATGATCGATACGCATTAATAGTATTGTACACATACGTGTACTTTCTAATAAAAAAACAAGAAAAATACGTAACCTCTTTCTGGGGAGTCGGGTAAAACACCCCACGCACCTACGCAGTATGAATTTCGCACGAGTGGTTCTCAAGTTATGAACCTCAATCAGACAGACATACAACACTACCTAATTATGTAGTGATTCCTTTGCATTGCATTCTTGTTAGCACCACTTAAATATGCTCTAGCAATTATGATGTACCAAGACATTTAAGTTCAAATAACAGCTTATTTAAATAACTGAGAGTATCATTTCAAAATATTTGATCTACTCTTAACCACAGAATAACCCTTAACCACAGAATAACCAAATGGTAATGTAGGTACTTCGACTTTTGTTTCATTTGGGTATAGTTCAGGCTGACTAGTATATTTTACTGATAGTTTATTACTTATGGTGCAACCATATTAGTTGAAGAGGAATTAAATAAATAAATAATTCCAGACATTGCTCCAGAATTGCTTCCAGACAGAGCTTGTGTTATGGGTACCACATGACTGATAAACTACTAATATACTTTTTTTGGTATATACATAGATAAATAGAAACACCCAGACCCGAGACAAATACTTGCAGATCATACAAACATGTGTCCTGCGGCGGGAATCGAACCCGCAACCTTCTGCGTCTCAGCCGGACCTTAGCCCACAGCGCTACAGAAACCGTCATTGGTTTAAGGCTGTCAAAAAAAGCTTTAAATGTCAAGAACATCAAAGTGTCAAATACATTTTGCCGCCGGAAGTTCCAAGACGAGTCGCGTCGCCTCTAAGCAATTGATTTCATTCAACTTCTCGGACTTGGGTTAGGAGGATTTGGCATCTAAATACACCTAGTACCTACCTATGTATGACGTTTCAAAGTGATCCGTGATTGAATAAAAATAGTTTTGACTTTACTTTTGACAACCTTATTTCGTTAACTTCATACATTTTCCGATCTAGTTAAGCCGATTCTGACAATTTCCTTACGCTTGATTAAACTCGTAGTAGTGGTCTCTAGCGCTTAAGGCTTTCATTATATCTGTATACCTGATATCCTTGACCGCTGCAGACCAACTAGTATGTGTCCAATTAGTACCAAAAGCAATTAGTAGGTATGGGGACTAAAACTATGAGACAAAACCAGCATGAACAGACGCTTCCGCTAGTAAGCTTAGCGGATGTATTCTTTAAATCTTAGTCTAAGAGCTGTATTCCAGAACTACATGTAAACAAAAAATTGCTTACTTTTGTTAACCGACTTCAAAAAAAAGGAGGTTTCTCAATTCGACCGTATATATTTCTTTTTATGTGTGTTCGCGGATAACTTCGACGTTTATGAATCGATTATGATGATTCTTTTTTTGTTGGTAAGGAGATATCCCAAGGGTGGTATAGGTTGGTATATACCATGATAGGAAAACCAGGATCTGATGATGGCATTTCAGAGAAATCGAGGGAAACCTTCGAAGATCGTAGTGCGTTTGTTATTTTTTTCATTATTTATTTTAAAGCACTACTATTTAATAAAGGTCTGGAGTCGATCTGATCATGGAGCCGAAAGAAAGTCGAGGGAACTCCTCAACGATTTACAGAAATTACCTGGTATTTGGGCTTGAATTTGTATTGATGAGAACTTTACACCTAGATGGGTAGTGACCGTCATTAGGGGTCTGATGATGAAGACGAAAGACAGTCAAGGGAACTCCTCAACGTTTTAAAGTAGCTAAGCTACCTTGTGTATATATATGAAGTCAGTTGCTTCTTTTGTTTTTAAAACGTAATTATAGAATATCTGATAATAATTCCTTATATTATTTACTAGCTGACCCGGCCATGCGTTGCTGTAGCTCAATAGTTCTAATACGTTGAACCAATATACGCTAACCTCTAAAATTATCAGTGTTTCTATACTATATTATGCATGTATTATACATATAAACCTTCCTCTTGAATCACTCTATCTATTTAAAAAAACCGCATCAAAATCCGTTGCGTAGTTTTAAAGATCTAAGCATACAAAGGGATAGACAGACAGCGGGAAGCGATTTTGTTTTATACTATGTAGTGATTCTCGTCCCTTTGCAAATCTGATCTGAAGTACTCTTTCAGAATTACTTCAATAAAACTTGTTAAAAATAAAAGGAATATTTCCAAGACATGTCTTCTTACGTCTTGTTTTATCAAAGATTGAATTTTACAATATTATCGACAACAACGTGCGTGTGTGCTAGTAGAATCAAAACATTGATACTAATAGCTTTCAGTTACAATTGATGAATTGGTATTACGGATCGCTGCGATTTCTATCGGCTTCTATCGCTAGTTACAATGTGAAGTTGGTGTCAAACTATAACTCGACCAATTTACAAAGTACGATTGTGGTAGGAACCGTGTTTAGCGTACTAAGCATTTAAATACATTGTATATGATTGATTGAAATAATGCCTATTGCTAATCGAAACTGATAGACATTGATTGTATCAAGAGTTCCATAATCGCCCTACTGATAACCACATATTAGCTTCTTCTTCTTCTTATCGTCTCACTAGTTATTGCGAGCCCGCGTGGTAGATTAAAGCTAATATTAGCTTAAATATGTTACCATCTTTATTTATTGGCATTAGAATGACAAAGACAGACGACACTTTAAACGCCGCATTAGCTTACTCGTATTAAGATGATTGTATGTGTAAAAGTTTTTTATCTTTTCAATACCAGACTTCTATTAATAGAAAAGGCACCTCCTCAATGTCTTCAAACAAACCAATGCCGATGGCGGCACAACACGGTGATCAGTCAACTATGTCAGCATTAGCAGATTAGCGACCCGCGCCTAGTAAATATCTAGACTAGGGTGCACGTTCGTCACACTTATGCACTCTTATTTCCATTAGATCAACTTACTTTGAAGCCATATCTGCTTATACCAAATAAAATGGGCATAACAAAACGTCTGGCCTTCTCCGATATTATCGAGTAGTTGGGAATAATATAAATGATGCCCTATTAAAACATGGAAACTTTAATTTTCATCACATTCTAAATAACTAGCGAAAATTTACAAAAAACAGCATGGAAACTATGGTATATGGTGAAGATACGAGTACAAAAGCAGTGGTTAGTTAGTAAAGTGTTTTAAAAATATGTATATAAAAAAAAATATGCAATCGAATTTCGGGAAGTGTGTAAAAACGTGTAAAAAGGACTTTAAGATTTGATATACGCGTAAATATTAAATGTATCAAAATAATAAGACTTAAAACGAATATTACTACATAACAATATTACATGTTGTTGTACCTACTCGTATACTCATAAAAGCTCGTAATCAAAACATGACATGTTATGCAAGAGCGTTTATGAACTTTTGTGAGCTTTTAAGCATTCGCAAAAGTGAACCAAAAAGAATTTCAATAGCCAGAAGGGTTGGGGATTCAAAGTTATTATTAAAGAGCGAAGTACAGATCCTACCGCATCCCGAGCCGAGGGGAAAATTTCAAAGGCAGGGGTGAGAATGTTACCAAGGTCATGGGCGACTGTTGCCGATGCAAAATGTTCTTTATGCGCCTGTAATGACGGTAATATCATTTTGCGAATGGAGAATGGAGTTTTTTACCATGCGGATTTTGTAATTTGTATTCGAAGGGGCACAGTTAAAGGCAAAATTTAACAATGACGAATGACGACTAACCTCGCAACTTTAGTTTTGAAATCAAATAATCAGTCGACGTTTTGTTATTTATGATCCAGATACTTACATATTCCGTGAGCCTACGGTAATAAATTAACATAATCTATGATGATAAGGGTGCTTTTTATTTTGGTGGAAAAAACAAAACAAAAAGTTGTTTTTTATACTATTTATAAAATATCTACTTTGCTTTGTGTTTATGTAGCTTGTAAACAATTTTCTATCATAAAGTTCACTAACTCTGTTGGCGGAATTAATAGCCGCCTAAGATCTCCGTCATGGTCTGATTTTTATAGGGACCGACATCCTTACACACGTGCTCTCCGAAGCACGAAAGAGTTTTAACGACAAATTTAAAAAGTACGATTCTGGTTGGAACCGTGTACTAACTTATTGGTTTAATCTTGTCATCTTATTGACTTTTGTCTGTGACTTTATGTACTCATTGGTGACTAGTGTGATCGAACACGATTAAAAGTCTGTAGTTTTTTTAAATATTATGCCCGCTGCTCACATGTAGAACACATGTAGAGGTTTAGAGATTAACTCTTTTCAGAAATATTCCTTAACTTGCACAGCGCAACCTTACTTGTAAAATTTCATGTTTCTAGGTCAACGGGAAGTACCATATACCATAGTCAACATATGTGGCATAAATGTGGTATGTATTTAGGTTATATAATTCCCAATAAAAATTATAATAAATAATAGACATGTTGTAGCTGTCTCTCCGTGAATTTATGTGAGAATTGTTTGCGTTGCTGGGACTGCGCGCCCCCTGACCTCAATTGCTGTCTTGTCTTGTCTGGCTGGTGCTGCGGCCCCCGGTGTCCCTTAGCATCACGGAGGCCCGCAAGTGAGCGTCGCTTTTTTGATCTTTTTTGCTTCTGATCGGGCTTGAACAGGCGGTCGTCTGGGTCTGGACCGCTGCGTGAACCAACTGCGCCAACGAGAGCGTAGCGACCGCGGCGAATTTAAGCTATTCAAGCAAGCTTTCGCGCGACTACGCTCTTGCGTGCTACGCACGCCTACGCACGTGGATCAGTGCTACGAAACGGCTTCGAGTGAGGACAATAACACAGGCATATAACTTCTATTCCCTTGTACGTGCATCGCATAGTGGACCATCTGACCGCGCCTTAGGATCATAAATTGAACCAATAGCTGGCTAACTTACGAAATAATGCCACTTAAACGCACGCCTCCGTCGTCGCCTGCGCCCGTGACTGAATCAGTAGCGCGGCACAAACCAAAACTACGCCTGTTGTGCCCCTTGTAAAGCTATCTCTGCCCACGTCGCAGAATCAGCTACACCATTGCTCCTCCGAACCGAGCCTAACCGACAGCACGAATAAGCTCGCGAATAATTTCGCTCTCTCGGTGAAGACGAAAAGCTTAACTCCTTTATGGCTGACATAAAGGATATGTTCACACAATTTAAAGCAGGTCAGGAGACATTATCGAACAAGCTATGCACCGCTGTGGAAGATGCGCTCCACAGTAGACTTTATTGCACAAAAATTTAATGCACTTCAAGCCGGAATCGTGGAGCTGGAGTCTGAACGCGAATCAGTGGTCCAGTATATAAAGACCAAGAAGAAGAAAGAAGAAAAAGCTGGAAACACTTGAGCGTGGAACACGATCTAGCTGCATTGAAATACGTAACATTCCAGTGTCATCGCCGGAAACCAAATCCACTATCCTTGATACGCTTGTTTGCACTGCCAAACCCCTACAAGTCCCTATTCAAGAGAGTCACGTAAAGGATATTTTCCGCATCAAGTCCAAGGACCCCTCAAGCAGGACTGTAATCGTGGACCTCACCAGCACCTTACTAAAGGAAAAAATCATCGCAAAGTATAGGGACTTCAACAAAGGTTCCTCCAAGCTGACCACAGAGAACGTGCGAATCAGCGTGCCCGCGAAACCGATATTTATCTCAGAAAATTTGACAGAGAAAATGAAGCGAGTATTTTTTCTTGCCAGAGATTTTGCAAAAGTCCATGATTACAAGTTCTGTTGGGTGTCACACGGAATAGTGTACCTCCGAAAGAGAGAGAACGGGCCGTTCATCCGGATACTCAATCAATCGGACCTCAAAAATATATCGACTCCACAGTAATTACTTAACTAAAGATACTATATTATCCTCCCTTTTAAATCACCACTGTTGTTATCCTACATTTTTTATAATATTATTAGAACACTCTACTGAGCTTAACACTACACACTTCCAACACACACACCTATCCGCAACCACTCTTACTTCTACACACAACCACTCACTCATACTCACAATTGCATTCACTTATCTACCATCTGGGTCTCCAACTTCTTGTCTTTACATCATAAACTTAATCATAACAAAATGACTGATGACAAAATGAATGTTGTTATTATTATGACTGATATACATTCAATTAATAGATACTGATATAGAGAAAATCTCATCTTTTCTTCGTTTATCCATCAGGGTAAAAACTCATTTACTATTCTCCATGCTAATATTCGAAGCATTGATAGTTTTCTTGTACTATTACATAGATTTCAATTCCAACCCGATGTTCTGGTACTCTCAGAATGCTGGCTGAGTAAATGTCCCACAGACCCTATTCTATTTCAACAATCAGAATGAAGGCGTTATTCTATACATTAGGTCTATTGAAAATCCCGACTTCAAAGAGGCAAATTGTTTAGTGCTCAGATCAGGATCCTTGGCCCTCGTTGCTTTGTATCGATCCCCATCATATCAAAATTTGACATCCTTTATTAACAGCCTAAATAAGGTCCTACTATCATTAGAAAAATTCAAAACCGTTGCAATTATTGGTGATCTTAGCATAAATATTATACCTGGGCAAATTAACTCATTTAGCGATGAATATCTTAACTTAGTAGCATCACATGGTCTACTTCCCGCGCATGTTCATCCGACACGGTATGAAAGCTGTCTCGATCATGTAATAGCCAGGTCACTTCATACTGCCACAACTCCTTAATTACAGACCATAATCCTATATTATTTTCCTGCAACACACAATACTCGAGAACTACAGCATACCGTACCTCGTCGAAATATATAGATTACAAAGCTACAGTTAATGACCTTACAACTACAGAATTCTCCTAGGTGCTCGAAAGCAACAACCCTAAAGTAGCTGCTGAAAACATAGTTAATATTATATCATCAATTATTAAAACTCACACAACTGTTGATTGCTCATCTACTGTTCCGAGCAAAAAACGTATCATTAAGCCCTGGATTTCACCAGGCCACCTGAAATGTATTCGCCACAGGGACAAGTTTTATAAAAAGTTACTAAAAACTCCAGATAATGAAACACATAAAATTATATATACTAGAAATCGCACATTTTGTAATAATCTGTTAAAAAAAACCCAAACTTGAGTACCATCAAAATGAATTTCAAAAGGCAAAAAGAAATCCTAAAGCTACTTGGAATATTGTTAAGCAAGTTGCCAATATAAATACTAAGAATCCACCCGCTAGTAACCTCCTAAAACTGTGTGATACTCCTTTTTCGTCGGTCAACAAAGTAAACCGATTTTTTGCTAATGTTGGAAAAAGTTTTGCCTCGAGATAGAATGCATTATCTTGAATTTTAAGGACAGCTGCGCAATTGAATGGGATGGAATTCCTACATATATTATCAAGTCTGCTAGACATGTTCTAATCCCCATTATACAGCACGTCTTCAACCTTTCCCTTAGCTCTGGCATCTTCCCTACCGTTTTCAAAAAAGCCATTGTGCATCCCATCTTCAAGAATGGAGAAAAAGACTGTGTCACAAATTATAGACCTATATCTGTGTTATCTGCCTTGTCTAAAATTTTGGAAAAGATTCTAAATAAAAGACTACATAGTTATCTGGATACTAACATGATACTATCCAATAATCAATTTGGATTTAGACGTGGTAAATCGACAGAGGACGCAGTCCTTGAACTTTCGGACGAAATTGACAAAAAAACCGAAAAAAAACTCAAGACCATAGGTGTTTTCCTTAATCTGTCAAAAGCGTTTGACACAGTCTCGATCCCTATTCTTCTCTCCAAACTTCAAACTATCGGCATAAGAGGCGTTGCTCTTGATATCTTTACCAGTTACCTCTCCTGTCGTTCTCAATATGTTATCATTGATGGGGTAACAAATACTGAAGAATTTGTTGAATTTGGAGTTCCTCAGGGCAGTATGCTTGGTCATAGCCTCTTCCTTATTTATATTAATGAATTATGTAATTTGTTCACACCTAATTGCAAAATTATCTCATACGCTGATGATACAGCACTTCTCATTCATGGTCGCACCTGGGTAGAAGCTCGAGACCTCACAGAACAAGCCTTGAGGTCTGTGTTGCGCTGGCTGTCCAAAAACTTACTCACTCTTAATATCAATTAAACTAAGTTCATTACTTTTGCCCCGACCCTAAACTCCCAGCCTGGGTAGAAGCTCGAGACCTAACAGAACAAGCCTTGAGGTCTGTGTTGCGCTGGCTGTCCAAAAACTTACT
The DNA here is from genome assembly GCA_948098915.1 of Lampropteryx suffumata. NCBI lineage: Eukaryota > Metazoa > Arthropoda > Insecta > Lepidoptera > Geometridae > Lampropteryx > Lampropteryx suffumata. The sequence goes on from OX402544.1 coordinate 24,391,228, forward strand.
CCAGCCTCCCTCCTCTTTTAGTATTCGAGCCCATCTCTGTTCTAGAAATGACGCTTCCACGACTTGCAACTGTTCAATAATGGATCGAACCTCATCAATTATATATCTAGGTGTTACCCTTGACAGCACAATGTCCTGGAAGAATCATATTGAAAACACAATCTCACGCATACGAAAATTAGTTTTTGTATTCAAAAATCCTAGGAATGTCGTTGACATTCAATGCATGAAGACTGTCTACTATGCGCTGGGCCAGTCAGTTATATCAAATTGTATAACAGCATGGGGTGGACTTGCGAAGTCCTTAATGTTAAATCTGAAAAGAGCTCAGAGAGCTGTTCTTAAAGTGATCGCAAAAAAAACAATCTTTTTTCCTAGAACTGAACTTTACTCACTTTCTAAAGTTCTTACAGTTCGGCAACACTTCATAGCTGAAACAGTAACATTCCCAAATTACATTCGACCTTAACCTTACCATTAACAAACGGAATTCTTATAATATCTGCAAGATTGAAGGCCGACGCACAACAATTGCGAGTCGACATTATTATTTTATCAGTTCGTTTCTTTACAACATAATAAATAAACACTTAAATATTTATCCCCTTCCTTTTAACATATGTAAATCTAAAACCCATGAATGGCTTCAGACACTAACCTATACTGATACGGAAGACCTATTGGTTCCTCTAAGTAACACATGAACACGAACGCATACACACACACCCACACATACACACATTAACAAACACACCCACACATACACACATTAACAAACACACCCACACACACACTTACACAAACACACCCTCCGCTACCTACTTTACCTAACTACATGTTGCCAATGTATAATGTTATGTTGATGATGTCTGCGACACAGTTTTACACTTCTGCAGATGTCATCGACTCTCAATGTTCGTGTACCTGTTGTTATCTGTTCCAAATAAAGTTTATTATTATTATATTATAATTGATTGCTTGGAGCCGGAATAAAATAGTCTAGTTTCTTATTCAAAGAAACTGGATTATTTTATTCCGGCTCCAATAGACAATAAACCTTAGAATTTGATATTAATTTCAACTCAATATACCTCTTCAATACGCGTTAGTGAGAAAAAGGGTGTGGACATTCAGTGAGACAGACAGTTTTAATAGCGAAACACAACTTAGAGTCGAGCTTGAGCCATTGGTCGAAGTGAAGGCCGAGGGGGGTCGTGGAGTACATGAAGCAGAAGAATCGTGAAGTTGGAAAATGTATAATATGAATTTAAATTAATTTACGGTAAGAATGCCAACGGATCGAGATCGGGACAGCTTGTTCTGGCCGAAAGGTGTCGTGTTCAGGAAGTTATATGGTTGCGCCGCGCGAATTTCATCGGTGATTGAATATGAAGGTATTTTTTATGTATGTTAGTCTAAAATGTATATATTTGTATCTGTGGGCCAATATTTTTGCTATATACATGTACTAATTCCTTGGTTTTATTTGATTTGCAATGGGGTTAAATCTAGACCATTGATGAAAACAAACCTTAATAGTTATTTACTGCAATGATGTTGTTTGTAACAGAAGAGACGCTGGCATAAAGAAGCTGCGTATAGAAACTGATATAAATTGAAACCCGTTATAGACGGTGTTGACCTCGCACAAAGTGGCTTAACTTCTAACTACGTCAAGCTGTTAGGAACGAGATATTCTTAAAGAAAGGATTAAAGAGCGCCTCAGGGGCTCCTTTTGTGCACTTGGAACATTAATTAGAATTTTTTAAATTGTACGATATGCTGGTTTCCTCGTGTTTTCCTTTACCAGTTTGAGAGTACTGACGTTGTTGCTAGTTGTTTATCGGATGTTTACACATTATGGTTAAATATGCCACGAGCGCCTGTGTCTTCAGATGACACCCACTTACTGCTTTAATTTTATAGGTGCGTTACGCTACAAACATTTTTGCAATTTTCATAGTTTAAAGTATTCAGATAATCAAAGCATTGTTTCGTGTAAACGTACACGAAATGCCGTAATACCGACCGCGTCATAATGAACGTCCAGGAAAATAGCTTTAGACAAATACCCGGTTTTGCTAGAACATTTAACATGTTACTACTCTAGCAATGTTTTATTTTCAAAATAATGGACGTACTCGTAGCCTAAAACCAATAAGTGGGTTGGCAGGCTTATACATCTTTGATTGTGTGCGATTATACCGAAATTTTATAGTCAGTTTATGCGAGAACTAAACAACTGCCAATGCTAGAACTTTGTCACGTAATAGAGTGGCGAGCTAACTCACTGCGATTATGGAACTTTTGATACAATCAGTTTCGATCAGCAATAGGCATAATTTCAATCATTAGTTTGATAGTAACTATAACCAGTTTTATCAAAATGGATAAGTATTACGTAAGTTCGGTTGCTATCTGTTCTTATTTGTACGATATTTACTAGACGACGTCATGACACGTACCAGAGAACACTTATTATGACTTAAAGAGTCTCTTTTATTTGGATAAAAAAAATATTGCAAAAAGCGATTCGAGGAGTTCAACTGCCCAATACCTATACATACAGTGGTGGTCATATAATTAGGAACGCTGATATAAGGGGAAGTTTTTTTCAAACTAAGACGCAAAACTAATTGCATGCAATTTTTTTTATTTCTCTCGGTATCGTAAAACTTTTCCATAATACCACTGTATTCATTGATACACATGATTAGCTAAAAATATATAGACAAACTTTTTACACTACTTCTAAACCAATTATTCCTATTTACTGGCTGGTCACGTATTTATGAACGCTAAATAGTTTATACCTTTATTCAAATTTAAATAGAGAACAATCAGTCGATTTGTTACTGTTTGTATAATTTTGGCGCCATTTAGTGCTGTAAAAGATTAAAAGTGATTGCTTCTTATGAAAAAAGAATGGGGAAACATAAAAGTTGTGATTAATCTACAAGGGAAGTAATAATAAAACATCGCCGGAAAAATTGGTCTTACAAAAAGATAGCCGACCATCTGCAATGTTAAAACGATGGTTTTCCACGCCGTTGCATTTTGCTACGTATCAAACTACTGCGAATGTTCCACGTGTACCTAAACAGAGAAAAACAACTCCTCGAGATGACCGAAACATCGCTCGTATGGCAAAACAAAATCCTTTTAAAGGGTCCAGATTTTAAAATAATTGTACTTAAAATAATTTGGACTTAAATATTCGTACACGCGGAAACAGACATTGATTAAATTCGATTATACTCTGCGCACGATCCGATACCATCACAGATCTAGGCGTAGTTTTTGACAGTAAGATCATTTTCAAAGACCATGTTGACGATGTTGTATCTAAGGCATCTCGTGCACTTGGTTTCGCTTTTCGAATGTCCTCTTAATTATAATAACGTTTAAAATCCTGTACTGCGCGTACATTCGTAGTAACCTTTAGTACGCATCTCAAGTTGGAACCCATACTACGACATGTATTTTACTAGGTTGGAGTGTTTTCAAAAAAGATTTTTACGTTATTTACAGTTTTGCAATATCTACCGCCTTGACTATAAGACAATATGTCGCAATTGTCATTTTCTCAAAATGCTTTCATTATCAGAGCATACACCTTCCTCAACACTTTGGCAAAAACTACATATTGACGTTTGCAACACCTCAATAAGTAAGTTAAAACTTAAGATCAATTAGCTGGTGCCCGCGACTTCGTCTGCACAGGATTTGTACTTTGTGATATTCTAACGGTTTTTGCAACGCACGCCAGAATAGCTCGCAGATGACAGATTTTTTTCTTACTTACTTGACACTTATCGTTATATTTTGGACAATGCACACAATATCTTTATAAATTATAGCATATGTGTTATTCTGATGTATAAGCTATATTATTGTAAAGTTTCATTTAAATAAATTCATTTAAATTTAATTTAAATTTAAATTTCATTTAAATTTCAGTAGTTTTTGCGTGTAATATTAACAAACATACATACAAACTTTCGCGTTTATAATATTAGTAAGGATGATAATTTATTTTTGTTCAGTCAATTGTAGTTTACTCATTATGTGGTGTTTTATTTAATTGTTTTTCTAAATTTGAAACATTAAAAGTTTTTATAATATCTGTAGTCTGTACCTACATATATTTCTATTAATTTTTTTTACTACAAGTGAAAACTTTTAATTGGCCCTCTGTATAAAATATATGCCTTGCATATATGACATAATTCATATTTTAACATTGAACCTACATAGCTGTAAGATTTCCTAAAACTAATAAAATGAAAAATGATTATTTGCAAACTGAAATTCGTCAACTTTTTACTTTGCGGATCGGATACTATTTTACCCTTATTTGTGTAGCTAAATGTACATACCTAACCAACCTGCAAGTATAAAAATGTCTGTTTGTGAACCCTAGCCTTTGCTAACCTCACTAATGCTTTTTGGCCACGTTGCACGTTCTCGTGGTTTCTCGCGTAACGTCCCGGGTATGGTATCACCTACTGCTAGACTTATTAGAGAGCACCATCTAATCCCAAAATAAACAAAGGCATGGGAACCAGATGATAGATGTAATACTTGTTACATAGTACATGTACTATGTTCTCAAGACATGTCTTACGTGCCTAGATGAGCTTACTCTACATATTGTAAGGAACCATTCGATAAGCAAAGAATGCTAATAGCTTATCGATTCCATAGATAACAGATACGTGACCTCAACATCGAACAGAGGTTTCATAAAGGAAGAGAGAATCAGGAAAGGACATCAGTTCTAACTTCGGACTCGTAAACTAGATTAGTTAGTTTTTTTTTTTTTTTTTTTTTTTTTTTTTTATTTATCATAGTAAAAAAGTTTACAATAAAAATTGGTAAATATAGCACAAAAAACCACTAAGGTTTGTAATGTAATGCTACATTAAGTCTACACAATATATTAAAACCAGTGTAATTATTAATATTAAATAGTTAGTACAAAATTAAATAACAATAACTACCTAACTCGTTAGTAAGAGTTTATATTAATTCTGTAACTATTGAAGTTCATATTAAAGTAATTTCATTCAACTTGATTTCTTACTTGAGAACCCCAGGCGTCGTTCTATAATTTACTAATATACTTGTAAATATATACTTATTGTTATATAACACATACATCTGTGTCCGGTTTACTAATTAATCGCGCAAATGTTTGTTCTGGGTATCAAACCCACAACTATAGCGCTAAAAAGGCAGATTCTCTACCATCTGAGCTGTGTGTAACAAATAATGTTCTAAGGATCAATGTTCTATGACTGACCTGGCACTAAAAATGGTGGCGAGCGCCATGAAGCAACCGTCAGCCACGCGAGGTGGGCCCGTGTAGCACTTATCCACGCACCAATCTAACAGTGGACCGATATCCGGATTGCAGTCTAGAAGAAGCACTATCGTTTCCCTCGCTAGCTCGTATATCTGCCGGTAACACATGTATATATAACTACACTTTAAATTTTTTATCACGTTATATTAAAAGTAAAAAAAATTGGTGAATAAAGCACAAAACACCATCTAGCTCCAAACTAAGCATGCTTGTATCCAGGTGGCTGATAAAATATTCGTCTACATATATATATTTATAATAACATACATAAGATACTTTTATCACCCAGACACAGAATAAACATCTAAGTTCGTTACACAAATCTGTGTCTTGGTAGGGAATCGAACCCTCAACCTACAGCACCGAAGGCAGAGCAACTACTAACTGAGTTGACAGGCTAGAATTGGTTCATAGTCATTTATTCCGTTGACAAATTGCATTGTATGCGGAAATATAATAACTATAAATAATGCACTGTAGAGTGCGAACCCAGACTGCGGATCAAACATATCCTGATAAAGATTCTTCAAACGAATCGAAACAGTGTCGATGCCTTCATCGACTAAATAATAAGTAATAAAATAATTGTCAGAATCTGTGATTTTCACTTTATTTTCCTAAAGTCTAGCATAGCTAAAATTATTACATCACTTTCTGATAATTAGGTCCTAGCTCCCTGTCTATCTTTAAGTTAGACTCGACAGGATCCACTATTAACTACGACTTACTTTATCGTTTGTAGAGCTTAGCATTTCGTTGAGCCAGGGGTATAGCGTGCCTTCTTCTGCCAAAGCAGCGGGCGCGAAACAAGGACCGCAACACACCAGAGCGCTCATTGCCTGTTGAACATACCATAAGATTAGTTTATCGTTTAAAATGGTTTCTAGAGTTATCTGATATCCTGTAATTTAGTTATAAATAAATAAATAATGCCGGACATTTCACACAGCATCATCTGGCCCTAAAGTAAGCAGAACTTGTGTTATTCTCAAAACACATAACTGAATGACTGGTATTATACTACTTATATACTTTTTTTTTGTAAATTCGAGTTCATACATATTATACATAGAAATACCCAGACCCGGAACAAAAACTTGCAGATCATACAAACATGTTGCTCATGTTGCATGATCATACAACTCTATGTTGCCTGGTTAGTAGGGGTACTTTCTAACAATTTTCCTTTAACCAACCGTCTACGAACTAGTTTAGACGGCACGTGTCGAAGATCGTCTTCAGAAAATATTTCTGTTATCATATGTTAGAATATCATATTTACGGAACATCATCGTCCAAATAATCGGCAATTTTTCTGTAACTCCATTTTTGTTTTAATTTCACTATATTCACTATAACTTTTCTCGTCGTTTCTTATTTTGACCCATTTTTAATAATAACATCAAATGCACAATGTGTTTAAAAAACTTGTCTACGAATACTTTCTGAGTAAAGTTTAAGACCAGTAGCTTTTTCCGGTTCTAGTTTTATCTTATTATGAGGGACATTTTGGTGTATACCTATCAAAATGTCCCTTATTCCCTTGTTTCTCAGCCGAGCGCTTGCTCAATGCTCGATTTCACTACTGAACTCGTCACTCGTACTATTTTGATATATCTACAATATGTATTGTTGAAATTCATATTTGTTATAGTATGTTTTTTTTTTATGTATCATATTCATTGCTATATTTTGCTATGTATATGTCGACGCTAGACCTAACTGAAAAGTTAAAAATAACTTAAAGTTTAAAATTAACTAGGCTATTTATGATTTGTAATATTAGAATCCATGCTTATTGATATCTGAGAGGTAAATGTTGAGTTTTGATTTGTTGCCTTCCGGGCAGCAAACAGAACTCGCGATTATTTTAATTTTGAACCTCTGTTAAAATTACTGGTTATTTTTGTTAAACCATTTCTTAATTTGTTATGAATTATGGTTATAGTTTTGAGTTCATTTTGTTTGAATAATTAATGTTTTGGAATCCGATTTCCGGATAGCGCGAAGATTTGAAATTTAAATGTTTAAATGTTTTTGCTGAAGATAAAATTCATTTGATGTCAAAAGTAGATTGTAAAAATAGCTAAACGAATTTAGAAAACCTTTTAATGTTAAAGAGAGTTAATGTAGATTTAAAGTAAAAGCGCAAAGCGCGATGATTTTAATTCAGGATGTTTAAAGTTTAGTTATAAGAGAAAATTTATTTCATGTTAAAAATAGGTTTTAAAAATAGTAAAACTAATTTAGAAAACCTTTTTGTTTGTTACAAAATTATATTAGGTTTAAAGTGTAGTGTGTGAAAGTGTAATGACTTCACAACGATGCAGCCATCTTGATATATAAAAAAATGGCGAGTCGTTGGGAACTTGGGAAGCCACAATTTTTAAGAGAGCACTTTCTGGTGAGCTCCCGTGGTGAAAAGTCCTGTGAGTATTATTGTTATAATTTACCTTAGATTTTAAGGTTGTTCAAAATAGTGTTAATAATAAATTGTGTCTGAATATATTGGGTGTCTTTATCATTTGCAATGCGTGAGCCTAGTGATGGATGCGGTGACGCCAGTCTACCTGACATCACTACCGGTAGGTCCCCTGATGCCTCGTTATATATAATATCAATTTACATATATAGATATTAATTTTATTTTTAGGCGTTTATTTTTAAATATGTTCTCTATATGTGTTATATTTCCTTAGTCTTATATATTATGTTAGCACGCCTACTTTTTATTTTCTCTACCTTGCAGGTTGGCTTGTAAGAAATGCTACTAGCATTAAGCCCACTTATTGTACATTTAGACATATTTGTATGTGCAATAAATGATTAATTAAAATAAATAAATGTGATTAACATTTGTAAGAACTATATTTTAGTTTGTTAATTCAATTTTCGAACCTGACTTAGTTGTTACAATGTTTTGAATTACTTATCAACTATGCCAGTCCACTATGCCGATATTTATACTTTTTGCTTCACTGATATTTCTTTTAAATTTCGTTTCTGTATTCTAAAAATTAAAATATTTAAACTATTTAAATATTTAAACTTGCTCGTATGTACATTGTGAAGTAGTGAAAACAATTTTGACCTCCTTGGTTTGATATATGTATTCAATAACTTTCAGGTTCAGTTTACAGGGAGGTCAGTTAAATTTGTAGTGAGGGGGTTAGTAGACTTAGTTAGGAGGCCAGGAAAAATGATTAGATGCTAGGAGTCTCTTAAAAGGACTTCAGACATATTTTTTTTATTACATTGCGTTCGTATTCGTGCGTTTGGGTATTTCTTTTTTTTTTGAGTATTCGGTGTTATTAGTAATTTTAGAGTTTTTTTTTAATAAATCCTTGGTTATTGACTCGGGAGTTAATAATTAGAATAAAAGGTTTGTGTTTCTTTGTAACCCGAGCCGGTAGGGGGAGGAAACTGCGCTCTATCAAAAATGGCCCCTTTTAAAGATTAATATTTACGAATATCTAAAACCTTCTAAAACTCCTATAAAAAACCTATCTAACGATATGCCACACGACGGGGTAGTAAAATATTTAAAGAATCAACCCCACTTTACATGTATCCTTAAAAACCGTTTTTTTTAGTATTTCATAACACAAATAACTTTGTAGAAGTCATCATCATCATCATTGGCTTTGTTCTATTGAAGATGATTTAGGCAGCGTCAGTCAAGTTACAAAGCAGTTATATGTAATTGAAAACATTCGTTCATGGATCCACTCCAGCAAGCTGAGGTGGGCGAAGTTTCCTCTCCACTGACGCCACTCTGCCTAGGATTCTGGGAACCCCAGGAAACACTTGACACTAGCAAATTTGGTATGTCACATGTCATTAACGACGAAGAAGACTTTTTGAGGGGTACTTGGGGAGTTAATTCAGAAGAGACTATAAGGTTACTATAGATAAGGAGGACTAAAACCGTACCCTGAGCGCTGAGAGTATGAGCCGGTCGTCGGCATCGGGCGGCGGAGGCTGCGGCGTCAGAGCCCCCAGTTGTGGCACAAGAGGGCCGCACCACGCGCCGAAAAGAGAAAACAAACTTCGCAGCAACTCTTTCTTCATAAGAGAACTGTACATCTCCACTGAAACAAAAACGATAGCTCATGACATTTTGATAAACACATTTTACTTACGTATTATTTTATCGATGGAGGCACCGACACGGTTTCGATTCATATAGAGAATCTTCATCAGTGCGAACCCTGAACTCGAGCAACGAGCGGACCGCGGATCAAACTCACCCTGATGTATAGCACAACTCACGAAAGTTTTAAAAATGAAATAGCTCATGACATTTTCAATTATAACTGGAAACTGTTTTCGATAAATTTATTTATTATTTATTTATAGCAATAGTTATAACACCATTACAAATTTTCTACTTACACAAAAAACATAATACAATGAATATCAGTATAAACTAAAGTAAAATATCGACGACCTCTGTGGCGCAGAGGGCCAAGGTCCGGTTGAGACGAAGAAGGTTGCGGGTTCGTTTCCCGCCGCGAGACAAATGATCTGATCTGCAAGAATTTCTCTCAGGTCTGGGTGTTTCTATGTATAATAATGTAAGTATTTATAAAATATAGCAGTATACAAATGTATACAAGTAGTGTATCAGTCGTGTGGTACTCATGACACAAGCTCTGCTGACTTTGGGACCAGAGGGGCGATTATGCAATTCTGATACTATCAAAACTTTGATACTAATCGCTTTTAGTTACTATTGATGAATTGGTATTACGGCAGGTTGTTGATTGTCATACATGCTGTCATATAAATAGAATCTTCAGATCAAATAAATACGAAGACGGAGTGCCGCAATCAACCAAAATAAAGTCTCAAAACCGTGCTCCTGTGCATAAATATCCGCACCTACGCACAACTTAATCGTGCTCTTTGCTCTTAGTACATGTCACGTGGTCTTCAATAGTTTTAAACCACAGAACAGAAAGAACAATAGAAGGAGTAAGTAGGCGGGGCCCGCGTAACACCTACTATGCGGAATACCGCGCACTACAAGCTTCGCTCACTTCAGTCGTGTTTGAAGTTTGTCAAGGTAAACGTAACTCAAAAAAATCATAAAGAAACATAAAATGCTGTATTGTTTTATTCTGGAGTGCAAAAACGATAGCGAAACCAAAAAATTTACAAAAGGAGGCATATCATATCACCAGTATGTATTATTTTATTGTTTTCAACGGTTTTATTTTAGTTTTGTTTAAAATGCAAAACCGTCCAACAAAAACAGACTATGAATCTTACCGGTTAAGGTCGCGTTTCTCTTAAACCTCATCTTTCGCTATTCAATTAGGGATGTGACCCTAAAAAACTGATGAATGTGTTATCGAAAACTTCAATGTAAAAAGTTACCCCTAATAAAAGTTTATAATTTCTAGGTCGTTGTTTTTTTTGTTTAATGATGACTTTATTCTACATGTATTTAAGACCTATGGTGTCCAGTGGATAGGTAAGATGAAAATAACAGAAGTATTTAGAAGAAATAATATATCTTCTGGTTTTAGTTTTCCCAAGGCACCAAACATTAAAAAAATGGATTGATGCAACTGGGAAACAAAATTGGTTTCTACAAAAACAAGCACAATTTGAAACAGATACATGGTTGACACAGCTATACCGACTCTAAAAATGTTTTTTCAGTTTATTATAGTGTTTATATTCATGATGTTTTATTGTAATTATACATTTATATTATGATTACGTAAAATCGAAATCTAATTAAACGTATTAAAAATTACAGGCACAAAATCTGCAAAAAAAGCACAACGGAGTTCATAAACTTTTTCAACGCCAAAGAAACACCAGCGTGTGATTGTGTTAAAAAAAAGAAAAAAAGAAAAGCTGCTTATTGGCCCACCACAAATATAACCTGACTTACCCATCGTATTCAAATAAAATAATTCATATAAAATAAAATAAAAATAAAATAATGATCGATATTGATACATTCGTCTTGTATCCTTTGGCACATCACTAAGGAAGTAGCTATGTTTAGTGGGCAATCAAATAACAGCCATTGCATTATCAATTATATTTCTTGTTGTTAGAGACTAAAATAAAAATCTTTCGCTAAAGCGTCATCTCTTGGTAAGTAGACATACATTTTAGTACTTTTTAATTTATTGAGTTTACCATGTTCTGATGGATCTAAGGTTTTATATCAATAACATTTGTTTTATGGTGAGGTCCTTTTTAACGTTCTTTTTCAACCAATTATAACTTTTATTTCTAAGTGTGTTTGTTTCTACATGTGTGAGTTTAGCTACACTGGTTCTCCAAATAAAAAGTCATCACGCTATTTCTATTGTTCTTTCTGTTCTGTGTTTTAAATCCTCGCGCTTTAGGTCAATTGCGTTCGATGTCGTTTTACAAAATAACCTAAAAACTTTAATATAAAATAAATGGTGTTATTTCAAGTAATTATATAATATTTGGGCAGGATATACAATACGTCACTGAATACCTTTACCTAGGCCAGGTAGTCTCCTTCGAGTCCCGCCAAAACCAAGAAATAGCAAGGCGGACAGAAAATGCATGGAGGAGCTACTGGTCTATGAAAGATCTTATGATCTTATGATATAGGCACTCATCCGTTATCATTAAAACGGAAGCTAATGGATATGTGTATCCTCCCCATATTAATTTATGGAGCACCTTGGTCCCTTACAAATATCCAAAAGTCCGAACTGGAGATTTGTCAAAGGGCGATGGAGCGCAGCATTCTCGGTGTTAAACGTATCGACCGCATACGAAACACAACTCTGCGCTCCAGAACCCAAATTGCTGATGTAGCTCTAAACGTTGCGAAGCTAAAGTGGCGCTGGGCTGGTCATGTCTGTCGCATGCCTGATGAGCTGTGGGCCAAAATCACCACTCAGTGAAGCCCTGAGACAGCGAGACGGCGCCGTGGTAGACCCAAAAATAGATGGCGAGATGATCTCGACACCTTTGATAGAGCTTGGGTCCAAACAGCTCAAAACCGAGATGACTAGAGAGATCAAGGGGAGGCCTTTTCCCCAGCAGTGGGACACAATATGCTAAGCGTAATCGTAATCGTAATTTCAAGTAAAACGTGATTCTGTGACACTTTTTTCCACCGAAAATGTTTTGTTTTTGTAATATGTGTTATAGACGACATGACAGAATATTTATAGTTCAAGTGTGTATGCTTATACTAAGAGCAATGAGCACGGTTTGGGTAAATGTGTGTGCGTGAGTGCGTGTAGTTACACAGAGGAGCATGGTTTTGAGGCTTCAATTTGGTTATTCATGGCCATTTGATTATTTCTATATATTTATTTGGTCTGAGATAGAAACCGAGCGTACGTAATAGTAATCCATCTTGTCAAAATTGTTTCCAATTACAATCAAACCAATGATTAAAATAATGCCGATTGTTAATCGAAACTAATTGACATCGGTTGTGACAAAAGTTCCATAATCGCCATACAGATGATGTTGTGTGAGATGCCCGGCACTATTTATTGATTTTTATATACAGTGGTGGTCATCTAATTAAAAATACCTATCATTGGATATTTTTGTAAAGTAATTAACATTATTATAGAACTTCTAAAACTATCATGGTTTTGAACATAATTTTCATTTAAAAAGGGATATTTACTATGATATACGAGTTCTTCGGCTTCCTGATTTCGGCACAGTTGCATGGGCCATAATCACGAGATAAACTGAAGTCTTTGTGGGTGAGTGTTATATATCATGGTAAATATCCCGTTTTAAGTGTAAATTATTATTATAGAATTTAATATGAAGTCAAAGTTTTTTTCACCGCTTCACAATGTACATTAATGTCTCTAGTTTAAATACAAGTAATAATTAATAATTTAGGCAACACGAAATAAAAAAGAAATTTTAGTGAAACAAAAAGTATCAATATCGTTAGAACTGGCAGAGTGGACAACTAACATTAGAAAAATTTAATTTTTAAACTAAAATATAGTTCTTACAAGTGTCAATCACATTTTGCATTTTGCAGCCGTTTCTTATTCATTACGATAAGTTACTACATTTAATTGTATTATTAATAATTACGTTTTAAAAACTAAAAAGAAAACCGACGTCATTGAATGAAATTTGAGCCTATTATACATTTTAGTGGAAAGTAGATGTATTTTGTATATATATGTCGACGCAAGACCTAACTGATAAGTTAAAAATAACTTAAAGTTTAAAATTAACTAGCCTATTTATGATTTGGAATATCAAATTTCATTCATCCATGATAATTGATATCTGAGAGGTAAATGTTAAGTTTTGTTTTGTTGCCTTCCGGGCAGCAAACAGAACTCGCGATTATTTTAATTTTGAACCTCTGTTAAAATTACTGGTTATTTTTGTTAAACCATTTCTTAATTTGTTATTAATTATGGTTATAGTTTTGAGTTCATTTTGTTTGAATAATTAATGTTTTGGAATCCGATTTCCGGATAGCACGAAGATTTGAAATTTAAATGTTTAAAAGTTTTTGCTGAAGATAAAATCCATTTGATGTCAAAAGTAGAGTGTAAAAATAGTTAAACGAATTTAGAAAACCTTTTTAGGTTAAAGAGAGTTAAAGTAAATTTAAAGTGAAAGCGGAAAGCGCGATGATTTGAATTCAGGATGTTTAAAGTTTGGTTTTAAGAGAATATTTATTTCATGTTAAAAATAGGTTTTTAAAATAGAAAAACTAATTTAGAAAACCTTTGTGTTTGTTACAAAGTTATATTAAGTTTAAAGTGTAGTGTGTGAAAGTGTAATGACTTCACAACGATGCAGCCATCTTGATATATAAAAAAATGGCGAGTCGTTGGGAACTTGGAAGCCAAAATTTTTAAGAGGGCACTTTTTGGTGAGCTCTCGTGGTGACAAGTCCTGTGAGTATTATTGTTATAATTTACCTTAGATTTTAAGGTTATTTAAAATAGAGTTAATAATAAATTGTGTCTGAATATATTGAGTGTCTTTATCATTTACAATGCGTGAGCCTGGTGATGGAAGCGGTAACGCCAGTCTCCCTGACATCACTACCGGTAGGTCCCCTGATGCCTCGTTATAGTATAATATGGGTAGGCCAAATAAACGCACTGTTCTAATGAGACAGCGAGGTATCGGAGTAAACGAAAATATCATCAATTTATGCAATTTTTAGATTTTTGTTGATTTTTCAGCTCGACCGATTCCGATAAAATTTAAATGGCACCACCTGGAAAGTATACCCTTTCAAACAAAAAAATAATTTTTCAAATCGTTTCAGGCGTTTTCGAGTAATCGGTGAACACACATAAAAAAATAAAAAAAATAAAGATTCCGACGAATTGAGAACTTCCTCCTTTTTGATAAAGTCTGTTAAAAATGGGTAAAAATAAGAGCTGTGATGCAGCAACAAAAAAAGTTATAGTGAATTTTCATTTAAAACAAAAATGGAGTTATTGTTCCGAAAATATGATATTGACCGACATTGCACATTTTAAACAACACGGAAAATCAGATAACGTGCCAAGAAAACTTCGGCCAAGGAAAACCATAGTTCAAGAAGAATACTTATGATTCGATTAGCTAAATCGGAGCTTTTCTCACAGAACAATCGGTGACAGTGTCCTGCCAATAGTCTGAATTTAAATACAATAGAAAAATTTTAGCACTCTAAAAGGCCAGAAACATGTTACTAATAGATAATGTATGGATCATGTCCATGTATGCATGGACTTTACAGTGCATTTGAAGACGCTTTGAGAAGTATTCAGGGAGCACCACAGTCGCACTGTAACTACTACTTATGTATGAGTTATTGGCCAATTACAAGAAGTGCATAGCTAGTCCTTAGAAGTTAGTCTAAAAAGGTCACACTGTATGAAATATAATATGATAACGAATTATGATGCATATTATGTTTTTCGGACCGATTCATATCAGGAATTCATCTGTTTGACAGTTTTGTATGGAGATTTGTAAAATGGCGCACGAAATATGCGTTAACATCAAATAGCAGAATCATAAAAAGTTATATGTGAGGAAATATCTCCAACTCGTTATGTCGATTTTGTTGACAAAATTATGAATAATAGATTTAGGTCTCTATGAAAATATTCTGGAGTAGCCGCCCGTTTCAGAGAGCATTTTATATGAATTCAGTAAAGAAATCAATATCGAAAGTTTACGGTATTTTTTTTATAGTATGGCATTTGAACACCATATATGCATCTGCTAATGAAATTCATGCGTACAACTCACCTTTAAATGAGCATTTTAGGAATTTTGAATTTTGAATTTATACCATATGTAATGTGGCATTTTTAGCACTCAAACGCTGTGCGAGGTCAGTATCCGAATGGATGACCCCAGTCGCATTTTCATCTGTGCACTTCCGGGCACGTTAAGCTGTCGATCCCAGTTTATACGTTACACCGCGGCCTTCGGGCGGTATATTTGCATCACCAGAATTGGCTACTAACTCGTACGAAAGCTGTATTTGTAGAAGTCATCGGCTGACGGCCTCAGATCATAAGGGTTGATTCGAACTCGGTCGTGCCCAAACGCATTTTCCTCTCGGAAGTTCATAAGCATTAACAAACTCAATCGGTGAAGTAAACCATTACAGGTTGGTTTACTTTAATCCGTGGTTTCCCAAAGCTAGTAAAACAAGCTTACAGTTAAACAATTCACGTTAAGGGGTAGGTTACTAACATGGGAAGCATTTGATGAGTTCAGTGACGAAGTCTGCGAAGGTGAGTCTCTGTTCGCGAGCAGCCGGCGCGTCTTTCTCGGCTTCCACCTCAAGACAGAGCCGCACGCCATCCAGATACTCTGCCAGCGTCGGATGCAGACTGCCGCCTTCCAGCGCAAACAAGCTGAAACACAGCACAACTTTATTATATAACAAGTATACAACTTGGGGGTCAAGACAAATATCTCACGCTTAGGTTATTTATGATTATTACGGAATATTTTTGATCTATAAGCGGTGGTTTGGGCCGCGGCAGAGACAGGAGACCGAACCGACACGACGACATGACGCGAGGACACACACAAGCCTAAATTCAACCATTGATGCACTATAAGATATGAACCCACGACTAAGGATCGGAATGCAAGAGTTCTACAACTACACACCAGCATTCTTTCTTTCTTTCTTTCTTCTTGTTTGAGTCCAAATCTGGCGACGGAGTTAATAGTCCGTCTAAAAGCCACCGTCACGGCATTCGTTATGACCATAAGCGCATTAGGGCATTAGATTACGAGTCTAGTTCATTAGAGCGGATGGTACACATAGTTAAGCCGCTATACAGTGAAAAATCTCATTTGTAGGAATGCACTATATCGATCATGAGATTTCATACTCCGACTCGCACTTGGCTGATTTTCGGGTGGCTGTGACCACAACCTTTTTTAAAGGCTGGATCCGCGCCTGGTTTAGAGCAAATAAAAACGATTGCATGCAATAAATGGCAAGCTTTAAGAAGTGATCCTTGTGATTGTATTGAATAAAAATGTATTTTGACTTTGGCTTGACAAAAACTGAATTTACCTGTTTGCGAATGTTTTCTTCTGTGCGATAAGCAGCAGCATCTTGTTGAGATTGAGTCGGAGCGCGTCGCGTCTCCGTCGCCTGCGCATGTTCTCTTGCTTCCTGTCCACTGCCTCGCGCAACAGTGGCACTAGCTCTTCCATCAGATCTCTAGAGAATACAATAAACCACGTATTAAAACTCGGATTGCATGTCTCTGTCTATCGTGTGACGAATGTTTACACTTGTCGCACAATGCAAATAGTTAGTTGTAGCCCGATAGCATAAAATGACTCTAAATAGATGCTCGATATCTTTGAAAGACTGTTGAGGGTTTCTAACAGGCGATCATATACGTATGTATAATAAGGGCCAAGGTCCGGCTGAGACGCAGAAGGTTGCGGGTTCGATTCTTTGAGACAAATGTTTATATTATCTGCAAGTATTGTCTCGGCTGTTTCTATGTATGATGCGATTGATTTAAAAAAAATCATAAGTAGTTTTACAGTCATGTGGTGTCCACAACATAAGCTCTGCTTACTTTGGGGCAGATGATACTGTTTGAAATGTCCGGCATTATTTTTGACTTCTGCAGTTTAAAATATAAATAGTACAGCCAGACTGTCCCTGTCCAATCCCCCAACTTATTAAAGTACTCTATGTTGTCCTATTCAGATATAACAAGTCTGTAAGTTATGACAACCAACCTGCTGTTTATCGGTATCGGTAGCCAAGCGGTGTATCGGTCGAGTTCGCATCAATGCCGTATGACAGTAAGTATGCCCCTTCTTGTGTATATTTTTCCACAATATACGCCTACAGCGTTTGCCACGAAGCCAATACGTACTTTGATTACATCATCTTACCCCAAAACGGTACATTTTGGGTAATGGTATAATTTGAGTGAAATATTCATCTCACTTTCTGAACATCAGCTCCCGGAACATAAATAAAATATATTTATAAATAAATAATGCCGGACTTTTCACATCATCATCTGGCCCCAAAGTAAGCAGAGCTTGTGTAATGAGTACCACATGACAGATATACTACTTATTACTTTTTTTTTTAAATACATACATATTATACATAGAAACACCCAGACCCGAGACAAATACTAGAAGATCATACAACATTTGTTCCGCGACGGGAATCGAACCCGCAATCTTCTGCGACTCAACCAATGTCAATCACATAATCCTGACCGAATTTTGTGGATGACGTTGTCAAAAACTGCAAGGTCCCTGATACTATAACACCTAGAATTCAGTTGTCCCGCCACGATAATCAAACGCTACTTCTCGCTTCTCAGCCGAACACACGCCCGCTGCATTATCATAGTCGTCATAAAGCATCCTACAGTTGTGTATGACAATTTGTTCCATGCTTTATGCTCGCCTTCCACGGGAACGGAGCAGGCTAAGTTCGCAACAAGTTTTCAGTGACACTCTTTCTTGGTGAATGATGAATAATATAACACTTCGAGTGAGGATTTCTACGTGGAACTGATCCCCGATGAGTGCTGCTTGGAGACTGATAATGAAGACGACCGCGATAGTCTTCAAATTATTGGGGATTAGTCTCCCTGCTGACTTACAGAAGAGCTAGCAATAGAGAAGAAATCTTGAAACAAGCCCGGCTCGGTGCCAGCCGTTATGCACCTGCAACCGAACCGACACCGCATGTAATGATTCGTCTATCCTCCGGGTTCTGTCGGCAAGCGAGAGAGCTTACATTAAGGCTTACCACGAAGTGAACGAAAGGAGCCTCTGAGGCGCACTTTAATCCTTTTACCACACCGGTTAGAAATAACTAGTGACACTATAAGAAGAAGGTGGATGTCAAAGACAATTTTACTCCGAACTCGGCTATTTATAGCTCATTGTCTTTTTGCAGTGGAAAGCGAGCATAAAGTTTACGGTGCGGGATAGTAGGATACTCACTTCAATGCGTCCGGGTTGATATTCCCGCAGGCGACGATCGCCGCGTCCCTGACTTCGGGTACTTCGCATCTCGCCAGCGGCACGGCGAGTTTGTGCAGAGAACCGGGCGAGGCAGCCGCACTTCGCGTTTCGCCTCCGCTGCGTTCGCTCAGCGAGTCCGGCGATGAACTGTCACCAACCATTTACTTTAGATTTTATTGTATGACCAATCAGGTATTTTACACAGATTATTTTAGTGTATAGAGATATTTCGATCCACGTATGCGATGCAGACACTTGCAATACAGATGTATCAGGATTGCATTGTTTGTTCTGCAGTCCAATTACAGTGCCACCAGGGAGTTGTTGAGGTGACCAAAGCGAAAACTTAAATCTGCCAAAAAATATCATTATCATAGTATTATTTAGTTTATTATGACGTTTGCGCCACCTCAAACAGTTTGGTTGGTAACACTGGATCGTATTAATTGAGCTGTTGTTTGAAGCGCGTAAGTGACTTTTGTGTTATTTTAGTTTGCCTTTTTTGTTGCGATGATACAATCTTCCGGCCTTATTTATAAACGCTCTCAACTTAAACACTGCTTATTATTCGCCCTGTCACTACTTTCACAATCTTACGAAAAGGGATGGCACTATTTTAAACAGTGGTTATCTTTTGACAGAAGTAGAGAGACGTTCATAAGGCCGTACATGTTTAACTTCAAAACGTACGTCAACAACGCGAATAATACCTGGAAGGGACCAGGCATTGTTGTTATTCAACTATGCGCGGCATATTGGCGTCTACGACTGAACAAACGCTCGGTCTAACAAAAGCCCATGTACTAAATACGAAAAACTTTTAGATCAAGAATTCATTGAATAATAAAATGCCTATTCGCAAGCATTTAAAATGAGTAAATCTGTCTTGTGAAACAATATAAGAACAACCACATTTATACTATTTTATCACTACCTATTCTAGTCTAGAAGCAAACACTGTTTTTTCAGCATATTTGATTAACTACTGAAACTAAATCAGATCCGAACTTTGCTATTAAAGTCAAGACATTTTATAAAACCGCTATTTAAAACCGTTTTAAAAAAAATTAAGTAGCAAACAATGGTCTCTTTTAGTTTGAGTTAATATATACTGGTACAAGTAGTTACAGTAATGTATTCTCTCATTGGCCAAGTCATCTTTGATCGGTCAAACGAAATTTGATGTGCATATAATTTTATTTTAAGCTGTAGCTGCCTGTACCTACGATTTGGTAAAAGGACACTAAAAGCCTAAAACTAGCAACATCAAGCCTTATAACACAACACAAACATTGAAGTTAGGTACCAGAATGCGCAACACAGTTCAATGACACCACATGACTATCGCCCAAATGTATGTATCACCCAAACGATTGGTTACCATTGAAATGATTCGACACCATTGATCATCCTCAAACCAACAAGATTTGAACTTATTATCATGAGCATGATATTATTGAATTATCTGATACTAAATGATTCTAAAATGCATCTTTATAAAATGCATCTTTAAACATGCTATTTTTAATAATTTTAAATTTTAGGTTTCGTATATAAAATGCTTTATAAAGTTATTATTTCGAATGACTTGCTAATTTAAATGCTGTTGGTCCCTCAAGATCATTATCAGCAATACGATCGTAGAGCGTCAATTCCCACTAATCTAAACCAAACCAAACTGAACTGAACTATGTGCTGAACCCCACATAGAAAACAATACGAGGTACGTTTAATAAAACATACGGAATCTGAAGATTTCTAAGCAACATGTTAAACATGGTAAGAGCAGTGTTGAAAAAATCTTCATCGGTGGGTACTAAAACGATTGAATTTTATCCAGAGCACAAAAATAGACGACCAATACTAAATAAACATGTACAAACACATATATAACACGGAATGGAAAAAAACCGGTGGAAAAAGTACGTGGTAACATCGAACGGTAATTCACATTGGTTTCGTGAATCTTTTCATATTCTGTCAATTTCTTTTAATTCTAATTTAGATTAGAGTCCATCATTAACTAAATTCCACTAATTTCTACATTCCGTGAAAAGGAGTTCATACTGCATACCCCCACAGCGTCTCCGGGCACGCCGATAGGAAGAGAGCACTGTCCGGAAAATACAAAACGTGTAATACATACATACTGGATAATATGTAAAATAAAATAATGTGTCTGGAAGACTAGACAAATACTTCATGCTTACGCTTATGAGTTAGCGTAAATGGTGTCTACTAAACCTTATAACAGATATGTGACAGTATCACAAGCTTATAAGTCATTTCCATACGATTTGATAATTCCGCTAGCGCGAACGCCAACTGAAAATTGACCTTGTCTGACGACCTCTGATTGTTGAATTTCGATAAAATTGTTCTTTGGTCCTTCGTTTTATTCAACAAGTATATCATAAACACGACAATTGTTTTGTAGGGCTTTAGGGGTTTGTAAGTATTTTCTAGAACAGCTGTAAATAAGACTCGACGTAAAAACCTTGCAGAAATGCACTCTGCTATGTGTTGCACTATAATATTGCAGCAGATTGTATCACTGTAAATATTGTATTGTCCTAGATTATAATAAAATACAATTTGTAACGAGAAAGAGGCTCCATGACTGTTCAACAGGCACAAATGTTACTTATTAGTAACAGATAAATGTTACTAATAAGTAACATTTATTTTTAATGTTGTATAAGCTACAGGAAAAATATCGCCCAAAGGTACAGAATCTAACTATAGAAAATGATTTTAATGTTTATCTTGAACATGATATAAACAGGAATGTAGCCTGTAAGTAACTACTTAGGATCGTAATGGAATGAAAAGTAGAGACCTAAGAGTTTATATGGAAATAAAATTCAACCAAAGAAATATTCTTCAAAAAAAGAGGACCAAGTATCGTTGTTTACTAAAGAAAGAGAACAAATTCCTAACAAATGATACGAGTAGAATAAAGTTATTTACAAAGCAATCATATTTATGCATTATAATACTCGTAAACGGTAGATGAGAATGCAGTTAAGAGGCACTTTACCACGTTAGATTATAAGAATCTTAACGACTTTTATGGAATTATATTATTATTTAGAGAATATTTTAACAGGTTGATATAAGTTAAGCCACATCCAAATTAATTTGAAATTGGCTTATAATAACTCGCAATAGAATGGAACGCATCATTCCTCGCCATCACAGAGGACTTCATCGGACGACTACAGCAACCATGCATTATAGATAGGAAGGTATGGACTAACTAATCATTCCATGTGCCCAAGTGTAATAATACAAACAAAAACACAAAACGTAAACATAAAAGCTATGTTAACAGTACAATGTATGGTCGATGTATGAGTGTTCTCAGCCTATCGTGTGAAGATTTTAGAGCACGGACATACACGATGAGGATGGTTTGTCGGTGTCGAGCGGCGGCGGCGTTTGTAGCGGCGAGCGAACGCGTGAGATGAATGGGAGCGAGCTACTTGGCCGGTCACCGGTCCGGAGGAAGGGAAAGGCACCTCGTGCGTTTGTGATGCCTGTGGGCCCGCGCGTACGACAAAGGCAGCGTGAAGAATGCTGCGGGCGCGGACAGGCTCTCGCTGGACGAGCTGAGTGCCGCGCCTCCCGCCGCACCTCCCGCACCCGTCTCGCCCTGCCCCTCCGCGCTACACACCACATAGCCCCGTCAAACTAAACTAACATCTCGCCTGTCTCGCTTCAACAACCACACTTTGTCTCATTTTACACACGGTGATATTTGCAAAACTTATATTTTATAAAGGTAACTATAATTTTTATATTAGTTACCATTGAATGAAATGTAGAGTTCCTAAAATTATTTAAGGAATATTCTGGAATATTGTGTATAATACTTACGATTATGGGCAGAAATATGCAAGCCAACAATTTTTATTCTTTCATTAACATCAAAAGGCGATATCACTTTAGATTCTAGAATGTACTGTGTGCAAACACCTCGCCTGTCTCGCTTCAACTACCCCACCATCACACTTTATGTGTCATTTAACAGTCAAGTCTCAAACACGGTGATATTTGCAAATCTTAAATTTTATATGGTACTATGATTTTTATATTAGTTACCATTGTATGAAATGTAGAGTTTCTAAAATTCTTTATTTATTTTTAATAAAAGGTGTGAATAATTTTAGGGACATTGTGTAGTAAATACTTACGATTAAGGGCAAAAATATGCATGCCAACAACTTGTATTCTGACTTCAACATCAAAAGGCGATATCACTTGAGCTTCTAGAATGCACTGTGTGCAAATATGAGAAGTTTATATAAAGCAAAACACGATTCGCACTTCAAGAAACTCAAGTATTAGATTAGAGACAAAAATACAACAACTCACAGGTTATTGTTGTTATATTTATAAACGTTGGTCGTCTCCATACGATATTTTGTAAAAACACACACATTCTGTTAATGGCCAGAAAACAAGGAGATTAGATCAACGTTCATAAACAAATGTTCAACATTTAGCAAATCAGATATTATATTCGTATCAGCAATTCAGCGCGCTCTAAACCTTTGACTTTAAGATATCAAAAACTTCTGCCAATAAATAATATAAATAAATTTTGAAGAAGCCTCTACAATTCTAAGAAAATTATTTGTTGACAAACATTCTATATAAACAATGGAGACTAAACGAACATCATGCATACATTTATTTAGGTAAACATTGATCATAACATATCTAAATAAATATAAAAATAATATTCATATTATTTTCTATTATTATGTACTTGTATATAAATGACAACGTTGTAAGATTGGACTCGAGACATAAGGCATCCATTGCATTACTCATGCAGACGTCAGTCGTTTCTATCAGTCATCAATCAATCAATCACCATTACACATGAGATTGGTCCACCATCAGAAATAGCAGCTTAATCCAAAGTAAAACATTAGGTTTTACAACAACATCAACAACATTCTTTATGCTAAGCTTTGCATGTATGGATAGTTACTCAACAGTTCAAAAAAAAGGAGTTTGTACAACAGTTGGTAATATTACCGTAATCTAAGAACGCCTGATTGAGTGTGTAATGAAGCCATCAAGAGTTTATCGAATCTCCATCGTCTTTTAGATATAACGATGTGTATTGGTGTGCATACCTGAGGCTGAGGTCAGGACTGGCGCAGCGAATGACGGGACTCGGCACCGCAGGCACTACTAGGTAAGCCATCATCATGTAGTATTTCCACACCTAAATATGTAAGAAGTGCGTTAAATGACTATATAAACTAGGAATCACAACAGTGAGATACTACTTGCTAGCATAACTAGGGATACAACTGTGTCATTGACAAATTACCGACACTTTTGAACTCACATCAATGACCATTTGCTTCATTCTCTTCAGATAAAGGCATCTGTCAATTTACGATGACAATTTTGCAAAATGCTATGCATTCTTTGTTCTTTTTTTTTTTGTTTAAATTGTTCTTTAATTTATTTAAAATACCCACCTTATAATCGGCGGATTTTTTATTTTTATTTCTGGTTTGTGTTTACATTTTAATGGTATGTTATGTTGGTGCCCGAGCGCAAGCGAGGGCACTGAATTAACACGAGTGCATTAATTACTCTCTTCAGTAAGGTGCGTAATTTACTTTACTTTCAACTACCAATCTACCTACTGTGATAAATTCACCGATTACTCGAAAACGGCTGAACCGATTTGGAAAATTATTTTGTTGTTTGAAAGGGTATACTTCACAGGTTGTCCCATATAAATTTTAGCAAAATCGGTCGAGCTGAAAAATCAACGAAAATCTAAAAATTTTATACATCGATGATGTATACAATTTTTTCATGTACTTCGATACCTCGCTGTCTCATTGGACCGGTACGTTTATTTGGCCTACCCATATTATATATATACAAAATACATCTACTTTCCACTAAAAATGCATTATAGGCTTAAATTTCATTCAATGAAGTCGGTTTCTTTTTAGTTTATAGAACGTAATTATAGAGGTTTAACAACAGTTTAACTCCTCGCTGTCATGCACAGTCAAACACCTAACAACGATTTAATTAGAACAGCTGCTAAATCCGATAGACGGAAATTAATTCCATATGATTTAAAAAGTACATCAGGGTTTTGTGTGTACATAAGATGCTACATGTTGGACTGTAAATACTTACTTGCATATATCCATCCCTTTCTTTCTCAGGTTTTCTCGGTAAAGCTGGACTTCGAGATAATAGAGAAGCGCGGTTGTCATTCGGCGGCCTGGAATAACATTGATACAATAAAGCTGGTGTATTTCATGATTTCACCTGAAACCTAATTCACTTGTGGTCTTCACGATACAGGCTTGCCTAGTGTGAAAACCGCTGAAAGGTCTACCTATTTAAAATTCGAACACCATCAAAGTGCATTTAAACAATGTATGTGCTATCATATGAATGCTGAAATAATTAATCCTTACTTCCTTACTAGTATTATATATTTGAAAGTAACTCTGTCTGTCTGTCTGTCTGTTACGTTTTCACGCCTAAACCGCTGAACCGATTTTGATGAATTTTGATATAGAGAAAGATGGGACCTTGGAGAAGGACATAGGCTACTTTTTATGTAGGTACCACGCGTGCGAAGTCGCGGGCAGCAACTAGTATATATATAGTAAAAATATAATATAAATAATATATTTTTTCATGTTTCCTTTTTCATTTATATAAAAACAAGGTAATGTTTATTATATCGAAGCCAAAGTACGCGACGATATTTCGATTGATAAAATCAATTGCTTGATTGTTGGAGTTTTCACAAACTATGTACATTATCATACCATCACATATTTAGCTAATGTTGTTTAAGTATGTACTGTCCTTATCTTTCTAATTGAAATGAATGGCAACAGATTTGCTAATGCTCGATTATAACATAAGCGGTAAGTCTACAGACGTCCATGAGCTTCCGTTTTAGTGAATATAGCACTGATATTTATCAAACAGAAAATACTAGACGTATTGTTAAAAGGCATTTTAAACTTAAAGCTATTTTAAACTATTGACAGAAGTTGAGAGAAGTTTCTAAGCAAGGCCGATTACGTGTTATACTACGTATCTTGTACAAGCTCATTAGTTTTATTTTTCGTATATATGGTAGATAAGAAAGATAAGAAGGTACTAAAAAAGTGCTGTTACCAAGACGAGTTTCTTAACAATTATTTTTCTTAGGAGAAATTGACACCTAAATCCAACTAGCATGTAAGACGATTAAAAGTGATCCTTGTGATTGTATTTATTTTTATTATGAGGTATTAGTCCAGTATCCATGGTCCATTTTTGCTTTTGATTACTATCAAGCTAATTTTCCGTGAGTAGCTTCATTTTGATGAGAAGCCCAACATTTCCTGTACGAAACTCTCTATTGTGGTAGCTAACAGAGGTAGCAAGGATAAAATATGTCGATTTTATGATTTTCAAATATTTATTACTAACTGATTTTTTTTTGTTAAGTCTCAAGATAATTATCTAAATTATTCGAAAAATATTTGTCAAACAAAACCTATGGTTTGATCAAAGAGTATCTCCTTCCAACATGTATCGATAACGAGGTCAACATAAATAAATATTGATGGACAATGCACACAACACCATCTAGTCCCAAACTAAGTATAGCTTGTATTATGGTGACTAGATGACTGATAAAATACTTATATATTTTTAAATACATACTTATGATACTTTATAACACCCAGACACAGAGCAAACACCTATGTTCTTCACACAAATGTTTATCCTGGGAGAGAATCGAACCCTCAACCTACAGCGCAGAAGGCAGAGCTACTACCAACTGAGCTGACAGGCCAGTCAAATGATTGCTAACCTAAATGATTGCTAAGCTAAATGATTACTAACCAGCTGATTTTTTTTTTACTTAGTTAATATTTATTTAATTTAACAGTCATATTGTCCTACAAATTGCGTGGTACGTTATCCCGGTCCTACGCTCAAAAGTTGTAGTACAGATCCTTGATATCCAATTTCAGAGCGTAGGACCGGGATAACGTACCACGCAATTTGTAGGACAATATGACTGTCAAATTATATAAATATTAACAAAGTAAAAAACAAAAAAATTAGCTGGTTAGTAATCATTTATGATGACCTAGTTGTCGATACAAGGAGGAGCTGCCTGTTAGAAGGAGGGGCCTCTTTGATCAAAGAATAGATTTTGTAGGACAAATATTTTTTCGAATAATTTAGATAATTATCCTGAGATTTAATATAAAAAAAAATCTGTTAGTAATAAATATTTGATAATCATAAAATCGACATATTTTATCCTTGCTTCCTCTGTTAGCTACCACGATAGAGAGTTTCGTACAAGAAATTGTTGGGCGTCTCATCAAAATGAAGCTACTCACGGAAAATTAACTTGATAGTAATCAAAAGCAAAAATGGACCATGGATCCTGGACTATATGCAAAATTCATAGTCTTTATATATAATACATTATTTCATACATAGCTTATCTTACGGCTAATTAATTATATAATTTATGTATGAACTTTATACTCACGCAGGTTCAATGATGGTGAAGAGAGCATGTATCCTGGCGTGGAGGAATGGCCACGCTTGCAGTACAGTGGCCGGACAACGGGCGGGCACACGACCTCTCTCGAGAAGACCGAAAAGAACCACCTGCAAATAAAATAATAAAATAAATAAAGTCGGACATAACACACAGCATCATCTGACCCCAAAGTAAGCAGAGCTAGTGTTATGGTTACATGACCGATACTTATATAGAGTATATAAGTATTGGTCATGTAGTTTTAAATATATATGTTGACGGACGTTTTACACAACACAACTAGCCCCAAACTAAGAATTGCTTGCAGTTATAATAGATAATTGATTCAGGCGTGACTTTGCGGAAATCCATTACAAAACATTAAATAGATGGACAAATTTTTAGTACAGTCTCAGCCTGACGTTGGTCTAAGCAACAAGTCTGCAGAGCAGAGTGTTTTTTCGTCGGGTTGCGGAGTGAGTCAAGTGTTCCTGAGGATGCCTCGTGGAGAGGTGAAACACGTGTCAAATTTCTTGTAACGCTTTGCATGGATTTTCAATTGCGGGCGGGAGGGAGGTGCATGCGTCTGCATCGTGTCTAACTCTTTGGGAATAGATTGGCGGAATAGTACTAAATATTTGTCCATCTATTTAATGTGTAGTTATAATGAAAAACAGATGACAAATACAATCCATACTCATATTATAAATTCAAAAGTGTTCTATTTACTTGTTTGGTACCATTTCACAGCTGAACTGATCTGAATGAAAACTTGGTCTATACCAATTTTTTGTATCTTTGTATCTCTATAGATAGGTTTTATTTTGTGAATGGACATAGGCTACTTTTTATGTAAGTACAATGCGTGCGAAGCCTCGGGCAGTTGCTAGTAGTAATATAAATTCGAAAATGTCCCTTTCTGTTTGTTTGATACGTTTTTACGGCTGAGCGGTCTTAAATATATTTAGTAAGGAAGTAGATTGCATCTCGGTGTAAAACATAAGCTATTTAAGTATGTATCTCTAAGAAGCAGGCAGCTGCAAGTTCTTACATAATTTTAAATACATACTTAAGCTAATTTATAACACTCAGACAAATATAATCCTGAATGGTATTGAACCCAAACCTACAGCGCACAGTTACTACCGACACAGTTTCATTCGAGCTCTTTCATGCTTTGAGCAAGCAAAGCTGTCGGTCCTGGTTTTTATTCTAATTATTGGTTTATGACGATCTTTTGTCTATTAATACTGCCTATTATTTCCGATAACAGAGTTGGCCTCTAATACGTAAGTAGTAGTGGTTAATTAATTACCTCCCAAGGATCAGCACCGTTAGAAGCGCTACCGCTCCAACTATTCTTCGAGGAGGTTTCATCGTGTTGAAGCCCTGGAAACAAAAAAACAGTTTATAGTTCCGTTGAACAACTCGTTCAACTCCCGCGAAAGGGGATTTTTCATATAGATCAACGGGTCTCGGATGAGTTTACTTCTCATCCGAGACTTATAAATATTTAAAAGTTGTGGAGTTGTGCTTTGATTGTCTTTCACATGAATTTGTGTAACTGTTTATATTGTAATTATGTTTATTTAATAGTTTATATCGAAGAGTGCAAAATACTAAACATTTTTTAATTATGCACAAAAAATACATTAATTATTAATGAATTATGGTCGAATTTCGACCAGTGGGCAAACACTAGTTATTATAAAATTTTCATTCACTTGGATTTCTTATTTCGAAATAAATCAAGAAATTTAATGTTATAGGAACTTTGGGTATTCTGTTCTTAACTTTGATTAATTAAAAACGACTAAGTTAGTTATGCAGTCCTACTAGTATAATATATGTAAAGTTTGTTCGTGAGTTTGTTTGAATAAAACTTGGTATAGATATTTGTGGACCTGTATTAATATATAGGCTACTTTATGTACGTACCGAGTGGTCCAAACCGTAGGCACCTTAGCTTTGCTAAGGAACCATGCTCTAAAATAGTATTAAGCTGAGACTGAACTGTACCTATTTGACCACACACTTGGGGAAACACTTACCTATTATATGTAGCTATTATGAATTTATGATACCATCAGTTTCAATTAGCAATAGGACATTTGGTTGGTATTGCGCATAGGCATTGTTTGAACCATTAGTTTGATCGCGTATGGAACCAGTTTTGACAAGATGTATTTTCATCGACTGTTCGGATTTCAGCATGTGTTACAATTGATATCAACCTTCAATATTGCCAATTCATCAATATAAATATGAAATCTGTTACTAATATTTATAATTCGTATAAAATTTTCATAAACACAGTACTGATAACGCTAACTGTACGTAGCTTTATACATAAAACTCGATTCTTGCGCTGTTTTAAATATTTCTCTTCAGCAAGAGTCCATCTTTGTGAGTACCACCACATAGCCAGATATTCTGCATCCAAGCAGTAGGGTGCAAGCATTAATGTATTTAGATTTGAAGGGCGTTGGAGCACGAGCAAGTAAAATACTGAACGAATAGACAAAATGACAAAGGACGGAAACGCGCGTTTGTTAGGGTAACCACTTACTTTCACATAGGTCGTATGCTTGATTGCCAGCTCAGTGAACACAAAAAACTTTATTATATACCTGCGGTCCAGACAGCGTGCGTTCGTTCTGCGAGCCAGACGAGATCTGGTGTTGCGGCCGCTAGTAATGCTTGCTTCTCGGCCGGAGGCAACAGAGGCAGGCATCGTTCTGTCAGTTGCGGGATATGAGCGTCCATCGCATCTATTAGCGCCGGCTCCTCGCGTGTCAACTGCAGCTTCTCTAGTAGCAACTTAGACTCTCTGCCAACGAAATACGGAATAGGAATTAAATAAACAAATAAATACATATTGGTGGACAATTCACATAAAAATAGCCCCAAACTAAGCACAGCTTGTACTATGGGAACAGGACGACTGATAAATTACTTATATGTTTATAAATACAGACATATGTTTAACGAATCGATTTTTCAAAAAGAACAATGTTCACTTAAATGAGTAGGTATTACAAAAATATTAAACTTACTATATTAACTAATCTTAAAGTGCTAAATTATTTTATTTTAGTTTGCTTATTGTAATAGCTAATGTTTTTACAGTGATGGTAAGTATCGTTAACTTAATAAATCTTATCATAAATATATTGTTTCAGTATTTTCTTAAATATGAAAATAATATATATATGTCACCGCGGCGTTCCTACGCCTCGTGAAACAATGCGTCATCGATTTAGATTTAATGTGCAAGGAACTTAATTTAATGGAATGAGGTCTTAACAACCCTGATTGATTATTTTAACGCCAGGTTCATTCATTAATTCGTAATTATTGAATGTCTTTTGTTAATTGTTTTGACTACAAAAGTGATGATGACGCTTAGAAGGAAGTTTATTTATTATTATAAACGAATTTGGTTTTAATTGCTTTCTTAATTCTTTAATAATTTAATATAAATTTATGGAATTTATTTCGAATTATTTAAGTACTGTTTAAATTATCGGAAATACTTTAATGGTAATTTTAAGTCGATTATTTTTTATTAAGGTTTTTGTTTTGCAAATCCTGTAAATAAGTTTCAATAATTAAGAAAAGATTTTTTAGAATTTATTAACACATTATTAATTAAAATGTTAATACGTTTCTGCACCATCTTTTGTATCTTGAACGGAAGTGTGAAAAAAAACAACACAGGCGATGGTTGATGAGTCGAAAAAAAAGACTTACTTGCCTTCCGACCTGGAAACCGAATAGAACTGTAAGTGAACTGAGGGATATTTTAAATAAAATAATTTGATTATTATTTGTCTTAGTTTTGTTATATTTTTAATAACATTACTGTAATATTTTTGATGTTTTCGTTTGATGGTTCAAATATTAAATATCTAGAGTAGGTAGGTAATTCTATGCTTGCAATGGCAGTACCGATGACCGAGAAATAAGGTCAACGGTACTGCGCGCTAAGATTTATAATAACCTTCTTTTTCGCTATCAGAAGCGGTATCGCCTCAGCAATCCCCTATTCTGCCCCGGTCATAACTATTTTTCAGATCCTGACGGCATCAATCGCATGTTCAGAGCTTTCATCATGAGCGAACCCGAGCCTGACGTACCAGAGCCGACCGCTACGGTCGTGGGCGTGACTGGAAACCCGAAGCCGCCACTGACGCTGACCACCCAGCCAGCCACGGGCTCGCGTACAATAGATGCATCGCAGCTGAGCGCACCGTCGACGAGTGCACCCACGGATCTGGTACCACATCATGTCGGTA
Organism: Lampropteryx suffumata; assembly: GCA_948098915.1. NCBI lineage: Eukaryota > Metazoa > Arthropoda > Insecta > Lepidoptera > Geometridae > Lampropteryx > Lampropteryx suffumata. The sequence goes on from OX402544.1 coordinate 24,422,963, forward strand.
ATGTACCACCCGAATTTTTCTTACACATGATGACGATGACGCAAAGTATGAGCGAACGACTGCTGAAGCAGCAGTCTTGTGACAAAGTCAAGATAACTGATGTTTTCTTACCCTCATACGATCTGGACTGTAACGTCGGCGTTCGTGAATGGTGCAAACATATTTCCACAGCCAAAAGTACGTACAATCTTAGTGATTACGATATTTGCATGAAAGTTACTAGCTTGCTGAAAGGTCGTGCTAAAATATGGGCTGATAACTGGCTCTTAACTACATCAACCTGGGACGAACTGCAAGAAATTATCATAACTACGTTTGAACCCGAAAGCCGGTACTCGCGAGACGTACTTAATTTTATTGAATAGGGAATTTTAAGGAACTTAATAAAATTTAGGGAGCACTGTTACGACTCATCTAAGGACATCGCAGAATTCCTAACACAGTCTTGGATTCTGTGGAGGCGCGTGACCAAGGACAAACTAGAGAGAAGAGTAGAGGAACAGTAGGTGACGAACGCCTTAGAATAGAGTTAATGAATGCCAGAGCTACCTCGGTGCCCGAATTGATTTCAGTTGCCTCCTCTGTTCGTGTTAAACGCCCAAACACTCATAATTCCAATCTGCCAGTGCCAAAACGTTCTCGGTTTTCTCTAGATAATCGAACCAACCCTTCATTTTGTACTCATTGTAAAAAACCTGGTCATACCTACAGTAACTGTCGCAGTAAAACCAACGATTCCAATGCACAGCCAACCGCAAAAACCCCCTCGCCATCCGCGCAGACTTCTAAGTTCAGTGATAGGCTTTGTACATTCTGCGGTAAAACTGGTCATACTATAGACACATGTTTCCGAAAACAAATTAAGTCAAATATAAATACGTTGACTAGCAAAGGTACTAGCTTAAACACAATGCGTATGCGCGTTGGTAATATCGAGGTGGATACCGTGTTTGACAGTGGCGCCGAATGCTCAGTTATGCGCGAATCTACCGCGAATAAATTACCAGGGCGCAGGTGTCATGCGGTTACTTATTTAAGAGGAATAGACCCATTCCCGGTTATATTCATGACCACATTGACAACAATATGTGTTATTGACGATATCAACGTCGAGATACTGTTCAATGTCTTACCACTACGAAATGACATCAGATGTCCTAATCAGTGCTGATTTGCTACGTAAAAGCGGTTTAGGTGTAATCGTAACCCAAGATAGCGCGGAATTGATTTCCCTACTTCGTGTTATGCACATACAATCTAGAAGCCCTTTATTTGATCAAATAGATCATGGTTTGACTAACGAAATGGAGATTTCGCAACGTCTCGCGTTGCTTAACAAATACTCTGATCTTTTCACGCGTGGTTTTACAAAATCTCGTGTTAGTACGGGTGAGCTGGAAATTCGTTTGAAAAACAAAGATAAGTTTGTCGAGCGAAGGCCCTATAGATTGAGTTTGGTCGAGCGTGAAAAGGTCAAATTAATTGTGAACGAACTGATTGATAACAATATTGTGCGTGAAAGCAAATCTCCATATTCGAGTCCGATCATTCTAGTAAAAAAGAAAAATAGCGACGACCGTATGTGCGTCGACTATCGGAGAGCTGAACTCTAATACCGTACGCGACCATTATCCTCTTCCATTAATTGCCGATCAGATAGATCAACTCGCAGGTGGGCAATACTACACCACACTGGATATGGCATCTGGCTTCTACCAGATCCCAATTTATCCAGAGTCTATTGAAAAGACAGCCTTTGTAACGCCAGACGGGCTTTACGAATATTTAACTATGCCGTTTGGTCTGTGTAATGCCCCCTTAGTCTATCAAAGATGCATAAATCGCTCTAGGACCCCAGGCTTAAGCCCAGGTAGCGGTGATAAAAATCATAATGATAATGTAGCCCAGGTTTACATAGATGACGTCATAAGTAAAAGTCGCTGTTGCCCCTCTGGACTAGAGTATCTGGAAAGAATTTTGCTCGCCCTACGTGATTCAGGATTTTCAATAGACATCGATAAATGTCTATTTTTCAAGCGCTCAATAGAGTACCTCGGTAACGTAATTGAAGATGGTCAGGTTTGCCCCGGTCCCAAAAAGATCGAAGCCTTGGTGAAGGCTCCAGTTCCGACTACCGTTAAACAAGTTCGCCAATTCAACGGCTTGGTAGGGTATTTCCGTCGGTTTATTCCCGATTTTGCTCGCGTTATGACTCATGATCACGAAAAGGCACGTCAGAAAATCATCCAGCACCAGATATCGTTAGGACAGGCGCAGAGGTTAGCCTATTGAACTATTTACTGATGCCAGTAGTCTTGGATTCGGAGCGATACTTGTCCAGATCATCAAAGGCCGGCAGCGCGTGGTAGCTTATTTCAGCATGCTCACAACGGACATAGAAAGTAGGTGCCATTCCTACGAACTGGAGACTCTTGCCGTGGTCAGAGCTATCAAACACTTCCGGCACTTCCTCTATGGACGCAAGTTCAAAGTGGTTACGGACTGCAATGCGTTGAAGGCGTCAAAGCATAAACAAGACCTGCTGCCACGCATTCATAGATGGTAGGCGTATCTTCAAAATTTTGAATTTGACCTATAATACAGGAAGGGCGAGCGCATGCAGCACGCAGATTTCCTGAGCCGGATCCTCTAACCGTAAATATGGTGACAAACAATCTAGATTGGCTCAATATAGAACAACGTCGCGACGCCCAGCTACGGCCAATCATAGATAGCCTGCACAATGGAGACAATGTTCCTGACTATTATCTTGAAGGTAATGGGCTCAAACATATAAGAAATGACTCTATCTCAGGTACACAAACGCTGACTGTAGTGCCTAAAGCGTTTCAGTGGAGCCTTATAAATTTATTCCATACCGCTCTGAAACATCCAGGCAGGGAAAAGACTCTGCACAAAATAAGAGAAACTTCTCATTTTGAAAAAATGAGCACAACAGTTCAAGACTTTGTCGACAACTGTGTTGTCTGTAGGACTTCCAAACAGACATCTGGACCTACCCAAGTACAATTACACCCGATTACGAAGCCAACAACGCCATTTGAAGTCATACACATGGACATAACTGGTAAGCACTTAGCACTTCCAATAATCAGGAATACGTCGTAGTTACGATAGACTCTTATACCAAATATGTGTTACTACGTCATACTAACGATAAAAGTCAACACAGCTCTCTTGCCGCACTGAAACAAGTCATTCATCTGTTTGAAGCTCCTCGTCAGATCATCGTGGACGGTGGGCGTGAGTTCCTAGGAGAATACTAAAGCTACTACAACAGGTTTGGTATTGAGATTCACGCCATATCACTAGGCGTAAGTAGAGCAAACGGACAGATAGAGCGCGTCATGACAACCTTAAAGAACGGACTTGTTGTCCCCTGTGTACCACGGCGTTCATGACCGCTCAGAGCACAGCATCGACGTAGCCTATCATCCTTAACCCTGACTATGATCCAAACCTGACCGATCCCAATAAAAATAATAATAATAATAATAATAACAAAAAATAGGTACTGTTGTCATGTGGAATGAGCAGTACACATAATTACCATGATAAAAGATGCTGTTGACATGTGGAATGAGCAGTACACATACTTAGTCGTGCCTTAATAAAATATACTGTTGTCTATGGAATGAGCAGTACACATACTAACCTTATAACATTATTAAGCTCTGCGTGGCACGTTAAGTGAACAGTGACATTAATAAACGTGTTGCACAATAATTCAATTCTAATGAATAAATAGTATGGGTTTACTGTGGATGTACCTATGCATGTTATAATTACATTTTATAAATATTATGGTAGGTTTACTGTGGAAGTACCTACCTAGCCTCAAAATGGTATTGTTTCTAATTTTCAGAAAATACCTACCCGGACAAATGCAGAGCACGCATTGCATATCAGTGTCGCCGCGGTGTTCCTACGCCTCGTGAAACAATGCGTCATCGATTTATATTTAATTTGCAAGGAACTTAATTTCATGGAGTGAGGTCTTAAAAACCCTGGTTGATTATTTTAACGCCAGGTTCATTAATTACTTCGTAATTATTGAATGTTTTATCAAATTGTTAATTGTTTTGACTACAAAAGTGATGATGACGCTTAGAAGGAAGTTAATTTATTATTATAAGCGAATTTGGTTTTAATTGCTTTCTTAATTCTTTAATAATTTAATATCAATTTATGGAATTTATTTCGAATTATTTAAGTACTGTTTAAATTATCGGAAATACTTTAATGGTAATTTTAAGTCGATTATTTTTTATTAAGGTTTTTGTTTTGCAAATCCTGTAAATAAGTTTCAATAATTAAGAAATGATTTTTAGAATTTATTAACAGATTATTAATTAAAATGTTAATACGTTTCTGCACCATCTTTTGCATCTTGAACGGAAGTGTGAAAAAAAACAAGAAGATGGCGACATGCGATGGTTGGTGAGTCGAAAAAAAAGACTCACTTGCCTTCCGACCTGGAAACCGAATAGAACTGTAAGTGAACTCAGGGATATTTTAAATAAAATAGTTTGATTATTATTTGTCTTCATTTTGTTATAATTTCAATAAAATTACTGTAATATTTTTGGTGTTTTCGTTTGATGGTTTAAATATTAAATATCTAGAGTAGGTAGGTAATTCAATGCTTGCAATGGCAGTACCGATGACCGAGAAATAAGGTCAACGGTACTGCGCGCTAAGATCTATAATAAACTTCTTTTTCGATACAGAATATATGAAAATATCGTGGATGAACAGTTCTTAATGCTATCTGGTAAGCTATTATATAACTGCGCACATGTGATACTTTATAACACAGACATAGTACACGTTAATCACACAAATATTTGTCCTGAGAATAGAACCCACATTTACATCGCAGAAGGCAAAGCTACTATAGTTGATAGTAGCTGTGAGGCTGGGCAACTAGTATACATACGTTGTGCTCCGTTGAGAGACGCCATAGTATCCCTATTAGCCCCCCGCGATCTTCACGCGATTGGTCCCTCCCAGATACCCAGCTACACTCGAAGGCAACAGTCTTTTGAATTAAAAAACCATTTGTTCGCACTATATCTTGATGATATAGGGTATACTACCACTTTTAAAGATAACAAGTTGATAAAATTCAATAAAAAAACTTCAAACCAAAACCCAAAAAAATACTTAAAAATAAAAAAACAAAATCAAAATCTGTTCATCCATTCGGGAGCTACGATGCCACAGATAGACACACAAACATATAAAACCCAGTCGTTTTTGCGTCGGGGGTTAAATAAATGAAATGAAAATATTGGACACACAGCAAAAGAGATTGAAAGGAGCAGCGCAGGTCGTAGCTCTGCCTTAAGCGTACGTACCTGAGTAGATGATGCGCCAATCTGCGTGGATATGCGCGGCATTGACACAACATAACGAGTGCCAGTGCCTCTACGCCTCTGACCACATGTGCGAGAGGCTCGTTCCTGGCGGGCACGGTATTGGCCGGCTCTCCATTCCGCCAGCTGGTCAGCAGCTGTAGCAGCATCCGCAGACCGTTTTCTACCAGTTGCGGAGACGTGTCCTGTCCAAAGATTATTATATTTAGTGGAACTCCACGCGATTCAATACAGATCAAAATATGTTTTCGGTTCCGAAGTCCAACCAGGAACCCGGGAAATACTAGTCTACTATGCCAGTCTGTCTGTCCGTTCCTTATTGGTCCCTAAACAGCTGCGATATAAAACATTACAATTTTTTTTTAGAAGTAGATTTTATGCGAAGTTTTTTTTACTTGTTATGGAAAATTATTAGGGCTAGTAAGGCTTTACTGGACTATGAGTAACAGCCTAATTTGTAGCCGAAAGAAGAATGAGGGCTATTTGACAATTACTCCTAAACCAAGTTTAAGAAGTTGCCAAAAAACTTGTTTTGGCTCTAGCACTTTTTCTCCGATCTTTGATCTTTCTTATAACTAGCATATATACGAGAAACTATTAAGCGAATACAAGGCAACAGATATGTTATCTTTTTCTTTCTTAATTTGTCAGTTAAGTATTTTTTATCGCATCGCTACGATTTATAGGAATTCCAGACGGTTCGCTGTAATTCTAATTACATGATGTATTTAAGCGTTGCCTATTTGTTATTCCAGATTCAAATCTATAATTTTAATTGACGACCTCTATGCCGCAGTGGACCAAGTCAGTGTGAGACGCAGAAGGTTGCGGGTTCAATTCCTGCCGCGGGACAAATGTTTTTATGATTTGCAAGTATTGGTCTCGTGTCTCGGTGTATATATGTATAATATGTATGTATTTACAAGAAAACAAAAGAAGTATATAGGTAAGTAGTGAAGCAGTCAAGTGATACCCATAACACAAACTCTGCTTACTTTGGGGCCAGCTGTTGCTGTGTGAAAAGGCCAGCATTATTTATTTATTTATTTCACGCCACAATGGCAACCATTGTGGCGTGATGAAGTAACAAATAAACATCCACACAAACATTCACGTTAATAATATTAGTAGAATCGGATTTTGGGACATCAAGCAAATTAGTTGACTGCATGGCCGATACTACGAAGCTTAAAATTTAAAAAGAGATCTCATGGTTCATTCATTTATAATAGTTTCCTATCCGAACTGATTAGCCACTAGAAAAGAGATCTCTGAAAATACAATATGTAATTACATTAACGCTTACGGCGCTTGAAAATGGGTTTACCTGCACTTCCTTGGCCAAGAATTGCGTGAACCCAGCCAGCACATCCTGCCGCCACTCCGGGAAATCCACGATAAGGGTCTGAAGTGACTGGAAGGACAGTCCTCGGAGCTCCTCATCCATATGCACAGTCAAGCGGCAAAGTAGGTCTACCAGTTCACTAGAGCTCATGCCTTCGGGAATCAACCTGGACATACAATCATGTAATGCAGACAAAGATAGCATTCTAACATAGCAATGAAATATAAAACTTTATAAAAATAAATACGTGGATTGTTCCATATCGATTCTGAAACGCTATTTTGGCAAGAGAGGCAATTTTGCAACACATACACAAGCTAGTATAGCCAAATAAGTCGTTCCTAATCAAAGTTAATCATTGTTGTCATAAGCAACCTGGTTTTCTGGTTGTTATTTTCATCTGAGTACTGCCATGCTTCGGAGGGCACGTCAATTAATTGGTCTCGTTTTTCAAAGAGTTGCAAGGCCGTGGAGGCTTTTGGGCTGCCTATAAAAACTGTCACCAGAGTCACCACTAACTCAAAAATAAAACGGATGGTTCTTACCTTGGTATAGCTGCTACACAGGTTCTGAACAAGTCAATCCTAGGTTTCCGTTCGCCTGTATTGATCTCCTGCTCCTTTGTTACGTTCTGAGTGTTAGTCAGCATCAGCGGCCGGCCATAGTGCGCGTCCAATGCTCTCAGAATCTCAACAAGCACCCGCCTCACAAACGGAAAGTATGCACTCATGCCGATAGACCGAGCCGTCTCATCCGTCAACATCTTGTTCAGAAACGTCTTCTTAACCCGCAGAGTGTTACCCGAGGGCAACGTACCCGATGTCCTCGGCATGGGAGGTTCACCTTCCTTCTGTTGCAAGCTATCAGCGACGACTAGAAACGCTCGTAATCCGATCGACATTCGTTCCGGAGTTAGTATTATTTTAATAGGACGTCCGACCATCAGCAGGTCGAATACTATCTCTCGCATCGCAAAGTCGAGTCGCTCTTGCGCGATGAACTGTATAATTTTGACAAAGATGTTGAGGGGAGTGTCCCGGGGTACGACACCCTTAGAGCCTTTGGGGAACAGAGAGTTCACTATGCTTTGAAGGCGTGACTGCGTTGCCGAGTTGGACTCGCATTTGATACGAATCATGTACACCCAGAGGAGACGATACAGCGACTCTGTGGAAAGTATACTGGTTGAATGAAAGGTGGCTATTTTAATCCAAGATAATTCTAAACGGTCATTACGCGATGACGTTTAAAATAAATAAATGCCGGTTTAACGAAATCTCTTGATGTTGGCAAAATTACTATCAAGACAGATATCATCATTTGAAAATGAGGAAAAAGAAGGAGATATATTTACCTAAAGCCACGCGACACATCTTGGGATCCCGGTTCTTCAGATGCGAGAGGCACATAGCGAGGAAACAATGCCAGTTTGCGAGAAAGAACTGCTTCTGGGAGACGCAGAGTAGACACGTCACGAGCGGGAACAGCGCCAGTCGATGCTTCGACTTGGTGCTGGCGTCCAGGGTATGGCTATACAGCATCTCAACAAAGTTCTTTAAACACGGCACGTTCACCTCGTTCTTCACAGTCTGTGGACCATTACAAAATGTTCTTCTAATGATCTCACACAAGATACACTGTTTCTATTTTATGTAAACATCCGTTAGTAGAATTCGCCAGTTGATTTTGTTCTAGAACGGTCTAATGTTTAGCACAACTAGCTGTCCGCACGCAGCTTTGTCCGCGTTAAAGATTTTTCCCGGGACAAAACAATTTTCCTGGGATAAAAAGTAGCCTATCTCACCCGGGGATAGTGTAGCTTTCCAACGGTAAAGAATTTTTTAATAAGTCCAGTACTTACGGAGCCTATTCAATACAAACAAACATACAAGCAGCATACAATACAAGATCTTTCCTCTTTATAATATTAGTATAGATAGTATAGATCAACTGACAGATGCTAATAAGCAGCTGCTCTTTTTTTATAGGAACCTACCATTCATATACCACGCAGTGTCCGAGGCGGATTGATAGATAGGACAAAAATTAAGGTATACTAAGCAAAAATATTGTACTATAGGAACTAGGTCACTGTTTTTTATTTTAAATCAATAATAAATAAATCCCGGAAATTTCGCACAGCATCATTTGGCCCCAAAGTAAGCAGAACTTATGTTACGGGTGCCACATGACTGATATGCTACTTATATACTTTTTTTTTAAATACATACATATTATACATAGAAACACTCAGACAAATACTTGCAGATCATACAAACATTTGTCCCGCGGCGGGAATCGAACCCGCAAACTTCTGCGTCTCAGCCACCTTAGCCACTGCACCACAGAGGTCTTACTACTTATTACTTAAATACTTATGATACTTTACACTCAGACACATACCAAACATCTATGTTTATCACAAAAGTTTTCCCAGGGTCGGGATTTAAATAAGTAAATCTAAATGATATAATTAGTCAAAATTATGTAATAGTCAGCTCACCGCTGCAACGGGTACAAGTATCTCCACAAAGAGTCCCGCGAGCGCGTGTCGAATATCCTTTTCCTTCGCCTCGAGGAAGTACTGCGCGCATTCTTGCAAGAACTGGAACGAGGCTTCGAACTCCTCGATAGGAACCATCTTGACTCGGAAGAACTTCATGCCCATTAGAAGGGAGATGATGCTCTGCGTTGTATGAGGCGATGGCTCGCGACTCTTTAGATCCTGGAACAAGTTTATTTATTTTTATAAAGTGTGAGACCGATAGCGGCTATAGTTTAGCTTTTATGCTTTTTAGCTAGTAATGAAACCACTGACAGTCAGAAATGTGTATATATATTTAAGAGCCGCATAAAACGATCTATGGCCAGATCACTGCCAGGTAGAAGCGTCCTCAAGATACTGCCGGCATTACCACGTTGAATGGCAATGCTAATACCATTCTGAAATTAAACTTTCTAGTCATTGGTGGCAATTCGGTTGGTTCATTTCTAAAATTAGGAATTGTCAAAAATATATTTAGTTAGTCATAGCATTTGTAAAACCTATTCGGTTGGTACCATTTATACCATTACTAAATTAGGAACGCTTAATTAAGTTAGATAAAATTAAATTAGGATAAATTGGTAGCAGCAGAACACCAAAGGTTAATTTGACAGTTCAAAACCTAATTTTAGCTAAAATTAGTTAGGTTGGTGCCAACAGAATTGAGGCCATTGCCTCCCTAAACAAATAGCTAACCTGAACAAACCTTGTTCAGGTTAGCTATTTGTTTAGGGAGGCAATGACGGCAATGACTGTCTGTTTCTAGTATTGATTCTATGAATCGTAAACCATTTAGCATATCAGCCTAGTGATGCAAAATGATCAGTTATCTGCGAGTCCAGAGTAAGGCGTAAGGCGATAAGTAAACCAAGGCGACCTGTAAGGCAATTTGGTAAACGACCATCCGCACGGTGAAATTCAACCTAGTGTAAATCCCACATTAGTGTATTATTATATTGATCTGTTGCCATTATTCATTGACATTAAAATTACATCAGACTTAAACACCACCTTAGCTAATTATGTGATTAGAAGGCAGTGGGTTAATTACGAGATATCTACCAAGTTTAGGGGTAACAGTCGAGGAACGATATTTCGTTTATTTTTCAATACTGATATTGTTTCAGAACGTCATCAGGGTGTTATCTTAGAAACGGCAGCGCCACTAAACACTTTTCATCCAATAAAAATATCTAAATACAAAAGTATTTCATCCAATAGAAATCGGAGCCACTCTCCGAAGCTTAGTACCTATCATGCTACAAATGAACAGACACTACATGTTTAAAAGATACCTAAATCAGACTATCCTTTTCCTTTTCGCGGTTCCTTTCTTTTCAGTCTAGTAGGAAAAGGAAATCAACAATTTGCAGTGCGAACCGTGAACGCGTGCGCCTACGAGCGGACCGTGGATCAAACTCACCCTGATGAAGATTCTTTAGATGAATCGAAACAGTGTCACTGCTTATTAAACCCGTGTTTTTTTTTTAATGTAAGAGTTTTTAAGTGTAGACTAATTAAGGTTCCAAATGAGGGCATATGCTAAAACTAAACTAAATAAAACAATTTTATTTAATTTTATTTAGTTTTCAGCATATATACTCAATAGGATATCTCACCTTAAGTTCAGCTGTAAACCTTTTCTTGACAGATGCGAATCTGGACTGCGCGAGTACTCCAATCACTTCCGCGTACAAATCGGCTATTATGTGCACGTTGGCAGCATTCGGGTTCGATTGTAACCTGGAGATGATCAAACACATAAGTTTAATTTAATGATCTGGCGGTGATGAATACACCCGCCGTTTCGCAACTAGTGATGGCTCGTCAGTCACTAGCGAGCCGTCACGAGCGGGACACGAAAGATCCCGAGGCTGTTCATTAAAATCTTAGGCCCAACGGTTTCGAGGCGCCTTCATCATATCCGAAATACTTGTTTGCTTGTGCCCCAACCATTGCGCAAGGGATGGCATAATAGACGCCACAGATGGTGTGAAGGTGGCAATGTTCTAATCCAAATGAATTTAAGTTGTACTAGTATCATTGAAATGCAAGGAGAAGATGACGAATAATAGATAAACGAATTTGAGTAATCTTGTATTAAGTGCCTGAATGGATGACCGCAGTGGCATGCAAGTTTAAAAATAATTACAATTTATCACTAAAAAATTCGACAAGATTATAATAACCCTTTTCAATTAACAATTTCTTTAGTTTTAGTTTAAACATTTGGATGTTCAGGTCTCTATATAGTGTAGGTAATTTGTTATAAATTTTTGGAGCAACACCAACAACACTTTTTTGCATTAGTGCTGTTTTTACAGGGTGTAATTTTAACCTAGTGTTATCCCGTCTGCTTCTAATTACAAAATCAGATAACCGGGGGAACAGATGGGGATTGTTTTTTACAAAAAGAGCTACTTCTAATATGTAGAGCGACGTAAGTGTCAGAATTTTGTACTTCGAAAATAATGGTTTACAGCTATCAGTAATTTTTATTTTAAACATGGCTCTCACACATCTTTTTTGTAGCCTAAAAATGATATCTTTATTAGTAGAGTTGCCCCAAAATATTAGCCCATATCTCAGAACAGACTCTACCGTACCGTGATATGCAATCAATAAGGCATCAGTATTGACTGTTGAAGACAGTTTATGACATAGACACGCCCCGACCCGAGACTTATCATTTCAACGATGTTAACATTCCGAATATATCGAAATTGGTATGACGAGTTGATGTCATGGCTAGATTCAGCATAATCAAAGTTGCTCACCCTTCTTTGTAATTGAACCGTTTAAAGGCAACATTCTCTATGTACTGCACAAGATCCTCATGGCCTGGGTGGAAAGGCAGCTGCTTCAGGACCTCGATCAGAGCTAGGCAGAAGAGGAACTCCACCGCCAGGTCTCGTCTTTCAGCCTGCAGTTCTTCACAGCTCCGCTCTACTGTCTCTGGCCCCGCTCCGCTGCCGGACACTATGTAGATTATGCTGAAAACAGAACGCAGTTTATGAATATGATAAAATTTAAACTTAAAAAAAGACGTATGTCATATAAATACTTGCACTGCGCTAACTTGCAGAGTTTGCACACCCTGAGTTGTCAAGTAAAGAATTGAGTAATTCCAGCAATCTAGTATATTTGACAGTTTTAAGAATATTTGCCTCTGAGGCGTATTTCAATCCTTTTATCACAGTTAAAACTAACAGACACGTTAAGAAATATATTTGATAATCTTAATGAAAAATAACTGTCAAGAATAGAACTTTTAATACTATCATGGTTATTCACATAATTTTCACCATACACGGGATATTTACCATGGTTTGATATTTTCTATATTTCAGTACAGTTGCCTACGCCATGATCACGGAAGAATCTGGTGTCATTGCGAGTAGGTCGTAAAAATATTGTTTATGTTGTGACATTTATTATACAAAGAAGACAAATCGTTCTACCCTCTTTCACACTATTTTACTACGAATGAGAGTACCACAGCTTTCAATGTCATCAATTGATAGCTGATAATTGAAGCTGATTGAAGCTGATAATTGAAAACCATCTTTTCTATTGATATATGTCGACGCAAGACCTAACTGATAAGTTAAAAATAACTTAACGTTTAAAATTAAGTAGCTTATTTATGATTTGGAATATTTGAATCCATGTTTAATGATTTCGTCAAAATCAAAACTCAAGATTATTTAATTTTGAACCTCTGTTAAAATTACTGGTTATTTTTGTTAAACCATTTCTTAATTTGTTATTAATTATAGTTATAGTTTTGAGTTCATTTTGTTTGAATAATTAATGTTTTGGAATCCGATTTCCGGATAGCGCGAAGATTTGAAATTTAAATGTTTAAATGTTTTTGCTGAAGATAAAATTCATTTCATGTCAAAAGTAGAGTGTAAAAATAGCTAAACAAATTTAGAAAACCTTTTTAGTTAAAAGAGAGTTAAACTAAATTTAAAGTGAACAACGATGCAGCCATCTTGAAATATAAAAAAAAGGCGAGTTGTTGGGAACTTGGTAAGCCACAATTTTTAAGAGAGCACTTTTTGGTGAGCTCCCGTGGTGAAAAGTCCTGTGAGTAATTATTGTTATAATTTACCTTAGATTTTGAGGTTGTTTAAAATAGAGTTAATAATAAATTGTGTCTAAATATATTGGGTGTCTTTATCATTTGCAATGCGTGAACCTAGTGAAGGATGCTATAATACTCGATTGCGATTACGATTGGAGTCATATCATTGGAGTATACGCTCGGCTTAAAAGCAGAGAGAGTGTTACCTCTTGTTTCTAAGATCCTGGTGCGGTTTTTTGGCCTGCTCGCTGAGCTGTGGAGAGTCTGCCATCTGTCGCTCTAGCCAGCCGAACAAGGCGCGTAGGAGCGACGGCAAGCAATGCTCGGCGACGGTGCCGAATGCGCACAGAATCTGGTCCAACTGCGGATCTTCACCACGCTGGAGAGTCTTGTTAAGAGGCTTCTCCTAAACAGAAGTTAAAAACCAATAAATTTTATATTCAATCATTTTGAATTCGTCCTCGCGAACAGGCGTAAGACGCAAGCTATCAAACGGATATGGGTGAAGGAGCTCGACATGAAAAGCTTGGTAGAAATAGTGTTGTCAGCAGAACTGTAAGAGATTATGTAATTCTGATACGAACAAAACATTAACTGATATTAACAGTTTTAATTTCTAATAATTAATTGGTCTATGGAAGATTGATGTTATTTGTAACACATGGAGTCGTAGATATTGAAATCGAACATACGCAATACCAAATAACAATAATATCAAACGGTTTTTTGAAGTTTATTGTAATTTATTCCTGTCAATGATATTTTTTTATACTAGAGCTTGCGCTTCAATTATTTAGCGCTGGCTGTACCAACTACTAATACTAGAATTATAAATATCTGAATTACGTAACGAATCGCAAAATATATATTTTAATATTTATGACGGTGCCTGTACCACAGCGGGCCCGCCTGAGACGCTAAAAGTTTGCTCTAGGGTTCGATTTCCGTCGCAGGACAAATGTTTATATGATCTGATAATTTTTTTTTCTCAGGTCTGGGTGTTTTTCTATGTATAATCTTACACATAAAAAGGTATATCGTATGGTTTATCAGTCAAGTGGTGCCCATAATACAAGATCTGCTTACTTTGGGGCTAGATGATGTTGTGTAGAATGTCCAGTATTATTTATAGCAAATACCAAAACTCATCTACTAGTATAACGCGAACTTGTTTTTCCTAAGGCGCGATCTAGTAATCCATAATGGCCCTACTAATCTCGTGGATTATTTACCAGAGGCTCAGCCATGACGGCTTCCATTTTGCGTTCAGCTTGAACTGTGAACTCGGTGAACAGAAGCCTCATGACGTACTCTCCGGGGCGCAAGTCTGAGTCTGGAGGCGGGACCACAGGACCTTTGTGGGAACCCCATGGCAGCATCGAACCTGCAATATTTCTTTGTCACTATACGCGATTTTTCCGACGTGGTACGTAGATAAAGAATAACCTATGTTGATCCAGATTCGATTTTTATACCTCAATGTATGTCGGAGTGTTTCTCTATGTATAATAATGTATGTATTTTTATTTTAAAGTATATTAAGCAGTATTTCAGTCATATGTCTGGTTCCCACAAGCTCGGCCTACTTTGGGGCTAGATGGTGCAGTGTGAAATGTCCAGCATAAATAATGCTTTAAATAATTTATTTTAATTATACCAAGTTTCATACAAATCGGTTCAGCCATTTTTGCGAGATTGAGTAACCGACAAACATCTACACAAACATTAATCTTATAATATTAGTATGTTAGGATAGGTTAGCGGACCACCCGCGCCCCCGCAAATTGGATCGCGTACAAACTTGGAAGACTCATTAGTTATTGTTTGTTTTGGAGCCATTTGTAACTTGTTTCACAAACAAACAACACCTTTAAGGCAGCACCGTGATGTCAAAGTGACAAACGTTCCAATGTAGACCGTTCATTCGATATTCCGACTAGTAACGAGCGCTTTATTGCTTGCACTGTAATTTAGAGCCATTTGTACTGCAGCTTATAAAATATTGATGACGATGTTCAAGTATCGTTAGGTAAAACCAGCTTCTATACTTTTACTGCCTCAGTCGTACATGTTCCCGCGATCAGTAAACGTTATTTATTTTTGCAAAGCCTGGTGACTTAAAATACAATCATTCGTTATTGCCTTGAAACCTTAACTCAACTCGATAGTTTGTATTTTTTCAATATCAAAATATTTAGACAAATTTATTAGGACCGCTTAGCACCAATTTTTCGTATGTTCATGCCTCACGCCTTTTCGTGTTTTTTTTTTTGTGAACCACAAACTTTGTTGTTACGCTGTATTAAACAAGTATCAAATCCTTTTAATGTAGTTTCCAAATTCTACAATTTATTTACTTTTACTGAGTAAGAGTAGGCAGACTTTAGACTTGATTTAAAACTCTTGTAGCACTGATTTTCATTGAAAGGAAATCAGAACTGGCACAGAACTGTTTCACAGCAAAAATAACTAGCAGTTGGCATAGTATAAAAACTCGTTATAAAAATAATTGATACCTCTAGTGGACACGAAGGAAGAGACGCAATTGCCAATGGTCTTCCATTCAGAGATCTGTGGTGTTTTATCTGAGACAGTGTGTGTCGTTTCTGTGACTTCGGTTGAAGCGTAGTCATCGCGAGGGGCTTCCGAAACCGCACTTACTTCGGAATCCGCCTCAGAGGAAACCATGGACGATGGAGCCTCTTCTGTGCCTGAAATATGATCATGAATTAATAGGCAGTACTTAAGTAATGTAACAAGTATGTAACGTCTGTAACTTCTACGTTTCAAAGTGATCCTTGTGATTGTATGGAATAAAGTATCTATTGACTTTTTTTTTTTTAGTCCACAAGTAACCTTATAATTATCGCAATATCTATCTGTCTGACTGTCTGTTCCTAATCAGAGCTCTTGCTTGGTGACTATTTGTCTTATCTTATACTAAATATAATATAATATATAATAGTAAAAAAATATGCATAAATGTGTTTTACATATACCTCCCCTAATACATGTAATTGAAGAGAGGTTGATCTTTTTATTCTACTACCACCTCGTGTGGTTTAGGAGGCCCAGTGAGCGAAGACCTATCTGAGACGCAGAAGGTTGCGGGTTCGACTCCCGCTGCGTGACAAATGTTTGTATGTTCTGCAAGTATTTGTCTCGGGTCTGGGTATTTTTTTGTTTTATATGTATGTATTTATAAAAAAGACTATAAGTAGTATATCAATCATGTGGTACCCATAACAAGCTCTGCTAGATGACGCTGTTTTAGATGTTGGGCATTATTTATTTATTATCGTTGGTTTTTACAAAAATATTATGAGGTTTCTTAAATAGTTTTACGACACACATTGGTTAACAAATCAGATTCAATGTGGTCATTCACCTTAGAATATGGTGTTGAATTGGTTTGGTCCCTGACCACTTACTGACAGTTGTGGTTGTGCTTGGCCAATGTATATACAAAATTCAATTTACCTAAACCATCTTCAGGAAGTCCATCCAATGGAATGGTTGTTTGGGATTCCGTCTCCTCAGAGTTCATCATTTTGTTTAGCTGCTTCAACACTGTTTTTGTCACTGTAACGCAATAAAAAGCTTTTGAATTATATTTTTTCAATTTTAATATTGCATTGTTCATGTTATTCACAGATATTTTCTTGTCTGCATGTCTTGTTATATTTGAAACACATTGTTTCTAATATTTCCGAATGAGTAATGAACTATGTTTATTTGTAAAACAGGAAAATAAATTGAATCAACAGAATAATAAAACAAGGAAACGATATTCACGAAATTAATAGGCAAGTAACTTACCTCACTTAAATTATTATTGCAGCTTCCATTTTTGTTTTCCTAAAACAGAACACAGCTAATTTGTTAAACAACTTTGAAAGGCTGGATATTATGTAAGTTTACACAAAAGCAAAGCTCTCCTAAGAGGCTACAACTATGTAATATTTATATATAAAACAAATAGCTCTTGATATTATAAATGTGGATAATGCAGTTAGCTTGTGCAGAAAGGATGGCAGAACAGGAAACTATGATACTGTGACTGTTTACATGTTTTGATGTTAACATTTGTGTTTTTTCTCACAAAAGAGTCTTTTCATTAAGTACTCTTTCATATTTCACCTAAACTCAATATGTTAAGAGATTAACATCATCATGATATGAGGAGACTTGTAAATTGGTTATGAGGTTATAAACACATTTGTAGACAGAAAAATGGAAAGATTAAGTATAACTTTATAGCCCTTATGCAAGCAATATGCAAGTATCTAGATTTTGACTTCAAACTCATATCGAATTTGATCGATCGAACAAAACATTTGTTCCAAAAAGTTGTGGTTAGTTATTTATATTGACGACCTCTGTGACGCAGTGGGCCAAAGCCCGGCTGAGACGCAAAAGGTTGCGGGTTCGATTCCCGTCGCAGGACAAATGTTTGTATGATCTGCAAGTATTTGTCTTGGGTCTGGGTGTTTCTATGTATAATATGTATGTATTTACAAAAAAAAAAATATAAAAGTAGTATATCAGTCATGTGGTACCCATAACACAAGCTCTGCTTACTTTGGGGCCAGATGATGTTGTGTGTAATGTCCGGCATTATTATTATTATTATTATTATTTTTAAGTTATATTTAAACTTTTTAACTAGCAATCGCCTCATTTACATATATATATGCTCAGCAGTATTAATACCAAATAAATATAGGTAAATTTAGTTAAGGCTGACCAAAGACCTATATTTATTAAGCGCTAGCAAATTTTTGTTTTGTATGTTTTATGTTATGACCTTGTCGTAGATCATAGACTTATTGGAGAGTTTGTTATTTTACTACTGATTTCATATGAGTTAGTTATAATATCCTTATACATATCCTGCTTATTTATTTGTTGTTTTTTGATGCAGTACCGGGGAACATTTGATAAAACTTGGTTTTGATTTAGATTTAGCCCTGAAATCACATATAGGTTACTTTTAATATATGTACCACTCAGAAAAAGCTGCAGGCAAAGTAAGATAATAATATGATTTTATGTTTATATAGAGCAAGTATATGTAAATATTATGAGGTAGGTGCTTATTTTTAGACTTTGTGGCTTGTATGAAGGCTACCAATGATTTAATGTTTATAAAACTATAGTTCTCAAAAGAAAATTAATAATGATTAAATAAATAAATAATAAATAGGTAAATGTGTGGACAATGCACACAACACCATTTAGCCCCAAACTAAGCATATAACCAAGTGACCAGTGTGGCGATTATGGAACTTTGACACTATCATAACATTGATACTAATAGCTTTCAGATACTATTGATGAATTGGTTTTATGGATCGCTGCGATTTCTACCGGCTTCTATCACTAGTCACAATGTGAAGTTGGTGTCAAACCATAACTCAACTAATTTACAAAGTACGATTGTGGTAGGAACCGTTTTTAGCATACTAAGCATTTAAATATATTGTATATGATTGATTGAAATAATGCCTACTGCTAATCGAAATTGATAAACATTGATGGCGATTGTTAATCGAAACTGATAGACCTTGATTGTATCAAGAGTTCCATAATCACCCTACAGATGATTATAGAATACTTATATATTTTTAAATACATACTTATGCTACTTTATAACACCCAGACACAGAATGAACACCTATCACACAAATGTTTATCCTGGGAAGGAATCAAACCCTCGACCTACAGCGCAGAAGGCAGAGCTACTACCAACTGAGGTGACAGGCCAGTCAAAATAATTATAATAACAATTAGTTATCTTTCTGATAACTATGCTTTGAACAACAAAACTTTATGCTACTAGAGAAATGTCACTTCCCCATCCTGTAGTATACATGTGTACAAATAAACACATCTAAGAAAAATAAAGCTGCCATTCCACTAACAAATTAATTATGCATGTTTTAAATACAATAGCTATCAAAAATGCTTTCAAAAAATACCTAGTATGAAATGTGGTGGGTATAATATATACTAGCATTGGCAACATAGAGTGCTGAAACTTTAGCATAGGCAACAACATGAGTACCTGTTCTGCACTAGGTAGGTAGGTAGGTACATAATGAGTTTTATGCATTGGCAACACGGTGATACTTTAGCTTAGGCAATGACTTGGAATGACTCTTCTCTACTGGATAATAATAACCCAACAACGATAGAAATTATGCTTGTTGTAGTCGTTAGATCTAGTAGACAGGAAAGTACCTAAAATAACTAGAACTTTTATACTGTTCTTGTGGAACTTAACTATTTCTTATATCGAAAATGATATAATAATGTGGTAGATGAAAGATATATTGATGCTTAGAATGAAATAATTTATGGAACTATGGTTAAAAAGTAGTAGACCATAAACAATAACATGATAGTGAAGTGATCAAGCATCTTAAACTAAACACTTGATTATCTAAGAGATAATATAGCTCAGCAGTAAATCTTCACAAACGTTTCCTGCACTGAAAACATCACTATCTTGTATTATTGTGCTTATAGGATCATGCAATAGTTTTAACTAATATTTACAACTGGTATAAAACGATGATAGCTTTAGTCTGAACTTCTCAATAAAGTTTTGTATTTTTCTTCGTGTGAAAAGTAAAACAATACGTCAAAAGACTAAACTAAATGAATAATGAATATAATAATATACTTCTAAGTACCTACGGTAAAAGCAATGAACCACAAACAATAAGATGATAGTGAAATGATCATGCTAGACATCTAAAACTAAACACTTAATTATTGAAAGATTTAGCTCAGCAGTAGCTCTTCACCAACGTTTCATACACTGAAAACATCAATAACTTATATTATTGTGCTTCCAGTTTACCTCAGATCATTCAATGATTTTACCTAAAATTTACAACTGGTCCAAAACGGCGATAGCTTTTCACTGAACTTGAATATTTTTCTTCGAGTGTAAAGTAAAACAATACGTCAAAAGAATCTAAACTTAAACGAAAACAAACTCGAAAAAAATATTTGCAATGAAGCGAAATTGCTGCCTAAGGGCAGACAGAAAGCACACAGTGTCGCCGTTCTCAAAGCCAGCAAACTACTAAAAATAACAATGAATCTAAAATACATCCCAGATAAAAAACTACCAGAAAATATAAAATACTAGCTGTACCCCGCCACGCTTCGCTGTGGTACAAAAAAGAATAGATAAAAACAATCCTTGATGCGTATATATATCATACTAAAATTTCAGCTCGATCGGTGCAGAACTTTTTGAGTTTTTGAAGCGTACACAAAACAATATAACATTTTTATATATATGTATATAGAAAAATAAATATATAAATATGCCCAAATCTACCATATAAATTAACTGACTTAAACT
This sequence comes from Lampropteryx suffumata, assembly GCA_948098915.1. NCBI lineage: Eukaryota > Metazoa > Arthropoda > Insecta > Lepidoptera > Geometridae > Lampropteryx > Lampropteryx suffumata. The sequence continues at coordinate 24,443,723 of OX402544.1, forward strand.
GATAGCCGAAACCAAAAACATTTTTGTTTTTGGTTCGCATATTAATTCATTATTTATGGTAAATAAATAGTAATGTTTCTCTGCGTGTTCGAGCTGTTTTAAGTGTTAAATTGTGTCTGACAAGGTTGTCTTATTATCATCTAGAGAGTTTAAACAATCGCTTCAAATACTACCTATTCAAGAGTAGTTAGTAAAACTACCAACACAAAAACGGAATCGCTGCTGGAAGTACTGTTTTGATGACAGACAGTTGACATGACACATTTGACACAGGTTTTTTTTTCCAGTAATGGCTTTTTGTCTTTATGATAATTTGCCGGTATCAAGCGATTGTTTTGCTAAATATACCAAAAGCACGTTTATGTTTCGTCTGACGAAGCAAATATTGCGTTCTTATACCATAATAATAATAATAATATCTTTATTTCAGACAACTAGGTCCATACATTAATTACATACACAATAGAAAACTTAAAAAAAATAGTGCGTGGAGTCTTCCGCGCGGAAGAAGTGAAACTTCGTAATGTGGAAATGAAAATAGGAACGTTTAACGTTTAACGCAACCTTGTTGGAAGTCGCATAAGAAGTTTCACTTCAAAAATACCTCAGCCAAAAATTATTCAATAGGTATAGAGGGTTATTGGTAACTCGACATATTCCCGTTAGGAGGTATTATGAGTGACTATTTGTGATAATTTTAACCCCATATGCATAATGCAAAAGTGAACCATTTTTGAGTTATCATGATTTTAGCTTTTTTAAAATAAGTCAAAAACGCAACATCAAAAATTTATTTAAAAATAAGGCATATTTTTTTTTATCTTTATTTATTAAAACAATTAAACACTGGTTATTTATCAATATTGAAATAGCAATTATAGGTCCAAATTTAAAAATGCAAAACGAAAAATGATATTATTCCAATCTTATTTTGATTTTTTTTCCACTAAAATGGCTTAAAAATAAAAAAACGTTACGAAACTTGGCTTGCAATATATTTTAAAAACATAACCGTTTTCTTAACTCTCCAACAATGCATAACAACTAAGAACTTATTTCAAAGAAACTGAAAAAAAAATGATCACAAAGGAAGCAGGCGGAAGTTTTTATTCTAACTAAACTTAAAATCGCTTTTTGAATATCTTGCATATAGGGTTAATGCGTACCCAATGCTTTGCTTTGTTTTTTTAAGAAAATAAAAACAAAGTTTTTCAAAAACGTTTCACGCGTGCATTGGTTTTATTATATAAATTGGCGCCGTGTTTTTGAAGTAAATATACTCACGAATGTAGTTTGATTTCTAATTTGAATTGAAATTTGGAAGAGCTTGATCAAAATGAATAGCGTATGTTTCATAATTACACAAATGAAGAATACGCCGATATTGTGTTTTGTTACGGCATTTGCAACGGTAACAGTGAAGCTGTTCGTCAAGATTATTCGTGTCGGGGTTTTCTAATCGCTGGTTACAGTTTATGTATCATTATATCAGTTTTTAATAAAGTGTTTAGGTGAATCCGAGAAACTGGTTAATGTCAGGGACGCTAAATGAATGCTGGAAGACACCCAGCCCATTTTCCTAATCATTGGATAGGGCAAGGAGGACCTATTCTGTGGCCTGCGAGGAGTCTGGACTTAACACCGGTTGATTTCTATGTCTCGGGTCTCAACGTCTCGCCTGTGTCATCCACGGAAGAACTCATAACCAGAATAATAAACGGAGCAAATGCGATGCGGAATAATTTGACTATTTCGGTAGTTAAGTCACAACTCAGAAAAAGAATGCAACTTTGCGTACGCAATAGGGGAAGTCACTTCGAGCAAGAACTTTATATAGGCTAAATTACAAAAGTCTTAGTTTTTACTTATTATTAATTGTTATTACTACTAAACTGTTACTGGTTCTAAATTTTATTTTAAATTTCTATTATTTTTTTATTTACATTGAATATTTTTTATTTTATTTTCCTTAAAATAATTCAACCTTGTCACGGAAATCGATCTCGTCGTATTCAAAGGTGCAGACCACGCGTGCTATGGCCGCAAGAAGTATGGGAAAAAAATTCTACTGCGACGAAACTCGATTCGGGTTCAAACCTGATACTAGAAGAATTTATTTATTTATTTTATTTTCATATTCATATTTGTTTTCAACTAAATATATAACTATTGACCAAAATTAATAGTTTTCGCATATCGAGTCTAAAAAGCTTGCTTACATTAGAAAAAAAAAACAAAAATATTACTTAAACAAAAAAATAAAAGAATATGAAAATTGTTAATATTACTAAATAAAGTAAAGTTATAGATAAAGAGAATATAACAAAATAATCGTAAGAAGAGTTAAGAAGACATGCCAAACCAGCGCTCCACTAAGAGACTTTTTATTTAATTAAAATTCAACAGTAACCGCCTAAAAAGGCGGTTTACTGTTGAAAAAGAAAGTTCAGGGATGTCAGCCAAGTTGTTATATGCGATTACTGCTCTGCTAAAGTATGAGTTTTGTCAATAATTAGTTGAACTAAATGGCACTGCTAGGGGACATGGAAGTCTAACTGATCTGCATGGTATTTTCAAATATTAATTTTCAAGTAGTTGTGGGGAGTCGATTTTACTTTGCGCTATTTTACTAAGGAAGATTATATCTGCAATGTTACGTATCTCTAGTAGTGGCAACATGTGGTGTCTCCTACACCTAGCGACGTAGTCAACATCATGGCACTTACACTTATATTGGAAAAATCTTAAAAATCTACGTTGGATGGACTCCATTCTTTTTATATAAATATCGTACTGTGGGTTCCATATCTGAGAACAGTACTCGAGGATACTACGCACATAGGCATAATATAATATTTTTACTACCTTTATGCAGGAGAACTGTGAGCTAACGCTCATGACAAAACCTAGTGCTTTATTTGCTACATCGATAATGTTTCCAACATTATCGATGTGTTTATCAAAGGATAGCTTAGAGTCCTGTAGAATACTGAGGTCCTGTATTTATTCTACTTCTTTAAAGGGGGTTTCTTTTCAACACGTAGGTGAATTTAGTGGGTTTTAGCTTGCGGGTGAATGTTTTGCTGAAACACTTAGAGACGTTGAGATCCAACTTATTTTGTAGGCAGTATTGTTTGAACCGAGTTAGATCTTCCTGTAGTATATAACAATCATTAATGCAATTGATATGCTTGAAAACCTTCATATCGTAGGCGTAAAATAGAAAGCGAGAGTGTATAAAACAGGAGTCTTTAACGTTAAGAAGTATTGAGAAAAGTAGAGGCCCGAGCAAGGATCCTTGGGGTACACCAGAGGGAACACTGGTTCAAGTGGAAGAAAAAAATCTGAACAAGTTACCATGTATTCCAGCGTTTAAGAGTTTCTGTAATAGCAATTGGTGGTCTATTCGATCAAACGCTGTACTATAATTACTATATACAGCGTCCACTTGTTCCCCTGATCCATGTTTAGGGAAGTAAAGTAATTAAATATGAGTTAATTAGACGTGGTTGAGCGGTTCTTCAGTAATCCATGCTGTTCAAAAATAAAACATGCAGAAAGCGTTGAGTATACCTGAACATAGACCAATCTTTCAAAAACCTTGGCAAAAATACATAATTTTGATATCGGCCTGTAATTCTTAATTTCCGTTCTACTTCCACTTTTGTGGATAGGAGAGATAAATGCCGATTTCCACATTTTTGGCACAACCCCTTCCCTAATAATAATAATAATAGAATGAGGGTATATCGTCGCCCAGAAATGGCTGAACGTCTAAGATGTGTCCAGGAAGTCCACCCATACAGCGGTTCAATAGTAATGGTTTGGGCTGGAATAGCTAAAAACTGCAAAACCGATCTCGTTTTTATAAATGGCAACCTGAATGCTGAATATTATGTGGAACATGTGCTAGCTCCCTATGTGCGTCAATTTTCACAAACATTAGGACCTAAGTTTACATTGATGCACGACAATGCACACAGCGAGAGTGGGTACAGGGATAAAATATACTTACGCGTTTTGCCATGGCCAGCTCAATCGTCTGACTTGAAGCCCATTGAGCATATTATGTGGGATATGCTCCAGAGAAGGGTACATACTTAATGGTTTTGTTGGGGCTTACACGGAACAACAGCTAAAAAATCTGCTCAAGTTCCACTGGGACCAATTGTCAATTTTTACAATGGAGAACACAAAAGGGTCAAAATGTTACACTAAAATATACCTAACATTAAAGCGTAGACTACGTATGTTATATTAGTTTTATTTCATGTGAATACATGCAGTATTACCGAAATTATGACTGCTAGTAAGTTTAGACACTTTTTAAATGTTCGAGATTTCGCGCGCTCCTTGCGTGACGTCACGGCTGCGGTCATGAATGTTCGAGACATACCTATTATGTTGCGGAGTTATTTTAAAATTATGATATCTCTTATGATGTTGATTGAAATCAAGTGATGTCAAGGACAATTTTGTTCACAATGAAATGCTTGTGATTAATAACATACTTATTTGGATGAGGATTAATAAAATGTTGATAAAACTCCTTCGCAAATAATGCATTAATTTCGAACAAATTTGATTACCATATATAAAAGGTTATAGTGAGTCAATCTTAAAAGATAGACATTTGCTGTCGCAGACATTTTTTTAGAACTTTTAAAGAGGAATAATTCCATGATACATCATTTTTGCGTAACTTAAACCGTTTACGCAGCGCACGCAACGGAAGCTCTCAAAAAGGAATATTGTTTCCCGTTTTTGCAACATTTTCCATTGATGCTTCGCTCCTTTTGGTCGGAGCGTGATGTTATAAAGCCTAAAGCCTTCCTCGATAAATTAACTATGCAAAACATAAATATTTTTTCAAAACCATGATAGTTTTAAAAGTTATACCTACATACATACCTACCTATTTCGAACTTAAAACTGAATGTGTGGTAGGTAGGTAGGTATATTCCATATTTCTATACCTACCTATACCTACTATATTTTGCGACCCGCCAACTACTGTAGGTTGAATAGTACGGCCTTAATACAATCTTAGTTACGTTTTGGTATACCTTCTTTTGACTTGCAATATAATTTACATCTTGAAACACTGTACGTTCGGGTCGTGCAAAATAACATTAAGTTATACACAAAAAAAGGGATTTATCCCACCGTTTTCCAACAAGAGATCAAAATTAACTAATACCTATACCATCATCAATAAACCTAAATATACCTACCTACGTTTTTATTAGAAGGTTGTACTAGCGTGTACCTATTCAAAATGTTAAATTAAGGGCAAAATCTATGCATATTTTTGGGGATATCGTTGTCAGAGGTAGGTAGTAGTTATAAAATAATATATAAAGAAATGCACAAGTAGGTAGGTATTAGACAACGATGAGTAGGTTTATGTACTCACATCAAAATGATCTTCACAGCAGAACTCTTGAACTATTGAGAACTATTGAATCAACTCTTCGTATAGCTCTCATCCACTCCAGAAACTTTTCGCGCGGGATGAAATAAGCTGTGACGTCATCGCATGATTGAGCACCAAAGTGCGTTTTTAAATAATGTCGTACGAAAATGCACACATTGATCTTCATTTTCTCAAGGGTAGAAAAAAAGTAAACACACAGTTATTCTTGTATTTTTTTTTAGATTACTTTTGCATTAAAAAAAAACGTTTGTCTTCTCCATTATTATATAATACAAATTTGTACCTACTCAGATTCACAGCGAACTTTTATTTGTAAAACAACAATTTAATTTAAGAAATTTACGAGTTTAATATACAAATATAACATAGAAATACTATTTAACTTAATAAGAAAACAAATATTTTTAAATAAATCTATAAAATTAAAAATATTCTAAATTGACAGGTGTTGCTTGGACTTTTGAAGTGAAAACTTCTTTAGCATCGTTGTGATTTGAAAGTCGATGAAACGAAAAAGCGACAGTAAAATGAGACAGACACATAAATTAATAAGATTTGACGGGGGAGAAAATCAGATAGGAAGCATTATGAAATCTATTTCTGAAGGTTTTACTTCTACCACGTGTGAATTGCATGTTTGTGTTTGTACATGTTTTTTGAAGTGAAAACTTTTTTTAGCGCAGTACGCATATTTTTAGATGAGGTAAAACCTCTGGATTCGCGACACCGTTACCGAGACGCAGCCAGCTGCCGCACTCGCCCCATTTGATTATAAACCTTAATTCACATGTTTACAGTCTACTTTTGTATGGAGAAGTTTACTGAGTTAGGTTCTTTGATATAGACGCAGCCAGCTGCCGCGCTCGCCCCATTTGATTATAAACATTAATTCACATGTTTACAGTCTACTTTTGTAAGGAGAAGTTTACTGAGGTAGGTTCTTATATATATATATATATATATAATCTATATTTTGAACAAAAAATATTGCATCATCTGTATTCGTTGAGTATTTGATTGGCAGTCTCCATAATTACTGATTTTGAAGTGATTTATTACTAAACTCTAACGCGCCAAAATAAGTTTTCACTTCTGTCGGCACTCCCGGAGTGCAACCCGATTTTTTTTTGATGTTGATTTTTTGATAGAACCTGATCCCAAAATTTCACGACAATCGGTTGAGAAATGCGACATGTAAAGGAGAACATCCGGACAGACGCCAGGCTGGACAGACATAGGTACGAAAGCTTTTTCGTCTAAGATGAAACGGAGACACTCGCTCGCGCTTCGCACTGGCTCGGTCAATTATGATAGGCAATATCTATAGTATAGTACCAATTTGGCTATCTATAGATTGTTTTACGCAGTTGAGATAGCTCAACTGTTTGACTTGTATTTTGTATTATTGTTTATTATTCTGTATATTTCTGTAAATACATGTCTAATTGTATAATCAATGTGTTTATTATGATTATCAGGGTATTTCCTTTGTAGATCTATAAAATATTTGAAAATAGTAAGCTTTGAATTCAAGCCAGCAGTAAAAATATACTCGGTAGAATGAATACCCCGCTGATGCTAAAAGGTTCATTCAAAATAAAAAAGTTATCTATCATATGGGATAAGAGTGAATGAGTAGTGGACAGGATTTCGACTATAGGAGTGCCCCGTCTGATGCGTTAGCATCCTATAGTTTGTGGATAGATCCCTCAGCAGGTACTTTCATTCAATCTCTATGGGTCTCGTTTATGGATTTAATGATATGTAAAGAACTTGAACGATACAGTGCTTCGGATTGGCACGCATGTAATTTTTTATCAAAAAGCAAAACTACACCTAAACGTTATGAACAATAATCTTAGTATAATTCGCCAAAATATCTGAAGCATATCTTGTAAATTAAATTTGAAGCATTCCTGGCGCATTTGGATTTTAAAATTTGATGTGTTAGTTCTTACGGAATGCTGGTTAAAAAATACTAGGTATATTCCTCTTATTAATAGTTATTAACCTATTAATAATACATCGCAAAACCACCAAAGTGAAGGTGTAGTAGTTTATATTAAAAACAGTTTACAAACCCAAACATAATATGTTTGGGTTTGTAAACCAACAAGGATTACATCTTTAAACGAAGCCAGGGTAGCAAAAATAGGTTTACAGTTTCTAAGTGTTGGTTAAGTAAGTGTCTTAATGTCCCCCATCTTGCTGGGTTTAGTTCATTTTCTTCTAGTTTTACAGCGCAAAATGAAGGCGTCGTTGCCTATGTACGGTACGGCTTATCTTACGAAGTACTAACTCCCGTTTTCGTAGATGCTAACTGCCTCTTACTCTTACTCTTTTACTATAAATTACAAGCCAATTGCTTCTATAACCTAGTTTTTACAAAAATACATGAAAATATTATTTGTAACTTCATATATATAAATAATAAAAAGTCATAACTCTAAATTAGCATTGCGGCAACCTTTAGAATCCTTGGAGCAATGATGCTTGCGTTTATTACAGTGCTTGTAAGGACTGTAATAAACCCTCCTTGAGTAAGCGATTTCGTTTGCGACTAGTCTTAGAACAGATGCGTTTGTATTCATTGCGTTAGATGATAACTTATCGAAACTTTTATTAATAATCCTCCATTTGAAAAAAAACGCGTTTTTTTAAGTTTCGCGCCTTTATCACACGTCCTTTGTTAGCATCCTACCTAGTAGTTTATCTGTGGTTTTAATTCACTGCGCGAACGGTGCCGTGTGTGACATTTGCGTCTTTGTAGTCTGTTTTTCTGTTCATACAAGGTGGAGCGAAAGTAATCCTTAGGTGAGTGAGAGTTGGCTGTCATTTTGATATACTTATATAAAAAAAACTGTGTTAAGTTTTCTCGCATAATATATTTGATGGTGTAAATATATGTTAATATATTGAAAAAATATATTAGTCAAATTACTACCTCAAAAGCTGATTCACTTAATAATGTTCTCGATTTATGGGGTATTGAGCCCAATTTGAAAAAAGTTGGGTTCTGTTTTTGGGGATTTTTTTAAATTATTTCTGTTTATACAGATACTAAGCCCAACATTTTCATAATATCTAACAAAATGACAGGCTACGACTTTACTCATGCCCCACCTTGGTTTGATTTTACCTGTATTCAAACAATGCTAGTGATGCAATGCAACACAGCAACGCAGCGAGCTACTGGATCAACTGAACTGACTGACATTATTTATGACCATAGACTGACTGGCATTCAATCAAATCAACAACTTGCGAGTTGCGCTCCTATCCTGTTTCCGATTCGCCAATTCCTTCCTTTCGCTTAGTTTCCAATGGAAATTGGACGTCTGGATGGCCGACGGCGACGGGATGAATGAATGAGAAGTTGGAACCTGCCTGAGCCATCATCGATTTTCTGTAGGCTGAGATAAAATTTTATCGCAATCTGATAGCTGAAGAAAATTTCAAGAAATCCTGTGGAAACCAGAATCCATGTAAGTTAAATTCATTACTTATCGTTCCACGGGTGATTCCGATGTAGGATTCCCTGTTTTACTGCTTACAACATATTGAAATGAATGCAATTGGAGACATCTTTGAATTGTAAAATGTCTACTTGCAACAACGAAATGGGGACTGCACTTGCACTTTTTCAATGAATACATGGTTTATTTAACAAACAGTAATTCATTAGTAACAGTACAAACTACATTATCACGTTATTAAAGGCTCATGTATCAATCTGTAAGCAATTACCTTGTTGATGTACTTTTTACATGTTGCAAAAAAATACTAAAATTAGTGCACTGGAATGAAAATTGATAAAGTAAAAAGTAGATACCTCTGAATAACACATAAAAATACTTACCTATTGCAATTTATTAGTAACAGTACAAACTACATTATCATGTTATTAAAGGCTCATGTATCAATCTGTAAGCAATTACCTTGTTGATGTACTTCTTACATGTTGCAAAAAAAATACTAAAATTGGTGCACTGGAATGAAAATTTATAAAGTAAAAAGTAGATACCTCTGAATAACACAAAAAAATACTTACCTATTGCAAAAATGTTACACTGAAATAAATGAACATTCTGACACATACAAATAGGACAGCTGATTACTTTAATCAGCTCTAACAAAGTAAGCATTAAAAATTATAAACAACAATAATAATAGTAACTAACAGCGATTTCAAAGTCAACAAGAAAATAATATAGAGTTGGACAAGCATGTGCTGTAGAAAAAAACCAAACTGAAAACTACTGTCTGCATAGTGTATTGCATTTGAGTGAGTGTAAAGTTTTACCCGAGGTTGAGTATTTGTGTAAGGTTGCATTTACATTCCTCTAGCCTCTCTTTGGCTAGTTGGCCAAGGCCCCCCTATGTTTATGTATTGTGTGGGATGTCTGACATGATTCAATTGGTATTTGTTTTGAAGAAACCTATTTCTTTTTCAGAATGTTCACTTTGCACTTTGTCTTCTCATTTTTTAAGCTTTACTTATAATAGGAAACTTTATTCTAATAAGTAATATTTTAGTGATTTTGTTCATAAGTGTAATTGTTCTGTTTGTTTTTCCAAATAATTAAATGCTAAAAAAGGTTTCAAGGCAATACTAGCTTTTCTAAGCAATTGCCTATATGCAGACCTTTCACGGATGTGATGGAGCCAGAAACAAACATTAACTTACATGTAACCAAACATCCACACAAACTTCCACATTTATAATATTAGTGGGATTATAACTGACTTATATTAGAACAAAAAGTTCAAAGCCAGTATTTGGAGATTATTTAGAAGAGTTTGTATACCTTTATGTAAAAGGTGATTGGCTAGTAACCTGACATATACAAAATACTAACTGGGTAGATAAGATACCAAGTGGATACGGTGAACTGAAAAGTATTGTTTGGATATGCCTGTGGCTATTACTGAACCACAAACACAACCTAGAGATATGAAAAGTTTTGACACAATCAATGTCTATCAGTTTCGATTAGAAATCGGCATAATTTCAATCAATATTTTGATTGTAATTGGAATCAGTTTTGACAAGATGTATTACTATAATGTATGTTTGGTTTCTATCTCGGACCAAATAAATATTTAGACCCTCTTGACTATCCTCTTGCCGTGAATAACCTAAGTGAAGCCTCAAAACCAAGTTGTTCTGTGCTCCAAACTGTGCTCCTCTCATGTCATCTTCTAGAAAACATCTTACAAAAAAAAACATTAACATATTCTGTGATAAAAAGTGTCACAGAATTTATTTATTATGGTTGATTATGGTGCTCCATCTTAATATTTATTTGGTCTGAGGTTTCTATTCATATGACAGCATATATGACAATCAATATCAACCTTCCATAATACCTATTCATCAATAGTAACTGAAAGTAACTAGTATCAGAATTTCATAATCGTCCCGCAGTACAGAGTTTGTGAGTTTCCTTGTGAGCATTATATCATTTAATATATGTTTAAGTTAGAATGAAGACAAAATAACAATACCAACTAGAACTAGACTAGCACTTGACTTTTTTTCTGTTATAATGGGAATGGTGTTGGAGGAATAATCTAACATTCGGATTCGGACTAATCTAACATTCACACTCACACATTTAGAAACTATGCATATTTGTGCAATGAACAATCAAAGAGCTTACATAGATTAATGATATAGGCTTTATTGCTGATAAATTTATTTAAAATGAATTACATGGCAAATTTAAATTATTATCTTTGGTTGTTGAAATCAGCTTGTTGTGAAACTGGCCTCCACTAGAGACTTCAACTTCAACCGGTCCTATGTGAGTTGTCACCAGATTGGCAGTTACACTTTTCTAACATCTGTTCACCTCTTTGTCTCTCATGTGTCCGTACCACCACTATTTAGCTTGTACTTTCCCAAGGTTGTACACCTTGCCAACGTCGAACATGTCCAGTTGTTAGGATATTTTTCCAATTTTCTCGTCATAAAATATGATTTCTCTGACACATAAATTTGAGGTTTCTGAGGGTTGATCAGGTAGCAGTAGCTTCTCTCTACCCACTGGTACCATATATCAGGGCTTTGATTGTTGGTATTGGTGCATTTTAACATTGGTACCAGTAAAATGTTGATATTGTCACCACTGTAATGATCAGTAATTCAGCAAACTGAGGTAACTGTTGGTGAATGTGGTATTGTTATATGGTGTCATTAGTATTAGTTATCTAATCACCTCGCATAAATTAGTATTATATTATGTTAATTAAAAGAAAGACTTTATTATGAAGAAATAAACATTAATCTAAGGTATACCTAGATTAATGTTTATTTCTTCATATTTAACTTCATATTATAACTAAAGGCCCCTCTATGGGTATAGGCCTCCTCCAAAAGTCTCCAATCATCTCTTTTGTTTGCTTTCATCATAGATTATATTAATAAAATACTTACCTACCTACATAAAACCAAAATCAAAAATAAAAATCCTTTATTAAAGTATAGATTAATGTTCTTTCATTATATTTAGACATAACTAAGGGCCTCTACAGGTATGGGCCTCCAAAGTTTTCAATCATCTCTTTCGTTTCCTTTCTTTGACCTACATGATTTGCCTGCTATATCAGCTATCTCATCCTGCCATCTTTCTTGTGGTGTTCCTCTAGTTCTCTTGCCGATTTGACCATTCCATATTGTAGTTTTCGTGTCCATCTGTCGTCTTCTGTGCGTATCATTTGTATAGGTTATGAGAATTGGTATAAAAAAAAACGCAAGTGTGACGCGGCAGTAGTCGCCGAAACGCCACAAAAATGTAGTTGGTTAGATACCTAATTGTTGGTAAGCAAGTATTTTAATTAAACATTTTGAAAATTAAAAATTTTATGAGTCTTCTTACTCCAATACTATAAACTTCCTTGCTGAAGAGGTAACAGGGATATCCTTACTCCCCTCTACAAAAATGCAATTATAGTTTTTAAGCCATCCCTTTAGTTTTGCAATACTTACCTATTTTTATTGATTTACAATCTCCTTAGCTTACTATCCTTGAAAAGAGCAGTGACATTTCTATATAACTAATAACTACCCCGTTTACATTATGCTCATGCCACTCGCGCTGCTGGAAATAAAATCCGGAATTATTAATCCGGCAACATTACCGGCAGTGTGTGTTCACATTATGCCTTTTCTTTCTCATTCCACCGCGGGCAAAAGCGGACGTGTAATCATTGTTCCTATAGCGCTCTGCCTATTGCGTTTACTCACTTATTTCAATATTTTTAAAACAAATACATTACAAGAGAGACGTCGTCGTCACATTCGGATGAGTTAGTTGAGTTTGGTGGTGATAAAAAATATTTATTTTGACATCTTTATCTACTAACCATGTTCAGTCACCCAGATGACAAAGTAGGTAGGAACCTAGACAGGACATTGTATTCAAGAAACAAAACAAGGTATGTAACTAAGTACAGTAAGAAGGTAAAAATGTATGCCCTCTCAGTTCTGTCTTTTGAGATGATGTTGTGGATTTGATTCCCTCACAAAACAAATATTTGTGTAATGCAACATAGAAGTTTGCTTTGTGTGTGGGTGAGTATCATAAGGACGTTAATTAAATTTCAAAATTGATAATTGATTCAGGCGTGACTTTGCGGAAATCCATTACAAAACATAAAATAGATTTGACAGTCACAGGCTGACGTTTGTCGAAGCAACAAGTCTGCAGAGCAGAATGTTTTTTCGTCGGGGTGCGGAGTGAGTCAAGTGTTCTTGAGGATACCTCGTGGAGAGGCGAAATACGTGTCGAATTTCTTTTGGAGGTTGCATGTGTGGATTGTGTGTGTTTGCCTTTTACTAACGCTTCGCATGGCTTTTCAATTGCAGGCGGGAGGGAGGTGCATGCGTCTGCATCGTGTCTAACTCTTTGGGAATAGATTGGCGGAATAATACTAAATATTCGTCCATCTATTTAATGTAATTTTAAAATATTTAATTTAAATATATTCGATCGGTCATTTTATATGGTTCTTATAGTACGAGTACAAACTATGCTTGGTTTGGCATAGTTTGGCACACACAGCTGGATGGAGCTGTGTATATTTTCAAATGTTTATTTCTAATAGAATTAGCACTTACTACCTACTTAGGTAGCCTAAGTGGGATGTGCATTATGTAAAGATGTGTGTCGACACCTCGTGCTCAACGATAAGTGTGTGAGCGAGCAGTATGTAAAAACCAATGATATTTTACAGAGTAAAGATATGTTACTAGCGCGCCCGAGTTGAAGATTCATAAAAGACCCAAATGACCACTCTCGCTCTCAGTCCACGCCAAACAAGTTGATGAATGTGACGTAATGACTGTCGAGCCGAAATTGAACAAAATTAAGTAAAATGCCGTCATTTGTGTTTCGGAAGTGCACAAATTATCAAATAAAAATAAATAAAGCTCAAGGGATCTCATATTACGCGTAAGTACAACTTATTTAGATTTTTACTACATAGTATAAGTTAATTTATTAAATTTCGTAACGAAAACACGTGCTCAGTCAAGAAAAGGGATATCAATTGCATTAAATCACGCGTATGATAAGGGTGGTGGCATAGATTAAAAGATCAGATGCGACGTCGTCGTAGGTATTGATTTTAGGCGGACAAATTACAGTGCCGACACAGTATTAGTTTATATGATTATTTTATATAACGTCGTATTAAGTTGTATCGACTGAGAATTGATAGTATATTATGTGAACCGTGAACTCGGAGCGCGTATGTAAGGCGGGACGTGGTTTTAGGGTTGCAGCTGCATAATATAAACTATTATCAATTGTAGAATTTTTCAAACTTTCGCGTTCAGATAACATAATGATTACATTAAAACGGGTGTTATCGCGTTTATCTTTTTTGGTCATTACCTACCTACTTTTCTTCTTTACCAATGTCCGTTCTGTTCGATTAAAAATCATAATCTGTGTATCCACGGCGAAAATCGAAGCGCAATTGGTTACAGATAGCTATCTCACTCTTTTGTTTTCCGTATCAGTCGATAGTTCATTAGTGAAACAAGTGTACATGATTGTAGTTTGTCTATTTATTTATATGCAACTGCGACTATTTTCAAACGCAATTTACTAGGAACGTAACATACCTATACTCTATGTAATATCATTGGTAAAAACTCATCGCCACTCGTGTTGCACTGTCATCTTCCGCACGAAAACTGCCAATTTATGGAGCGACAGGTATGACGAGTGGCATGAGAAATGACCCGACGCCAACAAAATAAGAAGAAGAAGAAGAAATGACCTATTTGCATATTCGTGCTGCCTAATTCCCTGCTACTTACGGCATAGTATAAACGGGGTCTAATATCTACTGCCATATCTGAGCGTGGAGTGGAGCAACGCAACACGTATTTAGTAAAGCAAACAATCAATCTTGGTACGTGTAGCAAGCATGCGCGTCGTTCGTCGCTCGTGAAGTGAAGCAAACGATAGAGCGTTGCAATACCCGTGGAATGGAACGTAATTTCAATTGATTGATTGATTAAAAACCTGTTTTTTTGTTTTGTATAGTTTGCTTGCGTTGATTCTGTCCGTTTCATGTTGGCATTAATAAATTCTCAAACACTGATTGTACTGATTAAAAAACGCGTTACTATTTAGGGCAAAACATTTATTGCCTCGGCGACACTTATCCAAGTATTATTTATTACTGGTTTTGCTCAAAAAGAGTGCAATTGAACATTTTCCTGGACAGTGAACACCGGTATTTCATATTGTGCCGTACGTATCACATTTTGTTATGTTAGTTACTTATTTGATATTGTTAGTATTAGAAACAGAAAAATAGAAACAAACCCTTAGGGGGTTAACCAAGGTCAGAATACCTGAAACAATAACAATGGAATTCTAAAATAATGTGAATATATGTGTGGTGGTTTAAATGTTTGACTGTTTGGATATTTTCTAAAATAAATCATAAACATTAATATAATAGATTAAAATAGTAGGTAATAGGTAAAGCACCAGATAGGCAGATTTGCTAAATCAAGGGTATTGTTGACAGTTGCTGTTGCAGAAGATGTCGCAACAAGACGAAGACTATTCACAGGATGAAAGCTTCATGAACAGCCGTGGCAATAATCGAGGCGAGCCTCATTCAAAACGTCAAAAGGTATTAAATAAATCAGTCTTTCAATTTTAATTAAAAACAATATGCTAAATCCAAAATGCAACAGGGGGTTGAGATAAACAGATATACTAATTTAATTGCAGATATTTTATTATGTCCTGCTGGAGCGATTATAGAACTTTGATACTATGAAATATTGGTACTAATAGCTTAAAGTTGTTATTTATGAATTGGTATAACAGAAGTTTGATGTTGATTGTTAGACATGATGTCATACCTATGAATGGAAGCTGAGATTGAAACTGATTGAAACCAACATCTGAAATAAATCCATGAAATAATGCGTATTGCTAATCTAAACTGTTACACATTGATTGTGACAAGAGTTACATAATTGCCATACTGGTGTTTGAGTTATTATCATCACTACATAGTATAAAACAAAGTCGCTTCTCGCTGTATGTATGTATGCTTAGATCTTAGATTTTGATGCGGTATTTTTTTTAGTGTTTCTAGAGGAAGGTAATATGTATAATATATATAAAAGGCAATGTGTGGTTGTATGTTCCCTATAGACTCCGAAACTGCTGGACCGATTTAAATGAAATTTAAATGATTATTTTAGCGGTTGATCCTGTGAAGTTTGGTAGCGATAGGATCAACAGATTTTTTTTTTATATATCAATCAAATTTGGTATGGATATAGATATTATCTTAAGAACGGACATAGGCTACTATATGGTTTATAAAACTCTGTTTTGTGGGAATTGTTCAACTTTTTCATTGATGCATGCCAAGATCATGTTTTCTTTTCTGAATTATGATTTTGAGAGATTGTTAGCATTTTATGCCGATAAAAACTTCTAGTTTTGACAATAAAGTTTTTTAGTTTTAAGTTAAGTTGTAAAATTTACACTAAATATTAAATTAAGCCTTCTAATGACAGCTATGTTAGTATAGTAGTTAATTAGGATGGGGGCATAATTTGAACATTGAACATGCTATCAGCATGATAATAATTATTAAGATTCCTTTTAAAATAATGAATGATTATGTTATGAGTGTTCTTCACATAAAGGATACTACATTAATTTTTTTATAATTCTAGGTGGAGGGAAGGCACAACCCACCAACAACAATGACCGATGCCTGGGCTGCTATCACGGAGAACATAGAGGCTAATATGGCAACCACCACAGTGAAGACTCAAACTATTTCCGATGCTGCTGATTTGGATTATTTAGTGCAGCCTGAAGTTGAATCGGCCTTGCAATTTGTTGGTGGCCCAGTGGCAGTGGCTGGTGTGGAACAGGAGATAGCGGAGTTGGTGGCACCGGTCATCGCCGCTGAGCTCGCGCAGCCATTGCCTCCGGCGCCGACCCCTGCTCCACCAAGGCCCGCCTTCTCATACCGCGCCGAGGCCGCACAGCAGCAACAGTACCCAGTAGCCCCTGCTCATTCCGCCGACACATACGACTACACAGATGAGGTATGCACATAATAGTTTTTATACCCCACACACATATTTTTTCTCCCAAACCTTATGTTATTTTTAGTTTATATTTGGTTTGTTATTTTTATTTTGGTTTTTACATTCATAAGTGTTCTTTTACAGCCCAGAACTGAGGGGACCTTCTCTAGAAGCTGATGTTGAGTATATAATTTATTTTATTTTATTGAAAATTTAATAATTATCTACAAACCTGCTAGTTATTTAGTAATTATTTTGCCATTCACTAACAAATGCGTTTTATTCAGGTTCTAAAATAAATAAAAGCTTTTTTGATATCACTTACCCACTGTTCATATTAATTTTGTACAGAAAAAAAGCTTGCAAGTCCATTTATTAATATATAATATAGCCACCTTGGGTAGTTGGAAGTTTAAATTCTGGCATTTGAACCATCTCGGCGCTTCATGCCATATCCGCATGCCGAGAGTGAATACTCGCTTGTTACAGTCCAGTTACTCACCGCCTGCTTCGAGCTCTGACTATTTCTAGGTTTTCATTAGTCTGCCTGCTAAGCTGTAGCCTAGCGTAGGCATGTTCCCAAAACTAAGTATACACTTTCTTTGCTGTTCTGACACATGAATGTTTTCCAAAAGTAAATTAGAACACAGGTAGACAATAAGGTGTTGGTTTGTAATCATTAGATAAAAAATATGTGGATTGTGGGTGGTTTGACCTTGATCTAAAGCTGTATACATATTTTTGGGTACTAGTTGATATAATATCAAACGTTGATAGGTGCATGTTCCTCAGGGCGAGTTCGCACTGGAGAGGGCTCTTGCTGCTATTGGGCAATCATCTGAGGTGGTGCGGCCCCCAGTGGAGGAACCACCGTGTTTGGACACTGTCTCCCTGTACCATGAACTAGAGCTGGGGTTTAACCTGGGACGTGACGGTTAGAACCACATTTATAACATTTTTATGAACATCACATTCATCACATATGAACATTAATTCATTCAAAATGGAAGGAATCAAAATGCAATCCAAGTAGATTGCGTTTTAAAAATCTTTGCAATCAGTGGGGATATTATGGAACTTTGATACCATCAAAACATTGATACTAATAGCTTTCAGTTACTATTGATGAATTGGTATTACGGATCGCTGCGATTTCTATCGGCTTCTATCGCTAGTTACAATGTGAAGTTGGTGTCAAACTATAACTCGACCAATTTACAAAGTACGATTGTAATAGGAACTGTGTTTAGCGTACTAAGCATTTAAATACATCGCATATGATTGATTGAAATAATGCCAATTGCTAATCGACTTTGTTAGACATTGATGCCGATTGCTAATCGAAACTGATGGACATTGACTGTATCAAGAGTTCCATAATCGCCCTACGGAACTCATAAATGTTCTAATAGTTTACGGGTAGGTAATATTCGCGTATTATAGGCTACTAACTCCATAGACAAACAAATACACCTAATTTGAAAAGGGGATTTAATAGCTTTTTTGATACTAAGTTTCATGGTTTCAGTCATTATGAATTGAAAAAATCTATAATCATGATGTTTTTCTTTAACTTTTCAGATGGGGATGCTCAACTTTTGTCTGATCCACCATCGGTGGAATATTCTGAAAATGGTGCAAGGCTTCAGGTATCCTGTGTTACTAAAGTAATCTTGTTAAATAGTTAGTAACTATTATTAGTATTATAATTAGTAATCTAGGCTTCTTTTTATGCAGGTTTATAAAAATAATGTTATTTTAAAACTTTTTTTTTTTTTTACAAAAAAAGTATATAAATAGTATATCAGTCATATGGTACCCATGACACAAGCTCTGCTGACTTTAGGGCCAGATGATGCTGTGTGAAATGTCCGGGATTATTCATTTTTCATTCATTTTATTTATTTTAGTGTTACGACTCTTTTAATTCTTTTAATATAACAATCTAATGTGATCTGAATTGAATCTGTAATAAAATGTAAATGTAAAATGGGGTATCAAAATTTCTGTGCCAGTCACTCGACAACCATATACACTTGCGAGCTTTAAACTGGAATTTCTTCATAGCAAGTTGATAAAGTAAAATTTTTACAATTTCAGTCTAATGAACTAGGGATTGTGGTATATCTTTTGAAAGGTAATTTTGTTAGCTATGATATCAAAAGAGTTTCATAGCTAACAAAATTACAATAAGTATTCACCTTGTATCATGGAACGTAAAAAGAAAAAACATCAGGTCCAGAAATCGAAAAGTGGGCGTTTATGAAATTTGAATTGAATTGAAGCATAGTATAGTATCCCTCGACAGCTTCACCTAAGCCAGTCCTGTGTCTCCAAGGTGTATAAGAGATTCAGGGAGATACATCAAAGATACATCGACAACATTCTTCTAGGCCATGCGCTCCCATACGCCGGGCTTATGGCGATTTCCTGCAGTAGCATCAAATGAAGATTTCCTGCTAATGCACGATAATGCCCTCTGCCACACCACTACAGTGACTAGACAGTACCTGGAAGATGTCGGCATTCCCACACTAGACTTGAACCCAAACCAGCATATGTGGGATGAGCTAACACTGCGATTACGAGGAAGATATCCAGATCCGGCGTCGATAGAAGATCTGAAAACTGCTTTAGTCGAAGATTGGCAGGAAATCAAACAGGATTCCATCAGAAAACTCATTAGGTCAATGAAAAAGCGGTCATTAGGGCCAGGGGGCGTAACACAAAATATTGAGGGGGTTTAACATAAACATTGTAACAAAAAAATTTATATATCATATTACTGCCTATTATTCATTGAGACGTCCACAACTTCGACCTATTGCACGAATTCCCTAAGTTTAGGTAGGACATTTAATTAGTTTTAAACCTTCTTGATATCACTTCAAAGCTAACAAAATTACCTTTCAAATGATATACCACAATTCATAGTTCACTGCATAGAAATTGTAAAAAAAAAAAGTCTTGAACTACTCGTCATTACGCGATTCCAGTTTAAAGCTCGCAAGTGTATATTCTACACTCCACATTAGGACTAACATGTTTTTTTTTGCACATACCACAGTGTTGTATTATCTGTAAAAAAACTATGTTACCGAGACCAGAGAGACAAGTATTAGGATATCATTTCCCTCGCAGCGGGAACCGAACCTCTCATTTCTTGGGCGAGTGATTGCCCGCTCCATCATTGATTCCAATTACCATCCAGCTTGTAGTCGGCGTCATATTTCCGTTTTTAATTCGGAATTTGCGGTTGTAAGAAATCACTTTTTTCGCCCTAGCCTTTATTCGCTAAATCTGTAACATGCATTAAGGAACTTAATTATGTTCCTTAATGCATGTTAAGGAAATTAAATTATGTCATTACAGTCGGAGTTGTTCGAGCTGGGGCAAAGTGGTTTTACGGCCCAGGATCTGTCGTCGATGGTGGATAGTCTCGTAGGTCCAGGGGATAACACTGCCCCTGCCTCCGCAGGCTTTGAGGCGGAGCTTCTGCCTTCCGTGGAGCAGCCTGGACCGTCGCGCCCTCGCGCTCACGCTGTGCAACTCTACCCGCGAGGTAACCACACTCTACACTACAGGCCAACTACACAACTACAACAGTAATAGAATTGTGAATGTGGCACCGATCCACTAATTATGTGACATTTTCTGGTCTGCTCAGCGTGCTTTAACAGTGGCAATGCCATATGTGTACCTTAAAAAATAATTATATCCATGACCAGACACAGACTTGAAAATAATTAAATTAAATTTTAAATATGAAACACTAGCTTGCTCCCCGCAGTTTTTATACAAATTTCGGTTGGCAGAAGAGATTATGATAAAACAGCAATAGTACTCTGGAATAATCTCTAGCTATCCCTCAGTGAAATATTTTGAAGAATCAATTTCAAAGACTACTAATAAAATACAAAACTAAAAATTTCGCTAATAATTATAGATTCAACAGCCACTTTGTGTCATGACTAACAGTCTTGAACCAGCAAGGCTGCTTTTTATTGTGGTGCAGATATCAAAAGCCACGAGTTTCTTTGTCTTAGGTAACCAATAACAGTTCTAAACTTATCTCGAAAGATTCTGAATCAATTCTCAAGCTTACTATGCGTGTAAAAATTTTGCAGGTGGCGAAGGCGAACCTCACACGTGCTACATCACTAATTTGCCTAAACTTGAGATTGAGGTAAGCCTACTTTTTTTACAGTTAACATGAAATTCATAGTCCTGGTTTGTATGCTGTCAAAGCTGAATAATGTGTATGCTATCGACAGCCGACGTTCTACGAGGAGGGTTCTCCGATGGCGAGCCCGGTGCCACTGTTGGCGCAGCCCGTCTCGCAGTCCGCCTCGCAGTCCGCTGAAATGCTGGAGGCTCTGCTAGGAGGAGCACCGGGAGGTATCTTTAGCCGTTCAGCGTTTGTAAATAGCGAGTTCTACTACAAAAAAAGAGAAAAAAATATGAATTATTTATAGAAATAATATCGAAAACTCGATAAGAGTTTTAGAGCATATTAAAGCAGTCTGTCACATAGATGACAGACTATGCTCTAAAATTCTAGACTTCGAAAAGATGACTGTCACATAGATGACAGACTTTGCTCTATAATTCTAGACATCGAAAAGTAATACCATATTAAGGTATGCATGAACATACCTACTTTTCTACTTTTCGATGTATGGAATGTAAAAGATGTGCGTGTGCCAAACTAATATTATGACCACAATAGCCGAAGCTCGATTGTACAAAGCTCGAGCGAGTTTCTAAAATTAACATGATAAAAATTTTATGATTCTGCGAATCCTTCAAATATATTTAGTTTTTTCGTGACCCAGCAAATTTGGTTGTCATTGTGTTTATTTGCAGACGATGATATTTCGGCGTCGTCATCTCCGCCACAGCTGAACACATCCGAGTACAGCTCGGAGCCAGATGAGGAGACCGAGCCAGTTACGATCGTAGAGGCTTTGCGCAGTGCGGCTATTTCCATCGCTGCTCTTGTATCTGATGAGTCTCAGGTACCTCTAATTATCTAGTATCAGATCAAATCAAATCAAAACATGAATTATTCAATAAAATAACAAGGACCGGTGCCGGTTCCTCTTAAAACCAGTTCAAAAAGAATCCAGCAAGAAACTCTTCTGGTCTTAACACTTCCGATATATATATACGAAAATCTAATGTATGTTCACAAAAAAAATCACGAATCACGAACCTGCACGATCATAAACTATTAAATGTTATAGCAATTATTAACTTTTATTTACTATTATAAATTATAAAGTCTGTTCTCAAAGAATACTGCTTTTTAAAGCAATTGAAACCGTCCATTTTTGTTACAGAACTCGGAAAACAGAAGCGTAGAGTCTATGCTGGATCTAGTTGCTGCCCCCGTCATTCCAACTGAAAACAATGACCATTCCTCTGTCATCGCGGTCCCCATGTCCCTGTCTCAGAATGAAAATGCACCATTTACAGAGCCTCGACTTGCTGCCTCGATTGCGATCGCCCCTTCCGTGGATGAAGTGACAGTTGCTAAAGCCACCCTAGATGACGACAATGCGGCAGCCTCAGTGGCTGACACTCTGGCTGACGACAGTGAGGTCGCCTCTGTGTCTGTCACTATTGCTGGGGAAAATGAGGCTGTCTCTGTAGCTAACACTACGACTGCGGAGGCCGCATCTAGGGCGATCTCCCCCATTGTGGATGTTGTGTTAATTGCTCTGGCTAAAGACAATGATGACAACAGTGAGGGTGCCTCTGAGACTGTCACTCCCTCTAAGACTGCCATTCCCTCCGAGGACAATGAGGCTGCCTCTGTGATGATCTCTTCTGCCGTAGATGATGTAAAAGCTGCTGGAACTTGCACTCCAATTGATGGCAATGAGGCTGACTTTGTGACTGTTGTTCCAACTGTGGATATTGTAACAGATGCTGAAGCTTTTATTTCAGCTGAGGATAATGTCAGTGCCTCTGTAGCTGACATTTTAACAGGGGATATTGAGGCTCCCTCTATGCCAGCCGTGGACATTGTGACTGTTGCTGAAGCAATTGCTCCAGCTGCCTCTGCAGCAGTTACCCCAGCGGTGGTGAATGTGATTGCTGCTGAAGCTATTATCCCTGCTATGGAGAATGAGAGTGACTCTGTGGCTGTCATTCCAATTAGGGATAATGTGACGAGCTCTATGACCGTCTCTCCTGTTCAGGACAAAGTGGCAGCCACTGTAGATATTACCCCGACTGGAGACAAAGACCCAGCCGCTGGTGCTGCTGTCGATCCCGCCACGTCCAAACCGCCTAAAAAGTCAGCCTCTTCCAAGAAAGGCAAGCGCAAGAGTGCTGCTACCGCCCAACCAGAAACTACCGCTACTCGTAAGCCAAAACAGCCCAAGAAAGTTCGCCCTGCTGTCGAGGTTTCCACCTGCCCTATGGTACTGAGGAGCCGTCATCCCCATATCTGAGTGTTAGTTAAGTCTTCGTCTAGTTGCTCGATTTTAGGCCACCAAGTCCAAATTAGGTGTGAAACACCTTTATCTAGAGCTTATCTATTTGGTAAAGTAAAGTTAAGTATGGTCTGGAAGGTCTCTGCAAAAAGGAATGAAAAGCTACATTATCTGGTATGGAATGGAAAAAAATTGAGTGCTTTGGTATTATGGGTGAGTAAAATGACGGTTTGTACAGACTTTTCAAACATGAGCTGGTTGGGACATGTAACAGCTGATGCGGTTGCTAGAAGCAAATAGCTCTTGATCCAAGTTTGACAGTTTGTTTGTTTGACATTCAAGTAGAAACTTGGATCAAGAGCTATTGGTGGCGTGGGCGGTGGTTTCTGGTGTACGCGGTGACATTCAGTCATTCAAGTAGAAACTTGGATCAAGAGCTATTGGAGGCACAGGCGGCGGTTTCAGGAGTACCCGGTGCCATTCAGTCGTTCAAGTAGAAACTTAGATCAAGAGCTATTGGAGGCACAGGCGGCGGTTTCAGAAGTACCCGGTGACATTCAGTCATTCAAGTAGACACTTGGATCAAGAGCTATTGGAGGCACAGGCGGCGGTTTCAGGAGTACCCGGTGACATTTAGTCATTCAAGTAGAAACTTGGATCAAGAGTTATTGGAGGCACAGGCGGCGGTTTCAGGAGTACTCGGTGACATTCAGTTATTCAAGTAGAAACTTGGATCAAGATCTATTGGAAGCAC
Organism: Lampropteryx suffumata; assembly: GCA_948098915.1. Lineage (NCBI taxonomy): Eukaryota > Metazoa > Arthropoda > Insecta > Lepidoptera > Geometridae > Lampropteryx > Lampropteryx suffumata. The sequence goes on from OX402544.1 coordinate 24,467,947, forward strand.
AGGCGGCGGTTTCAGGAGTACCCGGTGACATTCAGTCATTCAAGTAGAAACTTGGATCAAGAGCTATTGGAGGCACAGGCGACGGTTTCAGGAGTACTCGGTGACATTCAGTCATTCAAGTAGAAACTTGGATCAAGAGCTATTTATTGGTGACGTGGGCGGCGTTTTCGCCATTACCCGGTGACATTCAGTCACCTATTGTATATAAAATAACTAAGAACACTAATAAAGTCTGATGACGGACAATGCGAGCATCACCTCTCGATGCAGATCAGTGACATTTCAGTCAGTCATTTCATTATATATTATAAAAATACTACTCTTATTGATGTGTTTAACTTACGCGATCGAATGCGTATTATTTAATAAATGTGATGTAGGTAAACATGTGAAATAATTTCTGCGCATTTAATTGTCTATTTCAGCGCATTTCATTGACTTCTAGCAAGTGAACTATATAATGAATGTGTGTTTTTAGAATTTCTCTAAACGTGTAATCAACTAGAATAGTGAATGTACTCAATAAAGAGAATGTCTAAAGCTTTTTCTTTAGCTATTACAGCAACTTGGGTCACCACACCACTTACCACCATAGTCGTGCTAGGGGTCCCTCCTTCCGATTAAGCCCCTGAGAGTCTAATCCAACCTTACGCGTTTCATAGTCAAAACGGACCCCCCAGTAGGGACTGTAGGTATACTGGTCGCCGTTAAAGTGTTACCTACATGTTTGTGTAGTAAATCGTTTTATTGCTCTTAATGTCCCAGTTCATAATTGTTAAATATTCATTCAATTGGCCTTTTTGAAACATTTAAATAAGTTTAAATGTTTTCCAGAGAATGGATGAATCGGAATATCTATATTAAAATCAGCACAAACTATTATGATTTTATAACATGCTATTTTTTGCAATACTGCTTCCATAGTGCATTCATATAAAGCAAAATCAGCATCAGGGGGACGGTAAACGCTAATGTCGACATGCCGCTCTAGCTCGACACACGACACCTCAATAGTTCTTTCAATAGAAAGAGTACCTAGTAATATCTCTACGCTCCTTGCATTTTATGTTAGGTATTTTTTACAATAATTAACGAACCACCACGTATGGCTCTCCTGCGTTTATAGCTACTAGCAATATTATAATTTTCGTAGAAAGGAAGTACAAATCTCAGATTGTACCATCCAGTGTTCAGATAATGGTGGCAATTCGGTTGGTTCATTTCTAAACTAAGGAATTGTCTAAAATATAATTTAGTTAGTCATAGCATTTGTAAAACCTATTCGGTTGGTACCATCTAACTAAATTAGGAACGCTTAATTAAATGATATAAAATTAAATTAGGATAAGTTGGTAACAGCTGAATACCAAAGTGACATTTGACAGTTCAAAACCTAATTTTAGCTAAAATTAGTTAGGTTGGTGCCAACAGAATAATTGAGGCCAATGGTGGCAATTCGGTTGGTTCATTTCTAAAATTAGGAATTGTCTAAAATATATTTTAGTTAGTCATAGCATTTGTAAAACCTATTCGGTTGGTACCATATAACTCAATAAGGAACGCTTAATTAAATTAGGAAAAATGGGTTAGGTTCGTGCCAACAGAATTGAGGCCATTATCTACACTGAAATGATTGAAAAAAAAACACATTCTAATATTTTGCTGGGCAGGCCTTACATATTACTTATATTATTATTATTATTGATGTGAATATCTATAGGCTAGGGTAAACGTAATTGTTGGCCTGGCTATGATGGAATATAAATAGCGACATGCGGCGACGCAACAAAGTTCAATTTAGCTCGCATATCCTCTATAACATAGCCAAACGATTCTTACATATAGCGCTGTCCCTGTCTGGGCGGGAGCGACGCATTTCGGAAAATCTATCTGTGGTCTAATTTTAAGAGTAGGTACATAGGTAAGTGCAAACCTAGCAATCATTATTAAAGTATGTTGTGCTCGTTGCCCTAGCAAAATTTTGACGAATTTCAGGATTTTGAGTATGCAGATAATTAGAGCATTGTTTCGTGTAATTGTGACATTCAGTCATTCAAGTAGAAACTTGGATCAAGAGCTATTTATTGGTGACGTGGGCGGTGATTTCACCATTACCCGGTGACATTCAGTCACCTATTGTATATAAAATAACTAACAACACTAATAAAGTCTGATGACGGACAATGCGAGCATCACCTCTCGATGCAGATCAGTGACATTTCAGTCAGTCATTTCATTATATATTATAAAAATACTACTCTTATTGATGTGTTTAACTTACGCGATCGAATGCGTATTATTTAATAAATGTGATGTAGGTAAACATGTGAAATAATTTCTGCGCATTTAATTGTCTATTTCAGCGCATTTCATTGACTTCTAGCAAGTGAACTATATAATGAATGTGTGTTTTTAGAATTTCTCTAAACGTGTAATCAACTAGAATAGTGAATGTACTCAATAAAGAGAATGTCTAAAGCTTTTTCTTTAGCTATTACAGCAACTTGGGTCACCACACCACTTACCACCATAGTCGTGCTAGGGGTCCCTCCTTCCGATTAAGCCCCTGATAGTCTAATCCAACCTTACGCGTTTCATAGTCAAAATGGACCCCCCAGTAGGGACTGTAGGTATACTGGTCGCCGTTAAAGTGTTACCTACATGTTTGTGTAGTAAATCGTTTTATTGCTCTTAATGGCCCAGCTCATAATTGTTAAATATTCATTCAATTGGCCTTTTTGAAACATTTAAATAAGTTTAAATGTTTTCCAGGGAATGGATGAATCGGAATATCTATATTAAAATCACCACAAACTATTATGATTTTATAACATGCTATTTTTTTGCAATACTGCTTCCATAGTGCATTCATATAAAGCAAAATCAGCATCAGGGGGACGGTAAACGCTAACGTCGACATGCCGCTCTAGCTCGACACACGACACCTCAATAGTTCTTTCAATAGAAAGAGTACCTAGTAATATCTCTACGCTCCTTGCATTTTATGTTAGGTATTTCTTACAATAATAAACGAACCACCACGTATGGCTCTCCTGCGTTTATAGCTACTAGCAATATTATAATTTTCGTAGAAAGGAAGTACAAATCTCAGATTGTACCATCCAGTGTTCAGATAATGGTGGCAATTCGGTTGGTTCATTTCTAAACTAAGGAATTGTCTAAAATATATTTTAGTTAGTCATAGCATTTGCAAAACCTATTCGGTTGGTACCATCTAACTAAATTAGGAACGCTTAATTAAATGATATAAAATTAAATTAGGATATGTTGGTAACAGCAGAATACCAAAGTGACATTTGACAGTTCAAAACCTAATTTTAGCTAAAATTAGTTAGGTTGGTGCCAACAGAATAATTGAGGCCAATGGTGGCAATTCGGTTGGTTCATTTCTAAAATTAGGAATTGTCTAAAATATATTTTAGTTAGTCATAGCATTTGTAAAACCTATTTGTTGGTTGGTACCATTTAACTCAATAAGGAACGCTTAATTAAATTAGGATAAGTTGGTAACAGCAGAATACCAAAGTTTCATTTGACAGTCTAAACCTAATTTTAGCTAAAATGAGTTAGGTTGGTGCCAACAGAATTGAGGCCATTATCTACACAGAAATGATTTTAAAAAAAAACACATTCTAATATTTTGCTGGGCAGGCCTTGCATATTACTTATATTATTATTATTGATGTGAATATCTATAGGCTAGGGTAAACGTAATTGTTGGCCTGGCTATGATGGAATATAAATAGCGACATGCGGCGACGCAACAAAGTTCAATTCAGCTCGCATATCCATTATAAAATAGCCAAACGCTTCTTACATATAGCGCTGTCCCTGTCTGGGCGGGAGCGACGCATTTCGTCTATCTGTGGTGTAATTTTAAGAGAGGTACATAGGTAGGTAAGTGCAAACCTAGCAATCATTAATAAAGTCCGGATTTTGAGTATTGTTTTGTGTAATTGTGCACGAAATTTCATAATTGTGCGTCCACAGGAAAAAAAGTTATGGACAAAAAACAGATCTTGCTAGGGGAACGTTTGAAACGTTACTGCAGCAAGATATTTTTGAAATAATGGACGTAGCTTTAAAATAATAAATGGATTGGAAAGCTTTTAATTGTGCACAAAAATTCAATTTTATGCATCCAAGGACTTTCGAGATATTCATGTTTTTGCTGACTATGGCGAAACTTTGATGTCAGTTTACACGAGCTCTAGACAAGTGAGAAAGTCCGATTTTACAAAAATTAGTGCTTTGAGCTAACTCTCTGTGCTGAAATTTTCAGCAGTAATAAGCGACTAGTTTAAGAAATATATCTAAAACCCGGTCTATTTTAATAGATTATAGAAAAGTGGTGCCATAGTACATAACAACGACCAACCTAAATTGTCAGCATTATAATAAAAATCGCCATGTTTGCCATTATACAAATATTCTAGCATTACAGTACCGCAACGTTTCTTATATACGAATGTTCGGCCGAATCTTCAGCCAATCTTATATTTTTTAATTTCATTAATTTTTGGCATTTTTGACAAGACACTAAAGTAGGTAGGCTGCCACGTTTTGAGGTATTCATTTGTAAAATAAGGGATAGGAAAACAAAAAGTAGGTACTCAATAAAGACAAACATAATTATAATATTCTATTATAATATTCTTGCCCAACACAGCAGCAGTCAACAAACAAAACAAAACAGTAAACACAAAAACAAACAGCCAAAGCCTTCCGCTTCCGCCTCTTCCGCCAGTGCTGCCAGAATGAATTTCAGAAGAGTTAATGAGATCAAAATTATGTTGCGCTACTGCAGGAAATTGTACTATTTTCTTAGTTTTTTGAGATTGCAATGCTGACAATTTATGGCGGTCGTTGTTAGTAGGTACGTAATACCTACATATAAGTACCCAACATACTTTAATAATGATTGCTAGGTTTTCATTTAGGTACCTATGTACCTTCCTACCTACCTACTCTTGAAATGCAATTGTTCAAAAAAATAAATACCCTTAGTTCATACCTAAATACACCATAAATACCTTAATACACATAAGTTCTTCTCTTTCTTGTATGAATGCGAAGGATGCTATCTAGTCGTCTATTAGTTTCTCTGTCTACGATTTGGTAATTATTTATTATGCGTGGGCTCTAGGCAAACTAAACAGCTAGGCTCACCGAGGTATGAAGATTAAAGTAGGTATAAGTAGTCTTCTCGTAGGTACCTACCTAACCTTCTGACACCTTGTTTATGTTTTATTTACATACCTACCCAAACCATCTGTAGCGTAATGTAGGTAGGAAGGTATGTATTTTTTTGAACAATTGCATTTCAAGAGTAGGTAGGTAGGAAGGTACATAGGTACCTAAATGAAAACCTAGCAATCATTATTAAAGTATGACGGGTACTTGTATGTAGGTATTACGTACTTACTATTTGGGAATTATTTATTATTTTATTTTTATATTTGACTGGCCTTTTAGCTCAGTTGGTATGGTAGTAGCTCTGCCTTCTGCGCTGGAGGTTGAGGGTTCGATTCCCTCCCAGGATAAACATTTGTGTGAAGAACAGGTGTTTGTTCTGTTTCTTGGTGTTATAGAGTATCATAAGTATGTAGGTATTTAAAACTATATAGGTAAGTACTAGCTGCTGCCCGCGGCTTCGCACGCGTGGTACCTCCATAAAAATAGCCTTCTCCAAGGTCGCATCTGTCTCTATTCCAAAATTCATCAAAATCGGATCAGCGGTTTAGGTGTGAAAACGTAACAAACAGACAGACAGACAGAGTTACTTTCGCATTCTTATTGATGTGAAACATCTTTAGGCTAGAGGTAAACCTAATTGTTGGCGTGGCGATATAGGCGTTGGCGACGCATCGCCGCGCTATATGAAAGTCAAAGTACTTTATGTGAATGACATAAACTGTACCTACATTCAAAAGTTTCTGAGGAGCAAGCAGCTATTACGCGACACGCGCGCGGTGTCGCGCCGAAAAATATCGCGCTCCGTGTGAACGTGCGCTAAAGGTTGTCGACTTGTCGCGTTCTGCAGCTTATTTATCTAATAATAAAAAAATATCTATCTGTGGTGTAATGTAGGTAAGTAGGTAAGTATTTTTTTTTTAACAATTGCATTTCAAGAGTAGGTGCATACGTAGGTGCAAACCTAGCAGTCATCATTAAAGTAAGTAGGTATTACGTATGTATACCTACTATTTGGGAATCATTTATTATGCATGGTTTCTATCTAGACAAACTAAACAGCTAGGCTCACCTAGGTAAGAAGATTAAAGTAGGTACTCTTCTCTTAGGTACCTACCTAACACTCCGACACTTGTTTAAGTGTTAAGTTTTATTTACATACCTACCTAAGCAATCTGTGGCGTAATGTAGGTAGGGAGGTAAGTATTTTTTTAACAATTGCATTTCAAGAGTAGTTAGGTACATAGGTAAGTGCAAACCTAGCAATCATTATTAAAGTATGTTGGGTACTTGTATGTACTTAGGTATTACGAACTTACCTACTAGTTATTTGGGAATCATTTATTATTTTTATATTTGACTGGCCTGTCCGCTCAGTTAGTAGTAGCTCTGCCTTCTGCGCTGTAGGTTGAGGGTTCGATTCCCTCCCAGGATAAACATTTGTGTGAAGAACATAGGTGTTTGTTCTGTGTCTGGGTGTTATAAAGTATCATAAGAATGTATTTAAAACTATATAAGTATTCTATCAGTCATCTAGTCACCATAATACAAGTTATGCTTAGTTTGGTATTGGTGTTGTGTGCATTGTCTACTAATATTTATTATATTTATTATTATTATTATGCATGGGTTCTAGGCAAACTAAACAGCTAGGCTCACCTAGGTATGAAGATTAAAGAAGGTATAAGTAGTCTTCTCGTAGGTACCTACCTAACCTTCCAACTCTTTGTTTAAGTTTTATTTACATACGTACCTAAACCATCTGTGGCGTAATGTAGGTAGGAAGGTAAGTATTTTTTTGAACATATGCATTTCAAGAGTATACCTACCTATGTACATTCAAGAGTAGGTGCATAGGCAGGTGCAACCCTAGCAATCATCTTTAAAGTATGTTGAGTACTTGTATGTAGGTATTACGTAGGTACCTACTATTTGGGAATCATTTATTTCATTATAGGTACATGGGTTCTAGGCAAACTATACAGCCAGGCTCACATAGGTAGGAAGATTAAAGTAGGTAGGCTTCTCGTAGGTACCTACCTAACCTTCCGACACTTGTTTATGTTTTATTTATAGTAGGAGATCCGGTATAAGAAATATATACCCTCATCTGTTACTTATTAGTGATAAGAAATAAATGATAGATAATATTCACATTGACATTTTGCAAATAGGTTAAATTGCGCCCGGATAATATTAACTAATTAATTTTTTTATTAAAATTATTTAATCTACTTCCCTCATTGGTTATATAAAAAATGTACCTATACTAGTTAAAAGAATATACTTACCCAAAAGAATTGAAAACGTAAAGGTTACCTACTTTCACAACTGCGCAACTATGGGGCTGCCAGGTATCAACAGGTGAGTAGGTAAATACTTATTATTTACCTATATACCCTTATCAGTTATTTAGTCGAAAAAATATTAAATGAAAGCTTATTTTGTTCTTAATTTAACTGTATTAGGTTGCCTTATTAAAAAGTTGATCTAGTTCATGTTTGCTAGATTTTGTATGTGAACCAAACGAACGGATTTTCAAGAAATATTTGCGTCGTTAAAGGATACAATAGGTAGATTTATTTATTAACGAAAAAGTTCAGCTGATTCAGGAGTTTGCTGCCCTACTGTATAGAATAAAAGAAATGTAGTAATATTAATGATGCTAGATATGAGCTGTTCCAAAAAACATATGGAACATACAGTGACAAAGAACACTTTATGAAAAAAATAAAAGGAATATGGACTCCAATCTCATTCCACCATGCTGGAAGTCTCTCCAACAAAAATGTTTGCGCACTATATACCTACCTATGTAAATTCGATGTGGCTTTATGCAACAGATACAAGCTGTGTCAAATTAAAACTTGAAGATTGTAGCTGATTTTTAGATGGCTATTTGAAACCCAAATGGTTCGAAGGAGATCCCACACCCTTGAAAGTTAAGGATGCACTGACTGTATTATAGATAAAATAACTCGATGAAGAAGTAGACGTAGATTTTGATGTAGCCACTTCTGACGAGTCAGAATCAGAAGACATTTTTAACTGATTATTATACTAATAGTTTATCTAAAAATATTATACATCGATGATATTTTCGTTTTCTCCGATACCTCGCTGTCTCATTGGAGCTCACTAAAAATGTAATATAGGCTCAAATTTAATTCAAAGAAGTCGGTTTTCTTTTTAGTTTTTAAAACGTAATTATCTTGTATCGAGCGTTTTTTGTATAACTTTAAACACAGACAGGCAGAGACACTTTTATATATTTTTAACTGAATTTATGTTATTTGTACCTATTTATGTACTTATATAAAATAGTACCTGCCTTCACATGCATACATACCGTTGGTAATTTCGTTATTACAACCCCTACCCACAGTAGAGTTGGATTTCGTGATAGCATTTGTCACGGGTCCAGCTAACGTGTCTACTAACTAAAGCTCATTACTTCATTTACATTGCTCCAATTTTAATTTATACTAAATTCGGCCAGTGATGAAGCCTAATAATAAAACCTTATGAGTTATGACACCCAGACAGACCACATACCTATATTTCACACAAATGTTTCTCCTGGGGGAATCGATCAGCGCAGAAGGTAGGGCTACTACCAACTAAGCTGCCAGTCAGTTATAAGTCAGTCTACGATTATAATATTATAGGTAAGTACCTAGGTAGTACTAGTTTCTCGTGGTTGGTAACCTGACGGACGAGCCGACACGACAGGCCGCGGGCCGCGACCGCGCCAGTTTTGATTCGTAGCCAGCCGCGGACGCTCGCGCCTTTCTTACCAAACGTAAGTAGAAGCCATACATTACTAATTTACCGACAGGAAATACTAATAAAACCAAACATCGGTTCGGATGAGCCACATGGGTATTACGAACAAACTGCGCTACTATATTTGTGATCAACAAGTCTCAAATAACTCTCCTATGATGTTGTAATCGATAGACCCTAAAACAAAACCAGTTCTAATGTGGTTTTTCGTGTTTTTAATGAACATGTTGTAATCGTATTTGTTTTAGAAGCACAATGCCGAAGAAAAGTTTGGAAGCGGAGACGAGCGGTTCAAAGCCCGTAACCGAAACCACCCCTCTCATTACTGACAAAAATGTGAGTTATACCTAGAACATATTCTTTTAACATAACATATTTTTTTAAGTTATGGTGTGCTACATTGAACCCAATGAGTGTTTTTTAAACTGTCAATCTGTTAATTAATGAATACTAAGGCCTTACACACTATGTAAGTAGCGAGGCAACCAAAAACAAAAAAAAAATATATTACAAAAACGTGTAAGTATGCTTAGAATCTTTATTTTTATTTTTGTAAGTTAAGTAGGTATTTGTTTATTCTATGTTTATTTGCACTCTGTGCATCTAAAGAACATCTCATTAGTTTAATAGGTACCCTATTTTACCGCCTTCGAGGATGATTTTACAAAAACGTTAAATCACGTATTTCTTTATTTTTTACCAAAAGCCTAAATATGAATTTTTAGATCCCTAACTTAAGAAAATATGAGTCGCCCAAACAAACTTTCTTCCCCTAATTTACAAGGTTGTTTTTTGAGACTAAAATTAACCTATGTTCTTTCCCCAAATGCAATACATCTTACCAAATTTCATCAAGATCCGTTCAGCCGTTTAGCCGTGAAAACGTAACAAACAGACAGACAGAGACACTTTCGAATTTATAATATTAGTATAGATTCATGAGCCCAGTATGCGTCGCATTTACAAAAAACTGATTTATGTATAATAGACATAAAGCTAAAATTAGAATGCGGTGGTGCTTATGACGGCCGCACAGCCCGATAAATCAATCTAAGGTTTTTGATAGTTCTCAAACAGTAATGATCAATTTACTAATTGAGGCGCACTTTGATCCTTTCACCACACTGGTTAGAAATAACTATTGACACGATAAAAAGAAGAAGTTGCTAAAGCCTGTTGCTAGATACCTAGCTTAGGTACCTGCTCATAATCTAGGTAAACCTTACTAGCCGTTATTTTATTTTAATATATTTATCAAAAAATGGTAAGGTAGAGAAATGTCCTAATATCTGCGAATACAATAGGCTAGGTAGTATAATAATAATAATAAATCGATCAAGCACTGTTCAACTCATCTTGTTATGAAAATTAAATAAATATTATTTTTTTAACGTAATACTACATAATAGATAATAGTCTGCAAACATGAGCTCTGAAACGAGACGGACAGACAGACAGACAGACGCAAATAAAGATACTAAAGACATAAAAAGCTTTACAATTATAATTTTCGTATAGCCTGCCTTCCTAGTAAGTATTTCTGGACAAAAATATTTTGTTATAGCAAGCCAGGCCAGGACCATTGTTATCTACGGGGCCCTAGGTAACTCGTTATTTTCACGGGCCCTCGAAAAATCAAACCTAGGTAAAAAGTATATGTCACGATGCGATATCAAATATTTGAAACATATTTGAAATAATAAGATCAAAATCATAGTTTAGGCCCGGAAACACTGCGATCAAAAATAAGCAGATACCTTGGAATCCAAAATGTTAATTTTGAATAGATATTGAATGTTAATTTTTATTAAGACGGCAGATTCTGGATGGCAAATACCTAGTTCTTACTTCCTGAACTTAATAATATCAGATCATCGTCTTGATTATCTTTTAATGAAGTAAAATCCGTCATGGCGGTTATATTACCTATTTAGAACTGCTAAATGCGACATGGTAACGTTTTGCTAGAGTCAAGTCAGTCATTACGTTTGTCGTGTGCAGTTTCAGCGATGTTGCTAAGCACGCACGAAGGCTTTAAATAATTATAATTATGTTTTGAAAACAAAAAAAACCGACTTCATTGAATGAAATTTGAGCCTATAATACATTTTTAGTGGAAAGTAGATGTATTTTGTATATATATATATATGATATGGTTAGACCAAATATGCACTGCTCCAATGAGACACCGAGGTATCAGAGTAAACGAAAATGTCATCGATGTATACAATTTTTAGATTTTTGTTGATTTTTCAGCTCGACCGATTTCGATAAAATTTAAATGGGATCACCTGGGAAGTATACCCTTTCAAACATAAAAAGATTTTTTCAATTCCGACGAATTGAGAACCTCCTCCTTTTTTATGAAGTCGTTTAACAAAAACCAAGCACATTGAAGCCGGTACGGACATGAATTACAAGTGGTCAGATCTCACAAAACATTGTAGAACATGCAGACCGATAGATAGATAGATGGACATGGCGAACACTATAAGGATTATACGGATCCCTAAAAGCAATTTAATAAGTACCTACTATGAGCTAAGTTTGTTTCATTCTATCAATGTCAAATCCATATCTCAAACAGCCAGACGATTGCCGTGAACGATCAATATAGGTAGGTACTTAATATTTCCATTATATTATGAATAATGTATTATGTACATATACAGACAAATTCACATTTAAATTTTAAAACTTTTCTGGCACGAAACGTCTACTTAATATACCTATTTTTTGATCGATTAATGTACATACTAAAGTAGATACTCGCTCTGTTGTCGATGTACCTAGGTATCTAAGCAGTTCTGCAGTTTCCTAGTGCAGTCTATCGCTTCAAATAGCAATAATGCCGTACATTTTCACACAGCATCATCTGGCCAAAGTAAATACTTACCTACATGTTATACATAGTGTTTTTATGACCCGATGAAATTTTATAATGGCCTTTTTTAACCGACTTTATCAAAAAGGAGGAGGTTCTCAATTCGTCTTTTTTTATGTATGTTCACCGATTACTCGAAAACAACTGAACCGATTTGGAAAATTCTTTTTTTGTTTGAAAGAGTATACTTCACAGGTTAAACTAAATTTTAAGGTTTTTTAAACTTACGCGATCAGAACACATTATTATAAATACTTACGGGTATTTATCGCGTTTATTTACCTATTTTTCCCGACGTTTCGACAGGTTTACACTCTGTCGTGGTCACGGGATGACAGAGTGTAAACCTGTCGAAACGTCGGGAAAAATAGGTAAATAAACGCGATAAATACCCGTAAGTATTTATAAACTAAATTTTATCAAAATGGATCGAGCTGAAAAATCTACGAAAATCTAAAAATTGTATTAATTGATGTTTTCATGTACATCGATACCTCGCTGTCTCATTGGAGCGTTGCGTTCATTTGGCCTACCCATATTATATATATACAAAATACATCTACTTTCCACTAAAAATGTATTATAGGCTCAAATTTCATTCAATGAAGTCGGTTTCTTTTTAGTTTTTAAAAAGTAATTATAACCCTCACTTTCCAACAATGATGTTCTCTAACGCAATGATGTTCTAAACGCCTTGTCGTAGGTGCACGGTGTTTTTTTTTAAACTTTTCTCTTCTCCTGTTCCGCACTTATGTATCTAAGTAGGTATAATGTATTCGTAAGTATTCCGATATGTACCAACCACATTTTCATATCAATACCTATGTTGCCAAGCTACTCCATATTCGATTCCCTGTCACTGAATATGTGATTTTTATTTATGGTTAAAACATTTAAAATGATATGGCGGACGTCTGGTAAATGTGCCAGCTATTAGGCTGCATTTCAATGAGCTGTAGCGACCCGCGTGTTATTTGGCAACTTGCTACAAATTATTTTAATGCGCCCATACCATAGATCATTTGAATGCACTGTAGGAAACTACTCACTACAAACAGCTTAGCTCCCATGACCTTTCTTTATTAAACACTAGCAGCTTCTCGCACCTTCGCTTGAGTGGTACTCTATGCCCGTCCCCAAGATACAATCTATCTCCGCACCAAAATTCTTAAAGATACGTTTAGCCGTTTTATCTTAAAATGTAAATTGAAATGAATTGAATTGAATTGAGTGAATTTATAATATACTAGCTTCTGCCCGCAGCTCAACACGCATAGTACATACATAAAAAGTAGCTTATATCCGTTCCTAAGATACAATCTATGTACATGGTATTTATGTTGATCCGATCGCTACCAAACTTCACAGGAAGATTGGCAAGGCCAATCTGAAGATGTTTTAAAAAATTCATCGAAATTGGTCCTGCCGTTTCGAATTATACAGAGAACATACATACATACACACTTCGGATTTTAAAGTAATAATAATAGTACCTAATATAATAACAGTAGCTGCAGCTCGCGGCTTCGCACACCTTGTACCTACATACTAACTAGCATTATGTCCGTCCCTAAAGTACAATATTACTGAGTTATTTGCATCAACTTCCTTTCAGATGTTGAACCTTGAAAAGGTAATCACAAACAAAGTATCTGCCTGACACAGACATTTTCGAATTTATCTACCTTTAGATTATTACGTGAAGTAAAAACTTTGTACCCCTTTTTACGAGAAGTATGAAATTTCGCACACTTATAGTTTCTATTATTGATTTAAAAAAAACTTAGATCCTTACGAAAATTGCAATAAGATAGCGATCCGCCCCGATTTCACAATGGTGGGTCATTGTAAAATCGGGCGGATCGCTAGTAAGTAATAGGTATACCTCTAAATAAGGATCGCTTTGTAATTGTTGAAGGTTTAACGAAAAGGTAAGACTTATGTTGTGGTGCTGTCCCCAGGACGATGACGGGAGCCTTGACAGGAATGGCAGCAGCGGCAGTCTTTCCATGAAGCAGGCGGCTCTTCTCGTGGCTGGTGAGATGGCCGGAAGCGGCGTGCTGGCCTTGCCGAGAGCCCTTGTCAAGACAGGTATATAACCTACTGATAAAAATGCCAAAACATGTAATATATAAAATATTGGTAGATATTTACTATTGGTATAAAATATTGGTAGAATGCACACATCAGCTAGCTCAAAACTAGTACTCTGAGAACCAGATGATGATATACATATATTTTTTAAATACAGATGAGACTTTATAACACCCAGACAGAAACGTCTATTCCAACTAGTTCAGTTGTCCAGTTTAGTTGACTGAACTAGTGAGATTTCTTTTCTCGTTTGTTCAGTCGACTGGACTAGTGAGATTTATTTTCTCGTTTGTTCAGTTCAGAAATAAAAATATATTTTCTGGCGCTTCGGCGGTCGCTGCCGTGGCTCGTTCGCTTCGCTCGCTCGCCATGCGCATTGTTTTTTATACTCTAACATAACCTAACCAACTGGTTTCGATTTCTTTTATTAATAATAATAATAAATTTTCAATTGAACAAACGAGAAAACAAATCTCACTAGTTCAGTCAACTGAATTGGACAACTGAACTAGTGGGAATAGACTGTCAAAAACATCAAATGTTTATCACCAATATGAGTACTCGGAGAGAATCGAACCCACTACTTACAGGGTAGATAGCAGGGTTACTACCAGGTGAGCTGAGAGGCTAGTTTTTTCCAAAGACTAGCCTCTTCCAAAAACTAGCATTTTTGTATTCATCGACATTAGACAGATAAGACAGGCGATACTTTAACGCCACATTATGTTATATGTGATATTGAGAAAAACAGACAGTATGGTATGTACTGCTACTGTCTATAGTTAAAAAGTCATAGCTAATATAAATCCTTGCGAAAGTTTTTGGGTACCTAGCTTTTGCGATTTTATTTCTTTTGCTTACAGTTCAGTTATTTTTGTCTGGTGATTTCAGTTTTTTTTAGTTAGTAAATTAGGAAGAAATATCAAGGATGTATAAGATAATTATATCTATATCTTTATAACTAAGTAGGTATAGACCATTTGGAATACCTACTCTACAACTCTAGCTGATCTATATCAGTTTGACCTTTACTAAACCTGAAATATACGGATAATCAATGTTAAAAATACATTGTAAATATCATTCAATGAAATTATTATATGACACTTTTGTATGTTTATTAAAACTTAACCGATTCGATTTTATATACATTGATATATTTATAAATACTCATGTATATTAACAACAATAAATTACATACATATCTTTATATATGTAAATCTTCTGTGCGTGTGTTTGTAATTAAACTCCTACTAAACGGCTGGACCGATTTTGATGATATTTTTGTGTGTACATGTGGATTCGAGAATGGTTTAGATCAACTATTGTTTTTCTTTTTAAAATGCGCGGACGATGTAGCGAACGGGACAGCTAGTTATACATTATAATGTTGTCATTATACAATAACAACAATAAAATAACTGAAATTTATAGTTTTCTTCGTCTTCTTGTTTTTGTGTCATTAGTTCTTATGAACCAGTGTGATGCAAGGAATGTTGAGACTTCTTTCGTGCACTTGGCACATATCTTCAAACTTTATAGTTTCTGCGACATGCTGGTGTCCTCAATATTATTCTTAAATATCCAGATAAAATGTATATGTGGGCATGTATTTATATTAAAAGACTTGCATAAGTATATTTCAAAAACCTTAACTTAATTAAAAATTTAAAAGTAGCCTATGTTCGTCCGATTGACGCAAAAAACATCCGATCGCTACCAAACTTCTCAGGATCACCCGCTATGCCAATATGATTTCCTAAAACAATCATCGAAATCGGTCCAGTCCAGTATATAGGGAACATACACACATCGCTTTTTAGAAATAGTACCTGGATAATCATGCATTGCTCGGTATAATAAAACACGGATAAAACGACGTTTTCTAAAAATGAAACCTAGCTAGATCGATTCCGAAACCTTCTGCACAATACATAATATAGATACAAGAATAGCTCGTTTCAAGGTATTAGATAGATTATGTAGATTGCTATTGAGCATCTGTGGCATCATAGTTCCTGTAGATATTGTATCAGAACTTTTCAGCTATGCACTATTTCACCTATACGTAATGTAACCGTTAATTAGCTTAAATACAATACGAATAGTTGTATAGAAAAAAAACAAAGTTCAAAAAAATCACTAGGAATGTTTTGAAGTTGATATCTTATATACTAGGTAAATCCGAGGAGTCTACTGGCACCTAACCCTAGTTCAAAATGAATTCAGCAAGAAACTCTAGTTTTAACGCGTTTTTGTACGATTCTTGTTAATTTTACGCATGCCGAGTCGAATTAGAGCAGATTCGTCCCAAGCATTTAAGTCATCAAAATAATCTGATATATTATTTTGCTATATAAACTGTTTTGTTGTTATAGAAGCGTAGGTACACATTGCCCTATACAAGATTTACTAACTTTAGCGAGCGTAATAGTGGCAACACCGATTAGATAGCGAGTAGAGTAGCTAGACATTCGTCTAAAAACCACGACTAAACCTCAAAACCCGTTTCGGGTTACCTACCCGTACTCGTACGGTACGAGTTTTAATATAGTTTTAATATGTTGTCAAAAGTGGTACGAGTCGTACCACTTTTGACTACATATTAAAACTGTGTTAGATAGTAATAGTTTCGGCAAATATTGCCTGTAATCACCTGTTTGTGAAGCACTGCATGGTTACATAGTCTTACTGTCTAAGAACAGTGCGAGGGCCGCATGGTGGCCTTCACGCCACCGCTGTCGGTACCCAGCACTAATAAAACCAGTTTGGTAACTCCTTATTTTAGGAACGTTTCTATGAATATATAAGTTATTTATTTATTTAAATATCAGACAGTTGATTTTCTTCTAGAGTCACCAATGGATTCTGAATATATAATTCATAGATGTAACGCTCACGTTTCCCTTTATCAAAATATACTGAATTTGATATACGGAAGCTTAAGTTATTGTTTAGTCGTGGGTTTGAACTGTAAAGAGTCTTTCCTTTACGTTTTCCTTTTCTATTGGTTAGGAAACTATTCGGTAATATGCCAAATGAAACACTAAGTATCGGATTGGCGATTCTATAATCTACTAGGTTTATATAATCTATCTATCTGTCTATCTATCTATCTATCTAAATAAATCTGCTATATATACTAATATTATAAATGCGAAAGTGTCTCTGTCTCTCGGCTGAACGGATCTTGATTAAATTTGGTAAGAAGACATATACACATAGACATTAGCACATACTTTTTGTCTCAAAAAACAACCTTGAAAGAGGTAAAATAGGGGATGAAAGTTTGTTTGGGCAACTCATATTTCCATAAGTTAGGGATCTGAAAATTCATATTTAGGCTTTTGGTTAGAAATCCTTACTAATATTATAAATGCGAAAGTAACTCGTCTGTCTGTCTGTCTGCATTTTATGGAACTACCACGCGTACAAAGCCGCGGGCAGCAGCTAGTAATCTATAAGTTCGAAGTAATGTGCCAAGTGCATGAAAGGAGCCTCTGAGGCGCACTTTAATCCTTTCACCACACTGGCGTGAAATATTTTGTGAAACAATTTCTTATGACTAGTATTCCGAATAAAATTGACATTCACGTGTACCGAGTGTACTGGTTTGAAATTCATTTTAGTTTGCGACTTTTTGTACTACGAGTATGTTTTTATACATATCAACACAGATACGGACTTTGCAGCTCATTTAAAAATCATTTCTGAGAGGCTTATTGAAAAGGTGTTAAAGTAAATATTTCTAGGTTTAATTCAAACGAATTCGCATCGCGAAATCAGCATTTTGATAGAATAGATAGAAGTGTTTTTTGTAGTGTGTGTTTCATAAAATTTTCCATAGCAATAGTCTCGTGGTTACGTAGATATCATATTGATATATGCTTTATCGAGACATTTTATTCATATATGCAAAATTATTACTGCAACACCGCCGGTAGCAGAGCGAATGATTTTAACATACTTTTTTATAAAACTCAATTTGCATGTCTCGTATCGTTACTAGTCGTTGATAAAAAATATGAGCCTTGGGATTATCTTAGTGACCATATTTCTTTTGTTTGTATTTTAGTGTGAAAGAGTCATATTTTAATTGGGGAGAAAGTCTAAAAACAATGTCTCCTCAGGTTGGATTGGGTTGCCGCTTATCGTGGTGATGTGTGCGGCTGCGGCATTCAGCGGCAAGCGACTCGGCGACTGCTGGTCCATCCTAGAGGATCGTGACCCTGCTATGAGGACCAGAAAACGCAACCCTTATGCCATTATTGCAGACCAGACCCTCGGCCGCACTTGGAGGTGAGTAACGGAAAATTTGCGAAGGGAGTGTCGGGCCAAGCATAGTGAAGCCTTCCAAGGTCGGTAAGGATATGAATGACAGTCAGGTACCACAATTAAAAACTAGTTCCACACGATTTGAAGGTTTTATTACAACCAATGCCTGCTTGCTAAATAATATCACGATAAGACCAATACCTAATACTTACATGTCAAAGTCATAGTTAAATATTTTTTTATTCAATACAATCACAAGGGTCATTTTGAATGCCGGCTGAGATGCAGAAGGTGGCGGGTCCGATTCCCGCCGCTCGTTTAATGATGTTTAATGATCTGTAAGTATTTGTCTCTGCTGCGTGTGTTTCTATGTATGTATTCACAATAGAAAAATAAGTACATAAGTAGTATAATAGTCATGTCAAGTAAGCAGAGCTTGTACCCATAACACATGCTCTGCTTACTTTGTGGCTAGATGATGCTGTGTGAAATGTCCGGCATTATTTATTGATTATATAATTAACTTGTTTGCGAGCATAGACTTTAAATAGGGTCAGACAGACACGGCCAAGATATACCTAAGGGTATGTTGTACTTCGAATGACCGTCATTTATAAATTGCATTTAAAATTAAACAAACATTTATTTAAAGAAGTGTAAGTACATAGTAATATACGATTACAATAATATAAAATATATGTAAAACAGTTGAAATATCTAAGGACCGCTTAAAACGATCTACATAACGTGGTAGTTCCATGACGACATGTGAACACACGGGTGGAACTACAATCAGTACCCATAAAAAAACAATAGATGATGTTCATAATTGAATTATCGAAATTGTCAAAGTAGATAAGCGTGAGACACGGGGGGAGGGAGCTACAGCTTTTTAGCTTTTTACATGCAAGTATCTCAGATGATAGTCTCCGAAAGATTTATTTTTATTTTGATAAATCTTATCATCAAATGAAATAATTTTTAACCGACTTCAAAAAAATAAAGTTAATAATTCGGTTGTTTTTTTAATGAAAGGATTTAATAAAAAAAAATATTAGATAGGTTATACTTTTCGATTGACTAGTCGATTCTAAACTATAGAAATTTCATCATAATCGGCTTAGTGGTTTGGTTTTTAAACAAACTAAGCGTACTAAGGAAGAGATCGCTTTTAGCGATAAGGCCGCCCATTGTACAATTTTATTTCTATTATTTTTCCTGTGTTCTTTTTGTGTACAATAAAGTGTTAATCTATCTATCTATCTATCTAAGCCTACTGTAAAAAATATGTTATCCAAGTAAACGAAATTTCGTATTTTGCTTTCCTGTGATTTTCCAGTGGTGTTTACGGTGAAAAAGTACAAAAAAGCGTTAAAGCGTGGGGGTAAGTTATAACTTACCCCCATGCTGGTGAAAAAATAGGTGATAAATTTTTTTATGAACTCCAATTTTATATCGGCCCAAATTGTTAATGAATGAAGTCGGTTTCCTTTTAGTTTAAAAAAAAGATTCATATTTAAAAAAAAATTTAAACAGAAAACTGTTTATTATAATGTTGCCATTGTAGCTACACCCTGACAGCTCAAATAATCCACACAATCAACTGCCAGAGAATTATTTTCTATATTTTCTAACAACGGTTTTTTTATCCAAAAATAATCAAATTCTAGTGTGGTGGTATCAATGGCGATCATTATGACGCTGTTCGGCGCCTCAGTGGTTTACTTGCTAATGGCCGCACAGATCATCGGACAGCTGCTGCTGACTCTACTGCCCACCGTCACTATCTGCAGCTGGTACCTCGTCGTTGTCGGCGCTATGACCCCGCTCATGTTCTTCGCTACCCCTAAGGACTTCAAGTAAGTTTCGGTTTATAAGTCTTCTTCTTCGTTAATGACATATGTCCCAATAATGTCAATTTTGACAGTAATTGTTTGGGTATACTGTCTAAGCCATTCGTCATTTATTTATTCTAAACGTCATCGCGGAATGGCCGTCTAGAACTTTTTAGGGATTTCTCGTCGTTCAAATGACATTGCAACTTAATAGACTTATAATTATACTGTCCAATTTATTGATTATAATTCCGCTATGATTACTGACTAAAAGAATAATAATTTAGAAGGGCTATGTTACTTCAAGAAATGACAAACGAAGAATCCCTCAGGAGAGATCTTCTTTGAAATCAAAACGAATGACGTTTTCAACGACAGAGGTAGAACCTGTTTCAAGAAAAAACTAACCTTAAATTACGGCTTTAGTCATGTGCACTCGCTTATTACTAATATTGTGATAGAGAGAAAACATGATTAGAACTGTTTCGTTATTGAAACTGGTTATAACTTGAGCCTTTGCGGTTACCGTCAACTACAGAGTATTCTGTACATTCAGTACACACTCATTAGTCACATTACACACTTAAAATTATCTTATTTCTTGCGTATTAACTTAAGCCTATATTAGGGTTTCTAAACATAGTGACTATGACGCAAGATTTATCCCAAAACTGATGGGTTTATTTTAGTACTAAAATAAACCCAGCACTAAAATCCCACAGAAATTCACAACTTGAAGCAAAAAAGTTACTCGCCATACATTGGATTAGTCTCCGGCCGAATAGCTGAATATCTATAAAAAAAAAAGTATAACAAAAACAAATTAAAGATTTAAAGTGGGGAGTATAGTTTGATACAACCTTTGACGATGTTCGGTTTGTTAGGCTATGACCGCTGCCATTGTGCGCGCATAAACAATGTGTTAGAAGCAAAGTCAAGCAAGATGTTTTATTCTGATATATTTTTCTTTAAACCCATTCTGGATTGGACAGATTCGTGATTCTGCAGATTCGCTACTTGACAGCTACATTTTTATAACGAGAACCTCTTAGTCATGTATGGTGGCGCTTCGGCGGCCGTTGCCGCGGCACGCTGGCTTTGCTCGCTGGCCTTGCGCGTTGCGCGTTTCTATGCTCTAACATAACCTAACAAACTGGTTTCTCTCTGATTCTCGTTATAAAAATGCAGGTGTCGAGTAGCGCATCTGCCGAATCACGAATCTGTCCAATCCAGAATCTGTCCAATATCGAACAACGGTCTTTATTGAGCATACTTTAGCGCCATGCTAGTTAATTAATTAATAACGTTATAGGATAGAGGAATAAATTAAGCACAACACTAGCTAATAATGTTATTATAACATACAGGGTGTGTATTTACCTGTAATGTTGCCGTTTTAAAGTACTTGTTTTATAGTAGGAACGGCAACTTCATACCTAAAGGCCTATTGTTAGTAGGATTGAAGTATTTTGAAAATGTTTATTGATGAACTTATAGGTGGACGGGAGTCATCGCGTTCGGCTCTGCGGTGTTAGCTTGCGTGTTGTACTTCATAGAGATGATGAACGAGATCCGCCCTTTCGTGTTCCGCTGGGGCATCCACGGTTTCCAGGTGGGCCAATAAACAGTATTTAACTATGATTTTGCCGCTATATAGTACTAGTTCTATAGTAAAAACATATGTTAATACCCATTTGTTTTTTAAATGGTTTAAATGTATGCTTATTATAATGATTAATTGCAATATTTAATTCAACATAAGCTCAAAGTTGAATGGAAAATTGGTCGGCCACTAAATAACAGATTTGGACTAAAGTGATAAAAATAAAATATTTAGTTGAATGTGGGTATGTCCATACTATACTATACAACATGGAGTTACAATGACATTAAACGAACACACGTTTTATTACTAATCTAAAAAAAATATACAAGTGATTGAACTCGATAATTGAACGGCGACGTCCCAGGACGCTATTTACGTAATCTATGAGGGGTTTACTCACGTATTATTTTGTTGATTTTGTGGAAGCACCGAGCCTGTTTCCATTTATCTAGCTAGATAATCTTCATCAGGTTGAGTTTGATACGCGGTCCGCTCGTTGCCGCTCGAGTTCACAGTTCGAACTGAAAAAGTGAAAAAACATAATTACGTTTTAAAAACTAAAAAGAAAACCGACTTCATTGAATGAAATGTGATCCTATAATACATTTTTAGTGGAAAGTAGATGTATTTTGAATATAATATAATATGGTTAGGCCAAACAAACGCACCGCTCCAATGAATGAGACAGCGAGGTATCGAATACCTCGCTGTCATGTCATTGGAGTACATGAAAACATCACCGATGTATACAATTTTTACAGTTTGGTTGATTTTTTAGCTCGAACGATTTTGATAAAACTTATATGGTCCCATATAAATTTTATCAAAATCGTGAAGTATTTCAAGCAAAAAAAGAGTTTTCCAAATCGGTTCAGCCGTTTTCGGGTAATCGGTGAACATACATAAAAATAAAAGATTCCGACGAATTGAGAACCTCCTCCTTTTTGATAAAGTCGGTTAAAAAGTGAAAATGAAAGTGAAACAGATACGTATGTTCGTTTTATGATGCCATTGTAGCTTCGACCTGTATACATGCCTAATAGTGAGGAATGAAAATTGTGGTTTCAGGACTTTTTCTTAGCTTTCGGCATGATAATGTTTGCGTTCGGCGGCGCCTCCACCTTCCCCACCATCCAGAACGACATGGCTGACAAGAGCCAGTTCAGCAAGAGTCTGCATTACAGTTTCATTGGTAGTATTCCTGGTTTTTTATAATATTATATTTATGTGCGTGTACAAAAATGACCTCTCAATAGAGCCCTGAGATGGCTGTCCCAAAAAGGAATGGAGAGATGATCTCGACACCTTTGAAAGACCTTGGGTTCAATTGGCTTAAAAGCGAGATGACTGGAGGGATAATGGAGAAGCTTTTGCCCAGCAGTGGGACACAATGGGCTAAACGTAATCGTACAAAAAAAATATATAGAAACATTACGGATTACGGAATTTGGAAATATATATGATGAAAATATTTTATCATTATAGAGCCAATAGCTCCTGCCCGCGATTTGCCCGTGTGATACGTAAACTGCGTATATGTCACTAGCAATCGTCATGGGCAAGTGGTCAGTGTTTTCAAACGGAACTCATACGGCTTCACACTGACTCATTTAACGTGCATTTATTTATCAATTAGTTAAAAATCGTATAAAAATAGATATTGCGGGACAATTTATACAGCACCAATCACCCCGAACTAAACAGAGCTTGTACAGATAGCTGATAAAATACTTATATACTTCTAAATACATACTACTAGTTCCTACCTATATAATATCCTATGGTTGCCAATATCCGTCCCCAAAGTACAATCTATCTCTGTACCATACTTTATCAACAAACATTTGTCTGTTTAGCCATGAAAAGGTATCAAACAGTCACGTTCGAATGTATAATGACCACTATGTTAGTATGAAGAACACAGCCCAGTGTGTGATGAACATAGGTGTTTGTTCTGTTTATGTGTGTTCTTATTATATATTCGAACGTGACTCACGACAGTTTGATACCTTTTCATACAGTGCAGAATCGAACAAAAAACCTGCAGCGCAGAAAGAAGAATTACTACTATACTAAATTGTAAGACCAGTCAGCATATTTTTGTAGTTTAGCATAAGTTTATCGTTTATATCTGTGTGCCTTTGTATCTGTGGCACCATGCTCCCAAACGGATGATCCGATTTTGATTGTGTTGGTTTTATTTCAGACGTGACTTGATCGAGAGTTTTTTAGCCATGATTTTAGAACACATGTTCAGCCTTTTGAATATTATAAGCGCTTTGATGTAGTTGACCTAGTTGATGAAGGGTTCTGAGCAACTTCCATAGGTCTGCTCGATTCAAAACATGGTATCCTGTTATTTCAATGATATTGCAAGAACATAGAAACCTTGACCTGGTGCTACAGCATAACTTGGAATCTACTGGATTGAAATGGTCAATAATATGGTCAATAATGGTCAATACTAATATTATATATGATATATGATCTTGATCATATTGTCATAGTTTTCGGTGTCTTCCAGGGCGCCACGGTTTATTGAAAATTTTATACTTATATCTGTTACCTGTGTTCTAGCCATCTTGATCCTGTATTTGCCAATCGCCGTGGGTGGGTATGTAGTGTTCGGTGATGCCGTGGCACCCAATTTGTCTGCATCGCTTGCCCCCACGCCTCTCACTCTCGTCGGGAACGTGCTGATGGCTATACATCTCGTGTTCGCATTCATTATCCTCATCAACCCGGTCTGCCAGGAGATGGAGGAACTCTACAATGTGCCGCAAGGTCAGTCTTGCAATTAGAAAGTAACATCATTACAACAGTGACGTACCAGGATGTTCACGGAGTTAATTCATGTCTACTCATTTGCGTCGTTCAACGAAGCCACAGATAATTGCACTAGGCACTTTCTAGTGCAATTATCTGTGGCTTCGTCCTGCCCTTCATCCTGCCCTGGCATGAACTCACAATAATACCTACAGAAAAATATTCGATTTTGTTATTTTAATGGTCTTAATAGCCCGAGTAGCTTTTTTCGTTGCCTAACCATTTTTGAAGAGACTGAACCGATAGCTTAACATACCCATGAAGCATCCAGATGAAAATGCCACTTCGGTCACCCATCCAGTTTTAATCAATACAATATTGCAGTGTTCGTTTTTCTGGAACAACTATGTTAGGTACGTGTCACTAGTTATTTCTAACCAGTGTGGTGAAAGGATTAAAGTGCGCCTCAGAGGCTCCTTTCGTGCACTTAGGTAAGCCTTAATGTAAGCTCTCGATCTTGCCGGACAGGACCCGGAGGAAAGACGAATCATTACATGCGGTGTCGGTTCGGTTGCAGGTGCATAACGCTGGCACCGAGCCGGGCTTGTTTCAAGATTTCTTCTCTATTGCTAGTTCTTCTGTTAGTCAGCAGGGGGACTAATCCCCAATAATTTGAAGACTATCGCAGTTGTCTCTATCATCAGTCTCCAAGCAGCACTCATCTGGGATCAGTTCCACGTAGAAATCCTCACTTACTTAGAACTCACTTACGTAGAAATCCTCACCCGATTTTACAGTCAAATGCGGGTGTGAGCCATTTTTGATGATCCTCAGCTGATCGTTATAGAGTACAGCGGATGGTAAAAGAAAAAAATTGAAAATTAAATATATTTTTGGTATTAATATTGGTAGATATTTCACACAGCACCATCTAGCCCCAATCTAAGCAGAACATATACTATGGGAACCAGACGCCTGATTGAATACTTATAATATTGTAATTACTTACCTATGTGAGATACTTTATAACACCCAGGCACTGACCGAAAATCTACGTCCATCAGAAGCAGAGCTACGACCAACTAAGCTGTGAGGCCAGTCAAAAACTAACATTCCTACAAATTCCTGGAATTTTGAATGTTTGTCAATCAGACCAATCAGGCTCAATCAGACCGTACCAACTGAACAGATTTGGCTGAAACTTGTTAAAAATGTAGTCTGTGACCTGGAACAGCATATGAGTTACTTGTTTATGAAGGTACCACGCGTGCGAAGCTGCATACAGAAGCTAGTAACTGTATAACCGATGTTCATTTGCAGATTCAACCGGCTACCGTATGATAGTCCGGCTGTCAATAATGGCAGGCGTGCTGTTCATCGGCGAGAGTGTCCCTCGGTTCTACACGATCCTGTCGTTGGTGGGAGGCACCAGTGTTGCACTCCTTACGTTCATCCTGCCTTCCTTCTGCTACCTCAGCCTCGTTAACCAGACACCGCGCGAGAAGCAGACGCCTATGTGAGAGCACTGTTATAGCTTAATATTGAGGAATTTGGTCTCGTTACCTATGTGGCTGTTATCGAACGAAACACGCGACAGCTGCAGTGGACCTGCAGTGGAGCCTCAGTTTAGTGATTAAGAAGGTGGACAAGTTACGTGTCCTGTTGGTGCGGTAATCAGAGAACCTTCTGCAATATCATCAGAGCTTGGGACCTATATAATTCCATTCTCGGTCAAGGACACCTCAGTATTTTCAGGTGTTTGCGTACAAGCGTCTCATGATCATGTTACCCGTACTATCGTACATAACAGCTTTCTGTGCTGTTTACTACCTATGTCACCAATATAAGTTATTGTGATCTCGAATGAACGGTGATTAGTACAAACCCTACAAACCTAAGCACTTCTGCACTAATATCCCGAGCCTTAAGAGTGAACTAGTCGATTATCTTTCCATACAAACGCTCTGATGATGAACAACCAAAACTAAAAGTGATATTAATTTGTCTTATCATAATCTATGCTTGTATAGATACAGAATTGTAAAAATAATATAGGTTTGAAAGATACAAAAATCCAAAAATACTCAAAAAAATCGTTTTTCATCACTGATTTTAGCGCAACTTTAGGTGTGAATAAATAACAAACGGAGTACGCAAACTAAAAAAATATTCAGATACAAGCAAAGATTATTTATTCAAGAGCTCAAATAACTTTTTTTTAGTAAACAGTAGTTTTTCATGAGAACCCTTTAGCCAAAAGTCTGTTCATTATTTTTACGCAATCGTTTTAATTAGAAATCATAGTCTAATCTGATCATTTTCATGATTTCATGATTGATATCTTGACTTGTGTGTTCCAGTGAAACCCCCGGTTGGATGAAGATGGTGTGCTATGAGGTGATGTTCCTCGGAATGCTGGGTGGCATCGCAGCTACGTGGGCGGCTCTCACGGCCATCTTCAGCACTTCGCAGGCCACGCCCTGCTATCTGTAATCTTGCCACATACTATATGACACGACTGCGGCGGCCTCCTGCGACCGATGCAAGTCTTCATCAAGAAAGCAAACTTTTGACATAAATATCATAACAAAATTGAGGTGTCACCTTTGTTGAACGGAGGCATACTTCAGCCGGTTTGGATCACATCGGCCAGATTACACATTCGTCAGAATCATTTATTTCTTCCGCATTTGCCAGATTTTTTCAACCTCTGACGAAACGATATTATTCATGATTCCTCATTCGACAGATTTTGCGTTTGTCATAAAGAAATTAATCAGATCGAAACCAGTTGGTTAGGTTAGGTTAGAGTATAGAAAACAACGCGCAGGGCGTGCGAGCAAAGCGAGCGTGCCGCGGTAGCGGCCGCCGAAGCTCCAGAAGAATATAGTTCGTCTGTCTAGATACATAATTCTGGCAAATGTGTTTTCATTCGTTTCCCTTATTCGGCATCAATGACCAAACTGAACTAAACTTAAAATATTTTTGATTTATGCTGAATGTGGAATCTGGTGGATGTGTCCTAAATCCTTCAGCCTAGCAGTCGCTCGCATCATACATGCGTTCCGTATTAGCTTACAATAGTGACAATATTATCTGTCCGTTAGGAGTATTTCTACAATGCTTTGCCCTGCGAATCCAATTCCCAGCCTTTGTAAATATTTTGATGGTGACTTGCATCGACGTATATTTACGAATTCTTTATTTTTATGTACCTAATCTTCGAGTAGGTATTTCAGCAGCCAAAATGTTGTACCGGTGTTTTGCAAGTAATTATACTGGGTGTTCTTGCAAGACGTTACTGCCACTTGCGTGTCGTAAATATATAGAGACCTCCGCATGTTTTTCTAAAAGTATAATTATTTTAATTTTACTCGTTTAAGTAAGTAAAGTAAAGTGGTTGTTTCGCCAACTAATTCGTTTCCGTCTAGCAAGTAATTATATCTGGGTGTGCTTGCAAGATAGATTGCTGCCGATCGAAATTACTTGTACTTGCAACTATTAATTATGGAGAGGCAAGTCTTTGTGTTTTTCACATTATTTATGAATTGACGCAAATGCGTTTTCACATAAATATGTGAGGCTCTCGTAGATATATCGATAGCCAATTTTTATCGGCGTTTTGCAAGTTATTATATCTGCGTGTTCTTGCTCAATGTTGCTGCTGGCCATCGTACTCGCATCTCTTCAATCTGTGAGTTTTATATTTTATGAGTCAACGCATTTTGTATCGACGTTTTGCAAGTAATGATATCTGGGTGTTCTTGCTTAACGTTTCCGCCAGCCGAGGTACTTGCATCTCTTAAATACGTAGAAGTCTTTACATGTTTTTTTTTATTATATGAGTTAACCCATTTACGTGACGTTCTAGTAGATATTTAATAAGCCAATGTGTATCGGCGTTTTGCAAGGAAAACATCTGGGCGTTCTTGCTAAACGTCGCTGTTGGCCGAGATATTTTCATCTTAAATACGTAGACGCAAGTCTATAAGGTCTTTATTTTGTGAGTTAGCGGATTTTTGTAAAGTTCAAGTACTTGAGTATTTCGGCAACTAATTTGTATCGGCGTTTTGCAAGTAATTATATCTGGATGTTCTTGCTAGACGTTGCTGCCGGCCGAAATACTAGCATTTCCTAATTATGTAGTTGCCACTATTTGTATTTTTCTTTATTTTATGATTTAACGCATTTATGTGAAGTTCACGTAGGTATTTCCGAAGCCAATTCGTCTCTGAGTTTTACAAGTAATTATATCTTGGTGTTCTTGTGAAATGTTGCGGACTAGATACATTTTTCTCGCAATAATACTTAGCGCGGTACCTCAAGATCTTTACAATTCTGTATTATTCTTTGTGTGCTTATTTTTAATATGTGTTTGGTGTTGTTTTTAAATAGTTTGTTGCTCTAAGTATAAGCCAGTACCTACCTAGTTATTCTCATAAACGGTGACAATATTATTTGTCGGTAAGGCGACCATCTACGCAATATTGCGAGATCATCGCCATTTTTATTTGTATTTTAGATTAAACCTTATGCAAATTCTTGCCAAAAGGTATGTGCGATTAATAGTAGCACTTTTTATTTTGAACTAATGTTAAGTAAGTAATTAAAAAGTAATGTAAGATGACAAGCTTTAGGGTTTTTTCTTACGGTCATATATAAAGAACGGTCATTTCATTTTTACTTTTAAGAAATAATTCGCTTGTAACATTCATGTGTTGTTTTTTCTATTAAATAAGTAAGGTTTTAATGTTGTTTTACTTTACCAATTTTTAGAATCTTTCCCGAACACCATCAGGGCAACGAGGAGGCTGATGTGTTGGCAACGGTAAATGCCAGTAGGATCAGAAATGTATTGGAACATTCAGAAGTGCGGTTCAAATACACAAAAACATATTTGAGGGATGGAAAATGCATTATTTGCTTACGTCAGAGTTCAAAGAAATTTGGTAAAGAATTGTACAATGTGAACCTCGTGTGGACTGGTTTGCGAACAAACTTGTAGATGTAAACAAACATGTAAACTTTTAGAAGCTTGTAAGAGCTCAGCAGTTGCGCTCAGGGCGTATTCACTAGATAAGTTCATACATTATGAATAATAGAATTCTTCCCAACTGTTCTTCTTGCGGAGTTTTAGAAGATGTTCATCATTTGACGACCTCTGTGGCATAGTGGACTAAGGCTGAGACGCAGAAGGTGGCGGTTTCGATTCCCGCCGGCCGCGAGACAAATGTTTGTATATTAATCGTATATCAGTCATGTGGTACTCATGACACAAGCTCTGCTTACTTTGGGGCCAGATGACGCTGTGTGAAATGTCCGGCATTATGTATTATATATTTATTATTGGCGGAATGTATCTAGAGTCAGTCTCTGAAAACATACGTGTTTAAAAAAAATATAATATAAATAAATAATCCTGGACATTTCATTTAGTAAGTATTGTCTGAATTTGCTGGATGTAACAGAGCGCATATTTTGACTACATACCCCGTTGTCTGAGGCGGACAAGGCACTTTTTTCAATAGTTTTAGGTAAGTAGTTGCGTAAAATATAATTCACTAGCGACCCGCCCCGGCTTCGCACGGTTGCAATGCTGATACTAAATTTACTACAGAATGTCTTTATATACAACGTTATCTAAGAGATAGACATATACCATCGCGGACTTTTTTGTAGAACTTTTAAAGGTGTACAATACTGTAGTACACTATTTTGATCTATCTCGTAGGGTACAGCCAGCGTTTGCAATGTAAGCGCAAAAAATGTGTTTATTTACGATATCACATTAGAAATCTCTAAAATTATCAGTGTTTCTCTACTATATTATGCATGTATTATACATATAAACCTTCCTCTTGAATCACTCTATCTATTAAAAAAAACCGCATCAAAATCCGTTGCGTAGTTTTAAAGATCTAAGCATACAACGGGACAGACAGACAAAGTGAAAGCGACTTTGTTTTATACTATGTAATGATAACAGCTGACATAGTCGCGAAGCAACTTCAAGCTTTGTGTCAAATAAAAAAACGGTCAAATTCCCAAAACCAAAACCAAAACTTAAAGGGTTACCGTACCTATTTTTTTCACCACCATGGTAGTTTTACCATCGGTTCAATTCAGGGCAATCGATCGATATTAAGGCTCCCACACATAACTGCGAATATGCATGGCATCGCAAATATCCGCGAGCTTGCACGAACAAGTTCCTGCAATGTGGTGTCGTACGTATCACATCGCATAGTGATTTTGTGTGGGAGAGCCCCGATATTATACCGATGACAGATAGATTAATTTACGAACACGACTCGGTCCTCTAAGTTTGTTAGCAAATTTTTTTTTCATGCATTAAAACTGTAAAACTGTTTTCGGATGTTTCTCTTTACTAGTACTGTGAATTATTATTATTATTATAATTATAAACCGTAATTTTTTATTAACCGATTGTGTAGACTTATAATCTTGATTCTTTTTCAGCTCCAAGGGATTGTAGCCTTTACTATTTGATATTAATTTGAACTGATATACATAAAGACAGACAGACAGACGGACAACCAAGTGATCCTGTAAAGTCCTATTTCAATTATTTTTAATCCTATTTTTATCTTTCGAGGTACTGAACCTTTAAAATTGAAAACGGTCTCAATTTGAACCCCCGGCACTTTATACAGTTTAGACAAATATAGTCCCTGGTTCGTATTAGGTAAGCTCATAAGGCCGCTCTTGTGTAAGTACCTTTCACTATTGACGTGAATATATTCGATATATTTCCTTTAACATAGATAAGTACTAGCGTAGTAAGGGTTTTTAATTCATCAGCAGCACTGCAATCGCTCTATCTAACGCAATACCATTCGTTGCTCGACCACTTTCAGCCTTATAGCCGGCCTTAAAGTAAGCTCTGTAAGCGCTCGGTGACTATCCCCTAACGGTAACTATCTAAAACTCTGTTTTTAGTAATTTTGCTATTTGTATAAGAACAATTGAGTCTGAGCATGTCAAAAAGTTATGAACGTTGTCATAAGTTCGAGAAAGATGATGTCACATCCACACAGTCGGCCGCCACGAGGCGATAATCCCAGTAGGTAACAAACGACCCCCAGCAAACTATCGTCCGTGATACCTTATCAGTAGTAACTAATCAATATTGTTTATGCGCTCGTTCATTGATAGTTTTAATGACGCAGGGTTTTGGATAATTATATATCTACTGGTTGGGTACGGTCGTGTTGCATAATTGTTTTTAGTTGCTTACAACGTAGGTATACTGTATATTGCAATGAGGGCTGTTCGTGCAATTTATAACAGAACCACATAGAAATAAAGGAAATAATTATTATGATTATAAGATAAACTTGTTGTTCCCATAGTTAGGCTCGCTAAAGTCAGTAAATATTTTGGAGGGCAATGGCTTCTATAACAAGGTCCCAAGCGATGTGGTAGATTGGTAATGGATTGGATTGTCGATTGGTAAATTCTAAAAACGTAATTGAACAGAAACTGATCACCTTATTATTAAATAACAGAATATTTAGATGACAAAAGGTTTAAGACAATTTTTCTGTCATATAAACAGCGATAAGAAAGACAAGACGAGTTTCTTGCCTGACTCTTAGAATTTGGTTAGAAGGAACCAGCAAGTATGTAACCTAGAGACTAGATTCGCTATTTGGTAAGAAGACGACAAAAAATGGTCCTTGTGTATATAAGATTAATAATATTTTGATTTGATTTGATTGTGATATAGCCTTAATAAGAATAGGTATAATAGGTGTAATATACTCTGATGTAGGTACCAACGTTGTAAGCAATTAATGATGGGACAGAATATAAAAGTGTTTACGAAACGTGCATTTTTAGAATTATTTGCAAGTGGGTAGCTTTTAATACATACGAATGCTGGTTATGTAGTTAAATCATACTCATACGAGTCTGCAGGTAGGTTAGACAGTTTACCTTTAATATAATTTTCAATTTATCTGAGTAAAACCATGCCCCGACAACGATAAGTAGTCTGTACAGTATGAGTAACATACCTATCTATTATACATAGTAACTTATTAAATAGCTCATTTGGTACTAGCTCTGCCTTCTGCGCTGTAGGTTGGGGTCCGATTCCCTTCCAGGACAAACCAATTAGTCCATTAATTGCTCCTAAAATATTTCTCCCAGGAGCAATACAAGTTCTAGTATTTCTACTACATTATTCAAACACCCTTAGTAGTTTTCAACAGTCACGCCGACAATGCCAAGCCGTCTATACCGAGGAGATAATATTATACGAGTACTTGATACATCCTCACTATACACGCAGACTGACCCAAATAACGCAGTTGCTAATGCTATTATACAAATTGCAAGCAACACCTATCCAGAGAATGCAGCTTCAAATCTAGGTTTTTGAAAGCATTACATGCATTACATAAATACATGTGTATTTTACAAATGTTTTTTATTTTTTTATTAACCAAGACAAACGGTTGTATGATGAGGATATGTTTTCGTTCTGTATCAGTGTCTGTGCTTGTACTATAAAATATCATAAGTATGTATTTAATAATATATAAGTATTCTATCAGCCATCTAGTCACCATAATACGAGCAAGTAATTTCCTTAGTTTGGAACTAGATGTGGGCAATGTGCAGCAATATTTGAGTATAGGTATTTAGTTATTTATTGAGTTTAATAGTTGGGTAGTAGGTACCAGACGAAGCCGGGACGACTGGTGTAGTAAATAATAAGTCCGCTGTATTACCTACTACGTGCGAGAGACCTTATCACTGCCCAGCCTCGCACGACGGAGCTCAAACGTCTTTGTTTTCAGGAATTATCTAATAGATACGAACTATCTAGTATTTTAAGGTGAGTTAAAAATATTATTTTTTAATTCGTTTATAGGCAATTATATGACCAATGTAATTTAAGTGGTATATATATATATATATATACCATATATATATATATATATATATATATATATATATATATATATGTATATATATATATATATATATATATATATATATATATATATATATAAGCATTCAATGTATGAAATAATATTTTAAATTTTGATGTTGGTAAGTGTACATTCCAGATTTTAAGTTAGTGTGCCTTATCGTTATAATTTTAGTACTGTGCGATTTTTTTCTACAGGAGTATGCGTGTCTTTCCCATCTCATATTAAGGTGGACATCCACGCGACTTCATTCACGCTATCACGTAATGCACCGTAGGTAGTGTATGTAGGCCCTACGCTAGACTCATCTATTTTAGGACTTTATTTAAGCATCTTTATTTTTCAGTAAGTGCCTATCACCCTAACTGAATCAAAATGGCGTTTAGCTGTTTGTTGAGATCAGTCTCCAGGGCTGCGAGGAACAGAGTCGGCTCCAGCACCCACTGCTGTAGGAGAGCTATGTACAGCACTGAATATAAAAGTAAGTTCTTATAGCTTGAAATTTTACGTTGGATACTCTACTTTACTTAGGTGGACAATTGACAATTGACCATTGATATTCTTAATAATATATTATAATTATTGATGGACAATGCGCACAACACCATCTAGACCCAAACATAAGCATAGCTTGTATTAAGGATGACTAATAGAATACATACATGTTACTTTACCCAGGCAAAACAAAAACCCATGTTTATCACACAAATGTTTATCCTGGGAGGAGATCGAACCCCTAACCGACAGCGCAAAAGGCAGAGCTACTACCAACCGAGATGACAGGCCACATACAATGCCCTAGCTAGAGTACTATTCCTTTTAAATAAGCAATTCTTAAAAACATTACATTCCTAGACAGTCAGATATGAACGTACTCGGCTTTTTAAATCCACGGTGTTTGATTACCGTTTAACGGTGATAGCCCGTCTTAATATTTTAATATGCCAATTGCAGTTAATATGAATACATGCCCTGTGATTGATTTATTAAGCAAGTAGTCCTACATCAGTTGTGTCATGGCCATGGGTCAAGCACGATTGTGATAAGGCATTTTACGTGATAATGTTAGCTAACCTTTATTAAACGTATATTTAGTGAGGTCACCTATTATCACCATAATTGAAGAGCACCAAGACTAAGAAAAACCCATGTAATCATAATATAGTTATGACACATATTATAGTTTGGATGTAAGTTACTTTTATAACTAACTTAACTAAGTAACTTAATTTCTGCCTGCGGCTTCGCACGCAAGGTAGATGATACCTACCTGTCACATTCTACTTGTGACAACTAACTGGCAATATCATCACAAATACAAACCACTTAGTTATATCAAAATCAGTTCCATCCATTCAGCAGTGTTTGAATCACAATTCACTATGAAACATCCTAACAAAACAATACACAAACGTTCGCTTTTATAATAATAAGATGTCATGATAGTAACGGGATTACTATTATCCCGAAATACGACTTTACAGGAATTCAATTGGATGCCAAAATTAATAAGCAAATGAAGTTGCATGTCGTTTCTTTTGCTCAATGTACTAATGTACATCAATTCAATTATTTTTGTAAAACATCTGCGTTATCTTCTTCCTCTAGTTTTTAGAACCAGTGTGGTGACAGGATTAAAGTGCACCTCAGAGGCTCAGAGGCTTCTTTCAAGTACTTGGCACATCTTCGAAATTTTTAGATTTTGCAACATGCCGGTTTCCTCACGATGTTTTCCTTTACCGATTGAGAGTAAGTACTGGTATATACATGTTTGTTCTGTGTCTTAGGCTCTTAGGTGCCGCCGGACCACTTATACCATTAGGCAGTACCATTGCCCACCATTGAGCATACCACTGCCTAATGGTACAAGTGGTCTGGCGTGATAAAATATCATATGTGGGTATTTAAAAATTAAGTACCTGGATGAAACACGGATAAAACGACGTTTTCTAAAAATGAAACCTAGCTAGATCGATTTATCGCTCCTACATACAAAATTTTATGAAAATCGTTAGTGCCGTTTACGAGATTCAGGTTATATATATATATATACATACATATATATACATATATACAAATAAGCATTGCTCGTTTAAAGGAATTAGATAAGTACCTATTCTACGAGTATAAGTCATTTGGTTATCATAATACAAGCTATGATTCGTTTTAGGCTTAATAGTGTTATGTGCTTGGTCTACCAATATATATTATATGTATATTGGTAGACAATGCATTATTTCATCTAGGGATACAAATAATGATAAATATTCAGCGCGATAAGCGAGTAGAGTCGCGAGTAAGCATAGTCGTGAACTATTCAAGAGATCACGAGTTCACGGACAATGCATTGCATCACTGAACCTACATTCTGATGCAAGAATATACCAAACTACCTAGTAGTACATTAACACCAATTAATGATTTATCTAAGAAATTAATACTGAACCTACTACGGTACGGTATTTATTTCTTTCAGCAGCATGTTATACCTTACAAAATAGGTGGGTACGACTTTTGCGTTCCCTTAACATACAGTCTCTATAGGAAAACAAGGTTATTAATTAAATAACAACCTTATTTAATTAATTAAAGAAATTTTATAATCAATCCTAGTTTCTAGATACGAAATAAAATAGAAAAAAATCTGTAGAAAACCACATTCTAAACCTAATCTTTGAATTGTTCCTGTCACGATATTGCGACTTCGGTACTTTAAAAGATATAACAGTCGAGTTGACTATTTTTGAGAAATAGTATAAATAGCCTTTATCAATTAAACACAGGATTGTCTAGTGTTAAGTATAAATAAATAAATATTGATAGACAATACACACAACACCATCTAGCCCCAAACTAAGCATAAATTGTATTATAATGACCAGAGTATGTTCTACACTTTTCATTCCAATGGGATGTAAATTTGCCAACAACAAATTTAAAGAAAATTTAAACTTATTGTCTGCCTGCGAGCACTTCATAGAGTGCAGTATCCAATGAGTCGTATTAAGAAAATCATAAAGAACGTACTCTAAAATTCTCGATTCTCTAAAAATTGCAACAGATTTACACAACTTACTAACTGTGTGTGTTAATAATATAGACCCTCAGGTTTTACCTATTAAGTTGCCGTTTTATACCACTGGTTCTATAGCAAGAACTATTATAGCTTTCAAAGTTTAACACTTTTTTTTATGCCTTTCAGATAGGTTTTACACAACGAAGCATGAGTGGGTATCAGTGAACGACAACATCGGCACGGTCGGCATATCCAGTTTTGCACAGGTTTGTAAGATACGTAATTTCGATTCGATTTGAGGATAATGTAGAATCTGTTTCATAATCACATAATATTAAATATTACCTGATGTGGCAAATAAATAAATAAATAATAAAAAATATTGCTGGACAATGCACACAACACCATAATACAAGCTATGCAAACTATGCATAGCTTGTATTATGGTGACTAGATGACTGATAGAATACTATATATTTTTAAATACATACTTATAATACTTTATAACACCCAGACATTGAACAAACACCTATGTTCTTCATACGAATGTTTATCCTGGGAGGGAATCGAACCCTCAACCTACAGTGCAGAAGGTAGAGCTACTACCAAATATAAAATAAAAAATATGATAGGAAAGTATGGTTTATCCCTATCAGTCCATGAAATGGTGACATTAGATTTGAAAACTCTATCACCTAATAAATAGGTATGTGTATGAGATGTACACACGTATGACACGTACTATGTTCATTTGAAATCTACGAGTATGTGACCAATTTGAAACAATTTTTAGAGTACAGAACAATTATCTTTCAAAATAGTTTCTTAGCAAAGTTTGGGTAGGTACTTGTACCTAAGTTCTTTAGTATGGGATCCTCTATGATTTGAAGGTACTCGTACCTACGCTTGTCATTGGATGTCTCTGAGTCATACTTACTCAGGGTCAATATATATGTATATAGGATAATTTTCCCGAAAATTTTTTTTGCCCCTGGTGGTTC
Source organism: Lampropteryx suffumata (assembly GCA_948098915.1). NCBI lineage: Eukaryota > Metazoa > Arthropoda > Insecta > Lepidoptera > Geometridae > Lampropteryx > Lampropteryx suffumata. The sequence continues at coordinate 24,505,387 of OX402544.1, forward strand.
CGGCATAGAATTGGAACACCAATCCGCCTGCCAAGCGTGGTGACTATGGCAAAACCCCCAGAATGAAAGACACAAACAGAAGACGGCCCTCAGTCCCTGGCAGTTCCGCTATTCCTGGCATAGGTGGCGGCCACGGTAACAGCGGAACAGGGGGTGCGAAGAATCTCCGGCGGAGGTCCAACGACCCCTGGCAATATACAACGCTCGCACACTGAGGACCGTTGATAGAGCTGGAAGAAGTAGTAAAAAAGTTGCACTGGGATATTATAGGGTTATCAGAAGTCCGAAGAGAGGGAGATAACACGATAATCCTAAATTCCGGCAACTTATTCTACTACCGGGAGGGCGATCAACTATCTCAGCATGGTGTCGGCTTTCTTGTCCACAAATCCCTTGTTAACAAAGATTGAAAGCGTGTCGAGCAGGGTGGTATACCTCGTACTCAGAATAACTAAACGGTAATCGCTTAAAGTCATACAGGTGTATGCACCTCACTCAAAACGTCCAGACGAAGAAGTGGAGGTCTCGTCTGATGAAATCTACTCATCGCCCAAGTCCTGCCCAAATCCAAAACCCCGAGAGCTTGCAATGCCAATGCAATGCAATCGCTTCCAATGCCTTGCCGAATGCGGATCCGTGGATGAAATAAATGACGGGCTGGTGGAATTGTCCATGCCGTTGGGTCAAAGTTCTGTAAGACCCAGCGCAAAGGTAGAACCCAAAAACTCTCTGAGCACACTCTGAAACTCATGGCAGAACGTAGTGAAATGAAACTGCAGGCTTTAGTGGACATGTCGAAATACAGCACGCTCAATAAACAGATCTCTATGTCTATGCGACATGCGTCTCTTTAATACTTATAGTATAAAAAACGTTTTAGAGCGCAATACAGGGTTCCAAAGCCTTCGCGAGAGATCTGTCTAATGGGCAAAGCCTGATGACGAAGCTGAAGACCAACAGTGGCAGTGTCGTTTCCTCGAAGCCAGAAATTTTACGAGAGCTCGAGAAGTTCTATAGACAACTATACACCTCATCGCAAAGTCCTCCTACAAGCACGACTAGCGATGCAAGAGCTCGCCTAACCCGACACTACACTGAAGACATTCCGGACGTCAGCCTATATGAGATCCAAACGGCTTAAGAACAATAAGGCACCGGGGGAAGACGGAATAACGACAGAGCTTTTGAGAGCGGCTGGAACACCGATACTTAAGGTCCTTCAGAAGCTGTTCAACTCCGTCATCCTCGAGGGAACTACGCCAGAGGCATGGAACAGGAGCGTGGTGGTACTGTTCTTTAAGAAAGGGGATAACACCCTCTTAAAGAATTACAAGCCCATCTCGCTGTTGAGCCATGTCTATAAGCAGTTTTCAAGAGTAGTTACTAATCGTCTCGCTCGTAGGTTTGACGACTTCCAGCCTCCCGAACAAGCCAGGCTTTAACACCATAGACCACATCCATACGCTCCGGCAGGTTAAACAGAAGACCGAATAGTATAAACAGCCACTTTGTTTAGCGTTTGTGGACTATGAGAAAGCCTTTGATTCTGTCGAAACCTGGGCAGTGTTGCGGTCACTCCAGCGGTTTCAAATCGACTATATTGAAGTGTTGAAATGTCTGTACAGTAACGCCACCATGTCTATCCGACTCCAGGACCAGAGCACGAATCCAATCCCATTGCATAAAGGGGTGAGACAGGGAGATGTTATTTCTCCAAAACTGTTCACCTCTGCATTGGAGGATGTTTTCAAGTTCTTGTACTGGCATAGACATGGTATCAACATCAATGGCGAACACGTCACCTTCGATTTTCCGACGATATATCTGCCTCATGGCAGAATCGTTGGAGCAGAATGCTCAGGGACCTCAATATCGTCTCCCAAAAGGTGGGTCATAAAATGAATATAAGCAAGTCAAAAATCATGTCAAATGCTCATGTTGCACCCGTACCAGTACATGTTAGGAGCGATATAATCGAAGTTGTAGACCATTATGACTAATTGGGTCAGACGATTCAACTAGGCAAGTCCAACTTCGACAAAGAGGTCAGCCGACGAATCCAACTCGGATGGGCAGCGTTCAGGAAATTACGGCACATCTTCTCGTCACAGATACCGCAGAGCCTCAAGACGAAAGTCTACAATCAGTGCATGTTGCCAGTGATGACATATTATGGAACTGAGACTTGGTCGCTGACTATTGGCCTCATACACAGGCTCAGAGTCGCGCAACGAGCAATGGAGAGAGCTATGTTGGGTGTTTCACTCCGTGATAAAATCCGCAACGAGGAAATCCGTAGAAGAACCAAAGTCACCGACATAGCGCTCAAAATTTGCAAGTTGGTGTGGCAATGGGCAGTCCATATAGCTCGCAGAACTGATAACCGTTGGGGAGTTTAAGTTCTCGAATGGCGACCAAGGACAGGAAAACGAAGCGTAGGACGACCCCCCACCCGATGGACTGACGACATTGTAAAGATCACAGGAAGTCGGTGGATGGAGAGGGCTCAAAATCGTTCAAAATTTATCTGGGGGAGGCCTTAGGCCTCCCGCCTATGTTCAGCAGTGGACTTCATAAAGGCTGATATGATGATGATGATGAGGATAATTTTTGGTCTTCATATAAAGCAAACATTGCGCTCTGTGTTCATTCAATTTTATTTCGGGTTTTATTAATACCTAATGTTGGTGAATTTATTCAAACAAAGCTAGAGTTATTGATGGGTGTGAATAATTGGAATATTTTTTTTGTGGAATTAGAATATCTTTAAGATTCGAGCAAAAATAATCCGTGAATTGTTTTATATGAAAAAAAAAATTAGTAACAAATTACGAACGACAACATACGACCTTGTGACGCCTTACTAGTTCTTCTCTAATGGCATGTGTATCAATGTCAAGTGTTTATATTGTTTATAAATAGTATGATGTCACGTATATCGTCATTCGTCATTTGTTATTTTACATAAAATGTGTCATTTCGTTTCATTCTGTCATATTTTGCTCGAATCACAGAGATACGCAATTTTTTCCAATTTTCACACCCGGGTCAATAACTTTAGCTCTTTTTAAATAAAAATATCAATATCAAATATCAAATTACTAATGAAACCGGAAATAACTTGAGAAAAATAAATAATATAGGGGCGCAATGTTTGAAATGAATTTAAAAGTTTAGAACAATTCTCTTACAAACGTTTCTCATCAAGGTAAATAAAGTAATTTTTTTTACCTACTAACTCGTACCTACCTACTAGTTCTCTTTCAGTCATACCTACTTAGGGTCAATATTTATATTAAGGAGTTGTTGATATGCAAAACAAGTTATAGCTAACTCTTTGCCGATAGGTCATGCGATAAGTTTTCGACCCTTAACGTTCGCGGTGGCATCGTGTAGGTAACCGTAGATACAGCTACCACTGACTCGGGTTATAAACAATCGCCAGCTAAATAGTAGTTAAAACTACGACGACACCGATTGTAATGATATGCAAATCGTGACAACTAATCAATCTAAAAGACAAATTGTATATAAGCGTTACTTACTCGGGCATCATTTTCAAATCGGGCAATAGTCCTAAGTTCGATTGTATGAAATACGTATCATTATCAATTTTAGGAAGCATTAGGAGAAGTGGTGTTCGCGCAGCTACCGGACGTGGGGACGAAACTAGGATCGGGAGATGAATGCGGCGCCCTAGAGAGCGTCAAAGCTGCAGGAGAAGTTAACACACCTATTTCGGGCACAGTAAGTATTTAAGTATAAATATAGGTGAAAATAAGGTATTCAATGTATTGTAAAACATCCTCAGATAAACGAACCTGCAGTCATTAATCATTATATGTAGGAGGTGTGTAGGTACAATCCGCTGCACTGGAACTTTTCAAAACTTTCAAAGAAATATACTTAATATAATTAGATGATGTTTAAGATGACATTCTCTTCTCTCTTGCAATGCAATGCTCAGTTTGTCTGCTCATTTTCCGCGATAAAATCTTGGAAGTGCTTAAAGCTATTTTTATAATATGTAACTGGTATGTATGTTCATTTTATAAACAATTCATCAATCAATTTTTCAAATCTGTTATCTGTCATTGTCACCTTATAAACATTATCATTATTGTGTGCATGTATTTAGTATTCTATTCTACCAAATAAGTATCTCCTTAATTTAATGTTCGTAACTAACTTTTTTTGTTTTAACTGTTTGTATTTTTTGTATATTTATGTATAAATGTCCCGCCCGTGATGTCACCCTGAAAGGCCCAGTCTGAAAACCAGCGCTTTCTCTAATAGGAGTGGCATTAAAGCTGAGACAACCTGTTTGGCACCACAAGCGAAAAATGTACCTACTCTCTCATCATGTGTAATTTGGCATACCAATCTTTTTCTCTCTGTTTATTTGTCTATGTCTGTAACCTTTTTCGTGTTGTGTCAAATAAAGCATTATTCTATTCTATTCTATTCTATTCTATTCTACATATTTACTTAGTACTAGCTGCTGCCCGGGCGTGTCGTGCACGTAACCTACATAAAAGTATCCTATATGTTCTTACCCCAGGTACAGGTGCTTACCTATCTGCTTACCAAGTTTGATCCGTTCAGGTCCGTTTAGCTGTTTAGCCGTGGAAAGATAAAAAAACAAATAGGTAAACAGAGACACTTTCGAATTTACAACATAAGTATGGATTTTGCATTTGTTCTCACATAGTTGTGACACCGTTTTGAAAATTGTTGTTAAATTCCAGCGCAGCCCATCATACCTATATAAAAACTAATTAATAATTAAGGAAACGTGCCTGCTGTTAACTAGTAGCAGGGGGTGTAATTTGCTGCTGTTGCCGAGACGATAAAATATAATCGGTATTTATGCACATCCAGGTAACAGAGAAAAATAACGCAGTGGAGTCAGCACCGTCGCTTATCAACAAGTCTTGCTACGAGGAGGGATGGCTGTTCCGTTTGAACCTAGCCAGCCCTGAGGAGTTACACCAGCTCATGGACCAGGCATCATACGACAAATACGTGGAGGAGAATCATTGAGGGTCATTAATCCTCAATGATATCAAGGCCATGTTTACAAAAGGAAAAAAGTTTTGAGTGATTCGAAATGTCTCAAGATTTTTCATAGTTTACACTAGTCTTTTATAAAATAACAGTCATAATATTAATACTCATTGAAAACCTGCAAATATAAGAAGAAACTTAAGTATAACCAGTATCTTTGTATTCTGTGGTAATAAGTTTATACCACATTTTTTACTATGCGCGTAGACTCGGGTGTACGAGTCAGTCATCATATACATACCTACGCACTGCTACGTGCTGCTACTACGTCCTGTAATGTTAGCTTTGTATATAATTTACGATCAAGTTATATTACTACATATTATAAGTGCTGGTAAATTTATAAAGGTAACTGTAATTTTTAACAGATGGATGGATCATACATCTGGATAGGAGGAAGTTAAAGTGTAGCTGCAACGCTGCTGTGCGTGCGTGCAATCTATACTATACTCCAGTTCATAAATTCATAATTCAAGATATTTTGTGTAAAGTATGTTGATTCCAGAGTAATAAATAGGTTATCTATGGTAGTTTACTAAATCTATATATATAAAAGAAAGTCGTGTTAGTTACACCACTTATAACTCAAGACCCGCTGGACCGATTTTGATGAAACTTAAAAGGAATATAGTTAGTAATTTGTATAAGGATATAGACTATTTTTTATCCTGGAAAAACAACGGGAACGGGAACGGGGCGGGTGAAGGCTCGAAGCCGCGGGTGGCCGCTAGCGCCATCTGTTAATATTTATCCGTAACATTATTAATCTCTGTAATTTTTACAATAATTTGAATAGTTATTTTTTAACAGCGATATTAGTATTTTAATATTTTTTGTGAAATTGTGTAACCGCCCAACGATGTGGGCACGGGTCACGTTAGGATAATAAAAAGGGTACGATTGTTATCTTCATTTATATCTGATACGCTAAAAAATAATTAATATTTTGGCGTATATATTGAGTTTGTACAAAAATATATTTGTTGGTAGGTAGGTTTTATCACTGGCTTATATCTATGACAGTGACAATCAGTTACATTTGTTTGGTTACAAAAAATATTTCGAATTAGAAATCAGATTTTAAGTAAACAATCACATACATTACGCGATTATAATTTTTAATATATATTTTTGTGTAATTATTAATATTTTGAATTAAAGAACGAGTATGTTCCTATAATTTTACATGCGGTTTTATTATATGTGATCATACACGTTTATAAACCCCCATCATCTAATTCAACACTGGCCGTGCTATAAACATCAGGACAAAATATTAAAATTAAACAACAAAAATGAATTATGCCTTATTAGAATTATTTGCATTCACGAAGCGTATAAACTAGACTAGATCAGAAACGGTTATATATTCTGCTCAGGCCGCTTAAAGTCTTCGGCTTAAGACATCGTCATTTAAAACACTCCTGTGCGAAGCCAGGGTCGAGATGCTATTGTTTTATAAAGCATTCTGAAACTGACCCCTGTCAATGTCAATGTCGTAAAACAGAAAGCAGCCTTAGCATTCTAGATTGTTAATACTTGTTTTATTTTAATTATGTCTCAAAGGTGCGTGCTGTACTCTGAGAGGAAGGATAGTCCAAACGAGAAACCACACATTAGTGGTAAGATCAGCTGACTATCGACAGATTGTACATAGGTGTGCTGGCTACTGAGTGGCTGCGCTACTTGAGTGCCGCGGCTCCGGATATAATCTCGATGAGTTCTCGTGTGATGACGGACTGGCGCGTGCGGTTGAACAGTAGAGTAAGCTTGCGGATCATCTCGGCGGCGTTTTTAGTGGCGTTGTCCATGGCAGACATGCGCGCAGACTGCTCTGACGCCGCACCCTCCTGAAAATCACATCCAATATACATATACATAAAAAGTGTTGCACATCAAGTACCAGAACATCACATTGGATCCATCGTAGAATAAATAAGCTCAGAGCAGTCATCCCGGGCATGGTCCACATCCCTCTAATCTCTAAAGTTCGACGTTCAGACATAATAATTTAGCGCGATTCTTTCAGAAGTACATATACCACAGCTTATGAGGTCATGTAGATACGTAAGCGTTACCTTGAGTGCGTAGTACATGAGTGCCGCCAGTGTCCATTCAGCGTAGCACTCTAGCTGGTCGGTGTCCAAGTCATCGAATGCATTTATATTCGGTGCGGTCTGCGATAAAGGGTCATTAGGTATTGTTATTGTTGTGGGTATCGGGGACCTTACGTGGCTGCGGCAGGCTATAGCCGGAACTCACAAATTAATTAAATTATTTTACAAAAGTCTGGGATAGGAGATTTTGCCCGTGTGTCTTTGATTGTACAAAATAAAATAAATACATGAGTTACCTCGATCCGAATCATGTTGAAAATAGGTATGGTGGTCAGCTCATACTTGACTGCAGAAAAGTACTTGTTATAGTATATGTCGCCGATGTCGTAGGTGTAGCCCGATTCGGCAACAGCGGCCGCCATCACTGATGCGTCCGCGAAAACCGGGGCTATACGCCCAATCTGGAAGCATCGCGCGTTTAGTGTCGTGAAGAGGCTTATACCTTTTTAGGGTTCCGATGTCCACAAGGAACCCTTTAGTTTCGCTATGCCCGTCTGTCTGTCCACCCCTAATCAGAGCGCTTGCAGACTGATGCAGTTTTATAGTGTTGCATTTCATGTATATCGTGTTGGTAGACGATATCGTTTAAAAGGCAGTAATATGTATTATGTAGATTGAAAGCTCACACATCTGTTTTTCACGGCCCAACAAAGTATGTGGTTAAAACACGGTTCTGTGACAACGCAGCAGCGGTGTAGTTGTATGGTAGCGGTAAAGGGCTCTATTAATCTATGCGATGCGGGGTAAACGACAAAAGCTTTTGTTAAGTTAACTTGTAGTATGTTCGTAGCGGACTGATAAAATTAGGAATTACACTGAGCACTTACGTCTTTGACGCTGATCAGCATACCGGAGGCAAACTGGCGGCGTAGCATAGTGCGCGACTTGTCTCCGATGCAGACGATCTTGTGAGTTGGTCCATCCCCGTTGCGGGCCTTCATATCGTGCCGGATGCGTCGTGCGATACCGCTGTGCACGCCGCCACAGAGCCCTGTCAGCAATACTATTAAACCTGCTTGCATTGGTAGAATCAATATAAATAAAACGGTAAAGTGTCCAAAGTCCCGCTTGTGTGGGTTACCGTATCTATCTACCTACTATATTTATCATCTCATTGATCCGCCGATGATCCTTAAGCTTAAATGGAAATTCCTGTTGAAAAAAGTCCTGTGTCCTGAAAGACCGGTTGTAATGTATGGATCGGAGTGTTGGGCAACCAATATATTATGCGACGGAGATGCGATTGTTCAGATGGATGTGCGGAATGACGAGAATGGATAAAATAAAGCATGAGTGAATTAGAGAAAGTTTAAAAGACTTCAGTGAAGGAAGGGTTAAAGTATAATAGGTTAGTGTGGTATGGGCATAACATACGCAGGGGAGAAATGCAAGTGACAAGAATTGTGAAAGATTTGAATTTGGATGAATATTTGGATACCCTTATAGGGTATAAGAAAACATGAGTAGACTGTATGAAAGATAGAAGGAAAGAAAGAACTACTACTGAAAATACGAGAGATTTGATAGTGGTTGAAAATGAGATGACAATAGAAGTAAACGCCGACAAACAAAACGGAAGATGGGAAGATGATCTAAAAAGAGTAGCCGGCCCAGAATGGACTAGAGTAGCAAAGAACAGAGAAAGATGGAAGACTGTAGAAGAGGACAAAGGACTTTGTCGAAGGACAAACTGTTCTTCTACCGATCGTCAGTGTAACATTTTAGTTAGTAACATTAAAAAAGTTATTAACATTGTAAACAGTAATAAAGTAAATATAATATAATATATTTACTTATTTACTTATTATATAATATAATATAAACAGTAAATGTTATATTAAGGGCGGAAATATGATTGTGGTTATTTTACCATTGGCTCAGTACAGGGCAACTACACCGTATATTAAAGCAACGAACATAGCTCTAAATAAAGATACTCCTAAGTAGGATTGGAGAACTTTGAAGTTGACAAAAATGTTCCCGATATACATCGATTTTGGAGTGTTTCCTTTACCTGTGCTGTGAAGCCCTGCTTCTTACTGAATTTCATGATTATTTGCCTACTGGAAGTACCGAGCTCATTTTGTTTTGTGTATCTGGCGAGTATTGAAATATACGGTATATATTGTCATATAGTGTCTGGTGATTCAGGTCCGTTTTATGCACATGACATGAGATACAAAATTCAATGATTCAGACAGGACCTCTATAATTAACGGTTATACAGTCGTATCTGCTGGGTGAGAATAACAACACTGAAGTAGCAACCTAACCTACCTACATAACTAGAAAGTTAAGGTACCCTGATGCGAGTTAGGTCAAATATAAATATAGGTGGACAATGCACATAACACCATCTAGCCCCAAACTAAGCATAGCTTTGTATTATGTTGACCAGATCATCACTACATAGTATAAAACAAAGTCGCTTCCCGCTGTCTGTCCCTATGTATGCTTAGATCTTTAAAACAACGCAACGAATTTTAATGCGGTTTCAATTCAAGAGGAAGGTTTATATGTATGACACATGCATAATAAAGTAGAAAATCACTGATGATTTTAGAGTTTCTAATGTGATGACGTAAATTAATATATTTTTTGCGCTTACATTGCAAACGCTGGCTGAACCACACGACATAGATCAAAATAATGTACTACAGTATTGTACACCTTAAATAGGTCTACAAAAAAGTCCACGATGGTATATGTCTATCTCTTAGGTTATGTTAATCTCTTAGATAACGTTGCATATAAAGACATTCTGTAGTATATTTAGTATCAGCATTGCACCCGTGCGAAGCCGGGGCGGGTCGCTAGTGATTAATATAATACTTATATATTTTTAAATATATACTTATGATACTTTATAACAACCAGACACAGAACAAACACCTATGTTCAACACACAAATGTTTGTCCTGGGACGGAATCGAACCCTCAACCTACAGCGCAGAAGGTATAGTTACTACCAACTGAGCTGACTGGCCAATTATGGATGCGTTTGTAGCTCTTCCTTGCTTATGAGTAAGTCTGAATTCAGACACGTCACCTACGTATTTGAGACTAACGTTTACGACATTATGTTTCTACTTTTTCTATTATGGCATGTGTCGTGATGACAATTTTGCAAATGACAAGCTATGATCTTCATTTGTCTGTACGTTATCGCGTAATGACCGCCTTGAATTTTCATAGGTTCCTCATCGCACGAATCATCGTCCATTTTTGCACTTGATTACTATCAAGCCAATTTTCCGTTAGTAGCTTTATTTTGTTGAGACGCCCAACAATTTCCTGTACGAAACTCTCGATTGTGGTAGCTAACCGAAATAGCAAGGATAAAATATGTGGATTTGATGATTCTCAAAAATGTATTACTAACTGGGTTTTTTTTTGTTAAATCTCAAGATAATTAACTAAATTATTTGAAAAAATATTTGTCCTACCAAATCTATGGTTTGATCAAAGAGACTCTTTGATCAAACCATAGATTGTCCTACAAAATCGATGGTTTGATCAAAGAGACTTTTTGATCAAACCATAGATTTTGTAGGATAAATATTTTTTCAAGTTGAAAGAAGCTCAGACGCAGAGATGTGTTTGGTTTGCGTCACTCAAAAATAAAATTGATATAGAAAAAGTATTAAGTAATCCTCTAGCTCCTATTCCATTTTCACTCTGTCATATGTCAATGGAACAATTTGCAAGACCCCCAAATCTTATATTATTAATGAATTACTAGAATATCAAACTGAAATAGTAAATCCTCCAGAAGCAGACATTCACTTTGTTGATGGATTTTATTTATTCCATACGTTGAAGAACCTTCCAAACAGATATGGCAAAATCTCGATTACAATTTTTGTCGGACTAGTGATACATACCTGTTTTCTTGTAGGACATGGTTTAATTTGGGCAGAGAACACACTAACCTATTATTTAATATTTTTATCCTACAGTTAATAATGAGAAAAATAGTCTTGTAGTATTAACATTTTTTGAGCGTAGCACCGGGATAACGTACCACTTAATTTGTAGGACAATATGACTGTTAAATTATATAAATATTAACTAAGTAAAAAATAAGCAATCAGCTGGTTAGTAATCATTTATGATGACCTTGTTATCGATACATGTTGGAAGGAGGGGACTCTTTGATTAAACCATAGACTTTGTAGGACAAATATTTTTTCGAATAATTTAGATCATTATCTTGAGATTTAACAAAAACAAATCAGTTAGTAATACATTTTTGAGAATCATCAAATCGACATATTTTATCCTTGCTACCTTTGTTAGCTACCACAATCGAGAGTTTCGTACAGGAAATTGTTAGGCGTCTCATCAAAATGAAGCTACTCACGGAAAATTAGCTTGATAGTAATCAAGTGCAAAAATGGACCATGGATCCTGGACTATATCCTACTACACTTATAAATGAATTAACTGCACTTGTCCTAATATTAGGTTGGGGAAAAAGTCTTTTCGCATTATAGTATGTATGAACTTGTAATAAAATCTCTTTGGCTATACTATTTGTATCTGGCTGGTTTTGGTATCATTAAAAGTTTAAATTTTAAAGAACATAATTCCAAATTCAAATTAGGAAAATGTGTGATTTTTATTTGTTTTTCGTGCTGTCAAGATGAGTGAAACTAATGAAGAAATTCGATACATTTTAAAATTTGACTACAAAAAAGGTAAAAATGCAACGCAAGCCTCGAAAAAAATTTGCGATGTTTATGGATCTAGTGCAGTGTCTGTGAGAGCAGCACAAATTTGGTTTAAGCGTTTTCAATCCGGAAATTTTGATGTCAAAGATGCACGTCGCTCTGGTCGCCCTATTACGGATAAAATGGATGCCATTTTTCAAAAAGTGGAGCAAGATCGGCATATCAGTCGTTACGACGTAGCTGAAGAACTGGGAATTGACCACAAAATAGTTTTGGCGCATTTGAAAAAACTGGGTACACAAAAAAAAACGATATTTGGGTACCTCACGAGCTCACTGAAAGAAACCTAATGAACCGCGTACTCATTTGTGATGCTTTATTACGACGTAATGAAACCGAACCATTTTTAAAGAAGCTGATAACTGGTGATGAAAAGTGGATCACGTACGAAAAGAACGTGCGAAAAAGGTCGTGGTTCATGGCCGGTCAGGCTTCACAGACTGTGGCGAAACCCTGATTAACTCGCAACAAGGTGATGCTGTGTGTGTGGTGGGAATGGAAGGGCATTATCCATTATGAGCTGTTACCACCAGGCAGGACCATCGATTCTGAACTCTACTGCGAACAACTGATGAGCAAGAAGTTGAGAGAAAGCGGCCGGAATTAATCAACAGAAGGGGTGTGGTTTTTCAACATCAAAAATTAAGAGAGTTTGGCTGGGAGGTGTTAATGCATCCGCCGTATAGTCCTGACCTTGCACCTTCAGATTTCCACCTGTTTCGGTCTCTTCAGAATTCTTTAGGCAGTGTCAGGTTAACATCACGAGAGGACTGCCAAAACCACTTGTCGCGGTATTTTGATCAGAAGTCCCAAAATTTCTATAGCAATGGGATCATGTCCCTACCTACAAGATGGCAAAAAGTTATCGAATAAAATAGTACCTACATACTTTAGTTAAATGTAAATAAACTATATTCAAAAATATTTTGAATTTTCTTAAAAATGCGAAAAAACTTTTTCCCCAACCTATAATGTCATAGTATAATGTGATTAACATTCCGCTAAGATTACAATAAACCATTTTTACTTGACTAGCTGTTGCTCGCGACTTCGTCCGCGTGAATATCAGTTATCGCTATTATAATTAATATAGATAGATAGATATAATATAGATAAATATTATTACTATGTCTTTCCTTGAGGTTTAAGCTTACTCTATACTATATTTCGTCAAAGTCGATTCTGTAGTATAGCCGTGAAGTCGTTGCAAGTAGATAGACAGGCAGAGTTAGTGAGCGCGTGAACCCGAACATACATATTTTGTTGCGGAGTTATTTTAAATTATGATATCTCCTAAGATGTTGATTGAAATCAAGTGATGTCAAGCACAATTTTGTTCACAATTAAATGCTTGTGATTAATAACATATTTATTTGGATAAGGATTAATATAATGTTGATAAAACACCTTCACAAATAATGCATTAATTTTAAACAAATTTAATTACCATAAAAAAGGTTACAGTGACCCAATCTTAAAAGATAGATATATCCTGACGCGGACTTTTTTTTTTGATCTTTTAAAGAGAAACAATTCCATCGTACATAATTTTTGCGTAACTTAAACCGTTTACCCGGCGCACGCAACGGAAGCTCTCAAAACGGAATATTTATTCCCGTTTTTGCAACATTTTCCATTGATGCTTCGCTCCTATTAGTCGGAGCGTGATGTTATAACGCCTACCTTCCTCGATAAATGAACTATCCAACACACAAATATTTTTTCAATTGAAACCAGTAGTTCTTCAGATTAGCGTGTTCAAACAAACAAACAAACGTTTCAGCTTCATAATATTAGTAGGTATAGATGTCAAACGAAGAATCGATGTCATCTTACAAAATTGTATGATAGTAGGAGATCCGGTATAAGAAATATATACCCTCATCTGTTGTTATTAGTGACTAGCGACCCGCCCCGGCTTCGCACGGGTGCAATGCTGACACTAAATATACTACAGAATTTAATTATATACAACCTTATCTAAAAGAATAACATAGACTAAAAGATATACATATACCATTGCGGACTTTTGTGTAGACCTTTTTAAGGTGTACAATACTGTAGTACATTATTTTGATCTATCTCGTAGTGCTCAGCCAGCGTTTGCAATGTAAGCGCAAAAAAAGAGTTTATTTACGACACCACATCAGAAACCTCTAAAATTATCAGTGTTTCTCTACTATATTATGCATGTTTTATACATATAAACCTTCCTCTTGAATCACTCTATCTATTAAAAAATTTAAAAAACCGCATCAAAATCCGTTGCATAGTTTTAAAGATCTAAACATACATCGGGACAGACAGACAGCAGGAGGCGACTTTGTTTTATACTATGTAATAATGATAAGAAATAAATGATAGATAATATTCATATTGATATAGTGTAAATAGGTTGTCTAGTTAAATAGCGCCGGATAATAATAAATAATTAAATTAAACTTATTTAATCTACTTCCCTCATTGGTTATTTTAAAAAATTGTACATTAGTTAAAATAATATATCCAACAGAATTGAAAACGTAAAGGTTGCCTACTTTCACAACTGCGCAACTATGGGGTTGCCAGGTATAAACAGGTGAGTGAATGTTATTTATATACCCTCATCAGTTATTTAGTCGAAAAAATATCAAATGAAAGCTTATTTTATTCTTAATTGAACTGATTAGGATGCCTTATTATAAAGTTGATGTAGTTCATATTTTCCTAGATTTTGTATGTAAACAAAACGAACGGATTTTCAAGAAATATTCTCGTCGTTAACGAATCCAATAGACGAAGTGCTCTTTGCCAATACAGTGGCAAAGAGCACTTTATGAAAAAAATAAAAGATTTGGACTCCAATCTCATTCCACCGTGCTGGAAGTCTCTCCAACAAAGAAATTGCGCACGATATAATGTAAATTCGATGTAGCTTCATGCAACAGATGCAAGCTGTATCAAATTAAAAAATTGTGGCTGGTTTTTAGAAGGCTATTCGAAACCCAAATGGTTCGAAGGAGATCCCACACCTTTGCAAGTTGAGGATGGACTGTATTGGAGATAAAATAACTCGATGAAGAAGTAGACGTAGATTTTGATGTAGCAGTTCTGACGAGTCAGAATCAGAAAATATTTTTAACTGAGCTATTATACTGATAGTTTACTATTTTATATATATAAAAACAGTAATTATGTATTTTTTTTAATAAATGATTGTGAAAATAATTTAATATTATTGTTGATATGTAATCTGCATTGAATTTAGTATGTAATATATATTACGCGCTTATGCAATTATAATGTAATGAGAAAAATCTTCATTAATAAAAACTCGCTCTATCATTCACTGTCACATGAAGTTGCGCGCGCAACGCATCTTTGTCACTCTCACTACTCACATATAAAATTTACATACAAAATCTAGGAAACCATGAACTAGATCAACTTTTTTATAAGGCAACCTAATACAGTTAAATTAAAAATAAAATAATCTTAATTTGATATTTTTTCGACTAAATAACTGATGAGGGTATATAAATAACATTTACTCACCTGGCAACCCCATAGTTGCGCAGTTGTGAAAGCAGGCAACCTTTACGTTTTCAATTCTGATAGGTATATTCTTTTAACTAGTATATTTTTTTTTAAATAACCAATGAGGGAAGTAGATTAAATAAATTTAAGAAAATAATATATTATTTAATATTATCCGGGCGCAATTTAACTAGGCAACCTATTTGCAATATGTCTATGTGATTATTATCTATCATTTATTTCTTATCACTAATAATAATAAGTAACAGATGAGGGTATATATTTCCTATATCGGATCTTAGACTATGAGGAAAGATACGAAAAAGTCATCTAAGTCTCCAAATTTAAGTAGTGTTTCAGTACTTGGGCAGTAGTCACTAGTATTTTGACCTGGCATGTCGAAGAAGTGAGCTCAGGGTGAATATAATCTCTGAGTCATATAATACGTATTAATACAAGTATCTATGTACTGTAGCCGTAAAACGAACGAACATAGGAAATGTTAGATGTTAGATAAACATAGAGGTGTATTAGTAAGGTAGGTTCCCTAGGTTCCCTAGGTTTCGACTAGAAGGAGTAAATATATGTTCTTTATGGGGAACACGGTGCGCTTCCGTAAGCATAGTAAGCGTATAGTAAGCTTCCTGAAAAATTAATTAAACTAGCTATTAAGAAATTTAAAGCTTACATAAAAGGTAATTTGAAGAAAGCGTATTATAATATATTGTAATACAATTAATTATATAAATATATAACTATATTATTGATAAGAATCCATGACCTCTTGTTGCTGTGTACACAGACAATTAACTGACAGATTTGAAATGTATAAAATATTGTAATCTTGTATTAGTTTTTCGTAGTTAAGATTTCTTAATAAAAAGGATCATACAAAAAACGTTAGTATGTAAGACGTTTCAAAGTGATCCTTGTGATTATATTGTATAAAAATATTTCGGTTTGAGTTTTGAGTTGAGGTGTGATTTTAGATATTAGGCTTATTAGAAAAACGATTTTGTGTGACTAATTAAATTTACTGTACTTGGGAAGGTTATTTTATAGCCACGTAGGTATGTATGTACCTACCTATATTGGACGGTCATAACCACATAAATAACATGAGTGTTCTGATAACATCACCAATACCAACATTTTTAGTCAGGTAAAGGATTTTGTGGCATTGTCGGCTCATATACACATTTTATTGACTGTTGTTAAATAATGATCCATTTATTAACCGACTCCAAAAAAAGGAGGTTTCTCAATTTGACCGTATATATATTTTTTATGTGTGTACGCTTTGTCGTTTATGAACCGATTTTGATGATTCTTTTTTTTTGTTGGAAAGGAGATATCCTAAGGGTGGCATGATAAGGAAACCAGGATCTGATGATGGCATCTAAAAGAAATCGAGTAGAACCTTCAAAAATTGTGGTGGCGGCTAGTGCGTTTGTAATTTTTTTTGTTATTTTTTTCATGATGGGTTGTGACTGACGTTAGGGGTCTGATGATTAAGACGATGGACAGTCAAGGGAACTTCTCAACGTTTTACAGTAGCTACCTTGTATAATATACATGAAGTCGTTTGTCTTTTTAGTTTTTAAAACGTAATTATATTTTAGAAAATCAAATCAATAAATCAATCAATTTTGAGGGACAATAGTCTTTGTCACGGATGCCGAACCGAGTTGGAGCAGATTTGCCCCAAGTTTTTTTGTCATCTAATAAATGTAGTATTTCATAATAAACGTTATGAGAAAGTTTTGGTTTAATTTCGTTTATAAATTTGCCAATAGACAAAAACTTAATACCCAATAGCTATTCTTAGCGGCTAGGTGGTGTTGTGTCCACAATTATTTTATTATTATATTTTTATACCTACTAGACTGGTATTTGTACCGACATAACACGCAAGGGTAGATTCGCACAGTAATCTTGAGAAGATAATTATTGTCATATTACTTATCAAATAATAAACAGTCTCATTTTAGATTAATGTAGGTGTCGGTTCCTACTAACCTCCAAGAAGAATCCGGCAAGAAAGTAGTCTGGTCCAAACGCTTTTTAGAGTTTCGAAGTCGAGATTAAAGCCTTATAATTGCGCCATGCCCATCTGTATGTGCACCCCTCGCAGACTAGCCTTACCGTATTAAATTAAAATTTGCATGGTATTACCACTACGAATTTATAAAACAAAAACAACCAAAATGTTTTTTTAATTTCCGTGTTATTTTACTATTGCAACGTATTGCATATGGTTGAATAGGTCGTTCAAAGATATAATGGTTTCTGAAACAGGTTTTCGATTCAAATATTTGTTTGACAAATATTATACCATATTAACTTCTGAATCCCCGAGCGGTCAAATTTTGAACTAAAATTTTTTCGGGATTGATGGGTTAAATAAATAAATATTAAATATCCATATATTGGAGTTGGTAATTTTTGACCAATGTCTAACCTAACCTAACCTAACGGCTAAACCACTGTTTGGAGGGTTCCTAGGGGTCTAGAGAAATACCTCCTAGTTTTATTTTCCTTCACGCTAGCCGTTGCGGAAGGATCAGATAAGATTGTATGGAAATTAGAGCAATACCACGTGGCTTATAACGAACTAGTGACACTGGGATACGGTTTGATGGTTTCGCTGGCGTGATTAAGTTTCGTTTAGCAAGCTTACTCAAAATGGGGAATCTATTCTTAGTGGTACTAAAAGCCCAGCATTCATATGGGTTTTATTCTATTGTTTTATTTTCTCATAACCTTACATTTGTTTTAGATTACAGTAACAAATAAATGATTGGTAAGTTAAAGACTAGTTCAAGCGTGATATAACAAATATAGTAATTTTTATATTCTTTTTTTTACGTCGAACATTAAATTCGAGTTATTCGACTATTCGCCATAGCGATTAGTCGGTATTCGGCTATTCGCTATAACAACTTTAATAATCGCGGCTAATAAATACCTAATACGCATTACCTACTATGAAACTTGTACTTGTACCGACATAACACGCAAAGTTAGATTTGCGCAGTAACCTTGAAAAGTAAGAACCAGTACTTATCATTATTGTGTTCTTTATAATAATATGATTAAACGATGTCTAAGGTTGCGCCAAGGAACTTACCTTTCAAAATAATATTATTATATTATAGATAATGTTGGTATGTACCTCTAGAGAACAGTCAACGACCAATACAAAAACATCCACTCTGATGACGATGGATTATGAGGAATTACCAGCTGATGCATACATTTTATTGACCTTAAATGATTAGGTACCTCAGTAATGATGAAAAATCCGTCAGTAGTTGCGGCATACAGGAAAAAACAAGGAATAATATTAACACCCATATTATTAGGTATAATATACGTTTTACGATACTTCTACTTATTTTTCTTCTTCTCGTGTTACTAGTTATTTCTAACCAGTGTGGTGAATGGATTAAAGTGCGCCTCAAAGGCTCCTTTCCTGCACTTCACGATATTAATATTTAGATTCATAAGCTATACATGTACCAATTAATTTTCCTAACTCGAGTAAGTGTTTGAAAATATAGTTCAAATATTGATGGAAGTTATCCCCCCAAATTAAGCAAAGCGTGTCCTATAGGAACCTTTTATTCATATCATACTTATTTGTTTCTTTAGATGCATATTTAATTATGTTATTTGTATTATTACATCCAGACACCCAGGCACAGATGAAATATCTATGTTCCACACAAATGTTAGTCCAGGGGGCCTACTCTTGAAATCGATAACGATGTATCAGGTCCATAATCGTGCAAAACCCTACTCTTAGCTACATCGTTTCGACTATGTTTGGGCGATTGAACGACCGACATTACTTTTAAACCGACTTCAAAAAAAGGAGGTTACTCAATTCGATTCGTATATATTTTTTTTAATGTGTGTTCGCGGATAACTTCGTCGTTTATGAACCGATTTTGATGATTATTTTTTTGTTGGAAAGGAGTTATCCCAAGAGTGGTACCATGATAAGGTAACCAAGATCTGATGATGGCATCCCAGAGAAATCGAGAGGAACTTTCGAAAATCGTAGTGGCGACTAGTGCGTTTGTTTATTTTTTATGAAAGTATTTTAAAGCACTACTATTTAATGAAGGTCTGGAGTCAATCTGATGATGGAGCCGAAAGACAGTCGAGGGAACTCCTCAACGATTTACCGCAATTACCTGGTGTTTGGGCTACATTCATTTGTTCATTTGATGAGAACCTTACACCTAGATGGGTTGTGACTGTCATATAGGGGTCTGATGATGAAGACGAAGGACAGTCAAGGGAACTCAACGTTTTACAGTAGCTACATTGTGTATATACATGAAGTCGGTTGTCTTTTTAGTTTTTAAAACGTAATTATACTTGTATCAATTGATGTCGTAAACCTCCATAACAGACCATACGATAATGACTTTGACAACGAAATAACTGTCAATTCGATTGAATTTAACGAACATAACAACGAATTTATCGTTACGATATATCTATATCGGTTACAGAGTAGACGCCCTGGATGGGGATCGATCGAACCCACAACCTTGAGCGTACTAGGAAGAGTTATTACCAACTGAGCTGTGAAAGCCTGACTTACCATAACAGATAGGTGTAACAGGATTGTTCTCAGTCTCCACAGTTATTCCTTATCAGGAAAATACAAGCTGGTTAAGGTATATTTGGAGGCGGATAAGCAATAACGTATCCACAAAAAAACAAAGGGTTGAGTTAGTTAAACAAAAAGGTTCATAACATAATAAAACCGTTCTGCTTTAACATCGATTGTCTTTTTTTTTGTGGGTTGACTTATTATTGCATAATAGCATCCATTTATCGGTAATAATAATACTATCGGTATTAATCAATATAGCTTTATGGATAAACTTACTAGGTACTTACGTATTTCATATATTTCAGATATAAAGTTTATCTAGTATGCAAGTACCTATCATATTTACAATAGTTTAGCACAACGATGACAACACACATGATAATTATATATTATCTATACCTATAAAAGAGCTTAACCTGACTGACTGATTCATCATCGCCGAGCCGAAACCGCTGAAGCTATAAAGCTGAAATTTGGAATGTAGCTTCCTTTTACAGCAAAACCAACCACTATGGCGGAATTTTCGGAAATTCAACCCCTAAAAAGGGGTGAAAAGGGGTGAAAACGAAAGTATGAAACTTTTTAACGCGTGGTGCTATTTGCTTGAATTTTGAATTGAATTGAATAAAAAAAAAATGCAAAATAAATGGACATGTGTATCAGGATTTTTCAAAATAACCCTAACAAAGGGGTAAAATGGGCTGTGAAAGTTTGTATTTGAACTTTTTAACGGGTGGTGTGACTTCTTAGAAACTTGGTTTGGATACTTAAAATGCAAAATAAATGGACACGTGTTT
Source organism: Lampropteryx suffumata (assembly GCA_948098915.1). Taxonomy (NCBI): domain Eukaryota; kingdom Metazoa; phylum Arthropoda; class Insecta; order Lepidoptera; family Geometridae; genus Lampropteryx; species Lampropteryx suffumata. The sequence goes on from OX402544.1 coordinate 24,526,250, forward strand.
CAGGATTTTTCAAAATAACTCTCATAGAGAAGTACAACTGGGTATGAATGTTTGTATAGAAACTTTTTAATGGGTGGTGGGTGTGATTGGTCTGAAACTTATCAATACAATTTGGCAGACGATAAATTGCATCCTGGGGAAGGATTTAAGCTACAATTATTAAAAAAAATGCGAACGCAGTCGCGAGCAACAGATAGTATATTATATTACGTTTAAATATTATCGTTTACAATAACATAAAGTACCTACCTATTACGTAGTGTTTTCAAACAAAAACGTGATAATATATGAAAAATATTGATTAAGAATATGAGAAACAATTATAATTGAAAAAACAATTCGTATCAGGGAATATAAAAACAATCCTCAATTCAATACGAATACCATAAAAGTAAGAATGCCCGTAAGCAGAAGCTAGTAATTTATAAATAAATATTAGTGAACAAGTCACACAGCACTATCTAGCCCTAAACAAAGCATAGCTTGTACTACAAATACCGATGATCGATGAACCACTTGTACTCAAACTTGTGAATACACAATTATGATATTATATAACATCCAAACAACATATGTATTATGTCGCAATGGAACCTAAAAAATGCACGAAGGCTATAACTACCAATTGACCTGTAAGGCCTAGTACTTTTCTTTACATTTTCCCTCTATGTAAGTACAACTTTTACTTGTGTTTATTCACAATAAACTTGGATCTACGCACGCTGTGAGTTTTGAAAATGCTTAGTTATTACCAAACGAAAGTTGATTATAATAATGTTATTCATGGAGGTCTATTTGAGACTTGTGAGATTATTTATAAATAAATAATAAATAAATAATCCCGGACATTTCACACGACATCATCTGTCCCCAAAGTAAGCAGAGCTTGTGTTATGGGTACCACATGACTGATATATCTACTTATATACGTTTTTTTTTGTTTTTGTACATACATATTATACATAGAAACACCCAGACCCGAGACAAATACTTGCAGATCATACAAACATTTGTCCCGCGGCGGGAATTGAACCCGCAACCTTCTGCGTCTCAGCCGGACCTAAGCCCACTGCGCTACAGAGGTCGTCAAACGACAAAGTCAAACGACGGTATTGGGAAACGACAGACATAAGTATGTATTAAAAAGTATATAACTATTATATCAGTCATCTTGTTCTATTTTGCTTAGTTGAGGCTGAATGGTGCTGTGTGATATGACTAGCAATATTTATTTACTAGTTACCTAACGTCAGCTTCAGATTGATACACAATTCATGGTGATTGATATTGTTATTTTTTATGAGCACATTGAACGGCCGAGGCTGACGAAGTAGACCTCTGGGTCAGGACTTTATAACCTGTGCTATCACCGAACTGCTTTGAGCTCGCACAAGACGGTCTTGCCTTATTTGCTGTCGTATATGTGTGCTGCTCCAATTTTCACGACATTGACTCTTAAATGTAAAAACATTGCGATGATAAGACCGAATGATATCAGTTCTATTTATGAACGTCCATGTGCTCAGTAAAAGAACATAAAATTAACATCGCATTTGTCTAAATGAAGATGGGATAGCCTAGTCTAGGAAGTGAAAGTTACCTTACCGGTTGGACGACGAATGCACATGGACGACGGTGTTCTTTGCTTTATTTGCCAGGTGCACGGTACCCTTAACTAGGATTTATTTACCTCTGTCTGAAGTCATGGCAATATAGATCCTCTTCAATTTCTTCTCTGCCTCCTTGTCCTCCGGCTTCTCCGATATTGGTTCGGGCGTGGCTGGTGAAGCAGCAGCCTTGTCGTCCTTGCTCGGGACCGCGTCCACGGAGCCTTTCACCAGCTGCGAGGACTCGTAGAACTTGCGCGGCCCGTAGCCAAAGGGGCGGGCGGCTTTTAACTCACGTTCAGCTCTCGTGAACCTTAGTGTAGTGGAATTGAGGAGTAAGGCTCAAGCGCATAATGAGAACTGGTAACTTTAAACTTCAAGATTTAAAAATAATAGCCGTACTCATTCCCTAGGAAAATAGATGTGTTAAGACGGGTTTTTTATGCCGTTGTCTGTCAGTTTAACGGAACTATTATCAATAAATCGATGAGATCATCGGACGACTATTCCCCATTGTTTTTATAAACTGGGCCTAAAGTGATGTTTGATATATACTCGTACTTGTACTTATATTTTTCCAAAGGGTTTGGAGTTCGTTACAAGGAAAACTGTTCTGTTCTAGTCAAACCGTGTAGTACCTACAACTTTGTGATGTTTATTTACGAGGTAACAAGTAGGTAGGTAAACTTTACTTGCTAGCGGAGACCATTTTCATGGTCTTGGTGATTTTCTGAATGTTCTTGATGGACTTCAACCGAATAGACACCTGTTTCAGTTGCACCATCCTCGGGCTTTATACAAAACTAGTGGTTTTCAAAGTTGTACTTTCGTGTTTCTTCACATTTGTTGATGTTCTTAGATATTATTAAAATGTCACTATGAAAGTGGTTTTGACGTTAGTGATGTCAATGCTTTACTTTTATTACTAATTCGATTGTCAATGGCTTGGTTGTCTATGCCAAAGTTAGATATATGCGAAATAATTTAATTATTTACAGAAATGTTCGGGATAGAGCTTAATTATATATAATCCCAGGTCAGTTTTCTATGAGAATAGCGCTGGGGTGACATTTATTCCGTTAATATAGGTACAATAAACTGAAATCACGCATGACGATACTCAAAATGAACAGAATGTAATATACAATAATATAAATTGCATGTGAAATGAGCTGAGGAACGTTTTAAACGATCTGTAGATAGCTCAACCGATCCAGGTTACTGGCAGAGAGCAGCGCAGCGCAGCGTCCCTAAAATATTAGCAGCATTGCCACTTTGAAAGACAATGCTAATCGCTGGGTCAGATAGGAGACAAAAGACAAACTCCGTTTGATGTTTTTATTGCATAACATTATTTACTTTTTTTTTTATCTATTATAAGCACGTGAGGCTTGAGCGAGACATTTTAGTGGACAGGTTTGATTGGATTTTTTGTATTAAGAAGGCTCTACAAAAAGCGGTTCGACCTTCAAAGAGTTGGTTCAGTAGTCAATGCTGGTTGAACGCAACTTGAAAGCACATTGCATGCAACATTTTTCAAACGTCTCATGAGATGTGGTAATCATACTGTGCTCATCATGTCAGTGGCTCTGCTTGGCATGTTTCCATTTCAGTTTTCCATCTACTGATAGAAAAACTGTAATAAAGGATCTTAGAAAAACGATTATGTACCCCTAATAGTTTTTTTCCTTAAGTAGATAATTTATTACCTATGTATCACTGTCATCATCACTGTTCATAACTCTACCTACAATATGCCACATCCATTTTTTTGTCTTAGTTTGGCGACCACAAACGACGTCACGACGTGCTCTACATAAAACCTGCGCGCGCGCCGGCCGGGTTTGTTTACACGCAGAACTTACCCAAACTCAACGTCTTTGAGAATACATTTTTACCTCTGCGCTGTACCTCTGTTAGAGAATAATGGAAATTCAGAGGAAGATTGAAGGTACGCCGGTGTCGGGCTCGCCTCCCGATAAGGTTAGTAGAAACTTTAATATTGTATTGATAGTAAGAGTTTTAATTTTAGATGTAGATAGGTACCTGTGCTATCCTATATTGCTTGCAACTGAGCGAAATTCTGTATAAATAGAAATATATCTTAAAAGTAACTAGTGCCTATGTGTATCTATGTTTGAGCTAGTAGCTTTATTTCTCAACATAAATAGAAAAGTAAAATAATGAATTTTAATGAGAGTACTTACCTTATCTCGCTTATTATTAATAAGAACAAAACAGTTAAGCAAATTTCCATAAATTATAAACCACTGTGCATGTTTTCCTTATGGAATAATATGACGTGTTTCGATATGTGACTTCCTTCATGCGACTCATTGATGACAATGACTCTCATAACATTTTATCAATGTCGGTCATTAATATAAATTAAATGGACACTAGCGATAATAATTAAGGACAAATGTCCTGCCACATTATTGCAGGACATTTGTTCTTAATTATTATTTCAGCCAGATTAAGTAGTTATTCACGAATATTTAGGTAATGATTTTATGTATAAAAAACCTGTAGAACTTAGTTTTCTTCAGTTTTTTGAACAAAACAATAATAAAAGTTACTATTTTTTTCCCCTAAACAATTTAATCGTTGGTTTTCAAACCAACTATTCAAAATTATTTTTATCGGATATAGCATCTGGCTATTCTAGGTATAATGTAGATATTAATTATAAGTTAGAAGCCGATTAACCTGTTAGGTACCTACTGTGAAACTGGATCGACACTTGGGCGACAAGTTTATTTGCAATTTTTATGTTAATTTGAAAAGAATCGCCGTAAGTTTCTACCTATTTAACAGGTAAACGTAGAATCTTAATCACTTTATGAACTTTATAATTCAAATATCTAAAGTTTTATTGCTCTCTAGTACTAAATAGGCGCGATCTAACGCATGATGCTTACCTATATCTAAACAAAAAATTAACTGACACGGTTAAACTTTTATGACTAAGTCATTGTTAGATACTTACTAAATTATTTGTGGAAATGGTCCCCAGATCATTTACTAAGTAGGTATCTAGGTATATACCTAGATACCTACTTAGTAAATGATCTGGGGACTATATATATGTCTATATATATGTACTATATGTATGTCTAATATATATTAGACATACGAATAAGTATCTACCTTTTACGCGGTTCTACTCAAAGTTATGAAAGTTGATGGTTTAATATAGTAATACGCGTATAGTACGTAGGTTTTTGTATGGAGTAATTCCAGTTTAATTATTAACACCGAACTCTTAAATTCAACTGAATTCGCACAAATGGGCCCGACTTATCGACGCTATGATGCAAGGCGTGATCGACATACCCCGAGATAACTGCTGATCTGATGACCCGTCCGATGATAACAAATGCTTGAATGATAAGTGTTCACTTAGGTATAAATAGTTAGATCTTCGCTCAAACTACTCTCTTATCGTATACACATGTTGGTTCTTTGAAAGTCGTTGGCCTGACTATGATTAGAATAACGTAATGAGGATTTTACGCGTCCGACTCTACGTGTCAGGTTGCCATGAAAGAGTCACAAGGATGAAGTAGGTACTTAGGTAGGTTAGGTAAGGTATCTAGGAACATTGATATTACAAGACATAAATAAAAAGACCAATCTTGAAGTCTCTTGTCTCATGAAGTGTAAATGTAATAAGAAAATAAAAAACAGCAAATGTAAAATACTAATCTTAAAATGTTTACTTCCAGCCAAAACTGATGGAAGGTGGTAACTACATCAAAGAAGGCCGTGATTCCAGTAAATCCACCTGGTTACTTTTCTCCCCTGAACACCCTGACGAGGCCGGCTGCTTGGGTCGGTACCTCAGCATCTTCTCCTCTCACGGAGTGAACCTTAGCCATATTGAGTCTCGCTCCTCGGCCCGACGACCTGGATATGAGTTCATGGTGGAATGTTTGCACGGAGCTGGGGACTTTGGAGGCGCACTCGATGAACTGAAGAAAAACGTTGGATATTTAAATATAATTTCGAGAAATTACAAAGATAACAGATGTAAGTATTACTTTATTATTACTATTATTATTAAAACCTTTTTTGCACAAAAGAAATACAGATATATACAAATGTGCAATTGGTGAGCTTAATGCATTTTACACCAAAGCAAGGTAACCTGGCAAGGTAGAGTAAATAAGAAGTAGGCGTGCTGACATAATCTGAGAGAATAAGGAAATGGAACAGTAAAAACAGATACATAGATAACATTATTTAAAAAAATTAACTCTTCAGTATTAAAAAAGAAATTTATACATATAAATAGATATAATATACATAATAAAATGCAAAAGTATCTCATAAATTAGATACATTTATTTCCTAAGTATCTGCCTGCCATTATCAATTTATTTTATTTCCTAAGTATCTGCCTACCATTAACAATTTATTTTCTTTATTTAGCTGCCGTTCCCTGGTTTCCACGCCGTATCCGCGACCTTGACCGCTTCGCTAACCAGATCCTCTCTTACGGAGCTGAATTGGACTCCGACCACCCAGGTTTCACCGACCCCGTGTACAGGGCTCGCAGGACGTATTTCGCTGACATTGCTTTCAACTACAAGCACGGCGAGCCGCTACCGTATGTGGATTATACAAAGGAGGAAATTGCAACTTGGGGAGTGATCTTCGAGAAGCTGACGCATCTGTACCCGTCCCATGCCTGCAAAGAACACAACCACGTGTTCCCGCTGCTGATTGAGAACTGTGGTTACAGGGCCGATAATATACCACAGTTGGAAGACGTCTCCAACTTCTTAAAAGGTGAAATTAAGAGTTGCATTGATATTTCACTGATTCCTGTCCACGATTTTGCACGCGTGGTACCTGCATAAAAAGTAGCCTGTATACTATTATATTCTAGACCACAAATTTCATCTTTACCAAATTCAGCCAAACCCGTCAACCTGCTAAGGCGAGAATGAATCACAATCAAACATATCAACTGTATGTTGTTTAATATATTAACATCCAAACATTCACACGAACTTTTGCATTTATAATATTAGTAGGATAGGATACGATGAAAGTAATAGGTAATAATCTTTATTATATAATTCTACTGTACGTGTGTATTACACTGAACGGCTGGACCGATTTGAATGTTTTTTGTTTTTTTGTATGCGTTTGGGTGGCGCCCTGAATAGTTTAGATTCACAAATCAGCCTGGCAGATGGCGCTGCAGTCGGTACAATTAGATATATTTTTTCTTTTTAAAACGCGCGGATGAAGTCGCGAACGGGACAGCTAGTATATAGATAAATATTGGTGGACCATCTATACAGCTTAATCTAGCGCAAAATTAAGCAAAGCTTGTAGGAACCAGATGACTGATTGAATCAATACTAACATTTTAAATTTAAAAGTGGTTCTATCTGTATATCTGTCTGTTCATTTGTTTGCTGGTTAAACAGATCTTCACCCAACGTTCTGGATGCATTTGAGTCACACGACCTGCCCAGCCCCATTTCAAACGTACAATCCTTGTACCTACATCCGCTTTGCGCGTTTTAGATGGGATTTCTGTATTTCGGACTACAAACAAAACATTTCGTTCCATAGCTCTTTGGCAACAAATCTGATATCAAATCAGATTATTTTTAACTCAGTCAAAGACCATCTCTGAGCACCGCAAATCAATATAGGCAGGATACAGATGTCGTTGAGTTTGTGCTCTAGAGATAATGGAAGGTTGCTCTTCATATATGCTGCTTCATGGCTCAGTAGCTCTTCCATGCATTTTCATCGCAACGTTACCTGCCCATCGACAGTGACATTACGTTTTGTGTGACGTCATTGTCAACTGTCGATATCGGTACGTTTTGAGGAATCTTATATCCTGGGAAGACATAGGCTACTTCAATCAAGTGACCTACTATAACTATATACTTACTTATTTAGTTTTTAATACATGCATAAGACAGAACAAATATCTATCCTTATCATATGAAAGTTGTTTCTATGGAAAAGAATACATGAGCTGTGAGCCCAGAATTACGGTAAACTTAAACATTTTGTAATTTATAAATTTATTTGGTTCCAGACTGCACAGGATTTACCCTCCGCCCCGTGGCTGGCCTTCTTTCCTCTCGAGATTTTCTGGCTGGACTCGCTTTTCGCGTGTTCCACAGCACCCAATACATCCGACACCACTCCAAGCCGCTTTACACGCCGGAACCTGACGTCTGCCACGAGTTACTGGGACATGCACCCCTGTTCGCAGACCCAGCCTTCGCACAGTTTTCACAGGAGATAGGGTTGGCCTCACTGGGAGCTCCTGATGATTACATTGAGAAACTTGCCACGGTAAGAACAAACGCATCTCTTTTCAATTGACATTTAATTTTTGAAGATGTGACTCTATTGGATCAATAAAAATGCGAGAAGACTAAGTAGGTATTAATTTAACTATCTATAAGTAAGTAAATCTTTGTAATTTCCTAGTTCGAGTTCGTTAAGCCATTTATGTGACATATACATACCTAAATATTGTGTATTTGCATTCCAGTGCTTTTGGTTTACTGTGGAGTTCGGTCTTTGTCGGCAAGAAGGGCAGGTAAAGGCATTCGGAGCTGGTCTGCTCTCTTCATTCGGTGAGCTGCAGTACTGCCTGACGGACCAGCCTGATTTGAGAGATTTCGATCCTGAGACCACCGGTGACACTAAGTACCCCATCACAGAGTACCAGCCCGTGTACTTCGTGGCAAACAGCTTTGAGGATGCCAAGGAGAAAATGATGTGAGTGGCAATACCTACAACCAGGTTTTAATCTCGCACTGATATAAATGAATAAGAATTATATTAGTTTTATTTCTACAGGACAAACAAAAATGGATCAATGTGACTTACCAGCATACCTTCTATTTCAGTAAATTCGCCCAAACTATTCCCCGAGACTTCGCCGTCCGCTACAATCCCTACACCCAAAGCATCGACATCTTGGACTCTCCACGCCAGATGACCGATCTACTGCGAGGGGTGCATCAAGAGATGGAGCTGCTCCTTAACGCTATGAATAAAATATAGGTTTAATAAACCATTTAATAATTGTAGCATGATGGTGATGAATTGTAGCAGTAATAGGATTTATTTTAGGCAGCTCGTACATCTTGCAAATGTCACTAACAAAAGCATAACTTTAAAACACACTTGTGTTGTGATGAATGAAGTCGGTGCCTTAGTAGCCGTTTGCTACTACTTGTTACTAGTAAGTACAGCTTTAAAATTAGGTTAGCAATCTCAGTTTGTGAAAAGCATAATGTGATAGTGCGATTTTCAAGTTTATAAACAGATTAACATGCAACCTATTGATAAGGGTATAAACTCATTATATCGTTAGAAGACCTAGCGCGCAAAATTATGACAAGCGCGTTGAGATCTTTTGGCGCAATAAATGCTACATTTACAGCTAAGACGTATAAAAGAGCATTATTTTAGCACGAGTTGTGTCAATTCGTTAAGTATTTTTTATTTAGTACATTACGTATAACTCAGGACACCATTAGAAGTACATTAATTCACTGCATCGAACGTCTATGAGGTCTCTTTTCCCAGGATATTTTTACTATTAGCTAAAGTATGTACGTGTTTGTGAACCAAATAGAATAGAATACACGTTTATTTGGTACACATACAAAGAAAAGTAAGTAAAAATATATAAAGAGTAAGCAGAACGTTAAAAAAAATGCCCATACAGGTCCAGCCTTTAGACTCAGTTCTTTGCCACACTCATAAAAAGTATGAAGGCAGCGCTGGTTTTCACACTGAACCTCGTGGCTGCTGGCATCATGGTCGAGATACAACTATAACATATAAACAAAAATAATGTTTTCTAAATAATACATTCACACACTAAGTTTAATGTGAACTACAACATTGAAGCGCAATGCACTATGGTTAGTCACAAAAAAGAAAGTAAGCAATAACTTTTAGAAAATACTCGTCATTATCTAATCAAGCCCAGTGCTTATATACTTACTCCTATAAGTTGTTTTGGAATGTGTTCGATTGATTTACTAGTTTGTAAAATGTTTTTTTATTTAACTTAAAAAATGGTGTGCCTTTTAAATTAAATGTACTTTACAAGCTACTTAAGTAGGTATATACTTATAATATGAATTAGCTAAATATGTCTAGTATTAACTCGGTTTGGCGTGTATGGATATAATAGATATAAATCAATATAATATGAATTTATCAGTAATACGCGGTGTAACCCAAATAAAAATATTATTAGTAAATTATGAATTTTGTCTTAATGAAACAAAGGAATAACCAACGTATATTTAATAATTTGTACAAATTATACTTTAGTACCTAGTACTTGATCACTAAAATACAAGATTTAAATGACGAGATTTACTTAAAAATGCTTAACTATGATCATAAATAAAATAACTATGCATTTACAATATTAAGTACATGGAATGTGTATATACAATGGACTAAGATAAAAAGTAGGCAAATAAGCACTACCTAGATGCCTACCTACTAAAGGTAATTATTACTTAAAGTGTTATTGCGTGTTGGTAAAGTTCTAAGCCTAGTCTTCTTAGAGCTAACCGTGGCAAAACGCATGCGGTTTAGCCGCATACTTTAAAAAGAGTTTAAATCGACAAAAGCTGAACAGTTCGTATCTAAGCTAAAGTCAACAAGTCAAGCAAGTAAATATGAAAAGTATTTCCAAACGAGATGGGTTTTTAGAAAATTATTAACCTCAAGTGACTCAGTTTAGTGCTTGCTTGCACGTATTATAATGGTGTTTTTACAAATTGGGTATAAAAGTCTCCAACATCGGGTAGTAGGGTCCTGCTTTCAATAGAATAAGCCAATATAAAATAAATTCTCCTCAAACTTCATACTTGTCTATGTCATAACATAACACAGGTCCACCATCACTAAATAAGTAAGTGTCATCACATAGGTTTTAGGAATGTCTTTGAGTTTTCTGCGTTCAATAGAAACCAATATCGAGTTTGAACAGTTTGTCTGCAACACTACAAACAAGCAGGCGACAAATTAAAGACAGTTTGGGTCATTTTGCTAAAAGTAAACGCAAGGCTTTTGATAAGCAATACACAAATGCTTCCCACTCGTCTTGTTTCCATTGTATAGCACCACAGTTCAGAAAACTGAGTTTAGCTTGAACGAGATACCGGCTCATGTTGTAACTGATGTTAGTAATCAGTTATTTATTTAATAAATAAATAGTTAGGTCTGTGTGTGCATAGCGCCTACTCAGAAGGGCTAAGTTACACAGACAGATTCTGATGATGATTCTGTTCCAAGTTGAACTAGCACTGAAGCCTGGCAAGAGATTTGACCGGGATAGTAGTATATTCAGACTTCGCTCTGCATGCAATGGATCGAGGAGTCTTCGGACAGCTCATCCATCGAAGAGTCCGTGAATGATGTCCCATCTGAAAACGAATAAAAATTGAGATAAGCGTGAGTAATGCCAGCATATGACTTTAACATTTATGAATTTATGAAAAGTATGTCAAGATCGTAGCAAGTCGAAATCCATAATCGTTTTTTACCCCTTTGAGAAACAGGCGTGCTTTTATATAAGTATGTTTCACAATAACGTTCACAACTTTTGTTTGGTTTTATTAAAGCTTTGTACTTTGTACTGAGTTATTATTGTACTTGTTGTACCACAAGCACGTAGGCACCTACGTGCTTGTGGTTTCACTTCTGAAAAACAAGTTAGGTACTTACCTGTCTATATGTTTTGTGGGTGTACTTTACCCAATAAAATTTGGTGTGAATGAAGTGCAATTTGGTACGTACAAATCTTACCTATGGGGACGAAGGGCGGCTTATTCTGGAACGAGTAGGTGAGATGCAGGTTAATGGGCCGGCCGAACCCTACCGCATCCTCCCGGGACATCACTGCAGATAATATGAGATGGGTCACTGAACTGTACATAGTCGAGAAGCTTGGGATAACTCGCTTAGCTCGCTCCGTAAGGGTACATCGGAAAATAATATGGAAAATTCGCAAAGCAATTCGCTTGGTTAATTTTAACAGAAAATCCATCCATTGATCGTGTATACTTAGATGTTTCTATATTGTGTCAATGTATAATTATATGTGTGTTTTGTTACTGCTAGGATAAATCTCCAGTGACAAATGGCTATGCTAAATAGCATTGGAGTCCTGCCAGCTGCAAGTCGAAAGGTTCCAGGAGGAAGGCTTGAATACTAACATTGGTTCTGTTTGCCCTTCCCCGTGTGCTGGTGCTTCTTCTGGCGCGCCCGGCTGTTCTGGAACCAGACTTGGGTGACCCGCTTGCTGAGGCCAGTGACCTGCGCGATGCGCTCCAGGTCCTGCCCGTCCGGGTTCGAGTCCAGCTGGAAGTTCGCCTGCAGCACCTGCAGCTGCTCCTCCGTGAAAGTCGTCCGCACTCGCTTCGCCTTGCTCTTGTGGTAGCCTTCGGAGTCGCACCCGTCTAGAGTATACATTTCAGTAGGTACAAGTTTTGAGCAACTGAATTCGTTCAATGGTTTGGATGATTTTATAAGCATGAATACACAGTTTTGGTAAGGAATGATCCATTGGCTTGACATAGTGTAGCTCGCAAAAGCCACGAGTCTTTTAGAAATATTACGAGAGCATTTTAGCTGCCCAGCCAATATTTAAGAGTTACACAACAGAAGGTGCCAGCGTATCACCCTTCCTCCATCACAGAAGCATACGAAGATATTTACCATCAGAAGAGATGCTTCCACCATCCAGCGTCTCCAGATAATGGGGTTTGCAAAGCACCCTGTCCTCGTGCAGCGCGAACTGCTCGCCTGTCGAGAGCTGGCGCCCGCAGGCATCGCATGCGAAGCAGGCCAAGTGGTAGACTTGCTCCCGCGCTTTACGGACCCAGTCAGAGGAAGAGATGCCACGGCAGCACTTTGAACATTTTGCTCCAAAGCTTCTGTGGAGAGAGGCCTCGATCAGACGGGGGTTAGCAGCCAGTACGTGATCATTAATTAATAAGATCAAAAATGTAAGTGGTCAAATATGTAGCGAAAATTATCGAGAGGACGATATTCACACACCGATCTAGCGTTTACTATCTAAAGATAGGTAACTGTTATATGTATAGTAAGTAGCAGATAATATTAATTAAATTTATTGCATACTACTTAAGTTGTATAAAGAGCAAACACCCTGTATTGCAAACATTGCTCTATTGTAGGTAGAATACCTCCATTTAAATAAATTATTCATATTGTAGGTGGGTGTGTTTGCAAAACAATAGGCTAAAATGTTTACTATGTTATTTGACCATTTCATTACCATATTAGGCGCAGTGTTTTAGTAGATTAAAACAGAATTTAATTTTCATAAAAAAATCAATAAAACATACTAGTCAACCTACTGAGGCAACCTCCGCTCATTTTTATTCTACAACATTGAAAACTCATTCCTACTCGTAGGCCCGTACTAAACTTAAACTTATATCTAGAACTAAAAAAACATTTTCTGACAAGTTCTGAATGAAATGCTGTCAAAAAATATATGTGGCAATATGGCAGATATGCATTCAAGTTCAAATAAAAAACAAATCAAAAACTAATTTCGCTTTAGCAAAAATATTGTAAATCATGCAACTTGGACAAAAACATACACCATAGCATAAACCTTAATTTCCTAAACAATTTAATTAAATTCAAAGAATGACGCCTCAGTTCTACACACTTTACTTAGTCAGCTTGACTGAAACGTGAAATAACTAATTGTGAATAGTGTGTATCCTTTCACGAATAGAATAACAACCACTGTTTAGAGACTGAGACTGTTTCCTAAATGATAAATGAAAGAGGTATTAACGTATTCAAGTTCGAGAAGTAGAAAACATGCTAAACACACGAGCTTCTGCAGACACCGACCGATCCTATTTTCCATTAAGGCCTACAAGACCTAATTCTGGTTGAGCATGCAATACGGGAGCCGTGTTTGCGGTGCATCTATCTCTGAGCCTATGAATAAATTATTAAAATAATTGTGTTTCTGTTATAGCAAATGTAACCATCTATGTCCAAGAGGGAAGAATCAAACTCACGTAGGAAGTTTATCACAGGCGCGGGCCTATTAAACGGTATATAAAAGCAGGTGACGCCAGCTTCAAAATCTTTGTTAAAATCCCGCATTGGCTGTTTGCTTTCTATGCATTAAAGTTACCTAAAATTATATTTTGTCGTTAATATCGAGCATTTAAATGCTATTTTTCTGTCACTGTCCGAGTCACCTGCGAGCAACATGGACGAACAGGTAGTCTAGGTAATTAGCTGCCTCGAAGTTTTTATAATTAATTGAATGTAGGCTTTGTGTTCAAACCAAGTCGTTTTCTGGTTTTATTTGTTTCTTACACTTAGGTAACATAGACATTTGAGGACTGATTTTGTTACTGATAAGGTTTTACATTTTAAACTCGCTGCAGATAACACGCTTTATGGCAATTATGGTACCTTTTTACACTTTTTATGAATTTCTGTATAAGTATCAATGTATGATGTAAAAGTATGGTGTGCAAAATTGACTGGTCCAGCCTTCCACATATTATTTTTGATGGAGTTCACATACAGCAGAGTGAGACGGTAAAAAATTTAGGTGTTCTCATGGACAGAAATCTGTCATGGGAACAACAGCTAACTGAAGTCAGCCGAAAAACTTTTGCCTCAGTCGGTTCTATTCGGAGACTGCGTAACTTCCTTCCGATTGCCACTAAAATTTCGCTTGCACAGTCACTCCTTCTTCCAATATTAGACTATGCTGATGCCTGCTACTTAGATTTGACTGAACAGCAACTTAACAAACTTGAGCGCCTTCAAAATCTCTCCATTAGATTTATATTTGGGCTGCGCAAATATGACCATGTCTCCGAATTCCGAAAAAAGCTCAAGTGGTTACCAATTCGCTTTCGTCGTAATTTGCATTCTCTGAACGTTTTATATAATATTCTTTTTAATCCTACAACACCTTCCTATCTCAAAGAACGTTTCCAATTTCTCCACCTCACCCACTCTCGATCCTTGCGCTCCTCTGATACTCTCCTACTCGCGACACCTGTCCACACCTCCTCATACTATGCCAATTCTTTCTCAGTACAGGCTGTTCAATTATGGAACGCACTGCCTTATCCTATTAGACGCGCCAAATCATATAGTATCTTTAAATCTCTATGGTCTATGGTCAAGGAACACTTTTGTCATGTTGTTAACTATGTATTGTTTGTTTCTTTACGTTATATTGGTATATTTATTTATGTATGTATTAGTTTATTTAGTTTATCTTATTATTTAATTTATTTTTGTAGGTAATATTAGGTATTGATGCATTTCACTTTTTGTTATCCTGTAAATATGTATGTACATATAATTTTTATCATAAATCACGCATAGTATTTTCATCACCCCCGATTCAGCTATGTTGATTTCTATCCATCCAAAGGTTGTCTGGCAGAGATCGCTATCTAGCGATAAGACCGCCCATTGTACTACCGTGTAGCTAAACATTGTTTCTTATTACAGTCTAATGTATTTGTGGTGTGCAATAAAGTATTTTCTATACTATTCTATTCTATCATTTATGGAAATGACTACACTTTTTCAAACGTGCTACCAAATCGAAATGAGATCTTGATATGATGCACATCGAAATTATATAAGTATTTCAGTTTGCGAGTATTTAACACCTGTCAACAGTGTCACTTTAAATATGACCTACACTCATGTGTCAAAGTTCAGCTCTTCAACAGAAAAAAATACATAGAACATGAACGAGCATAATAAGTTTAATTGAATCTTTTATTTTATACATTAAACGACATATCGTATCTGATTTTAATCTTCATGGATGTTTGGATGGTATGATATTCAAGCACTTTTATATATCAAGAACTGCCTTTAAATGAAGTAATTCATCACAAGATTAAAGGCTCAGCGCTATAATTACATTAGCACAGTGTGGTAAAGGCCTCCAACAAATGAATTATAATCTTTACACGACTAGGGGTGTGCCCAGGCGTATTCCGGAATATGCCTGATATCAGTGGGAGAATTATGTCACTTCAGTCAGGCGAAGCGTTCTCCGCACTTTACATACGAAATTACAAGTACACATACGCACCCAACTTGTTCGACAAATTTGTAGAGAAATGCCGCGCCAAACGATATAGAACGAGATGCACTATGTAGGTATATATAATGTTAGACACAGTGTTTGTGTGAGCTAAATTACACAATGTTGCGTCGTGGCGAGTCGTTATTTATTTAAATGTTTTCATGGAGTCCGGCTTCTGTACTTATACTAATAAGTATTCTGTGCTTCAGTAGTAATCCGAATCATATACATTCCGTTACTAAAGCAAATACTATAAATACGAAAGTATATGCGCTTGGCCAGACTGGCAGCGCGGGGCGGGCAGCGGCGCGGGTGCGGCAACGCGCGCGTTTGTGCCTGTCCGCAGTAGAGCGCGGCTTCGTTCCGAGTGTTGTCGTATCCAGTGTTTAAAAGTGTTTAAAATATAAAATGGATGAAGAAGACTTATTTTTACTGGAAAATTATTACTTTAAATGGTAATTTTTAAATGAAATGAAACATTGCGAGAGCAACCTCCAAAGTTTTTTGATTTATTTTATTCTACAATCTTAAATTAACTTTTATGTTTTTGTATGGACGTTGTTTTGACATCCACAGTGTAGGTCTTGTAGCACTTATTAATTCTTTTACATTAATTTGTGAAGACGCCATCACAAGAACACGAGCGGTCAGCTCGAAGTCAAGTCAAAGTCAAACTCAAAAGATATATATGCTCTGGTTTATGCTAGGGCGTATGAGATCACAACAGCGTCAGTGTGCAGGGAGATTAGACTTGGAAGGTAGCGGGATCCGGAGCACGGTTCATCACTGGCCGATCAATTGTTGTAAGGGGCCCAAGTAGTGCGTTAGCTATTCATGCCCCACCGCCTTGCGAAACATCCTGTAATGCTCCATTGTGTCGGTTGGCGACCGGATGAGAGGACCTGGTGGCCATTCCTGGGGCTGAAGGTTCCAACTTCCCCGACTTTTGTGTATCTCTGGGCCAGCTATCCAGTGCCTCGCTCAACTACCGTCTTTCCTACTTACCTAACACTCTCACACTATATATGAGAAAATAGAGGTTCGAAAATAATAAATCGTTTTTAAACGATTTTTTATTTTCGAACCTCATTAATAAACATATATAAATAGTTGTAAACAGCGGAAGCACCTCAGCACGTCAGTAGACTGGGATGCATCACCTTTTCGCATCTTGCGTAAAAGCAACAGCAAAGCCACGGATAAACGAACTAAGAAGAAAGTCTTTATTCAAACCCTTCAAGTCCTACAAAAAGGTGCTACGGATGGAAGCTTTGCATACATACTAATTAGCTGTATGTATGCAAGCTTGCGACATATCCAGCTGGCAGCGTTTTGCTGGTCCATGGCCAAATCAGTGGAGGATAACTTCAGCCGCCCGAATCTCCCTCCACTACTAAAATCGGATGGAGCCCACACTGCGATCAAGGATGCAAATCTCTTAGATGCTTAATTTGCGGAAGCTTCACGTCTAGGAGTTTCTAACAAACCCCACTTAGCCTTCTTAGATAGAAAGCAACAGTGCAGGAAATTTCCACCCATCAAAAAGAAGTGCTCAAAATGTGACGTAGTCTTGGCGTGAACAAAGCTAGATGTCCGGACGGCATTTCGGCTGTAGTATTGAAAACTTGTGCCCCTTAGTTGTTGTTCTACGCTTACAAGACTTTTGAAACTACCGCCCTATTTCGGTCACCTCCCTAATATATGCAAATTTATGGAACATTTCCTGAATACAAAGCTCCTTACATACCTTGAAGACAACAACCTCCTCAGTGATTGACAATACAGTTTTCGCCGAAACCGATATACTGAGGATCTTCATGCGTATATCACGCACGTTTGGAGCGAGGCCATAGTGAAACACGCTAAAGCATTAGTCAAGTGAAACATAACATCTCAAAGGCCTTTGCCGGAGTCTAGCATGCCAGCCTTATTGATAAGCTTCTAGTAAGCTAGAAGCTTATCAATAAGGCTGGCTGCCTTATTAATAAGCTTCTAGTAAGCTAGAAGCTTATCAATAAGGCTGGCTGGATTGCTTGCTTCTTGAGAGAAAGATCCATTCTGGTAGTTGTTGACGGCTGCTTGTCTGATCGATTGGCAATTAATACCGGAGTACCTCAAGGGTCCGTGCTCTTTGCCACATTATTTTACTGCATATAAAATATCTGCTTATGGCCGGAACCATTGGGTATGCAGACGACAGTACAGTTGTGAGAGATACTTTGCCAACGCACGAGCCAGACAAACGGACATTCAGAAACATAGCGACGAGCTGCTTGTCTGGATTTGACTTTCAAGGCCGTGTTCGATTGGGGCGATGCCAATATAGATAAGTTCAACACATCCAAAACGCAAGCTTATCACTTTTCAGCAAAAAAAAGTGACATTCTCGCTTTCCATTTTCTTTCAAAGACCCCATTTTTCAAAAATACCGGTAAAGATCATTTCGAACGCTTGGAAGTCTTGTTAACACTCGGACTCTCAATTTCTGCTCTTATATCGAGTCCAAGACAGCTGCCATAAAGCTTGGCATCTTCAACAAGGTAAGGCGATACTTCACACCTGGACAGCTTTCAACTTTATATAAAGCTCTAGTCCGGCCGGGTATGGAGTTTGCCGCCACCTATGGGATAGTTCAGCCAAACGCCAGCTAGTTGCCTTTAACCTTATCAAACGTAGAGCACTGAGTTTGATAGATGAGCAGCTAAACGCTTGCTTTCGATCTTTTATATAATACATTTTGGCGAAAGTGCCTAAAAAATGGAATTGCATGATCTAATTCCACCATATCCCTTTCACAACAGGACAAGCAGACGTACCGCTTGTCAGTCTACCACCCTCACGAACAAAGCGCTTTGCTTCCACATATTTATACGTATAGCCAAAGATAGCAATACTTTGCCGTCGTCTGTCATTACTGAAAACTACAATCTGGCACTCCAAATCAAGTAAATAGGTGTCTTCTAGACCTTCGTGCCCCATCGTCGGCGGTATTGTCGCATACCACTAGGCGAGATCGTGGTCCAACGTCTCTCGAGGTCTATCTAGGATAAAAAAATAAAAAAAAGGAGTCACATATCTCACCTACAAATGGACAAAGTCAGTAAAGTCCTTAATAGGTTTATTTGCGTGACTAACGCAAATTTACGTGTTAAAATCGGTTCATATTACCAAATTAAATAGGCGAAGCACATGTCGGACATATAGTGAAGGCTTTCAAAGCTAGTAAGGATATACGAACAATAGTGTTCAGGTCCCAAAGATTTATGAATGAAGTAGTTAAGTCCTCATTATCTTTACTGGCCGTAATAATTTTCCTTTTTATTTCACTAATAAGCTGCTATTTTGATAAATTTAATGTGCCTATTCTCAAACAGTTAATCCGGTGATAGTACGGACACTAACTAGACTATTAAAACTGGTCTCTTCAAATCTTAATACCTATTTGTCGAGTTTGTACTGTTCAGGAAAACTCGTAATATCTTCTAAAGAAATATTCGACGATATACCATACGATGCGGTAGGAAAATATAGTAAAATCAACCCCACTTTACAATTATTACTGAACCTCCAGTTTTATTTGTAATTTCTATTATTATATTTTTTGTTTATTTATTTGTTGTATTTCGTTATTGATATCTTCAACACGATAAAACTAGGTGTGCGAGCAAGAAGGTGATTAGGGTTGGACAGAGAAACAAACAGACAAACAGACTCAATAAGACCTAAGGCGATACTAAGGTTACTTTGTTGAACTTTGGAATCCAAAAAACGTTCTGCCTGCAAAGACGTAATAAGTACTTTATAACGCTTTGTTTTTTAAAACATTTATATTTTTACAATAAAATCTGGTATTTTCTTATACAAAATATAATAATGAAGTGATCCCTGCACACGGCGGTGTGTCGGCGATAACGCGCTGTACTCAAAGTGCAAACTCGCGTGTTCGACGAATATAAATTCAGGAGGCCGTCGCTTATCGAAGGTGTCCACGCCGACCAAGCCGGGGACCAAGAACAGCTGGTAACGTCATCTTTGTATAATAATCTTTGTATATAAGCAGCCAATTAGTGTATGAAGACTTTTTTGTTGGAGGATAGCCAAGACGCTGTAGATTTCACTTTCAAAACGTTTGTGAGTTTTACATTTTGATACACACGGCTTTTCGCATTATTTTGTCGATCAACCGACTGGTATCAACCAGTGTTTATCAAAATGTATGCTGCAGGTATAACTAATGTTTTATATTATATACTATACTATGTATAATATACATATTACTAATGTATCTTTTTTAACGTACTAAGTATCTATGTTTGATAGATATCGACATTATGACTTGCTTTGAGTAGACGAAGAAGCCAAAAAATAGGCGTGCGCGTCGGTCGGTCCGAAAACGGTAAGTGTGGATTCTCTGTCAAATGTATGGAATATACCGGCTGTTCGTTTATAATGTGGGATTTAAAATACTTGATTTACATTCGAAACCGGCGCCGGCGCAGGCAGCTACTGGTATCTCTCGATTCCTCTTATCAACACTTATTAACATTTTGTCGCCCGAATCACTTAACTGCTCTCGCATAATTAACGGCTGACAGATTAACAAGTTTTAACACTTGCCGGTAATGAAGATGTCGCGTTCCTGGGTAGTAAGTCCAGAGGTGTTCTATTAGGTGGTCCGTGTGCTTTCTTTTGAACAGGTAGGCATTCAAGTCCGGGAGTCGAGAAGGCGTCGTCTAGTCCGGTCGCAGGGACTGCTGCGCCCGCGGCTCTCATAAATCCTCACTCGATGATTGCTTGCCCTTTCCCACTCCCCCCATTTCAATACCGTTGACATGATTTAAGTTATTTGTTTTAGATACCACACCAACGCGAGATGCTAACGACGGCCGCGGGCGAGTCAGCGCACAGCGTTGGCACAATGCCGAACTAATAACAAAAGTTTATGACTAATTAAGAGTATACATAACTTTTAATTACTCTGTCATAAAGAGCTATAACCACTAAAGCACTACACAGGTACACACACTGTAGGTACACTGTGAGTAATAGGTGTTTCTTACTACCTATTTACTCACTATATCTTCGAGTAGATACACTACACACGGACGCATCAAACAAGAATATTGAAAAATAGTTGCAAGCATTTCTGTGTGCGCCATAGCAGTGGCATTGTGCCCTATGGACTTAACTTCTGTTTTATAGGAGCTTCGAGTGGAGCCAGGTATGCAAAACATTGTTCCCCTGCTAGTGGTACACGGCTACAGGGAGTTGTTAATTAAGAGTAGGTACTCGCAGTTAAACCTTGCAAGAATTACTCCTACATTTAAAATAATATAATATGTTTTTTATTTTCAAAAAATATTTCCAAGGTGTCTTACAAGTAACCTATATCTAAACAGTACATTTTCTTGTTCAATGTCACCTTTGACCTTTGATGAGCAAAATTTAAATACCATGGGCTCAAAACATTAATTTATGACCTATTGGCAACTTCCCAGAATTAACAGAGAAACAAGACCTTTCTTAAACTTTTTGGATGTCTTTCACATCCAAATCCAATTATGTTTGTATTGAGTATTCGAATACTTTGAATACTTTTACTGTAGTGTCAGACAGTAGATATAGAGCAAAATCGATAGCTATTGTTTATTATTCTGAATCGATCTAAGGCTCGCTTATTTATGCGCTAGGGATTAATTAAAGCCTCGGACGACATGGTAGATTTACATATACACGGTGTGCGCATTTGCGGCCGCGTGGGAGGGGTTCGCGTGCGCACTTGATTTGCGACTTTCGGATATGAGCCTGAGATCATTATGTGAATGGGGATAGATAGCACGACAGAGGTTTCAATTAAAAGCACTACAGGCGCCGTTTGGCACGGGTATTTGCCACCTGAGATTGCCGCGGCTGCCGCTTCATCTGGAATCACTTAGCGGCTTGATAATCCTAAAGTTATTCTGCTCTGAACCTGCGTATCGGTTCATTGTTTATTTTTATTATTATTAGGTATTAAACGGGAAAACGAGCCAATGCTCTAAATTAAGTTAAATATATTGCGTGCTCGCTGCAATTTCTGCAAAAGAGTTATTTTAGACAAACGCTACGTTTTATGTATGAACCACGACTGTAACACAGTCTGACGGTGTAAGTAAGATGATGATGGTGACCACATACAAAACTTTTGATTCTCGAATAGTTTTCTTTTAAAGTTTGAGTTTTGTGCTGAAGTCTGAGCCTAATGCACTCTGCGTCGACTAGACACCACTCACTTTTACAACAGCTTTTAAAAACACCTGTACCAACCTGCTTACTTCCGCTCGACATTTAATCGAATCTTCTACCGCAGTAACAATAATATATTTTTCATTCCATCACCATGAAAGTTTATTTCGAGGGCGTTAAATAAACAACGAGTTTGATCATCAGATACTCGAGAGCAATCTCCTGAGCGCCGTCGGCGAGGTTGGATTTACGGTCTAGACACAGTTCAGAGCTACATACGCTGGTCCATAACAACAATAAACATGACGCTGGGCTGATGGCCAAAACATTTAATATACTTACTCTACTGGCAGTGAGAAGAGTTTAAATCTAAATAGTTAAAAAGATATGTAAGAATCACATAATTGGTTAGTTTAGATTACTTAATTAGCTTGAATACATTTTGGCCGGCTGACTGCCATAGCTATTAATATATATTTAATGTATTATATATATAATAATATTCGACGAAACTAGCTTTGCTTTAGTAAACTGGCTGTCCTTGATAGACTGTGGCGCAACAGCACTCGTTATGCACAACAAACAAACAAATTATAATACTGTGACATTTAAGTTTAACGAGATGCCTTCGGGTGCGCTTTTTAGGGATGTAAGGCGCCAAAGGAGAAACTTGGTAGAGCTCAGAGCTCATAGAACTCAGAGCGGTTGGTAAAGCGATTAAGTATGGTCTGTTAGTCGAAAATACGTAACAATATCAGAACAAGCAACATTTCTCGAGAAAGAAAAATTTACAAATAAATATTGGCGGATAATTTCACACAGCACCATCTGGCCCCAAAAAAAGCAATGACTATGGGAACTAGAAAAGTAGATATATAAAAAAATATATGAAGCGATATTCTTGACATTCGCATGTCATACAAGGGACCTCAAACGTAACTCTCGAACCGTTCAATAAGCTGTTTAGGTAAATTCGTTTATAAAGCAGAGCCAGTATGGACCAGTATGGACCTCCATGGCATACTTGAACTCTGGTATTGTTCAACTGTTTAAAGAAATCCATAAACCAACAAAAGGTTTTATAATAAAGGGTGATGGACACCTAATGTCAAGGCGAGATCCAATGATACATCCAAGATGTAACCACACGGACAGTCGGACATGCTTGACATGTGTGACCTTGTTAGTTATTATCATACAGAGGTGCTTCAAATTTGTAAAGTAGGTTAGTACGAGTACCTACGTCAAAATCAGGACGTTTTTATCTTTTTAGTTACATTACGAAGGCCATGTTACTAGGTATAAGTAGTACATCAGTCATGTGGTACCCATACACACAAGCTCTGCTTACTTTGGGGCCAGGTGATGAGATTATTATTTATTTATTTCTTGCATTTATAATTGTAGTACCTAATTGTCATAATGTTTTGAATTCCATCATTGCTCTTTGGAGACCACCCTGCCATGTATGACCCATGTCCGTATCAAAGTCTGCACGTCACCGATTAAAATATATGGTTCTTCCAGTTATCACAATCAAAATAAATGACAAATGAAATCGTCAGTGCAAGTCACGCTCCGAGCTAGCATTCCGTCTGTTGGGCCACACTCGACCGACAGATTTTCAATAAAACCACTCGTAGGGACATCGGCCTTTTTTTTAATGATAGGAGTGAGTTCTCACGCACCTGTTCTTTTCCTCCAGGTGGTAGTTCTATGGTAATAAGTTTTTTAGACGCATCGGCGTTTAGAGCTGAATATTGAGAGTTTAGGTTTGACCCTAAGTGATTAATAACAGTGAATTGATTTTAGCATTTGCTTTCACTATTTCCTTTGCAGTTCTGAACCCATGTCAATAGCCAAACGTACGCTTTTAAAACACTTATAAAAAAGAGTCGTAATGAACGTGTTCGATAACAATCCAAAATCTGTAACCGTCGATAAAAAGGTCGAAACAAAACATGTATCGATTCGATGCAATGATACTTTACAAACAGGCCGACGGACGGACTGACGAATGGTGTCGATAGTGCATCATCACCGAGGCCCATAGCCACACAGCGCGGGTCAGGGGTCGCGAACTAACTGCTGTGCAAGCTGTGGAGCGGACCCGCGGACCGCCTACTCGGCGGATTCCTCGCGCATTCTTACCCCAGCCCTCCTCCCTTCCTCCCCCCGCCAGCTTCGTCTTCCGACTCCAATAATGATGACTTCGTACATTTCTAATGCGTAAGGTTAATTGGACGCAAGCAGGGTATTGTAAAAGAATTATGAGATTTTTATTCTTCCCTTTCATAAACAAGTTTTATTAATTTTTTTCATTCGTGCTGCCGAAATCAATTATTCTGCAAAGCAGTTTATTAACTTAGTTAAATCACGAATATTTAGTGTCAATCCAAAAAAACCAATGTAGTTAGTGATTCAGAACCCTTCTTGGCTGCTAAAGAACTTTTTAAAGTTCTGCATCACCCATGATTTTTTGTGGTTTAAATTATTACTGCATATCAACATTCCACAGAATAGTTTTAACTTGTATTTGCGTCAGTATCCAGAATGAAATACCAAAAACCCTTATCACTAAATACCTACTTATTATAAAACAAAGTCCTTCCTCGCGTCTATCTGTCTGTTAAATTCTAAAACTACCGAACGGTTCATACATTTTTCACCAATGGAAGAAGTGATTCATGCGGAAGGTTCAGGTGTATGATTCAACCGTGCGCAACAGGGGCGGGTAACTAGTAAACTGTAGGGCATTCGAGAGTTGTGTACTTTATATACATTTTGAGAAAGGAAACATGGATTTTATCTACGTATTATTTTGTGCATTAAAACTGTTCAGTACGAATCGTGTTTCTAATAATAAATATGTAGGACCTTAGTCATACCTATATACTTAGCGCAACTAAATATTATTTTCTAGTGCTCCTAGAACATTACTGCATTAAATAGTGCGGATTATTTTGTGGTTTAGCTACAATGCAATATTTGAATACACCAATCAATATATGATAAACAAATAAATATTTACATAATAAAACTAGGATATCAAAAAAAAAATCGGTTTGCACTCCGGGAGTGCCGACAGAAGTGAAAACTTATTTTGGCGCGTTAGAGTTTAGTAATAAATCACTTCAAAATCAGTAATTATGGCGACTGCCAATCAAATACTAAACGAACACAGATGATGCAATATTTTTTGTTCAGAATGTAGATAATATATCAATGAACCTAACTCAGTAAACTTCTCCATACAAAAGTAGACTGTAAACATGTGAATTAAGGTTTATAATCAAATGGGGCGAGCGCGGCAGCCGGCTGCGTCTCGTCCCCGACGGTAACGTGTCGCGAATCCAGAGGTTTTATCTCATCTAAAAATATGCGTACCGCGCTAAAAGAAGTTTTCACTTCAAAAAACATGTGAAACAGTTGAGCTATTTAAAAATCGCTCAAAACGATCTATAGATAACTCAACCAGATGGCAGCCAGAGGGAAGCGTACTCAAGACACTGGCCACGTTGATAAACTGGACCAGATAGGTACCACCTCTTGAGTCACGCGATGTTTTAAATGAACTTGCAGGTGCTGAAGCATCAGAGGCACTCACTTAGCGTAGTCCTGCTTGCAGTAGACCTGGCGCTCGCGAAGAAAACAGGAGGGGTGTCGGTCGAGTTGCACTGCGCACACGCAGCAACGAAGGCAGGCCGTGTGCCACGCGCCGCCGCCCACTTCCAGCAGGAAGCGGTCTGCGATGGGCTCCCCACACGCGCAGCACGTGCGGTGCTCCGTCTGGAACAAAGTATTCACTACTTTTATCATATGGTTTAGTCCCTAGTGTGACGGCCCGTTATTGCACAAAATGGCGGAAATATTGCCTTATTTCTTGGGCGATGTCAATCGCGATATTGTAAGTTTTTTAAGAAAGCTATCAACAATGTTGTGTCGTTAGAATTGTTGTATAACCTATGTACCCTATGAAACCTATGAAACTTATTGCCTCGATTGAATGTAGATAGTTTTATTGTTTATATTTTTCCATGTCTTTTGTTTTTACTATACTGCCTCTAAAGCACTACTGTCTTTCCCTCTGTCCTGTGTACGTATTCAGCTTAAAGCAATAAGGAAATGTCGTGGGTTTGGATCCTGTCATGCACTTATGGATTTTTGTGTTCGAATAATTTATATGCGCTATGACAGTAGATACTCAAACATTGTAAGATAGAGGGACATCGGCATGTTCTGGAACATAAAATATCTAAAGCATATACCAAAGTGCACGAAAAGAGCCTTTGAGGCGTACCTACTTTAATCCTTTTATCTCTCTTGTTCGAAATAACTAGTGACACGATAAGAAGAAGAAGAAGCTACATGCGTCGTTTAAATTTATAGGTTTTACGCATGTGGTATTTAACTAAAACACCAGTGAAAGAGTGTACTTTAGACAAAAAATATACACCTTTTATTATTCTCGTTAGCTCCGTTAAAAAACGCGATATAAATGAATGCAAAGTTGCTTATGTTGGCTTCCCTCGCAGTGTAACTTGATTAGCGGCTCTAAAGCTCTGTAATTGATGCACACACAAACATTATAAATTGTATTATTTGTCGCAACATGTGCAATTGTACAATTTGGGACTGGGGGTGGTGATTCGATTGCTGAAAGAAGGGCGGGGGTGTAATCCAATAAAAATGTTTCATAAACACCCCGACACTGCATTGATTTGTGTGGTAATCAAGTTTATAGTAGTATATTATACTCGGTCGCTCGGCCCGTGAGACAAATGCTATGCTGATCACTCTGTTTCGACATTTGCAGAGGGTAAAAACATGCGGGTTATTTAGAGAACGGATTGCAAATTCTAGCTACCTTATTTGTTCTACATAAACATGGTAGGGTTCCATGGTGTTTGGGATAAAGTACGTATACCTCTGTAAAATACACAATACTCAGAGAACTAACATAGGCCATTACCAATATCAAGTTTTTGTGGAAAAAGCAACACGAAAAATGTTATGAAATTATATATTTAATCAATCTTAGTAACCATAGCTATCTAAACAATAGACTTACTCATCTTCCAGTACACTTTTGAGATCTTTTACGTTTGCTAGTGCTGGATTTCGATGAAATGAAATGAAATTAATTTATTTGCTCGAAGTATGGTAAATATAAGGTTCTTACATAATAATTGTCTCACACACTTCGTCGTTGACCGACATGCAAACATCAACATGGCAACCATGTGATAATGAATTACAATTAAGTATACATAAAATTAAAATTAAAATGTCAACATCAATATTATATGAGTAAGCAGATTTATCCAGAATATCAATTATTATTAAAACATTTCATCAACATCGTAAAAACATTTCTCGCTGAGCCATGTATACAGTTTTTTTTTTAAATTGAACTGTGGCAACTCTCTAATCGTTTTTGGTATTAGATTAAATATTTTAATAGCCATAATGTAACTGTTTTTATGCGCCAGTGCAGTCTTGCGGAATGGCATTATGAGTTTAGTAGGATCCCTAGAACTGAATTTAGAGTTTACTTTATCTATATATTTGTCAAAGAACTTTTCGTTGTCTCTAACGAAACATCCAGCTTGATATATGTAAAGGCCTGTCAACGTTAGTAGTTTAAAGAGCGGTTTGCACGATTCTAATGGTTCAACGCCACATACAGCTCTGATACATTTCTTTTGGATGATAAAAGCTCTATTAATATCCGTGGAGTTACCCCAAAGGAGAAGTCCGTATCTCAAAACAGAAGCAACATTTCCGTGATACGCTGTCAATGCTGTTTTTGTCCTGACGTGCGTCGTAATTGTTTCAAAGCCAAAACAAAGCGGTTTAATTTTTTACATAAACAGTCAATATGTGACTTCCAGTTACAATGTTCATCTAATGTTAGGCCTAAAAATTTCATTTCGTCAACTTTTTCAATTAATTCATTACGACATGTCAAATTTATATTAAAACTGTTTTTATTATTAAAATTGTGAAAATTAATCAATTTTGTCTTTGAAATATTAGATTCTACTTCTAATTTTAAGGCGTCCTCATATTTTATATTTTTCTCAATATCAGATGTTTAATTTATCTTTCAAGCTTATCCCAAACATAAAATAAACAATCGAAGATACTTCCGAAGATACCCCAAAACAATCGTGAAGTTGGAGGCCGATCTTGCATTAAACTAAAATTATCTCCAATATACGGGGCAAAGGGGATCACAATGGGTTCTTAAATGTCAGTTACGTACCGTGCCGCAGTTAGAGACCTACGATACCTATAGCTCCGTACGTGCCCCTATGCAAATACTATTACTGACCCTACATCTATGCCTCTCTTTCGACAATGTTGCATTAAGCGTATAACTCCGTTTCATCTCCAAACCTTTATCCTTCTATCGTCTGGCTTAAGACAAAACCGGTACTCATCAGTGAACAGTACTTTTCCCTTAGCAACATCATATTAGTTTCGGTAAAAGCGAGCAAAGTTGCACAGAGAAACTCGATGACCTGTGGTATGTAAGGGGCCTGTGGCTGGTAAATACGTCTATATTCCAGTCTGATTAACTCCTCTTCTTACGGTTTAAGTGCTAGCTGTCTCTTGCCGTACTTCCTGGAGAGTAGTTCTGACCTCAAAAGATGTCAAAGTGCGATTTCTAAGGACAATGCTCGCCATAAATCCTTGACCACGTCTCGGGTACTGACCAGTCTGCCGGTATCGTCTAACATTGCCATAGATTACAGACTTGGAAACTTGCAATGTTTGAGCCACTTCACTTTCGCAATTTTATAGGTTGATCATTGATTCCTTTGGTAAAAATATTTAGAAGAGAATCAATAAAATCTTTGAATTGATGATGATGTCATCATCGGATGTTAACGGCTCGCTTTTACAATGGTTTGCAATTGTTGACAATAAAGGTCTACCGTAATCGGGTGGCCAGATCTTAGGAAGCTGTAGTGGATGACACCGGCAGTGGTCCACCAATGCCTTTTTCTGAGTCACCTTTGCTTGAGGCTGGATTTGGCCAGTTCTCCTGGGTTTAACCAATGTGATGAGCGTTTCCGATTATTGGACAAGATTTAGTTTTTATCACAAGTAACGATACGATTAAAAACCCCTCTTTATCACACCATAGCCACCCATTTGCTAGCGGCTCATAAATCCTTTGAGCTGATACCAATGCTGATACCATGGTGGAACTCGTATTCGTAAATAACGCGATATTTAAGTTTTCCATATTGTAAACAAAATTATGTCAACGAAAAATCAAATGCCGCAAAACAATAAATCACTCAATTCGAAACACAAATACACAAACCAATAACAAAAATCAATTGCTGTTCGTTAGTCTCGCAAAAACTCGAGAACGGCTGGTCTGATTTGGCTAATTTCGGTTTTGAATTGTTTGTGGAAGTCCAGAGAAAGTTTAAAAGGTGAGTAAATATGAAAAAAATGCTTGCTTTTTATTTATTGATTCTGAGGCGGTACGATGTTTGCCGGGTCAGCTAGTTTGAAATAAATTTGAATTGAGGATCCTTAACCAAACGCCAGGCTTGTTGTATTTGACATCAAAGCCGCCAGTTCGACAAAACACAAATTTCATATGTAAGGAACTAATACATTATTTAGCTCAGCAAATGACCTTGACTCGTCCAAGAGGACTGTTTGTTTTCCTTTCGAGCACTGAATAAATAATAGTAATTATTTTGGTGTCAAACGCGTTTTTAAGGAAATACCGAATTTCAGCGGCGATGTTGCTTTAAAGGTTGTTTGAAAATACATTGCACAAACGAAGTCGCGTTCGATTTCGCTGACTGGTTTTTTGTTGTTTCCCACAATTTTTGTTCGTCATTATTGTAAAAATATATTTTTGAGCCTGGAAATAGCCTGGAAGTACTTTAGCAAACAAGATGAGATGAGAGCTACAACTGTAGCTTGCTGTAGGTAGGTACGAGTTTAACTTGTTTCAGTAAAAAAATGTCAGATTCTGTCAAGATCTGTCGTTCTTCTATTGTCTCACAGTCCAGTTGGTAGTAAATCTGCTTTCTGCGCTTAAGGGGTTCGATCACCACCCAGGACCAATAGTTGTATAATGAACTCAGGTGCTTGTTCTGTATCTGGGTATTAAATAATACCATAAGTATGTATTTAAAAATATATAAGTATCCTATGAATTGTCCAGCAATATTTATTAGGTATTTGTTTAAACAGGTTTATATAATATATAATTTAAACTATATAATTACTTAAATTTTATAAAATTTATTTATATAAATATTATATAAACCACACAGCACCATCTAGCCCCATCTAGCATCTATGACGACCTCTGTGGCGCAATGGTCTAAGATCCGGCTAAGACGCAGAAGGTTGCGGGTTCGATTCCCGCTGCGGGACAAATGTTTGTATGATCTGCAAGTATTTGTCTCTGGTCTGGGTGTTTCTGTGTGTATAATGTGGTATGTATTTAAAAAAATAGTATTTATGTTGTATATCAGTCATGTGGTACCCATAACACAAGCTCTGCTTACTTTGGGGCCAGGTAATGCTGTGTGAAATGTCCGGGAATATTGATTTATTAATTTATTTATTAGGTGTGTGTTTATAAGACAGACAATTTGACTTAAAACATACTCGTCTTTTAGTATGTGAAGTATCAAAGTTTATAAAGTTTTAAACTAAGCATAACTACGAGCTGATATGATATACTCGATTATATTTTTAAATACGTATGATACTTTATAACACCAGGACAGAATAAGCATCTATGTTCAGCACACAAATGTGTGTCAACCACAGCGTAAAAGGCAGAGCTACTAATAACAGTGCTGAGACAATGAGAACAGTGTGGTAGCGGCTCAAGACCTTTCGTTCTGGAATTATTTAGAGAAGTCATTTTATCCCTCTTCCATGAGACCACTATCAGTAGGAACGAAACCCGTGAGTATAGTGTGCGTTCAGCAACAGCCCTAGTGTGGCACGGCGCCATAATGACAGTCTGCCTACACTCAGCATTCTAATTCCCCGCCTTGTAATTGCTGGGAGAGTTGCGACTGCTGACACTCGAATTCTATTCATACCTCTGTAGGAAACAAATCAAATTATCATCCCCCTGTCCCCTTGTAATTATACTGACTTTGATCTGATTTGCCGGATATCAATCAATACTCTATTTAATATTTTTCAATACTTTAATTATTACAAGACTTTGAAACGTCTAACATACTAGGTGAATTTAGGTGCCAATTCCTCCTAACCCAAGTCCGAAATGAACTGGCTAGAAACTCGTCCTGGTCCTAGCGCATTTTTGTATGGTATAAATAGCGTAACTACCAAAAACTAATACAAGATTACATTAGCTTATACAATATGTCAGTGAACTGTCTGAGGGCAGAGCAACATGAGGCCATGCATTCTTATAATAATATAGTAATTCATATTGTAATACGCTTTCATCAAAAGAGTACCCTTTATGTAAGCTTATTATAAAAGATTATAGAATTATATATTATTGAAGCCGTGTTCCTCATAAAGGACGTATGTACTTTTTGTAGTTGCAACCTAGATGTTCTTTTGGATTGTTGGATGTTTCTTACTTGAGACAGATTATGTCTTCGATAATATCTACATATTTCCTTCTATCCTTAAAAGATTATATAGTTGCACTACTGCTATTGTCGTGGATATTCCCTTCTGCAAGTACTAATTACAGGGTAGGTACAGCATCGAAAAGTTTTCGGTTTGTTGGCTCAGACCGGTTCTAGATTGTTTTAAAACTTTCAATTTGCTGAGGTATTGACTTGATGAAATGCATCAATTTAACAGTTCAAACTAACTTCACACTAAACGTTAAAATGGCGTATAGAATTAACACTAACAGCCAATTAACATAGTGCACTCTCCAGCTCTTGAGTTCATAACTCACGTTTCACACCCCTCTGGTTATGATAGTACTTGCACCCGGCCGACCAACCACCCATCAAAGCCACATAATATCAACGTTTAGAAACGGCTCGGCAGTCAACCCCACAACAATTAAATTTACAAATTCATAGCAATAAACATAGTGTGACGATAATAGCGACCGTCTAGCGCCAGTCAACCGTATGTCCCATGTCTCAGCCTCTGCCTCTGGGGACACCGAACAATACAGCTATCAGAATCTTACAGTAACTTTCGTACCATTGACAATGGATCCCCGGTGGCCACATTGTAGAGATCTCCTTTTTATGTTGTTTTTTTTCACGCAGATGACGTCGTTGGATCACATTTAACGCGACATTAGAAGGGTTTGTTTGTTCTGCGTTTGGTGGAAATTATGGATGTTAATCTCGTTTAGTAGCGGTTACTTCTTTAGGTCCGTTGTTAGAAGCTTTAGAATAGCGGAAATGAGACGTGATAATAATACGAATATACGAATACTTACGAAAGACATATTTTACGCTACGTATCGGTTATTTTATGACAAACGCCAAAAAAACTGACACAGAAGCAATATTATTGAATTGAGTAGGTGACATAAAATATGTTCAGCAACTGGTAATTTACGCGCTTCGTACGCAAATTGAAAACGTGCTAAACGTGAATAGACCATGTGTGAATCAATTTTGCTAACCTACCTATCAAAAAACCAGTCAGTTTATAAAATATGATCGCATCGAAAAGTCATCGATATCCAATGACGGTGTACAAAGCTTTTGTTGCCACTGAATAGAATCGAGTGACATGAGAAGCATCGCAAAACGCACATTGTACATTGATTTGGCGGGCGTGACGTGACGTGACTACGGACTGTGTTCAGCACAGGGCAACGAGTAGTTTGCATAATTTAGTTTCAAATTTGAACTGGTTTTTCGGGGCTGAATTTCGGAGTTTAATTGTTTGTCAATTTGCATGAAGGTATGTAAAAAATAGATTAAAAAAACAGTCGTATCAAATAAGTTCAGATTGTAGATAAAAGTTACATCAATTTATTAATCTGCCAACGTTACACATCGTGACTGGGACTAGTGATGATCTACACTCCTGGCCCAAGGACTGTACTCAGTATTTTAATTAGAAAGGCATATTGATGAGTATTTTCCCAGATTTGAAATAATTAAACTTCTTACACTCTGTGATTGCCGTTAAACTTATTTATAGAAGGCATGAAAAGCACAATAACATAAATAGGCATTCATAACACAATATCAAATACTTAACTTACAAAATGTTTGAATAATAGACCTCAAAGCTGACTTCATAATCCACATTAAACATAATGGCGGAACCAGTCACGGGTGACGTGTGACAGGGCCAGGCGTGATCGCGACCAGCATTGTCCCCCACATTGTCTCGCCTCATACTGCAGTTATTTCCAGAAGGCGCGACACGGCTGCATCAGGCGCCTACGCTATTGTCACGGACTTATGTTTGCAAATCCGATTTATATTTGAATATAATTGACTTTCGGCCCCGCATCAGGTACCTACGGATCGCTCGCTCATTGTGCTCGGCTGATCTCAATGGCATTTTTATCGACTGAACATGATAAATGTATTTGGGAGATTAGGTTCTGTAGGTGGGTGTCTTCGCTGGGCGCGCGGCTATTCAAATATTTTGTGGAATGTGTTTGAGATTTGTAATTTGTAATCGATCGCCGCATGCGTTCCGTATTGTAAGTACCTACTCATAGGTGGCACGAGAAGCATGATGGATCTTGAAAATAAATATTTTTCTGCTATAGTATCAAAATAATGATGGTTTTGTTAAATTTGAAAACAGCCACGTCCTCTACGCCAAACCCGCACAATGCCCACAAACGAGCCCCCTCTGCGTGCGGCAAGGACAAGACCCTCAGTGCCTCGTTTCGTATTCAAGGAGGAAACAATTTTCGATGCCGAAAGAAATGATGCGTGAATCGGACGCGATTTATTCAAAATATTTGTAACAACTTCAAACGCGAGAACTTACGATATTTGTTTTCGTGAAGGGTATCTCGATGTCTTTGTATTTTTTTGTGAAATCAAAAGTTAAAATCAACTGGCTGACAAAAAATTGGGAATAAATGATGTGTGCACGTCAGCGAAGCTCGGCGCGGCTCTCGGGCGCACAATGCGAGAATAGCGCAGCGGGGCCTCGCTTCACACCAGTCCATTCACGGGGCTTCACGCGTGACGGGGGTCGCGGCCATCCGTCATGGCCCATACATGCCGTACATCCCCGATGCATGCAAATGTGGATATAGCTTATCTTTACAAACGATCACTAATAGTCGCGATTCCCGGAAACTCAAAACGATGACAAAGGATTATTTTCCTCCTGAACTGGCTGCTGTCGCGAGTTTTTTTATAGTTTTCTACAATCTAACTAATATTATCGCAACAAAAAGATCTGCTGCCTGTATTTTCAGTCGTTACTCAACGTCAACCTCAACCTCAGCAAAGAATTTCTTTCGCTAATGTCATATAGGAAATACCCTAAGTACAACGTATTCTGTATTTTATTACCACCACGCTACCTCTACCTACGTTTACAAAATTCTAAATCAAAAGATTTACACCCCTAATCCTGATAAGCATCTACAAGTAATAATCGTCAAAACGCTATAAAACTTTTTGATACCAAAACTGCGGTTACGAAACCTATTGTCGCAAGTAATATATTACCTCTATTCTGAAGGCTCGAAGGTTGACCCCACAAAACAAAATCGTTGGAATTTCGAGCGCAAATACTTGAGCACCAGGTCTGATCACGCCAGCCACGTCAGAACGAACCTTAAAGCTTCGGGTGTAGTGATAATATTCGAGTGGTGTTGTGGTCGTGTGGTGGTGATTGTCGACAGCGGGGCGGGCCTGGGCGTGGCGAGCGCACGTGACGCTGTGTGTGTTAGTGAGCTATTTGCACTGAGCTGTGACGTCACTGAGCAGATAAACAGAATTTCCGGAAAATAATATGTTGATAATTTCAACCCAGTTCTAGAAAGTATCAAGAGTTCATTCATTACATCAAACTACAGGTCTTGCATTTGTAAATTTAAATAATAGTGTGGTTAGGTAGGTTAATTACCGACTTATCAGAACATATTATTATACAATGTCATCTTGCCCGTCTGTCTGTATAAACGCAAAAACTACCGAGCGAATTTTCATACGGTTTCCACAAATAAGTGCGAGTCTGTAGCGCGCCCCAAGGTTTCGATTAAAGGACAACTATTTATTTAAGAAAATGTTTTCCAGTAATTCGTAACAGTTAATTCTCCAACAGCAGACGTAAGAACTTTGTGAACGCAAAAAAATATTTAATCCAAAAATTTATTAATTAAAATTTAATTAAATATTTTTGAAATATTTATTACAAAAAATATTTAACTCACGTTTTAGACTTGTGGCAAATGAGACTAAGCCGATATTAGTAATAAGATTTTGACAGACACCAAATTCTAAATTTAAAAATAAACGATGACCATAGACTTTTCACGTAAGCTGAGTGGTTGACAACGCTACTGATTACTGAGCTGAGCTAGGGTTTGAACTTAAGGTCTTAAGTCTTACGTCAAACTTTTTTATTATTTTTATCTTTTTCATTCTTATTCTTTTTACCTTTCCTTGCTTATCTTCCACAATCGCCTTTAATTCGCCCATAGTTTTCGAGTGACGACGGGGTTCGTTTTTTGATTTGAAAAACGAACCATGAACGAATAACAGGCAGTGCATTCGTGTGTAGTGTTCGCTCCGTGTACGTCGTTGATGTTACGTGCCGTTCGCACCGCAATACCACAAGGTCATTTGTATTGCAAAATGACTCGTATTTTCTAATTGCTTATGCTGACGAAAAATACTTAAAATGAGATGAACAAAACAATAATCAATTAACAAATTACTGAATTAAAAACAGAATTTTAGGTTTTTAAATTTATTTTTGAAATTAGAGTTCTTAGCCAATCATAGAAAACAATGGCCATGGCCACAGCTATGACCGTACTGGTCATATAAAACGGCAACCACAGGTTATTATAATATATCAACCTAATATTTTTAATAGTCTAGCTCTAGAGAAATTTAGTTTTTGTATGATTAATCTTTTAACATATAATGAATTAACCTAGCTCTTATAAATTAATGAGTTAAACACGGCGTGTTTTTGTTAATGCTATATTGGGTAACTAGCTTCTGTCCGCGGCTTCGCGCTCATAGTACATACATAAAAAGTAGCCTATGTCCGTTCCTAAGATACAAACTATATACAACTCTGTAACAAATTTGATTGTAGCAAAAAAAGAAGTTGATCCTACCGTTACCAAACTTCACAGGATGACTCGCTAGGTTAATCTGATGATTTCCTAAAAATTTCATTGAAATCGGTTCAGCCGATACAAATTCATAGCAATAAATGTATGTACATACATACATACACACATTGCCTTTTATAGATATAGATTTTAACTAAATTAAAAACAGTTGTAACTTTTTAGCACAATTGTAGACAATAAGCTGCTCGCGGTTTCGCTCGCGTGGTAATACATAAAAAGAAAAAACCTATTTTTTTCTGTAAGAGCCATCTTTTTTCCCCGTAAGTATTAGAAAATATAAAAAAGAATAACGAGTTAAGTCGTTACAAGTTATGGCGTGACGAAGGGAAATAGGTATTAATTTATATATATAACTAGCTGTCCAGTTCGCGACACCGTCCGCGCGTTAAAAAGAAAAAAAAACGAATTGTCGAATCTACTCGAATCCACATTTTTTGTGTGTTTATACACAAAAAAAATCATCAAAATCGGTCCAGCCGTATAGGAGGAGTATAATTTCAAACACACACACAGAATATTTATATATTTATGAATATAGAGTATGTCGCTCTATGATTTGTACGACGAGGAAACTACGAGATTTTTGGACAATCATTCCGCGATGATATTTAGAAATGTACATCGACTGCGACTTTACTTAATAAATCATATTGGCAAAATTGTAATCAAGATATGTCATTATAGGAAGGGAAGACGAGGTTTTATATGTTTGTATGACTAAAGACTAGATTATTTTTGGTCGTCTTGCTGAGCTGAGCTGAGCAAAAATTGCGCTCTTATATTGTTTATGTTTTTCGAGTTATTTCCGGTTTTATTTGTAACTGCTGACCGCGGCTTCACACGCATGGTACCTACATAAAAATTTGCGTATGTCCTTCTCCAAAGTCCCATCTATCTCTATGCCAAAATTCATCAAAATCGGTTCAGCGGTTTAGACGTGAAAACGTAACAGACAGACAGACAGACACAAAGAGCTACTTTCACGTATAATATTAGTAGGGTTCAACAACTCAAATTGTATGCTTCTAGTTCTGAAAATGATAATACTTTCATACAACCTTTCGTACAAAATCCGTTGCATACTTTTAAAGATCTAAGCATATATCGGGACAGAAGGACAGCGGGAGGCGACTTTGTTTTATACTATGTAATGATGTGAAGACGTCCAAAGCCATAGCCAAGTATGTGGTCGCTTAGTACGAATTTATGTTAGTGTTGATTATTGTCAACAAATACCTAAAATGCGCAGAATTTCTGTTCACGGCTTGCGCGCTGCAGCAATATATCTGCGTTCCTTAAGTAATATTGCTTGCGAAAATATAGTTTTACGACAATCGTGAACCATTTTATATGATAATGAGTTTTTTGAACATTGAAACGTCTTACATACTAGGTGAATTTAGGTGCCAATTCATCCTAACCCAAGGTCGAGAAGAATTGGCAAGAAACTCGTCTTGGTCCTAGCGCTTTTTTATATGATCCATCTTATAACTACCTTAACTACGAAATACTAATACAAGAGAGTTTATATATTTCAAGTGTGTCGGTTAACTGTCTGACGGCAGAGCGACATGAGGCCATGCATTCTTATCAATAATATAGTCATCTATATTATAATAAGCTTTCTTCTAAAGACTACCTTTAATGTATGCTTTAAATTTCTTAATAGGTAGTTTAGTAGCATTTTCAGGAAGCATTATTATAGAAGCGCACCGTGTTCCCCATAAATGTCTTATTAACTTTTTCTAGTCGAAACCTAGGGATGTATAATTTATGTTTATTCCTAGTGTTGATTTTATGAAGGTGACTATTTTGGTGAAGGTATGAGATCACTGGTGGTCTAGCTAGCCTTCCGATTCAAACGTCGGGTACGAACCCGGTTGCGCACCAATGGGTTTTGTCTGTTCGAAACATTATTATGTGTGCTATACCAGTAAGAAAACCATGTCGCAGAAGTTTGAAGACGCCAAGTGCACGAAAAGAGCCTCTGAGGTGCACTTTAAGCCATTCACCTCACTGGTTTGTAATTACTTGTGACACAATAACAAGATGACAAGTATAGTCAGTTCGGTGATTAATTTGGTTCAATTTCGTGCTAATCAACCCAAGCGTAAGTACTTAAGGCAGTAAATAAACAGCAACCTTGACGCGTTGTTTTGATTGTTATTTTTATATAAAAATAATCAAAAAAGTTGAAGTATAATACCTGAATTAGTCTACCTATTCGTGTAAGATGC
Organism: Lampropteryx suffumata; assembly: GCA_948098915.1. Lineage (NCBI taxonomy): Eukaryota > Metazoa > Arthropoda > Insecta > Lepidoptera > Geometridae > Lampropteryx > Lampropteryx suffumata. The sequence goes on from OX402544.1 coordinate 24,564,782, forward strand.
AAGTTTAAACGACGTCATCATTAGAAGATGATCGTTGAATTTTTTAGACCTAATTTCATAGATAAACTACTGATTGCACAATAATTTTAAAAACAGTTTGATACAAGAAAGTAGGAGACAAAATTTATATTTACCATATTTTGTTTATAATTATTATTCCTTTCCTTCAAATAACGTGAAGAGATGGTCATTCAATTGCCGCAAAAAAGACAATTTTTTTTTCTATATAATAGGTAATTTCATGAGGGTACATCTTATAGTGGTGGATACGCAGCTCATGCTATTTATTTAGAACACAATAAAGCCTAGAAAAGATCCAAGATGCTTTCGTTTGCATATACGTATGCGGCAAGATCATATTGTTTAAATATAACATTAGCTTCCGACTGAAACATGACGCGTTTGTAATTTCCATACAATATGATCTTTCCGCAAACGCCGTTAACGTAAAGATAATTAAGCGTGCGGTATTAGTCTAGACCCCCAGGTTGGAGTATTACAACCATTTAATGACGCCCGCCAGTTCAAAGGAAACCAAAGCTCTTTAAATGTATGGTAATGTATGTAGAGTTATGTGTGATGAATATATAAGCGCAACACGCGGCGGGTGCGTAGGCGCCACAAATGGGCTTCCCGTGTCACAGGAGCCGGGTTTTAATGAGTTTCGAGAGATTCACAAGTTCATTTGTATCTGCTGTGGGTTCGGATGGAAGGTTCATGAAATGGCAATCGCTCAACACGGCACCAAAGACTGCGAGAAACAATGCGTTGTACAAAAACGTACACGAATAAATATATCATACGCGACAAATATCATATCATAATAATATCATATGTTACAATATAAAGGCTTGAGAGGTCAGTAAGAATGAGAATGACTCGTGGACCAAACCAATTTAATACTATGTTAGTTAGCAAAGTATAAAAATTTAGTTTTGAGCTTACGTGAACTGTTTATTGTTTTCAAATCAGGCTATTACTATTAATCTAGTCTTACTAGCCGTAATCATTTTGAAAGCTTGTCAGGTACCCCCCTAAACGGCGGTTTGGGGAAGAGAGCACTAGACTCTCAAAATTACGAATTTAAACCTTGATTATACAACAAAGAATACCTGAAAAATTTGTCCAAGAAACCTTGCTATCTTTAAAATATAAAATATGTTATTCAACGATATGCTTCGTGACGGTATAGTAAGATGAAAATAAAATCAACTTCACTTTAATAATCATTACGGTCAGATTAATAGTCTATCAGCTAGAGCTCTTATTAGGGGTGAACAGACAGACAGATGTGGTGAAACTATTGTAGGGTTCTTTTCTTCGGTACCCTAAAAAGTTATAGTAAAATATTAGTTTTATTTACTGGTTTTGACGTCCAGTTTTCTGAAAATAACAAAATGATTTCAATAAATTATTACAGAGTATGGATGGATTAACGAAATAATCGCCACAGCAGGAAGGGAATGGCAAACAAAAGCAAGGGACAGAGAGAGTTGGAGTAAACTGGAGGAGACCTATAGTTTGGGGTTCTAACATCAAATAACACAAATTAGTTTAAATAAATAATCTGTCTTATCTTAATAAATCTTAATCTAAGCACATATATAAAACTATCTATATTTTTAAGTAAAATTGTAATTTAAGGTTGTTGGAAATAAATAGGTTTTTATTATTATTACACAGTATATGCTAGCGATAATGATGGTAAAGGTATGAAGGAGGGGGTGGTCCGAGATTTAGTCACAAACTCGTACAAAAGTAGTAGTACCTACTACTTATGGTATGCTAACACGGGCAGTTGTTTGAGCAATAATTGCTCAGCAATTAATGGCGATCAATCAATATGGAGCAACTAATTTTCCCTAAGTGCATCACGAGATATGGAGAAGCGGTATAGATTGTTACATCTTGCCATTGTCGTAAATTGCTTGATGTTGTCGTGACGTTATAAATAAAAAAACTAAAAAACACGCGTTATATAGAAAACCAAACTAAAAAGTTTTAGTTGAGTAAACTAAAAAGTCTTAGTTTTTTTATTTATAACGTCACGACAACATCAAGCAATTTACGAAAATCACTAAAACTATTATTTATTTTCTACTTTTTAGTTTTAGGATAACCGGATATATATTTTTTTTATCGTTTTTTTTTATTTTTTTTTTCGAATTATTGCATTGTCATCGGTCTTTGACAGGTGTGCAAAATTTGAATGAAATCTGGCCATTTAATGTGGGTCAAAATCGCGTCCTAAGGAGTCGGTTACATACAAACATACTAACATACAAACATACATACAAGTGAAGCTAATATAAAGCGTATAAAAAATAATCTTTGCCCATCTTGCGAAGCAATATTGCGTTTTTGTATAATATATTTTTCGCGGATTATTTCAGTTTTTATTAGTTATAATTATTTTATAATGACATCATTTTATATAAAATAACAAATGACGAATCACAAGATATGACTTTGCGACATACTATAAATAATATAAACACTTGACACCGGCAAAATTTACATTATTATGACACAAGCCATTTACGAAGAATAAATGATAGTTAAATAAAATATATATGCCATGAATTGTTCAGAATAATGCTTACCTCTTATATTCATTTTACATAATATTAATAATAATTTTGATATTACTAGATGGCTCTACTAGAACTAGCTATCATTGCGTTTTGGAATTTCTATAAATATCTCGCCATACTCAACCTGATTAAGAGATTATGTAATAATAAATACTTATTAGTAGAATAAGCACTAGCTAATATTCAAATATAGCTAAATAAATAGCAGCTACAACTCAAAGATAAATGATGAAAACATCATGCTAACAAAAGGTTTTAATTACAGAGCCTGGCGACCATCCAAGTGACTAGGTCAAGACGCTTCCAGAAGTGTCAATATATTATATTTAATTGTTAAAAAAAGTTACAATTAGGCACATTTGCGCGTTCTTTGTGTGGATTACAATGGGTAGTGGTACATGGACAATGTGGGGGCAGGTGTAGGCGGCTGGCCAGCACGAGCCGCGCTGACGTCCCGCGGCGTGTGACGGGCCCCGGCTAGTGAAGATCGCATGATCGATGATCGATTTACTGATTTTCACACTATGATATAATTTTCAGCGTAACTAGATATTCAAGTGATAACTTCTTATGGGAGGGTAAACCGCTTCGTAATGTAACGCGTTACGTAAGCGGTAGGCAGGCTCTTCCTGTCTCACTATAACCCATATTGCTAGTTAGATTATTGTAAGTTATCACTTCTGTCGGGCGTCCCGAGATGCACCCATTTTTATATATACATACTCTATTTTTCAACTGTGTAAAACTGTCCTTGCTCATCTTAGCGAAGGTTTAAAATCTGTAATATACCTAACACTAATAATAGCAGTAAATTCACAAATAAAATTATCTAAATAAAACCTAATCATGAATACCATCGCATGTTGGTGAGGATGTCCTGCAAAGTTTAGGTTATGCCTCAGGCCAAGGTTTCCATGATATTGCAATATCATTAAACTACCAGAATAATAAGTTTGAAGCTAGAAGCTAGAAGATTATCTTTAAAAAGCTGAACATGCTACAGACAGTTACACATACAAAGATACATACACACGTCAATCTCCCACACCTATGTTAAAAATAGTATATTAAAACTTGTTACCCGACCCGGCTTCGCACAGATGTAATATACACCTTAACCTTCATCATTAATTACTCCATCCATTGGTGAAAACCGTATGAAAATCCTTTCAGTAATTTTAGAGTGTCGAGTTCGGACGGACATTAACACGCGTCGGGAGGACTTTTAATTATAATATATATGGATAAGTATAAATACTTACAATTATAACATTAGTAATTGTAAAATAATTCAAAATTTGTGCTGTTATAAAATATATTACAAATTGTTTTATACTTACCAAGATAAATAGCAAAAAAGGATGCATCGAGTAGCGTTAGATTTTCATTATCTTATCGATAGTTGCAGGGAAAAGTTACATCACTAGTCAGCACCTGCATGTCCTAGACGTTTGCGTGTCGTTTAAACGTTATTCGCAATTTATTTTCTATATGACATTTGTGTTCAGTTGACGGCAGATATAGATGGAGACGCAATATTCGTCATCAGAGGGCTTACCCTCAGATGACGAACATTGCGTCTCAAGGCAAGAACGACAAGACAAGAGCAACTTTCTGTTAGCGTTAGCGTCTGCAGAAATATCAAGATGGATATGGATATGGATTGATATGACAATAACTTATGATATGTCAATAGACTGAAGCATGACATCGCCATACAATGATCTCTCCGTACCTGACTATATTTTCTCTGCCACTTTAATAACTATTAGTAGATTCTCATAAAAGTAGATGTCGAACGCACGACGCTATAAGCGCAAATGTATTAAATCAATATACCAATAGATACATGTGATACTTAATGATTGGAAGCGCAGTCAGTTTCCTGCCGCACAACAAACGCAAACAGATCGCCCCCGCCCCGCCGAGACGCCGCGGCCGCGCCGCCGCCGGCTTTCCACCAGCACCAATCGAAGCAAGTTTTAATTAGTTTAAAATTTTGTTTGATAACGCTATGAATATTAAAAGGGTCCGATTAATTTACTACTCCGACCACAGAATAAATGGTAGTAGCTTCAAGATCGTCGGTGTCGAATCGCAGGCACCATCTAGGGCTATCACTAGGGTTGTTAAAAACTTATACAGAGCTGAAAGTGTTTCGAAAAATACCAACCAAAACCAACCCTATTTTATTACCTTATGCAAGTATAAGTATTCTCTCCTGACTTGAACTATCTCTTCGTTAATCAAAACAAAACAATATATTATATATGAAAAAAAAATTACAAGAGCTATTTTAAATCGTCTTCTCACATGCTAGTGAAACTAGGTGCCCATTTCTCCTAACCCCAGTTCAAGAAGAATCCGGCAAGAAACTCGTTTGATTTTCTATATGATACTAGCTAATTTTGTTACGGATGCCGAGTCGAGTTCATCCCAAGCTTTATTCATCTAAATTGATTCAAAAATCGATCGTGCGATCAAATGATCTGATGACCGCCCCATTTGATATTTTTGGGAAAGTTTTAAGGAAATTTTGCATCAATCTAAGTCAAATCAATTTTTAGAAATTGTTGTATGTGGTGATTTTATTGAAAACATTCCTTAAGTACCAGAATAACTAGTTTATTTATACATTTATGGAGCCAACTAGAGTTACTCCCACTTCGGCCAAAGATCAAAATATAATTGCCAAATGCATAGATAATATAATATATATGGAAAAGTAATAAGCAAGTTAAAATATAAACAAAAACTCATAATAAAAATATACAAACAATAATTTATACCATTTGCTACTTATAAATAGTTGGAATAAAGTTAGATTGAACCTGGTTACCAAATTGCATCGTTTGTTGTAAGTACATAATCATGATGACAATCCAAATTTTTATGTACAATACATATAATACAATGTTTATGTATATAAAATACATTTTAACCGAATTTAATAATGTGTTCGGTTACATTTTCACATCTAAAACAATTGTGGTCTCTGGCGGTTTAAAACTTTGTCAAGGGGATACAGCAGGTAAGTATTAATAAGAGTAGGCACACCTTGCATGAACTGTACAGTGAAAAACAGTGTATAGTAAAGTGTTTAAAAAATACTAAACATTTAGGAATTTAAATTTTTGTCGTTTTAGTAAATCTTAGCATATGAGTTCAAAAATTTAAAACAGTCAAGATAAAATCAAAACAGCTTGGAAAATAAATTACAGTGAGACTAAAAAAGCCAAAACTCAAAATAATTTAATCAATTTAAATATTAACAATTCTACCATTGACATTAAGCAAGACAAATATGTAGCAAAGGCATTTGAAACTTTTTAACCGACATTCTAGTCTCTACTTTAAACTCTACTCGTGTAATCGCAGAATCATTGTTAAAAGATAGTTATCCTGAATGTGACAAACAATTCCATTTTATCAAATAATAATAAGCAAACATATCAATGTAAAAAAGACCATTGATCTCGAGGGCATTTCTGTCTGCTTTATAAAACCATTAATTGACATTATTGCACCAGAGCTAGCTTTCATATTTAATCGATGTAATGACTATGGAGTATTTACTGACTAAAAGATACGTAACAGTGATCCTGTCATTTAAAATGACTAGTAACTTTCAACCTATAACAGTGCTTTCTGTGTAGTCAAATATTTGAATAACTTACTGAATACGTTACAAAGACATTTAAAATACCAATAGTTTTTAAGACAGTAAAAATCGTAATTACAAAGGGTCGTTTAAATACGGATGGTGGCCAGTGTTGAGCTGATATCACATATTTTTGATATCTGAGAGGAGTCGTGCAATACATTAGGTATTTATGGTTTATTTTGAAATTATTGTTATTATTCTTTTTATAAATTGTATATAATTTTATATATAGTTATAATTTTATAAATTATATATAAATACATATATAAATTTTATGAGTAATATATATAATTAGATTCTTATTATAAATGATTTGCCTATACTTGTACAGGATTTGGTGAAGACAAGTCACTTTTGTTTAAATAAATATAATGTATAACTAAGTTTGACGATGTCCACAATCCAATCTCTAAGGTTGTAATATGGTTCAAAGTAAACAAGTGTTTACGAAACGAAAACGATTTAAAAAATAAAAACGAAGAGATAGATCTCGTCGACATCAACGTATTCTTAGTCATTACTTTAGATAATTAGCTTTAATAGTACCTGCACGTTATGTAGATACATTGACGAAGAATCTCAGCTCTGCGGCATACGCTTTCAAGTAGATTAGAATCGTTTATTTCAGTTACTTTCATAGCACTATGTCTTACGGCATTCTGTTGTGGGAGAGTGCTGAAGAATTAAATATTATGACAGTGCCTGGCCTGTATACATATGAGAATCTAATATATTATTATTATTATTTAATTGTTTAAATAAAAAATTAAATATGTATATAAAAATTTGCGATATTCATAGTATTAGCACTAGAAATAAAGATACGTAACATACTTGCTGTTCCCACTGTTAGGCTCGCTAAGGTTAGTAAATATTTTATATGGCAATATTTACGCTTCTATTAAAAGACACCAAGCGACGAACTATATTTATTAATTGGCAAAATTTAAGAACGTTATGAAGAAAAACTGTTAATATTTTAAAATATCAAATTATTTAGATGACTAAAAAGATTGGGGAGAATCTGCTCCAACTCGAATCTGTATCCGTGACAAAGTTAGCAAGGATTATACATAAAAGCGTTAAGACCAGAGTAGTTTCTTGTCGGATTCTTCTTAAAATGGGGATAGGAGAAATTGGCAATTGGAGGAATTCAATTAATTGAAACTGTTGATCAATCATTACATATTTATTTACCAGTGACCTTTATTGATTTAGCACTGTCTCTAAGAGGCGCGTATGTATTTTTTACGGTAAGTTTTGGCTAGGACTGCATGAAACCATTCGGGAAAGTCCAGTTTAGCCGGAAGTTATGCCAGCCCTGCCCACAGCTCACACAACAGTTATACGTCGTTATAATTAAACCCGAAAACAGAACTAGCATGGCATTATTAATATCGAACCAACTGGCGCCTTCGGCCGAAAAAACCTCGGAATTTATACGTCAATAGAAGTTGTTGGGCATCGGGCATTATCGTAAAATGTGAATAGTATTAGTAATAGTTGGCACAAGGAACGCCGCTCCTATTACCGGCTGAGTTATTTGACAGTTATAATACGGCCTACAGACCGACCGAACTTGTAAAATACCTAAATATGTATAACATTAGAATACAAAGTCTAATTTATACTGAGTTATTTAATTAGAGATAAAAGAAACACCGTGTTTGGACTGTTACCTACTGTTTAGTAAGCGTTTATAAGCAGAGTGATGCATTGATAGGCCCAACGGAACCGAACGGAGCAGAACACAGAGCTTCCTTGATGACGAAACATTTCTAAAAACTGATTTTTTAAACTCAATGTTTGAAATTTAGCCAACCAATTGCCAATATTCTAAGCGTTTGAAATATTCACAAAAAGAACTTCGAGAAGAAGATTCAGTTTGGTAGTAAAAATAACGGTATTCAGTAAATACCTATAACAAAAGATTAAAACATTTTTTGTTATAGGTATACTGAACGGTGATCCGAGAAACGATGCAAGGACGTCACCGTCCGCGTCGCGTCGTGAAGAAACGATGTCAGCATAGCCAACTCTAACCGCTTGCATCGATTTGAGTAAACTATCGCATATTCCACGCTTTCAGTTAATTGTTTAATTGTCTGGGAACTAAACGCCCATCTCAGTGATTGTTCACAATATTGCAAATGATACCTACACGTGTTTTTTGTGGTCACCATCCTTCTTTATTTCAAGGTTTCGAAATTACGATTATCATTATCATCCACAGCCCATCTTTACCAACATCTCAACCAGTAAATACTTAACTTTTGTTGTAAAATACCAATTTACCTTGACTGAAGTTGATGATGTAAGGATGAAGAACAGCTACGTCTACCGGCATAAATTAGAAACAGTTCGTTATTTTAGTTCCCTTAGATAGTTAATTTTGATTATGATGAGTTGAAACCGAGCTGGACTGTCGGTACGATCCAAAGTTACATAATTTTATATTTGATCGCTAAAGCCAATAATTTATTGTGAAAAAGCTCATCAAGTGTCCATCGTTTAATCTCGACGAACTATCGAGTTTGATCGCGGGTCGACTATAAAGGCAGTTGAATGTTTTGTTTCCAATATGCAATAAATAGGTTAATAACGAGGATGGCTCGCGCCGGCCGGCCGAGGCATGCCGGGGCCGAGGCCGGCGCGGCCGGCCGGCGGGGTGGCAATATGGCGGCTAATTGTTTGTAATTAGCCCTCCTCGCCGGCCAGCCGCCGCCTCATACCCTCGTGTTTATAGACTGTTTATTACTTAATATGTTATGATAGCCGCTATATTGAGAGATCCAGCAATAATAAGCCGATCGATTGCACAATATCATAGGGATTTGTGGGAATTTTAGAAGTTATTTCGTTGCATATCGGTCCTCTTTGTGCTGTGTTTGCCGCCGCGGCCCTTGCACTATAAACGTACGGTGATGGACGTATTTATATTGGTTGGTTAATTGGTTATTATAAACCATGCAATCGAATGATGGGTAAAGCTATTGTTCATTGCTATCAATGTAACCAAACAACTCGCTTGTTATTCACGAACAGACATCACGAAAAAGCAGTGTACTTTTCCCTGCTCTAGGGAGTTAATAAAATAAGTTGCAAAACGATTGTATGGGTTTGCATTGGTACTCTTAACAGTCATGAAATTGGGCTCATGGGCTGCCGTTGCTGTTATAATAGAATTATCATTCTACACGTGTTTGAAGAATGCCGATCCACCACGCGAAACCGTATAGTCGGGAACAGAGGCTCAAATGTTTGTTCTACGTGTTTGTCGTGTGTGTTCTATTGCTATTGAAGGCACCTTGCCGCTCTGAATCCATTTACACAAGTGCCATTCATAATGTGCAAATAGATGATATGCCATTGTAAATTACAGTCTATTATTGAACACCTAAAGCTGCAGTCTGATTGATCGGAACAGACTTTATTATAGAGACGTCAGTTATTAAATGTTGGATTGTACCTAAGTTTACCTTTCACACGTTTTCATTTTTCTGTAGTGCTGCTGACCCACATGCTTACCTACTTTAAGTTCAAAACTCACTAAAAAGTCCATTAAATAGATTAGATGTCAAAAAATTAAGAATGTAAATAAAGTAATTAACGTTTTTTGTAGACTAATGCAACAATGAAGACTGTTTTGCATCCCTAAGGGGTGTTTCATGGTCTAAATAAATGTAATTTCAACATGGATTTTTACTGATGACCTAAATTACGGGAGGTACCATAAATAGCCCCTGGAAAAAACATTATAGTTTGAAACTAACAAGGTATCAATCTAACTCACGTATATAATTAACAATATATATAGTATATGTATAGTATAGTACAGTATATAAGTGTAACCGTTATTTTAAGTTATCAAGATGCATCGACTGTTGTCAATATCTGTAATATTGAAGACATCTTTATAAGAAAGCTGTCAGCTGTCATCTGAAGCTGACACCGTCGCGTCTGGTTCAAACTATCACCGAATCAATTTATTTTAACGGCGCCAATTTATAAACTAAATAGAAAGAACCGGTATAGAGATGTCCGATGTTACGAACTTGCTCATATACAACACTCAATCTACTCTCGGCCGATAAATCAGACATTAATTACCCGCATCGACAGCGACCAATATTTAAATAAATCAACACAAAAATGACAAAACTCAGAAGTACTAAGGCTTGCATAAGAGACGGTGACTGACGGCGACCAACCAGACTCGCCATAATCCTGGTGCCGTTGATTTTATGATGTTGAGTGATCTTTATTAAACAAAAAGTTATTATCTTGTACCTCAGTCGATCATCTTTTAACAGCCGAACGATATGAGTTTTATAGGTTTGTTTAAACCTTTAGGATTTAATAGTGTCTACTTTTCAAATTAGATGGCAAGATTGTAACGGCGTGCTCGAGGGCAAAGCAGCAGCGACAGTGTCCAGCGACAGGCACAAATTGATAAATTACATGAAGGTACACGGGTAATCCTCATGGAATGACCACTTACCGGGAGATTACACCCCCCCACCCAGCTCGCAACCACCTCACCCACTGGTGGGACACCGATAGATGTCTGCAAACTGAAAGCTTTACATGTCGGCTTTATACCCATAATGGTAAGGTTGAGAATGGACGAAAGGCTATGAATGCGCTTGCGCAGCCGCCGAGGACATGATGTATGGTTTCCATTGTGCGCCGGAGGCATTTGTAACCAACCTCAAATATACGGGTTTCGTGTAATAATAACTTTTTGTAATGAAAAAATTTGTTATTTAATATTTAATATGGTTATTAATGCCGTTGGAGAAATTAATGAAAAACGCTGACCGATAGACTATCCGGCCAGCGTCCGGCTCCGCTCTTAACACTCCTTCGGCTTTGTGAACTTCAAAGCTTGGATATTTCTAAGTGACTGGCCTCTTAGTTAGTAGTACTAGCTTTCCGGCTTCCACTTTGGATAAACATGTGTGACACAGATGTTTATTATGTGATTGGGTGACAAGAAGTGTCATAAGTTGAATCTACGTAGGTACATGTAGTCAAGTATAAGATTAGGTACCTATATAATCTAAATATCCTTAATACTTCCTGAACAAGACGACTCATACATATAGATGTATGAGTCGTCTGGTTCAGATAGTAAACGCTATGCTTAGTTTGGGGATAGATGGTGTGTTTTTTATCTTTATAAATCTTATTCGCACTGCGAACATGGCGACTGAATTGTCTACAAATTTTTCAAAAGTAAGTAACCGTTTTTGATCATGAAGCGGACCTATTCCAAATATATGTTATTTTTCCTGCTTAAAATGCTGTAAAAATAATGTACAAATAATGTAGGCCGTATGCACGATAATGCACGACGTATCGAGCTTTAAGTTGAGATATTGAGCAGTTTACGTCGGATGAGAGATGAGAGGCACCGACCTGCGCTCGCGCAGTGTCAGCGACTATCCACAGATAGAAGCACATAAACCATTTCATTCGTTTTTCTATATTTCAAGTCGAACCATGAGAATATCATAAAATTTTTAATCATTTAAAACAAGCTTGGTCGCCATAAATAAGGCACTCAATCGAAGAGTTCAAATAATCGATCGGCCGTAGACCTCAGGTTTATACCCACTTACAGATTATGCATATTTATATACATTGGACGTGTAATAAACCCGCAGCTGAAGTTTATTATTGATTTGTAAGCAAACCGAGCTCGCCTGAGCCTATTATCGCTTTTGGAAAAAACAAGCGCCACAATTACCGATTGCTACGCCACCGCGCGTGTAATCGCACGTTAGCCGCCACTCTACGTCTGCGCCCATTACACCGGCGCGCCAACCGCCCTAATAGTCCCGCTGCACTTCCAATCTTCTACTAAGGAAATCATACAATCGCCTGTTTTTCCACGTTTTCGATACCGACAAAAAATATATAAAAAACGATCGGCTGTTCGGGCGCGTGCTTGCTTCAACAAGGACCCATCCGCCGAATGGGTGCTAAATCAACCCACAACAATGAGAAGGCCCTCGTGTTATTGTTGCTTAAATACTGGGAACCTGGTCGTATTTATCATGCCGTATAAAGCCTCACCGAAAGCGTTAACTCGAAATAATTCTGCATCAGAGCGCTCGCTTTTTATAAACTCACGCGACGAGACGATTACGCCTTTTCGTTATTTATACGTGTTATCGTTTGGTTAGGAACCGAAACGGGCGAGCAGAAATATCTTCGCGATACCTAATCCAAGAAGTCATATTACGAACGATTTCCTGTGATTTAAGCTGTGTAGAGAAACGTCATCAAAATATTTCAATGGATGATTCATTTAGGTACACGAATCATTTACTTAACATATGGGAGTAAGCGACGCTAACAGACTTTGCGATGAAATCGTCATTGCCTGACCTACAGGTGTTGCAAGCTGAGACCACATTCTAGACACCCTCACCGTATAAAATATATATTTTAGTATCCAATGAAGAAAAAAACACATAATTCAAATCGGAGTGCGTCCAGAATGAAATATTATGTTTGACGCGTAAACCACGAACAATCAAAACACTTTTTTCGAAAAGAGTTGGCATCCGACATCGATCCAGATGGAGAGCGCAATCAATATCCAACATCATCTCGCATCTGGTTTATGATATATCGAATAGTCTTTGACCAGGGGTTTTTGAGATCGCGGTTCCGTCTTATGACGGACAACCAAACGCTATTATTAAACTGTTATTAGGTATTATATTAAACCTGCACATCGAATTGTATTAGGCTACTTTTTACCCAGAAATGTCTCCCGCAGAGTAATCCCGGTGCAAGTCTAAGTGTTTCTACGGAGGTGGAAGCTAGTCACTCCTAAAAGGTTGCATGCATGGTAGCCGATAATGTCTGATAGTAATGTTAAAAAGCCGCTGGTATCTTAGAAACCCCTCAAGTCAAAAAACGTTACGGTCGGGCCGGTACAGCATAGAGCATAGAGCACGCCGCTGGCCGGTATTAATCATCTGGCTATATTGTTACATCGAGGCGCTGTGACTAATGCCTCGCTGCGATTATTTCGAGGTGTTAAATGTTTAGAGGCGAGAGGTGCGCCATCTGTCTCTGTCCAAACAACGCTCACGGACGGAAAACAAAGAGACCACTTTTTTTATTTACATTAATCTTACGAAATCGAGCCGCTGCCTACTTGCTGGAAAATGAACTCGTCAAACATTTATTTACATGACGGCTTTTGTTCTTCTGTGGCTTCGGTTTGGTTTAAAAATAAGGAAGCGACTGCATGTTTTATTTGCGACGGTGTCTCATTTTGACTCGTGTCGTGGTTGTCAACGGTCACGATCGTAGGTTCACACACCCGAGTCAATAGTTCTAGCTTTATTTAAATATAATAAAAAAAACTAATAACAAGAGAAAAAATATTTAAATATGAGCAACGTTTGCTTCGCAAGACGGCCAAAAATAAACTGGATAATAATAATAATAATAATAACAATAACTATAGTCGTAGGTTATTTTATGACGCACCTATCGATCGCTAGCGACTTCGTGGCGTTATAAAGTAGTTATGTAGAGCAAAAAAATTACTTGACATTTGGCAAAGTTGTCATCGAAACAGATACCATTATAGAAAGAAGAAGATAAATTCTATATCGCCAATAACATTTCCGTCGGCTTAAAAATCCCGAATCATTTCCTATCCTACCTTATCCTATTTATAATAATAATATAAATATGAATAAGTTATAAAGTTATTTGTAGGTTATAAATAATATAAACTTACGAACATCGACATAATTTGAAAGATTGTGTCGATGTTTGTAAGTTTAAATATTTGGTTTTGGCTTAATCAAGCCGCAACAGCTAAATACATTTGGCTGAAACTTGGTATATTATGTGCAATCTGAGATCTGAAATAGCCTATAGTCTTATATTTGTATGTAGATACAACGCGTGCAGAGCCGCGTGCAGAAATAATTTAAAATAAAATCACTTGCGGATAGACTGGCGGTGCTATTAAATACCAACCCAGGCCAAAACTCCCTTTACTGTTCCCTTTACTAAACAATATCAAAATCCTGTTTTTAAAAAATATTTTCTGTTTGTGCATTAGCTTCGAAAATAATGAATTGACTTAAACTAGTCATAGACGCTGGATATGGACAGCATAGAGTAGAGCTACGTTGGCTCTGGCAGGCAGTTACAAAGATTTATTGATTGTAAAAGCATTTTAAACAATCTACAAACTTTCTCGCCACTCTTAAATAGAATCGAAAATCATTTAAAAACTCGCCACACGTCTTATATCACAAAAAACTTTATAGTACGTCTTTCATTGTAAATTAATTTTCAAGGTTTTCTTATTGGTCATATAAAAAAAATATTTTATTAAGTCTATGAGTATTCGGTTTCGTAATGAGTTGATGAGAGCGATACATTTAAATGTTTCTGCGCAAGTCGAATTGGCGATCTTCAAACCCAATTTTTTGTTTATTTGAAACTAATGTGTGTGACAATTTGCTTTAATTTAATAATATAGTTCAGTAACTGTTGTTTTATGACTGATGCCCGCGAAGTTCTACATCTGTGGGATCTATGGAATGCGAATTTATGTAAAAACAGCACGTATTAAACATAAATTCGCCATATTGATGCACATAAACGAAATCATTCCTTAAATTATATATTATTAAATTAATTAAAACTCACGACATCCAATCGATCGAATGAAACGCGAACACTTTTCAAAAGGCTCTCGATAAAGAACATTCCACAAAAATCTTCTCAAATCAAAGTCAGACCGTTCTGCTGTTACAATAATATCGTAGTATTTTTTATTGTGATATTCCTTATGACGACCCATAAGAGGACAATTGATTAGTGAAGTTCCTATCACGTCGACAGGCGGCTTATTATCGACTGGAGGGAGAGCTGCGCGCGCGCTTCTAAGGTTCCGTACGAGTAAAATATAATATTTATATATAAAATATATATTTTTCATCTTTTGCTACGATTTATTATCACGGTGTTTACCATTCGCTGTAATTATTTCAAGTCCATAAGTGTAAAATGAATTACATATAATCTGCAGAATATGTTTAGAAAGGTAGGTAATTGTCAAGTTTTATTATGAACAATAATAATAATCTGACCACCATTGCAGTGAAACTATCTAAACATATCGACCTTAAAGACTAAATAACTCGAATGTGGCGTTCGCAAAAGGTCTCAATAGTTCCGATAGTCTTGTGATCAACCGGCGTTATTCCTTAACAACTCTTCCAAGATTGGAAGAGTTGGGTTGGAAGAGTTGCACCTTTTTGCACTTTCGTTGCTCGTTGCACTTGCAGCTTTCCAAACATACGTATGTTTTGCTACAGAAAGCTGTCATTTTAAACACATGTAGAATAGTAAGAAAGTTCTTGCTAACGGAACTTCCTAGTGAAGCCCAACCCAACAATACTGGGGCGCACTTGGCTTAAGCCCGTGCGCTTCAATGAATCTGGCAAGTATTAATTACACCGAGTAGAACAAGTCTTCATAAAAATTTCACACAGCATCATCTGGCCAAAGATCTTGGGTTTCTTCTCGTCCCGCGGAGCCCGGCTCTCACCGTTCGTCCACGTCATCGCTCCACAAAGCATCGCGCCGAAGCCTTCGCCCTTGTTTATTGAATAAACAGCCTGCCCGCCCCGCACCGCCCTCGCCCCGCCTGTCACTTCTTCGGAGCCTTTTTAACTCCTTCACAATGACACCACAGTAGCCTCCAAAGATATTCATTTAAATCTTTTTGAGTATGTATCCTTTGATTTTGTCACGATTTCATCACTTCAAATTATTTTATTAGGTATTTTTTCCTATAATATCAATGAGTAAAGTGTAAAATCCCTAAAAAAATGCCTATTTAATTGTGTTGTGATCCCTTGGTAATATTGACTTGGCTGGCTTCGGATTTCATAGCCTACTAGCGGGCCCGATCGCGACCTCGTCCGCGCGATAAAAAAGAAAAAGAAAAACTGATTGTAAATCTAAACAATTCTCGAATCCACTTGAACACATACAAAACACTTCATTAAAATCGGTCCAGTCGCTCAGGAGAAGTTTAATTACAAATACACCTACAGAAGATTTATTAACGATGTAGTGTAAAAACTTAGAAGTAGTGTCTCTGTAATCTGGATTTAAACCCCAAGGCATGTTGAGCACCTAAATGACAATATCCTATAGGACAATAATATACTCCTTTAGCAGAATTGGTACCTTTATTATTTATATTCATATTGGAGAAGATAAAAGTGCCATCCGTCTGAAGGCTCTTTCATTAAAATATTTAGATTTTATAGTTATTAGATGTAGAAAGTTATTGAAAACAAATCAATTTTATATTTTTATTTTAGGCGCGTACCATAAACCATCAACATATTGGCAGTTTCTAAATGAATAAATCGATTTGGCGTCTTTCGTAATACTCTGTGTTTGGAAAGGCTCGTTCTCACGGAGTTCTTTACAATGTAGCAAAATTAACAACGTTCAGCGATGTGTGTTTTGGTGATTAAACGGCGCCAATTAAAATCATCTAAAAATGTTTTATGCAGTTATGTAAATATTGTATCGTCATATACCTAGGTGTGTAATATAATATGCCCTTGCATACCCACCTCCAAGTACGCCCAGGCAATGCGGGTCCTGTCGGCAAGGTCGAGAGCTTACCTAAGTGCACGAAAAGAGCCTCTGAGGCGCACTTTAATCCTTTCACCACACTGGTTAGAAATAACTAGTGACACGATAAGAAGAAGAAGAAGTACGCCCAGGCAGACATACGTCAATAACAGTCCATTAGTTTGTTTCTCTCATAATTCTTCCATTCTTACTTTATTAATTATTATGATCAAATTCATGAACATAAAGAGAGAAACAATAAAGCGGTCTCCTTATTTGGTGTTTTTTATTGTTCCCAAGTTAACTGGACAGGTAAAATAAAAGCACCGTGTAAGTTTATTACACTAAATTGCACGAATATTACTCACAGTCACAAATGAGTCTCATCAGTAGAGACAGATTGTGAACAAAGCAACCAGCGGCCGAAGAGACCGAGCCGGGTGAGCTTAGGTTAACGGTGGTTAACCTTTCAAGTGATCGATATCTAAAAAGACATTCGCCAGGTCCTGAAGAGCTGATACATTCGGACCATTAATATCCGCATTGAGTCGGTGGCAGCACCACGGGACGCCGCGCGGGTCTTAAATAACATATTAGTCCCAAAGCCACCGCCGCCATATCTCTCCGCATGCGTTAAGTTCGGTAAAGCGGGACGTAACGAATCGACGACGACAGAGAGGATTTATCGCGAGCACCCGACTCCTCTCTAATCGGATTTGGTGACGGCCTCCGCGCCCGCAGCCCGACACGTTGCGCCCGCGTCGCTGGCCGCCCGACACTCGCCGCCGTCGGCGCCGTCAGCTTTGTGGACCATGATGCATGGTCAGCTCATGACATTACGGAAAATTATGCCTAAAATCCTAAAGGTTAGCTCTTGACAGTTTAATCGTTTTTTATTCACACTCATAAAACCTTTTATTGAAAATGGGTTTATGCAAAATACGGCGACTGTGTTGACACGTACACGAACGCGTGCATTACTCACTAAACTTACTTCTAAAAGCTACAGATTCAATATGAACCAAAAGATGGCTCCTTTCTGCCCAGCGTGGCATTGCTATTTAACGTGGTAATGCCGCCAGTGTCTTGTGAACGCTGCCCTCTAGCAGTGATCTGTATCAGTTGAGCAATGTATAGATTGTTTATACGGTCCATAGATAGCTCAATTGTTTCACATGTATTTTAAATTAGTCTGTTTATATTATTATTTTGAAAATTTCTGTAAAATAATTATTTCGGGTTCGTTTTCGACAAACATTTGTGATAAATAGATGTTTGTTCTGTGGCTAGGTGTTATAGAGTTTCATACGTGTTAACAACAATATAAATATTATATCAGTCATCTGCTTCCCTTAGATTAGGTTAGTTTGGGGATAGAGATTGCTGTTTTAATTGTGAAGCAATATTATTATTCATTTATTTATTTTAAACAGGTTAGCACTTTTAAGCGGTTCACACACAGAAACGCGTCGCCCGTCCGCCGGGCGACGGGCGCCGCGTTCCGTCGCTGCAATTCTGTTTACATTATTATTTATACCGATAGAAAACATAACATTAAATAAATTAAGAGGATACTTAATTGAATAATACAATTTCTATCGATACAATAAATACTATTTCTGGAATAAAGTACTATTTCATGGGAAGTACTGAATTCCGACAAAACTAATCAAATACTCTCATAAAACAAACCAAGCACATAACATAATGAATGCAGCTTTACAAGAGATTTTAATTGTAATTTAAATTAAGTAATTTAGTAAATGATACGGCCTACGGAAGTGTTTAAATAATCTGGGCACAAAATACATAGCTTAGTTTAGGTTTTCGATCCATTTTGTTTATGATTTGGATTTTGTTTATGATTTGATCCATTTGGATTAGACTAGAGCAGAGATGTAATAAATACAAATAGGTAACCAAATCTCTTCGTCTCAGTGATTTTTCTATCGATCTTTCTATTTATATCTGGCAGTACATTCCATAAACAGTTAGACCAAAGAAATTATTGATAAGCAATTTTTTTTTATGTTTAATAACATTCAAATGTGCTATCAAGTTATTTCACATAGAACGGACATGATTTTCGATCACCTGACATAAAGTAGTAGCAATAAATGTCAACAGGCCCGGTGTGTTTTACCAGCGAGAGTATTACGACCTATCATTTATCTTGTCAGAAATAATGTTTATATTGCAGTGAGATTAATTTGAAAATGTGCTTGGAATAAACTAATTTAAAGAAGTCAGAACTAATTTAAACAATGTACAGAATTATATACAATAAATAGATTATTGTATACAGAGGGAACACCAAAAAAAGTAGCAATAAATTTGTACAATTGGCGGCCTTATCACTAAAAGTGCTCTCTTCCAGTTAACCTTTGGATGGACAACACAAAAATATTTCTCATGACTGACTGATATACTTTTACGTTTTCAAACGGCCTTTCAAACGGCCCTTAGATAGTTCAACTGTTTTACATGTATTGTATATTTGCAACTTTTTTATAACCGCCGTAAACCATACTAAACATTTATACTTGTATACACAAACAAAGCATTAATATAATTTAATTTAGCTTACCTCTGTGCTATCTAATTATTCTTATCTGAAATGTTCTATTAATAATTGAAACAGCCTGTACCTACTACGGAAAAGCAAAGTTTAACAAAGTTATTTCCATACTTGAAAGAGGATGAAATGTATGAACATGAAACACCCATGAAATGTGTCATATTTTACAAAAATATTTCTCTTAACTTAATATATACTACTAGCGATAAGGCCATCTATTTTGTTGCCTTTATTTAATTGACTGTTTGTTTTGATCTATCTAAGTTCTAAGTCATAAGTTTAAAGTTAGTTATTAGACAGACTTGACATCGCCCAAATAAATAAAGCAAAAGAAATTAGGTGCAAGTAGATACTTTTAATGTGCATCAGCAATAGCTACCATAAAAAAACGAAGTCCTAAAGATATATAAAATTATTAATATAGGTAAAATAAACATTGAATATCAGGAACACCATCTAGACTAGGTACTTACTACTACGTACTAGGATAAGTAATACCTTAACTGTCTGTCGCTCAGGAAGATCCTCGAAAATAGTGAGTGAAACGATCATTTTAATTTGCTTATAATGAATTCCGATACAAAATGATAGCAAATCGGATAAGCATATGTTTTTAGTAACTGATTGGCCTACGTAAGAGCGCGCTATGATGCCGGCGCGCGCTCGTTCATGTCTTTTGTATGGGAGAAGTGATATTTAGCTAAGTCGTTTAATTTAACGGCTAAAATAATAATAATTGTATTTATTATAGCAGTTTATTATTTTAAAGAACTGTTATGTTTCATAATAATATAATAAAATTTTATTGTAATCGGGCTATATTTTTGTGTTTGGTAGGTGCACTTTCAGTAGTATGGCCTATTGTCTTAATATCGCTTTCGATCAAATAAAATCCGTTACTAGCAGCCCTCTACAGGTTTTTCTGAAAAAATCAGAACGAATCGTTTTTTTATAGAAAATATATGAATTTCTCAAACAAAATTTTCTAAGGGTTGCTACTAACGAATGATTGTATTATTTAGAATTCTGGTACCAGTCACCAGAGTTGAACACTGTCTCTTACGAAGAATAACCTCAGGAGATTGTTTGTGCAAAATATACCTTACTACAATAGATATTAAATAGGTAATATGATAGGAAAAATAGGTACGATAGAAAACTCTAACAAATTCCGGTGAATTATTTACAAGTAGTTTAGCAGAGACAAAAGTAAGTACTACCGTAGGCATGCGTAGAGTATTATACCTACCTATAATTTTCTTATTGAGATTAATTTATCATAGTTCATGTGTTTTATGATGCTTTGCCGAGTAGAAAAAAAAGATCAGCCAAATACAGCGAAGCATATTGAAATTGCAAGTTTGCTTACAATTTCAGAAACGTAAGCTAAAGAAAACTCACCTTCATCTCCAGTTTTAGCGCCAACACTTTGACAGCTGTTTCAGTTTATCACACAAACTAAACACATTGAAAATAACAAGGGCACATGCCAACGCACGAAGGAGCCGGGGCCTGTGTCAAGCCGCGGTCCGCGACCATACCATACGACCACTCTTGTTGGCTGAAGCGTTCTGACTGAGTTTTTACGGTAAAGAAGGCGGGCCCGAGGGAAAAGACCCGCCAGCTGGATGCGCCTATTGGCCCGCAGCGGCTCGGCCCGGCCCTCGCGCACTTCTCCTTCCCATCTCGTCTATGTAAGTTGCTCCACACCATGAAGAACCACATCCACCATCAGCCTGAATTATCGGTACGCGCGTTTTAATAACATCCGAACCGGCTTTTCGCGTGACGTAAAGGCTTTCAATTATCTATCTGATTGAAAAGTATGGCTGATATGGCGCGCTGTAGCCGCTGCCTATGCCGTTTATGCCATACAAATTGCACGAGCTCACTAATTGTTTAGATTGCGAAGTCCTTGAAGCTGATTGAATATAATAACTTTAGGCGTAGGTATTTTTAATTTTGATATTGCGACTGTGAGCCCAAATGTTTATTTTGAGCAATTCATGGCGCCCGTTGGTAAGATAAGATTGATTGAAATTAATAGTTATAAAACTAAATTGTGCCCCATAATTTAGATGTTATTATTAACTGCCATTTCAAAATATATTGGTGGTTTTTTTTTCAAAAATTCCTTACTTATTTTTTTTTTCGATGCATGTCCAACTCCCTACGCCTTTTTCTGCCAGAAGTCGAACAATGAAAATAGAAAACCAACCAAACTGGGTTGGTTTTCTATTTTCATTGTTCAAGTTATGGAAACTAGGACCACCACAATTGATTATACTCATCGTTGTCAGAGACTGTCCCCTTTGTTTTTATACACTCATTAGTGAATGGTTATCTCCAGCCATACGTAATAACCACACCGTTAACATTGTGGGGAGATGTCCAAGCTGCATATAATAGACAAACAAATTAGCACAAGGACTACGCACAACACGACGACGGGCCAGCTCAGGGCCGGATGAGACTCGCCTACGGGCGCATTTTCTAAACTTTGTCCTGTAGAACGAATATAATCATTAGTAATCATTAGGGTACCTACTGTACTGGATGGACTCTTCTTGTTCTACAGGTTAAGACATAGGTCTTAAACTTTACTTTGTATCGCCTCGTAAATAGTTCAAATAACCTTTAATATTTCCAATGTAGTCTAAATAACCCTTAATATTACAAAATCGCCATAGGAAGAGAATACACAATTACTTATTGTTTTTACACGGGCAATTTAAATTGCTCAACCTTGTAATACTTGACTGGCCTATGTCAGCTTAAGGCTTACTTAAGTGCTCGAAAGGATCCTCTGAGGCGCACCTTAATCCTTTCACCACACTGGTTAGAAATAACTAGTGACACGATAAGAAGAAGAAACGTGTTTGTAATATAACAAATTACCTAAAACTTTGGCCTACTAAATGCTTGATACACATCGGAGTTATGTACTTTATTATAACAAACCAAAAAGTTGTGTATGGTTGAAAATGTAATTCTAGTTATGGTACTCACATATTTTACCTATATGTAAAAAAAGTACATACTTGATAAAACGCTTCGCTACCGCAACCGCACAAACCCGCACCCGGCCCGCACCCGGCCCGCAATTTCTGTGTGAGAGCGTCGCCTAGTGAGTATGACATGTGGCTCGCCAGGCCCAGTTTAATCGAAAACCACATTGCTTATTAGATTGTCTCGGACAGTTACATACAAACTTGATTATGGAACTATAAAATTTGCAACGATTCAGTTTCCGTCATTGCACAATATTATTTCGATACTAACACAGCCATTAAGACTAGAAAATCACCATATTTTTTTGAATTAACCTAAAAATTATCAAGGACTAAAGAAATTATAAAGAATATTATATCATATATCATTATATAAATAAATAGATATATATATATTGCTGGACAATGCACACAACATCATCTCGTCCCAAACTAAGCATAGCTTGTATTATGGTGACTAGATGACTGATAGAATACTTATATACTTTAAATACATACTTATGATACTTTTTAACACCCAGACACAGAACAAATACCTATGCTTTTCACACAAAAGTTTATCCTGGGAGGGAATCGAACCCTCAATCTACAGCGCAAAAGGCAGAGCTACTACCAACTGAGCTGACAGGCCAGTCAGCCAGTCATATATTATTATATATGATATATAATACTATATATTATATATCATATATTTATATATGATATAATAATATCATATATATATATGATATATATGATATATATGATATAATAATATATCATTTCAATTCAATATTTCACATTCAAAAATATTTTCAACTTGAATACTTAGACTTGACATTGGCAATTATCTATACTCAATCTTGCCTTAGAGCAAGGCGTTTGATTACCCAGAATTTCTTTAGCACCTATATAACACTGGTCACTCTTTGTTATTTGATGTTTTTTTTTATTCTTTTATTTTTATAGATTAAGAAACTCTCTATTGTATGTTCTTGATAAAGGAAGCACGCAAAGGTACGTTTCATGAAAGTGCGTTAAAATTGTGTTATCATCATTGACTATCATGTTTCCATTAGTGAAAACCTAAAATTGGTTCTGATATATAGATACTATGGATACTGCTGGATTGGAAATAGCTGTTTGTTTTCCATATATAAATAAAATAATAATATGATCTCTATTAGATAATCTCTTTCATTGTTATTTATAATTGTTATACCTTTTATATATAAACCTTTTTACAACAGTAATTGGTCATCAGCAAACTTGTACCTCTGAATAGGGTGCATGTTACATAGTTTTGCTATTCATCTTGTATTTAACCTAGCTGTAAGTTTACTAAAAAATTCAAACTAAAATAAATAAATAAATAAATAATCCCGAACATTTCACACAGCATCATCCGGCTCCAAATCTAAATCTGGTGGATTAATATCATATAATCTGGAGGAATTATTATTTGGCCGTCTCGCGATGCAAACATTGCGTTCTTATGTTATTTATTTTGCTCGAGTTAATTCCGGTTTTATTACAAATTTTGGTTTTGAACATAGCTCTTCATAATTAATTAGTTTTTCTCATATTATTTAATGTTCTATTAAGTAATCTATAATCAATAAATTGTGACATAGCACAAGTGTTGACAATTGAATTATAAGTGTTATAGGTGAATTGAATTATAAGTGTGATTTGTACGTCGAATCCCGAGAAAATTCTATACGGCCATTCCGCGATAACATTTAGGATAAACAAATGACGATCGACTGCTACTTTGTGAACAAATTCAATTCTTGGTTAATATCCTTTGTAAAAGGGACCACAATTTCGCCAATGTCACGTTTTATGTTTGGCCTTTGCAGGGATAATTCCAATCACCGGTCACTTTTACAAATACTGGCGGTATTTGTGGAAGTGACCGGTGATTGGAATTATCTGAATATCTGGAATATCTAATTCTAGTAGAATAATATTATATAATCTTAGGGAACGATTATTTTTGGTCGTCTTGCAAAGCAAACATTGCGCTCTTATATTATTTATTTTTCTGAAGTTATTTCCGGTTTTATTTGTCATTTTGGTGTTTTTATTTAAATAGAGCTAGAGTTATTGAATCGGTTGTGAATAATTGGAATAAAAGCTTTGTGATTCTTTGTGATAATCAGTATAATTATTTTATATGAAAGACACCCTTTTACATAAAATAACAAATGACGAACGACAAGATACGACTTTGTGACTGATGTACTATAAGCACTTGTACTAATGTACTAAGAGACTGGCAAAATTTACATTATGACACATGTCATTAACGAGAAAAGAAGAAGAATGTCTTTCAAGTGTTCCGAAGTTCAGCAAGAAACCCGCCATAGTTTCGCCATGTCCGTCTGTCTGTCTGTATATCTGTCTGTCTGTCTATTTTGTCTGTCCGCCTCTTATCAGTGCTCTAGCTCGTAGGCTACAAGTTTTATCGTAAATACAGTTTGCACGGTAATACGTATGGCCCTTACAAAAATATCAAATAAAATTTGGAAAAATTGTCCTTACGTGCAAGTAAGCTTGCATTTTGTTTTATTTTACTATCCCATCGTGTGGCATATTGTTGCATATATTTTGCAAAGATAATTCTGAGGTTTCACCAACAAATTTATAAATCGATATAGAAATTTGTTTGATAGATTTGAAGTAAGTAATAATTTTTAATAGAGCCCAGGTTCCTCTCCTCTACTGGCTAAACCGCTGTTTGGGGACACCTAAGCAGTTTTCGAAATTGTAGTATTCTGTAATTATAATGAAAATTATCACGTAGTAAGACTTTAATTATGAGTAACAATCGAATTTGTAAAACTTGAAGAAATCAATACAAAGTTCTTTTATTAGGTAAAAGATGGTATTGAATTGAAGTTTTTTAAACTTACGCGATCAGAACACATTATTATAAATACTTACGGGTATTTATCGCGTTTATTTCACGGTCAAGGTCACGGGATGACTCTAGTCATCCCGTGACCACGACAGAGTGTAAACCTGTCGAAACGTCGGGAAAAATAGGTAAATAAACGCGATAAATACCCGTAAGTATTTATAATAAGGTGTTGAATTGGTATTGGACCTGGCCACTAGTCATTATCAAACTTATTGACTTGGAAAGCATTCACGTCTGTGGTCATGCGTTTCATAAAGGCCAATTTATAGGACAACTTCTGTGCCGCAGAGTGCTGAGGTCTGGCTGAGACGCAGAAGGTTGCGGGTTCGAAATGTTTGTATGATCTGCAAGCATATGTATTGGTTCTGGGTGTTTCTATGTATAATATGTATGTATTTACAAAAAAAAGGTCATGTGGTACCCATAACACAAGCTCTGCTTACTTTGGGGCCAGATTATGCTGTGTGAAATGTCCGGGAGTATTTATTTATTTCATCATCATCGCGCGTGTCATCATCAACATCGGTTTGATCCAGGGTCTAAAGAAATTGTTAATTTAATGGACGGGTTGATAAGGTAAAGCCATATATGAATCTTAAAAAAGTGACATAGGTCTACTGTGCAAAATATAAATTTAAAATTGAGCATTCCATCTTTGTTAAAGATGCTCTATTTCGTCGAGATATTCTAACAAGACTGCATAACAAGTTTTCTAAAGAAATTGTTAATTTAATGGACGGGTTGATAAAGTAAAGCCATACATGAAACTTTAAAAATTGAAATAGGTCTGCTGTGCAAAATATAAATTTAAAATTGTGCATTCCAACTTTGTTAAAGATGCTCTATTTCGTCGAGATACTCTAACAAGACTGCATAACAAGTTTTCTGAAATGTAGAGTCGTGCGTTCGTGCTATTGCGACAAATGGCAACATGTGATTTGGAGCACGTAATGATGGGGATTAGTGAGTCGCGCAATCACGCCGCTTGTCGCGCGATCAGTGACAAGTGGGTAACGAGCGGCCGAGTGCGTATTCTCAGAATGAGTCATTTTGAAGATTAATTCGGTAATAATTATTTTACTCGTACTACCGAGGCAATATACAGTGAATTCATTTATAGAAATAAGTACAGAAATGTACAGAATAATATAAAATACACGTGAAACAGTTGTACTATCTAAGGGCCGTTTAAAACGATCTATAGATAGTTCAAGTGATCCAGAGGGCAGCAGAGTTTTTTTTGTGAAGACTTAAATATTATACATAGAAACACCCAGACCCGAGACAATTACTTGCAGATCATAAAAACATTTATCCCGCGGCGGCAAATGAAGGTCTCATTGTTTTAGTGCTCATGTTTTTGTTTTAGTGTAAAAATTCAGAATCACCAATCATCAATTAAGTTAAGTTTAAATTTACTTAATTTATATCTATTGTTTGATGTCTAATTCACTTCGAAATGGCAACCTCTGTGGCGCAGTGGGCTAAGGTCTAGCTGAGGCGCAGAAGGTTGCGGGTTCGATTCCTGCCGCGGGACAAATGTTTCTATGATCTGCAAGTATTTGTCTGGGTGTTCTATGTATAACATGTATGAATTTACAAAAAAAAGGTATATAAGTAGTATATCAGTCATGTGGTATAACACAAGCTCTACTTACTTTAGAGCCAGGTAACGCCGTGTTAAATATCCAGGATTTATTTAATTGTTAGGATTTTTATAAGTTTTGTTTGGATTTTTATACATAATTATTTTAGGTGCTTGGAAAAAAAGTTAAAAAAAGTACTTGGAACAAAGATTGGCCATGGGGTCACCTTAAGCTTGGATTTATGAAATATTCGATGTCGTCACTATGCTTGAATTTAATTGTTAATCTGGTAAACAAATATGTACTAGGAACTTAAAATCACTTAAAAGTCACCTTGATTTTGGAATTACCAAATAAACGGTTTTAATAAAAATAGGGAAGTATGATAACTATTTTGTCTTAGTAGTCCCATTAACTGTACTAATAAAGTGATTGCTGGGAATGATCGTAATTCGGGCGGTTCGGGACCTGTTGAGTGTATCATAACCCGTAGAAGGTACCCAGTACTATATTGTAAATAACAAAAATGCAACAATATCCGGTAAGTACCTATTATGTATAATCTGACTGCGCAGAAAAATAAATATAATTTCTTACTTACCTAATGTGTTTTGTATGTAAGTTGTAAAACTTCATTTATAAAATTAAATGTTTAAATGTTGTACATACTTTTTTTCACTTAGAGTCATTTGGGGTTCAAGGACGCGGTACCATTATTTCGGAGCCGCTGGGGAGAGCTGTAACTTTGTTCAACGGAGTTGAGTGCGTTGGTGTCAACACCAGTTGAGCGGTATACGATACACGCTGTGTATGTTACTAGGAAAAGCAAAGCAAGACGTTTAATTTGGTGTTTTTTTGTACAAAAGAAAATCGTGTTGTTACTATGTTTCTGTACTACTCTGTCAAGAAAGTACCGGGAAACGATCAATCATACACAAAATGTTAGTTATTTATCCAAATTTATTGTATCGCCTTCAAAGTATGCTCTTTCGGAAACTATATACTTACGCAAACAAATAATCCAATCATCAAAACATTATAAAACATTATAAACATTATAAACGCTCTTGCCGGAATTGAGTTCAGTTCTCTCTGCGAATTCTCTTTTATGTCTTCTACCGAATGAAAACGGGTGGCACGAAGTGGTAATTTGAGTTGAGGAAAAAGAAAGAGGTCGGTTGGAGCCATACTGGTGAATAAGGTGGTTGCTTAATGGTATTTGTAGAGTTTTTTGCCAAAAATTCGGCCTTGTGCGTAGGCGCATTATCGTGGTGCAAAATCTAAGAATTTTCTTTCCACAAATCTGGCTTTTTCGTCGAATTTGCTCTCTTGAACGCATTACGCTCAAATAATATTCGCTGGCTTTTCATGAATGAAAAAGCTACTTGGCCTAAATTCAGTCTCAACTTTTCAAGTCGTCAAAAAACTCTTAGTATAGAAGCTACTCGCCTGTGTAGGCGAAAATACGCTCATGGCAAAGATATTGGCTCTGACCGGACTTACTAATATTTCGTAATACGATATTTAGATATTTTCTTTGAAAAATGTTACTCTAATTTGGACAATAGCATAGTACGTATGAAATTTTAGATAGTCCGGCAAAACAACAGAATCATCACAATTAGCGTGCAAAAAGTGTGTTTGACAGTAGTGATCGCGAAATTCTCGCCTGTTGCTGGTTACGTAATATGAGGCCTATTTACTGAACTGACTTGCCAGTGCATATAGGTGCAATATAGGTCGACCTCTGTAGTGCAGTCGGCAAAGGCTCGTTTGCGACGCAGAAGGTTGCGGTTTGGATTTCCGACCCGGACAAATGTTTGTAAGATCTGCGAGTATTTGTCTCGGGTCCGGGTGTTTCTATGTATAATATGTATATAGTATATCAGACATGTGGTACATAATACAAGCTTTGCTTACTTTAGGGCTAGATGACGTTGAGTAAAATATTCGGCATTAATTATTATTTATGGCCTCTAAAAACATGGCAAGAAGTTGCTTCACATTTTCATAAATCCATCCTAATAAATGCGTTCACATTTACTGAGCAATATCAAAAGAGCACCTTGATTAAGACTTCTGTCAAATAGGGCAATCTCTCCTCATCAATTAGCCCGAGCCTCCCGAACCCACGTCCCACGCTCAGACAATCGCGAGCACGCGACTGGCACGCGACGGCTCCACATCATTCCCGATAGCTTCCTTCCTATATTTAACGAATTATATCTAACCACGCCTCACCGCGCCGGTTTTGGGGGTGAAATGTTGTGACAATCAGCCGTTGTTTTACTCTTTTATTGACACTCTTTAATAAAAGAGATTATTTTTGGCCGTTGCGAAGTAATTATTGCGCTCTTGAATTTTTTATTTTTCTCAATTTGCTTCCGGGTTTATTAACAGTGTTGGTGGTTTTATTTAAATAGAGCTAGATTTTTTGACTCGGGTGTGTGAATAATTGAAATAAAAGCTTGAATACACACGAGCAAATTCATTCAAATCGGTCCAGCCGTTTAGGAGGAGTTCAGTGACATACACACGTACAGTAGAATTATATATATAAAGATAACAAATGACGAATGACAATATACGACTTTGTAACATCTATATAATATGTATATATAGAAATGAATCCCTATTTCCCTTGGTTACGGCATCACGCGTGAACAGTTAGACCGATTTCGCTAATAATTTTTTTGTTGTTTGTTATCTAAGGAGGTTCTTATGCAAGAAAAATTAAACACAAGAGTATTTATTCTTCTTCTGGGCAATCGATGGGACAATGTTACTTTCGTTTAGTGGTGACGGACATAATATTCCGGCCAAAGGTATCCTCAAAGGTATCACGGGCAATTTATGAAAAGCCGAGACCGATAGTTTTACTCGCCCTGGGAAGAATAGAAGCGCTCACATTAAAATAGCACTGCACCCATCTAGGTTCTTATAAGAAGATTGCTTGACATCGTGACATCGTTAATCTGTTGGGAATAACTTAACTTTCTCTGCCATCTTGACAACCTATGTAGCGCAATGGGCTAAGGTCCGACTGAGACGCAGAATGTTGCGGGTTCGATTCCCGCCGCGGGACAAATGTTTGTATGATCTGCAAGTATTTGTCTCGGGTCTGGGTATTTCCTATGTATAATATGTATGTATTTACAAAAAAAAGTATATAAGTTATATATCAATAGTGGTACCCATAACACAAGCTCTGCTTACTTTGGGGCCAGATGATATGTGAAATGTCCGGGATTATTAGTATAATTTTTATTATCTTTAATTCAATATCCTACTGATCATATTGATCTAAAATTGTGCCGGCCTGATGCTTGAATATACCTTCATACTAACATTTGTTTGATTGCAGCAAGTTGAACTTCAAAAGCTTAAATTCTCCATAAGGGTTGGTAAAGGGATTTCGTTTTTTATGGCCCGCATGTGGATGTTTGCCTTCAGAGGGCGGGGGTGGTCGGCACCCCAGGGGATCACTAATGAAGACTTTAAAGACGACAAATCATTCGTTTGTATTAGGTATTCATTCATAATTCTTGCTATCTTTGTGGCTTTACAAGTTGTTATTTTATTTTATTTTATAACATTTTAAAAAACTTACAGCTAGGTACATAAATAGACTAATATATAAATTAATTATGTAAAATAATTATACATACATACTGAAAGTACATATATATAGTTGATGGCCAATTACAAGATTCCACATATAAATTTAAGTAAAGTTGAATTTGGCCAAGTGGGCCAAGGTACGGCTGAAACATAAAAAGTTGCGGGTTCGATTCCCGCCGCGGGACAAATGTTTGTATAATTTGCCATCTTTTGTCTCGGGTCTGGGTGTTTCTATGTATAATATGTATGTATTTACAAAAAAAAGTATATAACTAGTATATCAGTCACGTGGTACCCATAACACTGGCTCTGCTTACTCTGGAGCCAGATAATGCGGTGTGAAATGTCCGGCATTATTTTATTTATTTATTTATAATTAAACTGGCTGACCCGGCCACGTGTTGCTGGAGCTTAGTAGTTCTAATACGTTGAACCCAATATACGCTAACCTCTAAAATTATCAGTGTTTCTCTACCATATTATGCATGTATTGTGCATATAAACCTTCCTCTTGAATCACTCTATCTATATAAAAACCGCATCCGTTGCGTAGTTTTGAAGATCTAAGCATACATAGGGACAGACAGACAGCGGGAAGCGACTTTGTTTTATACTATGTAGTGAATGAAGGGTATTGCTAACTTATTCTATAAAGATATATAACATTTAATATGCGTCTTAATGCAGTTTCTGAGGTATTAGAAATATAAAAACTACGAGTATCATCTGCCCTAGCTAAATTGTTGAATAAAAATATTGATATATTTTATATTGTAACTAGCTGCTGTCCGCGGCTTCGCACACGTGGTTCCTACATAAAAAGTAGCCTATGTCCGTCTCCAATGTCCCATGGATCTCTATATCAAAATTCATTAAAACCGGTTCACCGGGTTACGCGTGAAAACGTAACAAACAAACAAACAGACAGACAGAGTAACTTTCACATTTTATAATAATAGTAGAGATATATATCTAATCAACAGCCTAAAATTGTATGCTTCTAGTTCTGAAAATGACAATACATTCATACAACCTTTCACCCCCCTTTTAAACCCATTACTACACTTTTTTCCAATTAAAAGCCCATGTTCTTTCTCAGACTTAGACTATCTGTTTACCAAATTTTATTTTAATCGGTTCAGTAGTTTTGGCGTGAAAGCGAGACAGACAGACGAGTTACTTTCGCATTTATAATATCATTAAGGATTATAAGTTGTAGGAAAGTATTTCATTTGTATCCTCGACAATTTCAGTAGTCAAAACAATTGCATTGCAATGCGGTAGTCAATAACTCCTAGGTCTATAGGCGTTGGTCGATAATCAACCACATTATCTAATGGTTTGTTTAGCACCGGCCACGTTACATCAAATTATGGTTGTTATGGTTAGCCAGGCTTTGTCGAGGCAGTTCGGTGGGAATCTAATTAGGGTAGACAGTAGGCAGACAACCGCCATTAATTCAGCAGAATCATTATCATCATCAGCTTATACCTTAGAATTCCAGAGAAGAATGCATGACAAGATCTATGCCTTCTCAATATTCTACAAGACGGATGATTTTGTAATGATTTTGTAATTCACCGATCACACGTGATCCTTAAAATGTTCTCGATCGACTTATCGGAAGAGGGTCAGTTCTGGACATCTGTCTCAGAATATGAAGATACTTCTATAATAATTATGTTTTATTAACTAAAAGAAAACCGACTTCATTTATATACGAAATTTCGTTTACTTGGTAGACATGTTTTTTCCAGCTATTTTGATTTAAAAACAAAACTATTAAACTGATTTTGATGAAATTTCTATGGGACCAATCAGAACACATAATAAATGTTTTTTTTATTGGTTCATAAATGACGGAGTTAAGAACAAAAAACCGGCCAAGTGCGAGTCGGACTCGCGCTCCGAGGGTTCCGTACAAACCTATAGGTAGTTATATAAGTAAAATTTCACCCATCACGACAATCGAGTCATAGTTGGATGATGTAACAAAAAATTTACAGTTTTCGCAATTGTTCCTTTATCTGTGCTATAAGACGTTGCTTCGTACCAAATTTCAAGATTCTGAGTTCACGGGAAGTACCCTGTAGGTTTTTATTCCCTTGCGAGTTGCGAGTTTGCGACTTAAATTGCTGTTTCTCTTGATTGCGTTGACATGGAAGTTTGATTTTGTTACAGCTTAAAGGTATTATAAACTTAAGTATTTTATATGAATTTCAATTTAATAACTCTACGCATTCATGAGAAAAGGGGTAGTAAGTTTAAAATTATTAAAAATATTTTTATTATATGATGTAACTAAAAATGTACTGTTATCGCAATTTATCCTTTATCTGTGCTATAAGACGTTGCTTCGTATCAAATTTCAAGATTCTGAGTTCTCTGAGTGTCTCTGAGTGTAGAAAATTTGTGGCATAAACGGCTGTATCTTTTGATTGTGTTGGCGTAGAAGTTTGATTTTTTCACAGCTTTAAGGGACAGTAGACTTGAGTATTTGATATAAATTTCAGTTTGATACCTCGACGCGTTCCTGAGAAAAAGTGTCTTGTCAGGCAGACGGACGGACGGACAGACAACAAAGTGATCCTATAAGGGTTCCGTTTTTTTCCTTTCGAGGTACGGAACCCTAAAAACAGATTGAGAACTATCTCCTTCTTTTTAAGTCGGTTAAAACAAAAAAAAACGCATACTAAGGGGTGTTGCCGATTGTCCTTTTCTTCTAAGTGAAGCCTGCAGGCTATGCGTCCCAGAACAGCGTGCTAGGTTCCGCCCTGGCCGCGTACGAGTTTTTGAGCCAGTGCGGGCACGGACACTATATTGTCAAAATTCGCCATCTATTCGCCATCCGTGCGCAGCGCAATCTCAATGCGCTCATCACCACACCAAGCATCCTCACTTCGATATGTTTGCGGATGAATGGAAGATGATTGAACGTGCTTGCCTTAACTTTTGTGAGAACAATATTATTAAGTAATACCTAGGTATGTTTAAAGTTCCAGGTTTAAGTAAGAATTGTAAATTGTTTAGTTTTTTTTATGTATGTAATTGTTAAGTATTGTGATTTCGTTTCTTTTGTTTAAGTTTCTTGTTTCTCTATTTTATATTATATTAAGTATCCGTCCTAGATATAACGCATTAGTTTAAGCTGTAAAGTTATATCCATTTTAAACATTCATAAATACATAAATAAATAAATGCTCACAACATACTGTAATCCCTGAACTAGATTTACATCTTGTCAGATCTTTAGTGGCTTAGATCTTTTAGGATGTCTAAAAGGGGTAGTCAGAGGCAAGACCATACATCCCTACGAATTTTATAAATGCGAAAGTAACCCAGCCTGTCTGTCTGTCTGTCTGTTACGTTATCACGCCTTAAGCCGCTGAAATGATTTTGATGGGTTTAGAGATAGATACGACCTTGGAGAAGGAAATAGGCTACATTTTATGTAGGTACCACGCGTGTGAAGCCGCGGGCAGCAGCTAGTTATAAATATATGGCACAACCTCATGCTTTGCAGTAGTAGGAATTTCGTACGTAACATATTGCAAGGCCATCGCGGTTAAACACTAACCAATGACACACTAACTCATTTTTGTAGGTTGTAGGACACATGCGAGTTTCCTTCCGATGGTTTCTTTCACCGTTTGAGAGCACTTACATTGCGTGCATATATATTTTAAAGGAAAATCCATGTGCTGGCACAAAGTACATGTATTGGTGCATGAAACTGATCTCAGATGAGTGCTGATTGGAGGC
This sequence comes from Lampropteryx suffumata, assembly GCA_948098915.1. Lineage (NCBI taxonomy): Eukaryota > Metazoa > Arthropoda > Insecta > Lepidoptera > Geometridae > Lampropteryx > Lampropteryx suffumata. Next base: position 24,599,150 of record OX402544.1, read on the forward strand.
TGATGATGGAGACGACTGCGATAATCTTCAAATTATTGGGGGTTAGTCCCCCTGCTGACTAACAGAAGAGCTACAGAATAGAGATGAATAGAGAAGAAAAACTAGAAACAAGCCCGGCTCGGTGCCAGCCGTTATGCACTGCAACCGAACCGACACCGCATGTACTGATTCGTGACGCAGAAGGTTGCGGGTTCTATCGCCTCCGCGGGACAAATGTTTGTATGATCTGCAAATATTTGTCTCGTTCTGGGTGTTTATATATGTTAAAGAAGAAATAGAAATAGAAATAGAAATATTTATTGCACTTATGTTGTTACAGTAAGATGATGATACATTGTTTAAGTCTCAAACATAAACCCTGTTAGGGCACAGCAATACTTAACTGGGGCGCTATTACTATATTTTAATAACTAATTAACTACTATCTTAACTAATAATGTATTACAACTATTAGTGTTAATACTACAACTTTGATAGGTTGATCCTAAACCAATCAAAGTTATTTCTCATAACATTTCTGAAACATATGAAAGAGATATCATTAACGTATCTTACAATAATTAAAAAATAATATAACTAAGTAACTAGGTATAATTAACAGATACAAAATTTAAGAGTTTAAGAATTTTTGTAATGAATAAAAACAGTTTTCAATCAAGTATTTTTTCAAAATATTTTTGGATAGTAAAAGTATTTACAAAAAAAAGTGATGTGTTATGTAGTATATCATGTGTATTATGTACACAAGCAGACCCATGACACAAACTCTGCTCACTTTGGGGCTAGATGATGCTGTGTGAAATGTCTGGCTTTATTTATTTAGTTTGTCTTGAGTGTAGGCAATGCATCAGTGGTTCTAGGCTAGACGACTGCAACGCTTACCAAACTTTATACTTTTGCCTTTTTGCTAAAGCTTTGCTTAGTTTAGAACCAGATGATGCTGTGTGAAATGTCCGGCATTATGTATATAAATCTGAAAACTTGACTTTGTATTTTTGAATTTTTGTTCCTTACTTAATTACGCTACAATAGATAAACCAATTGGGATGAAACTAGGTCTAAGGAAAGATGTGGGTTTGGATTAAAATATACTTTTATCTAAATGCCACGAGGACAAAGCCGCGGGTAGCAGCTAATCTATACTAAGCCTGTTTATTACGTTTTCACGCCTAAACCGCTGATACGATTTTGATGAAATTTGGGTATAGAGATAGATGGGACCTTGAGGAAGGACGCATGCGAAGCTGCCCGCGACAGCAGCTAGTATCTTATAAATGAATATTCCTATACCTAATCTTGTTTAACCTAAGCGTCGATCTTCATAATATATACTAATGCCTCCACGAATAAATTATTCAATTCAACACTTGATTACTTAAGTAAGTTTAGATAGCTAAGTTAATTACGCACGTTAGCATTAATACCTAGTATTCCGTGTAAGCACAGACTATCTTACATCTGTGGTTATAAATATACCTACTTTCTACAGACCCAACAAGTAGAAAGTTAGAACTGTTTTCACGAAAACGGCTCGGGTGATATGGTGCTTATCCGAAACCAGGGCCAATTGCTTCTTCTTCGTCTACTTTGTTAATGGCATGTTATATAATAATGACAATTTTGACAGTGTTAAGTGTTTATATTGTTTATAGTCGATGGTCATTATAATTCTAAACGTCATTGCGGAATGGCCGTCTAAAACTTTCTCGGGATTCCTCGTCGTTCAAATCACATTGCACCATAATCACTACATGGTATTAAAAAAGTCGCTTCCCGCTGTCCGTCTGTCCCTATGTATGCTTAGATCTTTAAAATTACGCAACGGATTTTGATGCGGTTTTTTTTAATAGATAGAGTGATTCAAGAGGAAGGTTAATACTTATAATGCATAATAGTAATAGTAGTAGAGAAACACTGATAATTTTAAAGGTTTCTAATGTGGTGTCGTAAATAAACCCATTTTTTGCGATTACATTCCACCGCTGGCTCCCTACGAGATAGATCAAAATAATGTATTACAGTATTGTATACCTTATAAAGGTCTACAAAAAAATCTGCGATGGTATATGTCTATCTCTTAGGGATAACTCACGAAGCCGGGGCGGGTCGCTAGTACACTTATAATTCATTGTCCATACTTGTCCTATGTTGTCACAATTCATTCGTCTTTCCTGCGGGTTCTGTCGGCAAGGTCGATAGCTTACATTAAGGCTTACCTAAGTGCACGAAAGGGGCAACTAAGGCGCAATTTAATCCTTTCACCACACTGGTTAGAAATAACTAGTGACACGATAAGAGGAACAATTTATTCATTAAAATTCCGCTAAAATAACTGAATAAAAACGAGTAATTAATATTAATTTAGAATGTTACTTCATGAAATGACAAACGCAGAATCTTCCTATTGCTAGTTAATAAGTTGAAGGTTTCTGGCATTATTCACACGTCGCGCACAACAAGGGCATCATAAATCACACAGGATTCTTCACGAAGGCACAGGCGAGTGGGAGGTGGACGGACATTTTTTTACACCGAGTATCAGCGTATGCACGCTTCGTTACCAATAAGCATGATTTAGATCTGTGATATAATCTGCGGGATTGGCATGATGCCCAGTGTCTCCTGTCAAATAAACGTTGGGATTTGCATACTTATGTCGGAGCGTGGTTTTTATGAACCACTAGCTGCTTCCCGCGGCTTCGCATGCGTGGTACCCTCATAAAAAGTAACCTATATCCTTCTTCCAGGTCCTATATATCTCTATACAAAAATTCATCAATATCGGTTCGGCGGATTAGGCGTGAGAACGTAACAGACAGACAGACAGACCTTACAGTCTTAGTGTTTAGTCAGATTTCCGTAAACTCAATTTATACGAAGTAGTTCACTATAGAAAACAATCTTATAACTGTAATCTTTGTTTGTGTTTTATAAAGTACCTATCATAAGAGCGCATTGACCTGAAGGCACTTGGCATAGAGGGTGTCAGGTTCCGTACCGCCGCCACAGGTGCCCGAGTGTTGGAGGTGCCTGGAGCTTCTAGTACAGAGAAGGGGGACTCTCTAGCTAACAAGCTTAGAGAGTCCCTTAGTGGAGCCCTCGTCAGGATCACAAGACCCGAAAAGTGCGTTGAAATGCGCCTCTCGGGTCTTGATGACTCCGCGAGTTTGGTGTTTGTGCTCGTATTTCAAAATATACAATATTATATCAGTCTGGTTTTCATGCTACAAGGTATGCCTAGTTGGTTAGATGGTATTGTGTAAATTGTTCACTAAAACTGATTTATTTATTTATTTAACGATAATGAGAATTGGGCAATACGTTATTAGATTATTTATGCTTAAAATTTTATGATATTTGTTATTTTTTTGTAATATTGCTATAGTTAGTCACACAATATTGTTAATAGTATTGTGCGAGTGAGGGGACATGACTAAATCCGTAATTTTTTTTTTTTTTTTTCTTTAACTGAGTATGTACCCAGCATTGCTAAATGAATGATTGAATGAATACGCTGTTAAGAAATCAGTCTGTAGAATACACCAGTCAATCCTGAAGCAATCAAACGCAGAAGCCACAGCCTGGAGGCTGAACAGGCGCGATGTTTACTCGCCGTACGATTTATTCCCGTGCGTATAAATAACCGTGGCCGGCGCCGACAGATATATGGAGACCGCTATTTATGACTGTTTGTTATACGTACAGTCAGAACGCAAAACAAGGCTCTGAAATAAAAATATATTACCTTATATGTTTTTTCTTTTGTACTTATGTTTCTCTATTTTCTGAGTATTTATAATTTTCACTCCAGACGGGATGTTTACCATGATATTCTATTCCTATAAAAGAGCTTAACCTGACTGACTGACTGATTCATCATCGCCGAGCCGAAACCGCTGAAACTAGAAAGCTGAAATTTGGAAGGTTCCTTTTACAGCTAAACCACCTAATACGGCGGGGTTTTTTGAAATTCAACCCCTAAGTGGGTGAAAAAGGGTGAAAACGAATGTATGAATCTTTTTAACGCGTCGTGCGATTTACTTGAAACTTGAAAATAAATAAATAAATAAATAAAATGCAAAATAAATAGACACGTGTTTCAAACTCTAATAACTCTAACAAAGGGGTAAAATGGGGTGTCAAAGTTTGTATGGGAATTTTTTAACGGGTGGTGTGATTTCTTTGAAACTTGGTTTGGATACTTATAATGCAAAATAAATGGACACGTGTTTCAGGATTTTTCAAAATAACTCTCATAAAGGAGTAAAATGGGGCGTGAATGTTTGTATAGAAACGTTTTAATGGGTGGTGGGTGTGATTGGTTTGAAAATTTGACAAGGAGATAAATTACATCCTGGGGAAAGATTTATGATTCAATTCCTTCAAAAAAAATGCGTACGAAGTCGCGAGCAACAGCTACTTAGTATGATATAAACTAAGAGAAACATTATCTCGTGATCATGGCGCATGCAATTGTGACGAAATATCGAGAAGCAGAAAAAGTCATGGTAATTATCCCGTTTGGAGTGAAAATTATGTTCAAAACCATGATAGTTTTAGAAGTTAAACGAGTATTAAGTAAGTACAATTTATCATTAATGTTTATAAAATTCTAGAGTATTTACACTATGCAATGTTATAAATAAATAAATAAATATTGGTGGACAATGCACACAACACTTTCTAGGCCCAAACTGAACAGAGCTTGTATTAAAGTGACTGATGACTGATAGAATACTTACAACATAGTAACTACTCTATAGTGTATAGTATAGAATAATATATAATTACGTTTTAAAAACAAAAAAGGCAACCGACTTCATGTATATACACGAAGTAGCTACTGTAAAACGGATATTGCATACTCTTTGTGTAAAACGTTGAGGAGTTCCCTTGACTGTCCTTCGTCTTCATCATCAGAACCCTCATGACAGTCACAACCCATCTAGGCGGTAAGGTCTTATCAATACAAATAAATCAAGCCTAAGCACCAGGTAATTGCTGTAAATTGTTGAGGAGTTCCCTCGAATGCCTTTCGGCTTTATCATCAGATCGACTCCAGACCTTCATTAAAAAGTAGTGCTTTTAAATACTTAATGAACAAAAAAATAGCAAACGCACTAGTCGCCACTACGATATTCGAAGGTTCCCCTCGATTCTTCTGGGATGACATCATCAGATCATGGTTTCCTTATCATGGTACCAACCTTGAGATATCTCCTTTTCAACAAAAAAATAATCATCAAAATTGGTCAAAACGACGAAGTTATCCGCGAACACACATAAAAAAATATATAGGCACGGTTGAATTGAGAAACCTCCGGATGCCGGGCATCCTTAAGTTACTTAGATCTTTGAGGATATTAACTAATGAATCACACCTTGCAGGTTCTACGTTCTCATTCGCCGTTCGACAGCACTAGCAATATTATGATATACTACCTGCTGCCCGCGGCTTCGCACACGTGGTACCTACCTAAAAAGTAGCCTATGTCCTTCTCCAAGGTCCCATGTATCTCTATAACAAAATTCATCAAAATCGGCTCAGCGGTTTAGGCGTGAAAACGTGATAGAGTTACTTTTGCATTTATAATATTAGTAGGGATTATAAATTTTACGTTAAGAAAAATCCATTTGCGCACGAGCAAGTTCGAACTTACGTCCTTATGATCGGAAGGCAAGCTCGAAACCAATGCTCTAATAATAACGGTTTAAAAACTAAAAAGGAAACCGACTTCGTTGAATGTAAAAAATATCATAGATGTAATTTTTTTTTTTATTTTTGTTGATTTTTTTAAAAACCTGGGAAGTACCTACGAACCTAAGAACCCTTTAAAACTAAAAAGTATTTTTCCAAATCGGTTCAGGCGTCTTTAAGTAGAGGGTTGACATAAAAAAAAGAAAAAAAATCCGACGAATTGAGAACCTTCTTCTTTTTAGAAGTCGGTTTAAAACAAAGAGCAAAATAATCCCAGTCCACAGATATTTTGAGTTTATTCAGTTTGACTTTAAAATGTATCAACTGAACATCCTTTTTTACTGTCTGTACCTATGTAGATACTTACTACCCCATAACAGAAGACACCAGCGCTGTTTGAGAGATCTCGTGAATGAGCGAGTTCTTTCTTCAGCTGCTCGTCAGCATGTAATAAACTACTTCATGTGCGTTTGTGACCTGAACTACCAACCATCGAATAAATCAATAAATGTATACTTTTGGATAATGCATACAACACAGCTAGCCCCAAACTAAGCATACCTTGTATGCTTTGCTGCTAACCGACTCTTGTGATATTTTATGAGCAGGTATAACTATATAGATTTTTTTGTCGATAAAATTTTTGAAAATTTTTGAAAACGTAAATAAAGTTATAAATCAGTCGTTTCTAAAAATGTTCGCGAGGTCTACAAGTCTAAAGGTTCACGGAGCCTCTAGTAAATATATATTATATTTATTTTTATATTACCCAGACACAGAACAAACATCCATCATCCGTTTTAAAGGACAAACATTTCCAAGGGGCAACCTCTAACGGAAGGGAATCGAACCCTCAACCTTGAGCGCACGAAGCAGAGCTACTACCATCTGAACTGACAGGCCAGTCAATCACTACATAGTATAAAACAAAGTCAGTTCCCGATGTATGTCTGTCCCTATGTATGCTTAGATCTTTAAAAATACGCAACTGATTTTGATGCGGTTTTTTTCAAAGATAGAGTGATTCAAGAGGAAGGTTTATATATATAATGCATGCATAATATAGTAAAGAAACACTAATTTTAGAGGTTTCTAATGTGGTGTCGTGAATAAACACATTTTTTGCGCTTACATTGCAAACGCCGCTGGCTGAACCCTACAGGATAGATCAAAATAAATTATTACAGTATTGTACACCTTAAAAAGGTCTACAAAAAAGTCTGCGATGGTATATGTCTATCTCTTAGGGATAGACATATACCATCGCAAATGCTGATACTCATATAGTATCAGCATTGCACCCGTGCGAAGCCGGGAGGGGCGCTAGTAATAAATATAACAAGAACTTTGTTACAATTTCTTAAGATTTGGCGTATTTCAAAAATGTTTACAAGAACCTTGTTTTAAAGTCAAGATCACTAAGAAGGAAATACGTGTTAGGAAATTCGTAGTCAAGTGTAACGTTTAGATTCTCTTTGATTAGTTGTTGGTATTGGTAAGACGATTTTATGTTGATATCAACGTCTGAGTTATGGTGGTACCGGACTGCTTTTTGCCTTCCATAATAAAAGCATGATTTACTGCCGGTATGTTAATACCGTCGCGCCCCGCCCCGTGCTTCGGGGCTCGTCACGTCGTCACCACCTCTCTCACAATGTACAGTGATTGAAAAACGAAGTGTAACTTGAAAAAAGTAACGTGTAGTGTCTTTTTAATCGACATCAAAAAAGGAGGAGGTTCTCAATTCGGTTGTACTTTTATGGATTCATATTTCATTCAATGAACTCGGTTTTCTTTTTAGTTCCTAACACGTAATTATTTATACCACGAAAAGTGTTTTAAAATGTGCGAGATTAGTATGAGTATAATATATATACCTATTGTATATAATATACACAATAGGTACGTTAACAGTTCGTCAGAATGACGTCTGTAAGCCACTTGTATTTTTTAGTTTCACTCATTTCGACTGTACTGAATCCTACATCCAGACCACTATAAACTCAAAGGTAACTCTGTCTGCTACTTTGTACTTAGGCTTAACAACTGAACAGATCTGGTGAAATTTGGCAATGGGATTGTATGTATGTGTATCTTGGGGACTGGCAGAGGCTATTTATTTAAGTACCACGCTTGTTAAGCTAGCTAGTAGAGAATAAGATCATTATTATTCGGGTGCGCGGCTGAACGACAATATCTAGGGGCGAGTTCAATTTCCGCTCATCAGCGCGGCCGATGCCGCTAATTCACTACACCCGGCCTTGGTATTCAAATTTATGCGTATCGAGATACTGCGTATTGCGTATAGAGGAGCGGATATTCCAGAACGAAATGCAAATTCAATTCCAGAACTAGGAATAGATTTTTTGACAACATTTCATTCGAAATACCTAGTCTTAAATCTTCATCTCTTTCTATACCTAATAGTCTAGAGTTTATAAGGTTCATTTGACAATACAGAACAAAGTACTCTGAAGAAAGTACCGGGAAACGATCAATAATACACAAAATGTTAATTATTCATCCAAATTTATTTTATCGTATTCAAAGTATGCTCCTTCAGAAACGATACACTTACGCTTACGAATAATCATAGATTGACGTCTAAAAAGACAGACGTGCACGAAAGATGGTAATGAGCTGTAAGGAGAGAGTATGATAATGATTTTTATTCATTAATTAGATTAGACTATGATTTCGGCATAAAAAGACCGCGTGTAAATCATAAACAGACTTTTGGCTCAAGGGTTTTCATGAAAAAAGTATTGAACGTATCTATTCGAAATAAAGCTCTTGAATAAATAATCTATGCTTGTATGGGAATCATTTTAGAGTTTACGTGCTGCATATGTTATTTATTTACGCATAAAGTTGCGATAAAATAAGTGCTGGAATTCGATATTTTTGGGACTTGTATCTTTCGAACCTACATTTTTTTTATGATCCTGTTGCGATACAAGCATAGATTACACGAGACAAACTGATACTACTCTTAGTTTTGGTTGTTTAACATCAGACGATGGTGTGATCACCCTTCGATGTTTGTATGGAAACATAATCGACTAGTTTACTCTTAAACGTCGCATAACGCTCAAACCAAGTCGAAAAAACAGCAGAAAAATAACTATTCTTTTCTCGAAACAGGACATGTCTGGCCATGTTTGGCCATGTGGCTATTATGTTTTAAATATATAGATTGACTTGGCCAGCGTACATCATTACTTGTGAAAACTCACAAGTAATACATATTATATCAAATTAGATTGTTTCAAATCAATCTATCAAAGTCAATATATTTATTTAAGACATAAAAGATTCTTAATGTTGATATGGTCACTATAAGATGTTATTAGTTTAGCTAATTACGTAATAAGTTAAGACAGAAGGTCCCTTAAGTAGGGACTGAATAAATTAAGCAACACATGTTGGTATTACATGGACCTCATAACTTTTTACGGTAAAAGAACTGAGTTGCGCGAGACTTGTTTTTTTTACAAGTAATGCTTTTGATGGTATAATATTCTTTATTTACCGTTTGACCTTCCGGCAAGAATTCCGAGTGCACAACACCGCGACAGTCAAAGAAAACAGTCAAAATGATTTTGACTTTTGATCGAATGTGGCGTGGTTTTAGGTGCGGTTCAGTTGGCACGTCCCGTCACCATTAACAATGCTTTTCATGAATGTTGGGTCGGAATTTACTCGTTCCAGCATGTCCTCAGTGACTTTTATCCGATTGAGTTTTTGGAGAAAACTCAAGTCTATTGGGACTAGCCAAGCGGCAACATGTTTCATACCCGTGTTTATTTAAAATGGTCCGGATCGACTGGTGAAACACAGAAAGTTCAGCGACTATCTCTCTCAAACTTGAATGAGGATTTTTACTCACTAGGTATTTTCTTCACTTTTGAGATGTTAAATTCAGTTGAAGACGTTGATAACCTACCAGAGCGAGGCAAATCTTCCATTACATTTCGACCGCTTTTCAACGCTTTGTACCATTTATAAGCACGTGTATTTGATAAAGTCGATTCACCGTCAGCCTTCTGTAACATTTTCAGGGAATCGGAACACGATATTTCATTGGCGATGCAAAATTTGAGACAAACTCTTTGTTTTTATGTTATTGTCCATTATGAAATTTGCAATACACACTAGGTATGATCTAACAAAAAACAGCACTGTGGTTGATCATAATAACAGTGCCAATCTAAACACAAAATAATATATTAAATTTGGAACCATAAACAAATCATCTATTCCTTATACTTTTTTAACAGAATGTATATTTTTATCATTGTGTGAAATGCCCGGCATTATATAGAGTTGCCAGTTGAACTTACTAATTGTTGTGATAAATTGTGTGACAAAAGTGACCACAGGTTAGCAATAGACTCATTATATAAAAAATTGATAAGTGTACTTAGGAAAGCATCAATTGAGAGTTTTGAGTCCGCTCAGGGTAAAAATAGAAGTCGAGCCCATGTTGTAGGATGGAACAGGCACGTCAAACACACTCATGAGCGGGCCCGTTTGGCCTATCATACTTGGCTCATGTATGGAAAGCCACCTAATGGGCCTGTTTACAGACATATGGTTGAGACCAGAAACGTTTTTAAGAGTAAATTAAAATGGTGTCAGAACAATCAAAAACAAATTAAAATGGACACATTAGCTACACATCATGTCTCTAAAAATTTTGGAAACATACCAAAAAACTATCCCCATCAAGTGGTCTGCCTGTTAGTGTGAGTGGCGTGTCTGATCCGCAATGTATTGCCAATGTCTTCATGGATCAATTTAAGGTTGAGCCAAGTTTGTCAACCAAGCGTGGGCAGGTGCTCAATACTGAAGTCCAAACCGCTGATTCCCATGTGAAGGTTGATACTGATGATGTCAAAAAGATCATTATGAATATGAAGAGGGGAAAATCGCCTGGTCATGATGGACTCAGTATAGAGCACTTGCAACATGCTGTTGCTCACCTGCCTAGGGTACTGGCTATGCTTTTCAATCTCTGCATAGGTCACTCTTACTTACCGGAAGAGCTCATGAAAACCATTGTCATTCCTGTCATCAAGAACAAAACCGGCCATGCCTCGGATGTGTCCAATTACAGGCCCATATCTCTAGCCACGGTGGTTGTGAAAGTGTTGGACAGTATGCTTGACAAACACCTAACAGAGCACTCGAATATTCGAGATGAGCAGTTTGGGTTTAAACCCGATCTCTCAACTGAAACTGCGATCCTGTGCCTCAAGCATACTGTCCAATACTATACAAGCAAGTAGATACCAATTTATGCCTGTTTTGGATCTGTCTAAGGCATTTGACTTGGTTTCTTATGACATCCTGTGGGATAAGCTGGTGAAAGATACTACAATGCCCAGTGATCTCATAAATGTTTTTAAGTTCTGGTACTCAAATCAGAAAAACTTGGTTAGGTGGTCAGGCTCGCACTCTGAGGAGTACAGGTTGAAGTGCGGGGTGAGACAGGGGGGGATTACCTCTCCAAAGCTTTTCAATTTGTACACCAATCAGCTGACTGCTGAGCTCAGTAGTACCAAGATAGGTTGTTCTAGCCATGGACATAGTGTAAATAATATCAGCTACGCAGATGATATGGTTCTACTGAGCCCATCAATCAGTGCCCTGAGACGGCTATTAAAGGTTTGTGAGACATACGCAGCGGCCCATGGGCTCAGGTATAATGTAAAAAAGAGTGAGTTGCTTCTCTTCAAAGCTGGTATGAAGAGCTACTCTGTACCTCCGGTCTGGCTTTACGGTACCCCTCTCAACTGGGTCAAACATTTTAAATACCCCAGGCATTTAAAATGGGTCACTGGATCACTGAGGATATGTCAGATAATGTAGATGTTGATAGGGAGCGTAGGGCGTTGTCGGTGAAGCCTACAACGCCTTACGCGTCCAATACAATTACGGCTTCAAAATCGGCAGCTTCGGCTTCGGCGGAATGTTGTTGGGTCTGCCGCGGTACTGTAGCGCATCAGGTATGTTCGCGGATGCGCACGTGGATGGGTTCCACGCAATCATGCGCAAGCGGGTCGCATCCCTGGTGAGCCGCATGCGCCGTAGCTCCAACAGCCTGCTGACCACCGTGGTGCAGGACCTCCGCTCCAGTATTGTGGGTCACTGGATGATGATGCTGAAACCGGTATCATCGCTGGTGGCTCAATAGTCTGTCTAAGACAGACCTGTAATAGTTTTTATTTTATTTAAATTTCCATTGTGTAATTGTATTTTATCGTGTATCGTGTGTATTTTACGTATTGTGTTCTATGGACTATGGGTCCGAAATAAATGATTTTTTATTATATATATTATATTATTATTATAACGCCGGACATGTCACACCGCATCATCTGGCCCCAAAGTATGGGTCAGCTTGTGTTATGGGTACCACATGACCGATATACTACTTATATGTTTTTTTGTAAATACATACATATTAAATATAGAAACATCCAGATACAAGACAAATACCTACCAACCTACAAACATTTGTCTCGCGGTGGGAATCGAGTGAAGACAGGTAGATACTTATAGAAACCTAAAAACAAACAAGCAGAACAGATTAACTATCCACAAATACTTATTGAAGCCCAACTAGTACCGCTCTAGGTATGCAGCCAAACAGGTCCTGAACTCAGAATAGTGCTGTCTTACATGGTATACATATAAGACAGCACTATGCAAAGGATGCAAAGTAGCGCTGGTTTTCAGTCAGGGCCTGGGTTATAAGGTGACATCACAAATACATAAGTACTTACTTATTAAACATATACTTACGCTATAATAAGTTGCGTGCAAGCATAAAAAAATAAGTATTGGAATATAGTAAATGCCTATATATATATTAAACATATATATATAATATAACAATAGAAGTATAGAATAGAAAATACTTTATTGCACCTCTGGCCACACTGTTGCATTCTCTGGCCGAAGGATTCTACCATTTCCTAATAGAATTTTTGAGTTCCTACATTTTAGTGCCAACTCAACAAAATGTATTTCTACTGTAATAAGTGTAAAGTTTATTATAGCGCTTGGATAACACTTAATGGCAGGTATGTAATACTAATATATAAGTTTCTGCATTAAAAATTAACAAAACTAGCTGTGCGATCGCGAATTGGCCCGCGCGTTTTAAAAAGAAAAATATATTTATAGAAAACATTTTGCTTGACTTTGCTTCTATATGACACAATTGATGATGCGCGCACAATGGCAGCTGTCATAACCTAACAAACCGAACATCGTCAAAAGTTGTATCAAACTGAACTCAACACCTTAAATCTATTTATTTTTATTTTACTAATTAATTTTTAAAAGTAGCTATTCGGGGCGGAGACAAATTCAACAAATCAAAAATCATGAAGATCGGTCCTGCCGTTGAAGTTATAAATGGTGTAACTAACACGACTTTGTTTAATATTTTATTATAGGTGTCTACATTTTTGATTACCCTGACAAGTTTTTGATTGAAATTTCGTGATCCCTTTTTTTTAGGTTCCTTGGAATAAGTTCCTAGTTGTTATGCATCGTTGGAGAGCTAAGAATACGTTTATGGTATGATGATATCCGTTTTAAATAATATTTAGCTCATGTGTTCTAATAGAACAGAGCCCAAATTTGTATTAACTACTAGCTGACCCGGCAAACTTCGTACCGCCTCAGAATCAATAAATAAAAAAGCAAGCATTTTTTTCATATTGACTCACCTTTAAAACCTTCCCTGGACTTCCACAAATAATTCAAAACCAAAATCAGCCAAATCAGACCAGCCGTCCTCGAGTTTTAGCGAGACTAAAGAACAGCAATTGATTTTTATTATATGGACTACCGACTAGTGTCACTTCAAGTGAGACGGTAGACCACACTTAAGTACATATTCTGTAAAATTAAGTAATTTAATACCAGTGGCTCTGTGAGCTGTAGACCTCGCGAACATTTTTCGAAGCGACTGAAATATAACTTGTTTTACGTTTTCAACCCCCATATCTCCAAAAACTGACTCAACAAAAAATTATATATAGTTTAGAACCTGCTAACAACATTTCATGAGAATCGGTGGAGAAATGCGACCTGTAGATGAGAACATCCGGACAGATGCCGCGCCGGCCGGACAGACAGACAGACATACGAAAGCATTTTTGTCTAAGCAGAAACGGAGACACTCGCTTCGCCCGGTCATTCGCCCGGATTATTTTCACGTGCAGTTAGTGTATTCACTTCTCGTCGTATTTTCTCTGGTCGTCTGGTCTCTTTCGTCGTTTATTTTGTAGCAGGGTACTTATGTGATAAATATACTAGTAAATCTGTGTAGACCTCGTGAACATTTTTCGAAATGACTAAAGAAAAACTTTTTTTCGTCATCTTTTTTTAACGCCGTAACGGCTGGATTTGCATAAAACATGGACCTGTATATGCAGTCCGTGATTTGGAATAGCATAATAAGCTATTGTTTGCGGCCAGGTCCTAATGTGTAATAAATTAAATTATTTCGTACACATTTGTGTATAGATACAGCATGTATTTTATAAAACTCAACTAAAAAAAACTGTTTGGGTCTTGTGCAAACAGCAGATAAATTTCAACAACAAACTACGCCGAGCAAATTACCCAATAATTTCGACGAGCAGCCTAAAAGTAACTTTTCCCGAGTTCGTTACTTGTAACGAAGTGTTTGCAACTCACGGGACAGGTAATCTAATCTCCCCTCCTAACAACCCCCCTCTCCCCCCCACCCATCGTATCCCCCATGGCTGAAACTGTAGCGAACCCCTGATGTTTATTCCAGGATATCAGAGACGGCAACGACGTGACTTGGCAACGGAAGAAGTAGGGTATGGTCCTTTTATTCCTGTTATCATCCTATTTTTACCAACTTCAAAAAAAGGTGGAGGTTCAATTTTTTTTTAATAATTATGATGCCAGACATTTACATAGATGGGTGGGTACCACATGACTGATATACTACTTATATACTTTTTTTTGTAAATTTATACATACTATTCATAGGAACACCCAAACCTTGCAGATTATACAAACATTTGTTCCGCGGCGGGAATAGAACCCGCAACCTTCTGTGTCTCAGCCGGACTTAAGTCCACTGCATCACAGAGGTCGTTAAATGTTTGTCACCTCATAACTCCGTCATATGTGATTCGATTTGAAAAAACCTTTTACGTGAAAGGATATACTTACTGATTGGATTGGTCCTATAAAAAATCATAGAAATCTGTATTTTGGTTTTTAAATTCAAATAGCTTGAAAAAATATGTCACCCAGGTAAACGAAATTTCGTTTTTTTATATAAATGAAGTCTGTTTTTTAAAACGTAATTATTTGTGACGCAATAAAGTTATCTAGAAGCGATAATATGTGTAAATAGGCGTTTGAGTAGGTCAGCCTACCATGCAACCTTTATGGAACCTCTGAAGCGATCGTTATTTTGGTTTGGTTATTTTGGTATTTTGGTTATTTTGGTTTGGTTTACTACTTATTGGATTTATTTACATAAATACATAACATAGGTACATATTATTAAGTGCCATGAGAAAAACCTAGGAGTAGGCGAGTGTACGAGTATGTATCCTAGCCATGATAAATTGTAATATAATTGAAATAGTTAAATAAATAATCCTGGACATTTCACACAGCATCATCTGGCTCTAAAGTAAGCTGAGCTCGTGTCATGGGTACCACATGACTGATATATACTACTTATATACTTTTTTGTTAATAAAAGACAGAAACACCCAGGCACGAGGCAAATACTTGCAGATCTTACAAACAATTGTCCCGCGGCGGTAATCGAACCCGCAACCTTTTGTGTCTCAGCCGGACCTTAGCCCACTGCAACTGTCCGAATTTCAGTTTTCTGGCAACAGCGGTGTGAGTGTGAGCAGAGCGTTGATACTTCGGTCAGAACTCAGGACTTGACCGCTCTTTTATTAAATATAGGTGCCTACATATAGATTTGTATATATTAAAATAAATTACCTACTTATAATAGGGCATTTCAAATGCCAAATGTTAACAGATGAAAAAGATGCTTTTTGGGATAAGAACTTTCATTGGCCTCATCTATCGGTTTTTTGATGTGATAACTTTTTATGGGAGGGTTAAACCGCTTCGTTGCGTAACGCCTTACGGCGCCAGTCTGGCTAGCTTCCCTTTCTGTCACGCATACGGCAGAGGTAGGCAAGCTCCTCCTTTCTCACTCTAACCCACAGCGCTAGTAGATTAGTTTAAGTTTCACTTCTGTCGGGCGTCCCGAGACGCACACGTAAATAAATAAATATAAAACACGTTACACATTGGTAAATAATTTTAGGGTAGGTACCTACGTAGGTCTTAAGATAGATAATAATATATATTATTGTAGGTTGACTAGTCATAATAACAGTTACCCTAGTTTAAGATAAAGATTGTTACTAACTAGTATTAAGGACATTTAATTTCTATTTCTTCATCTTTTATATTGTTTAATCAAACATAGGTAGATGTAACGCTTTGGATTTTTCTGTAATGTTACTCTTATTTAAATAAATAAACTTGAAACTTGAAACGTTTTTTTTAACCGGCTTCCAAAAATAGACGGCGGTTTTCAATTCGAGGCAGTTTTATTTTTATTTTTAAATATATGTATTTTGTATGTGTGTTACCTGATACATACAAAACCCCGCCAATTATTAGCCCATTTTCCGATTTAGTTTTGTACTTTCGGATTCTTTCGGAAAACATGATAACAATCCAAAACTCCACAACGCATGAGAACAAATTGATTTATTTCATTATTAATTAAATAATTACTTTGGTAAATATGGTAAGAAAATTATTATTAGTATAGTATGTACCTACCTTTAGTGGTCAACTGGCTTGACAATGGACATTTAAGATACCCTACAGAACTCTTCAAGGAAAAACAACTCGTGCATCGCCATTACAACTTTATATTGGTGATCTCAGGAAATAGAATAGAATAGAATAGAATAGAATAGAATAATTATTTATTTGGTACATATACTCACACGGAAATTAAATATACAATAGAAACAGGCAGTTAGGAAAGTATGTAAGAACACATATTCTTACCTCAGACGGTAAGTAAAAAAAAAAAACAAAAAAAAAACAGAAAATAAAAGAAAACACAGAGTACAAAAATTCAATAAAATAATAAGATACAATTGTACATCAATAGTAGGTACCTATTCTAACTGTGGTTCGAAAACATTTAGTACTTTCCCTGTGTGTGGTATGTCCAAACAGGTCCAGTCTCAGCGTTGATGTTACTCTCCTAAAAAAGTAGCCCTGGTTTTCAGACTAGACCTTAACCGGCGTGACTTCATAACTTACATACTCGTTAGTTGATCAGACATTGGATTTTGAAGATAGGTTGCCATTACATTGGTGATCACAGACAACAGCTTAATAGGAATTTGTCAGTTGATCGGACCATGGGCTTAACCCTTGATCATGAAGGTACGGACGGAACCCATCGATGACAAAAAATATCATGTATCGCAATTAAAGTTTGAAATTATATCGGTTATTTGATATCAGAGATTTTGATATTCAGCCAGTTATCCGTTTTTAGGTACTTACTCGAACTTTGTTCACGGGTTCAAATGTTTCATAGTTCAATACGGGTGGTATTTGAAGAGAGTAAACTAGAAAGAACTGTACTCCACTAGAAGTAAGTAATTGAAAATTCCGAAGCTGTCGGAAACAAAGTTTAAATGTTTGCAAAATGTGGAACTGATAGGGTGAATCTTATTTTGAGTTCTAAAGTGAGAATTGTAGGGTCTAGTTTCTAATAAGTTGGTTAGTAAAAGAATTACAGATCGCAGGCAGTGGAGCGTGATCGTGTCAATAGTCTCTCACGCGAGTCGTTCGCTCGTCACTTGTTTCAATAGTGGTGCCGGCTTCAATTATCGCTGGAGATTTTAATGCGCAATTTGTGGAGTGTGTCGCTCATTAATGTGACTCCTAGTCGCTCACGTGGAAACATAATGTGTTGCTTTGATCCATTTTGTCACTAGAAGCTCCGGTCGGTACTTTTCGTAACTATTCACGAAAATTTTGTCAATAAAGTAGGTCAAGAATGTTTTTTTAACTGTTAAATGAGAAGAGAATTGTCAATCTATTTACATCATTAATTATTAATATACGCCCTAATTATCTATCACGAAATTTCTAAAATTAAAAAGCCTAGAAACTTGAAACTATAGGGGTTTTTCAAAAACTAACCTCAACTTAGAAAAGGGTGAAATTAATTTGTTTTACATTTATTCTATCTAATTTCACTTTAATACCTTAAATAAGATTCGAAAAGTATCGTATCGCCACAAAACAAACGGGTATTATTAAAGATCAATAAATTTATTTATCTGTCTACACACTTATGCACTTATAACAGAATAGAACAGCATTTATTTGTTTGCCTGACTCAAAGATATAAATAAATAAAAATAATCATTACATAGTATAAAACAAAGTCGCTTCCCGCTGCGCAACGTGCAACTACTTGATGCGGTTTTTTTTAATAGAGTGATTCAAGAGGAAGGTTTATATGTATAATACATACATAATATAGTAGAGAAACACTGATAATTTTAGAGGTTAGCGTATATGGGTTCAACGTATTAGAACTACTGAGGTACAGCAACGCGTGGCCGGGTCAGCTAGTAAATTACAATTCTAAGGTAAACAAGTACGTACCCACCTACTGTTAAATTAGCGTTTACAGGTTGTAAAAAACCTGGACTTCGACTAAATCTTCCATTAGATTTAGACAAGTCATATGAAACACTAGCTGGTGCCCGCGACTTCGTCTGAGCGGGTTTAGTACTTCGTGTAATTCTAACGTTTTTTGCAGCGCACGCCAGAATAGCTTGCAGATGTCAGATTTTTTTCCTAATTTCTTGACACTTATATTATATTATATTTTGGACAATTCACACAATATCTTTATAAATTATAGCCTATGTGTCATTCTGATGTATAAGCTATATTATTGTAAAGTTTCATTAAAATTCATTCAGCAGTTTTTGCGTGAAAGAGTAACAAACACACACACAAACTTTCGCGTTTATAATATTAAGTAAGGATTAGACAAGTAAATAACTTACTCAATTACCTATGAGATAATACAAGATTATAAAAATATTAGCTACAGCATCGTCAGATTAATTTAAACTTATATAATATATAGAAATGAATCGATGTTTTGAATGTTTGAATATTTGCTTGTCAATAAATAAACTTAAAAATTATATACCCGATTTTAAAATTCTTTCATCAGTAGAAAGCTACATTATGTGCGAGTAGCATGGGATGCATATCTATAAAAAAATTAGAAATCCTTACGAGAATTGCCTTAATAATATACTTTTATACACAAGCACAAACACAAGTTCTGCTTGCTTTGGGGCTGGATGATGATTTGTGAAATGTTCAGAATCACTACACATTATAGTATACTCGTATATAACAAAGTTGCTTCCCGCTGTCTGTCTGTCCCTATGTATGCTTAGATCTATAAAACTATGCAACGGATTCTGATGCAGTTTTTTGTAATAGATAGAGTGATTCAAGAGGAAGGTATATATGTATAATACATGCATAATATAGTAGAGAAACACTGATAATTTTAGAGGTTTCTAATCACGTTAGACATTCTGTGGTATATTTTAAAAGTAGTTATTAGTTATTTGTAAAATAAAACTTAAGAAGATAATATACAGACAAATAGAAGGCAGAAAAATCTAAAGAATAAAATACATCCCACACTCGATATGAACCACGGTTTAAGGTACTTCAAGCATTTGAAGTTAATAACAAACTGCCACTATAAATTTGCTTCTGGAAGATAGATTCCACCCACAACACAGGGAATCCTAGTGTGGGGGCTAGTAAACATTATTACTTACTACTTGTACCTATGTAATAAATAGGTACTATTGTTTATTACTCCATCTATATAAGTAATACTGTACCTATCCCTATCTAGATACAAATAAATACATTTATACCACACCTACTGCCCATTCCTTTTCCAAATATAACTTAGAAAGTACATACATCATTTCAGGCCTACCAAAATGTGGGACGGAAAAGTCTATGGGATTTCATTTCTAACGCGTTTAGCAGGAGAGAAAAGTAAAAAAAAAAAAAAAAAATTTGGAACCTTTAACACATGTAACAGAAAAGAAACGAGTGAAAACGTTGACAACTGCAAAAGTTAGAAACTGACAGAGTCAGCGCCCTCCTCTCTAGCAAGGAAGGACAATGTTCCAGGACAAGCTTTGTTAAACTAAATGATATAATATTAAATGGTAGTCTATTCAATAACAGAATTATGACTAAAACTTAATATAAAAGAATATATACTGTGTGAACTAAACAGTGAATTAAAAAAACAAAAAAACTAAACAGATCTGTGTATTCGAGTATGTATGTGTGTGCGTGTATTTGTGTGTGTGTGTGTGTGTGTGTGTGTGTGTGTGTGTGTGAATGTGTGTGTGTGTGTGTGTGTGTATAGGCTATGAGTTTAAGTAATTGTACTATAAATATCAGCAAATTTATTATTTATGAGTAATCAAGAGGTTCTCAGTGTCATCGTAAGATAGGGATCGTAGCCAAGATATGCATACAAGTTTACATTTGTGGAGTGGTAAGGGGCAAATATTTATAGCTTTATTGACTCTGTTGTACAAAAAACAACTTAGAAGAAATGTCTATCAGCAGCAGCAGTTCTGCGTGGCTCTATTTTGCAGACTAAGTCCGACCGTCGTTTTACACTCGTAATGTTAGGGTCATAAGACAGTTGTGTATGTTTTCGTAAAATTGTGGCCTGAATAAACAACTGACGTACTGTGAGCACGACACAGAGTGAGTAGAGGGAGGAAGTTGGGAAACGTCTAGGGTTCGAGGACATCACCTTTAGGACAGCTCGCTGCGCCCTTTCAAGTCTAATCATGGAAGTCTTAGTAGAACCACCCCAAGCAGTAATGCAGTACGATAGGATCGATTGTGCAAGAGCATAATACACCATTTTTAGGGTGCGAAAGTCAGCACTATTTCTCAGATACTTTAAGATATACATAAGCTTCCTTACTCTAGAGATAGTGCACTCAATTTGTGGGGTCCAGGACATGTACCTATCCAACCACACACCTAAATATTTAATATTATTAGTGCGCTCTAGTTCAGGGCATTGGCACGTATCAGTATTTGAGTGGCAGGTGTGGGCTCGAAGGATGAATGAGGTTGGAGGTTGGGATTTTGCTGTTGGGGAAAAGGTTATGTATTTAGTTTTTGTTATATTTAGAGTAAGAAGCTTCAAAGCTACGTGCGAGATATGTAGCAATCACATGCGTAACCGCCGCGTAGCACGCAGTGGGTTTCGTAGCGCGTCACGTAGATGCTCGTAGCTCTCACGCTTTGTCGCGTTGAGAAATTTCGTCGTTGCTCACTCGTCCGCTGGCTCAGTTGGTGCAAGTACAGGCAGCAACGCCGCAGATCTCCGGTTAGAATTCGTTAAATCCGTCAAATATACAAAAACCAGCGTTCACTCACTGCGCTTAAGCCGTTGTGAAGAGGACCCAACCGAAGACTCCGGGCGCAGCCAAACTCAGGGCGAAGACCGAAGGACGAAATCCGACAGTACGCCTGGCACAAAACGGTTCCACCAAAAACACGTCCGCTCGGTACGAGAGCCAAAGAGGAAGGAAATAGAAATCCATTTCTAACGTGTTATTTTTTTTATATCTTCATAGTTCAGCCAGTAGCTATGGTTGATTTTATTATAGATCAAACGACAAAACGTTTTTACTCCAAGTCCGCCAAATGATTTATTCCTCTTCCGATTTCCGAACAATATTTTGAAAAATGAACCCAAGTAGGTAATAAAGGCATGCGCGGGAATTTATTCGAAATTTGAATTTGGGTTTGGTAACTTTATTAATTCTACAGAATGTCGTCGAGTGTTAGTAAAGATTTTATTTTATTTTCCTCGTAGGTGTAGTATAAAGCACTATGTATCACTCGGGAGAAAGTGCGATTCCTGCCTCGTGTGTTTTAATGCTCTCGGCTGCGCCTCGGGCCTCAAATGACACACTCGATAGGAATTGGGCACTTTCTCGCCTAGGTGTACAATGTACTATTTTAATTTAAAAATAAAATCTTTTATTCACAAGAACAATAGTAAGAGTAAATTGAAGTATTTTCTGCTGGAGGTATGTATTTACGCTAGAGGAACTTTGAACTCACTGTATTATAACTTATATTATAGACTTATTTAATTGATCAAGTTGAAATGTTTTGATTGTTTTGAGGTTTGGTTATGTTTCGACATTATAATATACTGTGCCCCGCGGTGTTACCCGCGGTAACAAACAAAAAATAAAAAATATATTTTCCCGCAGTAAAACGTAGCCTATGTTAATAAGCCTAATATTAATCCAGGGTGTCAGCTAACTCCATACCAAATTTTATTAAAATCGCTCCAGCCGTTTAGACGTCAAGAAGTAACAAACATACACACTCACACACTCACAAACTTTCTTCTTCGTTAGACTTTATGGTATGGTATTAAAGTTCAAATTTACTTTTAAGTATTATTAAGAATCGATTGTATGGGAGTATAGAAAAGTGTTGTTTTTAGACTCTTTCAGGCAATTTTTAAAATTTTTCTCTCCGTGTTTCTACGAGAATGGTTCTTATTCTCGTACTTCAAGGAATATCTAAAAATAGAATTAGCGAAATCGGTTCAGCTGCTCTCGAGATATGTGCTTTCACACATTCAGCGATTCATTTTTATATTATAGATGAATCTATGAAAATATGCGAAATAAACATCACGAGCTGCCTTTTTTCCCTCTAGACTTTTATAGCCTTTAATAGGTTAGACTGTCACCAGACTTGACTTCACAGATTCAAGGTGAAGTTGTTCTATTTAGTCAACTATAAGGAGGAGCTCATGAAAATCGAACTGGATGAAATGCTCGAACATTATTGAAGACTGCTTCTGCTAGGACCTATCCTGCCGTACTCGTGCCGAAGAAAGATAGCAAGGTAAGATTCTGCGAGGATTATAGTAGCCAGGAAGGCTTGCACTTTTGTACTTTGTACCCCTGTTTTACTTTGTTGTAAAACTTACCGTTTACGATTTATGACCCATTTAATGGATAAAACATTTTTTTGGATGAACTTCTGGATCTTTAGATCAGCCGCGATAGAAAAACCGGTTCATTAAATGGGCCATAAATCGTAAATGGTAAGTTTTACAAAAAGTTTACTTGAAACAAAAGATGCGAAATTTTATTCTCTACAATAATGTTTTCTATAACTTTTGCCCTAAAGTGCATAGTCTCCAAGTATGGCGCTTGAAGCGTCACCTGGATCTGTCAGCATTTTGTGATTTTATGCTCAGTAAGTGATCCTAAAGCTAATAAAAAAAAATTTGGATCGGAAATTTAGTGCTAAGTTGACCAAAAAAAACGTCTATTATGATTGTACTAGATATAGCGTTCAACATCACGTGGAAATGATAAAATTGTTTTAGCGTCCATGCATACCGAAAATACTGATTGTGGATATTGGGCTAGCGGCGTCATCAGTTCATATTTTTCTGAGAACGACATTGGCCAAGCCGACACCGTCAACGGCGAGCGCTATAGGTCGATGATTTCCAACTTCTTTGGCCTCAATTGGATGATATGGACACAAACGACTTGTGGTTACAACAGGACGGCGCTACGTGTGACACAGCTCATGCTACATTGGAAATTCAGCATGAGCGATTTGAGGGCATGGTCATCTCATGTGGTGGTGATGTGAACTGGCTCCGTTAGACTTTTCTTGTTTTCTTTAGTTGCAGTTCTACGCGTTTGCGTAGACCTGCAACTAAAGAATAAGCCACATACCACAGCGACCTTCAAAGCCTAAGCCATGCCATCGGTCAAATTCAGCCTGATTTATGTGCCTAAGTCATGAAAAATACGATATTTCGGATGAGCATCACACAGAGAAGCCGCGGCGGACATTTGAACGATGTTATATTCCATACATAATGACATCGATGGGCATCGATAAAGTAATATACTACTTCGTAAGACGACCAAAAGTAATCCCAATATCTAGGCGCTAAGCACTATAACGGAAATAATTTAGCTCTAATTTGTATTATACGTTGTTTAAAAGATTGGGTATCGCGTCGTTTTTGACTGTGCTTTCAAACGAACTTTTTTGCATCCTAGTAGTATGTCCATAGAGTAATACTAAGTAGTTCGTGGCAGGAGACCGCCGAGCTCATTTTCTTCTGCTCATTGTTATTTGAGCCATTTGAAAACCATCATAATTTAATTTTAATGAGTTTTAGAACTCTAAAAATGTGAAAGTTAAAAAGTCTGTATAAAGAAAAAAAATATGAAAAAAAATTTGCGCTTGAATACTGAAACGCCATTAATTAAAAAAAATATTTAAATGGCGTGATTATTGATACCTTATATACAAAATAAATAGAAAAATTTTTCAAAATACCCCTTAAAAGGGGGTAAAATAAGCGTTAAAGCGCATTAAAAGTGAATGCGTAATTTTTGACTAAGACTTAACTATAATGGGTAGACATATAGCTTCTCTAACTTTTTTTTGTGTGTGATGGTGGCTGATAATGCAGCGTTCTGTAAGTGAAATAATTTTTAAATTTGGTTTAACAGTTTTGAGTTTATACAATACAAACAAACAAAAAACCATTGTAACTTACAAACAATCTAATCATTCTTTTTTATAATATTAGTTTAGATTTATATTTAGAAAAGAATATTGATAAAATAAAAGCCGCGGACGAAGTCGTCGGCTGGTCAGCTAGTATAAAATAGTGTTGTTTACTCAATAGCAGTTGCTACTACTACTCTAGTCGTCTAAACCTTCCCATCTTGAGGTTTAGGTAAGGGCCTCGACATCTTTGTCATTACCCTGGCTTCAACTCGCAGGGGCCACTGCCCCTGGGTCTCGTTGCGTTCTACAACGGTACGCTGCCATCTCGGCGTTAGCGGTGTCCTTCATGGGGGTTAAGCGCTTCCGATTACCGGCACGCAGGAGGGACGCGTAGCGCGCCCCTATCCATATTGGAGCCTCTGTAAGGCGGCCAGTCCTCGCACCGCTGGAATAGCAATTGGAAATAGGATTACAGACGCCATCGAAGAAGAAGTACCTACAAGAAGGTTTTCTTAACTCGTAAGCTCTATGTTTGACACGTTCGATTGGTAAAATCAACGATTAACGGTTCAGGAATAATAGTGCGGTACCATTTTGATATTTAAATTAACCAAATCCTAGCCATATCTAAACCTTTGCCAAAACTAATCTGTTCAATGGTAATTACGTAAACAAAATATAACACGATCACCCTACCAGAACCACTACTTCGAAAATATTGTCCAATGACCAAAATTGCCATTTATGGGATAATTTTTGGCAGTCTTGTGAAAATATATTGCGCTCTTGTATTATTAAGTTTTCGGTTTTATTAACTTGTGTCTGTTTTTATTTAAATAGAGCTAGATTTATTGACTCGGGTGTGAATAATTGGAATAAAAGCTATATGTTTCTTTGTGGTTCGAGCAAAATAATCCGTATTTATTTTATATGAAAGGCACCATTTTTATATAGAATAACATATGACGAACGACAAGATACAACTTTGTGGCATCATACTACAAACAATAAATAATTAATAATAATCCCGGGCATTTCACACACCATCATCTGGCCCCAAAATAAGCAGAGCTTGTATTATAAGCACCAACATGAGTCATATACTACTTGTGTACTTATTTTTTTGTAAATACATACATAATATACATAGTAACACCCAGACCGAGACAAATCATACAAACATTTGTCCCGCGGCGGAAATCGAACCCGCAACATTTTGCGTCTCAGCCAGACCTTAGCCCACTGCGCCACAGAGGTCGTCATAAACATTTTACTGGCAAAATTTACATAATTACGACACATGCCATATGTGGATCTAATTCCACAAACAAACATCCATAAAAACCTTTGTATTTATATATGAGTTAGTTCATTTTTCATGTCGTGTCGTATCGTGTCACTAAAGTAACTCAAGAGGCCCCTTTCGTGCACTGTAAGTGTATGATAATCTTCGACTTCTTGAACTAAGTTTAACATGCTTCAGAACCACTACACCATCTGATAGTTGATTTAACCAAGGGCATTCCCTGGACGAAGAAAGACCCAGGCAGACGAACAACTCAATGATGGCCTAAAGCGCCTCTAGGGACACTCAATTCAACAGCAAAGCAACAATAACACCCACAATAGTTAGTTACACGCTAACAAGTCTCCCGAGACGTCATCTACACTCATACCTGGATGTTCAACTACACTGAAACCACACGCGGATCGTGACTCTATGTTAAAAGCGTTAAGGTTTTATTTAATATGTACACACAAATGCGGGTCGAATGGTAGCTAAAATGCTGCAAGGTATTTGGGATGAATAGATTAAGCTTCTAAAATACGGCAATTACAGATATGTAGAGAATAATTATACAACAATAAAAAACACATGTGAAACAGTTGAGCTATCTAAGGACTATTTTAAACGATCTATAGATAGCTTATCTGATCTAGATCACTGCCAGAGGGCAGTGTCCCCATGACACTGGTAGCGTTGCTAAATTGAATGGTAATGTGATGTCGCGATGTTTCTACCAGCGCCGTGAAATAATTTTTAAAATGCGATGGGCTCTAGATAGTTAGAAAATAAAAATATGGTATATCGATTTTATCTGCTGCTGGATAGGACTACCTACTTTGTTAGAGTAACAATTTTTATAAGTACTCTAGGTATTTATTTATTTATTAGGTTCACCAACAGTTTACACATGAATAATACATGTATCATAACAATTTGTCTTAAGCTACACGTGAAACCAATTACAGGTAAACACAACGGTATATGCACAGTGTTCCTACAAACCCAGTTTGTACTCGCATACGAGTAATACTAGACTAGTTTACACTGGTACCCGAGTGGAAGTGGCCCCGCTATCCAATCCTAAGGTCGTGAGTTTTTGTTATTAAAAAAATGAATTTGTGCATACCCGATGCACAAATTCATTTTTTTAATAACAAAAAGTATGTGCGCTATATACCAATACTCTCAAAGGGTGTAGGAAAGGATCGTGAGGAATCCAGCATCGGCATGTCGTAGAATCTAATAAGTTCAAAGACATGTGCCAACCAAGTGCACCAAGAGAGCCTCTTAGGCGCACTTTAATTCTTGCACCACACTGGTTCGAAATAACTAGTGAAACAAAGAGAAAAAGATCTAAACTCCAGATCTTTATATAAAGACGAATAATCGAGTAGTGTCTTAAACTTCCAGCCTTTTTTCAACTACAGTGCGACATTTTACAACCACACAGATGCTTGGGGCAAATCCATTTACAGATAAAAAATAGGGGTGTTTTCCAGGGTCAGCATAACGGGGCGCGCGTGGGGGGTGGGGGAGGTAATCACATCGGCGCGGTCGGGTGCGCGCGCGCCCTAATCCCATTGCACTAATAGTCTTACGCGCACAAAGGACGATTCGACGAACGCACCAATTTCATGCCAAATGTCGAAACTAAGGCCAGACCTAATGATATACAATTTATCGGATTTATTTATTTTCTTACAACCCTTTTGAGAGAAATTAATAAAATGTTGGTATCTGGATATCCTTTACATTTCAAATTGTATATTAATGCTTGTCTTTCAGCCTTTGTCTTAGTAATTTTAATCCTTACCCAGTATATATGACGACTTCGGTGACGCAGTGGGCCAAGGCCCGGCTTATACGCAGAAGGTTGCGGGTTTGATTCCCGCCGCGGGACAAATTGTATGATCTGCAAGTTATTGTCTCCGTTAATTGTTTATTTATAATATATATATATATATATTATATATATATATATATATATATATCTACAAAAATAAGAGAATATATGTAGTATACACCCATAACACAAGCCCTGCTTACATTGGGGCTAAATGATGTTGTGTGAAACATCCAGCATTATTATTATTATTTTTATTATAACTACATACCTTCTTAGTAAAAGAAAAATAGAAGTAAGTACCAAATGTCAACGAATTTGTAATTAAATTTACTTTGAAGAAGAGAGCCAAAGAAGCATTTTCTTTGAAATGTTTCAACTATACTTTTTGTGAGTAATTTTGGCGCAGCCTGTCTGGATGGACAGTAATTGAGCTTCAAAAGCGCAGTGTACTGTCAAATCGTGCAAACGTCAATTGAATTACCGACTTCGAAGAAACGGCTCCGTTGAAAAGTCCGTAATAATATAAAAGGGAGATGCCCGAGCGATCCTGTTCAACATTGTAGAGTAAAGACCGCAGTGCTTTAACTTTAGTAACTTAGAACAAACATCAATTCTTTATTATTATTGCAAGCGTTTTTTAATTTTTACACAAAATATTTCATATTAGTAGGTTTGTGCAAAAACTTTAAAAATACAGAAAAAGTTTAGTAGCTAAAACAAATCAAAGTAATGTGGACATGTAAACCAATAATCTAACTGTTAATTTTTATGGCCTGTCGCGCACTGTGGATTATTCAGTGGTGATTTTTTTGCGTTTTGTTCTTTGATCATGGAATCAGAAGTAGGCGCACGCACTAGCGGAAAAAATCGCGTAGCATAATTACATACTTCGGAATAGAGCGGTTTAAAACGCACGGATTAATTCACAATTACAAACCTTAAGCTTCGTAAAAAGTATTTATCAAATAATATAACACCTGTAACTACTTAGTATTACTCATAGTACCTACAAAGTATGTACCTAGGTGTTATAAAGGGTATGACTAGAGGTTTATTTAAGAGCGGAAATGTTTTTAAAATTCGTAATTGAGATACTGTTAAATTATTACGCGTACCGTATGCCATGGGTGCGCAAGTCCGTGAGGGGTAGTCGGGGATTAAACGTAGTTAATAGGCGGACAATAGACACAAGCGTCTGTGGGCATGCTACTCTTTGACACACTGTGACGGTGTCCAGTGACGCATCAGCATTATTTTAATAGTAGCACTTTGTAAAATGTGATTGTTTTGTATTGCGCTATTTAATTCAAAATACCCGGCTTAGAAGCGTTCGTTAATAAAGTTGATTATAAAAAAGCCATCTCAAAGTACCTAATCTTGATATAAATTGCATTGAATACAAAAAAGAAGTACTTATGTATTTATATGTAAATCAATTTTTTGTTTCCAACGCGGAATGTTGCGGGTCCGATTCCCGTTGCGGGGCAAAAGTTTGTATGATTTGCAGTATTTGTTCCAACAAATAAAGTCTAATCATACAAACACTTGGTGTTTTGAAAACACCCAGAGCTGATCAATCTGTTTGTATGTGTATAATAAGCATTTACAAAAGTACGAGTAACATTTTAATGGAGCATTTGTTAATTTATTTATATACTAATGTGCAGGTATATATTTTTATACTAGGTAGAATCTCTGTTCCATTTTCCTATCTCATCAGATAAATAAACAATGGTTGAAATGAAAACCAATAATTATCGTCAATAATGTTTTCAATGGGCTCCATCATCGACGGCGACGGTCACCTGGCTCGTCATGATCATGATAGAGATCAACCCTCCGCGCAGAAATAAAACTCTGCACCAGAGCGATTCGTGCATTTTACAAAGACTCGCGATGACCTCTATGACATTGGTATAAGATACATAATTCTATGATTCTCGCGACTTTGTGAAATGCATGAGAAATGTACGTACCTATATCGTCAAATTAGACCGGGCAATCAGACCGCAGGTGGGATCGACTTTATGATAAAGGTAACGATTGCTTTGAATTGTGGTTCCAATTAATAAAATGTAAAACAGATGGTCCCAATTTTGTTTCGTATATTCCCGGTGTCCCTTACAAGCTTCTGTCCACTTGCGGGCTGTGAGAGAATTGGCTATGTTTTGTATCTTTGGAAATTTTCACTTATAACGAGATATTTAAAAATATAATGGTAGTGCCGAAATATCGGGAAGCAGAAAAACTTATATATCGTGGTAAATAGATAGATAGATAGAAAACTTTATATTGACTACCACACGGAATATTACAATAACAATAACGTTCTCTACCAGGCAACCGTTGGATGGACTGGACTATAAATAAACACAGAAGGGGCATTTTGCGTGGTGAGAAGGCGTGGTGTATTTATATACTTACATACTTACATATATGTATAAACTAAACAACTACCTATATAAATATATACATATATATGTACCTACTCAATAAATAAATAAATAATCCCGGACATTTCACACAATATCATTTGATCCCAAAGTAAGCAGAGCTTGTGTTATGGGTAGCACATGACAGATATACTACTTATATACTTTTTGTTTTTAAATACATACTTATTTTTATACATACTTACAAAATTATTAATAATATATAATGTTTCTATGTATAAACATAGAACCACCATATATTATAAATAATTATAATAATAAAGATAAACAGTATAAAAACAATACCGAAATGACTAAGTATAACAGCACGACAAATAATGTTTCATGACCATGTTTTTGAAGATGGGAAGAGTATTGGCCTTTCTGATATCTACAGGCAACGCGTTCCACAAGCGGACAGCCTGCACTGTAAACGGCTTTCCATAGACGGTAGAGGAGTGCACGGAAATTTTTAGTTGATTGGTATCTGAGGAGCGTAAAGGTTTAATAAAGGCAGGTATACGTAAAGGCTTAGTCTTACCCGTTTTAAGTGAAAATTATGTTCAAAACCATGTTAGTTTTAGAAGTTGTATGTATCTTTTGTATTCCTATGTATCTTTTGTATACCTATGAACATGTGTTCAGGTACATTAATATAATGTCCAAATACATTTTCAGCATCACACTTTGTAAAGAGAAATAAATAAATTTATTATTATTATTATTATTATTCCTGAGAAATGCTGTTACCATCCGAATCAGCGTAATTGTTACAAATTAGTGTCAATTGTTCAGTATTTAGTTTTATTTCAGTGGCTAATTACTATTCCTACATCACTTCTTCTCAATCGATGGCTCTAAACATGTCTATTGTAAATAGATAAGTTATACTGTGTACTATGTATATTAATCATCATCATCATCATCATCATTTAGCATCATTGCACCCACTGCTGGGTATAGGCCTCATCTTTTTAATTACGCCACTCTTTCCGGTCCCTAGCAAGTATCATCCAGTAGTTCCCGACTACGCTGACTATATCATTTTTGACCAACGAGCGTATAACGAGCGTTGGTTGTTGAGCATCCCCTCACCACCACTCCGTTACCGCCTTTGACCATCTCCCGCTATCCATTCTAATTATGTATTCTGCCTATTTCTACTTCAATCTGGTGATCCGCATACCCACGTCCCCGACTATGGTTCGACGACGAATTTCGACATTGCGTTTGTGATCTAAGAGTGATATCCCAATCATGGCGCGCTCCATTTCCCTTTGTGCTACTCTGATCTTATGCATGTATTCCTATGTGAGCGCCCATTATACAGGGTGTCCCAGAAAACAGTGTCAAGCGAAAGTCCAGAGATAGAACACCCCTTGGGGTACCCGAATCACCCCGCTGTATGTTCCGCGATTTTTTATAGTTTTTGAGTTGAACAACTTAAAAAATACTAGCTTACTATAGGAACCAGATATCTGATAGAATATTTATATCTATATAGTAATACGTGAAACAAAAACTTTGTACCCCTTTTTACGAAATTACGCGGACGGAGGAGTATGAGATTGCCCACATTTATAGTTAATATAGAGAAAGAGTGCAGAATGCTAATATTTTTTTAAATTATGCTTAAAAAATACATTAATAATTATGGTCGAAATTCGGCCATTGGGCGACCATTTAGTATGTTTAAATACATGCTTAAAATACTTATGACTTGCCTATCAGCAGCATGTGTTAAGACCAGACGAGTTTCTTGCCGGATTCTTCTTGAAGTGGGGTTAGGAAGAACCGGCAGCTAGATTCGCTAGTATGTAAGAATACGATCCAAAGTGGTCCTTGTAATTTTTTTGAATGAAGAATGTTTTGATTGATTAATAACCCCTAAGAGGGTGAAAAGGGGTGACAACGAATGTATAATAAATAAATAATCCCGGACATTTCACACAACATCATCTGGCCCCAAAGTAAGCAGAGCTTGTCTAATAGGTACCACATGACTGATATACTACTTATATACTTTTTTTGTAAATACATACATATTATACATAAAAATACCCAGACCTGAGACATATACTTGCAGATCATACAAACATTTGTCCCGCGGCGGGAATCGAACCCACAACCTTCTGCGTCTCAGCCGGATCTTAGCCCACTGCGCCACAGAGGTCGTAATGAAACTTTATAACGCGTGGTGCGATTTGCTTGAAACTTGATTAAATAAAATGCAAAATAAATGGACACGTATTTCAGGATTTTTCAAAATAATCCTAACAAAGGGGTTAAATGGGGTGTCAAAGTTTGTATGGAAACTTTTTAACGGGAAGTGTTATTTCTTAGAAACTTGGTTTGGATACATAAAATGCAAAATAAATGTAAACATGTTTCAGGATTTTTCAAAATAACTCCCATATAGGAGTAAAATGGGGTGTGAATGTTTGTATGGAAACTTTTTAATGGGTGGTGGGAGTGATTGGTTAAACACTAATCAATAAAACTACAAGCAAAAGCTACAATTCCTTTAAAAATAAATCTAACGAAGTCGCGAGCAACAACTAGTAAAACATATAATAACGCTCCTAGTGAT
The DNA here is from genome assembly GCA_948098915.1 of Lampropteryx suffumata. Lineage (NCBI taxonomy): Eukaryota > Metazoa > Arthropoda > Insecta > Lepidoptera > Geometridae > Lampropteryx > Lampropteryx suffumata. The sequence goes on from OX402544.1 coordinate 24,631,754, forward strand.
GTATTGCTGTGCCAGGGTTGTAATAGGGTTTTTTGAGACAAAACAATATATAATATGACATCTTAATGTAACAACCTAAGTGCAATAAATATTTCTTCTATTTATATATTTATTTAAAATACAGTGCGGAGTACCATTTACCTACTGTGACAGCATCATTACAAGTCGCCAACTCAAACAAACAGTACTCCCCGCGGGACAATAATTCGGACATTTCGTACAAACATACAAATTGAATCAACTGTATTTATTCGATGTTTGCGTGGAACGAGCGCCCCCTCCCCTCGGGAGAGGTAGAGGGGTATTGATTTGGAGAACGTGACGGGAATCCCGAGGGATGCACAATTATTCCTTTGATTCAATGGTAGCGAACGAACAGTGTCAATAGAATTGTTGCAATTATAGTTAAACATCTTTATCTTGCTAGTATATGCGAGTACGATCCAAGTGACTTACTAGGATACAAGTTATTACTAAGGTACCTAACTTAAAGGTATTTGAATTCTGTATTTCATTAAACTAATCATACACTTTAAGATATATTTTATTCGGCGTTAAGGTACTGAAGCGGAGAAAAAAAACCTAAACTACATCTCTCAACCTAGCTTTAAAAATATTTACCATTTATGTTTAGGCAAGTACTGGATTTACCATTTATGTATGGACAAGTACTGGTGTATAAATTAACTTAACTGAAAATAACTAACACAAAATTCGCCAGAAATACTCAATTGAAAATTAGAATTGCAAATGGCGGGCGGCGCGGCGACGAACGATCTTTCCGGTGGCGTTTCCGTTCATATCGGAATTCGAAAAAACTCTTTCATAGAATGCGAAAAGCCAAATTAAAAGTACTACCTTGCTAGAGAATTAGCGCCGGAAGCATCTCTTTCATATCGGAAAGTGCTTTGCAAAAGCCTACCTACAATTTATTTGCTGAGCAAAGTACTAGTATTATAATCACCCGTATATTCTGGCTGTATGTCAAGACCATTTTACTCAGAAACGCGTGGACGTATCAAGTTGAAATAAATGCTATCAAATACTAAGGCTTGTTCGATGACATTTATAAAACCGATTAAAAGTTTTAAATAAATAAATAATCTCGGACATTTCACACAGCATCATCTGGCCCCAAAGTAAGCAGAGCTTGTGTTATGGGTACCACATGACTGATATACCACTTCCAATACTTTTTTTTTGTAAATACATACATATTATACATAGAAATACCCAGACCCGAGACAAATACTTGCAGATCATACAAACATTTGTCCCGCGGCGGGAATCGAACCCGATACCTTCTGCGTCTGAGCCGCATCTTAGGCCACTGCGCCACAGAGGTTTTCAAAGCCTAATAACTTTTTTCGTCAAACAGAATAATCACTAAACCCATAATTACTAATTCAGAAAACCACGTAGTTAGTAGGTGTATGTATTAAACCAAAAGAAAAATCAATAGTCTCGTTATGATTGAATTTTCCGAAGCTACGGGATGGACGGACCGGACACACGGAGGCAGGAAGGCAATCATCTCCCCCCGGAGGGGATAGAGGGGTGGCCAAATTCAGGTTTAGATGATGCCCAATTTTAATGGCGGGAGATACTGATGTTATTATACCTACTAAATTTTATTGAAAGAGACGTTGCTTCTTTATTAATCACAAGCTACTGCCCCGCGCTAATCACTATTTGTCCCGTGGCGGGAATCGAACCCGCAACCTTCTGCTTCTCAGGCAGGCTTTCGCCCACTTCACAACAGAGGTCGTCTAATGGCATGGATGTATGGATTTACCACATACTTATTTATAAAGTCATTATAAGCCGACCTATTTTACCACAGATTTGCTCATTTGTGAATTTGGACAGTAGGTAGGTACTATTGAATAGAGCACCCGTTCGTGACACGAATATTGTAACCACAAAATGTACGCTTACGCGGGCAATTGAAATTGCTATAATTATGACTTTGCAGTAGAAATATAAATAATTTACGACGGTGTAAATATATAACAAATTGTAAATATTCATAATACTATATTACCAAATAGAGCAATTTTAAATAAAAAAATAAATAAATATTGGTTTATGTTTCATACATCACCATCTAGCCCCAATCCAAGCTAGGCGTATATACTCCGTACTTTAAGTACGAAAATACAAATACACCCAACTTGCTGGGCAAATTCGTAAAGAAGTGCCGCGCCGGACGAGATAGAAAGAGACACTATCACTATCGAGGTAAATATAATGTTAAACACTAAGCGCTTGTGCGAGCTTAACTGCACAATATTGCGTCATAGCAAAAGTCGCTATTTATATAAATGTTTCCGTGGAGTCCACCTTTTGTACTAATAAGGATTCTGTGCCCAAACATAGCAAAGCTATGGGAACCAGTTCACAGTTAGAATACTTATATATTTTTAAACACATACGTCCCTACGTAGAACTACTATTAAAACAAACAAAAAGTAAATTCAAATAATATAGCATGTTTACATGAACATGTCAGCAAGAATTAAAACAGAAAGAATGAAAAAAGAAGACGTTTGACACCAGGAGAGGTGTGAGACAAGTAGACACACTGTCGCCTAAACTCTTCCGCTACTTTAGACTGGTCTGGTCAGAATATGGCATAAAGATAAATGCCACATTTCTCAACCATCCAAGATTTGCAGGTGAGAAATGCTAAAACAACTGGCTGACTGGCGTGTCAGTTCAAATGGTAGTAGTAGCTGTCTGTGCCTTCTGCGCTGTAGGTTGAGGGTTCGATTCCCTCCCAGGATAAACATTTGTATGAAGAACATAGGTGTTCTGTGTATGGGTGTTAATCATAAGTAAGTATTTAAAAATATATATTATATATATGCACATTTTTAATATATTTTATAGTTTAGTATGTTATATGAAGTTCGAATAAGCACTGCTACTTTGAGGTCGCGTTCTTTTGTGCTTTTAACTATCGACTCTGTTCAGAACTCCCACCCCTATACATTTAGAACTTAGTATCATAGTTGAGTGTGTACAAAAACATTAAAAAAAATGAAAAAAAAATTCGCGAGGCGCTTAACTTCCTCGCCCCGCGTTATCTCAATTTTGAGTAAGACGGGCTGCGTTTTTGCGACTAATTTGTGCTTGTTACTATGTATGGAACACCACAGCATACGGAAGAGTACTCATGGAACGTATTGTTCGTCGCGCGCCTGGTCCAAAGGCAGCTGAGTTTGCAAAGTGTATAAGGACGAGTAAACTAATCAAACAGCCCCAATAACTATGAAATGAAATGAAATGAAAAATATTTATTTGACACGACACAAAAAAAGTAAAAAATAAGGACATTATTCTTACCAGATGAAATAACGGGCACTCACACTAAAGCCGAGAAATATCATGTTTTACATACATATTTCATCAAAAAAAAGTTTTCATCAGAAAAATCATTACTGCATCTTAAATACGTGAGGTGCAAAAATATGATAAAGTGTGGGCTCCTAATAAGTTTCTGTGTTGATGGTTTACAACAAGAAAAGGCAAATTTACAAAAAAAAGTCCTATGTCCTATGTTTTTATTATAAAACTGACAAGAATTCCTACTTGGAAAATATAACACTGTCGGCAAATAACACCTGTAGGTACCTTAAAACTGAATAGCGACATTCATGACCATATTGTTATTTTCTTGTATTTCTATGTATAAGAGAAAACTACCATCTACTACGAGTTAATTTAACTGACTCGAAAAAAAAAATTGAGAACACTAAATAAATTAGGTTTGTCCGATGTGTAAAGTCGTGAAGCCCAGGATAGACACCACGAACACCCCCGTGCGAGTATGCGTCACTGAGTGCGACGAATCTGCTTCATCAATTACTCCGGCTCGATTGGGATAGCTTGTAGATCAAGCCGTATTTTTTTGATAAGCCATAATTTATCAAAAGCCTTCGCTACATCGAGAAAGATGGCTCTCGTACCTGCTAGCCAGGTATGATGAAATTTGGAGAGCACATGCTCCATAATGTGGCGCGTTTGCTGAGGGCAAGAGTATCTGTCTTGAAAGCCGAACGGTTTGTGGGACCAGAGACGATTCAGAAGTCGCTCGTATATTTTCCCCAGAGCACTGAGGAGGCTGATGGGACGGTAGCGAGAAGGCTCTGTAGCCTTTTTACCTGGCTTATGTAAGCCGATAGCGATGGCTGCCTTCCAAGCATCAGGAAACGAGCAGGCGGACATGAAGCATTGAAGATGCTGACTAGGAGGTAAATGAGAGCAACTGGGAACCTTTTGAGTAAATTGTTGCTGAGACCGTCAGCCTTTCAGGGGTGAAGATCCTTTATGATCACATGATCTTTAGAGGCTCTGACGAAAAATAAAAGAGCTGTAGAGAGGCTAAACGATCGACTTGACTGTTCACGGAATCACAGGATCGACAGGGTCGAGGCTGGGTGAACACTGGGCTTTAAGGTTATGCCAGACAGTTGGCCTTTTCCTCGTCTTCAAATGCGGGGCGTTGGTTCGGGTGGTTGGGAGGTGGCATGACAGAGATAGTATCGGTTTTCATGGCTCTAGCCCTTTCCCAGTAAGCTAATCAAATCAAATCAAGCTTGGCTTGACCCTTGAGAGCAAACTGTCAAATTCTTAGTTACTATAATCGCTGATGTTTTTCCTAGCTTCGGCTTGGAGCCGTCTTTCACCGTCTTTGACGGTGGATAGTAGTGGGCCCAGAACTGTGATATCTTGTCGCTGCATTCTTCTCCGTGATAAAACATCTCACATTATCTGGGAGGGCCAAGCGACGGTCGCCCATCCCCGGAACCTCTTTTGATGAATCGAGAGACCTGAGAGCGGTAGTGACATGGTTGGTCAGGGAATCGACTGCAACGGCAATGTCATCGGGGGACAGTATGACGTCTGGGCTGGGATTCTATCCAAATCGGGAGAACGCCCGCTTCCTCCCGCACATCCGTTTTATATCTGGGCGCGTAAAAAACAAGTTGTGGAGTGGGAATGGCGTGCTGCGACTAGTTTAGCGGCTCGTTGCACGTGCTGTTTGCAACAACAAAGACGCCACGCCGTCATATCTATAACATTTTATAAAATATAAGTTTATACTTGTACATATTTTCTAGGTTTCTTAACACTGGCACCCAGTACAAGTTTGTCTGTTAGTATATTAGTATATAGTTAAAAAAAATACATTAAGATCACTTTAAGTGTACAATTGCACTCAGTGGCTTGGTTTACCCACTTACCGCAAAGTATTTAGTGGGCTTATTTTTTTGGAAATTGATGCGGTATACTAACTTAATACTAACTTACTAACTAACGGCAGGTTTATACAATGAAATGCGACAGTACAGTAATTAAAACTCTACTTGTTACTTGATAGTAGCAACCTAGTCCAGCGCTCATTGTAAGTACCTATAGAATAATTCTAATCTGCACAGTTTTAACAGTTATAATAAATTGATGAATATGCCCACATCGCATGAACTACGAGAAACGGTATAAGTACCAAGGTGTTCTTTGATTAATACTTATTTTATTCTTTACTAGATGTAGATTTGACCCGGTGAACTCGTACTACCAAAATTGATTTGATTGTAAACAAGTATTAAGGCGAACAAAACGAAAAAGTTTTTGCAAATTTTATCAAGATTTGTGAGACTAGCGCACGGCAATTGATTTGTATATATATAACCAACTAGCTGCTGCCCGCGGCTTCGCACGCGTGGTACCTACATACAAAGTAGCCTATGTCCGTTTCAAAAGTCCCATGTATCTCTATACCAAAATTCATCAAAATCGGTTCAGCGGTTTAGGCGTGAAAACGTGACAGACAGACAGACAAAGTTATTTTCACATTTATAATATTAGTAGGGATTGTAACGTCGGTAATCTCAATTGGCGTAAGGGACAAAACACAACTTCAGAGAGTCTAAAACCCATTTTTTAGAAAACGATCAAAACTTAACAATAAGTTGAGATTATAACTATTATTCAAGTTTTTTTACATAGGTAATGTAAAATGACAAACATAACAACATATTATATTGCCATAAAGAATAAAGTGTTTTTAAAATAAACCGCATATAAGTAGTATGGAGCGAGCGAGATTTTGCGCTTACCATTTATACATCTAGAACAATTATAATAATTATAAAATAATGGAAGAAACTACAATAATCTAATCGGAAAATTCAGATTCTTCAGCTGTTTTTGGATTGTTGATAGAAGCAGTAGTTTGTTCAAAATAGTTGATTTTCTGAAAATACATCTTATGCCGCCATTTTGCCGTCACCGCCGCTTGACGCCATATTTAAAAGTTAAATACCATATATAAAAGCTTATACCTACAACAAGTACCTATTTTGTTTATATGCGGAGATAGCATCCCTGTTGACTTACGCCGTTTTTTTTACAAGGAAATTTTAATTGGTGATGTGGGACACACTAGTCTATTATTAATATGTATTTTTTACAGTTAAAAGTAATATTAGTAATATAAAGGATATTAAGATCGAAAAATGTATGTAAGGGACCAATTTTCAGGGTAAAAACCAATTATTATAATTTAAATGTATGAGAATCGGAATAGGTAAGTATTTAGTAAAGAAAACATTTGGTATTTATTTAAGAAACTTTTGATCATAAAATTAGCTTAATAAACGTTAATCCGCGTCTCTTTTTAACACGCTTTTATTCGCTTGGTATGTATGTTGGTATGTATTTTCCAAATCTATCTATCTATCCCTCTATGTAATGGTATCTATGAACGTGATTTTCACCCCCTTTAAAACGTGGGATGATTTTAAACTTTGCAAACTTATCAAGGACCGATGATAATGCAATAATTTAAATAGTTTGTCCCATTATCCTGATCAGGACTTTCAGGATTACCGATTTTCCAAATCCGATACCCGGTAAGTGTCTTTGTGCCAAGTATGCATTTAAACAATAAAACGAGTTAAAAAAAAACTAAAAAACACGCTTTAATAGAAAAGCAAACTAAAAACAAGTAAATAATTTTAATTAATTAAATAATAGTGCTATTAATAAAAATATATTTTCATATCAACTGGCTACAAACTATGCAAATATCACAACGAATAAAAAAGCCTAAAATTTATATATGCCAACGTGAGAAGCATTGAAAAATATGGTAAATTTGATGAGCTAAAATATGTTATACAATCCTTCAAAGCCATTATACACATCATTGTTTTGACTGAAACATGGATTCAAACAGAAGAAGCGGCTAAAAAATCCAAATACCAGAGTATTCTCATTACTTTAACCATAGAAATGAGAAAAAAGAGGAGGCAGGGTATCAATATTTGTTCATAATAGCCTAAAACATAGCTTTATTGAAGAAGAATGCCAAAACTATAACCACTACCTATGGATCCATATCGAGAATTACTCCCTTGATATTGGTGCTGTCTACAGTCAACCAGAAAAAACCGGCCTAAATGAATTTATAGACACATACTCATTACAGTTACACAAAAGGAAAAGAGGAGTCGTATTAGGTGATTTCAATATTAACCTACTGGAAAGAAAACCTGCTACTTCCTTATATGAACAAACGCTACATGATATGGGGTACAGAGTAATTAACAAGGTTGACAAAGACTACTGTACTAGAGAAACAGCTTTTAACAAATATATTATAGACCACGTTTGCACAAACATAAAAGAAAACCATTTTCATCTAGCATTAATAGAATCATCAATGTCGGATCATAAACAAATATACTTTGATATTAAACGATACATCCCTGAACCCCTAAAAAAAGTGAACTATGAAGTAATAAACTACAGCAAACTGTACCAGATTGTGGCTGACAATGAAGTTGCAAATAAAGACTACTTATACCATTCATTAGAAGAAAAACTATTATCCAGCATAAACAAATACAAAAGTACAAAAACCAAAATCATTAACCTACCTAGACAAGACTGGATAAACAAAACTATAATACAAGAAATAAATACTCGAAACATACCATGGACGGATCACAAACGTAGCCCGAAAGACGAAGTAATAAAGGAACTGTTTGTAAAGACAAGAAACTTAGTTACTGTAAACATACAGAGAGCAAAGAGCAATTACTACAAGAAAGCAATTGATAACTGCACAAAAAAAACAAATAAAATGTGGAGGCTTATAAATGACCTGTCGAATAACAAAACAAGGGAGGCTGCAGTTCCAAGCAAACTTCAAACGCAAGATGGACTTATTGTTAATGATATTCTTGATATTTGTGAAACCTTTAATAGCTTCTTCTCCATCGTTGGTTTTACTTTAGCTGATCAAATCGCAAAGACATACAACAGTAATCCAAATGTACGCAGTGCCACAAGCTCAACTGCAACCACCACAAACCTCTTGGATAACCTACCACTTACAAACACAGACGAAATAGCTAAAATAATAAACAATTTAAATAATAACACTAGTTCTGGCATAGACGGCATTAATACAAAAGCCATTAAATCCGTGAAAAGTTTGATACTTCATGAACCTACATCTTGCATAAACAAATCTTTGGAGCAAGGTTTATTTCCTGATAGTCTTAAGGTTGCAAAAATGACACCTATATTCAAATCCGGTAAAAAACTGATCCAGGAAACTATCGACCTATTTCAGTATTGCCTATTTTTTCCAAAGTTTTCGAAAAAGTACTATACAATCGACTTGAAGCTTTCCTAAATTCTAAAAACTTTCTTTATGAGATACAGTACGGGTTTAGACCCAAGTCTAATACACTCTCTGCTTCAATAGACATTGTCACTAAAATAAAGATTAATATTGACAAGAAAAACATATAGCGTTTTCATAGATCTAATAAAAACGTTCGATACTGTCAGCCACAACCTATTACTAAACAAACTAAGTGGAATTGGCATTAAAGGGACTGCACTAGAAATGTTTAGATCATACCTTACAAATCGTCGACAGGCAGTAAAAATTGGGTCAACACAGAGTCAGCCTAGAGTTATAACGTATGATGTGCCACAGGGCTCAAATCTGGGACCCCTTCTGTTTCTCATATTCGTAAACAGTATCCATGAAGTTGGATTGAGAGGCGAAGTAACTTTATATGCCGATGATACTAGTTTATTTTACTTTGGAAGATCGATACACACTGTAATATATGATGCACAGAGTGATCTGGACTTATTAAAAGAGTGGTTCCAAAATAACCTATTAACCATAAACATATCAAAAACAAATTTCATAATATTCACAGCAATAAATAAAAAACTACTATAAAAAACATTTCCCTGCCCTAAGAGTAAATAAACAAAGCATTAAATAGAGTACATCAAGAGAAATATCTAGGCCTTATTTTGGACAGTAAAATTACGTGGAAACCGCACCTTCAAAAAATAAAATAAAAATTATCATCACTCACAGGATCCTTGCGAGGATTTGTACGCTGCCTCCCAAGCCAGGTTCGATACACCGTATACAACTCTCTCGTTAAACCTCACATTGACTACCTAATTGAAATATGGGGAGCAGCTGCTAAAACCAACTTAGACATATTACAAATAGCAAAAAATAAACTAATAAAAAAATTATTTAATTACGACTACTATACATCTACTACTAAAATCTTTAAAGAAACAAAAATAATGAATATTTCCCAATCCTATCTATACTATAACTGCATTCTAATTCGAAAAATACTAACTAAAGACATACATATACAAATCTCTTTTACTAAAAAGCAACAAATACAGAAAATAAGGGTGCGTAGTGCAAACGATATTAAACTGCATGCACCACGAAACAATTATGGCAAAAAAAGCATTATATACGAAGGAGCACTTCTTTACAATAAATTACCAAAAGACTTAAATAAGTAAAATTAATTACCACCTTTAAAAAAATACTAAAACATTATGTAACAAATACTTTGATAAAATAACCATTGCATTCCATGCCACTTCCAGATGAGCTTACTCTGTTTGACTTACCAAGCTGAGCGCTGTGCGTCGAGCGAATAAACGGAGTAAACAATATTTTTTCACGACTACCATCATTTAATTTGTAATAGTTTTGTTTGTGAATTAGATAGTTAGAGTTATATAGAATTTACGATAGGTACGCAAATGCCCTCTTTAATTTTAGTTTTTCTCATGTAAGTGAATTTGATTCTTATGAGAAAATAAATATCTTAAACCGAATATTATTTCATTGTAAAAAAGCGTGGGTGCTTGATGTAAATTTTTATAACATTTGAATGACAGATATTGGTATATAAGTAGAAGAGTCATTAATATCTTAAAAAGTATAAAAGTATAAAATAGTAGTTAAAGTATAAAATATATTATCTTAATATCACCCCACGCTTTTGTAAAATAATTTATTTTTTGTTAATCACACTATTCTTCATTTAAAAACGAAAATTAATCTCTAATTTTTGGTTTGCTTTTCTATTAAAGCATGTTTTATAGTTTATTTAAACAGCTATTTAAAAAAAAATAAGAGACGTCTATTTCTACAAGTATTCTGAATGAAAAGTCCAAAAGACTGACTATTGCTCTAAAATATTCCTTCGAATTAACAACTTTTAACCAACATCAAAAAAAGGAGGACATTTTAAACCGACTTCAAAAAAAGGAGGTTCTGAAAGGAAAAGAGGAGGTTTTTAAATCAAAATAGCTGGAAAAATATTGTTACTTTCCAGTGGTGTTAACCGACTTCAAAAAAGGAGGAGGTTCTCAATTCGGTTGTATCTTTATGGTCTCAAATTTAATTCAATGAAGTCGGTTTCAACGAAGAGCCTTTGTGGTGCACTTTAATCCTTTCACCACACTGGTTTAAAATAACTAGTGACACGATAAGAAGAAGAAGACTGTTGTTTAATACCAATTGTCATCTTTTGTATTTATTTCCATGAACAGCTTAATAAAAAAAGTCTAAAAATACCTAGTGTGTGTCCTAGTAGGTAGGTACCATAAGTACCTACTTAACTTCTCGCAGCGGGACAAATGTTTGTATGATCTGCAAGTATTTGTCTTGGGTCTGGGTGTTTCTATGTAGAATATGTATGTATATAACTACAAATAAAAGTACCTATATAAGTAGTATAATCAGTCATGTGGTACCCATAACACAAGCTCTGCTTACGTTGGGGCCAGATGATGCTCTGTGAAATGTACGGGCTTATTTATTTATTTTTTATTTATTTACTCCAAAATCATATACATTTACAAGGAATTATATGTTTTTATCCGGAAAATAAGTCCTTAACATATTTTTTTCAACTGCATTAATAACGGCCCAAAAACCGCTATTCGTGCACAGCTCATTTATTTTGGGTTGTATAGAACAAAACAATAAAAAATACAGTTTTGAAGTGATAATTACTAATGGGAGGGTAAACAGCTTCGTTACGTAAGCGCGCCTGCCTAGGTTCTTCCTCTCTCACTCTAACCCACAGCGCTAGTTAGATTGGTTTAAGTTATCACTTCTGTCGGGCGTCCCGAGACGATTTTTTTTATCTGCTATTTAAGAGGTCATCAAGACATATGTACAAATGCTTTACAGTATATTCACTGTCCCATAAGATCATACCACATTGTCTCGGGTCTGGGCGTCTCTATGTATAATTAAAGTTATTGAGATCACTGGTTGTCTAGTGGAAATGGCCTCTTCTCTCCTTCGGCAGGATCTAAGTGGATATTTATAAAATTCTTCATTCTATCGTTTCACTTGTTATTTCGAACCAGTGTGGTGAAAGGAAGGTGAAGTTAAAGTACGCATCGGAGGCTCCTTTCGTGCACATGTCTTGGAACATTTTCTTCACCGTTTGAGAGTACTGGTGTAGAGCACATACGTTCGAGAAAAACCCATTGTTGCTCGACTATATTCGAACCTACGACTTTAGGATCGAAAGCTGGGCCACTAGACCAACAGCGTTCTCAGGTAACGACTTACCCATAATCCTACGACATAAATCATATGTATCATAGCGTTTAAGTATGCTCTATCCTTGTCATTCTAATGTCAAAGAATAGAGATGGAAACAGATTTAAGCAACTCATGGCCCCAATTCTGTAATTTCGCCAGACTAGCTTAAGTTTCCTAAAATACGAACGACCTTATTTTGCTTATACCAAAGTCCAATTTAGAGTAAAACTTATAAATAACACTTAAATATTCTGAATTGGCGTGTGATTGAAGTGTTTTGGCGCATTTTAGTCATCATGTAGATTCTTCGTCTGTCATTTCATCGAGTAACATAGCTCTGCCAATTTAATATTTTTTACCCTTTTTATTGCATGTCTTATTCAGTAATCTTGGCGGAATTATATTGAATAAATTGTTATTATAGGACGGGTTTTGAATTGCATTGAATTGAATTATATGTGTATTGTGGTGCAATGTGAGTAGAACGACGAGAAATCCCAAAAAAAATCTAGACGCCATTCCGCGTGACGTCTAGAATTGACAATTGACCATCGACTAAGACTAATAACAAACAAACTGACTAACAAATAACCTTTAAACACTTGGCACTGGCAAAATTGACATTAGTATGTCACAGGCCATTAACAAAGAAGAAGAAGAAGAAGTCATCATGTAATAAAATGATGATTAAAACTTTTTTTAATTCATTGACAATGCACACAACACCATCTAGTCCAGCATTAATTATTTATTTATTTTATATAAATTATTCCGTTAATTACATAATATATTATTATATAATTATAAATTATAATCGTTGTCATTCTATTGTTTCACTAGACTATCTACAATTTCATAAAATACCTTATTTTGCTATCAAATTCTAAATTGAAGTAACATTTTAAAATAACAGTTCTAAAATAAGTTAAAATTTACACTTCATTCCTTTATAGAATTGGTTTTAATCAATTTGAAGTGCTTGTGTTATGGGTACCACATGACTGATATAAATTACTTAAATACGCTTTTTTTTGTACCTAAATACATACATATTATACATAGAAACACTCAGACCTGAGACAAATACTTGCAAATCCTGCAAACATTTGTCGTGGGTTTCGAATTCGGACAAATGTTACAAATGTTTTTGACCATTGTTACTATTATTATGAAAGGGGCATTCCCTTCCCAAGACAAAGTGAAAAATGTAAAGCGAGTAATAACCATTTCTTTGAGGAATTTATTTTGAATAATATACATTCTACGACATAGTCTGACGAGCTGATTACGGTGCTAATAGATATTTACATACCTACGTAAGATGGTCTAAGAATTCTAAACTCAAATGATTACAAATTTTAAAAATATGCCTGCTGAATTAAATTAACAAATGAAGTCATTTTCAAGTCAGATTCATGTTGTTTTCATCTCATTTGAATTTCTTCCGTCAGCATAGACAACTCAAACCGAGACATGCTCATAAGTAAACATTATTTGAAAAACTTAAACTTTAAATCTTTACTCAACTCTAGATTTGAGTTTGAATAGAGTTCTGGGATACCTCGTTTGTCATTTCATGAAGTAACATAGCTCTGCTAATTTAATATTTCTTACTCGTTTTATTCAGTAATCTTAGCGGATTTTTAATGAATAAATTGTGACTACAGTAATTGTAATTGTGACAATTGAATTAAATGTAGGTATATTGTAGTGCAATGTGACTTGAACAACGAGGAATCCCAGGAAAGTTCTATAAGGCCATATCGCGTGACGTCTAGAATTGACAATTGACCATCGACTAAGACTTTAACAAACAAATTGACTATGAACAAACATAAACACTTGACACTGGCAAATTTGACATCATTATGTCACATGCCAAAAACAAAGAAGGAGAAGAATAACGTTCTGAGGAGAAATTTTGATAGTAGGGACGCGGGGTAATATGTAGATCAATAATGATGCAAAATGTAATGACATTCATGACTACTCACAATGTTTGTGGAAATGTGTCCCGCGTAGCATCCCTGGGGAGAAAAAGACTACGAAAGTTTTCTTCTACTAATTAAGTAAATTTCTAAATAATATTATTAGGTATAACCTAAGTAGTTCTATCTCTGTTGCAATCACTGCACTACAAAAGCGGCATCGGTGTACAATATCTGTGAGGACCACCGCGCCTCTGCAAGTCACTCCGCTTTTCCCTCCTGTTTATAAATCTTAAACTTTAACACGCCGCCATAACTTTCAAAAAGGCTTGGCAGCTCTGTAAGGTTGTCTTTGAAAGGTTATCACGAAAAAGTCAACTGTAATTTGAGTTTCATATTGTTGATATTTGCTTGGCGCAGTGGCAGCATGTGTAAGTAGGTATAAGATAGGCTTCAACAAAACATCGTATCGATAACTGTCGATTTTGATTTCGGTAATCGAGATAAATACCTACTTCAATTAAGTTATTTGCTCCAAAATTTTTTAAAAGTGTGAATGTTAAATCCTGCTTTGTTATGGCTTTTGTAAAAAAAAATCCTAGCTGTATTTTAAAGAAAAATATAATCAATTAAACTTCTTTTTTTATTTAAATTGAACAGTGTTTTACCCTTTATTTTTTTATCATTGCATCTTAATTCTACTAAAACGGGCACTTTTATGAGACTGGGTGAGAATTTATCAGCGACAATGTTAGCTCCAAGAAAAACGAATATTGTATCATGTTTTGTAGTGCTAGTCCTATTTTAACAGACAACAAAAAATACGTGTAGGTCAACATCTTATGTGTAACAGTCAAGGTCAAAATTAGTCTCAGAATATTTTTTTCTAAACCATAAATTAAGACAATCACCAATTATAATTACAAAATGCAGCATATCTATCATGATTCATTATATTTTCTTACAAATTATAATATTCAAATTGTCTACACAGTTATGAATAATGTAAGTGCTCCTTGTCATGGCTTTTCTTTTTAGAATCATTACTGTTATCACTGGTTTTTTTTTAAATCTTTATTTATGTAAATCCTCTGTGTGTGTTTAACTCCTTAAACTCCTTCTAAATATCTGGACTGATTTTGATGTTTTTTTTGTATATTCAAGAATGGTTTAGATTTACAATTACTTAGATATTTATTTTTAGATGTTTATTTTTAAAACGCGCGGATGATGTAGAGAACGGTACAGCTAGTTATCTATAATTCTGTCTAATTCTACATAGGTATTGTATGTATAGTGAACTACCTAAGTTCGTCGAGTCTCTTCTGAATTGCTCAGCTTTTATTTTGTATTTTCTTCGTAAAGTTTTAATGAAGCCTAATTCCATTAAAAAAACCGGCCAATTGCGAGTCGGACTCGCGCACCGAGAGTTCCGTACAAACCTGTAGGTATATAAGTAAAAGTTCACCCATCAAGACAATCGAGTCATATTATGGTATTTTTATTGCAAAATGAAATCCATAACATAACAATATCTATTAAATATATTTTTATTATATGATGTTAATAAAAAAAATCGATTTTCGCAATTTCCTACATCTGTGCTATAAGACATTGCTTCATACTAAATTTCAAGATTCTGAGTTCACGGGAAGTACCCTGTAGGTTTTGATTCCCTTGCGAGTGTCGAAAATTTGCGGCATAAACGGCTGTGTCTTTTGATTGCGTTGGCTTAGAAGTTTGATTTTTTCACAGCTTTAAGGGACAGTAGACTTGAGTATATGATATAAATTTCAGCTTGATACCTCCATGCATTCCTGAGAAAAGGGGTCTTGACAGACAGACAAACGGACGGACAGACGGACGGATAACAAAGTGATCCTATAAGGGATGCGTTTTTTCCTTTCGAGGTACGGAACCCTAAAAACTGCTACTAATGCACGGTGTTCCGTGCATTAGTTGCAGTTGAAATTACATTCCATTTCGTTAAAATTATGTAACATTGTTTCAGAAGCAAAATATTCTCATATTATGAGGCAGTGCCTGGATGACCGAGCTTTGCTCGGTATAAAATACGGATAAAACAACGTTTTCAAAAAAATAAACTTAACTGGATGGATTTATCGCCCCCGAAACCCGCTGCATACCTAATAAATTTCATGAAAATCGTTGTTTAGTAGGTAGTTTAATTGCATTTTCAGGAAGCTTATTATAGAAGCGCACCGTGTTCCCGATAAAGGACTTATTTACTTTTCCTAGTCGAAAAGTATTGATAGTTAATTTATTCTTCTTAAACAAGATTTTTTTCTCAAAATGGGTACTACAAATCCTCGAAGAGTTTTTGGGTGTCCAGATTTTTGGGCCTGTGGCTTCAACCCACTGCAAACGTACATTATCGTTTGATGGAAAACTGTAACAAATTAATAGCGAGGTGTTTTATTTTACAATGTAAGAATCATTTTAATCTATTTATTTATACCCTGTATAAATAAATAGATTAAAATGATTGGGTATGGTTATTGTCGCTGACAGGACATTATTTCACAATCAATTGACATCAAAATGTATGGTTTCCTCAGACTGATTTTAAGCAGCTTTTGCCTTTACCTTGCCTCCATATATTCATCTATCAACATTGTACGATACTTACGTTAAATTGAATTATTAAAATTCATACGAAATGTAAAACAGCAGTGTTGCCAGATGAAGCTCGGTCCAAATCGTCAAAGAAAAATACAAAAAGTAGCCTAAAATCGCCCAATTTTTTTGATACCAAAATGTAGGTTTATTTTATAAATTAGACTACATTGTTTAATTATAAGATACGTAATATACGCCTAATACGGGTAATAATACTATGATAACCTATTTTTTGCTTAGACTCAACAGGAAATAAAACATACATAACTAATCCTTGATAATTAATATATTAAAAGTGAATACTGTAAGCATGTATCTAATGTTATTTTTCCTGTAGTCTCAGTAATAAAATAAAAAAATCGGGTTGCACATTTTCTAGATGGATACTAGGGTTATTGGGTTATAAATTGCATTTTATTTATGAATTGTATTTTATTAGTTATTAGAAACTTTAAAATACATATAATATTCTTTTATGTTTTTGTTCAGAATGTAGATAATATATCAAAGAACCTAACTCAGTAAACTTCTCCATACACAAGTAGACTATAAACATGTGAATTAAGGTTTATAATCAAATGGGGCGAGCGCGGCAGCCGGCTGCGTTTTCGGTAACGGTGTCGCGAGTCCAGAGGTTTAACCTCATCTAAAAATATGCGTACCGCGCTAAAAGAAGTTTTCACTTCAACAACAATAAAGCAACATAGTAAAAATGGCTAGATTTATTAACTGTATTAATATTAATGGTTCTATTATGTTGGGTTAAAGCTTTTATTATAAAAAAATATATGTTATTCGTCGACTGCTAACAAAATAACATTATCAAGGATTTCTCCATTTATTGATTGATTAAATGCCGCGAAATATGCATCCAACTTACCACCACCATTTCATTCACTTCTCACTCTATAAAAAAATAAATGACATTCTCATCAACTGACATTGACTGAATGAAATAAACATTCCGGTTTATCCATTTTGTACTACTTATTATTGTAATTGTAAAAAAAATATGATGGATGTAGCCTAATATCATAATTTTTAATTTCTTAAATAGCCTAAACGGCAACCAGTCGCCGATCGCATTTTTTGGTCGCCCCGCCACCCGTCGAGATAGCCTAAAGGGCAATAAGTCGCCTAATCTGGCAACACTGGTCTGGGGAATGTTAAGGTCGAATGCAGGCAACACCAAAATAAATAAATTATTTGTTATGATTTATGAATTATGCTGTAGCGAACAAAGTTCAGTTCGAAATGCTGTTATCTATTGTGTATATTATTAAAAAAACTGTTTGAAAGCTAATAACTACTCAAAAATACTTGTACTTACGAGTAAATAGACAAATCGGGGTGTTTACGTTCACTATCACTTTTACATCCTAAAACGATACATCGAACCATTATCTTTACAAAATCCGGTAAAGGAATTTGTTATTTGCAATTTGCAAGTAATTCAGCGTGTTCACAATTTATTATTAACTGTTTTTTTCCGGTTATTTCACACAAAGCGAGCACAAACCATCCAAACAATGGCAAACTGTCAAACGTTGCTTTGCACACTCTGGTGCGGATCTTGAAAAAACAGGCACGCTACATGAAACAAAAAATCAAACCATTCTATCTCGTTTCTTTACAGTATCTGCACATATGTTGTTCTCTTTCTTGTATGAATGCGACGGATGCTATCTAGTCGTCTATTAGTTTCTCTGTCTACGAGAAACAATGATCTAAAATGAATGGTGTTGCCAACCGTATAAAATAACCATAAATGTTTTATACTGTTGGCCACACCACATATTCATGCTTGCTTTAAAACATGATTTACTTTCCTTGAATAAATGACTTATTTTTTTTAGTTATTTAGATGTTACAAAAATAATCTGTATTCAAATTTGGAGCATGTTTACCATCCCGAGGTAATGTAGCCTCAGTTTATGGTAGGTACTTAAATAATTTGTTTTACGCTAAATGCAGATAAACCTATCTACTAACAGTAAACTCGTCTAGGTATAAGTATAAGTATATAGGTATCCAATAAACTCCTAATCGCCGCCCGCAGCCGTGTTATTTGCATAGCTAACGAACGCTCCTTCCCCTGCACCCTCGCACCGCGGCTTATGATGGAGAAGTCAGCCTGGGGGTGTTCTCTATAAACGGGGCCTTAAGTACGAGCTTAATTCATCAAAAGTAATATTTAGCACGTTACACCTCTGTATTATAAATTATAACATTATCCTAATACTAAACTAAACTAGGTACTTTATTTTTTCTATTTTATCTTTATTAGTTAATGTCAAACTTTTTTAAAACTTTTGTCACAAACTTATTACTTTTGAAGTTCCAACCTGCAGGCACTATTCGCTTTCTCCTATAACCTCCTTATTTTAGCATCCTCATATTATGTTGGTTTTAGACAAGCTTAGGGAGCTTTATACCCTTCAGTAGGTGAAAACGGACTAAGTCACAGAGTACCGCAATACACTTGTGATACTAATAATAATTAAAACTTGTTATAGTAAATAGCTATTTGCTAAAAACAATACTTACATAATATATAATTAGCAATGCCGATCAGAACATACTGACTTTTCTCATGCCCCAGTTAGAAAATTCGTTACCTTTGTTGGCACCATTTTTAACTCACGTTGACGTTTATGAGTGTCTATGTCAAGTCAGAGACTGCTCTGTCAATGTCAGGTCGAGTTTGACTTTATTTTCGCTGTCTGTTCTGTCAAAAAACAAAGCAGGCCAACCAAGCGTCGCATTGCATTTCATTCGTTACGTACTACATACTTGTTTATTTGTTCTACTTTGTACACGCCCAACGATATTACGAAGTTTTACGAGTTAAATAAATATAACACCATTATGAAAGCCTTTTGACAAGTCCAAGCCAAGTTAAAATTAAGTTTCTTCTTCTGTCTAGTTTTGAGGACAGGATGTCAGTGAGTGTTAGCGCGGAGAATCTCTCTACGGATGCTCAGGTGAGAGTTTACAAAAAGTTCTTTGATATCTAGATGTACCTAACTATGTAGTGTAGTATTTGCGATGACGCACAACGACATTGCGCTTTGTTTGTGTCAGTGTTCGATATTAGATGTAATGGGACGTTTTCCCTTGAGCGATGTGCTCGTGAGTCATGTTAGGGTCATAATACGGAAACCACGGCTCACTCGACTCACATCCGCTTAGGGAGCGGTTACGCATATTATACATAATGGTCTCACAAAAAGTTGTCAAAACTTTTGCATATAAGTGCCCCAGTGACCTGCTGTTCAGTGCATTACTGAAATTGGGTCAACCTTCCTACCTATTGGGTTAAACTCAAATACCTACTCAAGTTCTATTCTTATATTGTTAGTAGGTTTGTGAATATTTTATTATAGTATAATCATCATAATCAGGCTGACTTCATGCTGCTTAAACTAATTTGTGCAACTTATTATAGATAGAGGGATAGTATTCAAGTAGTTATGAGTTTTCTACTACCAACTGTACAGGCAATTACCATCTAATTACATAAAAAACTTGCAACTTGAATATACATTCAAACAGTTTCATAATTTACTTCATAAACCAGTTAAAATTCTATTTACAGCTAATATCATTTTAAATATTTTTTTTTCAGCTTTTTTCATTAAATTCAAGTAGATTTAATGTTGTAGATAAGTTTTGACTTATTGATGTCTTTTTAATCATTTTATAGAGAATCATAAATAGTTAGCCTGGCCTTTTAGTAACTTTAACTTCTACATTCTGTAGTTTCTGTGTTTGATTCCCTAACAGAACAAACAATTGTATTGAACATAAATGTTTGCTATGTGTCTGGGTATTAAAAAGTATCTTATGTGAGTATTCAAAAAATATATAATAAGTATTCTATCAGTCCGGTTCCCATAGTACAAGCTATTCTTAGGGCTACTTGGTGTTGTGTGAATGGTCTATCAATATTTATTAATATATTTATGTATATATACAATTCTTAAGACCATTTAAAACAGTCTGTAGATTGCTCTATTCTATCAGTAAGTAAATACAGACACAGAATATTAAATTCCTTAAAACTAACAAAGGAATTGACTTGTGTTAAATATTTCAAACTTGCTGAATGAGTGCATATTGCGAGTACAACTGCATTGCATAGTCACTGAGTAACTTTATGTAATTGTACCAGTCAATAAAGTTTGCTAATATAAGTTGTGACTCAAAACATGTACTCATAAAACAAGTCCAGTTTCAATTAGATAACAAGTTTCCTTATTCACTTAGTTTGTATTTAAGGTGCTTCCCACAGCAAATGTAAAGATAAAGATTTATTTATTTGTTCTGAGTATGTTAAAATGTGGTATGTTACACCAATTAAAATTAATAAAATATTCAGTATTATTATTAGTCAATAATAACTAATCGGTATTTTTGTAAAATAAATAATAATAGTAATAAATAATACCTGACATTTCACACAACACCACATAGGTAAAAGTTAACTAACTAAAACTTTTGGTTTATGGTTATAGTAAAGGTATGTATTAAAATTATGTAATTGCTTGTAAATAAAGAATAATAATAAATATAATGACATATATTAAAATCCTCAATTGAATAAATACAAAAATGTGTCTTATTTTTCCACTATTAACTGAAAGAATGATAGTTATCAAAAAACGGTATAAATGTGTTTTTAATATTTAGCCAGGTGTAATGTTTAATAATCATTATATGCAATTCACACAAATAATAAGAAAATGAACAAAACTATTTATATTTCTGATGAAAAATCTCTGATTTAAGCGTTTAAAAGCGTCAAAGTCATTTGCTCAAGGAACTGCCTTAAAAAAAATTAAAAACTAAGGTAACACATTAAGAATAACAATTTCTATTAGTTGTTTCGCATTAAGTATTATGTTTTAGGTAAACAGATTAACCCCTCAAGTACTGAAGTCGCTATATAGTGTTATAAACAATAGAAAAAACAATCATCTTATTTAGTAGTTTTCAATCAAATACATCTTTTTTGCTATGACATTTAGCAACAACCCAGCTAACAACATAGGTACCATAAATTACAACTCAATGATAAAGTCACACCTAGATTATCAAATCAAAGTATTAAGATAGTAGATCTTCATCATCACAAAATAAAATACTCAAAGTAATTTATTATTTATTATTATAAAACAAATATTGACTTCATGCGTCTCAGAATCTAAAATATCAGAAAGACTTGTATGGAAATTGGAATGGAATTCTTAAATAGGTATTTTTAAATGAATACACTTTCTAATTAAAATAATGTGTGAATGTTTTATGTTTTTGTAGAGTTGTGATGGAGGCTCCATGTGCCTGGAATTGGCCCTCGAAGGCGAGCGACTCTGCAAAGCTGGTGACTGCCGCGCCGGTGTCGCGTTCTTTCAAGCAGCCATCCAAGCCGGGACGGATGACCTACGGACCCTTAGTGCCATCTACAGCCAACTGGGGAATGCATACTTCTATCTTGGGGACTACAACAAAGCCATGCAGTACCACAAACACGATCTAACTCTAGCCAGGTATCCACACTTCTCGTTTCCATGTTTTTGAACCCTAAATGTTTTTAGTTGTACCTCCCCTACATATAAAGGGGGGTTCATTTGTTTTCATTTTTCTACCCCATCATATGGCATATCTTTGAAAGGATATTAAGAAGTTTCTTGAATAGTTAATTTGATAAATATTAAGAGGTAATTTTTGATAGAAGTCAGTTGAATTATTCAGGGATCTGCCATCTGGTAATTTTATACCTACTATCTTCGGAAGCCTTTACTGTGTGTAGACACGCACTTGAAAAAGCTAGCACCCCCATGACTCGTTAAAATAAAGTTGTGGTGTAGTAGGTATCGCCTTTCTTTTCACGCATATCCCAAGCTTAGTCCAAGGAAAATGTTGATTCGTAGGGAAAATTACTGACTAAAATTATTAATTCAGCTGATTCAATTAGTCCTATCAAGGAGGATTTAGGTCAGCGCCGCTGAACTTTTAAATAACTGATGGCGGAGGCCTTGTACTTTTCGCTATCTCGTCTTTTTATTGAATGCATTCACGAAAGTTTATATTGAGTTGAGTCTCAACCAATCCAATGTAGCTGAGGGCACAAAAAAGTCGAAAGGCGCATTTAACTTTATATTGGTAGCAATTCGGTTGGTTCATTTCTAAATTTAGGAATTGTCTAAAATATATTTAGTTAGTCATTGCATTTGTAAAACCTATTCGGTTGGTACCATCTAACTAAATTAGAAACGCTTAATTAAGTTACATATTATTAAATTAGGATAAGTTGGTAGCAGCAGAATACCAAAGGTTAATTTGACAATTCAAAACCTAATTTTGGCTAAAATTAGTTAGGTTGGTGCCGACAGAATTGATGGCACCAACACTAATTTCTGAGTTTAGTAAATTAGCATTCCTTATGGAGCAGGACTGGCAGTAGGGGTGGGGCATGCTTAGTAAAGAGTATAAAAGTAACTGTTATCCTAAGCTGGTCCACCTTATATTAAAGTAGCTCAAAACTCAGTATACAATACATATATTTTACATGACTTTTTTAACACTTGCGGCTTCAATTCAAGATTTACCTTACTTTATTTACCTTAGTTGTAAGAAGCCTAATTGTATGTCTACCAATCAGCCCCGGATCTTCAATTTTAACGAGGCGGGTCAAAAACTGAAAAATGCTGCTCCTCCCCGCCTGTATTTTTACCTTTATCATCATCATCATCATCATTTCAGCCATCAGATGCCCACTGATGAGCATAGGCCTCCCGGAAAGAATGCCACAAAAACCTATCTAGCGTTTCTCTTTCTGTGTTAAGCCTATATATTTACAAATATACGTAGGTATGGTACGTACGTGTACGTGTAGGACATATATTTTCATAATATTCCACTGAGCAGCGGAGCAGACAAAAAAGCACCAGACTTTTAGAATTAGTCCAAATAGGTTTATAGCTTCCTGGCATGGTGAGGCAGAATGGACACCTACAAGATTTAAGGAGTGAGCCAAGCACGGTACAAACTCGGCTAGCTCATTCCTCTCTGCAATCCTGGCTTGAACTCCTTTATAGATACCAGCCTTAGACACATCATTATCATAAGATTGGCCACGACATTGTCCAATATTTAAACTATCAACTGTAATTTTTTCTATAATCTGTTGACAAATGTCTTTCCAGCAACTTCTATGAAATCGATAAAACTTTTAATTATTTCACACACATCACCAGTTTTTTTTACATATCGAATTACCTGGCTCATTTGTTCTGTACGGGACACATCTGGATTGGAGTCGAACATTATCGTGTAGTATTTGTCTTCTTTGAAGTACTTTAAAATGTTATTTTCAACTGTTTTTGCCATTATGTCAATAATTTCATTCTGTCTTCTGTCTTTGATAAATATGATATGATTTAAGAAAAAAAGAAAGAAATAAAAGTTTATTTTGTGTCTTTATGATATCATATAAGAACTTATATACTAATTAAATTGACAGCAAAATTGGTCGTCACTCTGCATGTGTTATAAATAACGTTTAGAACGCTGGTCTTCCGTGACGCCGCCGTTGGTATGCGCATCGGCACTGTGGTGGCGCACTGTCGTCGTGTACCATCATAATTGCAATTAATGTAATAGGTGCTGTAAAAACTAATATAAATATAAATATGTAATGTTAACTAAGATACAAAATTGAAATTCAAATTAAACGTAAATACAACAGAAAATAAAACAAAAATATTTAAGGATAACAAAAGAAAATACTTATAAATACCCACAAAAGTCCAACGACTAAGCACTTAAATCAAACTGAAGTCCATAACAACTATATGCAATTTTTTTGAGATATTAACAGGTGTTTTTTTAACGATTTTTTAAAAGACCAAATTTACAATGATGTTCTGATAGGCGTGGGCAGATTGTTCCAGCATTTCGTGGCAGCATATTAAAGCTGCCACGGCAGCTGTTCTGTGACGGGGGCAGTTTAGTCATATAGCAAACCGCATAAGGCGATCTGAAAATTCGAGCTTTTTGTATAGATATACTGGCTGCTGGCTTATCACAATCCCAAACACATTTAAGTGTTCTAATTAAAACTTAAGAGTTGAATTATGTTTGGCGAGCAGGTAAATTCAATTCAAGAAGTTTCCTTGACAAGGCTGAAGACATTGTATGTTGAGATAGCTAGGAGTTTCGTGGGACCCACGGAAATAAAGACAGTTTGTTGATATATACAAAATAGCATCCATAACTATACGCAGGATCTGTCTCCATTTTTCTTTCTCTGTGAGAATTACTCGCTCAATGTCTTGATCAATACCCTGGCATGATTTCATTTGTTGCACTCGAGTTTTCTATTTAATCATACACTCTTAGTGCATTTGAGTTGTCTCGTGTTCGGTATATCTCTTTCAAACTTTTTTCCAATTAATAAACCCTGTAGAACACAACGTAGATGTGGCGGCACAGGACGGTTTCTGGTAAATTTGCACACGCACAAAAAATGCATTTTTTGGTCTTAGAATATATAAGCCAAGATCTTTTAAGCCTTTCGTAATTTTTTCGTTTTATACCTCATGGAAGATTCAATATTTTTGGGGTGATTTTCTGCTAATAACACAGCCTGACTGCTAAAGAAAGATATTTTTTTCCATGTCTGGCCAAATGCCTGGGTCCGTCAAATCAAATACGGTTTTTAGCAGTTCACCCGAATCCGAGTGAGCCGGTTCCGATTCTTCTTATTCTAGATTTATTCCTTCAAGTTACTCTTCGCATATCGATGAAGATGATAAAGTTTGAAAGTTCAAATCAGTACTCGGTAGTCTATTGGCTAGGTGAAAAATCTTCATCCGCTTGATCGGGCAAAGTGCAAGAAATAATACAGAGATAAACCTAACTGAATATCAACTTCGGAAATTGCGGCAGATACTTCGATGTCGTAATTCGGTTTGAATGATTGATAATGAAAAAGTGCGACTTGGACTATAGATTATGGGCCTAAATCCCTATGTTCGGACTTTTTTTGTATTATATTTTATTTTTAATTTTGATGAGCCAATAGTACAGTTATATGTGGAAAGTTATGTGTCAACTTGAAATCAATCAATCAAAACCAAACTAGATTTTGAAACTGTGTTGAAAGGGAAGATGCTGCGTATCTGGCTTGATACGCTGGGGCTCAGAGGAGTGAACAGGCCCCTCACCTGCATCTCTGAGTGTGGAGCCATGGAGGTGTACATAATGTGTCAGACCGTGAGCTATGGAACAGTCCCCCTCCTTCTCCGTGGGTGTGGCACCAGACAAGCCCCATCTGCACACCGATTGTTGAACAGGAGATCTCTTGCCTGCGCACCCCAGCGATCGGAAGCTAACTAACGCCCAGATTCAAGTAAGTAGCAATTCTAGCAATGGAATGATCATTGTCTAAGTGGTTCAAATGTTCAAAGTTTTACTGCCGAAATATTTGTGTAAAAGGTGTAGGTATTAATAAATACACTCATGGTCTTATTTAGAGGAACGCTTCATTAATCAAAGAAAAACACTAAAATATGTATAAAAAGTTCTTTAGAACAAACTGTCCACATATACATTAATATTTAATTTGAAAATATAATTACTCAGTAGTCTTTTGTTTCTGGCTTTCATTTGTTTTTTCGTTTATTTGTTATTTTCTAGTCTATTGGAATAATTTTGCTAACGTATGCGTATTAATTTCATAAAATCTTTTTGCATGTTTTTTTTACTAAAACGTATCGCGATAGTGGACCTTACACACCAATGAAAACCTGAAGGCACAATGCCGTATCTTAGCGTAGCTCAGGTTTCCAAAGCCGTTACTTTAATTGAAAATGGTTGCAGTTATAAAGAAGTGGCTCAAACATTGCGAGTTTTCAAATCCGTCATCTTTCGAATTGTTAAACGTTACCGGCAGACTGGAGACTGGTCTCGGCAGACACGAGACGTGCAGAACAAAGTCGCAAGAGAGTCACATCAGCGAGAGACGATCGATTTATGGCGAGCAGTTTCCTGTCGCACTTTGACTTCTGAAGTCTAATCTACGCTCCAGGATGTTCGACAGGTGACAATTAGCACTAAAACTGTAAGATTTAAAGAAGCTGGAATAAAGCAGTTGCCAGAGGACCCTTACTTACCACAGATCATCGAGTAGCTCGGGATAACTTTGCTCGCTCATACCAAAATTGGAATGATGATGACTGAGGGAAAATATTGTTCACTGAAGAGTCTAGGTTTTGTCTTAAGCCAGATGATAGACGGGTCAAAGTTTAAAGACGACCCGGATTAAGATACGCTCAGTGTAACGTTGTCGGAAGAGAGTCATATGGTGGAGGGTCAGTGATGGTATGGGGCGGCATGGCTCGGTACGTAAATGACATCTTAGAACCGATTGTCATGCCCTTTGCCCCATACATCGGAGATAATTTTCAATTAATCCAGGACAATGCGCGGCCCCACACTGCAGAGATAATTTTGGGAATCTATCTTCGAGAGGTCGAAATTGTCGTTTTGCCGTGGCCAGAACGCTCTCCAGACTTAAATCCCATCGAAAATGTTCGGAATAAGCTTGGCAAACAAGTAAAACAGCGGGATCCAACACCAACAAACATAGGAGATCTGAAAAGGCTACTGGAAGAAGAGTGGAATCGAATACCACAAGATTTCATTGATAACTTAATCAAAAGATTGCCGAGAAGATTGCAGGCCGTTTTATCAGCTAGAGGGGGTAACACAAAGTCCTGCATGTACTCAAACACTCGACAAAAAGTTTTCGTAATGTCATAACACAATCACATTTTCAATGTGATGATTGAAGGGTTAATTCATCAAAACATCATTTTTTACTTTAAATAAAATTAATAAAGTGCTTAATATAATTTATATAATACATACATTAAAAATCGGATCTGTCTTTATTTTGTTCCGTTCTTCTAATTATGTGCATGAGTGTAGTTGATGAATGTACGGGTATTATAATAGTTGCAATATCTTGAATAGCAACAACTGATCTGACTAAAACTATATTTCACTTTCAAAACTTTCGTGAATTGTGCCATACATTTTGATAAACACAGGTCACTTATTATTGTGTCGATAGAAGCACCGACACTGTTTTGATTCATTATTCGCAGACGGTTGCGGGTTCGATTCCCGCCGCGGGGCAAATTTTTGTATGATCTGCAAGTATTTGTTTCTGATCTGGGTGTTTCTATGTATTTATTTACCAAAAAAAATACTCGTACTCATACTCATACTCTGTCTTGTACTCTATTATTATTATCTTTATCATGGTGAGTTAGGTCTGCGATCAGTTCACACTTTCAGTCATATTATATAGAGTATCAAGATGAATCAGATATGATTCATCATCATCATCATAAAATGTATTTATTACGATATTTTTATGGTCAAGAGCATGGATACGATTATGGAATCTATACTATCAAAACATGATTACTTGCCAGCTTTCAGTTACTATTAGACGACCTCTGTGGCGCAGTGGGCTAAGATCCGGCTGAGACGCAGAAGGTTACGGATTCGATTCCCGCCGCGGGACAAATGTTTGTATGATCTGCAAGTATTTGTCTCGGGTCTGGGTGTTTCTATGTATAATATGTATATATTTAAAAAAAAAAAAAAGTTTTTAAGTAGTATATCAGTCATGTGGTAACCCATAACACAAGCTCTGCTTACTTTGGGGCCAGATGATGCTGTGTGAAATGTCCGGGATTATTATTATACTATTGAAAATAAATTTCGTGAAAAGAGGAATGGCCTGTCATTTGTAATACAATATAAATAACGCAACTTACTCAAAAAATACTTGTTTTTTATTTTTAAACGCAATAGTACACTCTTGTTGAGACACCCTTTATTAAGAGTTCCATAACCGTCATGTGGTCTCGTCTTCCGATTTTAAGGTCATGGGTTTTAAATCGAGTCGTGAACCAATGGATTTTTATATTAGAAAAATGTATGTGTGAAATATGTACCTATGTTCGAAAAATGCCAGTACTGTCAAACGGTGTAGGAAAACATCGTAAGGAAACCAGCATGTCGTAAAACCTAAAAAGTTAGAATACATGTGCCAAGTGCACGAAGGTAGCCTCGGAGGCGCACATTAATGCTTTCACCACGCCGGCCGCAGTGTTCTGTGCAGAACATGCCAGCGGGACAAAATTTTATTTTTATTGTTTCTCATATATTAAAGTGAAAAAAGTTCCAAAATCTCAACAATTTGCATATTTTCTTTACATTAATATTTATTATTTCAAATTTCAAACTTCAAATCATTATTTGCATATAATATGAGTAGAAAATAAATGATACAGTTGGTTGAATAACCTCAGTGTGTCACCATGCTCAGCTTTTTAACCGACTTTATCAAAAAGGAGGAGGTTCTCAATTCGTCGGTTTTTTTTAAATGTATTTTCACCGATTATTTGAAAACGGCTGAACCGATTTGGAAAATTATTTTTTTGTTTGAAAGAAGGGTATACTTCACAGGTGGTCCCATATAAATTTTATCAAAATCGGTCGAGCTGAAAAATCAACGAAAATATAAAAATTGTATACATCGATGATGTTTTCATGTACTTCGATACCTCGCTGTCTCATTGGAGCGGTGCGTTTATTTGGCCTACCCATATTATATATATACAAAATACATCTACTTTCCACTAAAAATGTATTATAGGCTCAAATTTCATTCAATGAAGTCGGTTTCTTTTTAGTTTTTAAAACATAATTATTCAGCATACAAGTATCCAAGGGACTATAATATTACAAGAATAATACACATTTCTTAAATAAGAACAAAGAAAATTCAATCATTATGTAAATATATTTAGCATGCATGCATATTGATTAATATTTAAAAAAATATACCTACTATTATCTAGATAAATTGGTAGGTAGGTAAAAAGTAAATTGAATGTCGGGTCCCTCCATCCAAGCTTTATATTATGTTAAAAACATTTATTTAAAAGTCTTTGCGGCAGGCCACTTCTCATTAAATTTCGAGGCAATACTCGAAATCTTCATTTTGATCGTCCTCAGATTTTCGTCAGAAATATCATTAATGTGGTATTTATCGCACAAGTAATTCTAAATACCCTGAACCTATTAACTTTTGTCGTGTTTTACCCATTCTGCGAAAAAGTCAACCTTTGTCATGGTTATGACTCGTTCTGAAACAAAGGCAATGCGGGGCTTTTCGGGGTCTAATGTACCTACGACTGTGTACGTAAATGTTTTAGGTATAAAATATAGAACTACGAGAAAACGAGTACACTTGGCTAAAAAAAGTTGCAGACCTGGAAAGTCCATGCTCAAAATGCAATATTTGCCCTTTGCCCTACTTTGCCCTATATTCAAAGTCATAAATAAATAGAAATGCTAAAAAATTTTGCAAATAATTATTATAGCATAAATAATAATAATAATAATAATAATAATAATAATAATAATAATAATACCGGACATTTCACACAACATCATCTGACCCCAAAGTAAGCAGAGCTTGTGTTTCTTGGGTACCACATGACTGATATACTACTTAAATACGTAATTTTTTTGTAAATACATACATATTATACATAGAAACACCCAGACCTGAGACAAATACTTGCAGATCATCAAACATTTGCCCCGCGGCGGAAATCGAACCCGCAACCTTCTGCGTCTCAGCCGGACCTTAGCCCATTGCGCAACAGAGGTGGTCATAAATGGTACATACCTTCAACAAAAAACTCCATCACTCACAACACTTTTTAATATTCAAATTTTTTTACAAGATGCTTTCGCCAGTTTGCCAAAATTGCAACTAATTAACAAATTTAAATTGCATTTAAATTATCAATTACCTTCGATCACTGATAAGGTACAGTCAAGTGGGGTAAAACAATGGATTCTCGGAATTTTCTACTTGGGAAGGGTTGTTTACGTCATGTTATCGTCATTTGATGGAAATGGTGACATACTTTTTGTCACGCTAGCATGTACTGGACGAAGCATTGTGTGCCGACAGTTTTTTACTAGACTACCTACTCTACCATACTTTTATTGGCTTTCGTTGCTGATGCCGACTAACAATTTGCATTTTTCAGTTTTTACATTTATTGATATAAAATTCTCAATGTCTTACTTTCAGAAAACTGCATGCACCAGCACAGCAATGCTAGCAAGCAAGCTAGTATTGTCAAACAAAAATACATCATACCGAAGAAAAACGATATTAGTTTTGAAGGGCATTAGATTAACGAGGTACTAGGACCGACTGTAAGTATTTCAATACCTGCAGTCTCAGGACTCAAACTTTATGGCGAAGAAAGTGCACCGTGTGTTATATCTTTTCTAAAGACTATACGAGTCTGAGTGCGGCAGTAACTATAAGTAGTTATGATAATAGCATGAGTTTGGTGATATCAGCATAGATAGTAGAATTATTATCTACTAACTGCTGCCCGCGGCTCTGCACGCGTGGTACCTGCATTAGCTGCCAACTTAAAACTCAAACTCAAATGTTTAACGTTTTACATACTTAATTTGTGTTTTAAGTTACAATTCCTCCTAACCCAAGTCCGAGAAGAATTGTCAAAAACTCGGCATGGTCCTAGCTCTTTTTTGTATGATCCTTCTTATAACTAGCATAACTACGAAAAACGAGTACAAGATAACAGTTGATAATGTTCACTCAAAACGGTATATTTATATTTGTTTATCTGCTTTCCGATATTTCAGCACAGTTGCATGCGCCATGATCACGATATAATCTGAGTTTATGTTGTGATCACGATCATGGTCAGATTATGTTCAAAGCCATGATAGATTTAAAAGTTCTTCTTCGTTAAGTGCATGTGTCATATTAATGTCAATTTTGCCAATTTTGTGTCAAGTGTATATATCATTTTGCCAATTTTGTTTCAAGTGTTTATAGTGTCATAATAGTCAATAGTTTATTGATAATATTATATTATAGGTCAGAAATAAAAAATAACATAGCAATGAGTAAATAAATAGCTAACCACTAACTACATCGCTACGTGACAATTACAAATCATATTTAAATTAGATTTAATGACAGCATCAAAAAATAATATTGGCCAATTATTACAACTTAGGGTAAGGTATATTACTGCCCATGAACTCATCATAGGTGTAGAAAGTACGCTCGATAAGCCAGCACTTCAATTTCTTTTTAAAATGATTAAGTTTGGAGCATTTGTGATAATGTCCGGAAGTCTATTATATACATCCGGACCCATGACATGCGTTAGCTTAGATGACTTTGTGTCCGCGGTAGTAATGCGAGTTTGTTCCGGTTTCGTGCGGTACGTGTGCAGTTCACTGTTCCTTACATATTAAGGTTTTTACGTATACTGCCACTTGATGTACTACTATACTGGGCAACATGAGAATGCTTTGCTCTTTATAATGAGTTCTCACTGTATTATTCTCATAGTATAATGTATATTGTATATTGTTGTCACAAAGTAGTATCTTGTTCGTTATTTTATATAAAACGGTGTCTTTCATATAAAATGACTACGGATTATTTTTGGTCGAATCACAAAGAAACAGAAAGATTTTATTCCAATTATTCACACCCGAGTCAATAACTCTTGCTCTATTTAAATGAAAACAACAAAATTAATAAAACTAAATAATATAAGAGCTATGTTTGCTTCGCAAGACGGCCAAAAATAATCATTTAATAGTTGAAGGTAACCGTAGGTTGCAAATCTGTCAGTTAGTTGTCAGAACCATCTAATAGTCAGTGACCAGAGCAACATGAGGCCATGCATTCTTATCAACAATATAGTAATTTATATTATAATATGTCTACGTAAGACTACCTTTATGTAAGCTTAAATTTCTTAATTAATAGTTAAACATTTTCAGGAAGATTAATATAGAAACACACCATATTCTTTTTACTTTTTCTAGTCTAAACTTAGGGATGTATAATTTGTTTCTGTTCCTAGTATTGATTCTATGAATATCACTAGTTTGCTGAAACCCATCTCTATTTTTATGACTATAATACATTTTCATGTATACATTGTGAGAGATACTTTAACATTTCTTATATTATTGTGGCCCACGATGCTAAATAGGGCGTCGTCGTCGAGGTCAGGGACCTTTGGATTTTGAAGATTAGATGATAGAAAGGGTAGAAATTTATATTATATTATTACGCCGTGACCCTTTGATTGGTTTTCAAAATTGTAAAAAAACAAATACATGGAAATATTCGTGCGCGTCAGATATATTTATAGTGTTCAGGTTATATGCATCGTCTCTGATTCATTAATGTATTTATTTATTAACGGAGCTATCAGTATTGGAGTGTAGAAAATGTTTAAAAAAATCGAGTGCTTCTGATATGTAAAGAGGATGTTAAGTGAATCCGAAATATGCTCACATTCAAAAGATTGACTTGATTGATTCGAAAGTCACGCAAGTTTGCGGTAGCTTTTTGAAAATGCATTAAAATCGCTATTTTAAATAACTTAAGCGTGTCAGATTATCATAATAGACGGTTCATCTTGATGTCCTAGAATCTGTCGATTGTCGATGTAGATGTCAGTATGAAAAAAACTATCAATTCATGTTTTTTAATCACTGAATTTTTTCAAATAAAACGATAGGATTTTTTTTTTTTTTTTTTTTAATAATATATGTATATATGTATTCTGATAAAAATAGTTACAAATAATTTAAATTTGATCAATAATATTTTTACTACTGAAATGTCTTGAAATGTGTCGCAAGAAATCGCAATGTCTTTCTAAAAATGTGTCTAGAACATTTCTGATAAATATTTGGTTCGTCAGAGAAAGAAAAGATTTTTCCAACATTTGTATGTTATATTCTGTGGTAGCACTTTTTAGCAATTCTATATTTCAAACTCTTATTGATTTTCTGAGAGTTCTTTCGCGAAAAATCCATTTTTCTAATGGTAAATCCTAAACCGCAATGACAGGCAAAATTGCAAAATTTGCAATTTGCTAAATTCTGTGGGAGTGATTTGGTGAAAAGAGTTGTAAGTGTGTAACTGGAAATCGGGGAAACGCGTGCTATTTGATAAGTATTTTATAACGATTTATTTTTTTGTCTATGCAAAAAACATTTTATAATCTTTCTTAAAAGTCATAGTTTTTTTTGGTCTAGGAACAAAATAAATAACATCAAATTTGGTTGCTCTACATAATTACAAATATTTTCAATAAATAATGTTTTCTTTATAATATCTAAATAAACTCATGGACTTACAGGAACGCTTCATCGATTGTAAAAAAAGGTTGTCTTGTGTATAAAAACTCCTTATTGCACATATACCTAAATTTTTTATTTGAAAATGAATTAAATAAATAATCCCGGACATTTCACACAGCATCATCTGGCCCCAAAGTAAGCCGAGCTTGTGTTATGGGTTTTTTTAAATTTTATAATTACTTCAAAAGTCTTTTGTTTCAGAGTTTCATTTGTTTTTTTTCGTTTATTTGTTATTTTCATTAACCCATTGCAATAGTTTTGCTGGCGTGTGCATTCATTTTATGTAATTCCGATTGATGTTTCAGCTTTTTTTATTATATATAATTTTTTTATATATAATATTTTTTTATTTTATAATATTTTTTTTCTTGTTGCTTACCCACTATTAAAAAACGAAAGGGGATAATGTCGGATCTCAGCGTAGCTTAAGCCTGTAAAGCTTTGATTCGAAAATGGTAAGTGTAGGTATGTATTTAGATAACGGTGAGCGGTGTATTTAGAAATTGCACTTTGACTTCTTATGAAGTCAGAAATACGCTCCAGGAATTTCGGTAAGTGACAGCACTAACAAAGTCAAAGTCAAAAGATACTTTATTCAATACAATCACAAGGATCACTTTGAAAAGTCTTAGGTACATACTAGGTGAATTTAGGTGCCAATTCATCCTAACCCAAGCCCGAGAAGAACTGGCAAGAAACTCGTTTTGGTCCTAGCGCTTTTTTACATGATCCATCTTATAACTACCTTAACTACGAAATACTAATACAAGAGAGTTTATACATTTCAAGTGTGTCGGTTAACTGTCTGAGGGCAGAGCGACATGAGGCCATGTATTCTTATCAATAATATAGTTATTAATATTATAATAATCTTTCTTCAAAAGACTACCTTTTATGTATGCTTTATATTTCTTAATAGGTAGTTTAGCATTTTCAGGAAGCTTATAGAAGCGCACAGTGTTCCCTATAAAAGACTTATTAACTTTTTATAATAGTCGAAACCTAGGTATATATAATTTGTGTCTGTTCCTAGTATTGATTCTATTTAAGGTCACTATTTTGCTGAAACCCATCTCTATTTTTATGGTGTATAACAAATTTTCATATACTTGTCATTACTTGATTTTTCAATTGACAATATGATTTAAAGTAATTAAGAAGTGATTATTTTGATAAGGTACCCACTTACCCACTACTTAACACTTATAATCAAAACTTTGAATTACGACTGCACTATACGTTATGTCATAGACATATAGAAAAGTATAATTAAGTATGTGTATGGAAAATGTATGTATAAAAACAAACAAAGTACTTATAAACTTGTGAGGAAGTTTGTAACCACAAAAAAAGTGTATTATAGCAATTTAGTTAGGTAGGTAGGTATGATAATGATGTAAACATTTTAAACCCACCTATGTCATAAGATAATGGTTAACTTGGTTTTAAATTAAAGGTGATTGATAATTACTAACACTTTTATTACTTTACATCCTGTATTTATTTCTCAAAAGAAAAACAACTTACCTAAAGCTAATGTTCCAAAGTACTGGGAGATTCAACAAAGGTGTAAATAAATAGATACATGTACAAAATAATGACTAACCTGGGGAAAGATTCAATAATCAGCACAAAGCTCCACCAGAACGGAGATGTCACACTGCCATTAACATGCTGTTTTGACTTTTCCTTTACTCATCAGGGATTTAGTTTTTTTGCTCACGATGGCGTGAAAGCTGTCAATGTGGTACCTATCTACTGTGCAAACACTACACATGCAATGCACTGCAGAGGCAGTGCAATCACCTGGTACTCATATTGTGCCACCGTCATCGAGCGTGTCTTTTGACCGTCATTGACTGACTTTTTTTTATTGTGAAGAAAATGCACGAAAAAAGTACTGGTTAGGTATTTCAAAAGAAAGTGGTAAAAAAATTTAAGTACGCCTCAGGGGCTTCTTACGTGCATTTTCATGCTCCTTTGGAAAGTCCAAAAAGCAGGCCGAGTTCGTATAGTAGAAGGAATAACAGATATCGAAGGAAAATAAGAATACAGTCGAGTCGACAAAATGAGGATAATCTGAGCTGAAACACAAGGAAACACAGGAAAACGATATCGCACACCATAGCAAAAAGACGTTGTTGAAATGTTCGTCTAATTGACAGTTGTTTCACAGTCATATTCAATGTATCGTTTCGTCTGTAGTGGTGTTATGACTAGGATTACTACATCGATTTCGAAGTAGGTAATCTCTGATCATTCAACACGGTTCTTAGTTAAAACGATGTAACAAAGAGTAGGTTTAGTACGATTAGTGTCTCGATATAATAATTTAAAGGTTCCAAGAGTAAGCCCCCTGATGATGATGATGATGATGATGATGATGATAACAGCCCATTCATACTCACACTTAGTATTTAGTAAAGTGTCCGAGTTGCGCCAATATCCTCCTACCTCCTAAAACCTCTACCTTAATATTTGGTGCGCGGTTCTTGATTCATATACTAGAAAGACAGGTGGTTCATGTAAACGGTACAATGTACAGCCCAGTATCGTATATAGTATAGCTTAAAATATTCTAGTATCCTCTATAGCAGGCTTTAAGTTTTTAAAGTGACGGGTTACGTGATTTTTTCCAGAACAATGAACGACAAGCTAGGCGAGGCGAAAGCTTCCGGCAACCTCGGCAACACCCTCAAAGTGATGGGCAAATTCACGGAGGCGATACAGTGTTGCAAGCGCCATTTGGAGATCTCGCGCTCGCTCGGCGATCGACTAAGCGAGGGGCGAGCTCTCTACAATCTGGGCAATGTCTACCACGCGCAGGGCAAGCAGCTGGGAAGAGTGGGCCAGAATGACCCGGGGCACTTCCCACAGGAAGTAAGAGACTGCCTACTTCAAGCCGTCTCTTACTACGAGTGAGTAACACAAGTTTAAATAAAAAAATTAAAATATCCAATACAAAAAAATACATCCGTCTATAACCTATTCATTGATATCATTACGATGAGCCCAAACACGATACCTCTGCTTTAAGTCGGTGAAGTTAGGTATCCTACAGATTACAGACATGTGATGCTGCAACATCAGGTCAAGATTAGCTTGCAATACCATTGATGTAACAAAATACCAAATTGTGGAAGTTGCACGCATACCTTCAATTTGAAAAGAGCTGATGATCTTGAAATGGCTAAATAGGTTTATTTAAATCATTCCTCTCTCAAAATCTGTATGTTTGAGAGCTACGATGTCCTAGACAGATACACACATAATGTTAATTTACAAGAAAAATACGATTACGATTAAGATTACGATTAGCCCATTGTGTCCCACTGCTAAGCAAAGGCCTCCCCTTGAACTCTCCAGTCATCTCGCTTTTCAGCAGTTTGGACCCAAGCTCATTCAATGGTGTCGAGCTCATCTCGCCATCTCTTTTTGGGTCTACCACGTCGCCGTCTCGCTGTGTCAGGGAAGTGGTGATTTTGGCCCACAGCTCATCTGGCATGACATGACCGGCCCAGCTCCACTCAAAATATAATATAAGGAAAATACAATACTCACATAAAAAATTAAAAGGAAGGTTTTAGAAGGTCGGGGTACTCGTGCCCCGATCAAGCTGTCTGAGGCCTGACTTTCTACTTGATCAGGACCTGATTAGAGGCCTTCATTACTGGCAGGTCGTAGCGATCTAGAATGACCTGCAGGATGCTGTTAGAAGTGCCCCGCACTGTCCTGAGCAATGAGACAGTTTTCTTACGGATGATAGCGTGAAAACCATCGACCCGTGCCTCTGCAAACATAGAGGATGCAATGCAGAAGCGCGGCAGTCCCATCAGCATCCTAAAACCGTTATTATTTTGGACGCGCAGAGCATTAAGCGATTTCTGAGTTGGTACAGCTAAACCACAGGCTGCTTGTGTAGAAAGATTGGCAGTAAGCAGTAGTAGGGTTTACCGACGCGTTTAGCCGTAATCGATCGGTCAGGAGTCAGCGTGAACTAAGCTTTCCTGTCTCACAATCACATGTTTTACTAATTTGTGCTGTTCCAGAGAGAATCTCGAGCTGATGCGCAGTTTGAATGACCGGCAAGCGATGGGCCGTGCGTGCGGCAACCTCGGCAACACGTGCTACTTGCTAGGCGAGTTCGCACGTGCCATCCGCTACCACACAGAGCGGCTCGGCATCGCTCGCGACTTCGGAGACAAACCGGCCGAGCGCCGCGCTAACAGCAACCTCGCAAACTCGCACATCTTCCTCGGACAGTTCGAGAACGCTGCTGATCATTATAAGTACGTGCGTAGCTAGATTCAACTGTGATGTTACAGTACCGCAGTACTGCCAGTAAACTAATGGAGTCTACACACTTAAGCTGCCGAACTACCGGGCTGCTTCCCCAGTCGGGCGATTATGGAATTCTGATAATATCAAAACATTGGTACTGACAGCTTTCAGTTACTATTCGTGAATTGGTATTACGGAAGGTTGCTGTTGATTTTATGAAACACTGTCAGATAGAAACTAAGATAAAAACCGAACGTTCGTAATACCAATCCATTAAATAATGCCTACTGCTATAGCTATTGCTAATCTAAACTGATAGACATTGATTGTATCAACAGTTCCATAATCGCTATGCAGGTCGGTGATTTTAGTGCTTAGACTACTTATAAGCTTGGGTATGAAGAGTCACCTCATGCATTTTATCAAACAAGCGCTTTATGACAGCGTCATGCCGCGACTTTTGTGAACGCTGTCACACATCGCCGTACTTTGCCGTTACTGTGACGTCACTGATACTTTTAGACTTTCAAATATGTATTATAATAATTATAATAAGGCTACACAGTAGAATCCAACGATAAAAGGTCATGTCGACTACTTAAATATTCATCTTGATGGTAGCTGGATGCTACCATCAAGATGAATATTTAATGCTTTGCGAATTTAAGGCTAAAATGTTATCCCAAAACAAGTTAAATACAAAATGTGGGTTATCATACTAATATTATAAATGCGAATGTTCATGTGTGGGTGTTTGTTGGTCAATCATGCCGTAACAACACCGATAGATAGAAACCGATAAGACTTTTTGTCGAAAAACATAATTTTACACATAGCTGATAGACAAGCTGTCTAAAGCAAATTATCGAATCTTCTTTCTTATCGGGCCATTAGTTAATTCGAACCGGTGTGTTGGAAGGATTAAAGAACGCCTAGAGGCTCATTTCGTGCATTGCAATTGTCTGCGAGCTTTATAGGGTCTACGACTTGCCATTTTCCCCCACGATGTTTTATTCCACCGTTCGGTATTACCGATTATTATTATTACCGGATTCGAACCCACGGCATTAGGATCGGATGGTGGGGCCACTACTACTAGAACCAGTACTCTCTATTTGACTCCCTGAAACTGTTTGGGATATGCTATTACACTTTAAACCCAGGACTTATTTTTTTATAACGCCATTGATATTAAGAAGCGATTGGTTTAACAAAAGCGGGAGCCAGATTCAAGTGGCTTCAATAAATTATGTTATTAACCTGCTGCGCCGTAGGTTGTGGGTTTGATTCTACCCCCAGGAAAAACATTTGTCTGAAGAACAGATGTTTGTAATGTCAGATTAATTAAAATCTAGTTGACCCGGCCACGCGTTGCTGTAGTTCTAATACATTGAACCCATATACGCTAACCTCTAAAATTATTAGTGTTTCTCTACTATATTATGTATGTATTATACATATAAACCTTCCTCTTGAATCACTCTATCTATTTAAAAAAACCGCATCAAAATCCGTTGCGAAGATCTAAGCATACATAGGGACATACAGACAGCGGGAAGCGACTTTCTTTTATACTATGTAATGATATCATACGTCTGTATTAATGTATATAAGTTCTACTCGTATCAGTCATTTGGTTCCCATAGTCTAATCTAGGCTTAGTTTGGGGCTAGATAGTGTTGCTGTGTGACTAAACAACTATGGCTCGGGCTAATGAATGAGGAGTTGCATGCGCTTTTGAGTGATCGCAGTATCATTATCATCGGAGCCCTTCGTGCGTTAGACCGTCGTGGCTTCGGGTTCTTATTCACTCAATCGCTAGTTCATCGAAAAACTTAAGGCATAACCTAGTCGTTTTTGAGTTGCAACGCTGTTAGTGTTCAGTACATGGGTGAGTGATCGCAGTGGCAATTCCGTGCGTATAATAAGCTGTCGATCAAATTTCTTCAAGTCCGTTCAGCCTTTGAAGTACCGAAGTCGCGATATCGTGGTCGTTTATCTTTAGAAAGTGGTTTCTACAAATTAATCGTGTCAACGCACAAATAAACAGACACTAGACAATTTCGAATTCATAATAATATAGCTGCTCACCGTGGCTTCGCACACGTATTACTTACTTAAAAAAAAAGCGTGTCCGTCGCCAAGATACAATCTAAAATTTCATCAAGATGTGTTCAACCGTTAAGTAAAAAGGTAACAAACAAACAGAAACACTTTCGAATTACTAAAATTAGTTTAGATAATTACAACCGAATTGCCACCATTGGTCTAAAATTAGGAATTGTCTAAAATATATTTAGTTAGTCATGGCATTTGTAAAACCTATTCGGTTGGTACCATCTAACTAAATTAGGAACGCTTAATTAAGTTAGATTAAATTAAATTAGGATAAGTTGGTAGCAGCAGAATACCAAAGGTTAATTTGACAGTTTAAAACCTAATTTTAGCTAAAATTAGTTAGGTTGGTGCCAACAGAATTGAGGTCAATATGATAATAATATTGAAAATGAACAAAATTATTGCACTATAGTTAAAATTTATGCTGA
This sequence comes from Lampropteryx suffumata, assembly GCA_948098915.1. Classification (NCBI taxonomy): domain Eukaryota; kingdom Metazoa; phylum Arthropoda; class Insecta; order Lepidoptera; family Geometridae; genus Lampropteryx; species Lampropteryx suffumata. Next base: position 24,672,397 of record OX402544.1, read on the forward strand.
AATTATTTTAGCTATGGCCTAGCGCTCTTGGCATTTTGATTGGCCTGTCAGCTCTGTTGGTAGTAGCTATGCCTTTTGCGCTGTAGGTTAAGGGTTCGATTCTCTCCCAGGGCAAACATTAGTGTGATGAACATAAGTGTTTGTTCTGTGTCTGGGTGTTATAAAAGTGTCATATATGTATTTAAAAATATATAAGTAAGTCATTTAGTCACCATAATACAAGCTATGCTTAGTTATGGGGCTAGATGGCGTTGTGTGTAATGTTTACCAATATTATTATTATTATGCCCGGCATGTCTTAGCGAGATACAAATATAATGTTTAGCACGGCATACTTTAGCTATATTGATTTAGCAAAGCGATTATTGTGACGGTAATAGCCCGGGCTGAGTACTAGCCGTGGCTCCGCACGCGTTGTACGTGTAAAAAGTGGAATATGCATTTCTAGGTCAGCTATATATTTCGCGTGATTGAACCACATTCAAACATCCTCACAAATTTTCATCTTTATAATGTTGGATTATTTTTTGTCTTTTAAGTAAATTATAAAAAAAAAAGTTACGTATTGTGCGATTATAAAATACACCCTTAGTGGCCCCGATTCTGTAGTTTCGCCAGACTAGCTAAAATTTGTTTAAATACGAACGATCTTAATATACTCAAATTAGAGTAACTCTTTTAAATGACACTTCTTCAAATTGACGAGTAATTGATCTGTATTAGTGCATTTTAGTTATCATGTAAAAAAGTGTTGATTAAAACTGCGGATAATCCTAGGAAAATAAATTCAATCAAATGTCATTTTAACTTATTTTTGAAATTGTAATTTAAAACTGTTACTCTACCGCGCCGTCCACTCTACTTTATACGATCCTTTCCATCCAAATGTTGCCAGGAAGAGAACGCTCTCAAGCGATATGATTCATTAAATTATTATAAATCATTATAGTATTTTGTAAGGTGTACAATAAAGATATATTCTATTCATTTTGATAAAACACCGGCTCACTTGTTATTTTGTCGATGGAGGCACCGACACTGTTTCGATTCATCTAGAGAATCTTCATCATGGTTTGATCCGCAGTCCGTGAGTTGCCGCTCGGGTTCACGGGTAGCACTCCCTCATATTCTATTCTCTAATTTGGGCTTTGGTGTAATAAGGTCGTTCGTATTTTAGGAAATATTAGCTAGTCAGACTTAACTACTGAATTAGGGCCACTGTCTTGATCGTAACCCACAATGCTGCGGTAGCGACTCCTACGCAGCATGATTTATGTGCGGTCACATACAGAAGCAGTCAGTTGATTGTGCCGCAGAATAATCGCGGCATAATTCTATAACATTGTCATCAAACAAATCACAAGAATCACTTTAATCGTTTTATATACTATGCATTTTCTAAATTGAGATCTGTCAGTTGGTAGCTGTGTCTTCTGCTTTGGGTTGGGAGCTCTATTACTTATTAGGACAAACATTCGTGTGAACAGAAGTGTTTGGCCTGTGGTCTGAGTATTATAAAGTACAATAAGTATGTATTTAAAAACGTATTCTATCAGTCATCACATCATCAATTGTTGTAACCAGATAGAATACTAATAAATTTAGTAATTAAATTATTCGTAGGAGTTATTAGGATCAAGATCAGTTCTGCCGTGATAAGGTACACAACACATACACAACATAAAATGTAATGTTTCCGTAATAATGTTACTAGCTGCTACCCGCGACTTCGCATGCGTAGTACCTACATAAAAAGTAGCCTATGTCCGTCCCAAAGATACAATCTGTCTGCTTACCTAATTTCATCTAGATCCATTCAGCCGTTTAGCTCTGAAAAGGTAACAGACAAACATAGCATATATCTGTAGGGGAATTTTTATAAAATTAGATTCTCATAAGTAACTCTTTTACTAAGAGCTAGGTAAAAATATACCTGAATAGTATATATAAAGCGGATGAAGCCGCAGTAAAGGCAGTTATACTACAAATCCCCAATATTCACCCGTTAGTATTTGTTATTATTAAAATTATCAATTAGGTATTTGACTAATTCTTTGTATAAAATAGGTTAAAATAGTTGACATCTGAAATCGAATTAATTCGTGTATGTGGTCCTAGACCGTTCTAATTCCTAATAATAAATAAATTAAAATTGTTACGAGAAAGAATCAATCCGTTTTCTATTGATTCGCACAATCATTTTAATTGATAAATCAAGGCAAAAAATCAAGTATGTTTTATTATGAACCGTTCTTGAAATATATATCTACCGAATTTGTATATCTTCTTAGCGAAACGATAATCGATATATCAGGACAGTAATGTGCAAACCCCCGACTTTTAGTTACATTTGACTCTTTTTGATTGATTAAAAGACCGACATTACTGTTTACAATCAATGTTGTAATCCTCCACAGCGGACTACCGATAAGTTTAATTTGATAACGTAACAACTTGACTGAGTTCGACGAACATTTCAACGATTAAAACGATGTGCTTTCTATTAATAAATAACGGCCAAAAATAATCCGACGTCTTACTATAAACAATATAATCACTTGACATATACAAAATTGACATCAAGACACGTGTCAATAATAAAGAAGACGTTATCGTTCGGCTATATCGAAATCAATTCTTCGTCTGTCATTTCATGGAGTACATAGCTCTGCTAATTTAATATTTTTTACCCTTTTTATTGCATGTCTTATTCAGTAATCTTGGCGGAATTTTAATGAATTAATTGTTACTACAGGACGGTTTTTGAATTGAATTGAATTATATGTGTATTGTGGTGCAATGTGATTTGAACGACGAGGAATCCCAAGAAAATTCTAGACGCCATTCCGTGTGACGTCTAGAATTGACAATTGACCATCGACTAAGACTAATAACAAACAAACTGGCTATAAACACTTGACATTGGCAGAATCACAGACCATTAACAAATAAGAAGAAGAATATATCGAAATCGGTTTACCGAGTAAACGCTTTAAGTATGTCGCGTACATGAACTATATATTTCATATTATTTTCCAGACGGACTCTCGCACTGGCCGAGGAGCTCGGCGACTCGGCGGTGGAAGCTCAAGCGTGCTATTCTCTCGGCAACACGTATACATTACTGCGAGAGTACCGAGCCGCTGAGCAGTATCACGCGAGGCATCTCGCGGCCGCACAGAAACTCAGGGACAGGTAATGGTACTGCGTCTTGTTTTAGTGTTCGTTAGGTCCTTGTCGGTAAATACCCACACAACACCATCTAATTCCGAACTAGGCATAGCTTGTATTAGGGAACAGATGACAGATCGAATACATAAATATTTTTTAAATACATACTTATGATACTTAATAACATCCATAGTACTCCTGAAGTCCTGAGTCCTGAATGGTTAGTTAATTTATCAAAGATTTGTTTTTTTTTTTGAATTTATCACAATTTTTATATGCGGTGGTTTAACTACCAGTGTGTCAGACAAAGAAAATAAGGTCTTCTCCGCCGTCTTGTCATGTTTCGCATAATATAAAGCAATATTTGCGAGGTACATAGATAATATGTAGCCTAGATGTTTATCCAAGTCCTTATCTCAATGATATCAGACAGCATTTGATATAGACAAACCATGTCTACCGCAAGTTTCATAGAAATCGGTTCAGCCATTATTACGTGATTGAGTTAACAAATTATACTCATATCTAGTGACCTTAAAGCCGCCGTGTGTGTAAATCGTAGCAACGAGACGATGGGCGAAGCGACAATAAAAACATGTCTTAAAGCTGTACCCTCAGCAAATAACCTTGACGCGTTTTCGATGGGGACCTAATCGCGATTTATTAGAAAATGTTTTAATCAGCTATTTCCCTACCGATTAGTGTACGTTGCAAGTTAAACGGACTTCAACGTTTAGGAGTGATTAATTAATATTAAAAAAAAAAATTTTAGAATTAAGAAGAGTTAACAAAAACATTAAAACAATATGAAACGAGGAAATTGTAGTCATAATATTGAAAATATAACCATATTTCAATATTATGACTACAATTTCATTCATTATTCTATTCTCGATCACAGATAGCCACTATATAGCGGCAAATAAAAACAATGCTTTGCATACAAAAGGTCGTTTGCTGAGGGTACTTCCTTAATAAGTTGATTCGGTCATCATCATGTACTTTGGAGTATATTAACAACGCAATCGCGCCATGTTACCGTTCCTTCCAAAACACGGAATCCCTCAAATAAAAATGCCCCTGCTATCCTGGTACTGACCTCGCAGTGCGTCGCTGAAGTTCGTTGATCTGTTAAGAATGAATTTGTTAGCTGTGCCATGAGCCTTTCATGACAACATGTAGAAATATAGATACTACCCTAGATTCTGAGACAAAAATCTACGCTAGGCTTGAAATAATATTTAAAATTGGTGGAAAATCAACACACCATCCAGCTCCAAACAGGTGACCAGATGACCAGATGACTTATAGAATGCTTTTACATGTTTTAAATACGTATATAATTTATAACAGAACAGAACAGACATCTTAGTTCATCACACAAATGTTTGTCTTCTAAGGGCCTAATTATTCAAGGCGAATGACCCATTCCAGTATATAATAATAATAATATAGGTTCGAATCCCGCCGCGGGATAAATGTTTGTATGGTCTGCAAGTATTTGTCTCGGATCTGGGTATTTTTTCATGTATAATACGTATGTATTTACAAAAAACGTATATAAAATAGTATGTCAGTGATGTGGTTGTTATAACACAAGCTTTGCTTACTTTGGGGTTAGATGACGCTGTGTTAAATGTCCGGCATTATTTATTTATTGATTCCCTAATTGAAGACACAATCCACGGCGCAGAAAGCAGAGCTACTACCAACTGAGCTGAGCTGACGTTCACGTGTGTCAAAATGCACTGAACTTTGACAAAACGGTCGCGTATATACACGCTTAGGTTCGACTCTGATCGTATATTGAATAAAATAATTCAATATACAGCCATATGAATTGTTTTAAGGTTTATAAATCAAGCGTTTTACTAAAGCCTCACAAGCTATCATGATCATTTTCTTTATAGCTTCGGCATAATGCTACTAAATTTGAAAACTTTTCAGGTACCAAACGGTGGTTTAGCCGGTATTTATCAAACGAATATCTACATCGAAAAACTGTTAAGGAAACGTACTACTTTGAAAGAGACCGACGATATGTTGAATAGGTCTTTCAAAAGTAAGATTACCCCTAAAAACAGTTTTTCGAAGTGTTTATATCATAACTTTGATTGCATTTTTCACGGTAAGACTGGTAGTATGTGAGCTAAAGCCCTAAATAGAGGCGGACAGCTAGACATACGGACACGGTGAAACTATAAGAGTTCCGTTTTGGACTCCGGAATCCTAAAAAAGTTGAACGGGTAATGTTTTAATTCGTTTATTCTCTAAATCTTGTAAGTGTAAGATGCAAGATGCAAGTTTAACAAGACGTCAAGTTTAGATGAAGACATTCACTATTGAATATATCCAACATAATAAACTCAAAATAACGTTGAAATCAATTTGAAAAACGTTTTTTTTTCGTGCATGACACGTGTTCCGTGTTCTATTTTTTATTAGTGTTATTGACATATTCGTACTAGTTAATAAATAAGTAAATCATAAAATCATGACGTAATTTGCCGAGGGTACAGTCTTAAGCAACGCACTGCATGGTTAAAGGTCATTAACCTAGGCTTTGTTTTTCAGAGTGGGTGAAGGCCGTGCTTGCTGGTCGCTTGGCAACGCGCACGCTGCGCTCGGAAATCACGAAAAAGCACTCTACTACGCGAACGAACATCACACCATTTCTAAAGAGGTTTGTTTTGTGACTGGCCTCACTACCAACTGGTGTTACCTATGCCTTCTGCGGTGTAGGTTATGAACTCGCACCCAGGACCGACATTTATTGTGCGATGAACATATCAAAAAATTCAAAATTAGATATTTATTTATATAATAAAATCGCAAGGACCTCTTTGAATCGTCTTCTTACATGCTAGTGAATCTAGGTGCCGGTTCCTCCTAACCCCAGTTCAAGAAGAATCCGGCAAGAAACTTGTCTGGTCTTAACACTTTAACGGATGCGAGTCGAGTTGGAGCTGATTCATCCCAAGCTTAATATGTGTTTGCTATCATATTTACAAGTATATAAATACTATATCAGTCATTTGGTTTTCATTGCTTTGGTTACCTTGGGACTAGTGAGTCTTCCAGCAATATTTTTATTTATCGGTTTGGCTAATGAATTGCTTTATAAAGTGTATCAATGGCACTGAGGATCAATGGTATGAAATTATAGGATCATTATAACATAAACAATTTAATTTAGAAGCGATTAATTAATTATAATATACTCTAGGACATCCCTATGCTGATAATTTTTTTTTAATTTAACGTTATTGTAGTTTTTATGTAATTGATTTAAGGGATTTCAAGTCTTCGCCATATTATTATTATCTTTTATTATTCGAGCAAGCGCATTATGAATACCTTTGCAAACAATCGCAGATATTGATATATTTAATACAGCAACGAGCAAGCTTAAACGCTTGCTCTGTGACAAATTATTTTTATAGTTGATAAATAATATTACGTAACTCGCTACAACATAGGCGGGAATAAAATATAAATTAAGAAATATAATACGATATAATATATGAAATCAATATAATATAATATATGAAATATTGGCAAACTAAGCATAACTTACTTTGCACCAAATGACTGATAGAATTCGTGTATGTATATGCTAAAATAGTAGGTCAACTATAAAATTGCCGTTTTGTACTAAACCTATGATTATTTTTACAATCTCTTTTATTTTTATTAATCGATTTATTAGCCCACGCCATCGATGCATCTTTCCCAGCGCAATGGCAAATTACCGATGCCTTTCTAAAAGAAAGCCAGACTGGAGGCAATAAACTCTTCAAAGCAATTTTGTTTTGCCTCTCGGATATTGAATTGTTTTCTTGCAAAGAAGGTTTACACATTCTGGAAAACGTAGAAGTCTGTAGGCTGGTCTGGTGGTCCATGGTCTGGTGAGTAAGATGAATGATGGTGATTTTCCAAGCTGTCGTGCTGGAGCAGAGGGGACGAGCGATTGACCAAAGCTGAATGGTGAATTGCTAGCTTCTCGACCATTGTGCTCACTTCTTCACATTAAACAGCCTCAGTTATGCTCGAGTCGAGACGCTTCTTGCACTAGCCCACCAAACAGTATCCATATTTGCAGGGGGATGTTCAGTCGTTTAGTACATTGCCTAGGTGCTGAACCAGGTTCCAGACAGCATGATGAACGCTAATGGATTCATTTCTCGTCAGAAGTGGCAATGCGGTTCAAAACCTCTTGTTTCTATTGAACAACGCAAGGCTTGCTTTTCCGCGTATATCGCACTGGCGATCATTCTTCTTCTTCATCGTATAATAGCATCTGTCTTGATAACAATTTTGCCAAAGTCAAGTGATTTTGTTTGTTTTTTCGCTACAAAGTCGCAGTCGATCGTTATTTGTGTATTCGTCATCGCGTAATGGCCGTCCGTCTTCTTTATTTGATTCTTTGTCGTAAAAATCGTAAATGAATATAATACTCTTATAATAAAATGTACTTGTGCTAATAAATCACAATTTATTTAATAAAATTCTTAGATTACCCAATAAACCTTAATTAACATGAAACACGAATTAATTTAGAAAAACTATATTAATTTTGTGAAATGTTAAACGAGGAATCTGGTGACCATTCAGCTCATTTATGAAACTTATTAATTTATTACCAATATCGTTTATATGTTAAAGTTAAAAGCTCCCGCTGACTCAGCCGTAGGTCGAGTATCATCTCCCACAAACGGCAAAAACGAACACGGGGCTCACTGATCAAAATCAGAATTCCATCTTTAAAAAATAGCACTCATTTGTAATTAGAATTCTTTAGCCAACAAAATAAATATTTAAATCAAATCCAAGTAATTTATTGCGTAATAGACCCATCTATATAATAAAAATCAATTGCTGTTGACTGATTTAGCTGATTTTGGTGTTGAAATGTTTGTCGTAGTCCAGGGAAGGTTTAAAAGCTGAGTAAATATGAAAAAAATGCTTGCTTTTTTATGTATTGATTCTGAGGCGGTACGAAGTTTGCCATAATCAGCATGTGGTTCCATAACCATCAACAGTGGTTCGCATGCACGCATAAAAAAGCAAGCATTTTTTTCATATTTACTCACCTTATAAACCTTCCCTGGACTACGACAAACATTTCAACACCAAAATCAGCTAAATCAGTCCAGCCGTTCTCGAGTTTTAGCCAGACTAACGAACAGCAATTGATTTTTAGTATATAGATTATTATTCAAATTAAGTAGGTATGTACAAACATGCTTTCAATTAAATTAAATTAATGTTGGTCAATGTTCTAAAATAATAAAAAAAAATCTTCTTTCGTATGTCACGCACATTTGGAGTGAGGCCATAGAGAAACATGGTGAAGCATTAGCTGTTTCACTTGACATCTCAAAGGCCTTTGACAGGGTCTGGCACGCCAGCCTTATTGGTAAGCTTACGGATTGCCAGTTCAGTTCTGCTCATGGCTTGCTGACTTCTTGATGGAAAGATCCATTCGAGTGGTTGTTGACGGATGCTCGTCTGATCGATTGGCAATTAATGCCGGGGTACCTCAAAGGTCAGTGCTCTCTGCCACGCTGTTTTTACTGCACATTAACGATCTGCTTATGCCCGGAATCATTGGGTATGCAGACGACAGTACAGTTGTGGAGAGATACTTTGCAAACGCACGAGCCAGTAAAACTGACATTTAGAAACTCAAGAGACGTGATGCTTATGCGTCTGGATTTGACTCTCCAGGTCGTGTCCGATTGGGGCAATTCCAATCTGGTTAAGTTCAACGCATCCAAAACGCAAGCTTGTCTCTTTTCGTCGAAAAAAAGTGAGTTTCTCCAAGTCCCCGTTTTCCGACATGTACCGGTAACTGTAGAAGATCATCTCGAACTCTTGGAAGTTTCACTTACACGGACTCTCAATTTTGGCTCCTATATCGAGTCCAAGGCCAAAACTGCTGCCATGAAGCTTGGCATCCTCAACAAGGTAAGGCGATACTTCACACCTGGACAGCTTTCCACTTTATATAAAGCTCAAGTCCGGTCGGGTATGGAGTATTGCTGTCATCTATGGGATGGTTCAGCCAAACACCAGCTGGCTGCCTTGGACTCGATCGAGCGTAGAGCATTGAGGATGATGGGTGAACAGCTTAACGCTAAGTTCCAGAGTCTAGAGCACCGTCGTAGAGTTGCTTGCCTTTCGATCTTTTATAGGATTCATTTCGGAGAATGTGCCCAGGAATTACATGATCTGATTCCACCATCTCCTTTTCACAACACAACACAAGCACACACAAGCACAACACAAGCGGATAAGCAGAGGTACTGCTCAATACCATCCATACCTTGTTAACCTACCACCCTTACGAACTAAGCGCTTTGCTTCCGTACGTACATGCGTACAGCCAAAGATTGGAATGCTTTGCCGTCGTCTGTCTTTCCTGAAAACTACAATCTAGGTATCTTCAAGTTTCGAGTAAATAGGTGTTTTCTAGACCTGCATGCCCCATCGTCGGCCACATCGTCGCTTAACATCAGGCGAGATCGTGGTCAAACGTAGGTTTATCGTTGATAATGATATATATAATAATAAAATATGATAATAATGAAAATAAATAATAATAATAATAATGTTAAATGTCCATACTTTTATCATTTAAATAATCATAGGTAGAATAATAAGCCTTTTCTAATAATATATGTTTCAGCCTTGCCTTATAATTCTATATTTATATTGTATTATAATTTATATTTCAAATGGCCAGTACTATTGAACGGCAACTTTATTGGTAAAGTCCCTATAGGTTCATATTTCATAGGTATTACACGCTTAATGTATTTTATAACACAGAACGACCTCTGTAGCGCAGTGTGCTAAGATCCAGCTGAGACGCAGAAGGTTGCGGGTTCAATTCCCGCCGCGGGACAAATCTTTGTAAATCTTTGACAAATCTGCAAGTATTTGTCTCGGGTCTGGGTGTTTCTATGTGTATAATATGTATGTACGTGTATTTACAAAATATATATATATGTATAAGTAGTATATCAGTCATGTGGTACCCATAACACAAGCTCTGCTTACTTTGGGGCCAGATGATGCTGTGTGACATGTCCGGGATTATTTATTTATTTATAACACAGAACAAACATTTATGGTCATAACACAAAAGATTGTCCTGGGAGGGAATCGAACCTACAACTTCAAGCGCAGAAACAGAGCTACAAGTACTACTGAGTTCAGAGACCACTGTGCAATCACTACTGTCAAGTACACTTTTTGTACCTCATGTACTCTAAGCGTAGTTTCGCCTGTAGGTGTGCGACAGTCGAGTAAAAACCACGGTTGACTTCCGTAATCATTTTTTTTTCACCTGAGACTGAGATCATTGAATTCAATGATTCAATGATAGTCCGGTCAATTTAGACATTCGAAGTTACATAAAGTCCCAACAAGCTGAATTTCTGTGAAGTTATTCAAAACATAATTATAAACAATGTCTAGAAGTTCCCCATCATTCCCCTGTAAGGAAAAAAATTAATTCAAGGTCAAAGGTCAAAAAAATGAGTTTTTCGCGATTTTCAGCAAAACGTAAGTTTTATCATAAAAGTACCTCAGACAAAAATTGTAGATCATAAAATGTGTCAATACTTTTTTTCTTACGAGCCACTGTTTCTGAGATATAACGATTCAAAAAGTTATAAAAGTTGTTATCGTCATAATATGCACACGTTTCCACGCCACCTATGAGGTAGTGTACTTAGCGCGTTTTTTTGGAGGAGGGTAGTTAGAATTATCAAATACTGCGGTTTGAATATCTTCGCGAATAATAGCTGCAGCTGCGTGTATGACTCTCAATCGTTCTTCTGTTTTATTCATTTTTTTTTTTCGTACCAGGCTTGATTCAAAATATCATGATGATTATCCACTAAGCATATGAATGTTGATGCTCCCGATTTCTCAGTGATAATAAGTTTATCACCATATTTTACTTTTAGTCGTAGCTTAATCGTTCTGTTATCTAGAGTCGTAGTTTTGCAAACCTTTTGTAATTCGTTCAAAGTGAACTGACAGTCATCGCTATTTTCAATGTAAGTAAATATTTCCTCCATTGCCAAATTCGTAGCTTCGTCTTTAGGACGACCCATTTTAGCTCCAGTGGAAGGTTTTAAAAAATTAGCATAGCAATCTCGATGATACTTAGCTTCAGCAGCAACTAAATCATATTCAAATTCAACTCGAGCAAGAACAGCTTTTGCTAAAGCATCGTCACGAGCCCGAGCTGTTTCCAGAATTGAATCTTTAAATTGAAGTGTACTTACTTGGCTGAAAATCCGAAAATATATATATGTATGTATATATATATATATATTTTCATTTTTTATATACATACATATTATATAAAATATTACAACTCTAGATGTATATACGTGGCCTGCTCATGCATATTATGACGATAACAACTTTTATAACTTTTTGAATCTTTATATCTCAGAAACGGTGGCTCGTAAGAAAAAAAGTATTGATACATTTTTTATAGATAATTTTATGATCTACAATTTTTGTCTGAGGTACTTTTATGATAAAACTTACCGTTTTGCTGAAAATCGCGAAAAACTCATTTTTTTGACCTTTGACCTTGAATTAATTTTTTTCCTTACAGGGGAATGATGGGGAACTTCTAGACATTGTTTATAATTATATTTTGAACAATTTCACTGAAATTCAGCTTGTTGGGACTTTATGTAACTTCACTCTCATTTTTTGGTCTAAATTGACCGGACTATGATGGCAATGCGCAGGCCATATAGCTCGCAGAACTGTTAACCGTTGGGGAACAAAAGTCTCGAATTGCGACCAAGGAAAGTAAAACGAAGCGTAGGACGACCCTCCACCCGATGGACTGATGACATTGTAAAGATCGCGGGAAATCAGTGGATGGAGAGTGCTTAAAATCTTTCTTCCTAGAAATTTATTGGCGAGGCCTATATTGAGCAGTAAACTTCTAGGGGCTGATATGATGAGACTGAATTCGCAAATATATGTGTCACCTTGCTGATTTACATGTGGTAAAGCGTACCCAATCACCCAGGAGTCCGTTCTGGGAACTTGAAAGCTATGCATGATGAGCGTTTTCTCATTTCGAGGTTATTTAAGCAACTAAACGACTTGTGCCGTCCGTCAAACGAGCGCACGACACGTTATCCCGCCAGGTGTCGCATGTGGGTTGGTGTACAATTTCTTTTACAATTCTGTGAGCTTTCTGTATTCATAATAATACAAAATTCGTATTGTTTTAGTAGTTATGTTCGAATAACGCGACCACGGTCATTGCAACATAAACGAAACGTCTGGAAAAATTAAAAGGTAGTAAGCGATATATATACCTGTTAGCTACTTACTAAAACAATATCGACGCTGGAAAGGCAATAACTACTAAGCGACATATTGGCAACTTTATACCAGAGCATGGTAAAGTTTTTTGGAAAATAAATCGTCAAAACCGCTTATAGACATAGCTACTCGATTCTAACGAATTTTGAATCCAGTTTCAAAGCTTTGTCAACTGGCATTTAAATATTATGATTTTCTCAATTCTTTAAGAAATACTGTCGGTTAGTAAAATTTTAATCAAAATCACAAACAGCATTACTAACCAGCAACTGTTAGTAACAGCAAATTTTATTATAAAACATGTAAAATTATCCAGCGTCGACATGAACTTACTCGTAGATGATACGTACTCGTACGATTCATACGAGTGACCTGTCGTGTGTGTCAAAATACATTTTGATGTACGGAAGCGTGAGCTAGTGCCATTTGCAATTAGTGACCAGCTTAACCTTTGACACTTACAAAGCGAGGCCTAACAGAATATCGTTATTACTTCCAGCTTGGTGATGTACTTGGCATGGCGACAGCTTTGATGAACATCAGCGACCTCCGCAAAGTATTGGGTCTACCGGCAGAAGAACAGCCGGTGCCTCCTACCGCGTGTGATGACAACTCTCCAAAAACACCCTTCAATGCGCTGAGGGTCCGAAGGCAGAGCATGGAACAGCTCTCTCTAATACCGGTGAGGTTTTCACCAAGTAAAATTAAAAGCATTATGCTAAGTTCTAGCTTCACCATACGTCACCATTTGTGTATGTTCACAAAAAAATCAATTGTTAAAAAACAAGTTGCGATAATCATAATATGAATACTAGAAATAATAATAAACTCGCTGTTCTCACAGTTAGGCTCGCTAAAGTTAAAACATTTGTTTTAGGGAAATGTGGACGCTTCTATAACAAGGTCCCAAGCGACGTGTTACATTATGTCGATTGGCAAATTTTAAAGCGTAATAAATCTTAACTGTCTCAAAAAAAGCATATTACATACAAATAAAACATAAATTATAAATAAAAAAGTGTTAAGATCAGACGAGTTTTATGACGGATTCTACTTGAACTTGGGTTAGGAGGAACCGGCACCTAGACTCACTAGCATATAAGAAGACGATTCAAAATGGTCCTTGTGATTTTATTGAAAATAATGTTTTGATTTGATTTGATTCGTCACAGAACGGCACTTAATTTAACAGGCATCAAAAATAAGATTATTAATGTATTAGTACGTCTCATACCTCCTCACTTCGACACGGCCCCAACATAAATTTACGAAACAACGTATTTACTATTTTCTCGATATCTAACATCAACCATGAAAATTTGTCAAGAAACAAAATAATGAATAATTATTTATTATACAACTCCAGTACCCTAATGTGGAAACTACTGAAAGATCTCTTCGCACTAACCTAACACATTCACAGACCGTAGAACTAACGTATTCGATATTAATTCCAACTTGATACTTCCATGCATTCCTGAGAAAAAGGGTCTTGAAACGGACAGTCATCGAAAGGTACTAATGTTTACGTTTTCGCCGTGAGCGAGTCATCTCGTAATCTATAAACTGACCTGTGTTTGACGCTGCTTCAATAATAATATTTTATTTACACGATAAGCCGCTCTGCCGTGGTGATATGGCCATGCTTTCATTCTTATAAAACGGTCTAATAATATGTAAATATCAGTCATGTCATTGTTTCGTAACATAATCACTTGTTAGGGCTTGGTGAAATACTTAATAACTTGCAGTCTATGAATATATAACTTAGTACGCTGAAGTTAGGTTTTAGCGTTATTCCATTGTCATCTATGAACCGAGATATTCAATTCACAAATGTCAAATAACAATGCATTTTCCTGTGGTGATAAGACATGTCGCACAAGCTTACAATATACTAAACTAGATGGCGATGATTGACTCACTGTGTCTCGTAGCGTTATAGTACAAGCTTGCTTAGTTTATCGCTAGATGGCGCTGAGAAATTATCAACATATATTTTATTGAATAAATCGGTTCATTGTATATAGTTGTTCATTGTATCGGTTCATTGTGCATTGTTAGAGTGCATTGTTTGAAAATAAACGCCAACATAAAATCTTGGTGAGAACAATAGGTTAAATAAATCAAAGCCTTCCGTTATTCGCTAAACAATTTAAAAGACGAAATATTAACTTTCCTTCGAAAACATAAATTATAATATTATTTTTGGGCGATAACCAAAAAACACAAACTTGCAGAATAGCTTATTTTGTAAACAAAGACAAACTCAGCATAGTAAACCAAAAATCTATTACAATCACAGTCTAACTCATAATCTTAAATGAACTATTGTGGGAATACAATTGGTTGTCATCTTTATACATTGATATTAGAATGACAAAGATAGACCGTACTGTATCGCTACGTTTGACAAATTATGAATATAGGGAATCCAAGAAAATTCTAAGTGGTTATTCTGGGATGACTTTGTGACGATACCTTTCGTATGAGTCAATGTTGGTCACTATCTATTGGCGGGTTCGATTCCGCGGTTCGATTGCCGCGGGACAAATGTTTGTAATGTTCTGCAATGATCTGTGCAAGTATTTGTCTCGAGTCCAGGTGTTTCTATGTATAATATGTATGTATTTACAAAAAAAAAGTATATAAGTAGTATATTAGTCATGTGGTACCCATAACACAAGCTCTGCTTACATTGGGGCCAGATGATGCTGTATGAAATGTCCGGTATTATTATTATTATTATTATTATTATTATTATTATTATCTTGTAAGTTATTAGTCCCCCTTGAAGGCCACCATCCTAAAAACTGGACAACAACTTTTGAAAAGCCGGGACCGACAGTGCAACAGGAAGCCGGGGAAGTTTGTATTTGTATTGATCAATGAGCGCGCGCGGTCTTAGAGTTGGCTGTCAGATAGTACCAATCCATTTTCCGAGACTTTAGTACTGTCAGCCAACAGTGTGCGTGTGTGTGACGAGAGAGCGAAAGAGAAATAGAGAAAGAGAACGCATCAGCTGTGCGCTTATCCTATATTGATGTGTATAAAGTGTGATTTTATATAAATTAATTCAGGATATAATGATAAGGTTTCTTATTACCTAGAAGAGATGTCAGATGTTACACATCATATATATGTGACTACTGAAAAGCTATATTTAAACAATAGGTCTTTAAACTTAAATAGTACCTAAAACCAATTAATTACAATTATTGTCATTTCACGTAAACATGTAGGTAAGCAGGCAGGTAGAAACTTAAAACTAATGCAGAACTTGAGTTCCATAAATGAAGAGTTCAATAATAGCCATACTGGTTAAATTACCCATTAATTTAAAAATTTATAAGTATTCTAGCAGCCATCTGGCTACCATAATACAAGCTTGCTTAGTTTGGGGCTAAATGGCGCTGTGTGTAATGTTTAGCAATGTTTATTTATTGTTTACAGATAACACCAGATGTGAAGGGCAAGAGTTCCGAGGAGAGGTCAGAGATAGGTCGCACGGATTCTGAAGAGGGTCCGGAGTCGTTTTTCGAACAGCTGAGCCGGTGCCAAGCGGCTCGGTACGACGACCAGCGAGCCACGCTTCACGGCAAAGAAAACAGACCCAAGCCTCAACCGAAACTGCAACGATCACAGAGCAGCGGCAATAAACACTCCAGGTAAAAACGTACACATTATTCAAGATAAATAATTGATCATACACAACGTGCCGCATACATTCAATGATAACACGGGTAAAGTTATAGATAGATGGATGATTTATTTACCAATATACAAAATACAGAGATTCGTTATTCGAATGTCTTAAGACGATGCTCACAGCGAATTAGCTTTTGTATGGAAAAAAATACCGCTATTTAGTGGCTTTTATGGAATAATAATAGTTATAAAAGAAATATAGTATGCATTTTCAATATTTTGCATCCTACTTTCTCGTTAACTTAAAAAAAAATTCAATCATCTATCTATCTTCTCCGAAAGTTGTTGTTTCAACATGCAGCTTACACTAATAGGCGGAAAGTAAACTAATTAAAACATTACCCGTTAAGCTTTTTTCAGAAATCTTTATTTGATTTTTTTCTGATAACAAAACCTTGATTTGAGCGTTATAAGTACGCATCAAAATCATTTGATCAGGGAGTAGCTTCAAAACATGTTAGGTTTGTCTAGACACTAGGTTCTCGAAATAGATATTTGCATCAACAGTATGAGAAATGCGTCAAGACAATAACAAACATTAAATTAAATAGGCAATTAGAGCTTGAACATTTAAACAGTAGTTAGTTATATGGATATGCACAAGTAGTATTAGCGAGCGATCGCGCATAGCGATAACCTGTAAGGCGATTATGGAACTCTAATTACAATGAATTTCTATCAGTTTTCATAGATTTCTGATAGACATTGATTGTAATTAGAGTTCCATAATCGCCCGACAGCTCCTTTACAATAGCAAAATACGAAACAAACCTGACCAAGGAGACAAACACGTACATACATTGGAGCATAATAGTCAGTGCATTCACGACATTATTTACGACTAACGCAATACGTATGCGCGTGTTCAATTATATGTTATAGGATGCTACAATTTCAGCTAGTTTTTATCACTTTTTATCACTGGACAAGTGACAACCGATAATAGATAAACTTATCTATATACTATAATTATCTACACACACCTTTATACCATTATTGAAATTTTATTTTTAAGTATAATTGGTGAATTAGGTAAGTATTGTTGCACCCGCTACAAAGTCGGGCAAACACTTTAAATAATCAGTACAGCGCCATCTAGTATTGTGTAGATACACTACAAAATGCACGTGTCTATGTATAAAAGTGAACGAAATGGATCTCTTACAAGCAAATATACTAACCGAGCCGAATGCTCTAGTGTGGATAGGGTTGTCTATTCTCGGCTTAACAAGTGATACAATTGATAATAATAATAATAATAATACCGGACATTTCACACAGCATCATCTGGTCCCAAAGTAAGCAGAGCTTGTGTTATGGGTACCACATGACTGATATACTACTTATATACTTTTTTTTTGTATATACATACATATTATACATAGAAACACCCAGACCCAAGACAAATACTTGCAGATGGTACAAACATTTGTCCCGCGGCGGGAATCTAGCCCGCAACCTTCTGCGTCTCAGCCGGGTCTTAGCCAACTGCGCCACAGAGGTCTTCATTGATAGCTTTACTAATCCTTTGTCCGAGGTCAACACCAGCCCTTTGATCATTGGTCTTCTCCACCACTATTATTAAATGGGGAATTACTTATTGTGAAGTTCTTTTCTCGTATTCGTTATTAAATTTAATTAGCATCAGTAAACATTAAAAAATATCGAATTATTGAAGTAATCATGAAATTTTCAAATAAACCAAATGATAAACAAAGACACAGGTTGCTGTTTTTCGCAAAAATCTAGTTCATATAAAATAGAAAATACGTCTAAACTCATAAACTACGAAACTTATAATCATATGTCGGCATGTATGCGTCACGTTAGATAACACGGTCGTTCCTAAAGTGCGCGATAAACGTTCTAACAAGTAATAAATATTATTATATCAAGCGTCGAGATCTATGTCATGTAATGTACTTACTTATTTAAAGACAAATATGATGTAACCATTATTGTTGTAAAGCCGGACCGTGATCGCAAGCTTTCAACTAGGGTCAATTCCCGCTAAAAAGGGAAATTGTCGAATGTTATTCCGATAAAATGATTCGATTGTGATATGAAAGAAGAACCAACGATACAGATCCACGTACCTTGTTTTGAATGTGTAGCACTCTGGAACTACAGTACCCGGGTACGTGATCTTCCTTAATGCACTAAAAACACTTATTTTCACTTGTTTACACCGATGTTTTGTTCTCCTTTTTAAATTATAATTTGCACAGGTTTTTCAAGATGCGATGCGCGTGTTATCCAGTCAGTTGAGTGAGTGAGTTCTTCTCAAAAACGATGAAATGAAATGTCGATTGTTCATTCACTCACATTCTATTATTAGGTTTTGTGAATCTGTAATGGCTTTCAAAGCCCAGTTGGACGAAATTTCCTAATCACAACAGAATATTCAACGGAATAACACACCATCAAGCCTCAATACGAAACAATTATAATAATAATAATAATGCCGGACATTTTACACAACATCATCTGGCCCCAAAGTAAGCAGAACTTGTGTTATGGGTACCACATTACTGATATACTACTTATATCCTTTTTTTTTTTGTAAATACATACATATTATACATAGAAACACCGAGACCCGAGAAAAATACTTGCAGATCATACAAACATTTGTCGCGTGGCTGGAATCGAACCCGCAACCTTTTGTGTCTCAGCTGGGCCTTAGCCCCCTGCGTCACAGAGGTCGTCGTTATTATTAGCAGAAGGTCACTACAATCGAACACCGCCGAATTTGACTTACTGTTTCGATTTGTCATCTATATAATAAAAATTAATTGCTGTTCGTTAGTCTCGCTAAAACTCGAGAACAGCTAGACTAATTTAGCTGATTTTGGTGTTGAAATGTTTGTTGTAGTCCAGGGAAGGTTTAAACGGTGAGAAAATTTGTGACATTGCAACGCATGCCGGGTACAGCTAGTTAACATAAACTTCGTCTTGGCTGTTCACACATCTCACCAGGCGACAACTGCTTAGTAACTTGTGGAGGGGGCCGACACTTGTTTACTTCTTGCTTTGCAAATAGCATCAGCTGCTATTCACTTACGCTTTATTCTGCTCAGTAGGTCGAGGTTTCGATTCCCTCCCAGAACAAACTTTTATGATGATGATTCCCGCCGCGGGACAAATGTTTGTATGATCTGCACGTATTGGTCTTGGGTCTGGGTGTTTCTATGTATAATATAAGAAAGTCTATAATTAATGCGTGTTGCCAGTGATGACATATGGAACTGAGACTTGGTCGCTATCTATTGGCCTCATACACAAGCTCAGAGTCGCGCAACGTGTTATGTAGAGAGCTATGTTGGGAACGCAAGGAGGAAATTCGTACAAGGACTTTGGTTGGATTTCCTCGTTGCGGACATAGCAATCAAAATTTGCAAGTTGAAGTGGCAACGGGTAGGCCATACAGCTCACAAGAACTGATAATCGTTGGGGATTAAAAGTTCTCGAATGGCGATCGAGGACAGGGAAACTAAGCTTAGGACGACCCCCCATCCGATGGACTGATGACATTGAAATTGGTGGATCACGAGGGCTCAAAATCGTTCTTCCTGGAAATCTATTGGGGAGGCCTATGTTCAGCAGTGATGCCAGATTAGGCGACTTACCGCCCTTTAGGCTATCTCGACGGGTGGCGGGGCGACCAAAAAATGCGATCGGCGACTAATCGCCGTTTAGGCTATTTAAGAAATTAAAAATTGTGATTTTAGGCTACGTCCATCATATTTTTTTTTACAATTACAATAATAAGTAGGTACAAAAAGGATAAACCGGATTGTTTGTTTCATTTCTTTCAGTTAATGTCAGTTGATGAGAATGTCATTTAATTTATCCAGAGAATCTTCGTGAGTAAAGCCCATGTTTCTTTGTGTTTCTCCGAAGATCGTTTTTTTTTTCATTGTTTACATGGTTAACAATAAAAATCTATTCTGTTATTATGAAAGAACAGGATGTTTTTAGTGCCATACATTTTTTTTTGTGGTTGACTATATCAACAGAATTTGCTGATTAGAGCTCTCCATTCGGGTCTCTGTGTGTTTTTGTCGAAACAAGCACCAGGAGAATGATGATTACTAAATAAATAAGTAAAATTTCTAAAATTTGCTCTGTTATTATTTAAGATGAAGATGAAATAAAGGATATTATTCATGTAATAGTTAGGTATAGACTTTAAGGCAATGTATCATATATAAACGACGAAAACCTTGCAACTGCGCATATTTTTGTGATAGCGCTCTTAATAGCAAATGGCACAAGAGGAGACTTGAAAAACATAGATTTTGAGTATGATTTTAGAGGTAAGTAATTTGATTTCAAATTTAGTGAAACAACCTCGTTCATCTGAAAACACATTCGGGTAGGTCTCATTTAGGACTTGCAATATATTAACCTAATCAGATATCGATTTTCATTTATCAAGTGTAGACACAATTCGTAACTCGAATGCACGCAAAAAACTACGACCAAGGCGGGGCTGCTAGGCAGTTTAAACATCGGTTAATACCATGTAACCTGTTAATACCATTTTAAAATACAGAAAATATACCTTTGTATAAGTTTTCAGAATTAATAGAAACAGGAGAGCCGCTGTTTCCAAATAATACTTCGACCCTCCAGACTTACAGTTTAGGTCACTGTCATAGGCACTTCGTTTAAACAGTTAATGTTTAAAAATAACTCACCATCATCTCCCTCCATATTTTTATTTTTATTTTATTCGGACACATTTTACGCAAATGACCTTTAGTGCTTGCCCACGTTGACTCGCGGGCGCGGTCACGAAATATCAAACATAAGACATATACAAGTTTTCACGTACGAAACGCAAGTGCGGTCTAAGTAGCGGGCAAGCTAGCGTCAGGAGCGCGCGTTCGCGGCAATATCAACGCGTGAAGATGTTTGTGTGTGTTTACGTCGAACTAGCGGCGGAGTGCGCGATTCACTCGCGACATCAGGTAAGGCTGGGCGCAAACGTGGACAATTTTGTCTTGTGGCGGATACAAGCAACTGATGAATATTTCTATAGAACCAGTATGAAATCATCCACTCCCTGCGCACACGTAAATATATTTTGTGTCCAGTTGCTTCCACTTAACACATACTCATTGACGATCAAAAAGTGTTCGGTGTCGGCAACTGAAAACTAAAAGTCGTCAGTTGAAGACACAAGCAACATTAACAAACTTCCTTACAATAATTGTACTGACGAAAAACAAGCAACGAATTGTACCAGTGGCCAGTAGTAGCAACTGGCGACTGTGTCCGATCACCGCTACAAGACACAGCAACTAACAGGTTCCCTGTGATGGTGTGCTGTGTCGGCAACAAAAAGTGTCTTCGTTTGCGCAGCGCCTAAGTTCAACCAGTTTGAACTGGTCGCTAGAAACAAACGCCTGGCGGCCAATGTGAACACGAGCTCGTCGCGTCCACCGCGCCGGCACCCGCCGCCGCGCCCACGCGTTCCAACGTGAACAAGCACTTAGTGCTTGGCCAGACTGCAAACGCAGACGCGGCGCGTCAAACTCAAACATAAGAACTTTTGGTTTGAGTGTCCGTAGTGGACACGCGGGTGCGGGGCGGACGCGGGAAGCGGCGCGGGCTACTTAGCGCGGGGAGCGCGCGGGCAACTCACATAGCTCGTTCATACAAGTGGCCGCAGTGAGAGCGCGGGCGTCAAGCGACAAAACGCGCAGGAGCGGGGATCTCAAACTGGTTCGAGCTAACCGCGCGCGATCTTGTGATGGCGTCTTCACAAATTAATATAGAAGAATTATTAAGTGCTATTCAAGCACGACCTGCACTGTGGATATCGAAACAACGTCAATACAAAAACGTAAAAGTTAATTTAAGATTGTAGAATAAAATAACACCATAAAACTTTACAGGTTGCTCTTGCAATTTCTCATTTCATTTAAAATTGCCTTAAATGGCTATTTAAGATGAAGAATGTAAGAATTTTCCAGTAAAAATAAGTCTTCTTTATCCATATTATATATTGACAGACACTGGGAACGAAGCCGCGCTCCACTGCGGACAGGCACAAACGCGCCCGTTGCGTTATTTTGACGCAATCCTTTGGTGTTTCTACGATGATCGATTTTGAACTCTGCGCCGGTGGTGCTGTATGATTGGCGTCTGTATGCCCAGGTGGCCCAATCGCGGTGCCTGTGCTAGCGCAACATAATATATGCTAAGTCAACGGCTTTGCCAAGCGTCGAGTTTTTGATGTCTTTGGCAAAAAGCGTATCTCGTTCATGGCCTGGTAACATATAAACATGAATATGAACATTCCCATTACAAACTTGTGAGTAGATAGTCGTCAATATAGGTAACGAGGCTACGTATACTCGCGGCCCACTGTGGGTACGTTTCGTCTGGTTGGTGCAATGCTGTTTAAAACTTGTGCCTTTCTGCAAACCCGCAGCATTTCGACAGAAAATTATCATCAAAGATTTTCAAGATGTTCTCGAAAAGTCTTCAGCCAAAGCGTGATCACATGCTAGTTGTTACGTGTTCTCGGTGAGTGAAATAAACAATACCGCTTTTCCTCTTACTCCAGCTATGTCGTTATCCTCGCCAATGCTATTGGCAATGAACCATTGCTGCAACCGCCCTTTATAAAGTTTTTTTGATGATTTTTTTTATGTGTGGGTCTCGTCACTATAGTTAAGTAGGAAACCTACCGAGGTGTTGACGTAAAGGCGGTATAATTGACACTCAGACCAAGTAAATACACTTGAGAGCAATAAAATCGCACATGCATGATTATTTTCAATCGCCTCTTGAAGCTCCTGTAGAGTTGTTGGAGCAGCATCTCGGCCTCGAACTATCCTTTTTAACTAGTCCCATAAATGTTCGATGAGATTGAGGTCCGGGCTTTGAGCTGGACACTCCATAAAGGACACATCCACTTCTAACAGGTACTCGTACACTATGCCAGCAGTGTGCAATTTTGTATTATCCTGCTTAAACAAGAAGTTTTCACCAACAAACCCAGCTAAAGGTACGACGTGGCTCTCGAGTGCTTCCTCAATGTATTGTCGAAAAGTCAATCCACTCTCGATTGTCGGCCAGTATTTGGTCCGGTGATAAACACAACCTCAGTCTTCACTTCCATAGACATGCCTCTATACACGATCCACCGCCATAGGAGCCGCCACTTCTCACCGTCCGTCGTTACCATGTGAGCACATCCTGCACTCGTCAGAGAACAGGACTGACCATTGTTCCTCGGTCCAATTCAAATGCTGCCGAGCGAACTGAAGGCGGGCTTATCGGTGAGCTGGGGTCAATTTCGGCCCATTTGCTGGTCTGTGTGCAGTCAGGCTACCTTCTCGCAGTCGTTTTCGGACTGTCCACCGACTGACTGACTGACGTGTTGTTGTTGTGGAACTGCACTCTTTATGACGACCTCAGGGTAGAGATGCTGGACGCGATTACGCATCCGGGCGCGATCCACGGCCCGATACACTTCGCGGAGTCAACAGCGTCGAGAACTTTAACATATTCAGAAGGTTCGCTCGTGGATGGCACCGTAGGAGGAGACTCGAGGGGGAATAACAGGAACGTATATTACATATATACGTTCCTGTATTAGGTGTATATATAATTAGAATCATACTTTGTGCATTTTATGTATATTGGAACGTATGTTTATGTATCTATTATATTTTATCTCGTAGCTTTTGGGAAGGCAGGGAACCGGAACGGATCTCGGGCAGCCTGGTGACGAGGTCCGTTTTGTGTATGGCCAGCCCCAGAAGGGGGAGAATGGCGGGACATGTGCTTAGGAAAGATTTGTTGAGAGGTGTACCGTACTTGTGCGGCGCATCGCTCGCAGTTTCGGTCCGTATAACCGCAAGGTTGGTTGGACCATGGGCGGTTGAAGGGTGTCCACCGACTGCCTTCGAATTCACGAGCTTGTTGGAGCCGCTGTCCCAGTTGACACTTGACACTAGTCCCAGACGACGATTTCGTAAAGAAGTCGTCAGAAAAATGCGGTTATCACGCTGTGTTGTATCACGAGGACGGCCAGGCCATGACGACGGTATCTCTTGTATACCAAGAGACTGGTGGTATCGATACAATAAGGGCAACAACTTGAGCGGCTACTTTTGGTGTGTTAACCATTTTCTTGTGACTTGTTCCGTTTGAAGTCGTAATTGATAGAGCAGCTTTTATGAGCTTTCACGTACAGTGACGTTGGTATGATGAGTATTCCCTCAAAGCGCACCCCTTTTATACCTGCGATAAGTCCCGGCGCCGGCTCTATCTGGACTGAGTGATTTCGGGGTGGGCTATTGTTTTATTATTATTGTATTGTTTTTGAAGGTCAATGTCAACCGCTTATGTATCCTACGAAAGCCTGCATTCATGCACTTTCAATTTCATTTTATTTTCATTTGCTGTAATGCTTCAAATAAAACGAATATTGAACTTTTAAGTAAAAATGTGTGGGTCTGCGATTTAATGGCTCTCAAGTGTATATAGACGCCTACACGAACGCACGCACACTCATACACCCTAACCGTGCGCCTTAGTTAGTACACGTTAGTATACGTCACTACGCCATACAGAAAACATCGTAGCAAAAAAAAAACACTACAACCTTGGCCAAAAGTATCGAGCCCCCTTACATTGAATATTTTTAAAGAAATATCAAACTGAAGTAAAATAAAACGATATATATTGATTTATATAACTATTTATTGATAAAATATTAATATTTTGTGGGTCCACCCTCTGCCTGTAAAACAGCAGAAATTCTTCTTGGAATTGAGCATATAAGTTTTCCTTTGGTAGTAGTTTTTAAACTTATTTAAGTGTTTCAATTTAAGTCCTCTTTTTGATGAACCTACAAGAGTGACACTAACAACAGCCACTTGTCTAGATAACATTTATTGCAGTTGCACACCAGTTCATAAGTGTGTACTAAAACATTTTAGTTCTGAACATTACGGTCACTGCGCCACCTTTTCTTGTGATCGTATAGTTGAAGCTCAGAACTTTAATCACCGACCTATTACAGAGAGCCGCATCAAAACATTTCAATGTAGAATTGAACACAAAGTTTCCCTTGTACCATGCATCGATGATCCAAATGATCTTTTCACCACATTGTCTAATTTAATAATTAAAGAACATGCTGATATATTTACAGTAAAAACATGCAAAACAAAAAATTGTGCTAGATTTGTCGACTGGGCTACACCGGGTATTTATAGAAGTAGGAATACATTGTATGAATTATATGCTACCAGAGAGACAATGTTAGATGATCCAGTTTTTATCTTATATGTTAGGAATTACTCAAAAATCGTCAAAAAAGGTTGTCACTGTTTTTGAGAAAAATAATAGAAAATTCAACAAATAAAATAAAAGCAACTTGGAAATTAATTAATAATGAAACAGGTAAATCAAGGGCTCGAAATATACAGTTCAAATTAAATATAAATGGTACAATTTTGACTAAAGCACAGGATGTTGCGAATGCATTTGATAGTTTTTTCACAGATATACCAAAAATAGTGACCAAATCGTTAAACTCTTCAGCCTCCAGAGCTTCCGTTCTATTAGAATCTAGTGTTGCAAAATGTAAGAATGAGTTTAGTTTTAGCTACATTAACGAGGCTAGTATTGTAAAAGCATTCAAGTTAATTAATATAAAAAATACAGAAGATCTTTGAGGAATGTCTACAAAGGTGCTGGGTGTCATTATCTTAGATATTGCACCATGTTTAAGTTATATTTTTAATAGATGTATCGACGAGGGAGTTTTTCCCGATCTCATGAAACACAGTAAACTCATTCCTATGTTTAAGTCTGGAAGTGAAAGTGATCTCGCTAATTATAGACCGATATCGATATTACCTGCTTTAAGTAAAATCTTTGAAAAAATAATTCTTAATCAGTTATTATACCACTTTAACGTTAACGGCCTGCTACATAGTAATCAATACGGATTTACTAAAGGTCGATCAACAGCTGATGCAGGTATAGCGCTCTTAAAGCATATATTTGAGGCCTGGGAGAAGTCACAGGATGCAGTTGGGGTATTCTGCGATCTATCTAAGACCTTTGACTGTGTGAGTCATGCAACCCTAATCACAAAGTTAAAATATTATGGCATTAAAAACCGGGCGATTGACCTCATACAGTCTTATCTATCCAATAGAGTCCAGAAAGTAGACGTGGGTGGTGAGAGGTCTTTGGGATCAATTATTGATATAGGGGTACCTCAGGGATCGATACTAGGCCCTTTTTTATTCCTAGTATACGTTAATGATTTACCTTTTTTTGTAAAAAATATTTGTGATATAGTTTTATTTGCAGACGATACGTCTTTAATTTTTAAAGTTGATAGAGGTAAAACCAGTATATGCGATAACGTAAATGAATCCTTATCGTTAGTTCTTAACTGGTTCACTGTAAATAATCTTATGCTTAATTCCAAAAAAACTAAATGTATCAAATTCACTTTGCCAAATGTTATTCATAGCCCGTCCAACATTGAAATAAATGGAGAGGCAATGAATCTTGTAAATTCCACGATCTTCCTAGGTCTTAATATTGATGCAAAACTACAGTGGGGACCACAAATTGAAACGCTTGCTGGTAGGCTTAGTTCCGCTGCATATGCAGTTCGTGCGATACGGTGGCTTACTGATGAAGCTACAGCTAGACTAGTTTATTTCAGTTACTTCCATAGTGTTATGTCATACGGCATCATTCTCTGGGGGAAAGCAGCTGATATTGGTAAAATATTTGTAATTCAAAAAAGGGCATTTATAAAATGAAACCACGAGAATCTTTGAGAGAAATATTCAAAGAAATTAATATTCTCACAATAGCTTCACAATATATATATGAAAATTTGTTATATACACATAAAAATAGAGATGGGATTCAGCAAAATAGTGACCTTCATAAAATCAACACTAGGAATAAACATAAATTATACATCCCTAGGTTTCGACTAGAAAAAGTTAATAAGTCATTTATGGGGAACACGGTGCGCTTTTATAATAAGCTTCCTGAAAATGCTACTCGTACTAAACTACCTATTAAGAAATTTAAAGCATACATTGAAGGTAGTCTTTTGAAGAAAGCTTATTATAATATAGATGAATATATTATTGATAAGAATGCATGGCCTCATGTCGCTCTGCAGTCAGACAGATAACCGACACACTTGAAATGTATAGACTCTCTTGTATTAGTATTTCGTAGTTAAGGTAGTTATAAGATGGATCATATAAAAAAGCGCTAGGATCGAGACGAGTTTCTTGCCAATTCTTCTCGAGCTTGGGTTAGGATGAATTGGCACCTAAATTCACCTAGTATGTAAGACGTTTCAAAGTGATCCTTGAATAAATCATCTTTTGACTTGAAAAAAAAAAATTGAGTTCTATTCCAGGCGCAGGCAACGCTTAAGGTCTTCTTTGTTGCTAATCGTGTGGCGCCTGACTTTGCGCTTTAATAAACCCCATCAATGCACAATGGAGTTAAGGTCCGGAGACTGGGCTGGCCACTTTAATAACTCAAAGTCGTTTTCCGAAAACCAAGTCATTGTGAGGGCTGATTTGTGACATGGCAGTTGTCTTGCTGAAATTTAACGCCTTCCATGTTTGTATTACCAAAAAGTGTCGCGTCATCAACGCAGATTCTAGTACATATAATGTACTTTGTAGAATTAATTCGGCCCTCGCATACAAACAATTCACCAACTCCAGAGCTCCTAATGCAGCCCCAGACCAGTATGCTGCCGCCGCCGGGTTTATACGGTCGGTACCACACAATCTAGCCTAAATTCTTCGCCTACCCGGCGACGCACAAAAGTCACACCAGGGCAGGGGTACCCTCATAATTTTACTAAATGTTAGAAAATTATTAAATGGATCTTCACCTCCAAAGTTTGATTCGTCTGACCACACCACATTGGACCAATCTTCTGCGGTGAAATGTTGGTGGTCTAAAGGTTTGTTAAGGTTGGTGTGCATAACGCGCTTTTCTGTTGTTCTCCGAAAGCCATGGTTTCTTCCTAGCTTTACAACCTTAAAGGCCAGTTTTTAAAAGTCTTCGGCGAGCAGCGAGCTCCAAAGAGGTTTTCCTCCTATTATTTAAAGACTCTCTTAGCATCCAACGGTCCTCACGGTCATTGGTGATGCGTTTTCGCCTAGTTCTGGGTCTATTTTGATGTGATCCGGTAGCAGCGAAATGCTCAATAGCATATTGCACTGATCGGCGCGAACATTTCACTGCTTTGGATATCTCTATTTGGGATTTTTCTTACCTATGCAGAAGCTGTAACTCCACATTTTGCTCCAATGAAAGTTGTTTTTTTGGGCATCTTACAACATACTGGAATATTATTACTCGAACTTAACAAAGAAACACAAAAACCGCACTAGATCACGTCTCGTCGTGTAGTAGCGAAATAATTAATAATTACAAAAATCGTTAAAATGACAAACTTATTTGCTACAAGGTGTTTTATTGCTATATACGGTTTAGGTAATTGTTTTAAGCGTTTTCAGGTGCCGGCAAAAATATACGTAAACAATAGATTTGGTTTATTACTATACTTTCCGTACAGTTGCAAAATGTTTAGGGTGCTCAATACCAATGTTAATGTTGTTCAATAATAATAATGTTGGATCTCTAAAATACGGATAAAACGACGGGTCGGGTCTGGTATGACTGAATGTTGAAATGTACATATTCCAGAAAGAACAATTCTTGAAACGTACTTTTCCCATAATGTCTGAAATCCTAAAAGACTGATTAGTATAATTACTGAAAATAAGAAGTGCCCATCAAGGTACAATGACACAAACAATTTGTAAATATTTTTTTTCGTTTATTAAAACAAAGTAATTGTTTTTTAATTATTTAAAGTAAAAGAAGTTAATTAATCTTATTAATTTAAAAAAGTTTTATGTAATATAGGTAATAATTTAATTTTTGATAAAGTATTTATGTTGTACTAGTTGCTGCCCGCGGCTTCGCATGCGTAGTACCTACCAAACTTGCTTCCAAACTACCATGTTAAAATGATAATTACAGCCTCTGACGTCAGCAGAAGGAAAAAGCTCTTTTAAGGCATTGTTTATAACAATCTCATAGTCGCACTTAAATATTTGAATATTCAAACCTATCTGCACTTCAGCAACCTGAACATCCTTGTCTCCTTGTACGTCTCTTGCGTCTTGTTCGGCAAGAGTATATAAACGATAGGTACTACGTTCGTAGTTTTATTGTTTTTACCAATATCTACGTGAAGGGTGAAAATTTGATAAAATGGACTGGGTGTTAGTTTAAATGTTCCGTCCCCACTCCATATTCTGCTCCTGTTTTTTTGCGTAGTTCATTTTAGCAATTCTTGTAGTAAAAATTAAGATATTTTCGTCCTCTCCATCTTCAATATCAAGAAAGTTATCAGATAATATTTTTGGAATTTTTACGTTCGCCAAATGATCAAACTCTGTGTTATTTTGGTTCAAAATTTTATGTCTTTTTCTGTATAAAGAACTTTTTTCCTCCTCAAATGAAGGCATTGTGTTCCTAGTTTTGAGTATTATTGGAAAGACATTTTTCAAAAACACTCTTGATTTGTGTATTTTTCAAACAACTTCCTTTTTACAAGTATCAATAAAAAAAAAATATTCTCAGACATTTCACACAGCATCATCTCGCCCCAAAGTTCGCAGAGCTTGTGTTATGGGTACCACATGACTGACATGCTTATATTTTCTTTTTTTTGTAAATACATACAAATTATACATAAAAACACCCAGACCCGAGACAAATACTTGCAGATCATACAAACATTTGTCCCGCGGCGGGAATCGAACCCGCAACCTTCTTCGTCTCAGCCGAACCTTAGCCCACTGCGCCACAGAGGTCGTCTAGAATAATAATTATGTCCTTTTCGTTTTGGTTATAGTGTTATCTGCATGTCTGAGTACTTTGCCTAATAATACTAGTCTTTTCTGCAATCAATGTTACTAGGCCAGTCAAAATAGACGTTTTTTGGTCAACTGCACTAAATTTCCGATCCAAATTGTTTAAGGTTTAGGATCACTTACTGAGTATAAAATCACAAAATGCTGATAGGTGACGCTTCAAGCGCCATCTTGAAAAAATGTTTTTGGCCGATATCTCAGAAACTATGCACTTTAGGGCAAAAGTTATAGACTATTTATTTTACTACATAAACAATCGGGATATATTTTTAATTTATTTGTTGAATTTGTACCATTATATTCTATGCGTATCTTGAAGTTTTCAACTTTACGCCCGGTAGTCCAACATTAAACGTCCTATAACTCAAAAAGTATGGATATTAGAAAAAAAAGTTTGAAACAAAAGTTGTAGAAACCAAACTGATCTTTAAAAATGGTTTGATGGTTGATGTTATTGATTAATCTAATATTTCAAAAGTTATCGGCCGCGATAGAAAAACCGGTTCATTAAATGGGCCATAAATCGTAAACGGTAAGTTTTACAAAAAAGTTTACAAAAACAAAAGATGCGAAATTTTATCCTCTACAATAATGGTCTCTATAACTTTCGACCTAAAGTTCATAGTTTACGAGATATCGGCAAAAACGTTTTTTCAAGATGGCGCTTGAAGCGTCACCTGGATCTGTCAGCATTTTGTGATTTTATGCTCAGTAAGTGATCCTAAACCTTATGAAAAAAACAATTTGGATCGGAAATTTAGTGCAAAGTTAAATGCTATTTTGACTGGCCTATACTGATGCCGAGCATTAACTTCTAATGATATAGGTACCTCCACATGCTAGAGCCAGATTTATTCTTGTTAGAATAATTGTACCTGTGTCCATTATGCAGTAAAGATGGCTTGAACTTTTGATTTTCCATAAATTTCAGCGTTTTCTCATTCATTTTATAGACATGCACACGCAAAACATAAATAAATATCAATAGCGTTCACAACGAAGTCATAAAATATTGAAAATGACAAGTGTTGTTTTTACATTGTTTTCAAGTGTCATTAATGTCATAAGTGGCCATAATAACCATTACACCAAAGAGTTCGCATATACACTCATTGTATATATGCTCATTGTCATTTCGAAATTCAGACTTTACACAAATCAGTTTTTTGGGTATTCAGACATGGGAAAACTACGTTTTAAGAATTGTTCTTTCTGGAATATGTACATTTCAACATTCAGTCATACTAAACCGGACCCAAAACGACGTTTTCTAAAAATTAAACATAGCTAGATCGATTTATCGCCCCCGAAACCCATTGCATAGTAAATTTCATGAAAATCGATAAAGCCGTTTTCCGAGTTTCAGATTATATACATACATACATATATACAAGAGTTTCTCGTTTAAAAGTACTAGATTATCCTAATACAAAATAAAATACTCTAAAGTTTTAGATTCCCAAGCACCAACAGTGAAACAAAAATAAAACTTATTTATATTATGGCATCCTGATTGTGAAAGTTACAAAAAAATACACTGTTATTAGACCGATATATTACTAATTAGAGTAGTGCACAACATAATAATTGATTTGTTTATGAATTAACTACCACAATATTTTACTTAATCATACAAATTTACCCAATTATAGGGAACCATTTAACAAATGACAAACATTCCAAATGCGCGCATACATAAAATGGTGGCTTCACTTTGGTTGATAGAAGCGAAGCGTATAATTACGGCGGTCAGAGAATACACACTGGTTAATTGACAGCTAGCGATGCATTATACGCCTCCGTATCAGTAGTACTACTAAGAAGTACAGCTGGTAGTACAAATGACACACCTTTGTATCTCTAGTACTACTACAAAACATACAAGTAAATTCACCCGACTTTTGGAATTTTAATTAAAACTTAAGTTCAAATGGTAGTACAAATGACATACCTTTGTAAAAACACAAAACTAGTATAAAAAAAACAGAAAACTTGTATCTTTAGTATAAAAAAACAACAGAAAACTTGTATCTCTAGTATAAAAAACAGAAAACTTGTATCTTTAGTTTAAAAAAAAGGATTAAAAAAATTACGAAACGGAATTTGAACAACATTGACAGTTTATGCATGGTGTTGCCGCTTCTCCCAGAAGCACAAATTGAAGAAGGGTTTAGTTATATACTAAAGGAGAGTGAAATTATAGGAAGTAACAAAAACCTACAACAGTTTTTATTTTACATAAAAAAATCCTGGATGCCGAAAAATGCTTTATGGTGTAGTTTCGGTGAGCGACACCGGACGAATACTGTCTGTGAGGGTTGGAAGGGTCAATTTAATAAACTTTTTAGAAGAAAACCAACAATTATACATGTTTTGAAAATTTTGAAGGAGGATGCAGAATTTAACGCTGTGAACTCTTTAACATTAGAACCAGCAAAAAAGCGTTCAAGGAATGTTGTAGGACGGGATACTTATATTCTTCACATTCAAATGCAGCTTGTCGATGGGGAAATTAACGAACGAATTAACGTAATTTTTCCAAGAATAGAGTTCTTGGAAAAATTACGTTAAGTTAAAAAACAAGGGCGTGCACTCACCATTTTCATGGTTGTTTACATTCTATTGTTTTTTAATACTAGAGATACAAGTTTTTTATACTAAAGATACAAGTTTTATGTTATTTTATACTAAAGATACAAGTATTCTGTTGTTTTTTTATACTAGAGACACAAGTTTTTTGTTGTTTTTTTATACCAAAGATACAAGTTTTCTGTTGTTTTTTTTAAACTAGATACACACGTTTTTGTTGTTTTTTTATACTAAAGATACAAGTTTTCTGTTGTTTTTTTATACTAGAGGTACAAGTTTTTTGTTGTTTTTTTATACTAAAGATACAAGTTTTCTGTTTTTTTTATACTAGAGCTACAAAGGTGTGTCATTTGTACTACCAGTTGAACTTACGTTTTGTATGTTTTGTAGTAGTACTAGAGATACAAAGGTGTGTCATTTGTACTACTAGTTGTACTTCTTAGTAGTACTACTGACCCGGAGGCCATTATACACTCGATCGAGAGAATTCACTCATTCACTTAAAGAAACCTATAAATCTCGGAAACTAAGAAAGCTAGCTTAATGAAATAAATTGTGTTTAATAGACAATATAATACCCCTTATATAAAAGAAAAAAAAATATGAGCCACTACATTTTATTTACAAAAAAATCTCGCCTTAAAACAAAAAGTAACTCGGAGGTTACCTCCTCCGAGGCGTCGAAACTGATTTGTAAGTTCAGTTAGAAAGCGATTACGAAGCATGGTGTTCACCAAGTATCGATCTTCTCGTGCTGTGGTACACCTGGTTCTGTCTGTTCCTGGTCTGCGTAGGTTAGAACCAGTTTCCTCGTAACGTCGGAGAACTCTGTACTGTTGACAGCGACACACCGACAGTCCTGGCTGTATCGCGCTGACTCCGGCCGGTATCCAGCATTGTGATAATTCTGGTGCATTCTTCAGGTGTGAGCGCAATGATTACAGCTTGAATAATAAATATTGAACACTATCAATATGGTTTATATGCCCACTTAAATGACAGATAGAAACAAAAGCAAAATCAAATGCAGTAATTTCGTAGTTCCATGTTCGAAAGTCTCCCTTTTCAAATTTGTTTTTTTTATGACATAACTTTACAATAACTAAGAAATTTGAATACCTTAATTTAAAGAGTATTTAATTTCTATTAAACACAATTTATTTCATTAAGTGACCCGGATTCATTGCTCGCGAGTGTATGTGGCGCAGCCACGTCTACGTACTTAGGTTTAGGTAGGTAGGAACATACATAACAATATAGGTATGAATTATGTGTGTTACAAGGTCATAAAATAATAGTTTAATAAAACTAGAGGATTGTGCTTGGTTGTCTATGCGACCAGTAGACGACAAGTGATAACTCCCACCACAAGTGTTTACATAGGTATTATAGTATAAATATACCTATATTATTTTCCATATTGTACACTTAGCGAGTATCGAGCGACCTCACGATAATTAGTAAACAATATTATGATTAAGAGCCCTTGACGTCCCGGTGCAAAGGAAATGCCATCCTTCCTGCTCCCCGTCGTCGTCCCGTTCTAAACCTTTTACGTCGGTGATATTTTAATTAAATGTCCATCTTTGGCGTACATCAGAGAAACTTCGATAATTATGAGGTATGGTGGGGAATACTTAATTAATAGTTCATATTAGCATCGCTTTTTGCAATTTTGTCTTATATATAAAAGAGCTTAACCTGACTGCCGCTGAAGCTAGAAAGCTGAAATTTGGCAGGTAGTTTCCTTTTACAGCTAAGGTAAGCTAAGTGAGCAACACTCACTAAGGCGGGGTTTTTTGAAATTCATCCCCTAAGTAGGTAAAAACGAATGAATGAAACTTTTTAACGCGTGGTGCGATTTGCTTGTAACTTAATATGATCAATTAAAATGCAAAATAAATGGACACATGTTTCAGGATTTGCCAAAATAACCCTTACAAAGAGGTATGATGGGGTGTCAAAGTTTGTATGGGAACTTTTTAACTGGTGGTGTGACTTCTAAGAAACTTGGTTTGGATACTTAAAATACAAAATAAATGGACACGTGTTTAAGGATTTTTCAAAATAACAAGTAAAATGGGGTGTGAATGTTTGTATAGAAACTTTTTAATGGGTGGTGTGATTGGTTTGAAACTTATCAATATAATTTGGCAAGGAGATCAAAAAAGCTGCGGACAAAGTCACGAGCAACAGCAATTCCGAAGCAAGTAATTATTAAAATGCGCGTCGGTTTTTGTTTAAAGCTCATTGATTGAACTACTAAGCAAACAAAATAAAACTTTTTAACAAAAAAATTAACCGTCAAAAAAATGTTAATGTTAAAAATTATAAACCTTTTTAATTTAACCCTAATAACTAAGTTCTTAAACTAATGTAAATACCTAAGTAATTTTGAGTCGCCAAACATGTGTTTGGCGACTCTTTGTCTTTTGCATTTTTGTTTTTTCAGCGGTTTAATTTTTTGTTAAAAAGTTTTATTTTATATTTTTTTGTGGCTATAATCTACTAATTACTACATGCTTAATCTTTGATTACTATTAAAATAGCTACCTACCGTACTTTAGCTATCATACATTACAATCAGTGAGGGAACCACCAATCATCCACTGTTTTCTTACCCTTAGGGTTTGTTTGTTTTTTTCCAAATTTATATGGTGGGACGAACTTTGGGGTATATACAGTGGTGGTCATATAATTAAGAACGCTGATATAAAGGGAAGATTTTTTCAAACTAAGACGCAAAACTAATTGCATGCATTTTTTTTATTTCTCTCGGTATCGTAAAACTTTTCCATAATACCACTGTATTCATTGATACACTTGATTAGCTAAAAATAAATAAACAAACATTTTTACACTACTTCTAAACATAGTATTCCTATTTACTGGCTGGTCACGTAATTAAGAACGCTAAATAGTTTATACCTTTATTCAATGATTTGTTACTGTTTGTATAATTTTGGCGCCATTTAGTGCTGTAAAAGATTTAAAGTGATTGCTGCTTATGAAAAAACAATGCGAAAAATAAAGTTGTGATAAATCTACAAGGGAAGTAATATTAAAACTTCACCGGAAGAATTGGTCTTATAAAAAGATAGCCGACCATCTGCAATGTTCAAGAACGATGGTTTTCCGCGCTGTAAAACATTTTGCTACGTATCTAACTACTTATGGTCATATAATTAAGAACGATTTGAAGTTATAGAAGTTTTTTAAAAACCATTTTTGAAGAGGCTGATAACTGGTGATGAAAATTGGATCACGTACGACAAGAACGTGCGAAAGAGGTCGTGGTCAAAGGCCGGTCAGGCTTCACAAACTGTGGCAAAACCCGGGTTAACTCGCAACAAGGTGATGCTGTGTGTGTGGTGGGATTGGAAGGGCATTATTCATTAAAGATATTTCATTCATTAAAGAAGTCAGCGGCTCTAACTCATCTATGGACGCAGCGAAAATGCATGCTACTTCACCTAGCATAGTGTGAGAAAATACGTGCACGTAGGATAGTAAAGAGCAGTAAAAATATGGTATGATTGTGTTTTCTAATCGTGGTATTAAATTAGTCTGATTTCTAAATAAAGCGACCGCGTAAAAAATCATAAACAGATTTTAGCTCAAGGATCCTCATCAAAAACTTCTGAATGCATCTGTTTAAAATGAATTTATTTGAGCTTTTGAATAAATAAACTATGCTTACATCAGAATCCTTTTGTGAGTTTTCGTACTCCGTATGTTATATATACGCTAAAATTGCTCTAAAATTTTAGTCTTGTATTTTTTGAGCCCTTATATTTTTTATGATTCTGTTGCGATACAAGTAAGTATTATGACGAGGCAAATTGATATCACTCTTAATTTTGGTTGTTCAACATCAGTCGGTGGAGTGATCATCCTTCGACGTTTGTATGGAAAGATAATCGGCAAGTTTGAAATAGTTTACTCTTAAGATGGGCGTCTCGTCTATGAATCTTCAGTGCTGTCTGCCGCGAGGACGTTTTCGAATAAAAATGTTATTATTTGTTATGTTTAATGACAGATGTAAACGGCAAGTTATAATTACGTTTTAAAAACTAAAAAGAAAGCCGACTTCATTGACTGAACTTTTGAGCCTATAATACATTTTTAGTGGAAAGTAGATGTGTATATGAGCCAAATAAACGCACTGCTCCAATGAGACAGCGAGGTCAGCTCGACCGATTTCGTTAAAATTTAAATGGGACCACCTGGGAAGTATATCTACCCTTTCAAACAAAAAAATATTGTTTCAAATCGGTTCAGGCGTTTTTGAGTAATCGGTGAACATACATTAAAAAAAAGATTCCGATGAATTGAAAACGTCCTCCTTTTTGATGAAGTCGGTTAAAAACACGGCAGAGGTGCTCAATTTTGTTCGAAAATCGTGAAAGGTATTAGCCATTTCTGCTCATACTAACGTGTAAACTTTTACTTCTGATTTGTCGATTAGCAGCTTAGCACGAAGCGCTTAACACTAGTGACATATACGAAGAATGTGTAAACAGTTATGCATATTTGAGGCGGTCGAAGTGACTAGCCTCTCGTAAAGAACAATAAAGGAAAGATAATGACGTAAAGTGGTTTAACTGACGGCTTGAACAACGAATTTGCGTTCATTTCATTTAATAGTAGATTGTTGCACCGAGCGCAAAGTGAGTTATTAATGCACGAGTGTTATGTTGGTGCCCGAGCGCAAGCCAGGGCACTGAATTAACACGAGTGCATTAATTACTCTCTTTAGCAAGGTGCGTCATTTACTTTTCTTTCAACTATCAATCTAGACACCTACTGTGATAAAATATACCTACTCAAACTAAAAATATGAAGAATCAATGCGCAAAAATGCAATGGTACAAAATGCGCGCCATTTGTTTATATTTCACCAAGTCGGTTTTATTCAGCCGAATTTTATTATCAGCCAGTATCTTTTTGATCTAATGCAAACATTTTATAATAAACTTAATGGGAGATATTAAACCTCTGTGGTAAATTTCTAAATAAAAAGTAAAAAACAGTGCAATAATAAGATTTCATATAACATTACTGCACTGTTGGTTCTAAGCAAAAAATACGTCCTATGTGATCGGTTTTGTAGTGATTAATGATAACATCACTACGTAGTTGAAAGATAATAAATATTGTAACACAATCCACGCCACACCATCTAGCCTCAAAATAATCATAGCGATGGGCACCGGATGACTGATAGAATGCTTATATATTTTAAATACAATTCGGTACTACATAATGCTGGACATTTCACACAGCATCATTTAACCCAAAAGTAAGCAAAGCTATGGAAACCACATGACTGTTGTACTACTTATTTACTTTTATTTGTAAATAGATATTGGTGGCAATTCGGTTGGCACCAACCTTACTAAATTTACCTAAAATTAGGTTGAGACTGTCAAATTAAACATTGTTATTCTGCTGTTACCAACTTATCCTAATTTAATTTTATCTAATTTAATCGTGTGTTCCTTATTTAGTTAGGTGGTACCAACCGAATAGGTTTAACAAATGATATGACTAACTAAAATATATTTTAGACATTCCTAAATTTAGAAATGAACCAACCGAATTGCCACCATTATACATATAAAAACCCTAAACCCGAGACAAAACATTTGTCCCGTGTCGGAAATTGAATCCACGCAGCCTTCTGCGTCTGAATCTGGCCTTCGTCTTCTGCGCCACAGAGGTCGTCAACAAACATCTATGTTGTATGAACATCTATGTTCATTACACATTTTGCTCTGAAAGGCAACCGAAGCTACAAAGCGGAAGGCAGAGCTACTACCAACTAAGCTGAAAGGCCAGACATCTGGGCGCTTTCGTGCTTCAAAGGTCACGTCGAGCTATTAATCCCGGCCTCGAAGTTTTGACCATACCTATTTAAGAGCGCTATCACAAAAATATGTGCAGTTGCAAGGTTTTCGTCGTTTAAATATGATGCATTGCCTTAAAGTCTATACCTAACTATTACATGAATAATATCCTTTATTTCATATTTTTAAATAATAACAGAGCAAATTTAAGGTATTTTACTTATTTATTTAGTAATCATCATTATCCTGGTGCTTGTTTCGGCAAAAACACACAGAGACCCGATTTGACAGCTTTAATTAGCTAATTCATGTTTACTATAAGCCACAAAAAAAATTATGGCATTAAAAACATCCTGTTCTTTCATAATAACAGAATAGATTTTTATTGTTAACCATTTAAACAATGAAAAAATAAAGATCTTCAATTTTCTTTTCGATTAAAAAGGCTTTGAAAAAAGTCTGAAAATCTCCGGAGTTAAACACCACATCGACAAAATATTGATACCAAAATAAAATTCAACATTTACTTAAACTAATACTGTATATTTTTTTAAATGCTATTATTTTTAATTAACTAAATAAAACTAGACTCACAGATACCA
Organism: Lampropteryx suffumata; assembly: GCA_948098915.1. NCBI lineage: Eukaryota > Metazoa > Arthropoda > Insecta > Lepidoptera > Geometridae > Lampropteryx > Lampropteryx suffumata. The sequence goes on from OX402544.1 coordinate 24,711,676, forward strand.
CAAACTCAGTACCGCGCGAGCGCTTGCTACGGGCGGACCTGCGTTGGTTGGTTTTTTCTTGTTTGACATGCCAATGTTATGCAATGTAACGTTTATGGTAAATAAATATCTGAATCTGAATCTGATCTCGCGCGCATGTGTGCGGCGTAGCCGCATAAGCGCTGCTTTTGTGTGCGTGCTATGCTTAGTTGTAAACTAGGACCGCAGGATTTTAATCGTTGTGAGTATCCGTTCATATAGTCTCAATGTTCCTTAAGGTTATATTGCTAATAAAAGTTATTTTGATTTTAGTTGTGTGTTATGACGAGACGGAATCGGAAAAAATTAATATAAGTATCAATGTGCCAGTATAAAAAGGTAACATTGAATCTCTGATGAGCAAGAGAAATCGGGTATTATTTTCGTTTTGATAGACTTATTTGATTAAAGGATGAATCATGCTGGACTGTGCCGTGCCCGAGGCCCAGACGAGGCTAAACTCAAAATTAGGATAATTAGGATTCAAAACTTCGCGAACATTTTATATTATGCAATGGGACCTGTTTATTGACCCAAATCTTACTTGGGGGCTTTACCTGATTGCTTATACAGTGAAGGTCTCATGGTAGTGAAATGTCCGATTTCTGCTTCTAAAATGGACTTTGAAGAAGACGTGAGCACAAAAATAGTTAAAGGAATTAAATGCAATGATGTTACAGGTGTAACAATAAATCAAAACCATGATTGGTTTTACCAAATACAAGGCCAGCTTCATATTATTATTATTATTATATAGCAAATAAAAATATTTGTATACTTGACATACCTATAGACTGGCCCAGATCACCCTGTAAAAGTTATGAAGATACGAGTGTATATAGAGAAAAAAAAATTGCAAGAAAATATTTTTTACGAAAGATGTGTGCTCCCCGAAATTAAGCACTCGAGAAAAGTTTGGTCAATGCCATTGCGCGAAATATATTTCTAACTAGCTGTTTCATCCGAACGGTGCTAGTGATCCAATAATTGTAAGCGAAAATTTGTTATCCTTTCCACCCCTATATCGCAAAAGAAGGATGGTTATAATGTATAAATAAAAATAAAATATTTTTGATTTCAAAGAAATCTATTATTCCTGATCGATACAATACATCTGTAGTAAAAACGCTGATAAGAACATGATAGTATTACCACAAAGTAACTAATAGGCATTAACCGCTAAGACGTACCTGGAGTCATAACTTCTAGTTTAAATAAGGGGCGCTAATTTAATTATCCACAAACATTGTTTGAGCTATAGGGTAGCAGAAATCTCCTTATTTACCGAACTATTGGTCGTAAAACACGTACCTAACCATAAACTTTACGCACACAATTGCGCATGTATAAAGACGATGTTTGTATATCGTCTATAGTGTCTGTGTAGTAGTAAGAACTCGGCCTTTGTTTGGAAAAGTGGTCTAGTGTCCGGGCGTGCTAAAGATCAAGACCGTTTAGCCGACTCGTTTGCAGCACAGTACGTGCCTCACCTACACAGAATACAATAATAGTAGTTGTCAGCCAGAAATACCTAACTTTGCGCGGAGTCAAAATGTGATAGCGCTCTTAATGCTAGGTTTCTAGGCTATACTAGGCAAATATCCGTTAGTAGCATGCGTTTGTAATTATTTTGTATGAGTATGGAAACAGGCCATTCTTATAACGCCATTCTTATCTTATATATAAATAAACCAGCCATACCTTGTCAACCTACCACCCTTACGAACAAAGCGCTTTGCTTCCACATTTATAATGCGTACAGCCAAGGATTGGAATGCTTTGCCGTCGTCTGTCTTTCCTGAAAACTACAATCTAGGTTTCTTCAAGTCTCGAGTAAATAGGTGTATTCTAGATCTGCGTGCCCCATCGTCGGCCACAGCGTCGCTTAACATCAGGCGAGATCGTGGTCACACGTAGGTTTATAGATGATAAAAAAAAATGATGCATGCTACTCGTACTAATTGATTATTTTATTATAAGGAGAACTCTGTCACCTATGGCCACTGAGTTCTGCCATTAAAAATCAATCATGTCGTGTGCCAATTGATTTTTCTGTCCAAAAATATATACGAGTATGTGCGCTATTCCAGTACGTTAAAGCAAAACCATGGTAAGGAAACTAGCATGCCGTAGAACTTAAAAAGTTCGAAGACATGTGGTAATCGCACGAAAGAAGCTTCTGAGGCGCAATTGAATCTGGTTACTGGTTTGAAATAACTAGTGATTGTATCGTGCTACTAGGAGAACCATCGGAAAACCATACTTACGGAGAAGCTTTTTATCGTGTACATGAAGCACATTGCTCGTTAAATACATACATTATTAACTTGCTGCAGCCTTCGCGTGGTATCTGCATAGTAAAAAGTAAAAAAGTATTCAAATCCTGGTAACGTACAAAAACTAATTAAAAAACCTTTATTTGCGTTTCCACAAACTCGAGCCGTGTAGGATTAAACATTATGAGTATACAAGAACTGCAGAAAGAACGAAACATTCGAGAAAAAAAATCAAGGCATGTTTGGCTTCACTACTGGGTGTCCCAAAATTAGTATGGTTATCCCGACGGGGACGCTTCTTGGCACTTACGAGAAGCCTTTTTAAATTTTATTCCAAATAAAGTATATAAAAATTGAAGGTCCAAACACCTACCAGCTACCTGTGAACTGCCATAGCTACCATGATCCAAACTGCATAGTCGGGGATCATTCTTACCTGTATTGAGGACATACACATAGAACCTTTCAGCTTTTATAAAATAACGTAGGTCTGATCGTCGCGAGCACTTGGGCTAAGAGGTTACTTATTATACCTAGGTCGTGCGAGATTTCAGTGTATTATTGTTTAAGAGGCTGTAGCACCTAAGTCTGAACTGAGTCTGAAGCCTAAAGGTCCAAAACCAATGCAACCCAATTAACATAAAACAAAATTGTATGGGCCTTTTTGAATATTTTTATGGTTTACTAATTACTAGAAAACTTGTAAAGCCTATCAGTGATAATTATTCTTGTAATATAATTGTATATCCAACTATTTTGTATTTCGGATATTATTTCGGATTTCTCTCAAACAGCAGTTAAGGCGGTAAAGAAGGGGGACACTGACCTCTATCAAAAATGGTCACCTAAAAGCTTAATATTTCTCATCTGAATATCTATATCGAAAATCTTTTAAAAAATCTCTTAGGATCTTTAAAATACCTATTCAACCATATGCCACGCGATGAGGTAGTAAAATAATAAAAAAAACATCCTTACTTTTACGGGGGTGCTATTCCTTAAAACCGTTCTTTTTTTCACAACTTTGCAATATTTACGTCACGCAAAATTTTATCGTGATAAAAAATAATCTGCGAGCAAGTGCAAGATTAAGAGCGGACAGGCAGACAGACGGACATAGCGTAACTATAAGGGTCCCTTGTGAACTTCGGAACCCTAAAAACAGTTTGAATTATCCGGTCGTCGTATGCGTCCTCCGGTATTTCCAAATGTCGGCTATTCCTAGAAGGTTGTTATATTCAGACTCTACTAACGGGATACGCTCATATATAAAATTGTAAATAGGTAGGTACCTATTCATTTATAAATAAATAAATAAAAATATGTATAACAATCATGTGGATCCCATAACTCAAGCTTTTCTTGGTTTTGGATGATGATATGTAAAGTATCCAGCATTATTGATTTATTTATTAGCTGCCACTTTCGAGAGTTCGTCCGCGCGTTGTAAAAAGAAAAAATATCATATTATTTAATTCAGATAAGCAATATTTGCAGCGATCGGGCCAACTGTCAAACGACTGACAGTTATGTTAAACGCCATAAGGTTACATTAAAAACATGACGACCTCTGTGGAGCAGTGGGTTTAGATCCGGCTGAGACGCTGAAGGTTGTGTGTTCGATTCCCGCCGCAAGACAAGTGTTTGTATGATCTGCTAGTATTTATCTGTGTCTGGGTGTTTCTATGTATAATATGTATTTATTTACAAAACAAAGAAAAAAGTATATAAGTAGTAGGTGTATCAGTCATGCGGTACCCATAACACAAGCTCTGCTTACCTTGGGGCAGATGATGCTGTTTGAAATGTCCGGGATTATTTATTTATTACTAGTTGCTGTCCGCGGCTTCGCACGCGTGGTACCTACATAAAAAAAAGCCTATGTCCTTCTCCAAGGTCCCATCCATATCTAGACCAAAATTCATCAAAATCGGTTCAGCGGTTTAGGCGTGAAAACGTGACAGACAGAGTGTACATTATAAAAATTAATATCGTCGTTAAGTTAAATCTTAAACTATCGAGTTTTCAACGCAACTTTCTTGTTTTTTTCTTTCATAACAACCTTCTCCTTACTATAACAATAACAACAAAAAAAGAACTATCGAAATCTGTCTTTCCGTTTACGCGTGATGCCGTAACCAAGGGAAATAGGGATATGTTTTTATATTATACTCGCTGTCCCTACTAGCTTTGTTTAAAAAAAAAACATTTCGAATCCACTTAAATACACACAAAAAATTTCATCAAAATCGGTTCAGCTGTTTAGGACACACGCACAGAAGATTTATTTAGTTATAAAGATAGATAGTGAAAATGATGTGAATAACTATAATAATTTTAAAGGTTATAACTAGGTACCTATATTTGTATGTATACATACATATATATTATAATGACGTAATAATAATAAGTATTTTTATTTATTCAGATAACTAAAAACTATTCCTACTAACCTTAAGACCACCTAATTTAATATAATAGATTTGCCGAGCAAAAGGGTTAATCAGGGCTGACACCCAAAAACTTTGCAGGTCACTGTCCCACCTGCCTGCAAGAGCGCCAAGAATCCTATTGGACCTACCTAGTATTCTGTTTAAGCATGTTAAGCATATTATAAAATATCTGATTATTTAGATGACAAAAAACTTGGGGTGAATCTGCTCCCAACTCGACTCGACAATTGAACTCGAAAATTGTCAAGGATCATACAAAAAAGTGTTAAGACCAGACGAGTTTCTTGCCGGATTTTTCTTAGGAACCGGAACCTAGATTCACTAGCATGTAAGAAGACGATTCAAAGATTCAAAGTCGTCCTTGTGATTTTATTGAATAAAATATATTGAATTGAACTGTTTTTAATAAAACCTATTTTTTTTTCTCATTATTGCATGAAAGTCCTGCACATAAGCATCGGCTTTTTAAATACCCTCTTCTAATAACTTGTATCTCTTTTTGTTCCAGCAGCGATGAAATTACAAGGTATGTACGCTACGCTATCCCAGTCGTCTTACAGTGTCACTACTTATTTCCAACCATTGTAGTGAACTGCGCCTCGGGAGGCTCATTTCGTGCACCTGGCACATAGATCTTTTTAGCTTCAACTACATGTCGGTTCCCTCAAGTGTTTCTTCAACGTTTCTTAGTACTGGTATAACGAACATAAATTTCTCGATTAGAGGGTTCTTCACCAGTGTGGTGAAAGGATTAAAGTGCGTCTAAGAGGCTCAGAGGATCCAGCTCTAGTGGAAAGTACAGTTTTACCGAACTATGTTGTAAAACTTTCGTGTATACGTCAAAGCAATTTAACACTAAATTAGTGCTCTCAAATCGTAAAGGAATCCTGGTACATCCTAGAATCTAAAAAAGTCGAGTGTGTGCGTCACTGATTAAAGTATTCAGTACCTGGATGTCCGAGCTTTTCTCGGTATAAAACACGGATAAAACGACGTTTTCTAAAAATGAAACCTAGCTAGATCGATTTATCGCCCCCGAAACGCCCTGCAGACTAAATATCATGTAAATCGTTTGAGCCGTTTTGAGATTCAGATTATATTTATATATACCAGAATTGCTTGTTTAAAGGTACGAGGGCGGGTCAATAAGTCCGTGACTTTTGGAATAAAACACAGATTTTTTGATAAATAAATAATTTTATTTTTCAACGTAGTCTCCCTTGAGCTCTATACACTTTGTCCAACGCTTCTCCAATTTTTTTATCCCTTCCAAAAAATAGGATTTGTCGAGGTCCTCAAAATAGGCCTTTGTTTGCGAGATGACTTCATCATTGGAGTCAAATCTTTTTCCACCAAGCCATTTCTTCAGGTTTGGGAACAAGAAGTAGTCACTCGGAGCCAAATCTGGAGAATAGGGCGGATGAGGGAGCAATTCATAGCCCAATTCCTGGATTTTTGCCATGGCAACTGCACATGTGTGCACCCTTGCATTGTCTTGGTGGAAAAGAACTTTTTTCTTGGACAAATGAGGTCGGGTTTTTTTCAAATCGTCATTGAATCGGTCCAATAAGTTGGCATAATATTCCCCATTGATTGTTCTTCCCTTTTGAAGGTAGTCAATGTGGATTATCCCGCGTGCATCCCAAAAAACAGTCGCCATAACTTTATTGGCTGACAAACCCACCTTGGCCTTCTTTGGCGCCGATTCACCCTTAGAAACCCACTGTTTTGACTGTTGTTTGGTCTCTGGTGTGTTGTGATGGATCCATGTTTCGTCCACGGTTACAAAACGGCGCAAAAACTCCTCCATATTGCGATTAAACAACGCCAAACCTTCCAGTGAAGTTGTTACACGATTGCGTTTGTGGTCGACTGTGAGCAAACGCGGCACCCATCTTGCGGAAAGCTTTCTCATGCCCAAGTGATCATTCAAAATTGAAACCACTGAGCCATGCGAGATCCCTACGGCTTCCACAATCTCTTGCACTTTCAATCTTCGGTCGGCCAACACCATATCGTGAATTTTTTCGATTGTTTCGGGTGAAGAGACCTCAACTGGGCGTCCAGGACGTTCGGCATCTTCAGTGCTTGTACGGCCACAACGAAATTCAGTAAACCACTTTTTTACCATTGAAATCGATGGTGCAGAGTCCCCATAGTATTTATCAAGCTTAGCCTTGGTCTCGGTAATGGTTTTTTTTCGCAAAAAATAATGCTTAATAAGCACACGAAATTCACTTTTTTCCATTTTTTCCTCAAATTAGTGGGTAGTCTGATAAAGATAGCTGTCAAACACAAACTAACTGACACAGCAAGTTCAAATTTTGACAGGAGTCAACTGACAGATGCCTGTTGACAGGAGTAGTGTTGCTTTTTCAGTAAAGAGGTCAGAAATTCAAAAAGTCACGGACTTATTGACCCGCCCTCGTATTATAGATATAATTATATAAGTGGCTTGCAACTTGTTACGTACTGAATATTAACTACTGTACCTCTAACTACTCCTTTAAGGTAAGGTAGCACAAATATCAACTCGAAATGGAATCGTCAGCTATCAACTCGAGCCTTTCAGTATTTTCAGTAGGGTGATTATGGAACTCTAATTACAATCAATGTCTATCGAAACGTCAAATTCGTCAAACGAATGATTGAAATTACGCCGAAAACTGATAGACATTGATTGTAATTAGAGTTCCATAATCGCCCTACAGTTCTCTAAACGAATCTCCCTACTGCAACGCACACTAACTAAACAGTAATGTAATCGTGTCGCCTCGGACAAGCTCGCACTCGCTAAATGCGGTGCTAAATGAAGAGGTTTTGAGCTCTACGTCCGGGTTCAATAAGGTCGAATACATTGTACACGAACTTGTTGAACACGAACACGAAACTTGAGTATTTAAAAGATATTTTGTTTGTTAGCCGAAGTATGAAGAGTAAATATATTAGTGTCGGTTAATAAAGGTGTACATATTATAAAACGTTACCCAAACCCATCTTACCTAATATTCAACTTAAATCATAAACAAAAATTGCTAGATATTTAGGACATCTCTCGGAATTGCACCCCTAGCCTCAGTTACCACGCGAACGTTGAGTTGTAAACCCATTCTCGCGGCTCCGGGAGAAGCGTGCTCACGCTAGTTTCACGCCGAGGCAAAAGGCCATACGGTGACGATCCTTTTCAGAGTTAATATGTGTGCTATTACCTGACATCCTCAAAGATCTAAGTAACTGTTAATCTGAGTAAGTGTATCCGTCGACCGGGGTTTACAGTGGTGAATGTTTGTTTTGTTTTAGAAAAAATAAATAATGTTGACGACCACTTCGTTACGCTCAGTCCAGCTTTTCCTATAAAGCTAGGAAGGACCCCGATATTTTTTAAACCTTCGAATTTATATTGATTTAGTGGTTAACGGGTATTTATCGCGTATTATTGTTTATTTATATCCGACCTAATTTTTTTTTTAAATAGCTACTTTTATTTTGTCATGTGTGATAACGGATTTATCCAATACCTTTCAACGAGTAATTCTTGTATCTATATAAATAATCGGAATCTCGGAAACGGCTCTAACGATTTTCATGAAATTTAGTGCGCAGGTAGATTTCATTTTTGGAAAACGTCGTTTTATCCGTGTTTTATTCCGAGCTAAGCTCTGTCATCCAGGAACTACAGGTTTATTCTCACAATATACCTTCAGTTGTTTTTGAACTATTCGTACATAATGTTACGAAACAAGTACAATAACTCTTAGGTTTTTCATTTTTGATATATATATCAATATATTGACGAAAATAACAAAATTGACTGATTACATTTTAAAACGGGTTATGTGCAACGATGAGCAGAAATTAACATGATGACGTCACACGCGCCCGGGTTGGTTGGGAACATTCGGCGTGTTATCGATACTGGGTTCGAAAATTTATTTTTAATTGAAATTAACTTTAATTACAGCGAGAAAAAACTATAAATAGTTTTGTTATAAACGATCTTTCCATTTAACACTAGCTGACCCGGGAAACGTTGTTTAAGGTAAATACTATTTTAATTGAAAATGATAGGGGTCGGTGGTAGAAGCTTGAAAATGTATGGTTGTAAGTATTTTTTAATGCTGAATCATATATATATAATATATATATATATTTAATTTTGGGTGGACACCTTTATTATTTAGGGCTATGAAAAATAGTTTACGTCCTATTCTCAGACTGAATATACACACAACATTTCATAAGAATTGATCAAGCCGTTTCAAAAGAGTTTTGTTACAAATACACGAGATTTTTATAAATGTATAAGTTAAAAAAAAATTACCGTAGTCGCGGGCTGACTCTACGTGATAAATAACGTTATCTACTAAAAAAATATGAATTACACAGATTGTTTAGTTGTTTTAGTATGGGCTTTTTATTTGACGACCTCTGTGGCGCAATGGGCTAAGGTCCGACTGAGACGCAGAAGGTTGCGGGTTCGATTCCCGCCGCGGGACAAATATTTGTATGATCTGCAAGTATTTGTCTCGGGTCTGGGTATTTCATATGTATAAGATTTATGTATTTACCAAAAAAAGTATATAAGTAGTATATCAGTCATGTGGTACCCATAACACAAGCTCTGCTTACTTTGGGGCCAGATGATGCTGTGTGAAATGTCCGGGGTATTTATCATTATTATTTGTTCCTTTGTTTAGGCTATTGCAACAAGCGTGGTCGCGGATAAGTAGTGGAAGGATAAGACAGCATTTCTTAAACACCACGCCGAGCTAAATATTTGATTATAATATGATAGATAAACAATAATAAACTCGGAAAATCGTTTTTGTTATTTATCAGACCGATTACATTGTTGAAGTATTCAGTTGAATTACAGCTGTTTCGTTTTCTCTTTTAAATGCCGGACATTTCACACAGCATCATCTGGCCCCAAAGTAAGCAGAATTTGTGTTGTGAATTTTGGAATTACTTAAAATACTTACAAAGTAATATGTTTTTTAAAACACACTGACAATTTATAGAGCTCCGGGGGATAATTTTTGTGTAATTTTAATCTATTCCAAGAAGTTTTTTTTTAAACGAGGCACCTATCCCACTGCCGCGTTTATCCTGGTCTTACCCTACATACATGAAATTGCGCTTGTTTTCCGACGAGGACTACGAATTTCACTTGCTACGACCTTGACATACTTACTACTTAAGCTTAATTCACTCTCATCACATTCCTCATATATGCGCGTCGGCTTGAGGACCCATAGACCCCCATAGAGGACCTACCCTTTACTAGCTGACCCGTGCCCAATTCCTTGGGCGGTTACAACTTCCAAAAAAATTGCTATTCAAATTAATAGTGACCTCTGTGGCGCAGTGGGCTTAGGTCCGGCTGAGACGCAAAAGGTTGCGGGTCCGATTCCCGCCGCGAGACAAATGTTTGTATGATCTGCAAGTATTTGTCTCGGGTCTGGGTGTTTCTATGTATAATATGTATGTATTTACAAAAAAAAAGTATATATAACTACTTATATATATATGTATAAGTAGTAGGTATATCAGTCATGCGGTACCCATAACACAAGCTCTGCTTACTTTGGGGCCAGATGATGCTGGGTGAAATGTCCTGTATTAATATTATTATTATTATTAATATTAATGTAATAATTACAGAGATTAACAAAGTTACGTATAAATATTTATACATGGCGCTAGCAGCCGCCCGTGGCTTCGCCCTCCTCGTTCCCGTTCCCGTTGTTTTTCCGGGATAAAAATTAGCCTATATAATAATCTAAATAACTAACTATGTTCATTTTAAGTTTCATACAAATCGGTCCAGCGGTTCTTGAGTTATAAGTGGTGTAACTAAAACGATTTACATTCATATATATACCTAGATTAAATAATAAATATTTTTGGACAATGCACACAACACCCACCAGACTAAGCATAGCTCGTATTATGGTCACCAAATGACTGAGAGAATATTTGTATATTTTAATATTAATATTTGTAAATACATACTTATGATACTTTATAACACCCCGACACAGAACAAACACCTATGTTCATCACACAAATATTTGTCCTGGAAGGGAATCGAACACCCAACCCACAGCGCTTCTACCAGCTTCTACCAGCTAAACTGACATGCTCTTGATCTAGTCTTTCTCTAACCCCCCATCCCTTCATCAAATTCTGTGGCGCAGTGGGCGAATGCGAAAAGTTTGCGGTCCTTACGAAAAATTGCAATAATGTAACCCAATTTTTTTATAACTTGCATATGAAAGTCATTATGCGCTACGAAAACTATTAGTAATACATAAAATGACATACATCATGTTTATAGTATGTACTCATCAGTACACATATCTCTATGGGTAACTTTTCTAGTTTAATCAAAACGCGTGTTGAATCCATATCTGATTACATTCGTATAATATTAATTATATGAATATTAATCCGTATTCAATCAAATAGTTTCATAATAAAGTTTGATTATGTACACGTAAATTACAACTCTAAATTGCACCCGTGCAAAGCTTTGTCGGATCGCTAACTACATATATAGTATGGAAAATAGATTTGACTTTTGTGTTGGATTGAAATTCAAATATTTTTATTAAATACAATCACAAGGATCACCTTCAAACGTCTTACATACTAGGTGAATTTAAGTGCCAATTCTTCCTAATCCAAGCCCGAGAACTGACTAGAAACTCGTCCTGGTCTTAGAGCTTTTTTGTATGATCCTTCGTAACCTTAACTACGAAAAACGAATACAATATTACAGTTGTTTATACATTGCAAATCTGTCAGTTAACTGTCTGAGGACTGAGCAACATGAAGCCATGAATTCTTAAGATGGTTGCTTGTAATGGATAAACTCAAAAACGACTTTATAAAAACCCATTATATAAATTACTAGCTGACCCGGCAAACGTTGTTTTGCCATATAAATATCTTTCGTAAAAAATATTTTTTTTTCTCATGAAAAGTATCCTATGTTACTTCTAAATACCTCCAAGAATATGTGTACAAAGTTTCATGATGATCGTAGTTTTCGCGTGAAAGCGTAACAAACAAACTTACATTCACATTTATAATAGTATTAAAGTAGGATTTTACGCAAAGAAAGCTACAATAGCATAGGCAATACTATCTATAAGATAGTATTGCTCAAAAAAGTACCGACTTAAATCACAAACGTGCGGGCGGAGTCGCGAGCTAGATGTAAATACTCAAATTCATTAGCCTTATGTGAATAGAATACCTTTGAGCGAAATATTCCCGGGAAACTACCGGACGTATATAGCTAATGAAATTGAAAGCCTTATAGAACACGAGTTGCATTCGTATTGCGAACTTTCCTTGAATACAATTTATATTACAAATAGGTATGGTAACATAAATTTAAATTAAATTTTAAAGCTTAGTTGATTGCACGTTTTATTGCCCTTTATAGCCATTTATACATTTTTCATTTCAGTTATCGGAATTCTAAGTAGTTTTTTTTACATATAAAAGCTATGAGAAATTAGTTTTCATTTTCATTTGAAACATTTTGCGCAGTTGTGTTGCTTCCAGTCCTTAGTGATGCGTAATTTGCATAATTTGTGGTGTTTAATACATTGCAGAATTGCCACAAATTATCCGAATAAGTATCGTAATGGGGTTAGCGATAGCTGACCCAGTTCTATACGATTTGAAGGTCGTGGGATCCATACCATACTAAACAACTAAACGCCGGACTTAGTAGACACCTCCTCCACCTTCAGTTAGTTACATCTATGTTTAAATGATGACGACCTCTGTGGCGCAGTGGGCTTACATCCGGCTGAGACACATAAGGTTGCTAGTTCGATTCACGCCGCAGGACAAATGTTGTATGATCAGCAAGTATTTGTCTCGGGTCCGGGTGTTTCTATGTATAATATGTATGTATTTACAAAAAAAAAGTATTTAAGTAGTATATCAGTCATCTGGTAACCTATAACACAAGCTCTGCTTACTTTTGGGCTAGATGATGCTGTGTGAAATGTCCGGCATTATTATTATTATTGTTGTTTAAACATTTGTTTTACTCGCTGTAAAGAACACCGGGGTTAACTGGAGTGCACGGGCCTAAGCCAAGTGCGCCCCAGTGTTAGGCTGAGCTTCACCAGGAAGTTCAGTTTGTAAAAACATTCTCACTATTCAACACGTATTTAAAATAGCTGCTTTCTGTAATAAAATATACGTGTGCTTTGGTAGGTCTAAGTACTCTAACGATTGGAAGAGTTGTTTGGGAATGACGCCGGTTGATGACAGTGCTATCGGGACTATTGAGACCTTTTGCAGACGCCACATTCGAGTGATTTCGTTCTTCAAACCAACATATTTGGATAACTTATCTGAAATGGTGTTCTGTAAGTTGTGTGTGTTAGGGATAGCGATATCAATTAAGAGGGCTATGTGATTGATTTTGTCCAAATCGGGCCTATTAAAGTGTACGGTCTTGTCAGTAAGGATCGCTCTATCAAAGTAAAGTTTATGAGTACTATTCTCTAGCACAATTTCGGGTGTGTATTTGTAGTAAGGTTTTGGTTTTTTGGATGTGTCTATAAGTTTATATTTTCCTGCAAGTCTTTGGTGGATGATGTTGGCCACTTGATCGTGTCTGTGCTTATAGTCACTTTGTGCGATCGCTTTGCAGGCCCCCGTGATGTGCTGGATTGTTTCAGAAGCGCTGTTGCATCTTCGACACATGTCCGTTGTTAAGCTACGTTGCTTCATGACATATTTCTGAAAATTGCGCGTCTATCACTTGGTCTTGAATGGCAACCTTGAACCCTTCAGTCTCTGGAAAGAGTTCACCTCGGCTGAGCCATTCGTTCGACTCCTGTATGTCGACGGTGGGTTGACTCAAGTCGTGGTGGTGCCTTCCGTGGAGAGACTTACGGGTCCATTCGTTCACTAATGTCTGTCTATCTGTCTGTTTTTCATTGTTTTGTTTATTGGAATCTATTAAATTAAGTGGTGTGAGTTTATGATCCAATCGAACTACTGATTGATGTAGAGATGATGTTTCAGCTTTTGTGTGAAAATATGATCGTAATGATGTTATTTGTTCGTTGTGCAGGCTCTGGATGTTAATAATACCTCTACCACCCTCAGCTCGAGGAAGAGTTTGTCGTTGTATACATGCACGTGGGTGTTTTCGGTGTTTCGACATAGTGACATTAATAACCCGTTGTAGATTTTTTATTTCAGTTTTGGTCCAGTTGATAATACCAAATGTATATATGTAAATGTACCAGTAAGTAAGGACTGGAATAGCGTACGAATTATTAGCTTTTGTAGTATTTTTGGAGTACAACTGTGATTTCAGAATGGAATTTAGACTATGTTTGAAGTTAATTTATTTTTTATTTCTTTAGAGTGAATTTGTTTTGACTGATGATAACCTAAATACTTATAAGTTTCATTTTCATATAAAGGCTCTATTATTTCGCCACTTTGCATTTGATATGCGTGTTGATGTGTGCACCCTGCTTTGACAGAATTTATTCTACTTTTATCGATTCCAAAGTTCATTGCGATATCTTTTGAAAACTGTTCCGTTATATGTATAAGATGTTCTAAATTTTCTTGACTAGGGGCATACATTTTGATGTCGTCCATATAAAGAAGATGGCTTAGTTTATACTCTGTGTGGTCAGTCAGTCCGTCGCGTGTGCAGTCCATTGTAAAGCCCATTTTAGTTGAATTTAAGATGCTGGATAGGGGGTTCAATGCATGGCAGAATCACAAAGGACTGAGTGCATCTCCTTGGAAGATACCACGCTGTATCCGTATTGGCTCTGTTTCTATATCTGCACTGGATGTTGTGCGTGGAGTCTGGTTGCCCCTAGGTGGGCAACCCATGGTATGGGTTAAAAACTCTACAAGTTGCGGGTGTATTTTATATATCTGCAAGATTTTAATAAGCCACGTATGTGGGTCATAATCAAAGGCTTTTTTGTAATCTATGTAGATAGTGTGTAAGTCTTCTTTGGATTTCAAGACAATTGAATCTATGGTAAACTGTTCTTTACACCCTTGACTAAATTTTCTGCAGCCTTTTTGTTGCTCTACAAGTATTTTGTTCGTGTCTACATGGTTATATATCAAGTGAGACAAGCATGCAGTAATGATCTTGTAAATTGTCTGTAAACATGTGATGGGCATATACTGCTAAGTATAGGGTTTGATGTGTAATTCGTGTCTTTTGGGATCATATAGGTGGTTCCTTCTGTGATGTAAGTAGAAGGGTATTAGGGTTTGAAATGAAGTTATTCGATGTGGTTATAAAGGTAAGGGTGTATTGATGTTAGATTTTTATACCAATAACTGTGAATATGTTCGGACCCTGGGGTCTTCCAATTGTGTGTTGTTTTCAGTACTTGGCGGTACACTTCTATAGGTATATTTTAAAATTTCACAGAAACTAAGTCTGAATTATGTATATGCTCTTTCTGGATCCATTCGGCTTCCTCATTTAGTTCCGCAGGGTTTTCCCATATAGCCCAAAACTGGCGCAGTTTTGTAGGGTCTAATGCATTATGTGTCTGGTTCATAGTCATAGCAGTCGGTGCTGATTGATTGCGTGTGTTACTCATCAGTGTTTGGATTTTTTTCTCTCATTATTGTTAAACTGGTTTTTCTGTGTTTTACGGAAATAACATGCTTTGTAGCGTCTAAGACGACTACTTACGACTATTAGTTTTTGTTTAAAGGTGTCCAGGTAATGACTAAGGTTTGTGTTCGGGTCTTCATAGATGGTGTGTGTTTTATATTGATTTACTATTTTATTTATTTGTTTAGTGAGTGTCCTACTTCTATTTCCTTGTATATATTGTGTCAATCTGCCTATCTTTTTTCTAAGATCACTTATCTTTCTTTCAAGGCGTTTCTGCCAGTTGGGTGTGTTGTCTCGTTTATTTTGATTTTGGAACTCGTCTGGTGGTATTTTTAGATGTTTCGAACCGTTGGCTTTTGCTGTTGTCCATGCCACACAATAGATAATGGTTTGGAGAGTTTCAAAATTTGACCACTTTTTCTACATAGTTAGTTAGTCACGTTTGGACGTTACGTACATGACAGGTTACAAGCCCAGCGCCGCTTTTAGGAATACGAAATAGGGATCAACAGCCTAAAATTTTATGCTATATGTTCTAATAATAACAATACATACATACATACAACACTTTTTTCCAATTAAAAAGTAGCCTATGTCCTTTCTCAGGTTTTAGACTATGTGTGTACCAAATTTTTGGATAAATCGGTTTAGTAGTTTTGGCGTGAAAGCGAGACAGACAGACTTCGCATTTATAATATTAGTAAGGATAAGGATTACAGGCATGCAATTTAGATAATATTTATTTTCTTAAGGTATATTCGCAATACTTAAATTTAATAGGACAATTCGAAACTATGCGTATCTTCCACCATCTTAGTTATTTTATGTACCACTAGCAACCCGCCCCGGCTTCGCACGGGTGCAATGCTGATACTAAATATACTACAGATGTGTTTATTTTCGACATCACATTAGAAACCTCTAAAATTATCAGTGTTTCTCTTCTATACAGGGTGTCACGGAACCAGTATGTTATCCTGAGGGGGGACTTTTCTCGACACTTGGGAGAACAACAAATGTTTTGCGAATTTTATGAATTCAATAATTTTCATTAAAGAAATGTGCAGCAAAGTCTGCTTTAAAATTGGTAAAAGTATGTATCCATGCCTACCTATCTTAGTATACCAATAAAATTGTACTTGCACAAACTTAGGTAACGTAGGTAACGTGCTTGGAAAAACTGTAAACTTGTCAATATTAATAATTTCAATAAACTTAAAAGTTTATGTATGGAAATTTGAAAATAGGAATCTGAAAAAATTTCACCCCCATATCTATTAATTAACATGGTCGGAATCACCTCGTTCAGGCTTAAAATACTAGTTCCGAGACACTCTGTATTATGCTTGTATTATACATATAAACTTATACTTATACTTCCTCTTGAATCACTCTATGTATTAAAAAAAACCGCATTAAAATCCGTAGCGTAGTTTTAAAGATCTAAGCATACATAGGGACAGACAGACAGCAGGATTATGTAGTGATTGATCATACAGCAGAGAATAGCAAATTCCTAATCTAAGTTAGTAAATATTTATTTTAAAATAATTACAGAAATGTACAGAATAATATAAAATACATGTGAGAGAGTTGAGTACAGTTAAGCTTCTTAATAAACCAAAATAAAAATAATTTAAGTCATTCAAAAGTAAACAAATTTAATAGCTCACTCATACTCGATATGATTGACTTCAAGATACAAGAATGTAGGGAAGACTGGGGTCAATTGAAACGTTTTTGAGGAAATCGGTCAGTGTGACTTCATTTTAAATCTTTTCTGTTATGTAATTGGTTTTAATTATAGTTAAATTATCTTGCTATAACAGGAATAATGTTGCTTCATATATGCCCTTAACGTAGGTATAAGCTATTTAGAAACTCTCGGAAAATGTTTCAATTGACCCTGTGTTGGGGTCAATATAATTTTTTTTATAATTATAATGCCGGATATTTCACACAGCATCATCTGGCCCCAAAGCAAGCAGAGCTTGTGTTATGGGTACCACATGACTGTTATACTACTTACTCACGTTATTTTTCTATAAATACATACATATTATACATAGAAACACCCAGACCCGAGACAAATACTTGCAGATAATACAAACATTTGTCCCGCGGCGGGAATTGAACCCGCAACCCGCGATTGTTATGAATAAAATATATTTTATTCATAACAATCACAAAAATCGCAAAGTTAGTCAGAGTATAGTATTTATTACTAGCAAGCTACTCAGTGAGATCAACGTAAAGATAATTTAACATTACGTTTATATAATTACGTTACGTTATAAGTACTCAAATCAACAAAGACTAATTGGTCCAAACACTCAAATATAACAATTATTAAGATACACAATTATAGTTTAAATAAATTGGATCTTCTGCTGTGTCAGCTTCGTGTGCCCATAGCCTACATCCAGAACATTTTATCTGTTCCTGGCCTTTGCTTTTTCTGGTATCTAAACAAGAATGTAAAGATTATGTTATAATTTTAGCCATCCTGCTACAAAGGAATGCCATATTTTTTTATCATCATATGCCTTTTTATATTTTTGAGGATCAGCTTATCTGCAATATATAGTTTTTGGACAGTTTCTTGGCATTTAAAAAATTTAACAAGATCTGACTAACATGCTTGTAAAATATTATGAAAAAAAAACGGTTTGGATCAAGAAACACGTTTCAACTGACCCAGAACCGTTTATGTCAAGTGCCCTGCACTTTAAATGTTTTTAAATGATAAATGTTTTTACAAACAGGATAAAATCTAAATGTAGTAGGAAGGTACTGACCACAGTAAACTCGAAAGGATATTCAAAGCAACAATTATTGTAAACTATACTGAAGAACTATTGGCCGTGGTGGTTCCGGCATAGAATAGGACCCCTCCATCTCCTCCCGTGGATGTCGTAAAAGGTGACCAAGGGAACACACCGGGGGATTGGGCAGCTGCACCCCCTGAGCACAAAATATTAAATCTGCGGTCACCAATCCGCCTGCCAAGCGTGGTAACTATGGCAAAACCCCCAAAATGATGAACGCAACTTGAAGACGGCCCCCAGTTCCCGGCAGTTCCGCTATTCCTGGCATAAGTGGCGGCCACGGTAACGGTGGAACAGGGGGTGCGAATAATCTCTGGCAGAAGTCCAGCTACCAATCCCAACGACCCCTGGCCCTGGCAACATACAACGCACGCACAATGAGGACCGACGAGAAGTTGATAGAGCTGGAAGAAATAGTAAATAAGTTGCACTGGGATATTATAGGGTTATCACAAGTCCGAAGAGAGGGAGATGACACGATAATCCTAAATTCCGGCAACTTATTCTACTACCGGGAGAGCGATCAACTTTCTCAGCACGGTGTCGGATTTCTCGTCCACAAATCCCTCGTTAACAACATTGTAAAGATCGAAAGCGTGTCGAGCAGGGTGGTATACTTTATACTCAGAATAACCAAACGGTATTCGCTTAAAGTCATACAGGTGTACGCACCTCATTCGAAACGTCCAGACGATGAAGTGGAGGCTATGTATGATGACATTTCAAATGCCATGCAAGCCTCGCAAATACACTATACGGTTGTGATAATAATTAAATTACAATTTATTTATTTGTTTGTGAACAAAGATGTACATTTATACCTATAATTTGGCTTATTCGTACATAATTTATAGAACATAACAAGTTGTAACATAAGATTTGAACACTACAAATTTCAAACATAGGTAGGTACTTTTACCATAGGAAAACCTGTGTTGTGGGTAGTTAGCCTCTTTCGTCGAGCGTTGTTGCTAGCTAAATCACAAAAGTTGATTTGCGTTACTCGCTAAAAAAGAGTGCGGCATTTTTATAATTTGATGGGGGACTTCAACGCGCGGCGAGGTGTGAGGAATGGCGATGAACTGAGAGTGGGGCTATTTGGCTTTGGACAGCGGCGGAACCAACGGGGTCAGCGATTGGCCGACTTCATGGAAAAAGAGGGACTCTTTATGATCAAGATATTTATCAAGAAGCGGTTATCCAGGAAATGGACGTGGCTTCACCCCGGTGGACACAAACGCGAGATAGATTTCATCATGACTACAAAAAAGCAAATATTTAATGATGTCTCAGTGATCAACAGGGTCAAAACCGGCAGTGATCACTGAATGGTTAGAGGCTCATTCAATCTTAACGTAAAGCTAGAAAGGTCCCGTCTGATGAAATCTACTCTTCGCCCAAGTCCTGCCCAAATCCAAAACCCCGAGTGCTTTCAGTTGGAACTCCAAGATCGCTTCCAATGCCTCGCCGAATGCGAATCCGTGGATAATATAAATGACGGGCTGGTAGAAATTGTCCATGCCGTTGGGTCAAAGTTCTGTAAGACCCAGCGCAAAGGTAGAACCCAAAAACTCTCTGAGCACACTCTTAAACTCATGGCAGAACGTAGCGAAATGAAACTGCAGTGGTTAGTGGACATGTCGAAATACAACACGCTCAATAAACAGATCTCTAAGTCTATGCGACGCGATTTGCGTCTCTTTAATACTTATAGTATAAAGAACGCAATAGAGCGCAACCAAGGCTCCAAAGTGTTCGCGAGAGATTTGTCTATTGGGCAAAGTCTGTTGACGAAGCTAAAGACCGACAGTGGCAGTGTCGTTTCCTCGAAGCCAGAAGTTTTACGAGAGCGAGAGAAGTTCTATGGACAACGGTACACCTCATCGCAAAGTCCTACTACAAGCACGACTAGCGATGCAAGAGCCCGCCTAACCCGACACTACACAGAAGAAATTCCGGACGTCAGCCTATACGAGATACGAACGGCACTCAAGCAGCTTAAGATCAACAAGGCACTGGGGGAAGACGGAATAACGACAGAGCTTATGAGAGCGGATGGAACACCGGTGCTTAAGGTCCTCACGAAGCTGTTCAACTCCGTCATCCTCGAGGAAACTACGCCAGAGGCGTGGAACAGGAGCGTGGAGGTACTGTTCTTTAAGTAAGGGGATAACACCCTCTTAAAGAATTACAGGCCCATCTCGCTGTTGAGCCATGTCTATAAGCTGTTTTCGAGAGTAGTTACTAATCGTCTCGCTCGTAGGTTTGACGACTTCCAGCCTCCCGTACAAGCCGGGTTCCGAAAAGGCTTTAACACCATAGACCACATCCATACGCTCCGGCAGGTTATACAGAAGACCGAAGAGTATAACCAGCCACTTTGTTTAGCGTTTGTGGACTATGAGAAAGCCTTTGATTCTGTCGAAACCTGGGCAGTGTTGCGGTCACTCCAGCGGGGCCAAATCGACTATGGAAATATCGAAGTGTTGAAATGTCTGTACAGTAACGCCACCATGTCTATCCGAATCCAGGACCAGAGCACGAATCCAATCCCATTGCATAAAGGGGTGAGACAGGGAGATGTTATTTCTCCGAAACTGTTCACCTCTGCATTGGAGGATGTTTTTAAGCTCTTGTACTGGCATAGATATGGTATCAACATCAATGGCGAACGCGTCACTCACCTTCGATTTGCCGACGATATAGTCATCATGGCAGAATCGCTGGAAGACCTTGGCACAATGCTCAGCGACCTCAATATCGTCTCCCAAAAGGTGGGTCATAAAATTAACATAAGCAAGACAAAAATCATGTCAAATGCTCATGTTGCACCCGTACCGGTACATGTTGGGAGCGATATAATCGAAGTTGTAGACCATTATGTCTATTTGGGTCAGACGATTCAACTAGGCAAGTCCAATTTCGACAAAGAGGTCAGCCGACGAATCCAACTCGGATGGCCAGCGTTCGCGAAATCACGGCACATCTTCTCGTCACAGATACCGCAGACTCTCAAGACGAAAGTCTACAATCAGTGCGTGTTGCCAGTGATGACATTATGGAACTGAGACTTGGTCGCTAACTATTGGCCTCATACACAAGCTCAGAGTAGCGCAACGTGCTATGGAGAGAGCTATGTTGGGTGTTTCACTACGTGATAAAATCCGCTACGAGGAAATCCGTAGAAAAACCAAAGTCACCGACATAGCACTCGCAGAAAGTCGGTGGATGGAGAAGGCTCAAAATCGTTCTTCCTGGAAATCTATTGGGGAGGCCTATGTTCAGCAGTGGACTTCATAAAGGCTGTTATGATAATGATGATGATACTGAAGAATGAACAATAATAGTTTTGGAGCAATACGCAAAATAATAATAAACTAAAAGCATACTTTTCGGATCGAAAAAACGATGCACCAACATAAAAATGTCCAACGTGCTTGGAGCGGTGGCGCATACTAAGCGACAGGTCCCGATTCGCAAGGTAGCCCTACTATCCCTCGAGGCTCTGTCGCTGTCACTAACTGTCTCTCCGAGTTATTCAACTTGTTTCAATTGACCTATGTTTCTATTGACCCCAGTTTCCTCTACACTAGGATTACATCTAGGACACGCACGGGAGTAAAAATTAGTCAGATTCAAATACCTACTAAATCTGTTGAAAGAGAGAAACTAAAGACTCAATGCAACACAGACATTTAAACAGAAAGAAACATATAAAATTAAAATTAAAACGGCTTAAATTAACAATTAATTATTAGAAAGAATTAATTATATGTAGTGTCTTTCAATCCATGTGATGACATCACAAAATGGTGTCCGGCTCAGCATGATGTTGCATTCAGTAGTTCAACTTAACACAATGCTGATCTTCCGCGGAAACCAGAAGGGTGCGTCAAGGCTTTGAACTGAAGAAAATAAAATATTTGATTTGAAATATATAAAGTTGATAGAGCTAATTTTATATTGATAAGAGATTTGTCATTACTTTATGCTCGAATAGTCGAGTGGTTGGTTGCGATAAGAACTTGATGCGTATTTATCAAACCCACTGCGCTATCGTCAATCGTGTCATCTCGCTATCTGAGCTATAAGCCTTGTACAGCGGATGTTTCTCATCGTCTTGTACTAACCATCACTGAAAAGTTATTTTCAAATATTTCTTTTCATAAAAGGCTTCCTAATCAAAGCCTAAAAATCGATTAATTTTGATACTCTAATAGTAATGTGGTTATGTGAATTCACACATCGTGAAACAAACCTCGTGACGAAACATACTCGTACTTTTTATGAAATTAAATTGTGATAAACTCGTCCTACTGTGCTAAAAAGACATGAAGGAAAACCAGGATTTGGGGTACGTGAAAGTTAAACAATTACTGTCAGACTTGCATTTGTTTATGTTAGCTACTCGTAACAAGGGAAGATTTTAATAGTTGTGTATCATGTTACTTTAATTTCGGCTTTTATATTATTCCGATCGGAAACAACATGATAAGTATTATACATTATTTTCTTCACTTATGCACTATGACATTGCGTGCATTTTTGTTAAAAGCTTCACATCTTATCTTTGTTCCATAAACCTTGCGACTACTCCATAACATTGTACATCCTAGGTTGAGAGATTAGTAGCGCATTTGTAACCTTATAATAATCTGTGAGTAATGAATATTCAAAACATCAAGGTTACATGTTTCGACGTGCTCTTGTGAAATAAAAGCGCAGAGGAAAGTTTGACGGGCTTAGTTACAGTACATAGGTACGTAGTTTCATTAATTCTTCTATAAGATTATTTAAGATTATTTACAAAAGTTTATTACGAGTTTATATGCATGTTTGTTTCTTTATGATTTATAATGATTCAATAGCTCTGTACAAAAACAAAACAAAACATTCTCACACTTTTAACACCGGGCTCGGTGAGGCACCTAGGCAACTCAGATCTTTTGTTACATAGCTCTTTTGAGGATGTCTAAAGAAGGTAGAGGCACTTCCAATGTTGCTAACCAAAAACACACCTTCGAATGTTTTAGGTTCTAGGGTGTGCCGGGTTCCTTACTTACGATTGCCGCGTTTTCATTTACCTACCTATTTTACAAATGGCTAACCATATTTGGATGAAACTTCGTATAGTTTGGACCAGAAATCAAAGATTTATGTGGGGATAAGAGGAGGGACTACCTCCCCTCACCCCCACATAAATCATCATCATCTCACATTAGTTTTGCGCAACCCTGGATGAGCCGCTACTAGCGCATATAAAACCCTCATCAGAATAAAATTAAAGCGTAGGTCTGCCTGCATTCAACGCGGACGGTCGTTTCGAAACTCTAAAGATTTTCTAAAGAATCTTTTTCCCACGTGAACCGAAAAGTTTGCAAGATGGGTTTGGACTGGTTTCTGGTTTGCTGTGGCAAGGAGGATGAGCGTGACAGGTATGTTTAATTTGATTTCTAGTTCGAACGATGAATTCGTGGAGTTACTAAGCTCCATGCAATGTGATAGGATCGACTCTCAACGCGCACAATTGGCTCCTCCGCCTAAGAAGAAGGCGGTGAAGAAAGGCCAGGGCAGGGGAGCAGCAGGAGCCTCGGGCTCTGGTGGAGGTGGAGATGCTTCGTCTCTACCAGGTGGTAGTACGACTTCGACGCTTCCGGAGCGCGACTTTATCGAGCTGCTGCAACGAGTACAGGTACTAAATTTGTTTAATCCTTTGAGTTATTTCTAAGTACTTAAATAGACGTTGTTGTGGTACTAGACAAATTTATATTTTCTGATCTGTCAATGTTATAATAATAATAAAACCGATAACGATCAGCTGAGGATCATTAAAAATGGCTCAGCACCCGCATCTGACTGTAAAATCGTGTCGGTAATTTTCGCTGAACTATATAACACTTCGAGTGACGATTTCTACGTGGAACTGATCCCAGATGAGTGCTGCTTGGAGACTGATGATGGAGACGACAGCAATAGTCTTCAAACTATTGAGGGTTAGTCCCCCTACTGACTAACAGAAGAGCTGGCAATAGAGAAGGAAAACTTGAAACAAGCCCGGCTCGGTGCCAGCCGTTATTGTTGGTACCTGGGAAGGCCTGCGCTATCAAACAGAATCCCAGGCAGAATGACGTCAGTGGAGAGGAAACTTTACCCACCTCCGCTTGCTGGAGTGGATGATCCATGAATGAATGTTTTCAATTACAATTAACTGTTCTGTAACTTTTCTGACGCCACCTAAATCATCTTCAACAGATGAACGAAGGTCAATGATGATGAATTTTAATAATCGTTTATTTCAGGCAACAAATATATTGGCACATAGTTATGATTCTCGAAAATGTGTAACTTTTATTCGTGTTTTCGGTTTTAAGAAAAATAACTTATCCTACGTAAAAATACTTAATTGGGACCTAAGTTTCACGTTTTCGTTTTCGGATCGTCTGTACCTATCCTACATTCCTATTTACTTATGATGGGTACATATATACCTGTAGGGTAGGCACCCTACCGACTAGTTAGTCCATTGAGACAATAATTTTTTTTTTGTATCGCCTATGTAGACATTCGTCTAATTCGACGCATGTGCGTATTGAATGTAGTTTAATACGAATCTCAGAGCAGACTTTATGGTAACAGACGAATACAACCCTGCCTGCATGTACTGCATACCTGTAGGGTATGCACCCTACCGACTAGTTAGTCCATTGAGACAATAAAAAATTTTTTTGTATCGCCTGTATAGACATTCGTCTAATTCGACGCATGTGCGTATTGAATGTAGTTTAATACGAATCTCAGAGCAGACTTTATGGTAACAGACGAATACAACCCTGCCTGCATGTACTGCATACCTGTAGGGTATGCACCCTACCGACTAGTTAGTCCATTGAGACAATAAAAAATTTTTTTGTATCGCCTGTATAGACATTCGTCTAATTCGACGCATGTGCGTATTGAATGTAGTTTAATACGAATCTCAGAGCAGACTTTATGGTAACAGACGAATACAACCCTGCCTGCATGTACTGCATGAGATGAAAAGTCCTAAATGCGAAAACATTGCCGAAGATTGGCCAGATTTTGGGGAAAAATTATGTCTAATTATGTTTCATTTATAAGTATATCGCGGTTTTTGATAAGGAAAAAAATCTGATTTGCCTTCTTGTAATATTATCGAATAAAAATCGGCCTGGCCCTTTCTTGAATAAAAATGATTTGACATTGACTTTCACTGTTTAGAAAACTGTTTGAATTGATATAACAAACTTCTTTCATACAGCCAGCAGAAGTTTTGAATTGGGTGAGTATGGCTAGTTTTATAAAGCTATAAAATTTGTGTCGTGTCCGTGTCATCGTAGCTCCCAAATGGTACAACCTATTTCCACTTAACTTTTATTGTTTGAAAGTTGGCTGGATCGAAGGAGTTATTAACTATGATATTAAACATTTGAAGATCATCGGCTCTTTTGCAGTTGCAAAAGGGATATGAGCATCTACCATGGTTCTGATCGGTTCGACATATACTAACTTCAATGGCAAGAACTCCTCACCCACTTTCAGCAGTGTTTGGGCTAATAGGGATGGTTTCAAAGAATAGACTATAGATAGATGTTTTCCGAGTACCTCAATTTAAAAAGGAAACATTAATTGTGTCGGAGTTTATAAACATGTTTTACACGTCTTCTACCTATGTAATAATAATAATAATAATGAGGAATTCCGAGGGTATATCGGATGTGTAAAGCCAGGTTAGATACATAATCATCATCATCAATAAGCAAACCTGAGTTGTGTTGTATTTATCTCGATTGTAGTCTGTAGTCTCTCTGCATAAGTCGGTACATTAGATTGATACCTTTCTTATGTCTATTGTGATACTTCTCTGGGGTTACTACTTACACTGGTAGGAGTGCCAAACCTCAAAGTTTACCAACGGGTGAACTGTACTAACTTCAGTCAATAAATAGGCTTGAATGCAATGGTTCCCTTGTCGCTGGTTATGGTACTTTCAGCCACAATATCCCAAAGAATTTCAGTCAGAGTAGTGCCTCTTAAACTTTAAACTCTTAAACTTTTTGAAGTTTTATGGGCTTTACCACCGACAGCGGCTCTTTGCAGTAACTACACAATTACAATAGTAAATCCTGCAAATTGTTGTCGTTGTTTCTCGGGTATGTGTAACATCTGTTTCTATAGGGCTCGCGTCTCGACGAGCAGCGCAGCGAGCTGCCACCGCGCCCGTTGCCTAATCCGATGCCAGATGAACCTGCTACCACAAGCCGCGCTTTCCGTGGGCCCGGGGACCGAAACCCTGGTCATACAGTGATTAATCAACTAGTTCCCGACGAGAACTTCATTAATGCACTGATAAACTTTCAGGATACCCGGTTCAACGACCAGCGTTGCGAAGTAAGTATATTTTAAAGTCGGAAACGGCATAAGTAGTATGAGTGAAAAGGAAAGTGTGAACGAGGATGATAGAAAATAATAAATAAATACATATTATATTTTAATATGGATTACATACATACATATTATATTAAAATATGTATGTATTTGTCTCGACAAATACTTGCAGATCCAAGAAACATTTCCCGAGGCGGGAATCGAACCTGCAACCCTATGCGTTTTGAGGTGGAAGTTCGCCTATATACTGCGCTACAGAGGTCGCCAAATAGAACGGAATAAAGGATTCAGTGTTGTAATCAGCATTATTTGTAGAATTTTAGTGTGGTTGGAGAAAATGTAAATTGAATAAATAAATTGATGGTAGTTTTAAATTATGAACCTGTGTTTGTGTACTTAGATCCCAGCTCCCCGTCCTCCGGCCAGGCGCGAGGACGACGACGGCGCCGGAGGCCCATAACTTACCGGCGGCAAGTGCGGTGAGGCTGCCAGGATGATGTAAACGGACTAAGACAACTCCGTTGAATTTCCTCGATGAATACCCCATTGAATACCAGTACTCACAGAACCATTAATAGTTTAATGCAAACAGAACCGAATGGAATGGAAATTCCTGGTTAGTTCTATAATACATATATCTCAAAACCCCATCTGGCCTAAATTGATGGATTGTTCGGTACTGATATATTACAGGCATTCGTGAATTGCATTGCTTCTAGTTTAGTAAGTAGATTGTGAACATATTAGAGATTGCAACAGGATAGTAGATTGCACATTCCATCGTTACTCCCGCAGAACGTCCATGTCTGGATGTATTAGATAAACACTCATAGAAAACCCCACGGAAATAAATTATGTATTTAAAGCCTATAAAGACAATATACGCAATTTCTCTTTAAAAATATTATAAACCGTGTTACTGTTATTTTAATTTATTCTTTAATCTTCTATGTACCTCTGTATTTATGTTAATTTGTTAGGCAACGTAGTTTTTCAATAAACTTTTATATTTTGAATGCCATTCATGGTTGTAAACATTTGAAATAAATTTATAAGTTAGATTTAGAAATGGATCTATCAAAAAATATTTAAATGAGTGGGTGAGCCGTACTGAGGCTCCGTTTTAATGTACTCGAATAAGACATTATTATTTTATATACATACCTATAAATTATTTTTAATCAGATTAGTATTATTAATAAGACAAAATGCTAAAATCACGTAGAAACCTGTGCTACTGGTCCTCGTTATAATGAAATTACTAGATGAACAATTTAAGTGTGAGAAAGGTACAGCATACCGCTTACGATATACAGTTTGTACAGTTATCAATTAGAGTAATATTTACCATTGTTTTTTTTTAAAACGCTGATTGATATCTGGAGTCAATTTGAAAACCACCACTTTAAGACGCTGTAATCTCTTTGTACAACAACTCCCACCAATTCTTATTTAATGGAAAATATATTGAATAATTAATTCGTATTGATGTACGTTAATGAATAAATTTCTCGGTTCTATATTTCACAGTAGGCAATAAATACTAAATTACGCACGCTGAGAAAACTGTTTTATTTAACCTGAGAAATCGCTTATAACTACATAGATCCCTTCCTACTGCTACTCGTAGCACTCTGTAGGCCCCAGACCCAAGAAATATATATATTTAGACTAAAGTAGGATGGTTTATTAAAGTTTTGTACATTATATCTCATCAAATGTTTGATTATGATTCTAATCAGCGGGTACTGTTACAAAATAAGTTAAAATTGACGTTTCATAAGTTCTTTATTTGTACTGATTTTCCTGGGTTGTGAAATGACGCGGTTTTATTTAAAAATCAATATACACGGCGACTAAAATGAGCTGAAACACGCATCGAAGCCGCTTCCGTCTAAGCAGCCGATTTTGATGGATTTTGGTATAGAGATTGATGTGACCTTGGAGAAGGACATAGGCTATTTTTTATGTAGGTACTATGCGTGTGAAGTCGCGAGCAGCAGCTAGTAAGTATTTTAAAATCTTAGAAAACAAGTCAATCACTAAGTCTTTTTCATCTGACATTTTTCAGACGACCTCTGTGGCGCAGTGGGCTAAGTTCCGGCCGAGACGCAGAAGGTTGCGGGTTCGATTCCCGCCGCGGGACAAATGTTTGTATGATCTGCAAGTATTTGTTTCGGGTCTGGGTGTTTCTATGTATAATATGTATGTATTTAGAAAAAAAAAAAAAAAAAGTATATAAGTAGTATTATATCAGTCATGTGGTACCCCATAACACAAGCTCTGCTTACTTTGGGGCCAGATGATGTTGTGTGAAATGTCCGGGATTATTTATTTATTTATCTTTAATGGAATATGTCATATATATGTATGTCATATATATGGCAATAATTACAATCTTGACACAGTCAAGTGTTTATTTTGTACTAGCTGACCGCGCCTCCATTAAAGATTTTTCCCGGGATAAAAAGTAGCCTATGTCACCCGGGGATAATGTAGCTTTCCAACGGTAAACTAATTTTTAAATCGGTCCGAAGTTTCAGAGCCTGTTCAATACAAACAAATAATCAATTCCTTCCTCTTTATAATATTAGTATAGAGTATACTCGTAGATATAGTATAATGTCACAAAGTCGTGTCTTGTCGTTCGTCTTTTGTAATATATATAAAATAGTAAATAATTATACAGATTATTTTTGCTCGAATCACAAAGAAACACAAAACTTTTATTCCAATTATTCACACCCAAGTCAGAGCGCCATGTTTGCTTTGCGCTCTATTACTAAATATTTTGTATGTAAAGTTCAGTTCGCCTTCGACTTTCAAACTTAGTGGTCGTGTGTAGTGTTTACATCGTGAATAGCATTGTAATGGTGGAGCGCCGGCCAAAGACTTTACCCCGTGGCTGAACGGACTGGTGCTGCGCCCCGGTGTCTCCAGTGATGGCCTCCTCTGCTTCGTAGCGGCGCGGCGAGTGAGTGCCTTTGATTTTTGTTTCCCAATGGATTCGAACTTGAGTCGTCTGCGTCGCAGCCGTGCGAGTTCCATCTACGCCAAAGCTCAGTGAGCGGCCGCGCGCGACGAAATTCTTAAGCCGCTGAAGCCTGTGTGCTACGTTAGTGCTACGAGCCGAGCTACGCAACGAACCACTACAGTGCTACGAAAATACTACCACAGCGTCTCACAGCCAACAACTACCTGCTACGCATCACTTGTTGCATACGGCCAGAACGCTTACCAGCTGTTGTTTTGGAAACAAAAACATGTCGAGTGCTAAGTGTTGCTGCAATGTAGTAATTAGTGAAATATTGGCGTTTATTCAAAATAAACTACAAGTAATGGATCAAATTAGCCTGATACAGATCTGTTCGTCTGCGTTCACTGCGGAGGATATAATATGTAGTACCAGTAAAACATCTTTTTGCCTGCGTGAAGTCATCGAAAAAGAAATCTCAACGTAAAAGAGATGGCAAGTCCCAGCGAGACTTAGAAGACATCATTGGGCTGTTCCGGGAGTTGGATCCAGGCGATTTTCCAGGCTTTGTTGTGAAAGATCTTAACAGACTACCCCCGGTTATATTTGATCATGTAGATGTATCAAGGCTATTAAAAGATATTTTAATTATGTAAAAGGAAATTACGAGTCTAAAGCAGAATTATGCCTCAAAAGAAGAACTAAATGCACTGAGATATGACATAGAAAATATAAAAACAGCATCCATTGTGAATAACTTTGATATAACTAACGTCAACACGTTACGAGGTAGCTCTAAAGATAAATATAATAGACACCTGTTATGGTAGCGGACCAATAGGGTTACTGCATATTCCTGAGACTGTCTTGATGGATCTTGATGGATCACAATCTTGATGGATCCAAAACATCGCCCGAGGCTCGCCTTTCGAAACCCTCCAGTACGAAAACGTCGCCAGCGATCGCAAACCGTCGTATGACAAGCGACCGCATTGGAGGTGCTTCTGAGCGATGTTCTGTATCGTCTCCTAAACCGTTAAATGAGCCTACTTCAGCATCCGAACCTGTTCATATGCATAAGCACCAAAAATCATTTGCCCAG
Source organism: Lampropteryx suffumata (assembly GCA_948098915.1). Lineage (NCBI taxonomy): Eukaryota > Metazoa > Arthropoda > Insecta > Lepidoptera > Geometridae > Lampropteryx > Lampropteryx suffumata. The sequence goes on from OX402544.1 coordinate 24,742,384, forward strand.
ATGGCCAGTGAAGAAGGAGAATTGAGAGATAGACAGTCAAACGAAGAACGGAAGATGGTGCAGAGAAAAAGATACAGAAATATATTAAAAACTTCAAGAGGTGAAGCAAAAACTGAGCCAGACATGAAGTTTAAAGCGGCAAATATTAAAATACCGTTATTTATAAACAACGTTGATAAATGTACGTCTGCGCACGATTTATCTAGCTATATTTTAAAGAAAATATCAGTAGAAGTGTCATTAGAAAAAAATAAACCAAAGATGGAACGAGAATATGCATATAAAATAATGGTACCTAAAAGTAAACTGTCTATGCTCATGGATGCTAAGCTATGGCCCGACAGCATTTCTTTTAGACGCTTCGTCGGCTTTTACAAGCGAGACGAAGATATAACGAGTGACCCTACAAAACAAGCTGTAAGTGTGAAGCGGTCAGCGAAGTGCATTAGACAGCTATGCGAAACTACGCACATCATAGCTCTGCAGGTGACATGGTTGTTGCCTCATGATATCTCGTTTCTTGGAACAATTCATGAAAACTACGAATACACCGAAAAATCGGCAGTCGATACCTCAGAGGAGTGAGGAGGAGGAGGAGTGGCGTTATTATGGAGAAAGAACGTGTTTGATTCCATAAAAATTATTAACTACGCGAGTACGCGCATATCAGCTGTGCGGTTTGAGGTTGGCAAATTCCTTCTTCATTGTGTTCAGCATCTACATGCCTACGCAGTGCTTAGAAAATCTTCCTGAGTTTACGTAGTGTTTAAGTGAAATAACAGCTATAGTTGAGAGTAGTGATTTGAAATCCGTTTATATTCTTGACGATTTCAATGCGTATCCGACAGAACTATTCAGTAATGAATTAGATATCTTTTGTGCCGAACAATCGTGGTTCTGTGCGGATGTTATAAAACTAGGTATTGACTCCAATGAATATACGTTTGTAAGTGATGCTCATGGTTCGCAACGTTGGTTGGATCACTGCGTCGTGACGCAGTCTGCCTGGGAGACCGTTAGAGACGTTAAGGTTTGTTATGATGTTATGTGGTCAGACCACTTTCCTGTGACATGTTGTGACTTAAATTTAGTTCATTAGGAAATATGTCCAGTTAATAATAAAAATGTTTCTAGTCAGATTATCTGGGGCGATCGACAATTATCACAAATTAATATATATTCTGAATTTTGTAATGTCAATTTAAAGCTAATAAATTTTCCAAATGAGTTTGTATTATGTGCAGATAACCACTTCAATGACATTCACACAAATCTATTATCGATAATAATTGTATCACAACATTATTAAAGTCTTGAAGGAGGGAGCTATTTTGACATGTAAATTAGGAAATAATAAGAAGGGAAAAAATGTGCCTGGGTGGGATAAACATTTTAGTGCGGCACACAAACTGCACACAGACTAGGCTCAAATTAAATTTATGGTTTTTAAAAGGAAAGCCGAAAAATAGTATATGATGATATGTGTAAGAGTCGCAAGGTATTTAAGGCAAAATTGAAGTAGTGTCAAAATAACCAGGAGCAAATAAAAATGGACATAATTGCTAGCCATAAAAAGGGTAAAAATTTCCCTAAGTTTTGGAGAAATATTAAAAAATTAGACACTGAACCAGGCCTCCCTGCGAGCGTAGGAGCTATCTCTGTATCTGTACAGATAGCAAATTTGTTCAAAGATCAATTCAGCGTAAGGTCCCCCTTAGGGCAATCAGCTGTGCCGCAGTTGATTGACGCTGAGACCAACCATTGTTCCGATGCCATAGTAAGAGTTACTGCTAAAGAAGTGAGAACAGTCATTCAAACTATGAGTACGGGTAAATCATGACATGACGATCTTGGTATCGAGCATCTGCAGTATGCGGGGGTGCACCTGCCTAGAGTACTGGCTTTGTTTTACTCCATATGTATTAGCCACACGTACTTGCCATTCGACTGTATGAAAACTGTTGTCGTGCCAATAGTCAAAAACAGAACAGGGGACGTAGCAGATATAAATAACTATAGGCCAATATCTCTCACCACTATAGTTGCCAAAGTGATGAACCGAATTATGAATAACCGACCGACACCTGGACCGACACATTCAACCGCATGATGGACAGTTTGGGTTTAGGCCTGGATTGTCCACTGAGAGTGTTCGGGTTGTGGTGGTTGATCGCTAATCAAAGGCGAAGCTTGAAGGGTGGTAAGTAGTGGACTGTATGGCTTGATTCCGCTGAAGTAGGTAGGTAGAATGAAACTCCAGTATGCAGGGTAATGCACGGGGCGAGGCGGCGAGTTGGCGGTCGCAGTCTCGCGATTAACTGGTAGCACGACGATCTTCCTGGTCGCCCTTCGGAGAGTGTATCCGGTGCCAGTAACGACGTCGACGACTCGTACCTCGCCGTCTAGTCCGGGATGCAGTGCAGCCACCTTCCCCTTGGGCCACGTGTTCCTGGGTTGGTTCTCGTCGCAGATGAGAACCAGGTCGCCGACCTTAGGCGACTCGGTTGTAGTGCGGGGCTCCCGCCGGTGCTGGAGTAAGGGCAAGTACTCGCACAGCCACCGGCGCCAGAACTCGTCGGCAAGGAGCTGTGTGCGCCGCCAATGTTGGCGCGCATGCTCGTCCTTTTCAGTGAATGCCCCTGGGCTGGGGACATGGCAGTTAGGCCCCAGCAGGAGATGGTTGGGCGTGAGGGCCTACGGTTCATCCGGGGTCACGGCCACGTGTGTTAGCGGTCGTGAGTTGACTGTGGCTTCCACTTCGGCCAACAGTGTAGTTAGGGTTTCTTCTTTAGGTCTCTTCTCCCTGAGAGTCACGTGTAGAGCCTCTTTGATAGAGCGCACCAAGCGTTCCCAAGCGACCTCCATGAATGGCGCCGCCGGTGGAATGAATCGCCAAGCGATTCGTCGGTTGTTGGCCTCTTCTTGGACGGCCGCGCGGAGCCGCGCGGAGCTCCTTGTCCACGGCTTTCAAGCATGTGGCGTTGTCGCTATGTTTCTCGCGCGGGCAGCCTCGCCGCGCGATGAAGCGACGTAGTGCGGAGATTGCGGAGTCTGCGCTGAGAGATCCCACGACCTCTTGGTGGACGGCTCTGGTGGTCATACATGTGAATAATGCTACGTACCTTTTTTCATGCCGTCGCCCGACCGTTATTTGTAGCGGGTCGAAATAGTCTAGTCCGGTGTAGGTAAATGGACGCGTGTGATGGGCTAGCCGCGCTCCCGGTAAGTCTCCGGTTGCCGGGTTCCCCGGCTTGGCTTTCTTTAGGCGACAGGCTAGGCAGCTCTTGATCGCGTTCTTTACTGCGGGCCGGATCTTGACTATCCATGCGCGCTGTCGGAGTTCGTTGACCACCGCTTCTACTCCGCTGTGGTGAAGTCGCTCATGCACGTGTTGTATGTATAATTTGGTATAGAGGTGTTTACCGTCGAGAATGAGAGGGCTCGCTGTTTCTTGTGCGATCTCTGGCGTTTTACTGATCCGCCCTCGCAAGCGGAGTACTCCGTCCGTCCCCACCGCTACACTCAACGCGGCAAGTCGCCCTCCGGCAGATGGCGCCTATTGCTTCAGGATTAGGTCGATCTCGTCGGCGAAGCTTTCTCTTTGGCTGCTCAACACCCACAGCTGCTCAGCTCTCGCTAGAAAGTGGGCCTCGAGACCGACGACCTTTACCTGAGTTTTTGCGGAAATCTACGTCGTGGCGGTTCTCGCGGGCTCTCGCTTCTGCGCCGTTCTCCAGTCGGGATCGTCCGGCGGTCTTGGCTTAGTGCGCTTCCGGAGAGTGGCGATCTTCTCGCTTCTCAGTTTCCCGCGACATATCGCGATTAATTGTAACACTCGTGCTGTCGCTCTTATCAGTCGCAGCCACCTCGAGAATCGTTCTATCTTAGGCAAGTGATCTGACTGCGGACTGACCTTGGTTATTGATACGAAGCATTTTTCTTCTCCCGTGTTCTCAGACGGCGTTGGCCTCTCCGCGGGCCATGCCTCCTCTCCCAGGGGTAGGAAGTCCGGTCCTTTGAACCACTTGTGGTTCGTTCCGAAATCCTCGGGTGTGGCTCAAGTGGCGTCATCAGCCATGTTCTCTTTAGAGAGCACCTATCGCCATTCTGATTTTTTTGTTGTTTCTTCTATTTCTGCCAGTCGGTGAGCGACGAAGGTTTTGAACGCTCGTGGCTCAGCTCGTATCCAAGCCAGGGCTGTGCGCGAATCGCTCCAGTATACCTTTTTTTCCATCTGGAAGTCGTGTTCTCGTACAACTGTGTCGGTGAGACGCGCCCCCAAAAGCACCGCCTGTAGCTCCAGCCTGGGTATCGATGTCGGTTTCAAAGGCGTCACTCGACTCTTGGTGACGGCCTGGGTGACCCGCACACTGCCGTCAGCGCGGTTCGCGCGCCAATGCACCGCAGCGGCGTAGCCCTCTTCGCTCGCGTCCACGAAGGTATGTAGCTGTCACGTAGACACCGGCTCGTAGTCGTAGCACCTGGGTATCCGTAGTTGTGGTAGGGCTTTTAGTGTTTTTGCCCAGTCGCACCATCTCACCTGAAGCTCAGCTGGTAGCTTGTCATCCCAGTTGATCCATCTCGCTCCCGCCGATGGCGACTGTAGGCTTCTCGGCTTGGGCGGTGAGCGCGCTGACGGTCCTCTGGTCATTCGAAGCCCAGCTTCGCAGCTTGAAGCAGGCCTGGCGGTGCACAAAGTCCACCTCTCTGTTGATTCTTTCAGCTGCTTCTATGGATGAAAAACTATTTAAATAATCGTCCATGTAATGGTTCTTCTCGATAGCTGCTGCAGCGTCAGGATACTCCTCTGCGTAGTCTCGTGCATTTCTGTTTTTTATGAATAGAGCAGTGCATGGAGAAGAAGCGGCTCCGAATATGACCGATGTCATTCTGAACTCTGCGGGGTCTGCTTCTCCTCTTTGATCGCCTCTCCAGAGGAACCTCAGGGCGTCTCTATCGCCGGGTTCTATTCTGATCTGCATGAACATCTCTTTCACATCTGCTGATACTGCGTAAGGATGCTGGCGGAACCTCATGATCACTCCTGGTAGCGACTGGAGCAAGCCAGAACAAGACAGCACCCAATAGTTCTGCAATCGATTCTTCAACGAAGGTGCCAGTACAAACGTCGTCGTCTAGAAGGGCGTACGTACTTACCTCAGCGTTTGGACCAGTGAGTACGATCGAAGCTATTTTGAGGTAGGCGTGGCGTTGACCTCCGCGCCTCGGTTGCTTCTCTGGCTCCGTGGCGCACGCCGCGACCTCCGCTTGACGTATCGCCGGTTCGGTCTGCCTTTCACTATGAAGTAATCGATTATGGTTCTTGCCGCATCCCTCTCTATAGCAAGGCTTCGCTTTGCATTTGAAACGACGGTGACACTCACGCAGGCACAGAAAACAGACTCTATGTTTTCGTGCCAAGTCCCACCTGGTGGAGACTTCCGGTCGGCTTTCATAAATTCAGAACAATCAATAAACTTGTGTACCTTTTTGCATAGCGGACATCTATCATTACTTGTGGAGTCGGATGCGGCGTAGGCCTTCTCGACTCCCCCTCTCCGGTTGCCCCGATGACCTCCAGGACCCTCTTCGGATGTCACCTCGGGCATGGCGTATGCTCCGCACTTGTCAGCCTCTTCGTTTAAGAAGATAGCTATCCTTTTGAGTTCCGGCGTATCTTCCTTTTTTATAGCAGCGTAATCGTACCATTTGCAGCGCAAAATCGGTGTGAGTTTTTCTAACACACTTCTAACCATTTCTGGGCTGTGTAAGTAGGCCTCACACCCTAGTGTTTCCACGGTGGCCACAGCGTTGGCCACCTTCGGCGAATATACATAGGTCGCGTGCGTTGTCACTAACCTTATTGAAGTGACGCAGCTTTTCCATCTCGACTAGTATTAGTGCCTCTGGCCGCCCGAACCGTCTCTCTAGGGCTTCCATCACTGCCGCTGGTTCGGGTGCGCTGACTAGGAGGCTGCTGACGGCCTCGTGCGCAGCGCCTTTTAAACTTCTCCGTATGCGTGCCACGTTTTCCACTTTAGAAAATGACGATTCACTGTCTCTATAGGCTGCCCTGTAAGCTAATCAACCACTAACCTGTCCACTAAACACTGGTAGGTCCTGTAGGTACTTCGGGGGGTCCTTCCTAGTCGCGATCTGCGACAGCGCCGTCGTCGTCGTCGTCGACGACGTACCTCTGCGCGGCAGGCGGTTTGGTCGCCCGACCGGATCTCGTCTCGACCCGGTCCTTCCGCGCTTCCCGGTCCTCCGTGGGAGACGCCTCTTAAAGGGTACCCTTGCTGGTAACAGGGTGCAACGACTCCATGTCCGGCCGTTGCTGCAGCCACTTTGTGATCCGTACGGAAGCAAGCTCGTCTTGCTCCGCGTCATCTTCCTCGGATTCCTCTTCTGCTCTTCTCAGGCTCGCCTCTGCGAGCTTCGTAGCAGCTTCAGCGGCAGCCGCTCGCGCTTGCGCTTCAGCAGCGCGTAGCTCTGCTAATTTTTCTTGTGCCGCCAGCACGGTCCTCCTCTACTACTTTCTGGAAAGCGCCCGGGTGGGCAAAGCCTGGCCGTCGTTCGCGACCTCAGCTCCAGTAGTGGCGGTGGTTTCCGTTGTGGTGGCGGTGGTCTCAGTTCCCTCCGTGACTGTATCCGTAGCGCTGGTACCGGATAATTCAGCGCCCGATGTTGATGGCGTCTAGTCCCTGCCCTGCTTGCTCCTGGTGACCGGCATCCTTGCTGCTTATTGCGGGTTTTCAATCTTCGTCTCAGCTGGTCAGGGATCCGGCTTGCGAAGGACCAAATGTTCGGGTTGTGGTGGTTGATCGCTAACCAAAGGCGAAGCTTGAAGGGTGGTAGGCAGTGGACTGTATGGCTTGATTCCGCTGAAGTAGGTAGGCAGGTAGGTAGGCCGGCAGGTAGGTAGCTAGGTAGATAGAATAAAACTCCATTATACAGGGTAATGCACGGAGCGAGGCGGCGAGTTGGCGGTGGGGCAGCGTTACGACTTGTTCTTTGTTGAAATGCACGAAGGGAACTGATTTTTACTGGGTCTCGTCGAAATATATATACAATTTTTGGGCTTCCCCGCCAACGCGTCGTCGTCCAAGCGCCTTTAATAAAAGAACCAATACTTGCTATTTTCTGTCTCTGTTACCCGCTCGATATGTCTCTGTCTATTCGAGCGGACCAATTAGAATTTAGGTAACTAAAATACATATATTACTCCGGCCAATGGTTATCTAGAGCCGTGTCCTTGCGCACGGCTCAAGGTCATCCTACACGTGCCAGAGGCTCGGAGACAGGTACAGGTACATGTCAGGTTATGTCTACCTAGATGCTACCTAAATCGTTTACTATTTTTACTTTATTGTTTGCGGGTATTAAAACGACAGACAGTTTATATTTTATTGCTTGACCTACCTACTGTATAATGTGGAGCTTATGAGGAAGCTTTCCTACCTAGTAGCTATTTTTCCTACGTTTTAAACTTAATAATATAACTTAATCTAGTGATTTACACAGGTCTAAACTTAAACATCAATATTATCTAAACCATTCAGTCTCTAGGGTTTGGTCGTGCACAGAGAGTGCAAAACTTAGACTCAGGTACACGGTTCAGTACTATGTGGATAGAAGGACGCCGGTCTATGCATGCTTCCTCGATCTGTCAAAGGCTTTTGACACGGTGTGTTACGACATCCTATGGCAAAAGCTTCGTGATACAAAACTACCAGGGGAGCTTTGTTCTGTTTTTGAGTATTGGTACTCGCATCAAATCAACCATGTCAAATGGGCTGGTGCTCTGTCTGATACGTATGGGATGGAGTGTGGGGTGAGGCTGGGGGGTGACATCAACGAAGTTATTTAACCTCTACGTTGATAACCTGATAGATGGCCTCAGCAGCTTGCCAGTCGGTTGCTCTATTGACGGTATTAGTGTCAATAACATAAGTTACGCAGATGACATGGTACTGCTGGCGCCATCTATTAGGGCCATGAGAGGATTGCTAGCTTATTGTGAGACATATTCATCAAGCCATGGCTTGCAGTATAATGCCAAGAAATTAGTCTCAATTGTCCTTTCTTCTTAAAAGGGACTAATTTCTAATTAGTTAAGTTAACAGAAATCTTTGCCAAGATTTATTTTAGGTGGTAAATGACATAGACAACTAATTTATGTGAAGCATAATAAATTAGTTGGAAGCGCACTCAATCTCAAGAAACACGTCGTGCCTCATAAGTTTCCATGTCGAAACAGATTAGTTAAAAACCTGAACGTTCTGTTATAGCAAAACTTAAAACTAAATCAATTGAAAATATTGCGTCTACTTCACTGATCTTGAATTATATATTGTGAATAATCTAATAATTGATCAAGTTTAAAACGTCGACGTGTAGAAGGTAGGTACGACTGGAATCACAAGAACGGAAGATACAAATAAGAAACTTATAATAAAACATTTAAGTAAACTACCAAATAATGTTAGTCATAAAGATACAGAGACTTATAGTAAATACCTATTTTAGTTTACCACCTAAAGATTAAAAACCCTCCGTAGCTCTATCTTCCTGACCTAGAAATAAATATATATATATTTTAATAAAAAATGACTTGAACCTTTCAACTATTTTGGGGCCGTAAGGTGTGTTATCCCTGATTTAAGATAGATAATTGATTCAGGCGTGACTTTGCGGAAATCCACTACAAAACATTAAACAGATGGACAAATATTTAGTACAATTCCGCTAATCTATTCCTAAAGAGTTACCTCCAAAAGAAATTCGACACGTGTTTCGCCTCTCCACGAGGCATCCTCAGGAACACTTGACTCACTCCGCACCCCTACGAAAAAACACTCTGTTCTGCAGACTTGTTGCTTCGACCAACGTCAGAATGAGACTGTTGCAAAATCTAATGAATTATGTCTTGTTATTTCTAAAGTTTCTAGTACAGACATTCTAAAACCTTTTTCGCAGGTATGTAAAATTTCAAAAGTATTATTATTACTCAATGAATGTCCTGAATCTATCAAATGTTTGGCAAAATGAGACCTTTACGGACAATTATTTCTATAAGCTGCGATATGTTCTTTGTACCTAGTTTCAAAATTACGACCGGTTTGACCCACATAAACACCATTACATTCATCGCAAGTTAACCCCTGATTTTTTATGGTTCTCTTATCTGTCTTTTCCATTACAAATCCGTTTTAAAGTGTTGTTGGTTTTAATGGCCACTCTTACCTTGTTTCTCAAAAAAGTGTTTGAAATCCTATCACTAATGGATCCCATGTAGGTCAGGCTACCTAAATATCTTTCTGGTCTATCAGGACGCACTGGGTACAAAAGAGAACGAACAATACTAGAACGTTTGCTCCTAATTAGACTGTCGACTATATTTCTTTTGTAGCCGTTACTCTCAGCTATGTGATAAAGTATGGTAAGCTCTGTATTATAATTCTCTTGAGAAAGTGGTACTGTCATCAATCTATGAACCTAGAAACAAATAGATAACAAAATAACTTAAAACTGTCAACTATTTGCGGGCATTTGGTTATCCCTGATTTCTTTATAACTTGGTACCTATCCAAATGCTCAAATTTCTAACCGCACGTATGTATTTATCTACTACCTACCTACCTTGGAAAGTGCATATTCGTAGGTACCTAACTAAAACCAAACCGAAAGTTATTTAATTATTATAGCAGTTAGGTAGGTAGGGTACATTGTTCTCAAGTCCGTGACTTTAATAGGTTCGAAATAGGTAGGTAGGTATGTATGTAGGTATAACTTCTAAAACTATCAAACATAATTTTCACTAAACGTTTATCTCGTGATCATGGCGAATGCAACTGCGCCGAAATATCGGCAAGCAGAAAAACTCATAGAGGTAGGTCTCATAGTAAATCCCGTTTTGAGTGAAAAAATTGTATGTAGGTATTTACCTATCACTATGTTACTTGTAAGTGATATAATATAATACATAAAAAACAATTTCATTTTTATGCCACAAATTTCATAGCCCCAAAAACCTTATTTATACTAATATTATAAAGCTGAATAGTTTTTTTTAACGCGCTAATCTCAGGAACCACTGGTTTGAATTGAAAAATTCTATTTGTTTTGGATAGTTCATTTATCGAGGAAGGCTTTAGGTTTTATAAAATCACGCTCCGACCAATAGGAGCGAAGCATCAATGGAAAATGTTGCAAAAACGGGAAAAATATTCCTTTTTGAGAGCTTCCGTTGCATGCGCTGCGTAAACGGTTTAAGTTACGCAAAAAATATGTATGATGGAAATGTTCCTCTTTAAAAGTTCTAAAAAAAGTCTAATATAAGTAAAACCTTTTTGATGGTAATCAAATTTGTTCGAAATTAATGCATTATTTGCGAAGGAATTTTATCAACATAATATTAATCCTTATCCAAATAAATATCAAGCACAAGCGTTTAATTGTGAACAAAATTGTCCTTGATATCACTTATTTTCAATCAATATCTTAGGAGATATCATAATTTTAAAATAACTCTGCAACAAAATAGGTAGGTATGTTCGGGCGCGCAACCGTGACGTCACGCAGGGAGCGCGTGAAATCTCGAAAATTTAAAAAACTTACTAGCAGTCATAACTTCGGTAATACTGCATGTATTCACATGAAATAAAAACTAATATAATATAAGTAGTCTATGCTTTGATGTTAGGTATATTTTAGTGTAGCATTTTGACCCTTTTGTGTTCTCCATTTCGGCAGCCCTAAAATCCTTTTTTTTTTTTATAAAATATTGAGCTACCATCAAGTTATCCACTTTTGGCAGATTGTTCGACTGGCCTTTCTATAATCCTTCTTCCATGGCGTATAACTTATAGGTAGGTACAGGCACCTATAGGAATTTATAAAATGAACACTACAACTAGGTACCTACGGTTAGTTATGGTTTGTTACAACAATTCACAAACTAACCAACATAATACAAAGCGCAAACGCGTGTTTCACAGTTCACTATCGGCTCATGTGAAATCGGCTGATTCCGATAGCCGATAGTGAAGCAGGGAGCACGATCAAATTTACGCCGTCTGATGACATGTTACATCGTAGGTACTAATGCCACAGATGAAGTTCGAAAGAGAACTAGCTACCCACAACACAGGTTTTCCTAGGGTGGAAGCTAGGGCACTTTAATATTGTTATAATAAGTAATTATACCTAACTATATAAGTTCTACACAATAGCATTTAATCATTATGTTTATAATACCTACTTGTTTACTTGTTTTGTATCTCATTTGTAAAAATTGTAACAAACCCTCATTTGTATAATCAGAAAAATAAAAATACTTTACTTTACTATACCTTACTTACATAATATTTTGTAAATAATAAAACAACATTTAAATTTTAATGCAATTGTATTTAAATTCAAAACAAAAACGACAATAAACGAAACGTATGAAAGTTGTAGGACTAATTTATTTTACATTTCCATAAACATTAATTATCTGAGGGCCTGAACCCAGCCCTGGTTGATGTATGATTATCAAACAATGTCAAACGCCAACAAAGCAAATGTTTTGCTTTTTTGACCTTTGACGCAGTTGCTTTGTTTTTGATTCTTCGTTTGTCGTTCATGAAGTAACATAGCACTTCTAAATTAGTATATTTTACTCGTTTAATTGCATGTTTTATTCGGCGGAATTCGTCTTATTTTATTCTATTAAAATAAGACGAATAAGTTAAGATAGCGGAATTTTAATTGTGACTACATAAGACAAACATGGACAATATAATTATAAGTGTACTAAGGTGCAATGTGATTTGAACGAGATGACGTTAGAATTGACAATTGACCATCGACTAAGACTTTACTAACAAACAATCACTTGACACTGGCAAAATTGTCGACAAGACAAAGACAGATGCCATTATAGGAAGAAAAGAAAAAGAAAAGTTTCTTTGTTTGTTTACAAAAATCATAATTCTATCTAGGTGCTACCTACCTATCTTACATTACATTTCCCATCCATCCAGGTTCACTAGAACGATATTTAGAGAGTATCCATCCATCATGGCATACCTACTGATGGGGTCCTTATCTACCTATCTAATATCTTTAAACGAGCAATTCTTGTATAAATGTATATACCTACATAATCTGAATCTCTGAAACGGCTTCAACGATTTTCATGAAATTTAGTATGCAGGGGGTTTCGGGGGAAAATTGAACATACCTAATTACCTTTTCCTACATTTTGATAAAGATATATGTAAAGAACACTGCACTATGCTAGATCCACATATATGAAAATGCTAGCTAGCTAGTCCTAGCTTTGACTTACTCTTGTTAACTTTATAGTTTTGAAGCTGTTCTTTCAGTTGTCAAAGTGAGTGAAACTCTTAAAAGATGCTAGAAAGTATATTAGTGGTACATTCCTTCAGGTAGGTTGGTTACTTATTTTTAAAGACATGCTAGAGGTCTGAGGGCAATATAATATCATTGTCTGAGGCGCTCCCGACCCAGTTGACCCGACAGTTGTACCAAACTGTGATGTCCAACTGGTTGTACTACGGAGAAGTAAAGTTACCCACAGTTCAACTGGTTGTTCTATGGGGAAATATCTTTACCAATGGTTCAACTCGAGTGAGTTGTTCTTTCCTTGGTCCAACTAGTTGTACTACTGGGAATTGAATGTATCTATGGAACAACTACTGGTAATAAACAGGAAAAGGTTATCTATCAATGCTGAAGTGCAATTACTACCTCTTTTGATTAATTGTTTCACATCTGGCTTCAATCTCATCGACAGACGAACTATATTCTTCTGGCGCTTCGGCGGCCGCTGCCGCGGCACGCTCGCTTTGCGCGTTGTTTTCTTTACTCTAACATAACCTAACCAACTGGTTTCGATCTGAAATATGCTTCTGACGCACCATTTTTTACAATCACAATCGTTGTCAGATCACTTAACAATAGTCATTTGTTTTGTAGACGTTTATTTGTTTTACACGATCATCTTATCCCCGTACAACCAGTTGGACATAATTCCACCGTTGTACCACGGGTCATAATCATAAATGTCAAAAAAAAAAGAGTTGAACTATGGGTAACTTTACTTCTCCGTAGTACAACCAGTTGGACATCACAGTTGTGCCACGGGTCGGGAGCTGTCTGAGGGTATGTTTGGGTGGCATGGTCACAAGGTTATTCGAGGTGCCTTACTATAAATAAAACAACTGATTTCATACATACAGAAAAGATTTAGTGAATACTACGTACCATACATTTTATGGTTCCTAATACACTGTTCTTAAAACTATTCCTAATTATGATCTTTGAGTACAGACATCTAAACTATACTATTACAAAGAGAAAAGAGTATATTTTTTGTGTTTGTTTGAAACAGATAAAATAAAAATAGGAATCGAGACATTAATGTACTTTAGTAAGGACATCTAGTATGAGATATAAATCTAAGAAATATAAATAATTCTGATTGCAAATAATGTAAAGCTACACAATAAAATGCATACATTACTGCCTAGATATTCACGAAATCAAATTATTCAAGATACTTGTACCTGCACTAAAATAAATAAAGCCTTTTTTCACTTAATGTTAAACATAGAATTATTACTATTACTGACATAGAAAGATAAACAAAGTTTGTTCCTATGGAACTGATTACTAATATTGAAAAGTGCTGTGGACTAGCCAGTTACATGGGCTTGGCCTTAGACATAGGCTTGTGCTTATGTTTGGATTGCGGCTGGGTATGATTCTGGATGCTCTGCTTCTGAAATCTGAGGCTTAGGGCATCAGCTTCAGCTGAGGCTTGAGCATTATCCATGTCTGGAACTTGAGCATGTTTCAGGGCCCAAATTTCGTCCAGGACTCGAGCTTGATTCGAGGTCTGAGCATGAGAATGTTTCAGGGTCCTAGCTAAATCCTGGGCTCGAGATTGATCTAAGGTTGGAGCTTGAAATTCATTCAGGGCTTCAGGTTCAGCTGAGGCCTGTTCCAAGGTTGGAACTTGAGCATGTTTCAGGGCCCATATTTCTTCCAGGACTCGCGCTTGATCCGAGGTATGAGCATGAGCATGTTTCAGGGCCCTAGCTAATTGCCGGGCTCGAGATTGATGTGAGGTCTGAGCTTGAGCATGTTTTCGAGCCCAAGCTACACCCAGGGCTTGCGATTGAGCTGAGGTCTGAACTTGTGTTTCATCAAGGGCTTTAGTTTGAGCCGAGGTTTGAGCATGAGCATGTTTATGGGCCCAAGCTTCATCCAGGGCTTGCGTTTGAGCCAAGGTCTGGGCTTGAGCTTTGTACAGGGCTCGCACTAGTGCTGATGCCTGAATCTGAGCTTCGTTCAGGACTCGCGCTTGAGGGGAGGTCTGAGCCTGAGCCTGAGCCTGAGCCTGAGCCTGAGTCGAGTCCTGCCGCTTCTTGGCGTCGGAAATAAGCGAGTGTAGTAAGGGCACGAGGCGCTCGCTTTTACTCAACACATTCTGCATAAACAAGTTAAAAATTGCTGAACTCATCTCCTCATAGTACATGTCAGACATAAAAACATTCGTGAAGCTCTGCTTTGATTCTGGCACCGGTAACTCTTGCAGAGCAAAGATCAACCTTTCTGAAGCGGCAATTTGATGATTGCTTTCAGCGCATTTTGCTAATGTAGTGCCCCAACTTGCCAGTGATAAATATCTATCAGATCTTGACTTTTCATAATTAATCTCCTTGAACTGTACTTCTCTTCTAATGGTATTAATTGCTGCTTTCAAATCATTGCGAGTCTTCCATGTGAAATGTGATTGTATCCTTATTAAATCATATGGCCCAAATGATTCTATGGCCACAATAAGTAAGCACTTTTCATCTTTGGTCCAACAATCAAGGAGCACACCAACATCTCGCATTAGCCATTCTTTTAGCACAAACTGAGCTCTGGCCATATCTTTATCTCTATTAGGTGGAGCTATCAATTTCTTCAACTTATCATTATCATTCAGAGCAGCCACAATGCATTGAAGATAGATGTAGCCAGACCTAAGTTCACCATAAGATGGGACAGGCCGGCCACACTTTTTAGCATGGTCCCTAACTTCACACATAATAGTGTAAGCACGCATAGCTCCAGTGATTTCAAGATCAGTTTTAGTGGGAATATGCTTAGAGACATTGGTAATAACTTCAGACAACTCAATGGTGGCCATGAAATCCTTAATCTCAGCCATGCGCCAGTTGGGGAATGTCAATTCCTGAGTGGCAGGCTGGAGTCGAAGAGCAGTCTGGTCAAGAAGAGCATCTAATGCAGCAGTGGGCAGCTGGTAACCTTGATGTGACTGTGATGCTATATCAAAGTACAGCCAGGTCTTGTAGTCCTCATTGGTGGCGCTATCCTCTTCCATCTGCGGCTCCATGCCGATAGTCAGCTCGCGGATCCTGACTTCTTTTTTGTAAAGCTCAATGGCTATTCTGACATCTTCATGGGTCTTAGTACCAATGTGGCGTTGAAACTTCTTGAGCTTATTCAAACCGTAGATTTTTACCCCCTCAACAAAAGCGAGGCGTTCCTTTAGGTTCCACCCTGGGAGTAGTATTTCTGGCTCAGAGAGCGCATACTCCGATCTCTTTTTAGTTCGGTTCATTTAGTTCGCACAATGTTATTTTATCAAAATGGACGCCACACAAAGTACGATTGTACGTACCTTTGCTACAGAGTAGGATTCAACTGCTTATTGACGTCTGCTGGATTCGTAGGTTGAAGGTGCAGGCATAGGATACTAGATTAAATTTAATCTAAATGTTAATTTACCACGGATCGGCTTGTCCTTTAGATTGTATTCTCTTATGGCGTTGACATGTACTGCTGCACCGCAGTCTACCGCGCCGGGTCAATGGAACACCAATACACTCCGGGAAAATCGATATTTTCAAAATAGACGACAGCAACCACACAGCTGCTTAGCGCCGCTCGTAGTTTGAAGGTGTAGGCTTAGATACTTAGGTAATATTAATCTAAGGGTTATTTCACTAGGGATCGGCTTGTCTCTAATATTATATTCTCCTAGGGCGTTGAAATTTACGCTGATAACTGCGCTGCGCTGCCGCGCATCTACCGCGCCGGGTCAACGCAACACCAACACACTGCGGGAAAATCGATATTTTCCAAATAGATGACAGCACTCTGCATCGCGCCGCGGCCGAGCCGACCGCCACCCTCTCCTCTCCTTCCGGTCTCCGCTGTACCTATTTGTATTGTATTCTGTCTGACTTCTGTTCAGTATGGCGATTATGTAACTTTTGACACAACCAATGTCTATCAGTTTCGATTAGCAATCGGCATAATTTCAATCATTAGTCCGATTGTAATTAAAACCAGTTTTGACAAGATGGATTACTATTGCGTACGTACGTTCGGTTTTCTGTTCATATGACAGCATGTATGACAATCAACATCAACCTTCTGTAATACTAATTCATCAATAGTATTTGAAACCGATTAGTAGGTATCAAAGATTTGATACCTATCAGAATCTTACCACTATCTGATATTACTATCTAGTCACATAGCAACAAGGCTCAATTCTATAAACTTTATGCTTTTTGCTAGCCGCACTCAGAGTAATTTAATAATCCCTTAGACTACTTTAAGGGATTTTTAAATGACTAAATCAGCGGTTGCATGGTGCCCTTAATGCCAATAAAACCATATCTACGTTACGTAGGTACTTATAGCAAAATTTACTGTTCTGATAGACTTTATTATGTTTGTGGACTATGCCAGACGGTATTTAAAAGTGGGGTCGAGATGATTCTGATATCTTTAGAATATACTGTTATAACCAGTTCCAAAATTCCATGGACGATTTAGATTTAACTACACCTGATACTAAAAAATATTATGGTCCACTGAAATTCGACTAATGAAACCTAACCAAAGTCAGATGACTTACAATTATTAATACTTAGAACTGGAGTTCACAAATATTAATAGTAGGTAATCTAGTAAAAACATTTAAATCGAAGTTTATTGCTGACGCGGAATGCAAGCAAACATCAAACAAACCACATTTAATGTGTTCTCAGTGATTTGACATTGACAGTTAGTAAATACGATTTGGCAATGAAAGTTAGCCGCAGGTAAGTGATGCCAATGCAGGAAAGGAGCCTCTGAGACTTCCATGAAGTAACATAGCTCTGCTAATTTTATATTTCTTACTATATTAGCAGAGAGAAATCTATGCTAATAAATATTGCGTTTTATTGCATGTTTTATTCAGTAATCTTAGCTGAATTTTAATGAATAAATTGTGACTACAGGATGGGTATGGACAATTGAATTAAATGTGTATTATGGTGTAATGTGATTTGAACGACGTGGAATCCCAAGAAATTTCTAAACGGTTATTCCGCGTGACGTCTAGAATTGACGATTGACCATCGACTAAGACTTTAACAAACAAATTGACTATCAACAAACATAAACACCTTGACACTGGCAAAATTGGCATTATTATGTCACATGCCATAAACAAAGAAGAAGAAGGAGAAACAAGAAGACTATGTAAGGGTTAAAATGTTCTTCATCCATCCTAATATAAAACAAATTGGTTTCGTTCAGTTGTTTGTGCTTATTGTCTATTATAGATTTTACATTGTTATTATGTGGCAGCCGCACTCAGAGAGAATCATTAATTAAATTAATGATTCTCTCTGACTAAATTAATGATTTAAAATAAGCCTAATTTAAATCTATCAGAATTTAAATTTGCTAATTGACGTTATATTAAAAAAACATTAGTTTAAGGGTTAATTTGAAAATGTTGGTTTCTAATTTGAGAATTATAGGGCATAGCATATTAAAAAAAATATATAACAACACATAAAACTAATATTCCTAGGTAACTTAAATCACAATTTCTTGTGATAGTTCTTAAGAAAAAGTAGGTACTTACATTAAAGGTTTTTTTGAAGTAAAAACTTCTCTAGCATCGTTGTGATTAGAAAGTCGATGAAACAAAAAAGCGACAGTTAAAAGAGACAGACACATAAATTCATAAGATTTAACGTGGGAGAAAATGAGATAGGAAGCATTATACGTGTTTATTATTACGTGTCTGTTTAGTTTGTAAAGTCTGACTTAGTCAAAGTCTTAGTCGATGGTCAAATTGTCCTATATTTACATCCGTAGACAGATAAACTAATAGACGACTAGATATCATCCGTCGCATTCATACAAGAAAGAGAACAACTTATGTGCAGATAGTGTAAATAAACGAGATAGAATGGTTTTATTTTTTGTTTCATGTCGTGTGCCGGTTTTTTCAAGATCGCACCTCGATGTGCAAAGCAACGTTTGACAGTTTGCCATTGTTTGGATGCTTTGTGTTCGCTTTGTGTGAAATAAACTGAAAAAAAGAGTTAAAAATAAATTGTGAACACGGTGAATTACATGCGAATTCCTTACTAAGAAATCAAGGTAATTCATGATAGCAAGGGCAGCCACCTTAACTTTAAAAGCTACTTAAAATCGGTCTCAGGAAGTCAATTTTGAAGTCAATTTAATGTGAAATAATGTCCTGTCAGCGAGAATAACCATACCGCCCTGTATAAATACATAGATTAAATTTTAAAAAACATCTCGTTATTAATTTGTTACAGTTTTCCATCAAACGATAATGTACGTTTGCAGTGGGTTCAAGCCACAGGTCGAAAAAATTTGACACCCAAAAACTATTCATGGATTTGTAGCACCCATTTTGAGAAAAATGTCTAAAATGAATAAAAGAACCATTCTGTATCCTAATGCTGTTTCACTGGTGGTTACTAAATATTTGTTTAAAGAGTTCTTATTCTGTAGGTAGTTAGATGAATCACTTCCCTTTTACTTTTCTTTAATAACCTATCATGGTCTCCTCCAATATATTTTAAACACCCTTCTACTTACTAACTCGTAAATCTTATTTTTAGGGATGTAACATAAATGTTCCCGGATCTGCTACAAGTTCACAGGTTCTAGAATCTACTGAGTTTAATAATGTAGGTATTAACCACTATTAATATTATGTCGTACCGATTATAATTTATTTGGTGCTGTTTATAACTCCGTTGTTAATATTTCAGCCCAAAGAACCACAGGTTACGTCCACTGCAACTGATGAAGCACATGAAAGTCCTCAATTAAATGAATCCGCGACGGTGTGTTCTGATTTCTTAGCTTAAGTTACTTAGTCAAAAATCTTTTAAAATCAATACATAATATAACAGCAAAATTCATGATCATATCATTGTTTTGGTAAAGTCAAAAATCTATCACATATTTTACATTAAAAAAAATCAAGTCTATTGGATAACTCTTTCGAGAGTTATGCCGTGACAAACATTGCCACATACATACATAAATACATACAGTGCCGGATCACCCAAGTTAACTCGGAGATCTTCGCTTGCTTTACTCGCTCGATCAATAATATATGTACCTATGTTATGTAATATGTTACCACAGATTTTATGTATGAATACCTAAATCAATTATTTGTTACCATTTTTAGGCAAAGTCACCATCATACTCTCCACGAACGATGCGAAGGAAGTTACAGCGGACTGTCAAGCAATCCGAAGATAGGCTCAAAATACTGCGAGCTCTCCGGGAAAAAAATAGGCGTTTAACAAAGAAAGTTGCAAATCTGAATAACGTTATTGCCAAACTCAAAGCAAAGTTCCTAGTCAGTGAAGAGGATGGAGATTTATTGGAATCAATTGATCCAGTAAACAAAGATTTTTTGAGAAAGTTATTAGTACAACAGTGTATTAGTTTGTTGATTGATTGATTGTGGTATCAATGTAATATCTCTTCCGTTTGACGGATGTCCTGCTAATTTCTAAATGGCACAAAAATTAGGTTGTAGTTTTGATAATACAGAAATCATCACACCATTTTTTAAAGTCAGTGGACATGAGATCGTCATTTTTCCAGACCCTGCTCACATGTTAAAACTCGTTCGAAATACTTTAGGTCAGAAAAAAGAGCTGGTAAATGCATGCTATGAAAAAATTTCATGGCAGTTTATTGAAAACTTGAATAAGCTCCAAGAAAATGAGGGTCTTCATTTAGCGAACCGCCTTAAAAGGCAGCATATTGATTTCAGTAAACAGATCATGAAAGTCAAACTAGCGGCACAAACATTTTGTAATTCCGTAGCCGATGCTATTCAGTTCTGTGATCAAAAATTGAATTTACCAGAATTTTCAGGGTCAAATGCTACTGTAGAATTTATTACAAAAATAAATAATTTATTTGATGTTCTTAATAGCCGAAACATAAATGCTTACGAGTTTAAAAAACCAATAAATCAAAGAAATGGCAATCAAGTTCTCGATTTCATAGCTGAAGCAGAAATGTTTATCAAAGGGCTCAACTTAGAGGAGAGAAGTATACTGAAGTCAAACAGAAAAGTTGGATTTCTCGGCTTACTAATATGTATTCAAGGTATAAAAAATATTTATGTCAATTACATATTAAGTGGTAAACTGCAATTCTTATCGCTTTACAAGCTTAGCCAGGACCACCTAGAATATTTTTAAGTTCCATAAGGTCAAAGGGTGGCTTTAACAATAACCCTACAGCTTTCCAGTTTCAAAGCGCTTATAAAAAATTGGTAGTACATGGAGAAATAAAAAGTATTACATATGGGAGTTGTATCCCCTTAGAGGAAATTGCAATTCTTACTCACACTGAAGTGCGCTACGAAAAAAAACTCAACGCACATACTAAATGTACTACTGAAGTTGAAAACCATAATATAGAAGATAAAAGTTATGATCTTTTAATTGACAGTGATCATGATTATTTAGCTGACCCTGGTAGTTTGTCAATATATACTGAGGAAATAATTCCATATATTGGTGGGTTTGTAGTCAGAAAATTAAGAAAATCACTTAAATGCGAAGATTGCCTTCTTGCTATGTTTAGTGAAAAATACTCGGGCTTTATTTTAAAGAAAGATAAAGGTGGCCTTATTTATCCCCCTCGAGATGTAATCAGAACTTGTACGGTCGCAGAGAGGATATTTAAGAAAAATTTGCATAGAGGAACATCATTCTTTGCAGAAAAAAATATTACGCAGAAACTTATATCTTCTACTTTGAAAAGTTGCCAAACTGTGTTTATTGAAAATCATTTTAACAGTCAGCCACTTGTTGGTAATCATCGAATCTTGTTGATCAAAGCAATTGCGGCGCGCTTTTTTGAAATCCGTATTCACCATGCAACAAAGAAATTTGAACCAAAGGATAAAATCAGAAATATTAACACCAAGCTAGTACTATTTAAGGGGCTGTAAGGAAAGATTTTTTAGAAATTATAACATTCATCCGTTGTCTAAGAAATCATTCTATTGAAAGAACTATTGAGTTGTCGTGTGTCGCGCTGCAGCGGCATGTCGTCGTGAGCGTTTACCGCTCACGACGACATCCTGATGCTGATCCCCAATGCTGATTTTGCGTTATATGAATGCACTATGAAAGAAGTATTGCAAAAATAGCTTGTGATAAAATCATAATAGTTTGTGATGATTTTAATATAAATATTCCGATTGATCCATTCTCTGAAAGACTTTTAAACTTATTTAAATGTTTCAATTTTAGCCCTCTTTTTGATGAACCGACAAGAGTCACACTAACAACAGCCATTTGTCTAGATAACATTTATTGCAGTTTCACACCAGTTCAAAAGTGTGTACTTAAACATTTTAGTTCTGACCATTACGGTCACTGCGCCACCTATTCTTGTAATCGTATAGTTGAAACTCAGAACTTTACTTACCGACCTATCACAGAGAGCCGCATCAAAACATTTCAAAGTAGAATTGAACATAAAGTTTCTCTCGTACCATGCATGATCCAGATGATCCTTCCACCACATTGTCTAATTAAATAATTAAAAAACACGCTGACATATTTAGAGTAAAAACACACAAAGTAAAAAATTTAACTAGATTTGCTTACGAATTATATGATTCCACAGAGACAATGTTTTTATTTCTCCATATTATCTACTTTCTCCATCCTTTTTTTTAAGCTTGTATTGTAAAGCGATAAGAATTGCAGTTTACCAGTTAATATGTAATTGACATAAATCCGAGAAATCCAACTTTTCTGTTTGACTTCAGTATACTTCTCTCCTCTAAGCTGAGCCCTTTGATAAACGTTTCTGCTTCAGCTAAGAAATCGAGAACTTGATTGCCATTTCTTTGATTTATTGGTTTTTTAAACCCGTAAGCATTTATGTTTCAGCTATTAAGAACATCAAATAAATTATTTATTTTTGTAATAAATTCTACAGTAACATTTGACCCTGAAAATTCTGGTAAATTCATTTGATGGTTTTTTCTCAGATATACCTAAAATTGTGACCAAATCGTTAAACTCTTCAGCCTCCAGAGCTTCCGTTCTATTAGAATCTAGTATTGCTCAATGTAAGAATGAGTTTAGTTATAGCTAAACTATTAACGAGGCCAGTATTCAGCAAAATAGTGAACTTCATAGAATCAATACTAGGAATAGACACAAATTATACATCCCTAGGTTTCGACTAGAAAAAGTAAATAAGTCCTATATGGGGAACACGTTGCGCTTCAAAAATAAGCTTCATGAAAATGCAATTAAACTACTTAATACCAAATTAAAGCATATATAAAGAGTAGTCTTTTCAAGAAAGCATATTATAATATAAATGACTATATTATTGTTAAGAATGCATGGCCTCATGTCGCTCTGCCTTCAAACAGTTAACTGACACACTTAAAATGTATAAACTCTCTTGTATTAGTATTTCGTAGTTAAGGTAGTTATAAGATGGAACATGCGAAAATGCGCTAGGACCAGGACGAGTTTCTCTTCTCGGGCTTGGCTTATGAATTGGCACCTAAATTCACCTAGTATGTAAGACGTTTCAAAGTGATGCTTGTGATTGTATTGAATAAACTATTTTTTACTTTGTACTTTGACTTTGTATTATCTTTATGTTTTTATTATTTCTGTAATGTAGTTATGCATAGCTTTAATAATAATAAACAATTAAGTACACAAATATTTTTATGTTTTTTCTATGAGTTTTGTGATAGAGAGATTTCTACTACAACATAACGTCTCGAATAAATTTATGATTACTTAGGACTAGGGTAAAAGTTTAAATGTGGCAACACCACCAACCTATCGTTCTATCTCACACGCGGCACGTTCACCATGTGTCTATTGTTTTCTCGGTCTACGTTTACATCTATCTTGTTGACAACTTTGCCAAGCAATGATATTATATATAAACTGAGGTAGATATGTTCTACCGAGATCAAGCTAATTAGCTTGAGTGAACTCAGTCCGTTCTACGTCCGGCCGCGACGCGCACCTACTACGTTGCGGGATTTTGGAGATAGAAAAAAATAAAAATGCCATGTTGTGTATTTCTAAAGTGCAATACTTATACTGGGACGGCTATAAAAAGCAAGAAGGATGTATCTTTTCATTTATAAGTACTGTTTAAACTATTGAAAATGGAAAATCATTAATTTAATTTGACTCAAAAATCATTGCCGCGGCGGCGTTGCCGCTTTGCCACTGACACGAACGAGACAATAACAGCGTTGTATTTAGTAGAGTGAAGAGTGACAGAGAGAACGAGATAATGGCGTGCGGTGTTGTCGGTTCGAACGACGCTAGAGGAGGTTGGGGTAATTAGGGGGTGATCTATTACTCGAATATCACATCGGCTTTCCTAGCTTGCTGCAATAGGTATTTTATTGACCATTGTTATCCAAGTATAAAATAAAGACCATAGTAGATAGCAGATAGAAAAGATAACATTTGACTTTCAACATATACTTCTTTCTATTTTGTTTTAGATTTCCTAAAGATAGATTAATAAAAGAAGAGAAAAAAAGAGCATTGGGCACAAGTCGCTAGAACCCGAAGAAGAGAAGATGAATGGATGCCAACGACATACTCAACAATATGTTCCAAGCACTTTATGGAAAGTGACAAGTACGTCACGAAAAAAAGTACGCAAACTGATAAAGACAGCGGTGCCGATAATTAAGGTAAAAAACACAGAAAACTACTTCATACGTGCAATTATAGATAAATTAATCAATGTTCGCTTACATTACGCTCATAAAATTAATATAAATTCCAAAGAAGTCTACTAAAGACAAAAGAGAAATAAACTCAGTTTATTTGAAGGTATTTAATAACGATTTTCTGCCCGTATTTTATGTATGGAAACGTTTATAGTTTAATTCTATCCTATGGGAACTGTTTAGTGGGATAAAAAGTAGCCTATTTGATTAGACAGGCTTAGATCTACATCTATGCAAAGAGTGTAAGTGAAGAAGTAACAAACATCCATCCATCCATCTATCTATCAAGCCAATTTTTTGTACTTATGTTAGTATAGTTAGTAGGTTATTAATAAATAAAGTAAAGTAAAACTTTTTATTTCATTTGTGTGTTAAACAACTTAAAATTAAATTATTGTGATTACACACATAGGTAAGTAGGTAGGTAGGTACTTAATATAATAATTTGTAAATAAACCTTTTTTTTAATATACTGTTTATTTTATTAATGCTGCTGTACCCATTTTTCTTAGTTCACCCTAGCTGCTAGCCGACGCGACGTCATAGGCTGTCATTGGCCGTCAGCCGGCTGGCCGCTCATGTAAGGTGGAAAAAGTATGTTTATCTCTTTCTGACAACGGGGTCCTATATATCTCTGTGATCTTTTAACCTACTCAGCGAGAGAAATAAAGTTCCATAGGTCCTATGTAGGTAGCTATAGTAAAATATCGTCATGTTTTTATTGCTTTTTTAATGAGTATAACGTCTCTATTAGTAAAACCTCATTGGTGTCAAGTGATTGTTTTGTTTTACTAGACTCACAAGGATTCTTCGTCTGTCATTTCATGGAGCAACATGGCTCTGCTAATTTAATATTTTTTTTCCGTTTTATTGCATGTTTTATTCATTAATCTTGGCGGAATTTTAATAAATAAATTGTGGCTGCGGGGCGGGTATGGATAATTGGATTGCATGTGTATTGTGGTGCAGTGTGATTTGAACGACGAGGAGTCCCAAGAAAATTCTAGACGCCATTCCGCGTGTCGTCTAGAATTGACTGACCAGCGACTAAGACTTATAACAAATAAACTGAATATAAACTATAAACACTTGACATTGGCATTGGCATTGGCTGAGAAAATGAAGATCAAAGTGTGCATTTTCGTACGACATTATTTAAAAACGTGGTTGGCGCTCAATCATGCGATGACGTCACAACTTATTTCTTCGCGCGCGAAAAGTTGCAAAAATAAAATATGCATAGATTTTGCCCTTAATTTAACCTTTTGAATAGGTACACGCTAATAAAACCTTCTAATAAAAACGTAGGTATATGTAGGTTTATTGATGATGGCATAGGTATTAGTTAATTTTGATCTCTTGTTGGAAAACGGTGGGTTAAATCCCTTTTTTTGTGTATAACTTAATGTTATTTTGCACGATCCGAACGTATAGTCTTTCAAGATGTAGGAAAATTATATTGCGAGTCAAAAGTAGGTATACCATAACGTAGGTATGATTGTATTAAGACCGTACTATTCAACCTACAGTAGTTGGCGGGTCGCAAAATATAGCAGCTATAGGTAGGTATAGAAATATGGAATATATACCTACTATAATATATAACTGAATGTGTGGTAGCACACATTCAGTTTGAAGTTCGAAATAGGTAGGTATGTATGTAGGTATAACTTCTAAAACTATCGTGGTTTTGAACAATTATTTTTGTTTTGGCTAGTTAATTTATTGAGGAAGGCTAGGCTTTATAACATCACGCTCCGACCAATAGGAGCGAAGCATCAATGGAAAATGTTGCGAAAACGGGAAACAATATTCCTTTTTGAGAGCTTCCGTTGCAGCGTAAACGGTTTAAGTCACGCAAAAATGATGTATGATGGAACTATTCCTCCTTAAAAGGTCTAAAAAAATGTCTGCGACAGCGAATTTCTATCTTTTAAGATTGACTCACTATAACTATAAATTTAATATATATGGTAATCAAATTTATTCGAATTTAATGCATTATTTGCGAAGGAGTTTTATCAACATTTTATTAATCCTCATCCAAATAAATATGTTATTAATCACAAGCATTTCATTATGAACAAAATTGTCCTAAACATCACTTGATTTCAATCAACATCTTAGGAGATATCGTAATTTTAAAATAACTCCGCAACATAATAGGTATGTCTCGAACATTCATGACCGCAGCCGTGACGTCAAGCAGGGAGCGCGCGAAATCTCGAAAATTTAAAAAGTGTCTAAACTTACTAGCAGTCATAACTTCGGTAATACTGCATGTATTCACATGAAATAAAAAATAATATAACATACGTAGTCTACGCTTTAATGTTAGGTATATTTTAGTGTAACATTTTGACCCTTTTGTGTTCTCCATTGACATATGTCACAGGCCATTAACGAAGAAAAGAAGAAGTAGACTCACAAGTATTCTTCTTCTTTTTCGTCAAGTGTGTATATTGTTAAAGTATGTCAAAAAATCAGATATTGTCGGAAGGTAGTCATTTGTTATCTTTATTTATAAAAATCTTCTATTCGTGTGTTTGTAAATTAACTCTTCGTAAATGGCTGGAACGATTTTGATGAAATATTTTGTGTGTGTTCAAGTGGATTCGATAATGGTTTAGAATTACAATTAGAAATTTAGTTTTTCTTTTTAAAACGCGCGGAATTAGTCGCGAACGGCTAGTTTTATATAAAATGGTGCTTTTCATATAAATTAACTACGGATTATTTTTGCTCCAATCACAAAGAAACATAAAGTTTTTTAAAGTGAAACTTTTATTACATCGTCTCAAACTTTTTCGTCTGTGTGTTGCATGTCGCGTGACGGTCGGCCCCGCTACTATAAATAGTGACTCTTGCGGCGACGCAACAAAGTTCAATTCAGCTCGCATATCCTCTATAACATAGCCATCCGCTTCTTACTTATAACTCTGTCACTGTCTGGGCCGGAGCGACGCATTTCGTAAAATCTATCTGTGGTGTAATTTCAAGAGTAGGTACATTATGATAGGTTAGTGCAAACCTACCAATCATTAGGTATGTTGGGTACTTGTATGTAGGTATTACGTACGTACCTACTATTTGGGAATTATTTATTACTAGCGACCCGCCCCGGCTTCGCACGGGTGCAATGCTGATACTAAATATACAACAGAATGGCTAATGTGATTTAAAACCTCTAAAATTATCAGTGTTTCTCTTTTATATTATGCATGTATCATACATATAAACCTTCCTCTTGAATCGCTATACCTATCTATTAAAAAAACCGCATCAAAATCCGTGGTTTCTTGTAAGTTCTAAGCATACATAGGGACAGACCGGGAAGCGACTTTGTTTTATACTATGTACCTACCTAGTTGTTGACAATCATCAATAACATCCGGACACCGCTACCTAGATTTCATAAGTATATTAAATAGCGTACACTTCAATAGGCATCTATACCATACTTAAAAGTAACATTTAAATTTAGAAACCACTTACTTAAATAAATGTATAGCTTACATAGAAATTACCTAGCATACCATACACCTATTTACCTAGACATAACAATTGTATATAGGAATTATCTAGTACTTACTTAGTTTATCATAAGAACTTGTCTATGTAACTTTATACCTACCTTTATTGAATGTCGTACCTACTTATGCTAATAAAACGCTTTTCGCGCCACTACTTCGTTGCACTATGCGATCGCTCTATAAATATTCGCGCATTTCCACGCAACCGTCACTCACCGAAGCGACGTCGCACAGTGCACACGAATCTGGACATCTGAAGAAAGAAGTAGTGTTTTACTGAAACCTCCTTGAAGACCACCCTGAGTAGGCTGGGCGAAGTAGGAACAAAGAAGACCCGGAACAGGCAGGCTAGAAGGATTCCTATCTACCTAGGTAAGCTAGGTAGGAGGCATCGGATCGTCGAGGAAGAATTCTAAGCAGCTTGTGGCGGTCTCAACCTAATCCGCCACAGTAAATGGTCCATTCGAGCCGGATTTTCAAGAAGGATATCACCGGAACCAGTACTTCGTGTGCCCCACCAGCCAATGCACTTTTGTTGGCACACCCCCAGTGAACGCATCTTGGTTCGAGTAGTACGGAGACTACTGGAACACCGCTGCTGGAGGCGCCGGGTGTTGTTGGACGTGGAGACGCGCATCAACGTCGCACAGGTCGTGCCAGGCCGTCACCGTGAAGTGCAACCGTCTACTGGCAGGGGCCAGCAGACACTGCTGCGGAGAAGGAGCTCGGCCGATTTGAGGGAGTCGGGTGGCGCTGTCGTGCAGGAAGCCGTCCCTGTGAAGTGCAACCATCCACTGACGTGGGTCAGTGGGTACCTGCTGCGGGGAAGGAGCTCGGCCGACAGAATCACACAGAAGAGGAGCAGCCATAGACGTCGTGCAGGAAGCCGTCCCTGTGAAGTGCAACCATCTACTGACGTGGGTCAGTGGGTACCTGCTGCGGGGAAGGAGCTCGGCCGACAGAACATCCCAGAAGAGGAGCAGCCCCAGAAGAGGAGCAGCCCCAGAAGAGGAGCAGCCCCAGAAGAAGAACATCCCAGAAGAGGAGCAGCCACAGAACATCACAGAAGAGGCGGAGCTCCCTGAAGAGAAATACGACAAACGGTCTTGTTTCTTACACGATTATATCGTGGCCACACTACCGCCCCCTAACGGTGTCAACACGGGGTAGTGCTTGGTTTAACGCCGTAAAGGCGGAGTAGCGAAACGGACAACGCTACCGGTAATTTGCCTTTTTCAAGGCTCTGCATTACCGAACAGTCCGACCGGCGTCGATACGGTGCGTGCGGACTAACTGACCTCCTGGAAGGCACGTCGGACGGTGCGGACTTTCCCCCCGCACCCGAGCACTTTAGTCGCGCATAACACCCTCTGTCGGGCGGTTCCCACCTTTCCTATCCTGCACGATCCATCGCTGCTAGTTGTGCCTTTCGAGGCCCTCAAGTGGTACTGTTAGGGTAGTAGGGACCGTAGGGCCTGCAATCAAGTCCCCACTCAGAAGAGGATGAGTCAACGCAAGACAAGAAGCCAGACCAAGACGCAAGCGGAATCTGAAGAATCTGAAAGGACGACATCTTCAAATACATCGGAATATACCACAAGTACGGAAACTAGTACAATGAGCACAGAGACAAGAAGGGGCAGACACCCCAAGGATAAGCCGGAGGGTACGTTGGTAAATCGTAGTACGGATGGATCACGACACTCTATGAGTTCAAGCAAGAAGAGAGCGGAACTTCAAGCAAAACTGGAATTTCAACAAAAGGAGAAGGAACGGTTAGAAGTCGAAGCCGCCCTAGCAAAAACGAAGCTGGAACTAGTACAGCTAGATGATCAAGACAATGACACTTCAGATTTAAGCGAAATCGACAACGAAGATGTAGTCACCGACTGGGTAGACGAATCCGTCAAGCAAACCAACAACAAACAAAGAAAAAACAAGAAAAACGGCATCAACGATCTCGCCTCCGCAATCATGGAAGCGATCAAAAGCACAAAACCACCAAAAACACCACCAAAATACATCAACGAACTTCACTTCTTCGACGGAAATCCCCGAGAATGGATTTCTTTCCGCGCTACTTACATGGATACCGCAACATACTTTTCCGATATAGAGAACGTAGCTAGGCTAAGAAGAGCCATAAAAGGACAAGCTAGAGACTCGGTGAAATCACTTATGTACACAAGCCAAAATCCTGAGGAAATTTTACAAGCTTTAGAACGACGTTTTGGAAGACCAACGTTCCTGATAAAAAGCGAAATCGCCACCTTAGAGAAATTACCATCTATGGGCAATGATATCAAAGGAATCGGACCATTCGCGAGCGCCGTGGCGAACAGCGTAAACACGATCAAACAAATGAACAAAATTGAATATTTATATTCCCACGACATATCTGAGAAAATAATAGACAAAATGAACATGATAATTAGATTCAGATGGCACGAATATAGATCATCGCACGAAAGTGATCCGATATTGCTATCCCTCTCCAGATTCCTTAACACCATCGCGGATCAATTTGAAATATTCGAAGACGACAGTAAACCTCGCATCAAAAAAGAACCTTTTAAAACCAGACCGCCACCTCGCAAAGTCAACACAACACGTTACGATTCAGATACGGAAGATGAAGAAAGCGACTTCCAATCGGATTCAGAGTACGAAGAGGAAAGAAAGATAGTCTTCGCAGCCATGAACTTGCGATGTCCTCTATGTAAAAAAGAACATGAACTCCAGAAATGCAACCAATTTGAGGCACAATCTGTTAAAGAACGCTGGGAAACCGTTAAAACAACCAAAGCCTGCTTCAAATGTCTTAAGACCAGTCATCGTAGCATCAACTGCAAAGCGAAACCTTGCACCAAAGAAGGATGTATGAGACGCCATCATACACTACTACACAGTGACCCGGTTCCGCAGACAGAACAACCTGAAACCAAAAGCGGGAATCAAATAGTATCAGTCAATCACATTGGCACAACACGAGCCTACCTAAAGATATTACCAGTGGAACTATCAGGACCAAATGGAACCATAACAGTCGGAGCGTTACTCGACGAGGGATCCACAGTAACATTATTACTAGACGAAACTGCGGAAAAAATTGGTGCAAACGGACCAACGAAAGAAATCACGATAGAGGGCGTCACCGGCCACCTAATGAAAGCCGAGAAATCTAAGAAAGTTAACTTACGCATTAAAGGATTACTAGAAAGAGGTTATGAAAACATAACCGCACACACGATCCAAGAACTGAACCTCTCTTCTCAACAAGTGAAAAGCGAAGACATAGAAGATTGTCAACACCTGACCGAAGTCAGTGACCAACTAACATACAAACGAATTCAACCTTCGTTACTTATCGGACAAGATAACTGGCATTTAATCGTAACACGAGAGCTAAAGACTGGCAGCGCAAACCAACCAGTAGCATCGCTTACGAAGCTTGGATGGATACTTCACGGATTTAAAACGGACGCCGTGAAACCAGTTATGTTTTCCAACCACATCACCTGCAAGCCACAAGATAGCATCGAAGCCTTAATAAAGAGCCACTTCGACTTAGACTCGATCGGCATATCCCGAAGAAAACCTGCCAACGATCCCGAGGAGCCCTAGCTATTTTAAAAAACACTACGAAGCGCCTACCAGAGGGCCGATTCGAATGCGGGTTACTATGGAAAACCGATAACGATACAATGCCGTCAAACCGAGATAGTGCTATAAAACGACTGTCGAGTATAGAAAAAAGAATGAAAAAAGACGAGACATTCAAAATAAAATATACGGAACAAATACAAAACTTGTTACGAAACGGCTACGTAGAGAAAGCATTAGCCGAACCAACTTCTTTGCGAACATGGTACTTACCCCACTTCGCCGTCGTACACCCACAAAAAGGGAAAATGAGACTAGTCTTCGACGCTGCTGAACGAACCGAAGGAAAAAGTTTAAATGACGCGCTACTTACTGGACCCGACTTACTACAATCGCTATTCGGCGTTCTTATAAGATTCCGACAAGGCCCAATCGCTGTAGCCGCCGATATAAAAGAAATGTTCCTTAGGATTCAAATAACAAAAGAAGACAGAGACAGCCTACGATTTCTATGGAGAGAGAAAGACAGCGAACAACCGCAAGAATATCGCATGACGTCACTAATATTTGGTGCAGCTTCATCACCATGTTCAGCTATCTACGCAAAGAACGCAAACGCAAACAATTTTATCGAAAAATACCCTGAGGCAGTATTTGCAATAGAAAAGTGCCATCACTCGGATGACTATTTACAAAACTTCACAACAAAACAGCAAGAGCACGTCAACCTAAATAGCACCGAACAAATCGAGAAAACCCTCGGTATGCTGTGGAACGTAAAAAACGACTCACTCAACTATACATTGAACTTGCGAAATACTCCCGAGGATGTAATAAAAGGGATACGCCCACCAACGAAACGCGAAGTCACTAGCGCCGTGATGTCAGTTTTTGACCCGCTAGGATTGGCCACGCCCGTCTTAATACAGGGAAAGAAACTCATACAAATGATATGGAAAAACGGTATAGAATGGGATCAAACTATACCCACAGAACTTCACGAAAATTGGATCAAATGGATTGACAGCTTAAATTCATTACAAGCTCTAAATATACCGCGATGTACCACGCAAATGAAAGTGCCTATGCAGCGGCCGTGTACTGGAAAACTTGCCAACCAAATGTTAAGCTTCTAGCGGCGAAAGCTAAAGTAAAACCCTTGAAGCCTACTTCAATACCCAGACTAGAGCTTCAGGCGACACTGTCAGGTTCTAGACTAGCACCACCCATTCCAAACCCGCTACGATTCTCGTCTTGGACACGTTTGCTTCGAGCAACGGCACGCTTTCTACAAAGCATCGAGGTCTTCAAAAGTAAATTAAAAATGGTAAATCGAGTCACTGCAATAAAAAGAACGATAAAAGACTCTACGTGGCGCAAGTACCATAAGAAAAGACACAAAACCAGCAAAGAAGATCTTCCAGCTACGACAACCCCACCGAACCGTACCCTACCACCTTTATCCAATCAAAATCTATCAGATGCTGAATACCTCCTCATAAAACACCTTCAAACAGATTGTTTTAAGGACGAGATAAAATGTCTACGTGAAAGTAAACGAATACCAAAACGCTCACGATTAGGAAAGCTCAATATCGTAATTACCCACGAGGTCATTCACCTGGATACGCGTTGCTTATCAGAAAATACCACACGAACTGCAACCATGACAACCACTACAGCCGGTGTCCTAAGACGTCCAACGTCAAGACTCGTCCATGTAAGTCAACAACCAACAACAGCTGACGTGCTCAGCCCACATCCTCGCACGGGGGGGAGAACTGTTGACAATCATCAATAACATCCGGACACCGCTACCTAGATTTCATAAGTATATTTAATAGCGTACACTTCAATAGGCATCTATACCATACTTAAAAGTAACATTTAAATTTAGAAACCACTTACTTAAATAAATGTATAGCTTACATAGAAATTACCTAACATACCATACACCTATTTACCTAGAAATAACAATTGTATATAGGAATTATCTAGTACTTACTTAGTTTATCATAAGAACTTGTCTATGTAACTTTATACCTACCTTTATTGAATGTCGTACCTACTTATGCTAATAAAACGCTTTTCGCGCCACTACTTCGTTGCACTATGCGATCGCTCTATAAATATTCGCGCATTTCCACGCAACCGTCACTCACCGAAGCGTCGTCGCACAGTGCACACGAATCTGGACATCTGAAGAAAGAAGTAGTGTTTTACTGAAACCTCCTTGAAGACCACCCTGAGTAGGCTGGGCGAAGTAGGAACAAAGAAGACCCGGAACAGGCAGGCTAGAAGGATTCCTATCTACCTAGGTAGGCTAGGTAGGAGGCATCGGATCGTCGAGGAAGAATTCTAAGCAGCTTGTGGCGGTCTCAACCTAATCCGCCACACTAGTGATGCGTGGGTTTTAGGCAAACCAAACAGCTAGGCTCACCTAGGTATGAAGATTAAAGTAGGTAGTCTTCTCATATGTACCTACCTAACCTTCCGGCACTTGATTAAATTTTATTTACATACCTACCTAAACTATCTTTAGCGTAATGTAGGTAGATAGATATGCATTTTTTTAACAATTGTACCTATTTGAAGAGTAGGTAGGTACATAGGTAAATGAAAACCTAGCAATCATTATTAAAGTATGTTGGATACCTACTTGTACGTAGGTATTACGTACTTACTATTTGGGGATTATTTATTATTTTATTTTGATATTTGACTGGCCTGTCCGCTCAGTTAGTATTAGTAGTAGCTCTGCCTTCTGCGCTGTAGGTTGAGGGTTCGATTCCCTCCCAGGATAAACATTTGTGTGAAGAACATAGGTGTTTGTTCTGTGTCTGGGTGTTATAAAGTATTATAAGTATGTATTTAAAACTATATAAGTAGTCTATCAGTCATCTAGTCACCTAATACAAGTTAGGTATGCTTTGTTTGTTATCGCGGGCTTTGAGCGCGGCGACCGAATCAAGAAATTTCGAAGAGTAACGAAAAACCTAACACCCCTCCGCTACTATAAATAGCGACTCTTGCGGCGACGCAACAAAGTTAATTCAGCTCGCATATCCTCTATAAGATAGCTGTTAGCGACGCCGACTTTATTAGTAGAATAAAATATTGTTAAAATAAGTAATTTAAAACTAGTCATAAAGACCGTAACAGTAAAGGTACCGACGTGAGAACTTGCCCCAAACATTAAGAATCTATTGTTAGTAATTGCAAAGAAAGGTTGTAAAAAGTACCCATCTATTGTTAGTAATTGTAAAGTAAGGTTGTAAAACCAATAAACGAAAGGCGTGAGAATGCACCCTTTGCCAAAACTCCACGTGATACAACCATATATAAGACAGGGATTTCTCGTAGTAAAATGTAGTAGTTGAACAGTGTCAGATCAGTACGGATCTCCCTGAACAATAAAGTAACATTGTACCGGCTAGAATCTGTCATTGGATACCTCATCCGATTCAGCCCCGACGTAGGTTGCAGAGGCCTAACCGAACGAAGAACAAGCCGCGCCTCTCCGCAACATTTATGGTCCTTCGAGCCAGATCGCGAGAATATTGAAGAATGGTACTAAAAAGATCGCCGAACCAACACCAGGCCGAACGTTCTACCTGCTGCACTTTGCCGTAGTGTATCCTCTGAAGAAGAAGACACGCATCCTGTTTGACGCCGCCGCCAGATACGAGGGGAAGAGTCTCAACGACGCTCTGCTTCCGGGACCCGATCTACTCCAATCCTTCTTTGGAGTACTGATAAGATTTCGAGAAGGGCCCGTGGCAGTAGTCGCTGACATTAAGAAAATGTTTCTGCGCATAGGAATCAGAGAAACAGATCGCGATAGCTTGAGGTTCCTTTGGCGAGGAGAAGACCGAAGAAAAAAGCCTACAGCGTACAGAATGAGATCAGTAATCTTTGGAGCAGCATCCTCACCAGCCACAGCGATCTACGTCAAGAACACAAACGCGAAGGCATACGAGAAGAAGTATCCAGAGGCAGCACAAGCAATCGTCCGCAACCACTACATAGACGATTACTTACAGAGCTTCACGAACGTGAAAGAAGTAGCAAATGTAGCCGGAGAAGTCAACGAGATTCACAAGGCAGCTGGTTTCCAGTTGCGGCAGTGGACAAGCAACAGAAAAGAAGTTCTAACCAACGTAAACATGAAGGAGACTCTACAAGAAAAGAGGTTCAGTGTTGAAGAGAAGACGCTAGGGATGAGGTGGTTAGTCGACACAGACTGTTTAGCTTTCAATATTGGACTGCGGAATATCCCTATAGACGTCGTCACCAGGAACCGTCCTCCAACGAAAAGAGAAGTGACCAGCGCAGTCATGTCAACGTTCGACCCAATGGGTCTTGTGGCTCCAGTCCTCGTTCAAGGAAAACGGCTGATTCAAAATTTGTGGAGGACTGGAGTAAAATGGGACGAAGCAATCGGCAAGGAACAGCAGGAAATCTGGGAGCAATATACGCAAGAAACAAAAAGGCTGCAAGGCTTGAAGATTCCCAGATGCCTGGCACCAGCAGCAAGAGAAGGTGAGCTGCACACGTTCGTCGACGCCAGCGAAACAGCGTACTGTTATAACCCTCTACTGTAATCTAAATTGTAAAATAATCAAGCTAAAACCGCCCAGTAGGCACTTTTAGCTTGAATATTAATTAGTTCGGATCAAGCTCTCAAATGAGCCACTCGTCTTCCAAATTCAATTTCTATTTCCAATTACCATTTCAATAAAATCAAATCAATAATTATTTCTATTTCTATTTTAATTAAATAAGTAAAGTAAAAAGTGTATTTTAAAATTTAGTTTTTTTTAAAAAGACTCAGCCCAAATCTCATATAACATTGGTGGCAGCTTAAGGGATTTAAAAGTGAAAATCCTCGGAAACGCCTCGTTCTACCAAAGTGAAAAAACTAAAAGTTTATCTGCAAACGTGAACACAGTGTACAAAATACTTACGAGTGTCGCTGTATCACTTCGTCGTTTCGCCGTATCTTTTCACCGTGCAGCGCACTACTCAGTGGTCCTGTACCACTCACCTCATAGTATCGCCGTGTCCTCTCGCCGTGTCGACTCGCTGTGTCCTCTCACTGTGTCGCCGAGTCCTGCCCACTGGATCACTTCACTTACCTGGTGAATACCGGGTCCCCACCGAATCGTCACCGAGCTCCAAGGAAAGCAGCTAAGTATCTAGAGGAAGTGGGTACCTACCTACTTACTCGGTACTTAGTACACCGATTCCAGATGAGTCCTATATTTGCAATGTTCCTACTAGCCCGGTGAGTCATTCAAACTTTATAACAAGTGAGCGAGTGAATTCATTCAAGTGATATCAGTGCAGTGTAAACAAATTGCAGTACGAACAGATAACGCTGGCAGACTAAACAATCGAACTTTATTATGACCACAGAGTCTAGAGAAACAAAAGACTCATTACAAGTACTGACTAACTTACCATTACCTGAATCTCCATTACCATCTCCTAAATCAAAAACTATGTCGAAACAATCTGACACCACACCGAAATCGGTTGAGGTTGACCTCAACACCCTCTTCAAATTCGTAAACGCATACGACGGTAGTAGAGAAACTCTCAACTCATTCGTCACGAACGGAGATAATGTTCATGAAATGGCAACGGATGTACAGAAGCCCATCCTGTTTAAATATATTCTAAGCCAGTTAAGAGGTAAAGCGGAACTTGCCTGTTCGATTAAAGACTTTAACAATTGGACACAACTTAAAGACTTGCTCAAAAATCAATTTTGTGAGCGCAAACATTATTCGCATTTGCTCACGGAACTTCAAGAGAGCAGGCAAGGCCCGCAGGAAACTGTGTCCCAATTCGCCCTGAAAATCGAAACATGCTTATCTCAGTTACTAACCGAGATTTCCTTACAAAATACTAAGGTGAAAGAAGTAGCCGGCCGCACTGCGGCAATGGAGGATCTAGCCCTCCATCACTTTACAATGGGAATATTCCCACGCATTTCAACAATTGTTAGGTGCAGAGCTCCTAAAAGCCTAAACGAGGCCATAAACTTGGCCATCTCGGAAGAGAAAATACAACAGTCTATGTATAGACGACCGGAAGGTAAAACTAATAATTCGGTCAACAAACCGAAAACCTTCAATCGCGATATCCAAAAAAATCAAAGTCCCGGTACTAACCAAAATCGTAGCGACGGAGTCTGTAGGTACTGTAAGAACCCGGGACATTCAATCGAAAACTGTAGGAAACGCGAATACAATAATCGCGCTAAATATGAACGCCCGTCGACATCCGGCTACAAGCCACCGCAAAAGGTGAACCTTGTAGAAGAAACTGAGTTCGACGACGACCTTAGTGAGAACGAAGTTTCAAATAACGAATAAGTGGCTCGTATAGGTGTCATGCGAAATCATGCCACTTTCCTACTAAATCTGACACCGTATCCACTGTATCGGCTAAGGCCAAACTTACAAAATCCACTGTATCGGCTAATGCTAAACGCACTATATCCACTGTTTCCACTGTATCGGCTGACGCCAAACCTACTAAATCCACTGTTTCCACTGTATCGGTTGACGCCAAATCTACTAAACCCACTGCTTCTGCTATATCCACTGTTTCCACTGTATCGGCTGACGCCAAATCTACTAAACCCACTGCTTCTGCTATATCCACTATCTCCACCGAATTTAAACTCACCAAATCCTCTGTTCCTGTAAAACCCACTGCTTCCACTGTGCCCACTGAATCCACACAAAAAATCCAGTTTTTGAAATTACTACTAACCCTAACAAAATCCTACTGCCTATTGTCCAAATAATCTCAACGATTTCAGATCTCCCTCTGTCTCTTTTGGTAGACTCTGGTTCAACAGTGAGCCTTCTTAAATCTTCATGCTTCAAAAAAGTTCCCAAACTGACCGAGGATCCTATCCATTTAAAAGGAATTGAACCCGGAGACCAAAGTTCAACCAAAACACTTGGACATTTTCCTCTAAAAATTTACCTCACGGACTCCACTCATAAATTTATTACTCACAAATTCCATGTTATTAACGAAATACATCTCCCTTTTGACGGTATCATTGGAACAGATATGCTCAACTCTTTTGGCTGTAGTATCGACTACAACACAAAGAAACTAAAGTTCGATAAAACAGAAATTCCATTTATGTTCCATGAACCAGTCTATTCCCTACCTGCTAGATCGGAAACAATGATTGAGTGTTCCATTTCTAGCCCTGAGATCAGAGAAGGTCTTGTCCTAGATCAAAATCAGTACAAAAACTTACTGATTGCTAATTGCTTAGTGAGGGTAAAAGATAACAAAAGGATAAATATCTCAGTTATTAACACCTCCGAACCCCCTCTGACTCTAAAATCCAAATTGAATATAACACTTGTTCCTCTGAATTCAAATGACATGACCTATGAACATGTTAACTCTACTACAGCCTACCAACATCAAAACACTGACTCTTACCTTCGAACCCAAGAAACTCTAAATCTTCTTAGAACAAATCATCTTAATTCTGAAGAAGCCAATGCTCTCCACGACGTCGTCCACGTCTCAGACATATTCTATGTCCCCGGGGATAAACTCTCGTATACTAATGCAGTAAAACACGAAATAAAAACGACACCACAGAATCCCATCCATGTCAAATCCTATCGCTTCCCCGAGGTGCATAAACAAGAAGTGTCAAAACAAATCGACCAAATGCTAGATCAAGGCATAATAAAGCCTTCAATGTCTCCCTGGTCGTCTCCTATCTGGGTAGTCCCCAAGAAATTAGACGCTTCCGGACAACGCAAATGGCGCGTTGTCATCGATTACCGTAAACTCAATGACATCACCGTCGGTGATAGTTATCCTATCCCACAAATCTCTGAGATCCTAGATCAACTTGGTCAAAGTAAATATTTCTCTACTCTTGACCTAGCTTCAGGATTTCACCAAATTCTTATAAACAAAGAAGACGCACCCAAGACAGCCTTCAGCGTACCTCAAGGTCACTATGAGTTTACCCGCATGCCTTTCGGGCTAAAAAATGCGCCTGCAACCTTCCAAAGGCTAATGAATACTGCCCTTGCCGGCCTTCAAGACATCCGGTGCTTTGTGTACTTGGATGACATCGTAATTTATTCACATGATCTTTCGAGTCACATCCAAAACATAGAAAGGGTTTTCCGACGTCTTAGAGATTTCAATCTAAAACTCCAGCCTGATAAGTGTGAGTTTCTCCGGCGTGAAGTAGCCTATCTTGGCCACGTCATAACCGAAAAAGGCGTCAAACCAAATCCTGAAAAGATAAAAGCGGTAACTCAATTTCCAACTCCTAAATGTACTAAAGACATTAAATCCTTCCTAGGTCTTGTCTCTTACTATCGTCGATTTATTCCCGATTTCTCAAAAATCGCTAAACCACTGACTCAACTCTTGAAAAAAGATGTAGTATATTCATGGAAAAATCAACAACAAGTAGCTTTTGATAACTTAAAAAATAAACTTACCTCTGCTCCAGTCCTTATATACCCAGACTTTTCTATTCCCTTTACATTGACATGTGACGCTTCTAATTACGCTATAGGCGCAGTCCTTTCTCAAGGGCCAAAAGGTCAAGAAAGACCTATAGCTTATGCTTCACGGATACTTAATAAAAGCGAGTCCAATTTTCATACAACAGAGAAAGAACTCTTAGCTGTCCTTTTTGGTTGTAGGATCTTCCGCCCATATTTGTATGGACGCAAATTCTATATCATCACTGATCATAGGCCTCTCACGTGGCTTATGAATCACAAAGATCCTGGCAGCAAACTACAAAGGTGGCGCCTGAAATTATCTGAATACGATTACCAAAAAGGAAAACTCAACACGGCAGCTGACGCTCTTTCTCGATATCCTGTCAACCCTATACAAGACGAAATTGAACCCTTGAATCTCGATGACATAAGTCCTTTTAACTCTGATCTCGATATTGATTTCAGTCCTTTAAACTTACCAGACCCAATTCCAAATCCCCTGATTCCTGAAAACAACGTTGAAACTAATCCTAACGACTTACCTTCAACCTCTCGATTAGATCCTTACGTCGATTCTCCGAATCCTACTATATCTAATGAAAATAATTTACCAAATTCCGAACTCCAAGAAAACTCGTACCCTGATTTCTTAAAAGCTATGACTAATAAAGACTATACTTACAACAATACAATTCACGAGTATACTAACCCATTATTGTCCTCTGATTCCAAAATCGTTGTCATTCCAACATCCATTGATCTCGATGAAGCCAATCCTTACGTCGAAGAAGTCCTTGCTAATATTGACAACGCATCAGAGTTCCTGGAGAAAGAACGAACTCTGTATTCCTCGCTGGACCTGAAAACAAAAGATAAAACATATCATTTTCTATTCACTAAAGTCAATCATTTTGATACTATACAATACCCCGAACTCTTCCAGTCCCTGAAATCACTTAAAAGTAAACTACTCAGTAACAATGATCAAAACCTAGAAATCGCCATTTCTGATTTTAATGACCCTTTTGTCAAATTATCTTATACCAATATTTATAATATTCTAGCTTTCCTATTTCACGATACCAATATCATCATAAAAGATTACAAAAACTCGATGCGAAACCCCACACCAAGCGATATTCCTAGAATCCTAAAAGAAAATCATGACTTACCCATAGCCGCTCACGTTGGCTCATCTCGAATGTATAATCGTCTAAAAGAAAGATATCACTGGAGAAAAATGAGAACAGATATCGAAACTTATGTCAAAAAAGCCCTCAGTGTCAAACAAACAAAGCGTTACGTAAAACTAACCGAGCTCCTATGCAAATAACATCTACGTCAACTGCACCATTCGAGCGAATTAGTTTAGACATCGTAGGACCGCTTCCCGAAGCTGGCCTAATCAATCTCAAATACATACTTACGATTCAAGATGATTTAACAAAGTTTTCTTTTGCTTATCCCATCAGTAACGTGACGGCTGAAGATTCTTGCGAATGTCTCATTCATTTCATTTCCTTATTTGGCATACCTAGAATGATACTTATCGATCAAGGTACTAATTTCACCGCTGACTTATTCAAGAAGACATGTGAATTCCTAAAGATCAAACAATTATGGTCTACACCATACCACCCTCAAACACAAGGTGCCTTAGAGAGGAGTCATTCAACTCTTAAGGAATACCTGAAATCATACACTAATGAAAATCATACTAACTGGCATAAATATGTTTATACTGCTATTTTAGCCTATAATACTAATGTTCATACCACTACTAAATTCACTCCTTATGAACTACTCTTTGGTCACAAACCTTATCTCCCTGACTCTATCTATGAAATGAACCCCACGGATACTTACCACGAATATATTAAAATGCTAAATCATCGCCGTAAACTCTCCCGTCAGAAGGCCCTCGAAAATATTGCAAAATCAAAAGAAACATCGAAAACATATTATGATCAAAGATCCCGACCTGTTACGTATAAAGTTGGTGACATGGTATATCTTAAAAATCACGTAAGATTAAGCAAAGCATTATCGCCAATATGGAAAGGACCTTATAAAGTCGTTAAAATTCACGGTAATCACACTTTATCTCTGTTGATTAACCGTCGTCACGTCAAACATCATTTCGATGAAGTAAAATTAGCTGACGTAGAGGTCCCTAAGTCTTAAGAGCTAGCCAGTCATCTTCGTCACCTTTTATTACTAAATAGTTATAAATATGTATAGGTAGTAATAGACTAGTTGAAATATAGTTAAATTAAGTTTTTTTTAAGTAATTTAGTGTTTATTTTCTTACAGCGTGGCAGAATACTGTCACGGCCTTTCGCGTACCCAAGACTTCATCGCTATCGAAAAGCCCTGGCATCTATTTCAACCCTTCAGGATCTGTAAAATTAATTAATGACTATTTACATATTATAATACCATTAGAAATAGAATACATAAAACCACACATTGACAATATTAAAAACGTACTCCATTCGGCTTAATATATTTGCGCCAGAAGCGATGCTATAAATGACATAGAATGTCAAAATTCTTTTCAACCTTTGGTTTCAACTTACAACGATATCTCTAGAGACTTTGATGCTATATCACACCTACTATCATCTAATAAATCAAAGAGATCTGCATGGATTTCTGGACTTGGTACAGTTTTTAAACAAATATTCGGAACCATGGACGAAGATGATGCCATTCAATATAGTAATGCCATTCAAATACTGAAAGAAAACAATAAAATATCTTTAAATTCAATTAAAGAAAACATCCTTATCTCAAAATCAGCTATTTTAAAACTTAATGATTCCATAATAGAAATAAACAAAAATGAAAAGCAATTGAACTTGATGGTTGAAAATTTATCAGCTTATGCTAATAATATGACTATAGTTACGAACTCATTGTTATTTAAATCAGGAATACATGAGATGTTTAGTGTACTCCAATCTTGTATGTTAAGTTTATCATATAGACTAGAAGATTTAATAAATTCTATCTTATTCGCTAAAACAAATACACTACACCCATATGTAATATTAACACCGAAAGATCTATATTTTGATTTAGTAAACAATGTAAAACATTTACCCAAGTACGTGGAATTTCCTGTAAAATTAGAATTAGAAAATATTCACACATTAATTAGCCTTACTGAAATAGTTTCATATATTTTAGATAATAAGTTAGTTTTTACTCTTAAAATTCCTTTGGTATCTATAGGTAGCTTTAATCTGTATAAAAACATCCCAGTACCAGTTGCTCACAATGCAACTACGCATAGATCTTATGCGCTGATAATACCTACTACATCTTATGTAGCTCTACTTAATGAAGATAAGTCTAAATATGTAACATTAAACAATGTCGACGATTGTAAAACTATTAACAACGAAGTGTACCTGTGCAAACAAATAGATGTCTTTAGTGTCCAAAATTATCCTATTTGTGAAACGGAAATCATGGCCAGAGTCCTGAACTCACTTCCGGAACAATGTAAAACGAATTTCCTATACGGACATATTAATATCTGGCAATCATTAGGAAATAACAGATGGATGTTTACACAATCAGAACCAACAAAATTAAATATTGAATGTTATAATGAAATTTCAGAGCATACTATTTTAGGAACTGGCATCTTATCTTTAAAACCAAACTGTATTGGATTTTGTAAGGATGTGAAGTTAATTGGAAAAACTCACCCTAAATATCAGTTTAGTCATGTTCATTCCGATTTTAATTTGATAAATGATACATGTTGCAATCTGAATAAACCAATCATTTCCAGAAGGAAGAGTCCCTGATGCACTAAAATTATCATTAATAAAACCACTTAATAAAAACGGTGATAAAAGGGACTGCAATAATTATAGACCCA
Source organism: Lampropteryx suffumata (assembly GCA_948098915.1). NCBI lineage: Eukaryota > Metazoa > Arthropoda > Insecta > Lepidoptera > Geometridae > Lampropteryx > Lampropteryx suffumata. The sequence continues at coordinate 24,786,070 of OX402544.1, forward strand.
TGCGATGTCGAAACGTCTGTATTTATTTTGTGAAATTTTTTATATATTTAACGCTAATCAAAATGGTTTTAGAAAAAAACACTCCACGTCACATAAAATTTCGTCGAAGAAATTTATAGCAGTTTATAAATATAAACTGCTATAAATTTCTTCGACGAAATTTTATAGACGAAATTCTTAGTATAATAAATAAAAAACAATACGCAGTTGGCTTATTACTAGACATGAGCAAGGCGTATGATAGAGTCACATATGAGATTTTATTAAAAAAAATACACGGTGTAGGTGTTAGGGGTATGGCTCATGATTGGTTTGTATCTTACCTGTCTAACCGTGCACAACAAGTAGAAATTGAATATTTCAATAACAATACAGGAGAAATTACGAATGTTAGATCACGAAAAAACAATGTAACCCAATCAATACTACAAGGAAGTGTTCTTGGTTGTGTGTTATTTTTGATTAAGTTATGTTCTGCCAAACATTATAAATCATAATTTGCAGATGACATATCAGTGGTAATTCCATATAAAAATAATATAAACAATAACTTTATTTACATATGCATTAAATGAGCTAAAAAACACACAAATAAAAAAACGGCAATCTGTGCATATTATGCTTATGCTCATGCCTGGCTTCACTACGGCATAGTATTTTGGGGTAACAGCACTGACGTAACTAATTTATTTTTATTGCAAAAGAGATGTATAAGAATAATTCTAAACTTAGATGTAATGGAAAGCTGTAGACCACATCTTAAAAACGAAAACATTTTAACATTAAGTTGTATTTATATATATGAAGTTTGTAATTTTGTAAGAAATAATGCAAACCTGTTCCCACAATACTCACGACCCGAAAACCTTAGGCCACGAAATAGGCTAGCCCGACCTAACTCAACATTACAAATGATACATCTGGACCATATGTAATGTGTGTAAAAATATATAATAAATGTAAAATATAAATAAATAAATAATATAATAAATAAATAAAATAATGCCAAAAAATCCAAAAATATTTTAATAAAATACTTGACTGAAAACTGTTTTTATTCATTACAAGAATTCTTAAACTCTTAGATTTTTTTATCTGTAAATTATTGTTACTTAGTTACATTCGTTTTTATATATTTTAAGATACATTATTGATATGTCTATCATATGTTTCAGAAATAACTTTGATTGGTTTAGGTTCAACTTATCAAAATTGTAGTATTTACACTAATAGTTGTAATACATTATTAGTTAAGATAGTAGTTAATTAGTTATTAAAATATAGTAATAGCGCCCCTAGTTAAGTATTGCTGTGCCCTAACAGGGTTTATGTTTGAGACTAAAACAATATATCACCATCTTACTGTAACAACATAAGTGCAATAAATATTTCTATTTCTATTTCTATAATGTGAAAAAAAGTTTCACTTTTACCGTGGTTTCATAAAACCACACAATCCTTTTTTTACAATTATTCAAAACCCGAGTCAATAACTCTAGCTCTATTTAATTATATATTGAATTGTATATTGTTTGAATAAAATTACCTAAACTAAAAATATAATCCGCAAAATTAGGGAAAAAAAAGTATAAGAGCACAATGTTTACTGCGCAAAACGGCCAAAAATAATGTCCTATTGAATATTTATTAATTAACAACCAACCTAAAAACAAAAAAGGGATGGATGGATGGTAAGGATGTAATAATATTTAAAATCTATCGTTATTAATGAATGACTTGACCTACCCACGGTTGAAGTTTCTAGATTAATATGTTTATATTATATTAGGTACCTATTAATATATTTATTTACAAAAAAGATACAATCTAGAAACTTAACTCTTAAACCCTACCCATCCCCGGAGAAACACTATTACTACCCTGGGGTCCAGGAGAACCCCAATATATTTTGGTTTAATATTTTAGAAATAAAACAACATTTAAATAACATCTTTTTTTATTGAGATCAGTAGTTAATCAGCCTTATTCAAACACAATAAACACTAGTTAAACTTTCTTTGTCACACATTCCTGGCATATATCCTGGGTATGTTCCCTGGGTTTCGGCACATGCCACACCTAATTTTACTTTGTCACACATTCCTGGCATATATCCTGGGTATGTTCCCTGGGTTTCGGCACATGCCACACCTAATTTTACTTTGTCACACATTCCTGGCGTATATCCTGGGTATGTTCCCTGGCTTTCGGCACATGCCACACCTAATTTTACTTTGTCACACATTCCTGGCATATATCCTGGGTATGTTCCCTGGGTTTCGGCACATGCCACACCTAATTTTACTTTTCCGGTCCTTGTTCCTTGGAAAGACCACACATCTTTTTTTTGTGGGCATAATAGAGGTCTGTTCTACCAATGGACGTTTCTTTTCCAAGATACCTCCCAGGAGAACTTAGAGATGGGTAGGCAAAGTTGGCCATGTGAATCATTCTTCCATTTGAGGGGTAATAAGATGGATGGCAAGTTTTTTCAGAAAATGGCGCCTTTTCTGGGTTTTATTAGTAGCTATTTTCAGTAGAACATACAAAAACATCTTCTAAATCAATTTGCAGGTCAGGTCAACCATGATATCACGTACCTCTTCAACTTCATCATCGTCTTCATGCAACCAACAGGAAATCTGCTCATCCATCTTGCAAAAGTATTTGATACTAAAATAATAACAAAAACAACATTATCATCATGTATGCATGCATCAACATGCATCGTAAAAATATGTTCTTGTTGAACTGTGGAAAAATGAACCAAGATTGTAATAATAAATTTCAGCTTACCAGTCAAAAATATTCAGCGAACACTACACTATTACTACCAAGTAGACGTGTGCGCCGCGTTGAAAAATGTCGGCGGCCGGCGGCGCGCTACACATTTTGGCTCGGCGGCGGCGCGGCGCCGGCGGCGTGGCTTGTTTTTGTATAGGTATTGTTTTAGGATTAGTAAATTATGGAATTATGCATAAATGTTCTTTACATAGATTTGCTTAAACTTTTTTATAATTATTCTCGTGGATGAATGTCATTTTGTTTACTCTAACTGGGCTCAAGCGAGATCAGCTACTAAAAAACTGCTTGTGTGTGTGCTTGTGACACGCACTCCATAGTTAAAGTAAGGGCAGAAACGTGTGGAAATACATTTTCTAACTCTTCTCATAGAATAGCAAACCCACATCTTTTAGTAACTCTGGGTCGGCAGAAGTGACGTATCGTCAATCTATTCGATCGTCTTGCATTTTCATATCTCTCGGGTACTGAAGTACACTAAATTCTCTCGACATTTACGCTATCGTATTTAGCCCACCCGATATTCCCACTAGCACGCTCTATTCCGCGGATGTGTCATCTCACGGTACTGTACAACTTTGAGTGGGAGTTGCTGTGTGTCGTGGGATTGACTGGAATCACGCTGGAATTGACTGCGGACATCACCGCACCTCGAGCCACAGACGTGAAAACGGATTGGAAGGCCTTCTCAAGAACTCTGGAATCTGCAGACGTAGACCACCCCTAGTTGAGCTGGAAGCTACACCACTGACCACGAAAGTCCTGCAAGCCAAAGAGAAGTCCTCTACGGCACTACGGCAACGAAAGAAGAACAATCTGGCACGGCACATCAAACGAGAGCTGAAGCGGAATAGAGAAGTGCGCCGAGAATGAACACCCTCACGCTGCCCTTGGCTCAAAGCTGATCTGAACGCCCTAACCACGAAGGTATCGGCTTGGCGAAGGGAGGTAGGAGAACACCATCGACCAAACCTCTGAATACGAAACCAACCTCTACGCTCTCAGAATTCAAAAGTACGTACTACACAGTGCCCCAGCTGACGTGCATGCTATATCACTTGGCAGAAGAGCTGTGCGTGGAAACTGGACGAAAACGAGGAAAGGGATGTGACGTTGACCTTATTCGCTGACGACAGCGCCTACTTCGCCTCCTTGCGCAGCCTAACCATCGTCAATAGGCGCATGCAGCGCCTCCTGAACATTCTCCCGCTCTAGCTGGATAAGTAGTGCATTTCGGTCACCTCGGAATCAAAATCGAAAGGTCGTTGAGAAGCGGTCCACAGGCAAATCGCGCCCGACACCAAACGCGCGCTACCTGAGTCTAGCTCCTGACCGACCTGTCCTCTCCTCGCATCTCCCACTTAGAACTAAACTGAAGATCTACAAGGTTTACATCCGGTCCCGACTCACATATGCATCCCCAACGTGGTACGCGCCTCTCTCTGCGACCAACCGACGCATGCTGCAGACCGTGCAGAACGTCACCCTGTGGATGAGCACAGGAGCCGGTCGCTACGTCCGAAACGATGTGATCACCCGTGACTTGCAGTTGAAGAGCGTGAATGAATTTGTGGTGACGTTGGCGCATCTGAACGCCTTAGCCTCTCTGCACACACGCCCCCTAGACCATCCAGGACTATGACGGCCCATACCGAGGGAACTCCTGAAGGCTCCTAACTGCACAGACGTGGAATCAGGAAGCGCACAATCCACATAAAGGCCATCGCTAACGCGAAAACGGCAGCGTGCCGGGTACACTCGGCGGCGTCGCGCCGGCGCGGTGCACACGTCTACTACCCAGGGGTCCTGGAGGACCCGAAAGTCGCTGTAAATCCGCCTGTGCATCAACTGTGCATTTGCACGACTGACGAATAGCCGGCCGGTATCAATTTATGACATTACCTAAAATGGCGCCAACTTGCTTTTTGTTATTGCTAAATTATTTACGAAACTTGAATGTTCAAAGCGCCTAGGACCCTAGGGTAGAGTTTAAGGGTTAACACAAAATATGAAATAAGATAAGTTTTTTTCGAAAAAAACGTTTTACTCGTGTTGTAAATTATATATGTAGTTGGTGAATATAGTTTGGATACGTTAAATCCATACTCGTAATATTTTATATGCGAAAGTGTCTCTGTCTGTCTGTTTGTTACGTGTTTACGTTTTTTGGTAAGAATATGTATTGCATTTGGGGGAAGAACATAGGCTACTTTTTAAGGTACTTCAAAAAAAGGAGGTTACTCAATTCGAACCGATTTTGATGATTATTTTTTTGTTAGAAAGGAGATTTCCAAAGGGTGGTACCATGATAAGGAAACCAGAATCTGATAATGATAATGATAATCGTTCATTATCATTATCATTATCGTATATCGTATATCATTATAATCGTTCATTATCATTATCATTATCGTACCATTCGTATAATCGTAATTTTTAAAATCGTAGTGCGACTAGTACGTTTATTAATATTTTTCATTAAGTATTTTAAAGCACTACTATTTAATAGAAGTCTGAAGTTGATCTGATGATGGAGCCGAAAGACAGTCAAGGGAACTCCACAACGATTTACAGCAATTACCTGGTGTTTGGGCTTGATTAATTTGTATTGATCAAAACTTTACACCTATATGGGTTGTGACTGTCATTAGGGGTCTGATGATGAAGACGAAGGACAGTCAAGGAAACTCCACAACGTTTTACAGTAGCTACCCTATGTATATACATGAAGTCAGTTGTCTTTTTTTAGTTTTTGAAACGTAATTATTGTCTTAAAAACAACCTTGTAGGGGGTAAAATTGGGGGTGAAAGTTTTATTGGGCAACTCATATTTTCTTGTTATATAGTTTGGGATCTGAAATTTCGTATTTAGGCTTTTGGTAATAAATAAAGAAATACGTGTTTTAACGTTTTTGCAAAATCATCCTTGAGGGGGTAAAATAATATTAAACTTATGAGTGGTTCTTTATATGCACAGAATGCATTCCTTACAAAAATAAAAATAAAGGTTTTAAGCATAAGCGTAGGTACGAAGTCACGGGTAACAGCTAGTACAATATAAAAAACACGTTTAAGAGCTTTTCAAAAAAAACCCTAACAAAAAAGTTAAAGCGCTTTCGATTTGTTTTGACAAGATTGATTTCATTTCATAATAGAATATAAAAAAAACACATATATCAAGATTCCTCAAACCTACCCCTTGAAAGGGTTGTAATAGGGTATTGAAGATTGTATGCACTTAAAAAAAATAGATTCCAGCATCCTCAAACTCAACTCAAACAAGTAAAATAACCGTCTTTAAGCGTGGTGCGATCAACTTCAAAATTAAGATTTAAGTCATAAAATACTCAACATAAAAAAAAGTTAACATGTATTTCAGGGTTTTTTAAATTTACTTTTTAAAGGGAGCGTAATGGGGTGATGAGGTTTGCGTGGGTGAGTTTGCGAGGTCTTAATAAATCCAAATTTTGAGAAAATTTTGAGAGAATATCCTATTAGAACACTTAACCATAAACTCAGGGAAAGGTAGGATTATAATTAAAAACACCTTGGTGCGTACTTCACTTGATATATTATTAAAAATACCGTACAGTACAAGCAAATGGCTTTATTAAATGTTCACAGTTTTGCGGCCTAACTTAATTTTAACTTCCACTGACTCGCTTCTTGCTACCCCTTAACATCAAGAATCCCTTCTCTTACACTTTCAGCTACTTTTGAACTAAGATCTTATTGGCTAAGGCGTCGACGTTCTGATTGGTCGGCGCCAAAGTGAACAAACCGGAAGGACTCGTATTTAATTTAACAATGTCTAAATAAATAAACAAATAAAGTGTTGCAAAAATAATTATTAATTTTGGAATGATTTACAGATAATTACTATGATTTTTATAAGGGCGTCCGACGAAACGATTGGTCGGTGCCAAAAACAAAAATCGGCTGTTCACTGTATTACTAAATAAACTACTACAAACAAATATGAATTAATTAACATTAACAAAGTATTTTACAAATAAGTCCTAATTTAGTAGTGAATTCTAGAAAACTGTAACAATCCTTTAAAATAATGTTATGAATTAGGTATATATATGTCCAAGGGTTTTTTCAAAATCACATTTGAAAGTGCACCGAGACATCAGTGTTTCTATTGGTGATTTATAACGCGGGGTTAAATTAACTACAAACTTTGGAAAATATTCCTATAAATAAATGATGAAATACATGTATAAATTCAAGGATTTCTTCTGATTCTAAAAGATATGCAAACGTGTGTAAAAAAAATAAAATGGGAGATTGAGATTGAGAGATTGAGAGATCCACCATAGCATTCCTACTGATGGGGCCCTAATCTATACCTATAAAAGAGCTTAACCTGACTGACTGACTGATTCATCATCGCCGAGCCGCTGAAGCTAGAAAGCTGAAATTTGGAAGGTAGCTTCCTTTTATAGCAAAAACACCCAATAAGAAGGGATTTTTTGAAATTCAACCCCTGAGAGGGTGAAAAAGGGTGAAAACGAATGTATGAAACTTTTTAACGCGTGATGTGATTTCTTAGAAACTTGGTTTGTATACTTAAAAAACAAAATAAATGGACAAGTGTTTCAGGATTTTTCAAAATAACCCTCATAAAGGAGTAAAATGGGGTGTGTATGTTTTTATGGAAACTTTTGAATGGGTGCTGGGTGTGATTGGTTTGAAACTTACTCGTATCAATAAAATTTGGCAAGGAGATAAAAAACATCATGGGGAAGGATTAAAGCTACAATTCCTATGAAAAAAAATAAAGGACGACGTCGCGAGCGACAGCTAGTTCATTATAGAGTAAGAGCCTAGGACGGCCAGACCTTCGTTATTTTATATAAGTTGAAAGTTTTTCTGGGCATGTCCCCTTTACAGGTAAGAACGACCAGCGACTATAGAGTTTGGGTTGTGGTTACTTTGGTAGGTAACAGTTAGTAAAGGTGTATAAAATAGTACCTTAAAATATGAATATATTATATTTATAAATATCTTGTTTTTACCAGTTTAATTTGAAGGGATATGCCTAGATCTTGATATATATGTTCATCATATGTATACATCCCATTTGTAAATTACTGCACATTCATTAACTTTAAAAATCCACATTTCAATATTTTGATTTTGTTTTGACGGGTCGAATTCAGGGACAACATTCATAACGACAAAACGATCATTACTCGCTGGTCTGTCAGTTTTCATGGTTTGAACAAGATCTTTAAACATTTGTATAATTGAAGAATTTGCGTCCAGTAGATGACGTAGGTGGTAGTTTAGAATTCATAACTGCGTTATTTGAACTTTGGATTCTACTGGAGTCTTGTGGCGCACCTTGAAAGTACGCCTGGCTGCTACTGCGTCTGGAACTCCGGTGATGACTACGCCCACCGCTGCGGCCACGGTTCTGGCGACCGCTGTGCCTACTGCTGCAGTCGCGACCCTGGCCACTGCTTTGGTCACGGCTCCGGCGATGGCTGCAGCGACGGCTGCGGCTACGGCCACGGCTCAGGCGACGGCTGCGCCTACTGCTATGGTCACGGCTCCGGCGACCACTGCGCCTACTGCTATGGTCACAGCTCCGGCTGCGCCTTGCACTGTGCTCTCGTTCACGTGGCTGCAGTTCCAGCCGTCTCTGTTTGTGCTGTGGCGACTCGATCTCAGAAGTGCTTGCATGCCTTTTGTTTGTGTCCATGATTCTAAAATAATGTCCAAAACAAGTATTTGTTCCAACGAAAAATATAAAGCAAAATTATAAGTATTAATAACTATAACTTAAGAGTTTCATTTTCATTAAAAACTAGGCATATGCATTAAAAAACTATCTATGCATTACATTATCAGAGAGTACATTACATTATGAGAGAGATTATCAGAGAGAGTACTGACTTAATTTAATGCACACAACTCAATATCGTTGAATGTACTTGTATACCCAGGTAAAGTAGGAATAAAAAAAAGATCACATCAATCAGAAGCATCACACATCAAGAACCTCGGTCTAAATCGTGCCAGTTGCTAAACACAGATACGCTAAACACATTTTAGCTTACGCATTACATCGTCAAAGAGTCGCCCTGACCTGACATAATGCGCAGCTTCTACGGTAATAGTGCTTGCGGTAATAATGCTTGATAATTTGGCTTGGTATATCTTCCCAAGATATATATATATATATATATATATATATATATATCTTCCCTCGGAATAATTTTAATTAAATTGACTATTAACATTAGTAGACATCCAAATCATGAGATACAAATGGAAATAAAAGCCATTTTCTACAATGAGGTTTATCATTGATTTTCTAATAATATCTATCTTCTGAAGTTACACAGGTAGGTACCTACACATTATTATTTTTTTCTACTATGGGTACTTGGTATCTAAATGGGTCTCTAAAACTTCAACAACTATTTTTAGTAGTTTCATGCAGTAAACATGCAGGTACCTACTTATATAATTATTATGTAGGTTTTTGTTAATAGGGTAGGTACAGGATAATTATATGCACAAAGTAATTTTTCTCCAAAAATACAAAGTAAAGTTGGTAAGGTATGAATCAAGTCAGATGGCAACATATTTAATGATTAAACGAACTTGTGAAGTTCTATCCTAATTACATTAGCGCCTAGTCCGAATAGATTAGTGTTTTATTTATACCTATTACAATATATATATTTAACTACTCGTAGTATCGCGTCCACTCACTCCACTCAGCACTTAGTTTAGATTTAATACATTTTTTTATATTTTTTGTATTTTTTTTTGTAAGTAGATCTAAAACTTCATCCGAGCCGGGCTCGCCCCCGTTGATCATTAAGTTTAGAGCTTAAGAAGAACCTTATTGATGTATTCCCTACAATTATTAGGGAGTGAGTAGGTACAATACGCCAGGTGGGCGGGACTCACTAATCTATTCGGACTAGGCGCTAGTGTAATTAGGATAGAACTTCACAAGTTCGTTTAATCATTAATTACACTACGCGCCTAGTCCTCTAGATTAGTGTTTTATATATACCCATTACAATATATATATTTAACTACCCGTAGACTTTGAGAGTTCTCATGGGTATATCATCAATACAAAATATTAAGTATATTATTCCGAAAAAAAATATTATTTCAGTAGATTATAGTTTATACTATACCTAGTTTTATTCTATTTTCAAATAATCAAATGAGCTACAGTAAATTCGTCATCATTAATAATTACTCTTTGATAAAAAAAAGCAAAGGTTGTTGAGCGAACGCTCCAACCGGCTGTCTTACTGACGGTACCAATGTTGTCACCAAGCGATTCCAAGCGCGAGGTGGCGGCATGGCGCGTGCTATGCGCACTAAATGGTTCTGGTTTTTTTTTTTGTTGATTCCACACTCGCTCAGCGCACATTTCAGCATCAACTGATGGTCTGACTTCCTACAGATTTATGAGTCTTAATAATGTCAATCAATAAATAATCTGATGTTCTTATAGATGCAGTTCGTTCTACTATTTTCTTAGTTCTATTTTAGACAGCATTTAGACACTATGTGCTGTTGTAACAGCTAGTAGTGTTAATAAAGAAATTTCATTATACGGGTACTATGTACTCACGGTCTACAAGTTTGGTATTCCAGGCCTTGTTATATTATAGGTTGTGGTGGTCTTAAACGGAACACACCACTTAGAAATATTTTTATATGATCATGGTTACCAACTAATGAACCTAAAACTAGCGAAAGAGCGGATCGACAGTTCGATCCTAATCGCCGATCGAAGATCAGATAAGTTTAAAATACTGTTGCGCCCGATACATAGCTCCATCTGTTAGTAGGCAGACACATTAAATATCCATCTGGTATCGAGTAGATGCAAACTACAAAGTACACGTATCGAATGCATAGGAGCGAACGAGATAGCAATATCTCTCTATTGCAATCGAACATTTGAGCGCGTTCCGGTTCGTTCTCGAACGTTCCAGTAGCATCGCGGTTTTACGCGACTTATTCGACGCTCGTATAATTACAGCGGTGGTTTGCGGATGTGGTCAGTCTATTCTCGGCTACGCAAGTGATACAAGTGCGATAGTTTTGAAGTATTATCAGTTGTGTTATAGTGTTGTGACTTTTACAGTGTTCTATTTGGAAGTTAACTAACAGAATCAGTGGAATAAGTTCTGTGTGTGGTAACTTTGAAATTAAAGTTATTATTTGGTAAAATCAAGCGGTTTCATAATTTATCAGTACCCAGCTCGTAACAAATTGGTGTCAGAAGCGGAGATAAAGAAATGCCGGTTTTACCAAAGGAAGACACGGACGGTATCCGGACAAGGAGTCAGCGGCAACAGGAAATGGATGAGAGGCATTTTGGAGGTTCTCCATCACAAGAATCTCGACAGGTTCTTCAACCAACGATGGAGTCATCTGGTGAGATATCGAGAAACCCACCATCAGCTGTGGCTCAGGCTCCTGCTGCAGGGGACCTTGCTGCCTTAATGGCGATGCTTCAGGAACAGGCTCGCCGGCAGGAAGAACAGGCTCGCCAGCAACGGGAAGAACAGAAACGCTGGTAGGTGGAACTGGTTCACCGGCAGGAAGAACAAGCTCGCCAGCAACGGGAAGAAGAGGCTCGCTGGCAGGAGGAACTGGTTCACCGGCAGGAGGAACAGGCTCGCCAGCAACGGGGAGAACAGAAATGCTGGCAAGAGGAACAGGCTCGTCGGCAGGAGGAACAGACTCGCCTTATAAAGGACCTGCATGGAGCTATTGGCAAAGAGCTTCAGGAAGTTAAGGAGCAAATCCAGCACCATGACAGCCGGATTTCTGAAGCAGAAACCCAGATTGCAAGTGTAAAAAAAGCTGTGGATCTGCTAAAATCAGAAGATAGAGATATTGCTCCTGTGGTCTCTTCATCGTCAGCGCGAGGATTTAAGGTGCCACCATTTGATGGAGGTTCTTCGTGGTCCGCCTATAAAATTCAGTTCGAAGCTGTCCTAAACGCAAACGGATGGACGAAGTCGCAGGCTATGACTGCACTAACATTAGCCTTGCGTGACCAAGCACTCACTGTCTTGGAGGCCCTTGGAAGTAACGTGAGTTATGAGCAGCTGCTGGAGGCACTAGAATCTCGATATGGTGACGCACATCTAGAACATGTTTTCCGTGCTCAATTAAAGGACAGGACTCAGCGCAATTCGGAGAACCTGCAGCAGTAGGCCCTGGAAATAGAAAAGCTGGTTCGGAAGGCTTTCCGATCATCACCTGCACTTATTGATGGGAACTTGGTTCAGGCATTCGTCGATGGGATACGTGACTTGGAAGTCAGAGCTACTGTGAGACTTGGCCATCACGAGTCTGTGAAGAACGCCTTGGCCCATGCTTTGGAGGTGGAAGTTGTACGGATGGACACTCGAGCACATCACATCAGAGAAGTGGTGGAGTCCAGCTGCGACGGTCGTCCAAAGTTCAGTCCGAAATGTTATGGGTATTGAGAAAAGGGTCATCTGAGGTCCAGTTGCCCGAAACGATACAAAAAGAGTAACGACAGATCTCAAGGACAGGTGGTGAGCACTTCCTCTCCCCAGCAGCAGGGAAACGTCAGGGCTGCGTGGCGGGTGCTAGCGGATATTGATAAAGCACCAAGAGTTTCGATTTCACAAGCCCACGATGGGAACAGCCTGATCATCAATGGCCAAGTTAATGGAACGACCTGTAAAATGACTTTGGATACTGGTGCTTCAGCTTGCGTTTTTGTGTGGATTATCGTCGACTTAATGACGTAACGAAGAAAGATAGTTATCCACTTCCAAGAATTGACGACACACTGGACACATTGACAGGGATGAAGTGGTTTACAACCCTAGACTTAAAAAGCGGCCACTGGCAGGTTGAAATAGACCCTAAAGTTAAGGAGAAAACGGCGTTTTCTACGGGAAAGGGTCTGTGGCAATTTAATTTAAGGCCGTTCGGGTTGTGCAATGCCCCTGCAACTTTTGAAAGGTTGATGGAAATGGTACTAGCTGGATTCATTGGAGACGCCTGCCTTGTCTACTTAGATGACATTGTTAAAGTGGGGCGTACGTTTGAAGACCAGCTTCAAAATCTGGAACGAGTACTAGCTAAAATTCGTGCAGCCAATCTTAAATTGAGTCTGAAGAAGTGCTCATTTTTCAGACGACAAGTAAGCTTCTTAGGGCATGTTATTTCAGAAGATGGTGTGCAAACTGATCCAGAGAAAATCGCCGCTGTTAAGGATTGGCCGATCCCAAAGGACAAAACACAACCCCGAGCGTTTCTAGGATTGTGTTCCTATTACCGACGGTTTGTGAGAAACTTTGCTGATGTTGCTAAGCCCATGCATAAACTCACCGAGGAGAAACGACTGTTCAGCTTGGACGAAGAATGCGACATTGCCTTCCAAGAGTTAAAACGGCGTCTGTGTGATACACCTATTTTTGGTTTCCCTGATACCGAAAACAAGTTCATCGTAGACACAGACGCTAGTAATACTGGTATTGGAGGTGTATTGTCCCAGCGCAAAGGAGATCAAGAGATCGTGATAGCTTACTTCAGCAAAGCTTTATCCAAACCGGAAAGAAACTACTGTGTCACAAGAAGGGAACTATTGGCAGTAGTAAAAACTTTGCAGCATTTCAGACAGTAGCCGATAAGTTAGTCCATGAGGTCTTTTGTCGTTTTGGAGTACCCTTGGAAATTCAAAGTGATCAAGGGAGGAATTTCGAGTCCCAAATATTTCAGGAAACATGTCGAGTGATGGGCACTTATAAGAACCAGCTCTTATCGGCCACAATCCGATGGAATGGTCGAAAGGTTCAATCAAACGTTGGAAAGATATCTAGCAAAAGTAGTGGGAAACAAGCAGACCGATTGGGACAAGCACATTCAACCGTTTTTACTGTCATATCGAAGTGCAGTTCACGAAAGTACAAGTGCCACTCCAGCTTCGGCGAACTTTGGACGAGAACTACGGTTGCCAGCAGACCTTATAACAGGTATTCCTCCCCAGTCTCCGCGCAATATAACAGAGTACGCGAGTGACCTTCGCAACAAATTGAACGATGTACACAAACACGTTCGCCAATCCAGCCAACAAATGTCTGAAAAGATGAAGACTCGATATGACCGAAAATTAAACCACTTGGGCTTTAGTGAAAGATCACTGGTGTGGTTACATAACCCTGTACGCAGTAAAGGAAAGTGTCCTAAACTGCAGGCGAAATGGGACGGGCCATATCGAATTGTGAACAGGATCAACGATGTCACGTACCGGATTAAAAAGGGGCTACGAGGCAAGCCTAAGATTGTCCATGTGGATCGACTAGCGCAATATTACGGGTCTAACGATGCTCGGGACGAGCATGTCTTAGGAGGGGATAGTGTTGCGCCCGATACATAGCTCCATCTGTTAGCAGGCAGACACATTAAATATTCACCTACGCCATCTGGTATCGAGTAGATGCAAACTACAAAGTACACGTATCGATTGCATAGGAGCGAACGAGATAGCAATATCTCTCTATTGCAATCGAACGTTTGAGCTCGTTCCGGTTCGTTCTTGAACGTTCCAGTAGCATCGCGGTTTTACGCGACATATTCGACGCTCGTATAATTAAAGCGGTGGTTTGCGGATGTGGTCAGTCTATTCTCGGCTAAGCAAGTGATACAAGTGCGATAGTTTCGAAGTGTTATCAGTTGTGTTATAGTGTTGTGACTTTTACAGTGTTCTATTTGAAAGTTAACTAATAGAATCAGTTGATTAAGTTCTGTGTGTGGTAACTTTGAAATTAAAGTTATTATTTGGTAAAATCAAGAGGTTTTATAATTTATCAGTACCCGGCTCGTAACAATACCATACTGACCTCTCGCTGTTGTGTTAAACAATGAATAACAAATAGAACTGACGTATCATAAATATTAACGGACCATTTACTTAAACAAGTATCATATTGTTTGATCGTGTTGTCTCGGCTACCGACACTAATATTATGTCCAGCGACAACTTTGGTACATGTACTTCGTTTTTAAAACGCATGCTGGATAACAACCCTGCATCCAGGGTAAACGAGTTGTATATGTGGGATGAGTTGGAATGAGATATGCATGACTGTGGGGAGGAAATTTACTTTCTGATATCGTAATAAAGATCTCTTCTGAATCTAAAAGGAAAGATTAGACCCACCCTAGGTTATGTTGGTCAGAGAGGCAGCTGTATCTGCGATGGCTTTTCTTAATGTTTTCAAAATAACTGTAAAGGGACGAAAAGTATAAAAGCTTGCGACCAGGAAGTAGTGAATAAGTCCACGGTAAACGCGTCGGGATCCTTTCACCAAGAAATGTAAGTTGTCAATTTTTATTTATTCTACACACAATAAATAATGTAAGTTTAGTTCGTTTTTAAACCATTAAACGTACAATCACTTAGCTCCCATTCTGTCAGGATGTAATCTGATATAATCAACTTATTTATGTAACGTAGTTATCGCTAGACTTTATATAGGAGTCGTAAACAAATGGTTTACTACTGTCGACCTAGTTCTAAAATTCACTAGTTATATGTAAATAATTTAAAGCAAGTAATTCAAGGTAATTAATATGACTAATATGGTACTGCCGCTCACTGATTGACAACTCGTCGTATCGCCACTATAAGCCGCTACGCGCTACGCTATGTGAATCTATTGTATTTACAATATAACATTCTTTTTTGTTAAAAATTAATCTGAGAATCTTAATAATTTTTAGTCATACATCAGATTAATAATTTTTTGACAAGCATTGTAAGTAAGTATGTCCAAAAAGATGCTAATCTTCTAAATATACGATCAAGAGACCAGCGGATCGCAATAATGTTATTATTGCAAACCGATTGGTTTTGATGTTTTTGTTTATAGTTATTTCTTACACATTATGTATTTATAACATTCAAACAGAAAGTCTTAAACTGGGACATTTGTTGTTCAAACATAAATCGTTAACATTATTGACGGATAATGTTTGTTTTTTTTTTTAACAAAAAATATGCATCCTTGAGATCCAAGGTAACATGTTACATTGTAACAATCCTTTGAAACCAATTAGATTTTTGTTTATAAACCCTCAAGTTTAAAATTATTATTCAGAATAAATTTATTTAATAACTTTACATTCTAAATAAAATGTCATTTACCGTTCGGTTTGGGTATTAAAAAAGTGCTTGAAATGAATTAACCTTCATAAGTTTCATATTTTGAAACAGCACCTATTTTTACAAGAATATTTATAAATTCAATATAATGTGACCTCTCACAATCAGCATATGTTTTTGTCGCTAGAAGTGAGTATTAAAAAACTGACTGACTAAATTTAATTTTGTAGCCATTGAAAATAGTGCACCAATTATAATAAGAGACCATTGTTCATAAAAGCATGATAAAAGTCCTGCATACTCAACTGTATCGGCAGTACCGTCTAGTGCCGCGACGGCGACCAGGCAGGTGGGGTAGGCCGACATTGCTTCTGTTCCGCGTGCTGCGGAGGAGGAGGCGCTTGCCCCGGCAGCCCGTGGAACTGTGCAGGCCCTCTGGGGCTTGAAGGCTTTGTACCCGTCGTAGGTGGCTGTGATCTATTTGTGGTGCTATTTTTATAGCTAGAAACTGGCTTTCTCTATGCCTAATTTGTACGAAGAGTTGCAAAAGCAGCTCTTCGTCAAATTATAAAGAAAAGGAATATACCTCTATTGTTCCAGAAAAGTAATATACCTGTATTGTTCCAGAAAAGGAATATACCTGTATTGTCATTTTTAAGGTGATCTTTGTCTTGTTTCAGGGCGACTAAGACTTAAGTTATATATCGGATAAGACGCAGCTCACATCTAATAGCTTTTACAGAAATGCGTTGTCTAATGTTTATAGAATTTAATTGTGAATTTATTTACTCACTAAGGCTATGGCGGTTGCCATTTGTTTCTGTTTAGCCTCGATTCTTTTGTCTTTTTTGACAGCAGAATCCATTATGGCCGCTTTTATTTCTAGATTAAATTGAGTTGCGTCAATTCAGGTACAATAATGGCCGGCGGCGGCGTCGCGTCGGGAACTTGGTTAACAGCTTCTTGCGAGCTTCTTTACTGACCCTCTCCGCACTAACATGGAGGAAATGGTTAGCAAGTTCTTTAGGTGCCTCTGCTCCATGACTTACAATGCTGGTAGGATTTTTGCCTAAAATATTCAAAACCTCTCTAGCTGGTTGAGTATTTTAGTGGATTATCCTCAAGTATAGGGATCCGTGGCCAAGGTACATGGTACTTAGACCCGGATCAGGCTGGTGTGATGTAGAAGCACCGGGATCATCGTCAGGTTCAACGGTATTTTCATCCACGTCTCTGGTATTTCAATTCAATCTCACGGTTTGAGTACAGGTGTGTCAGAGAGGACCACTATAGGACCACTATAGAACTACTATAGGTGTAATAATTGCGTATAAACACATCATAATAAATAATCACTCAATAGTGATAGGTAACCTAGGTAATAATATATATTATGTACCTATAAGTTTATTAGCATTCTTAATAGAATGTAAATAAGTAACTGAATTTCGATATAAATATATATATTATCTTGTTTCTTTTATATGTAGTTGGAAAGCATGACATGTAAATAAAAGTTCATAATAGGTTAGATTACAATCCCCAGCGGAAGGAACGCCAACCATCTATTCATGCTTCGAGACAGCCCCAATGGCAGCTCAGATTGCATTTATTACATTACGTAAATACGTAAAAAGTTGTAAGTTGGTCACCTGTACCACTGCTTTAATCTTGATTTTCTTCAAAAACAACGTAATAGGTACTTTATCGTCCTTACAAGTATGTGTTTATGTAGTTATGTTTATGTGTATACAAGTAAGTAAAATAAAACATCACGCCGATATGTGGGTAAGTATAGAATTCCATAGTGACGTTTAAAAGTATTTAAGATCTGCCAATCATGATAGCCACGAGAACATCTATATTCTCTGTAGCGCAGTGGGCTAAGGTCCAGCTGAGCCGCAGAAGGTTGCAGGTTCGATGCCCGCCGCGGGACAAATGTTTCTATGATCTTCAAGTATTTATCTCGGGTCTGGGTGTTTCTATAATATTTAAGTAGTATATCAGTCATGTAGTACCCATAACATAAGCTCTGCTTACTTTGGGGCCAGACATTTTTCACTTTTGTGTGAAAAATGTCCGGCATTGTTAGTAAGTACCTATTTATTAATCCTCTGTCAGGTAGAACGATACGTTACCAACATTTCGTTACATACGCTCAAAGATTATATTTTTCTCGTAAGATATATAATATAGATCGCTTACTAAACCTTATATATATGTACTAAACAAGTATTATCATCCAAGGTTTTGTAATATAGTGAGCGTTCTATTCAATATACTTAAAACAATACAATTGATTTAATTTGCTTAGCATAGAAACAAGGTTAAAAAATATTAACGAAATGAGGTAGTTTGGTCGATCGTGCAGACAAATAGATAAAACGAAGCAGAAATTTTGTGCGCGGAACCACTTACACCGAGAAAGTGTGTGAAGTAACGATTTGATACAATCTCCATTTCTTACATTAATACATCTTACATTTGTTTTTAAATTCTAGTATAAATTATTTAGCACTATGGATTTATTTAAATTTAATTTTCAAGATAAAATGATTAGAATTTTTTTTTACAATGTTGATGTGTTTAGTAAGACAGGTAATCGGTCAGATTGGCCAAACGGTTTATTAAAGTTCAGCAAATAATTTAAACAACCAAGCGGCACTACAAAGAACAAAACATTGATATTGAAGTAGATCATAAAATTTACATGCCAGCCAATTTAGACTAAATAAGATTAATTATGATATAGCAAGGCGTAATAAGAGTTTTTGGTATTTTGGTATTTTTTTTGGTATATTAATAATTTAGTAAACATGTATATCAAGATCATGAAAAATGTGATGAATACAATTCCTGGTTTGAATGATCCTATGAAATCACCACTATTGTCAGTTATGACAGATTGTAACTATAGCATAAGAGCTCTGCCTCATTAAGACGCCATGGCGACGTCGCCGGCTAAGTATCCAAGCAGTTAATATTGAAATGTATGGTACCTAACTCACTTGGCGACGGTTTGGCAACGTCGCCAAATTGGAAGCGTGGCCACGAGCTACAGTTCTCTACGTGGCTTCTGGATACTCTGGCGGCTTGGCGACGTTGCCACTATAATGTACACGGTAAACTGCACCTCGCTCACTCAGTCGCCAGTCACCCGCCATTTTGGACGCTCACTCGAAATATAGTACCTAGTTGATGTTGTAAATAATGAGTTTCGATACTGAAAAATTTATAATAGAAATTCAAAACCGTCCTTGTATATAGGATAGTTCATCTAATGAGTATTCCGATCGTAACTTAAAAAATAAAGTTTGGGACGAAATAGTAAACATATTTAAAGAAAAAGACGAAATGACAAACCAAGAAAAAAAACAACTAGGTAAGTAAGTGTACATTTATTAACTTTTATTTATACACATTTGTCTTGCCATGGTAATGTATTTTCAGTTACAAAATAATCTGCTAGTTTGTCTCGAACTGTGAGTGCCGTTCTTCCTCATCTATCGCGATTTCGACTTGTACCTGGTTCAAATCCTGTCACCGTCAGAGTATCTTCGTAAGAATAGCCATCACTGGAATGTACAAAATTGTGCATTAGGCAACATGTCCTTACAATCGCTTTTGCTAAATCTATATGTACATTCATTGGCCTGTGAAAAATCCTCCACTTGCTAGATAAAATCCCAACTGTACATTCGATATATCGGCGTGCTCTTGATAATCGGTAGTTGAATATTTTTTGCTTGTAACAAAGATTGTTTCCTCCGTATGGTCTCACGAGGTTTTCATGTAACGCAAAAGCTTCATCTCCTACTATTACGTATGGAATATTGTCACCGTTTTCTGTCAATGGGTTAATGAGATTAGTGTATAAAGCACTATCTTTATAAATTGCTGCATCGCTGCTTTTTCCATACGCTCCAACGTCTATATATAGGAAATTGTAATTAGCATCACACAGAGCAAGTAATACAATAGAAAAATAATGCTTGTAATTAAAACATAGTGATCCAGTATGCATCGGTTTAATAACTCTCATGTGTTTCCCGTCAATGGCGCCAATGCAATGGGGGAAGTTTGCGATTGTTTCAAATCCTCTTGCAACTTTTTCCCAATCATTTTCTGTCTTTGGAAGACCTATAAACTTTTCTTGATATTGACATGCTACACACTTCTCTAATTATTGTGCAAATTGTTGTATGACCGAGTCTGTAGTTGTAGTAAAGGTCCATGAGTGAACACCCTGACGCAAAATACCTAAAAGAAAAGATAACATCATTATTGGACTGCAATAGGCTGTTTGATTGAGTACCAGCTGGCCGTGTGATTTCGGGGTACTGTGCTAATATCGCGTGATAACCATCATTACCTAAAGACGATACCTTTACACTTAAAACTAGGCTGTCCGATGCAGCGATGGAAGCTATGGTGCTGATATTGGTTAGACTATCGATGAGCCTTTGGTTGCTGATATCAACAACGAGCCGGTAGTGCGAAAGGAAATCAACACCGATTATGGCTTTTGTTACATCCGCAATGACAAAACGCCATGGAAAAGCGCGGCACAAACCTAAGTTTAAGTTGAGTGTGAGATAGCCATAGGTGTCGATAGTGGAACCATTAGCAGCACTTAGTTGATAAGAAGTCTTGCTACGGCGCTCCCGAAACGCGGATACGGGGTAAACACAAATATCACTAGGTACCAGTGTCCACTAAAAATTGTACTTTGGAATCACGATCGGTGATGAATAGGCGACCGGTGAAGTTCTGGCAATCGTTGGTCGCTATTTCTAGTGATTGCCCCGGGCGTTTCCCGCCTTGTAGTCGCACGGCTTCAAACATCTTGGTGGTGAGCGCACTGACTTGTCTGGTAAGTTCAGCAACCTGTCGAGTCAGCTCGTCAATGGGTGAAGATGATGAGGTAGCAGCGACCTGGCGCGTAGGTGGCGCGATGTCATTGATCCGGTCGGCGAGTTCTGCCAATGCTTCTAGGGACAGCGAGGTCTGGGATGCGATGATCGGCTGAATTCCCCTAGGTAGCCGGCTGGTCCATATTGTTTTAATAAAATCCTGGGGCACTTCCGGTCCCGCCAAATGTTGTAGGTGACGGAGAAATTGCGAAGGTTTGCGGCTACCAAGCTCTTCGTGCATTAATAATTGTTTGACGTTATTTTCCCGCGAGACTGACAATCACTTAATTGATTCGGCTTTTAATTTATCGTAGTCCGGAGGTCCAACGAGAATATCCTCAACTTCTGTGGCGTATTGTCTATCCAGGTTTCCAAGAATGTGGTAGAATTTGGTTGTCCCGTCGGTGATTTTGTATATAGCGAAAATTCCTTCTATTTGGGCAAACCAAATCGCTGGTTTTTCTGGCCAGAATGGGGGAATTTTTATGTGGTGGACTGAATTTTGTGATGGGTTTGTAGTCGAAGCTTCTTCGGGCGTCTCTACACGCTTGCGTTCCTTTATATTCACGTTCTCCATAGTAGGTACTATCGTTTGTACTACCACAAAAAAGATGTTATTTTGTTTTTGTATGTATATATTTGCGACGTGCACAATTCGGGGTCACTAGTTGTGGTTGGTACTTTAGGATTACCTTTATATTGTTGTTTAGTGGGATGCAGCGTAAATGATGTAGTCCACACAGTGCAGGTTAAGTTGAAACAATCCTTTTATTTGGTAAGACACTAGGCAGGTTTATACAGATAGTTCGATAGTTCACAATCACATAAGTATAGAAGAAATGAAGTAGAAATAAGCACAGGTAGAAATTAAGTGCTGGTGGTCTAAAGGTAAGCGGAAGCGCAAGACAGTATCGCGGTAGAAAGCTTTCTCTCGACTGGTGTGGTGGCGCGGCGCAGCGCCGTCGGTCGCCACTGCGCCTTGCGGCTCAGGAATGCGGTTGCGACTCGCCTGGCGCATACTACGGGTTTTGCCTGACTATGCTTGGAAATTAATTTGTTTATGTTTTATGTGTAATTTATTATGTAATGTTAGGTACGAGTATTGTGTTGTGCCAATATAATGTAGGGGTTCCCTACAGGTCTGAAGGTGCTTACCTACCTGGACAGCTTTTCGAGCGATCCCGTCCTTCGGGAAGTTCTTCAAAAGTTGTTTACTCATGTCGGAGGCCTTGAGCGGCCTAGGATCATACTTATAAAATCGAGTACAAGGGCTTCAAATAGCTGCCACATTTAAATACCAGGGGAAAAAAGCAGGGTTCAAAATACCGTAAATGTATTTTACAGACTTGAACTTGAAAGATTATATTTATGGCGTATACTAACCTGTAACGCGAAGTGCATAGAAAATATATCAGTGTTACCATACGTATAATGATAATAATAATAATAATGCATATGAAATCTTTTTAAATTAAATTTAAATTGATTGATTTAGACTAGTTTATATTAAATTCGCACAGTATTTGATATGTGACGTTTAATAAATATTTTCTATATATTCTATTCTATTTGCGTTCACGTGGTACCTATGAAGCAAAATCGCGAAAAAATACATCCAAGATGAAAATGATGAATGATGAAAATGATGGATCCTATGTAATTTTCTTTTTAAAGTTTAACTTGGTCATTGATATAATGGTTCGTGTGTGTTTACATAGTTCAACTTTTATTATTTTTAAAAGTCGCTCACGGTTAGCCATTTTATCGCGTACCTACCTACTCTACCTAGAGTAGCTACAAGCGCTTTAATTCAAACGAGTCAATTCATAGTTTAGTGGGTATCTAAATGGCCTTGATCTAGAATACTTACGTAGGCTCATTATTTCGACTACAGTAAAACATTTAAAATAAATTAAAAGGAATTAAATGTTCTGAGTATATCACTCATAAAATTAGAGTGAAATAGGAGTAGGTAAAGGTATGTACTTACCTAACATACCAAAATCTAATAAGACAACACTAAAAGCGAGTAGGTAAGTGGGTAGGTCTTACCTACCCACCAGGATGTTTTCAGTCTTTCCTGGGAATGCGAGTGCGGTTGAACAGGTTTAGTCACAACTTAATGCTAGGAAGATATAGATAGATACCTACCTAGGTACTACAGAACACGGTTGGGAAGCAACACTGTTTTCGCTAGAGTAGGTAGTTAGGTATTGATTTCCGACTGGACCTCGGTAGGCTGACATCACGGGCGGGAGATACTTGGAAATATACACACGATATACGAGTAGGTATTAAATAGGGTTACCTATCCTACGGACCCTAGAAACCCTAAAATACTAAAATATTAATCATTACCAAATTTGCGGTAGGTATCAGTCCCAGCGAAACAACAGAATCATGGTCAATGCCTTAACATAATGTTACCTAATTTTAAGTTTAAACCAGACTTATGAAGTTTAACATAACTTATCCTAACCAGGACTACCTCGTCCGTTGTCTATGGTCTAGGTCTACCTCAAAAGAAATCAACCTAGCTCCTGACTGACAATGACAATACATAACCAAGCTACAGTCTGTTAATTCAAGAATATTTTTGGCCATTTTGTGAAGCAAACATTACACTCTTATAATTGTTTTTTTTTAATTATTCACGAATAATTGAAAAAAAAATATTCTTTGTTTTTTTTTAATTCGAGAAAAATAATCCGTATGATCATTTTATTTGAAAGACACCATTTTATTTAAAACAAGCTGTCCCGTTCGCGATTCGTTTGCGCGTTTTGAAAAGAAATACATCTATATAATTGTAAATCTAAACCACTCGAATCCACTTGAACACACAAATATTTATTTTCAAAATCGGTCCAGCCGTTTAGGAAGAGTTTAAGATAACAAATGACAAACGACGTGATACGGCTTTAAGACTTCGTACTAAAAAATAAACAATTTAAACACTTGACACTGGCAAAATTGACATTAAATACCGAAGTTTATAAATTCATAGATTCAAACACATGATGTGACACAACCACACACCAATAACACTACACGCGCATACATTCAGAACAAGCATGCTCTTACATACTCTATGAAATTAATAACAAGACTTTAGTTTTTTTCGCAATAGTTTGACATTTGTTTCAGAAACTTTTTTTATAATTTGTTTTTATTATATTTACTATGCTAGAAAGTTCTTAAATTATGTCCAAAGTTTTTGAAGTGGTTCCTATTGGCCAGCGAACATAAGAATAAGGTGAACATTGTATTCTTTATGATTAAAAGTTTGTGAAGTTTCCATGCTGTTTGTCAAGGAATGGAAAAGTCTGGCAATAGTCCTAGTTCTACTACGAGAGACCAGTGAGTAAACAAAATAATTATGGTCTCTATTATGGTATATTTCTGAGCAAATTATGGGCATGTACCAAATATAATTTGGACGTGCCACTAACAAACCCCTTTAGACATGCTCAAAAAAATTAGATAAGTAAAGATCTGAAGTGTCTATGTCCACCAAGCCTGGTGATTAGAGATATGGCAGTTTTGTTTTGTTTTGTCTTATTAAGATGCTGCAAGTGTTTTATAAGTATATGTAAGTACCTTAATTTAGTAAGTATACCTATCTACATGTTGTTTGTAACCGAACATTGACAACTTCATAATCCCTTCATTAATAAATACAACAAACATTGATGGTCAACGGAGAAATGTTTGTCCTTGCTGGAAATCAAACTCATAATCTACATCACTCGAGGCACACTACCCAAACGGTGAGACCATATTAATTCAAAACTTTAATCTGGATAAGTTGTGCCCAGTTATAAGAAAGAGCTTAGAACACTATGTAAGGATTTAAAATATTAGAAACATAATAAATAAATATTGGTGGACAATTCATACAGCTTTTATTGAGCAAACCAAATGCGGTCGAGCAATGACACCACTCCTTTTAAGATTCTGATATCTACAAGGAATCCTTACGGTTTCACCATTTCGGTCTGTCTGTCTGTCTGTCTGTCCGTCCCTAATTAGAGCTGTTGCCAGCAGACTATTAGTTTTGTTGTGGGGAAACAATGCATTATATTTTTTTTTACATAAACATGTTATTACCTTATCCCTACTATTATTATAAATGTGAATGTAAGTTTGTTTGTTACGCTTTCACGCGAAAACTACTTAACCAATCATCATGAAACTTTGTACACATATTCTAGGAGGTATTAGAAGTAACATAGGATACTTTTTATGAAAAAAAAAAATGATTTATCCTAAGCATACGCATACGAAGTCGCGGGTAACAGCTATTTACATAATATATTACAAAATTATGTAATTATACATCAAATGCTTTTATCAGTCGATCTATGACAACAAATAACAACTGCTTTTCAAACATAAATATTTTGAACCTATCTCTATCTAAATTTAAGCTTGCAGTAAGATACCAACTGCAAGCTTCGCATTCTTTTTAAGTCACTTAGTGTTAAAAAAAAAATATTTTTGGTATGTTAATATTTTTTTTTTTTATTATTTTTCTTTTTTTGTAATGTTGTTTCCTTAAAAATTACACTAATGGAATATCTAAGTTTTATAAATTAGTAGAGACTTCTTTGGATTAAGCAATATCATTTAATTATTTAGTAATATTATAATTTAGTTATGTTAGTTCTTCATAAATTAAATAAAATAAAATGTACCTATAAGTTAAAAATTAAAATAAAAATGATTTATTGAATAGGTACCTTTTTAAAGGATTTAGCAAGCAAACCCACTATACATGTAAAATGGGATGAGTATTTTTTATTTTATATGTGTGGAATATTGTTGTATATGTTATTTAAAGTTTAATTTAAAGATCAATTTCTTGAACAGTTCTTCGATACAGCAGATATTTGTTCAACAAATATTAAGTGAATTATTTTCAGTAGTTTTTGAGAGAGTCAAGGTATAGATACATCCTGCTATACCGTTATGCTGCTGTTTAGGAGTAACGGAAAAGTTTTCATAAGTAAGTGGTATTGATGAAATGAAGAGGATATTATAAGGAAAATGATTACAGATGGTAAGGTTCTACAAGGGTATATTAAAAAATTCGCGACTTGTCAAGAAAACACAAATGAAACACGTAAAAATATTGTTATTTTTCGATATAATCTCTATCTAGCTTATCGCACTTCTTCCATCAGGTTTCAAAAGCTTCAATACCGTTTTTTTTAAATACTCAAGACCATCAAGTAGAGATAGCGGTTTTTTGATTTGGTTTAGAAACAAATTTTTAGTTCATCTACGCTAAATCAAGAGAACAAACCGGGTGGAGCAGCAATTCGAAACCATAATCAAGAATATAAGTCATAGTTTTGACATACGTTTGAACGCGAGCGTTGTCGTGAGTGCTTGGCCAGACTGGCAGCGCGGGGCGGGCAACGGCGCGGGTGCGGCAACGCGCGCGTTTGTGCCTGTCCGCAGTGGAGCGCGGCTTCGTCCCGAGTGTTGTCGTGTTTAGTGTTTGTCAAAATATAATATGGATGAAGAAAACTTATTTTTACTGAAAACTACCTTCATTAAATGGTAATTTTTAAATGAAATGAAAAATGGCGAGAGCAACCTCCAAAGTTTTTTGATTTAGTATATTCTACAATCTTAAATTAACTTTTATGTTTTTGTATTGATGTTGTTTCGACATCCTCAGCGTACCAGTTTGAGATCTTCGCTCCCGCGCGGGTTGTCGCTTGACGCCCCGCGCTCTCACTGCGGTCACTTGTATGAACGAGCTATGGCGTGAGTTGCCCGCGCGCTTCCCGCCCCAAGTAGCCCGCGCCGCTTCCCGCGTCCGCCCCGCACCCGCGTCCGCCCCGCACCCGCGTGTCCACTACGGACACTCAAATGAAGTTCGTTTTTTGAGTTTGCCGCGTCGCGCCTATGATTACAGTCTGTCCAAGCACTGATGATTTTTAACAGTAATCATGAGTGTTGCTCTATAATTTATCCTCTTAAACGACGCAAAAATATTTAGTAGTAAGTATATGCCGAATCATCTAGCCAGTCGACAGAATTGTCTTGGCCTTGTCCGTTGGTTCACCTTGTTTTTTCCACTACTTTTGGACTGTTATTTTGACTCGAGTATAGTGGTGAACCCAGTTTCCATTCATTGTCACAAAAAGATCAGAATTTTGCGGATCAGCCTCAAATATTGCAAATAGTCGTGAGAAAATTGTTAGTCGAATTCTTTTTTACTCAAATAACAGCCACTTAGAGACGTATCAGAAACCTTAAAATACCCAAGTTTGTTGACAATGATGTTAGCAATATCCATGGTGAGATCACAGCCTCTTTTTGTTTCTGTCGTAGACGTCGTAATTTGAGGTTCGAGCGTTGTTCAATATTCTCAATTATGAAGTGATAACTTATTATATTATGGGAGGGTAAACCGCTTCGTTACGTAACGCGCTACGGCAGTCTGTCTGGCTTCCCTTTCTCTCACGCATACGGTAGCGCTTTAACACAGCGCTAGTTAGATTTTTAAATTACGATGCACCTGGTTTACTTAACGGTTGGTTTACGTACAGTTGATCGTTTTAACGTCCGAGCTAGGACGTTAAAACGATCAACTGTACATAATACAAATTTACACTACTTCTACCACTGAACATAATGAACAAAGTGCTAGTTTTATAAAAATCAAATTTTCCTGATTTATAAGTTTAAAAATGAATGAAAACTCCATTCAAAATTATTTTATTTTGCTAACTAGATGGTGTTTAATTGGTTTGAGACCTGACCACTAAGTAGTCACTTTTAACCTTAGACTTCGAAAACCTTTACTGTGCGTGGTACGTTACGCTTGACGTACTACTACGTACTACGTTGGCCAATTTATTTATAATTCCAGTCGATTAAATAAACATTCTCATAAAATTATGGTCAATTCAGAACAATCATAAGGGTCACTTTGTACCTCTACCTCACGGTCTATCTCTACTTGTCATCCAATCCACATTCATATTCATCTTGTCACATGATATTCAGCCGTCCTCACAACGCCCCACTCATCACAATCACCGTAACCTGTTACTCTTACTTCACAACTTATCTGTCACTAACGGCACCACTCTTATACCTTCGCTGATTTACTCATTTCTTATTATAATCATTCTCGTCACTCCACACATCTATCTAACATTCGCATATCCATCACGTGCACTCTACCTTTATCCGTCGCGTCGCTTTGTTTTTCCAACACTCAGATCCATACTGTGCTGTACTGTACCTACGACAGTCCGACAACTATTGTGAATACATACATTGTATCTACCATATCTATATATTAATACGTGAAGCAAAAACTTCGTACTCATTTTTACGAAAATTGTGCGGACGGAGGAGTATAAAATTTTGGCTCTTTAGTCAACTCAGGCCGCTTCAAACTTAGCCCGCGGGATGAGTTGACCAATTAATAAATTTTATTATTTTTGCTTAGTCAACTCATCCCGCTATCAAAAAAAGATAAACTGTATTCAATTATTTGAAATATATGTACACTCGTGAACACACGTATAAATTAAACAATCAAAAATCTGTTATATTGGTTGTGTTCATTCAAAATCAATAAATAAACGAAAGAATCTAGAAATCAGTCTTTTGATTAATGTTTAGTTAGAACTACATACACAAAATCACAGTCGTTTGATTAAAAGCCATTTATCTTAATAAACAAACGTATATTAGTTTCCTTCAAAAAACTTAAACATAAATTAGCTGTAATTTAAAGTTTTAGTACGTAAATCTAGTTAAATTCAACAAGCAATTCCTGCACGACTCGCGCCGCAAGATACCTCACCCGCAGTGCGAACCGTGAATTCGAGCGGCAACGAGCGGACCGCGGATCAAACTCACCCTGATGAAGATTCTCTAGATGAATCGAAACAGTGTCGGTGCCTTCATCGACAAAATAATACGTGAGTAAAGCCCGTGTTTATCAAAATGTATAAATTCAACAAGAATATTTGGTTTGGTAAAAATAGTCATGGGTCCATGGGGCTACGGTGAAAGAATTAATCGAGGAGAAACATTAACAGAATTTTGCTTTGAAAATCAGTTGTACATCATGAACACGAAATTTAAGAAAACAAATAAAACCAAATGGACTTGGCTCTCACCAGATGGAAAAAACGAAAAATGAAATAGATTTTATTCTAACAAAAAATAAAAACAGTATAACAGACGTACAAGTAATTAACACATTATTCCCGAGTAACCACAAAATAGTCAGAGCTAAGTTCTTAACAGAATACAACGTTAAGTCACGAAAATAATTCAAAAACACGTCGACTCAACTAGACACTATAGAAAAAGAACGTTTGAAACATTTATTTATGTCATTAACAGATCCATTCGAAATACAAGACACGCAAAAATCTAATGAAAATTTGATTCAAATAATACAGGAAACCACACGCCAATTACCCATGAACATCAAGAAAGAAGTATCATTAATAACAGAGTATGTCGAAACTCTAATAAAAGAAAGAAATAGACTAAAACTTAAAGAAGATAAAACTGATTCTGAAAAAAATAGACTGAAATCACTCTACAAGCTAGTTAAGACGCTCTTAGAGAAGAATCGCAAAGCACATCGCTATATCATAATAGAGGAAGAATTGGAAAAGAGGGCTTCGGTAAAAAGAGCGCTAAACAAACTTAACAAAACTAAGAAATGGATAACGACTTTAAATGAAAATAATTCAAACGAGACTAATAGGAAAGAGATCATTAATATAGCATCAATATTTTACCAGAAACTATATGAAAATATAAAAAATACAAAAACTAATATTCAAATAAACTAACTAATATGAATTGATGAAGTTAAAAATGAAGTTTTTTTTGAAGTTTGAATTGATATAGTATATAATTTGTCCTGGTACGTCAAACATTATTTTTATCTATTGGGCATGAAGGATGAATTAATTAGGTCTTCTAAATAATTTTTGCAAAACTATTTTCTCATGGTTAAGAGTTGAAAAAACCTTTCAAGCGATTTTCGAACTTAAGAACATATTCAAAATTTAAGTTTTTTCGTAGTTTTTTAACATGTGTAACCATTGGAAATTGGTTGTGCAACATTATATCGAAAACAAGATTTGTCCTTCATGACGACAACGGATTAAATGTTTTGAAGTAGGTACCATTCACACATAGTGCATAATTGCTATTGCCAAAAAGATATAGGTACTATGTATGTATGTCAAATACTTTTTTTCGTGTCTATACAATTCATAATATGTATGAATGGGATCAGTTGACCGATTCAAATATTCATTAGGTCAACTCAGCCCGCGGGATGAGTTTGAGCGGCCTCAGCTGACTAAAGAGCCAAAATTTTGCACACTTATAGTTTTTATAGAGAAGTGCAGAATGTTAATATTTTTTTTAAATTACACATTATCGACATTATTTATTAATTAATTACGGTCGAATTTAGACCAGTGGCCGACCACTAGTATTTACAATTATGTATTACTTAAAAAAATCTCACAATGAAATCTTTATAATTCCGTACACTTACAATTATGTTCTCTTGGGACAGTTCCAAGAGCACTGCATACATTCTCGTGCTGAATGGCCAGCCAGCCCTCTTGTCACAGTGACGTCAGCTAGAAGTGGTATTTTTAATATAATAATTTAGTACTGTGCCTCCATAATCGGCACGGTGGTATCGGTGGTATCACGATGTCGTTCAAGGAGGCATGGTGGATTTTTTTTTAGCGCTCTTGTAGCAGAAGATACCGTATTATGCCGTATTTGTCGATGCCACTGCCACAAGAACAGGAATACAAATATCACCTAGTCTAAGCCTCAATGCTACTTTAAAAGTAGTATTATCAAGCACTGTTCAATTTCTTGTTGCATACTGCTAAAAAGTGGGCTCGGTTATTATAACTGGTATATTTTTTTACAAAAAAACTAATAGTTGAATAGTTGAAAGTAATAAATAATAATAATAAATATAATAAATATAATAATAATAAATATAATAAATATATAATAATAAATATAAATAAAAATAAACCCCTAAAGCCCAACCTTTCGTCCTCGCTGAACATCGAAGTGGGGGTCCGCCCCCCACTTGGATGTTCAGCGAGGACGGAACCTTCAATAAAGTAACTTAGCAAACCACTAACAGAGCAATGGCAAACCCATCGTGATGGAGAAAAGTAAGGATAAACGTATATGGTCGCTTCTAGGAGGTGATTGCCGGGGCACGTCTAGCTAGAGTCGATGGTGGACGTCACAGCATGTAAGCAACCGGTGGCGAGGGTAATGGGCGGGTCTCTGTCGGGAAACCCGAATAAAGTGAGCCCAACACAAGATACAAACCTACGACCACAAAGTAGAGCCGAAGCTCATCTCGAACCGAACAGCAGGTAGCAGCAGTCGCGTGTCGCGTGCTGCTGACGTGGGAACAACACGGCTTGCCTTGATTGAGGAACAATGTCTGAGCCGGGCGTATTTAGCTGAAGAGGACCGTGATGCCCAATCATCGACATCATCACCTAAATCATGTTTTTCTTCTATTTCTTCTCCACCCTCTTACCTTGATTCTAAATTACCCTCTTCCCTTTCCTCCTCTACAAACTTCTTCAATCACAATAGCTGATGACGTTGTGCAGGCGACGACTGTCGATAACCCTGTACCCGCTAAAGCTAAACGTGCGCATAAAAAATCGAAGAAATGAATATTATCATCCTGCGCACATATTTCATAATTACCAAACTCGAAACTCGACTGTACTTGACAGAACTGCATATGAAGTTCATCGATCGTTTCCCTGATATGGATGTTAGCAAACAGAGTCGCTGACCAGCGTAGAGCAATCAAACGTAGTAAGCTATTACTAACAACTAGTATGACTGAAATGAGAGATGAAATAGAATCGTATCTAGCAAGCCACTATCATGTGATTAAAAGATAGAGTAGTTCTATAATCTTTCACTAGTGCGGGGTTGATGAAAATTAATGAGAATGACCCAACCTAATTCATACTAGGCTGTATATGATTTTCCGCTGTCATGCACTGACTAACAAGGTTAAAACCGTCTTAATGAGCTGGCATGTTTGTGGTAAGTCGGATTATAACTAATCCTGCGATATTCACTAGCTGCGTTTGGTCACAGAACGTGCAGTTGGAGTATTGTAAGAAACTTTAGACTAGTTTTTTTATACTATTTTTAATATATATTTATTGAAAAGGGTTTTCTACTTTTTAGTTTGCTTCTCTATTAAAGTGTATTTTTTAGTTTTTTTAACTATTACTTATTTATTTTCTACCTTTTAGTTCAGTGTTATCTACAAAAGCGTGTTTTTTTTAGTTTTTTTAAAACTATTATTTTGTTTAAACGCGTACTTGGCACTACCGGCTATCGGATTTGGAAAATCGCAAATCCTGAAAGTCCTGATCAGGATAATGGGACAAACTATTTAAATTATTGCATTATCATCGGTCCTTGATAAGTGTGCAAAGTTTGAAATCAATCCGTCATTTTGAAAGGGTTGAAAATCACGTTCAAAGATTCCGTTACATAGATAGATATATACATACTAAGCTAATAAAAGCGTGTTAAAAATATCGTAATCTATTCGTGGTGTCACGGAAGCAAGTTAGTAAGATACTAGCGTTATAGCACCGTTTAGACGCTCATATACAGCCTGTACATGCAGAGAGACGACGGCTTTTTCTGTCATACGATTTACCTACTTGTTAACCTACTTACCTAATAAACTGCCGATAACAGACTTGTCGAGTAATCTATTAAACACCCAGTAAAAGTGCATGTTTTGAGATGCATCTATAAAAGTGGTTTTGACGACCTGAACTTGTTAACCGGTTCTTTAAGTGCTGTAAAGATGAACCAAATATATCAGATTATAGCATTATTACCATCTACCTCAAGGATGGATCAGAAAGAAAGAAACAATGAGGCAGAAGATGAAGAAGTATAAAATCCTTTGGACCTAATAAAGCTGCAATTATTAAATAAATTTTGTGATAGGCTGAGTAAATATTGTTATCAAGTGTGGAGGATATGGTAGTTAATGTTAAGGGCTTTGAACATTCAACAAAGTTAAAAGAAACCGTGCTAGTAGTCTTCCTTCTAAGATAACAGATGGCTTAATAGAATCCTCAAGTGTCCTTGAAATATGTAATCTATTTGCCAACTACTTCTCATCCGTGTAAAGTACAAATCATACGACCTAAAATGATACTGGTCTCTTAAGTTTTCCTGACTTCGTGGGGGATACCCTTGTGACGATAGATATTACTCCTGAGTAAATACTACAAAAACCTAAAGCCTTGATTTTAGTAAGGGTGCAGGTCCCGCTGGAATTCCTGCTTTTTTGTGGCTAATTGTCGTTTTGTTTCGTTCATCGTATTGAATGAAATAATGCCTATTGCTAATCGAAATTGATAGATATTGATGCCGATTGCTAATCGAAACTGATAAACATTGATTGTATCAAGAGTTCCATAATCGCCCTACAGGAACACATGAAGCAATACTTCACTGTTCCCCAACATGGGTTCATTGCCAAACGGTCACCTAAGTCTAACCTCGTGTCTATTGAAACGCTGAACGAATCTATTGATGCAAATTTTCAAGTCGAAGCCTTATATAAAGATTTTCTAAAGCCTTTGACCGCGTCTCGCATAACTAGCCTTTTTAAAAGTATAAGAAAACCTGAAAGTTTATGACTAGCATATTACATCTCAGTTCGTTCGTTCATCTCAGTTTAGGTACGCTGAGATTTCATTGATTTTAAATTTTTGCATAAGCTGTTGAATAATAAAACCGACTGCCGCCAACTCCTGGAAATTATTAGGTTCAAAGTCCCTCGCAGATATTCCCATTCTAAAATCAAGCCTCTAGAGTCTAGAACGTCCTTTTCGAAGGACAGTCTCGGGCAAGAACTCTCCTATATCCCAATGGCGATATAGGCGAGTTCTTGCCTATATCCAAATAAAATCCTAATTTACAATGAGTTTGCGAACTTAGACATAAGTCCGCAAATCAATCAATTTTATTTTTTTCACAATCTATCCACGCTTGAATCTCTTTCTCCGTCTCAATAATGTACTTTTATTTGACTTAACCTTTGTATCATTGAGTCAAGTAAAACAAACATAATAAGGTTATAGACAGTCATTTTTTTCTTTAACTTTCCCACTATTATTATTATTGTCCCACTGCTGGGCAAAGGTCCCCCTTTACCTTCCACTTTTTGCGCTCGCAAGGCCACAGTTTGCCAATTTGGCTCGAATGCATTTAGATCGTCTCGCCATTTTTAGGGTTCCGTTGTCAAATGGCAAAAAACGGAACCCTTATGGATTCGTCATTTCTGTCTGTCTGTCTTTCCGTCCGTATGTCACAGCCACTTTTTTCCAAAACTATAAGAACTGTACTGTTGAAACTAGGTAAGTAGATGTATTCTGTGAACCGCATTCAGATTTTCACACAAAAATAGAAAAAAAGCAATAACTTTCGGGGGTTCCCCATACTTAGAACTGAAACACAATTTTTTTTTTCTTAACTGAATAGTTTGCGCGAGAGATACTTCCAAAGTGGTAAAATGTGTGTCCCCCTGTAACTTCTATAATAGGAGAATAATACAACTAAAAAAAAATATGATGTACATTACCATGCAAACTTCCACCGAAATTTGGTTTGAACGAGATCTAGTAAGTAGTTTTTTTTGAATACGTCATAAATCGTAAACCGCAGTTTACCTTTCATTCAATCAACTCGAATATAAAAATAAAAAAAATCATTAGATCTAAATTCCATCATTTAGGTACCTAATCATAATGTTTAATTATCAATAACTTAATTTAAAAAAATACACTATTATTAAAACATCGATCAAAGTTACAACGAACTACATTAAGTTTTATATTTTGTTACTTGCTGCTACGGAACCCTTCATGGGCGAGTCCGAATCGCACTTGTCCGCTTTTTTTCCTGGGTCTGCCGCGTCGTCTCCGACCATCTTACCTACTGAGTGCCGAGCTTCGCCTAACATACAGACATACTTCGCTCAACAACAACATACAACAATAGACATACACACAGTCAAAATTTTATATCGCATTCATAATATTATTGTCATCTTTATTTATTAGCCTACAGTTACGTCCCAGTTTTTGTTTATTACTTACGTGTTGTCTACCGTTTGTTTTCTCATTGCAGAAGAGGGCTGTTCGTGCAATTTATAACATGGGCCCCAGAGAATCACTTAAAAATAAGTTTAAAGAAATTAATATTATGACAGTGCCTTGTCAGTATATATACGAAAATTTAATGTATGTGCACAAAAATGTTCATTTATTCAAAAAAAATTGCGATAATCATAGTATTAACACTAGAAATAAAGATAAACTCGCTGTTCCCACTGTTAGGCTCGCTAAAGTTAATAAGTCTTTTATAGGGCAATGTGTACGCTTCTATAACAAGGTCCCAAGCGAGTTGATGATGCTCCATTGAAAGGATTTTGGTACCACCGTGTGGAGCTGTAGACCGGAGACAGGGTCTTGAACGTTCTTCCTCAGGACATCATTTTCTAAGACGTACCCTTCAACTGGGTTATCTTCTCTTAAGGTATCCATTATTGGTCTTAGTTCTTCATCTCTCCGCTGTTCAAATTTGAGCCAATCGAAATCTTCGGTCATGACGTTGACGGCTAGTTCCCTTGGATTTCGACTGAAGAAATCAGCATGTTGTAGTCGCTCACCTTTACGGTATTCCACTTCAAAATCATAATTTTGTAGGAATGCCCACCAGCGGTGAATCCTTGGTAACAGATCCTTCTTGTGCTTAGATGCTTTGAGTGCATTGCAGTCCGTTATCACAGTGAATTTACGACCGTAAAGATATTGTCGAAAGTGCTTTGTTGCGCGTACTACCGCCAAAGTCTCTAATTCATATGAATGATA
Source organism: Lampropteryx suffumata (assembly GCA_948098915.1). NCBI lineage: Eukaryota > Metazoa > Arthropoda > Insecta > Lepidoptera > Geometridae > Lampropteryx > Lampropteryx suffumata. The sequence goes on from OX402544.1 coordinate 24,821,919, forward strand.
ACGGCTTTCTGCATCGGTGGTTCTCATACTCATAAAAACTACTGCATGTTGACGTCCCTAGATTACCTGAACCAGTACTGCACCAAATCCAAGGCCACTTGCATCGGTATATAGCTGTATACGTACTTCTTTTTGAAACAGAGTTAACACTGGAGCTGATGTCAGACATTCTATGATCGTGTTTCGTGCTCTGTCATGTTGGTCTACCCATTGCCATTTGATACCTTGCTTTGTTAACTCATATAAAGGCACCATGATTCGGGAGAAGTCTGGAATGTACTTTCTGAAGTATCTCGCCAAACCGTTGAACTGTCGCACTTGTTTGACAGTTTTTGGAACTGGTGCTTTGACGAGAGCTTCGACTTTCCGTGGACTTGGTCTTACTTGTCCGTCAGATACCACGTTTCCTAAATATTCAATGGATCGTTTGAAGAAACTGCATTTGTCAGCGTTGATAGAAAAGCCCGATTCTTGAAGAGCTATGAGGATCTGCTCGAGGTTTGACAATCCTTCGTGAAAATCCACGCATTTACTCAATACGTCATCAACATATACCTGCGCCAAGATTCCTAGAAGCGGAAATAACGCCCGGTTGATGCATCGTTGATAAACAGAGCAAGCATTGCTCAATCCAAATGGCATTGTTAAATATTCATATAGACCGTCTGGCGTGACGAAAGCCACTCTATTGAGGTTTCAGAAATCGGTATTTGATGGAAGCCAGCTGCCATGTCTAAACTTATGTAGAAACGGCCATTAGCTAGCTGATCGATCTGATCAGAAATCAGTGGAAGCGGATAATGTTCGCGCAAGGTATTCGTGTTTAGTTCGCGGAAATCTACGCAGAGACGGTCATTGCCGTTTTTTTTGACCAGGATGATGGGGCTTGTGTAAGGAGACTTACTCTCACGAATAATGTTGTTGTCCAGTAGTTCCTTGATGATAGTACGAACTTTCTCCCGTTCCCTAGGGCTAAGTTGCGTTCTACGTATTTATAGGGGTTTTTAAGTCTGATTTCCAGCTCGCCGGTATTAACCCTCGTCTTCGGATATCCATGAATAAATAGGTGTTCATATTTGATCAAGAGAGCGCGAGTGTGTGACATCATTATCGTTGGTTAGATCGGTATCTAAATTGTTGAAGATTGGACTATTGGTGCTTATGTGATTGACTGATGTTTGATGGATGAGTTTCGTTCCACTCGACGAGATAATCATACTGAGGTTTGTACCATGGATCAAATCCATACTGACCAAAACATCCGACATTTCATTACCTGGCAGTATATAAAACTGTAGTTCTACTCGGATAGAGTCGATGAGTTCAAGTTTATTTATTAATAACAAGATGGTTACAAGTCAGTTCAATTCTCATAAATTTTACATAATATAAACACACAGTAACAATAATTATAGATAAAATTAATAATATATATTTTTTTAATAATAAACAATATAACACAATCAAATCAACTTATAAATTAGTAACATAATAATACAATATAATAAAACATTTGAAAAATTCATCAATATTATAGTATGATTTCTGAACGAGTATCTCTTTAAGTTTATGCTTGAAAGATTGCGTTGTCTGTAAACTCGTAATAGCCACTGGTAAGCGGTTGTATACTGACGGCCTCAACACGTGAACCAACTTCGACGTTTTAGTGAGGCGCCCCGGTATGGCTCTCAGCTTCAGAGCGTTCCGCGTCGGGTATCTGTGAATAACAATTCTATCTTACCCGTCAGTGTTATTACCTAGTCGCTGTCGCTGCGCATCGTTTATGCGCGAGTCATCCTCCGGGGCAGGCGTTCTAGGCGGCGGAGGCTGCGGTAGGCTCGTTACCCCGCGGCGCGCGAAGCCGGTAAAGAAACCACTCTGTAAAACGGACTCCGATGGGCCAAGCAGTGGGGATGGTTACTTCGTCGTATACTCTTTCAGGCATACCAATAATAAATGATGCACGAGTTTCTGATTTTATGTTACGTTTCTCTACGACATAATCAGATTTAAGAATCTTGTTTAAGAAACAAAGTTTGGAAGCAGCTGTGGTTTCTGGTCTGAAAGACCAAGCCTGAATGTGCCTCATTCTCTCTGCGGCTTGTAGATCGGGGCTAACCTTCGCGGTCCCTGTTATAATAACAGACGAGCCTTGTTGTTTGTGTCTGCGTCGTCTGTTCACAATTCTTCACTGGTCATCGTCATTTTTAGTTATTTCTGTAGATACCGAAGGGCTAGTCACAGTACTTGCATAAATCACAGGAAATGTAGTTTAATGTGATTTGCAATTATTCTCATCGATACTTGTCGTTGTCTCAAAGCGGTTAGTTGTCGTGAGAATTGTTTCAGGGTTTGCGTGTCCAATGCGGCGTTTGTTCGCTGGCTTAGACTGCTCGGCAATTGCAACAGAGGCTTGTGCGCTCGCTTTGCGCACGACTCGTACGACGGCTGCCGTGGTAGTAGGTGCGCTGGTGGTTTGTGCCGGGGCGCTCGCCATAGATTCGCGGGTAGACGTGTATTCACTTGAGTTATTTAGCTTCGATATGATAATAGATTGCTCTGTTATCTTACACTCCAGTGACACAACTTTATTTACTAGGGTTGCTACTGTCTGCTGTAACTCGCGCACAACAGAGCAAAACATATTTGACCACAGAGAAGTAATTTGCGTGACGCGCGCGCACGAACGAACTTCATGGATGGATGTTACAAATAGTCATGATCTTGGTTAGAGACAATGCAGGGAAATGTCCAACTCCCGTCAAGTAATTAACAGCTTGACTTCTTTTTCCAGGTAAAGCAGCAGCAACAGATTCCCTAATAATTAAACACTCTGCCCCGCTGTCAAAAACCGCTTGTATGGTTTTATCGCCTCCTATAATGATAACAGGCGCCAGCTTTGTTCCGGCTACGCAGTTCACGTTCGATGTCAATGAGCGTTCCCGCTTGTAGGATACCTCATATGTATGACCTGGTTTCTTACAGTACGTGCAAGTCTGTTGCCGTGGAATTTCTGGCAAGCTAGGTACTTTAGCATCCTTGTAGCTAGTTTCAGTTCCGGTCCTTGCTGTTCTAAACCTACAGTTGTCTGTAGAATGGTTGGCCTTCTTACAGATGAGACAGCTTGATTGATTGCGTAGTGTCAAACCCTCTTGGACGTTTATTAGGAAGAGCAAAGCTCGTACTTGAATGAGGTCGCTTTTTACGAATTGAAGATGCGATCGAAATAAGTTCGGGAACGGAAGTTGCTCTAGCGTTCAATAGTTCGATACGTAACGTAACGCTCATCATTGACGCATCCAATCACAGCTTCTACAGCATGTTCGTTGTCAAGGTTGTCCTTAGTCACCCTTCTTCACAAAACCCAGGCACGTGACAGGAACTCAGCAATATCTTTTGAAGAGTCATAAACATATTCCCGGAAACGGATGATATCACGGGAGTACCTGTTTTCGGGCTCGAAGATTCTCACTAGATTCTCACGCAGTACATTCCATGAAGATGTGGTCACCATCCAGTCGTCGACCCACATTTTTGCTCGTCCTTTCAATAAGCTGCAAAACTTCATGCGAACATCGAAATCATTAAGTCCGTATGCTTTGATTGCCTTGTTTATATGCTGGCACCATTCGCGTACACCAATATTGGTATCAGGATCGAACGATGGAAGATAAACGTCCTTGATCTTCATCCTAGACTCAGTAGGTGGAGCACACAAACGCTCCGACATTGTCTGCATCATTTCCATCATCTGTAACAAAAATTGTGGTGGTACCCCACCCGTGGTTGAATAAGGTACCGGCCTGCTTGACTGCATACTTTGAAGTATGCTTTGTTGTATTGTAGATCCCACCACAGCACTCGATGACGTAGTAGGTAGCGGTATGTGTACAGCGATTGGTTCTTGCTGATTATCAGGTGGTGGATGAGTTGATGAGGAAGTAGTTGGGATTGAGAGTCGTCCCAATCCCACTTCTGATGACGGAGGACTGATGCCCTGATTATTTTTAAAAAGCGTGACGTCAGCAATGCTGACGTCACTACTCTCATCATCAGGGTGGTCGCTCATGCTTGACGAAGAAAAACAATCTTGTTCACCGTAGCCGTTTATTTACTTAAGACAAAAACCGTCCACATTTATGTTTTTGTTACGCGTAACTGTTACAGCTACGGAGCCACGGTGCGTTGAAATGTAACAAATGTGGACCCACCTTAACATTTTTATTTGTGTAAAAAACATGGACATGTGACACGACCTAGTGTCACGCAGCGATCCACTCAGAACCACACATATGAAGGCACGAACATTTCGCCGTAACATAAAATTTGTGGCTTGACACGCACACATGAACGCGTAACCTTTGTAGCGAGTGTGGACGGTGTTTTTGTACTGTCACGCTCCGATTTCACATGTCACGAGCCGATCCCTCGGAAGGCGGTTTTTTCAATGGATTTTCTATCCTTGCCCGGGTAAATGCAACCGTCCACACTTTCATCTTTGCACCGCGTGACAGACACGCGTCAATTAATTTTTGTCACTGCACTGGTCATGGATCGGCTCGGCGCGCGAGTCGGTGCGCTGCGGTGTGCCTTCCCGCCACCCGCACCCCGCTGACGTCGGGTGGTTAGTGCTGTGCATCACTTCACTTGCATCAGTGTGTTGTTGCGTGTATTCGTTGCAACTTGCAACTACAAGTGTATACGTGGTTATTTTTTTTATGAATATGCAGTGGACTCTGGCCAATCGAAGATAGGTATATTTTTTTTGTATCTTGGGGCCAATTAGATTGATTAGATCAAGATTAGATCAAGAGATCAAAATCTTCTGGCGCTATTCTAGTGAAGTTTTTGTATTTTCCGCGTATTCGTTTAAAATGTAAATCTTAGTAATGACTATTTCTATTCTTAAAAATCTCGAGTTGCCACCATCGCCTGAGTTTCTTCTGTCTTCTTTTTCTTAAAGCGCAAAGATATATAAATGATGCACTAGCACAAGCTAAATAGTAATTTGCTAATGCTAACTCTGTCGCTACTGCTGATGACATGACGCCGCGGCCACGAGCACAACCCTGAAAGACACGGCAAAACGACACGATCTCTCAAAATGTTACAGTCCTGGTCCACATTTAGTGTAGCAAGTACCGTAACATGTCACGGAGCCACGGTGCGATGAATTGTCACAAATGTGGACCCACCTTTAGCTGTGGCTTCCATCTAAACTTGGATATAATATACTGCTCTTCCGAATTACTTCGTACCAAGAAACAATTTATACCTAGTTCGTTGTTAAATAAAACGTAAAAATGCAATAAAAAAAAACCCCAGACTCAATATAAGAACATATAGATACCCAATAGGTTATCTATAATAGGTTATTATACATTATTCATTGAAAAGATTCCAATGTGCCCAAACACGATACCTCTGCTGTATGTTGGTGAGGAGTTGCGTAGCCTGCAGGTTCCAGGTAATGCAGCAGCATCAGGTCAAGATTACCATGTTCTTGCTATATTATAGACGTAACAGGACACCAAACAGACCTTTGGAGTTTACTTACACCTTTTCATTAACTGGAAAAGAGCTGATGATCTTCAAAAGACTATTTTTAAATCAGTTAAGAGTACTCTCGATTAAGTCACCTTTCGAGCTAAAAAACTAAATCAAAATCGGTTCATACGTTTAGATGAACATGCCACAGACAGACACACAGATACACAGTTATAACACCCCTCATTTTCATCCGGGGTTAAAAATACTGCACTGCCACCATACCTTGCCAAATAGAATACCGCACGTGCATAGTGTAGGCAAATAGGCAGGAGCCTACACGATCAATAACATTCGCGTAAGCCTGAATCAGGCTACCTATTATTCACAATAACTATGTACATATGAACAGACTGGCCGTGCCGTGTGTCATGTTTATAGCAGTATTTACAAAGGATACCGCCCGCGCTGTTCGTAATAGCGGCAAGGGTGGGTGGGATCTACCTAAGCGGAGCAGAGATAATTAAAGTTTAAAATCAACTAGCCACATTTGTCCGAAAAGTCGTTATATTTGATACTGTTGGTTGACTATACGTCCCGCTTAGTATAGTTAAACCCACCCACAGGGGTTACATAATATGTACCTACATATTAATATTGGTTTCATGATATAAAATATATGTGACTTAAAAAATGGTTTCATTGACATTAAGGTGACACGATACCATACCATAACGCCACATGGACGAAATTATTTGGTTATTATAGTGATAGTAAAAGTTTTGTTGAATTCATTTATGCTACGTATTCCTCCGTTCGGTTGACTGAGTTCAAACGTACTCGTCTTTTTACAGCGAAATGTTCTGTATTTATAAAAATTTGCATAGTTCTTCCGTTCGCTTCTCAGTATTCTGACACATTTTCTCAGTATTCTGACACATTTTCTCAGTATTCTGACACATTTTCTCAGTATTCTGACACACATTTTTATCGAGAGATTTGTTTTGTATTTTTATAAGATAAACGATTTAGCTTATGGTCCTGGATGATTCTCTCCCTGTCGTTATTTATGTATTTTTATGGGTATTTGTTACATTTTCTGTTTTACAAATAAACAAAGTTAGCATACAAGCTAACTCTGTTTATTTATTTTAATATAGATATAGTTTTCATGTCCGCTAAACAGAATCGGTCCTCACGGATGATCAGCGCGGCTTGTAGACTCTTGAGTTGGTGTCCATTTTATAGCAACCCTATTAAGTTATTATGTACAGGTTATTTTGTGTATCTATTTTAATATGTTGTTGCAAATAATTCTATTTTATTTAATTATAAGATAAACAAGATGAAGTTTTTTTGATCCTTGTTTTACAATTCGAAGGCGTGTGTGTGTCAAGGATTAAACTTTTCCAAGAAATGTGAGATGTCGTTAGTATACTTAGAGTATTGTATAGATAGGTATCCTAGTAGGGTAATCAAATAATGTAATAAAATATACCTATCAAAAGTTGGCCACGACACGCGGGTTGTGCCATTATGGCTTAGCAATTCTGTTAGATTTTCTCAAATATTCGATATGTGATAGTATATACAGAATAATATACAATAATTTAAAAAATCATGTGAAGCAGTTTAGCTATCTAACCACTGTGCAAAAAGATCTATCGATAACTCAACTGATAGTTCAATGTCAGAAGGCAGCGTCCGTATGACACTGGCGGTATTGCCACGTTAAATGCCAATGCAAATACGCTGGGCCAGATAAGAGCCACTCTTGGGTACTTGGGTTTCACGCGTATGGATATCCTCACATGCATAGTTTTCAGTATAAGATAAATACATAACTTTGTATGTTTTGTTCTATCTGTTTATTTATTCTGTGGTTGTACTTAAATTTATCATTTTATATTTTTTTTTTTCATAAATCAAGATAACTATATAAATTTAAACCACTTAATATCTGTACTTATACCTTATTCGTTATACGCCTACGTCGCCATACGGTCTTTTGATTCTTTGGTTCCTTTGGTCCCTTGCTCACTCGCCTACATAGGTAATGCCATCGTCCTATCAGGCTCTGTAAACATGTAGGTGCTTTGCGAACGTCATATTGTATGTCGTGTGTCAATGTACACACAACTGCTAGGTACGAGCTTGTGCCCAGGTGGCAATGCTTACGCGCTTCACTTGCTTGCGCAATTGCGCTAAGATTGCAAATAGTGGGCGGGAGGGGGGCTTATTTGGCTCGTTGGTTAGCAAACCTGGGTAATCTCACAAACAATGCCACGTCACGTACCTACATAATGCCACATGCTGCCACGTTTCTGCACTATTTGTTTTTTTTTTAATTTTAATTAAATAGGTAACTTCACTCAACTCATTCGGTCTCAATCAATAAAAAAAAAGTACTGTTTGGTTTGCTTATAATAATTATTGAATAAATCATAATTTTGTTACCGTTGCTTTACTTGCAACTCGCGATGAACATAAATTTATTTAATATTTTTTATTTTATATTAATTATTTTTCTTTTTAATTATATACCTGTGTACCTAACTTACGTGTACTTATGTTTTTTGCCCGTCAAGTCACGCCGGTCAAGGTCTAGTCCGAAAACCAGCGCTACCTTCTTAAGGGAGTAGCATAAACGCTGAGAATAGGCCTGTTTGAACACACCACACCCATAGAAAGGACTTAATGTTTATAAACCACAGTAAAATAACAATATTATTATGTTATTTTACTGTATTTTTTGTGTTTTCTTGTATATACTTACCTTCCTTATAGTTCTAATTACCTACATAACTGCTTGTTTCTACCGTCTTATTATTTTTCGTGTGTGTGTACCAAATAAACGATTATTTTATTCTACTCTATTATAGAAGTTTTTAAATCTAAACTAAACTTAATTTTAAGTAAGCGTTAGGACTAAAAGGCTAGTCGCCTATATCACTATTGATTTATGATTGCCTCTTACGCAATATACTTTATTCTCAATCAACCTTAAATTAAATTAAGTATATTTTTCTCTGGAGTTCAGTTTGCAGAGTTTGAACGCATTACGCTATTGATGCCGTTCTTGTAAATTAAAATTCTGATTTCCCAATACTTTCTATGTATTGCTAATGCAAGCTGAGCATTAGCAATACATTGAAAGTATTGGGAAATCAGAATTCTTTCAGGTTAATTATATGGTAAAATGTTGTATTCTCAATGGAAATGCTAAAACTATATTTATGTTTATTATGTACCAGCTGCAACGTGCTTGCGTTCCAACGTTTGTGCTTAAGTTTTTATGTAACTACATATGTAATAAACCTACCCTCACGGACTTTTTTCCTAGGTAAATGAGTAAATACTAGTAAGTATGTATGATAAGTAGTTTTTGAGTTTTTCCATTACAAACATCATACAAACTTGTAACAAACATACAACAAATATTTTCTCGTTTTAGATTAAGAAATAATGTGATTCCATCATCTAGAGATGCCATCTTAAATCTATAGGAGGTAGAGTATGTTAAGTAAATTTGTATGAAGTAGTTCAGTAGTTCACAATTTTGTCGATTTACGAGAACGGAACGCCCGAGATTTCGTCCGCGCAGCATACAGCATGTGCTACACGGTTAGTGCTACACTAAGGTCACCTTGGTAGAAACTGCGGTTTCAAACCGTGTAGATAGTGGTTGCAAACCAAATTTCGCATGACCTTTAAACGCCTTTGGTAGAAAGGCTTGCCCAGCAAACCACTGGCAGAAGCGGTGGTTGCAAACCGTCTAGCCGCTTGTTTAAAACCACGCGTACCACAGTCGCGCCGCTGCACGCATCGAGCGCGGACGTATTGCGCGCACGCACGGTATTATGGAGAAAGAACGTGAGGTTATCAACGAATTAATCGAGCTTTTTAGAGACCTGCCCTGTTTCTGGGACATAACGTGTAAGGAGTACAAAGACTCCACCCAAAAAAAAAGTTTTTTTTCCTAAAATGCACACAAAAGAGCTATACAAACTCCAAACTTAAGAAATTTTGATAAATAAGGAGCCATGGCGTCTTTGTAAGTTGTGATAGCGCATTACAAGCATTCTGCACACGTCAATTCAGCACGAGCGTTTTAAACACACTGATGTTTGAGGTTTGTATTAAACCGTGTAAACAGAAAACGTTCTACCAAGGTCACCTTGGTAGAAACTGTGGTTTCAAACCGTGTAGCGCATGCTTACGTTAACTTAGGTATTCATACAAGAATCTCGCCTCCCGCTAAACACAGAAATGATTGATACGTAAAAATGAAACAAACATTCGTAGCACACACACACAACGCATTAATACCTGCACCTGCCACTCACTCGATTTCATTTTGTTTCATTTTGTTTGTTGATGTGAACTCGATTTCAAATCAACAAACTACAAAGTCAAAAGAGATTTTTACCGACAAATATCAATGTATTTTCAAACTGAACCGCCATTGAATTGGATTTTTGTATGCTAAAAAAAACACATGTTTATTTTGTGAAAATGCATAAATATATTTTCGTAAATTGCTTGGTTCATTTTTTGCTACGCAGGAAAAATCAAAATCTTACAATGGTAGCAATATTACGGGAATTCGGATTAAAAAATACTCCTTATTATTTAAGAATTAATTAAGATAAGGCAATTAAGAATGTACGAGGCAGAGGTCTCATCCTAATGCGAAAACCTAATAATGTTCAATTCATGTTTTAAGCCGGTTAGAGCTATCAAACAAAAGTAAATATGAACATTTTAATTGTAATTGAACACAATATACATACACATGAACTTCGCTCTTAAAGGTTAAGTTAACCATTAATAATATTTTTTTATTTTTATAATTTATTTTCTTAAAAGAGAGCTGGTACACTAAGTTCGTTACTACATCATAATTTTCCTATAAATATAAAGGTAAAGGTATAAAGTACATCTAAGTGACTCTGTTCCCCACACTAGGACTAAAAAGCCTTCATTTATGTAACAATATTTTATGTGAACTCTGTAGGGATGCCAAGGAGTGATGGGCTTATTTTTGAGACGAATTCATAAAATACACGTTACTAACCTCTGACTAACTATTAATTACTCGTGACAAAAAGAAGATTGCAAAATTAATTTGATACTTTGACTAATTATTCAAAGTTATATTGGAATTGTGAGAAATCACTCAAAAGTAATTTCCATCAAATGACCTAATTATTTAGACCTCTGAATCTGATCCTCAGGATCGAATACCTATCTGTTTTTCCAAAAAGATTCTTGGTGATACCTACCTACTTGGTTTTTTAATCTTTTCCCAACACTGGTTGGAAATAACTATTGATACGATATGACCTAGTTATTTGCACTGCCAACATGGCGACATTTAGTAGAGGTTACATTTAGGTGGACTAACAGTTATGTTAAAGAGAGCCATAGAACCATGTTCGGCATCAAACTTATCGATCGAGTTCCAAACACTGAGTAAGCCGAAAGTAGGCACGGGTCAGCTAGTTAATCATCATTACATAGTATAAAACAAAGTCGCCTCCCGCTATCTGTCTGTCCCGATGTATGCTTAGATCTTTTAAACTATGCAACGGATTTTGATGCGGTTTTTTTTAATAGATAGAGTAAATCAGGAGGAAGGTTTATATGTATAAAACATGCATAATATCGTGATGCATGACACACACTGAGAAACACTGATAATTTTAGAGGTTTCTCTTCTTATGTGGTGTCGTAAATAAACTCATTTTTTGCGCTTACATTGCAAACGCTGGCTGAACCCTAAGAGATAGGTCAAAATAATGTACTACACAGTATTGTACACCTTAAAAAGGTCTACACAAAAGTCCGCAATGGTATTATGTCTATCTCTTAGTCTATGCTATTCACTTAGATAACGTTGTATATAAAGACATTCTGTAGTATATTTAGTATCAGCATTGCACCCGTGCGAAGCCGGGGCGGGTCGCTAGTTATTAATATGACAAGGATCGTATTCTTGCCATATTTATAACTAATAAAAGTACATATTAATCAATACGAAATGGTAATAGATACGAATGGTACGTTAAAAGCTACTTTATGTCCAATAAATATACGCAAAACAAAACTATTATAAAGCATGAAATTATTAGGTAAAATTATATATGTCAAGCAAAATTATATATGTCAAGCAAAATTATTTTAAAAGGTTTTTTTATTACAAAAGTATATTATGGTTTATAAATAACTGCGTCGCGTAGCTTATTTTTTTCTCTAAGCTTATCTCTAAAAATAAAAATAAAAGTACTTATTATAAAGAGAAAATATTTTTTGTTTATTCATTTGTTTGTAATGAACTGGAAATTACTGGACCGATTTTGATGATGTTTAGTATGAGAATACATTGAATCATTGGGAGTGAGACTTTTATCTCGACCCCGACCTAGATCCCGGATTTATGCGGGCGAAACCGCGGGGCTCTGCCAGTGTGGTGTTAAACTGTAATTAATTTGGTATTTAGGTTAATACTTTTACCGGTATAAACTAGTATCTATTTTAATGGTACTAAGGACACATAGTAGTATCACTAGTACTATTAATGGTATTAATCAATAATACTCGTACTGTAGACATAATGCGATTATTTTACACTATGTTTTTAGTTTTTCCTTTGTTCAAAACATATAGGCTTTGTGGGCTCGATACTCGTGCCACATACAGTTGCTCATGCGAAAAACTGTTTTTTTCTAAATGTACAGCTGCTACTCTCGGTGTTTGACCTTTGTTTATTGTCATTGCAAATGTTGCTTTCAGGGAAAACTGTACACTTTTGAATTAATACTACTCCCTTTGCTGTTCCTGTCATAATTATTGCTCTCACAATATTGCGTCCCAGGTGTGTAGGTGTGTAATACGTAGCCGTGTGCCATAAACAACTTTTAGCCTCAACTTATGGCAAGGCCCTCCTGAAAATTCTTAGGAGTTAAAAAACTCAGTGTCCATAACATTGCCTACAGACAGATACTCGACAAAATCACCTTCCACATGTAACATGATTTGTTCGTTGATCTGTCCCACTATTTCATTCGTCAGTGCTAAAAGTGTCCTTTCACACAGCCATTCTCTGTTTCTCATATGCATGTTTCCAGATCGGGATACACGTTGCTACTTAGAACATCTATGTTGCAGACAGATTCGGAATTCACGATTCAATGTAATCATACCGTCACCATTTGTTCCCATAGCGTTCTTCGCCGAGTTTCAGAGGAGCGGCCTTATATTGCCCCATTTGTGTATCACATAGACATTTTTTTTTAACATACACCCATAATGGAGACGCTTTCTAGTGATCACCAGAGTCTGTCTAAAATCGCCAGGTATCACCATCACTCCCATGATAATTTGGTTGCTCTTGATTTCCTCATCAAGTTGTCAAGTCCAATGGCAGTGCAAGCAATTTCTACACCTCTCCCACTCTCGTTCCTTGCGCTCAGAGTAGCACAGATCAGAGGACACTCTTTTACTCGCAATACCTCTCCACACGTCCTCTTTTTACGCTTATTCCTTCACATTAGAAGCTGTTCAACTATGGAACGCACTGCCTGAGGCTATTAGACCAAATCACTTGATTGTTTTAAAGCTATGGTCAGGGAACACTTTTTGTCCTGTCGTTATCTGTTGTTTGATTCTTTATGTAGTTTTGGATTTAGATACCTATGTTTATGTATGTAGTGGTTTATTTAGTTTATCTTGTAAGGTTGTATTTAATATATTGTAATATATGTAAGTATTGTATTTATTTTTGTATTAGTATCGATTTATATATATTTTTCTTATTCTGTAAATTTGTATATACACATTATTTTAATTAGTAATCACTTATTGTTATTATCATCACCCCTTTTTCAGCTACATTTAGTTCAATCCATTCCAAAGTTGTCTGGCAGAGATCGCTACATAGCGATAAGACCGCCCATTGTACTACCGAATAGCAAAACATTGTTATGTTAATCTACTATTTCAATGTATTTATGGTGGGCAATAAAGTATTTTCTATCTATCTATCTAAACACTGAATGTGCCGTTCGACCACCATTGAGTAACGTCGCAGCTATTCCAAAGGAGGCACCAGCAACAGCAACTCATTAATTTTTGCGGATTGTTTGAGAAATGTTTTACTCATACCTCCTGGACCATCCAAAAAGAACAAACCACCACCATTTTCGATTTTTTGTACAAAATTATCAAAACCTAATCTTTGCCCTGGGTTCAGACGTGGAACGGCCAGTTACTTGTTGTTGGAAAAAAAGCCATCGTAATCCAGTTCTCGTATTCAATCACTCCCAACTTCCCTGGTTCTTTGTGGCCTGCTCATCCTTAATTCTTATAAATCTTTCCCAGTAATAGTCTTCAAACTACCTGAACCAGAACTGTACTTCATAGTTCCACTTTCGGGATCGGGATATAGGTATTCTATAAGCTGGCTAGGAACATTTGAGTCACACGATATATTTTAATTATACGATACAAAGGTCCTTAAACACCAGAAACGATGCGTCAGAGCCATGTTCCACCTCAAAATGACGGATTCATGTAAACCATTATTTATTAAACATAGGTTCTCGCCCATTTCCTCGCTGTATATTTTTGAGGCAGCTATGTTTGTTAGAAATAACCCTGACTTATTTTTACGGCCTTTAGGCCAGTCAAAATAGCATTTAACTTTGCATTTACATTTCCGATCCAAATTTTTTTCTAAAATTATAATAAACTAAAATTTCGCATCTTTTGTTTCTAGTAAACTTTTTTTGTAAAACTTACCGTTTACGATTTGTGGCCCATTTAATGGATAAAACATTTAGTTGGATGACCTTCTGGATCTTCAGATTCGGCCGCGATAGAAAAACCGGTTCATTGAATGGGCCATAAATCGTAAACGGTAAGTTTTACAAAAAAGTTTACAAGAAACAAAATATGGGAAATTTTATTCTCTACAATAATGGCCTCAATAACTTTTGCCCTAAAGTGCATTGTTTTCAAGATGACGCTTGAAGCTTCACCTGGATCTGTCAGCATTGTATGATTTTATGCTTTATAGTAAGTGATCCTAAAACTTATAAAAAAAAATTTGGATCGGAAATTTAGTGCAAAGTTGACCAAAAAATACATCTATTTTGACTGTACTACTTCTGATGTTGGAGTTCGTACTAGACGAGATGACAGTAATGTCTGTGTTCGGGACTCAAGGACTACGATGATGCGCAATAGTATTTTTTGTACGGCTCCTTTCATTTATAATAAGATCCCTAAGTCTGAGAGAATTATCGTATATAATGTTTCAAAGAAAGCTTAAACTATATTCGCAAACAAGTGTTATTATTATTACATGAGGTGAATTTATGACCGATAAAAATATAATCATTTAGTTTTAGTTTATAATTAAGTATGCATGACCATTACCATATTTAATTTTACTATTCATTGTTGTTATTAAAGGCATTCCACAATAAGGGTAGATTACATTGTTCTACTATTTAATAATAACTACATCTATTACAAAATATACTTCAAGCAATAAATGAAATTTGAACAAAACTACGCCGCGTGGTTTTAACCGGAATTCCGGAGTCGAAATCGGGGTAAAAAGTAGCCCTTCAAAAAAGTATGTCCTTCTCCAAGGTCCCATTTATCTCTATACCAAAATTCATCAAAATCGGTTTAGCGGTTTAGGCGTGAAAACGTAACAGACAGAGTTTCACATTTATAATGTTATAGTTGGGATTATGCATACGTGGAAGAAATATGCCAAATTTATTATGCAATTTAAGATTAAGACATTCTTTATGCGACTTCTTATCGTGTCAATAGTTATTTCGAACCAGTGGGGTGAAAGGATTAAAATGTGCCTCAATTTATGCTAAACGGGGTTTTCTCATTGATATTACGTTTTCTGATTTGCTTAATAATTTTCTATAATTAATAATCATTTTATTATTAATTAATAATAAATTGATTTATTTTCTCACTCAAAGGGTTATTAATTGGAATAAATTGGAATCCTCGCCACATGTTACGTTGAAATCAATCATCGTGCAAATTTAATTATGTTATCGGTATTCAGTATTCAGTTTATTTAATTACTAAAAACACGGTACATTATACATTTGATAGAAATAGTAGAGCTGCATATCTCACCTGAGGCACGTGGATTTGTTAAATTTATACTAACTAGTGGTCGCCCACTGGTCGAAATTCGACCATAATTAATTAATAATTAATGTATTTATTATGCATAATAAAAAAAAAAATTGCATTAAAAGATATAAATTAATTTTAGGAATTTAAATCAATATACGAGTATCTATTTATTAAAGCGTGAAGTAAATCTTTGTTCCCCTTATTACGAAAATTGCGCGGACGGAGGAGTATGAAATTTCGCACACTTATAGTTTATATAGAGAAAGAGTGCAGAATGCTATTTTTTTTAATTATGCATAAAAAATACATTAATAATCAATTAATTATGATCGAATTTTGACTAGTGGGCAGCCACTAGTATACTTAAATGCTTTAATTAAGATAGTTTATAACAGAATAAAAATAATGATAAAATTAAACATTAAAAGTTTTTTGTTGAATAAATCCCTTATTCAACAGCGCCTCAAGCTCTTTTACATCACTTGCCAATTTGTTGTAAATTTTCATAGATATGGTATAACAGTTGCGAATATACGATCTAGTTTTATGTTCAGGTATTGCTAATCTGTCTTTATCAAACGTCCGGGTAACTATAGCTACCAACTGAACTATATGACTTTTGTGTGAATTTCTGTTGTCTGGCGTCTGAAAGTTGCCCACTAACGTTACTAGATGACTCTTTAATAAATTTGGTGTCTATTTTAATCCAAGAAAAATATACCTGGCAACAAAAATATTAAAAATAATATAAAAAAAAAGTTTTACGTGTGTTTAGCTTTGTGAAGCACTCAGCGTGTGAGTATTGTTAAATTATTTTATTAGTCCTATTTATGTTACTGTAATTCTCAAGACTGTTGCTATTGTAATATTTACAAATATTCTTGGTCCATCGCATGATAGAAAAAAATTCGACATAAAACAATAATGCCGTTGCATGCCGGGTTTCATGTTCATGTTTTGAAGTGATTCATTAGATTTTCAAGAAGTAATTATTTGTAATGGAGAAATTATGTTTTAAATATACTCCCACGATCTAAATACAACGAAACAACATAGTATTTTACATTTGTTTGGCACATAACAACACAACACAGCCAGGCGACTACAGTCGCCCTTACCGTTTACGTATTCTAACGATATTTGGGGTTGTTTGAAAAGGTTTTTTTTAATAAACACGGTATTCTAGCTATTGTGGTATTCATACCAAAAAAAGCCCATAGTCTTGTTTAATAATAAGTAGGTTTTATTGCTACAAACTACAAGATTTTGTGTAAAAACTCTACCTACATTGTAGAGATAAAAAAATTATTTTCAGTATTTAGATTAATAGTTGAAATTCGTTTTCCACGTAGTTTTAATTTGTATAGTTTTATGCACGGAAAGTATATCATATATTCAGAACCATATATTTTATAAATAATGGTGTGGAAGGTTTTCAAGGTGCCCTGTTGAATATTGGATGTATGCACTTTTTTGCGCTTTAAATAAGGCCATGGTATTAACTGCGTTCCTAAGAATAATAACATTGTACCTAAGAAGGGATGATGTCACATTTTTGTGCAATACCTAATGCTAAATTACAAAATTATAACAAAACAATAGTTCAACACTGTGTATAGGTACACTGTGTATTTACATAGTGTGTATAGGTACATAATAATACATTGTGTTTTACATACACCGAGCATTTAAACATATGTACATCGTTCAAATTTACAATATAAATTTAACGTATAATACATTTTAGTAAATAATCATTTTTAATCATCGATTGATTCAATTGGTACAATAATAATGAAATTCTTTAATAATATGTCAATATAATAGTACTCACATAATAATTTGGTGTCTAACTGATAAACTCATCGATCCTATAATGCGATTGATCTAGGAGCCATTTTTTTATTTGAATTTGAAGGATTGCGTTGACGTAGCATTTGTGATGGTGTCAGGAAGACGGTTATATATTGCCGGCCTTAGAATAAGGAATACATGCAATAAGATCAGAGTAGGAAAACGGGCAATGTAGCGCGCCATGTTCGGAATATCACTTTTGGATCACATACCCAAAGTCGAAAATCGACGTCGCACGAAAGTCGTGAACGTGGGTATGCAGATCGCGAGGTTGAAGTGGAAATGGGTGAACGGGACACTTTACATGAATTGACAACGGGAGATGGTCAAAAATGCGGTAACGGAGTGTTGGCCAAGGGATGCCCAGCGACCAAGAGGCAATGTAATGTAATGTCACAGTTCTTCCTGCAATGTCTAAGATCAAGCATAGCTACTCGAAAGTGGTATATCCAAATATCTGGAAAATAAATATATCTTGTTATCAATACGATTTCACTTCCAGAAAGTCTACCAAAAATCGTTTTGAGCAATTAATGAAAGAAGCTGTTTCTTGATGCTTAGACAAACACAACACAACAAAAAAGTATTGGGGTGTTCTTGGATCTTGCGAAGTCGTTTGAAAAAGTCTCTATTCCAAAACTACTTGACAGTATTTATGGGTTGGGGTGCGGGGAACTGCACTTAAACAATTCGCTACCTATCTGACGTTCTGACCAACCGAACTCGGCGCTAAAAATTAAGTGGTATAATGGTCTTCCATCACTTATGGAATATCAAGGCAGTATACTTGCCCTATGCTCTTCTTTATCTACATAAACCAACATTGTCAGCTCAAACATGGAAATGCACAAATTATTACTTTTACGACACGGCCGTAGTGTTCCAAGGTAAGAATTTTGAGAATAAGGTTGCCCATACAGAGGATGGCCTTAAAAGAGTAATGGATTGGTTAAATGAAAAAAACCCTTAAACCATGTATATGACATTTCCTACCATCATCATTGGCCTTCGTTCATCTGTTGAAGATGATTTAGGTGGTGTCAGTAAAGTTACATAGCAGTTAATTGTTATTGAAAACTTTCGATCATGGATCCACTCCAGCAAGCTAAGGTGGGTAAAGTTTCCTCTCCACTGACGTCACTCTGCCTGGAATTCTGTTTGATAACGCAGGCCTTCCCAGGTACCCACACTAACTTGTTGACCTTGCTGACATGTCCCGCAGGAAAGACGAATCACATGCGGTGTCGGTACATTTTCTATCACAGAAGCAGTAACGTCTAAACTAAATGCACTTCAAATAAAAGCTCATACATGTGTGACACACGACCATCGTCTTACAAAAGATATGGTATTGAAAAGGTGTTAAAATTAAAATATCTCGATGTCTTGATTAGTAAACACATTAACAGGCCTACCACATGGAGCTTATGACCAATAGGACAAGAGAATTAAAAAAAACGACTATCCCGCATAAAACATAATATGCTAATCGGACACCCTAATGTTGCAGGACCTTTCCTGTATAACGTAGTAGGTAGTAGATAATATAATATGATATGATATCATTTTAAAGTAGAATTGAACACAAAGTTTCGAAAGTTTAATTGAGAGGCAATGAATCTTGTACATTCCACGATCTTCCTAGGTCTTAATATTGATGTAAAACTACAGTTCCCCTGGTTCCCCAGTTACAGGTCCCACAAATCGAAACACTTGCAGGTCGGTTAAGTTCCGCTGCATGTTCAGTTCGTATGATACGGTGGCTTACTGATGAAGCTACAGCTAGACTAGTTTATCTCAGCTACTTCCATAGTGTTATGTCATATGGCATCATTCTATGGGGTAAAGCAGCTCATATGCAATAAATATTTGTTCTTCAAAAAAGGTGCAATGTGCAATTTATAAAATGAAACTGCGAGAGTATTTAAGAGAAATATTCAACGAAATTAATATTCTCACAATAACTTCAAATATATATTATACATATATGAAAATTTGTAATAAGTACATTTGTATTAAACATAGATGGATAGTTAGATAGATAGATCCCTAGGTTTCGACTAGTAAAAGTAAATAAGTCATTTAGGGGGAACACGGTGCGCTTCTATAATAAGCTTCCTGAAAATGCAGCTGAATTACATACCTATTAAGGAATTAGAAAATTACATAAGGTTAGTCTTTTAAAGAAAGCGTATCTATTATTTATTTATTTTATTAATCGTTATCTAGGATTCACAGTTATTAATTCAGTATCATCTAATAATGTGTAGATATGCCAAACTCATACCAATTTGAATCCACATTATGTATTCAACTCTCTTATAACTTATGGATAGTAGGTATGAATAGGTAAAAAACAAAATAAAAATAACAATTCAAACTAAGTACTACAGTATTTGTAAAAAAAGAATATTTATATTATTTACTATTAAAATACGAGTATAAATGTCTATATTATAGATAAGAATGCAGTTAACTGACAGATTTAACTGACAAACACTCTTAACGCACTCGGGACAATCTAGCTATCTGTGAATATTTTTTTAGAATCAGTTTAATAGTTCCAAAACTCTACATCCAATACTCACAAAACCACAAACAAACCTAAAAACTTTTCTTCTAAAAATGTAATATAATACTAAGCATTTGACTACCACTGTGCTTAGTTACTTAGACTTGTACTTAAACCGTGTCTTGAAAAGTAAGTATTTTTTGCACAGAGTTTGATTTCCCCCAACCCAATTGCTTATTTGATATAATTAATAATGATCTAAACTCCGAAATAATAATGACCAGTAAACCAAACGCAATGGATTCTACTTCTTATGATAATGATGCTAAAGCTATAAGCTGTAAACCTATGAAACAAAAATTACACAAAGAAACGTATCAACAAACAACTTTGTACAGTGACAAAAGCTACGAACCAGTTTTACTTCAGACTTTGACTTTAAATATATGGATAGATTTAGATGAGCGAATTAGCGATACAGGTAAGGAGTTCCATAAGTGTACAGATTGAACTTAAATTTTTTTTGGAATACATTAAGGAACCTGATTGAAAGTTTGAAATAATCTGTTGTAATCTTTTAAAACTGGAACGCTATATAAATCCTATTGGACTTTAATTAGAATGTTATTGGAATGCTTTAGGAATCATATTGTACCTCTATGAGAACCTTTTTTAATCTAAGTAGGAAACTAAAGAATTCTGCTTGGACTTTAAAAAGCTTCATAGGAATACTTGCAAAATCTTACTGACATTTTCTTATAGGAATTTTATTTATGTCGCTCATTTCATTAGATCGACAACCAGGTCAACATAACAGATATTAGCATAAGCTAACACCCTGGATGACCTGGTTGTGACAAGAAGTTAGGTACTGGGGTAGGGAAAGTTGCAAACCGTGTACATTAGTAACATTTATAGTCACCCGAGCTCAAAACTAAGTTTTGGTAAAATTTTCTAAACCAAGAAGAACTCTGTCAAACCATCTGTCGACCTCTGTGGCGCAGTGAACCAATGTCTGGCTGAGACGCAAAAGGTTGCGGGTTCCACCGCGGGACAAATGTTTGTATAATCTGCAAGTATTTGTCTCGGGTCTGGGTGTTTCTATGTATAATATGTATAGTTATGTGACCCATAACACAAGGTCTGGTTACTTTGGGACCAGATGATGCTATGTGAAATGTCCGGCATTATTATTATTATTATTATTATTATTATTATTATCATCTACTGAATATTGTGAGAAAATGAAAGGGCATCAAGATTTTTTTTGACACGATGAAAATTCAAAAAATTAAAATTTTAAAAATTTAAACATTTTCTTGACAGTTGTCAATTTTCGAACCAAAAAGAACCTTATACTACGTAGGTGAGTCGGAACACCATACATTAAAATTTACTTCTTGTAAAGACAACCTAACATAGATTATAGTCAGCAATAATATATAAAATCTATCGATATTGATAAATGACCGGTCATTCCAATACAAATCATATACTCAATTTCACTCATTCTCTCATGATTTCACTCATCTCTCTCACACTCATTCCGAGACTGTTTCAACTCCAACGTGCTTAGCACTGCAGGAAAATGTCGGGCTACAAATTCTACTATTTACGGAACGTTAAAGAAACAACACCAGTTAGTAGATCTCTCGCTACGCTAGTCCCCGCCAGAGTCGCATTGTTTTGTGCGTAAAATGAGAGCGTCACCAAAATTGAAAACATAAATTTGGGAAATACAAATGTGTCCCTCAAGCAAGCAGCTGTTGCTCAAAGCTGTTTGTGGCTATGTAAGCCAGAAGAATTGTTGTATGAATAACTATTTTTACAAACGTTGCACCTCGAAGATATAACACAAAAACGAGTAGGCTTAAGCATTATCGGCTCTAGATCATCACATACGATTCAAATCAGAGCTTTCTCTTCTCGGTAACACATTTTAAGCTCCGCACTGGTCATATTTTAGGCGGTTAGATTATAGCATGCTATTATCCTAGTGTTACGTCTTTGTCGGATGTTATCCTTGTGATCATCCTCTAAAATACTAGCGGTGGGCATTGGTACGTCATCACAATAACACAGGACCCCAATCCTAGTTTGGGTGCCAATGTTTGTCCACTCAGTAACAAACAACCAATAACCACTACACTACATGATACACGAGAGCATAGAAATCGCATATAGGGGAATTTTCCTGCATTTTGATTTCGACACTTGTTTTTTTTTTAAATTAAAGGTTGGTTGCAAATATAACTTAAATTAAATTAAAGTACACACTGTTAGCTTCCTAAAAACCCATAATGTCTGGCCTTGACCTTCCAAATCATAGCAGTGGCCGCTTAACAATGGAATGGCCTAAACTCGCTCGTTTCAGGTAGCGCGGTTTGTGGGACTTGAGCAGGTATAAAACGATAAGGGATGATTGAAATTACATCATTTGCATACCAACTCCCAGTCAGAAAGGTCCTTTAACGAATACGTCATCTCTCTAAACAAGAAAATGGATACCACACTAGAAGCAGCGTCTTAAGTGGTTGCACTAATCGAAGCTGGACAGAACCAAAGTCAAGTGGCTCGTCAGTTAAATTTGAGCAGATATGCTGTTCGACGTGTATACCAGCGATATCAGCAATCTGGTGGCTATACCAGGCGACCAAGAACAGGCCCAAAACGTGCGACAACACAGCGCGATGACTGTTTTCTTGTGAATACATCACTACGAAATCGCCGGTTAAATGCAGGTCTGACACCGCACAGACCAGCAACTGGCTCAAAATTGACCCCAGCGCACAGACAAGCACGCCTTCAGTTTGCTCGAAATCACGTTAATTGGACTATGGATTAATGGCAGGCAGTCCTCTTCTCCGACGAGTGCAGGGTGTGTCTCTATGGTAACGACGGACGGGGTAGAGTCTACCGAAGATCCGGTGAGCGTTTTGCTCAACGCTGCATCTCCGAACGGGTCGCATACGGCGGTGGTTCGTGTATGTTCTGGGGAGGCATATCACTGGAAGCGAAAACCGAACTTGTCTTCATTACAGGGCCCGATACCGACCGTCGATCGCGTGGATTGACTTCCCAACGTACGTCGAGGAGATCCTGCAAGAACATGTTGTGACCTTTTCGGGATTTATCGGCGAAAACTTCATTTTTATGCAGGACAACGCTAGACCACACACCACTGCTATAGTACGCCAGTACTTGGAGGAGGTTGAAGTACTCATTATGGAGTGGCCTGCTCGAAGCCCAGATCTCAATCCCATTGAGCACTTATGGGACGAACTAAAGAAACGAGTAAGAGCCAGAAACGCAGTGCCTACGAGTCTCAGAGAGCTCCAAACCGCGATCAAGGAAGAATGGGACAGCATGCCGCAGGATTTCGTAAAAAAAATGATTTCTTCAATGAAACATCGAATGGAAGCTGTTATTCAGGCTAGGGGGGGGCAATACCTCGTATTAATAAATCGTTACATTCACAAATTTATTGTTTTTTTAACCTTTTATACCTGCTCAAAGTCCCACATACCGCGCTACCTGAAACGAGCGAATTTAGACCATTCCATTGTTAAGCCGCCACTTTTATGATTTGGAAGGTCAAGGCCAGACATTATGGGTTTTTAGGAAGCTAACAGTGTGTACTTTAATTTAATTTAAGTTATATTTGCAACCAACCTTTAATTTAAAAAAAAACAAGTGTCGAAATCAAAATGCAGGAAAATTCCCCTATGTGCGATTTCTATGCTCTCGTTTGTATAAAACAAAGTCGCTTCCCGCTGTCTGTCTGTCTCTAAGTATGCTTAGAGATCTTTAAAACTACGTGACAACGTCTAATAAATCGATGAACGCCGGCTGCACGCACGAAAAAGGATGACTCATTGTAACGTTACGCTCATTGTAACTTTATGATCGGAGCGAGAGCGCTGCACGAGCGAGCGAAAGGCACGATCGGCTTGAGCGTTGGGATTGCGCCGCATCTATCTCTCTTCCACTCGTTTGGCCTATGCGTCCGAAGAAAGACAGCGGCAGCACACAACTTACATCTACACGTGAACTGTTTCGTCGACTGCTTATAAAGTGAAGTGAATGTTAATGTGGTTTTCATTGTTTATTACAACAACAATTGCGGCAATAAAGGGAAATTATTCTTGCATTTTAAAAATCTGATTACTAGTATAATTTTAAATATTTATTCTTTTATTATTAAAAAAGTAGCATCGGTCGAAATAAATAATTTTGCATAGTTAAAGCATTAATGTAAGATTAAAGATAACATTTTAACCTCACACATGTCATAACAATTTGCCCAAACTATAAGGTAATTCGGCCACCGTGCGAGGAAATCTACTAATATATTAAATAGGTTGAGGCGGCCTTTCCAAAAGTAGCAATTTAAAAAATTTGATTAATATTGTCAATTTCGTCATTTTGAATTAACTATTTATGAACATTAATTTGATTACAGTTTATTTCTATGAAAACTTGTTCATAATTATATTTAAACAAATTATTCAAATCAAACTTTCAAGAGCTATAAATAAAATTCAAAAGTTGTATATTTCTGCTTTTTCATCAATGTTTTGTTGTGACGTTGGCATGTTAAACTATCGTCCGTAAACCGACTATTTTAACAAATTTTTTAATAGATAAAGTAATTCAAGAGGAAGGTTTATATGTATAATATAAACCTTCCTCTTGACGTGAACTTCACAAGCAAGGAAATACACCTCAAGATGAATACTACCGCTGAAGAAGCCGCTCAAGTGATTGCACTGTTGCAATCAGGGATGCGGCAGTGTGATGATGCTCGGCAACTTAACCTGAGCCGTTTTTCGGTTCGGCGAGTGTATCAACGGTTCAAAGACAACCGGTGGCTGTATCCGAAGACGTGGATCTGGGAGAAAACGCTGCACATCCGAGAGAGACGATAGATTCATTGTAACCACATCTTTACGCAATCGGTTTTCTAACGCTGTTGAGTTGCAACAGGAGCTCTGATCAGCTCGTAGAACTTCAGTGAGCATCTCCACGGTTAGGAGAAGACTACCTAAGGAGAAGACTACCGAAGACCGAAACTGTCTGTACAGCATCGCAGAAACCGACTGCAGTTTGCTCGCAATCATTGCGATTGGTCACTCGATCAGTGGAGGAACGTCCTCTTCTCTGATGAAACGAGGGTGACCCTTTTCTGTAGCGACAGTCGCATACGGGGGTGGATCGTGTATGTTCTAGGACGGCATTTCCATCGACGGAAAAACGGAACTTGTGTGTGTTTCCCGGAGGTGGAGCCTGGAGGTGGAGGTGGTCGCGGGCAAGGGTCGCTGACTGCTGGTCGGTTCATAACGGAGATCCTGGAAGAGCATGTGGTCCCGTATGCTGGTTTTGTAGGCGATGGGTTCTTGTTAATGCATGATAACGCCCATTGCCACACCGCAATCATTACGGACTACTAACAAGAGGTCGAGATCCCCGTAATGCAGTGGCCAGCACGAAGTCCAGTCCAGAACCCGATCGAGCACCTCTAGGATGATGTCAAACGACGAGTGCGAGGTCGTGAACCTGCTCCTACCACCCTTCAAGAGATCGAAGCTGCCGTCGTTGCGGAATGGGAAAACGTTGGGAAACGCAGGAACGCGTGTTTACACCTGTGAGATCCGCATGGACCGCATGGTAGCCGTTGTCAAGGCCCGGGGAGAGAACACTAGTATTAAGTAATTTTTGTTAGATTTAAAGTCATTTTTGTTAAATTGAAATTCATTTTTCACGTGAATAAAAATCATTTGTTTTCTCGCCTTATACAATCTTTGTTTTTTGTCACATTTAAAGAAAAACACAATCTGTGTATTTTCTGAGAGTTGTATAAATTACCTTTCTAATGATATCCATAATCGAGTCCTTTTTATAACCAAATATGATTAAATGTACTTTTAAGTAGACTTTTAAAAAGGTGCGATTTTGTGACGCCGAGTGTATAAGGTTAAGTTTTGATACTGTTACGCCCGATACATAGCTCCATCTGTTGGTAGGCGGACGCATTAAATACTCACCTACAACGCTATCTGGTATCGAGTAGATGCACTACAAAATACGCGTATTGAATGCATAACAGTGAACGAGATAGCAATATCTCTATTGCAAAGCGAACATTTAAGCGCGTCGCGGTCTTGCGCGATGCACTCGACGCTCGTATAAATACGGCGGTAGTTTGCGGATGCGGTCAGTCTATTCTCGGCTAAGCAAGTGATACAAGTGCGATAGTTTCGAAGTGTTATCAGTTGTGTTGTAGTGTTGTGACATTTATTGTGTTCTATTGAGAAGTTTACTAGTAGAATCAGTGGATTAAGTTCTGTGTGTGGTAGGTAACTTTGATATTAAAATTATTATTTGGTAAAATCGACTGGTTTCGTAATTTATCAGTACCCGGCTCGTAACAAAACCTACGTTGATTTAATGTTTATATTATATTCAATTAATCTCATTTCAATACTTATCCGAAGACCCAACTTACCATAATTACGCAATATACTTAAAACAACCGGAAATAAACCTTCACGCTACCTCTACTTAGGTAGATAGATAGATCCCGACATGTAGGGAAAAACCAGGATAGATGCCTCACTTTTTGAAAGAGCCTCGTAATTTATGTTTCTAATAATTGTCTGTTTGCTTTCATGTTTGTCATTCTTAGTTTTCATCACTGACAAGCCTTTTATTTTCTTTCCTTTGGCTTTATAGTAGTTATTGGGTATATTATGTCTTTTTCGTAATCCTCGACCCTTATTTATCTTTAAATAATTATTATTTTCTTCATCATTATGAGCAGTAATATAGTAATATGGTTTTCCTTTCTTAACTTTTTGTCGTGTAATTTTTTTTCTTTATCTATTGGGATTTCAGTCTTGTTCCTTCTAGTGTAACTTAGTTTTATCTTATTTTTTCTTCCTTTCAGCCTATAATATCTTTTATTCATTAATGCTTCTTATAAATTCAGAATGTCTTCTGATTGGCCTTCTTAGTCATTGGAATTTGTGGTATTGGTGAAGCTTCAATTTGAATTTTAAGTATTTCTTTTTTTACTATGCTATCAAGAATCTGTGCAAGTACCTATAACAAAATTAATATCACAGAAAATAAGATGTTTTTCAAAACACACTGACAATGTATAGAGCTCTGGGGATAGATACGCCTAAGGGCACCTATACCGTGAAAAATTGGGGTGACTATTCTTTTTGATACGGATAGATGCCATTCTAATTTAGAACTAAACTAAATCAATAGAGCGGTACACACCTAAGGGTGTACTCAACGTACCAGTGTATATTAACGTAAGAACAATGAAATGGAATTGATGACTACTTATAAAGTTATGCAAAATACTCTCGTCTGAAACATTGACCGGTTTTCTGCGTTAACCGCGAAGATGATCGCACGCACCATCGAAATATGTTTATTTAGCACAATCGCCTGCAAGGGACTGAGGTGTGTGGCTCAAACGCTACTTTTTTAACCTATTCATTCTTTGTTGCTATTTGGGGAAGTTGTAGTAGAAGTATTTTTTGAAAACGAGGCACCTTTCCCACTGCGGCATATATCCTGGTTTTACCCTGATGTCAAGCTTGCAGCTACGGTATGCATTGAAGCATGAGATTGAAATTGATCGAGGGTAGGCGATGTAAATTATCTTATTTTCATGGATTGCTGGTTAGTAAGATTCCCGCTACTCGCCAGGGTTGCATGTTTGGAGGATATCTCAACGTTGAAGTTCCATCTAGGGTAGCGTAAAAACAAAATTGATCGAGGTATGCAATATCAATTAGTGCGGGCCCATCGAGTTCAACAGTGCCAGGTGGCACGAATTCGGCTAAAATCCCGTGTCACTATTGAATTCCTAAGCCACTCTGATCCACCTCACGGTTGGAATTTCTAGGTAAGTCACCCGGGGCGAAGGCGACTAAAAAAAATGTAATTGTGACTTTGCCTCCTTCCACCCGTAGCTACTTAATTAGAAGGGTTATTTAAATAAAACTTACTATTTCATTTCATTGAATAGTTTCGACATAAAGTACACTACAAATAGGCTTAGATCTTTCAGTAATTTACATTCTTGTTGATTAAGAGCACTAAAAGTTACACACATTGGGGCTAATGAAACTTTCAGTTAACTAGGTGTTAGGAATAAGAGTATTATGTAGTTTCACACAACAGCTATCCGAAAATGGTATCTAGTCACTGGGAATAGGGCTTAGTTCAGTCCAGTCCACAAAAACACAATATTTGTTTTTTATGGGGCAAATGTGACTGTCTTCCATAGTGTTAGATAGGTTGAGATAGGTACATCTTACTTATTGATAAATCTTCGTGAAACACATTTTCGATGGCATTAACGAAAAATGATTACTCTGATATTATTGTGAAAAGAAAAAGCGATTCGTGTCAAAACCTTGTGTTTATTTAAAAAAAACTTCATAGAAAAAGGTTTCTTACAAACCAATAAAAAAACTATGGAAGCCAAGTAACAGTGATTTGGGTCAATAAACAGGCCTCATTGCATCATATAAAATGCTCGTGAAGTTTTGAATCCTAGCCTCGTCTGGGCCACGGACACGGCACGGTTCAGCATGATTTAATCAAATCATCCTTTAATCAAATAAGTATATCGAAACGAAAATAATACCTGATTTTTCTTGATTTCATCCGAGATTCAATGTGATTCGTCTATTACGTTTACTGATACTGACACATTGGTACTTATATTTTTTTTTCCTATTTCGACTTGTAATACAATACAATACAATAGTTATTTATTCCAATAAGATACGTACAGTACACTTGGAAAAGTCAGGTACAAAAATACTTAATAATAATATTACAACATTTAAGAAAAATAATTCATTACAAATAGAATAGCAACATTAAATTCCAAATAAATTCATTATTTAAAAATGTCATCAGCATAACACACACCTAAAATCAAAATAACTTTTATTAAGAATTGGGTATGATTGAAATAAGTAAACAATTTATATAAACTTAAGAAGCATAGAGACTGTATGAACCGATACTCACAACAATCAAATCCTGCAGTCCTAGTTTACAACTAATGCTTAGTTGTAAAATAGGATTGCAGGATTTGATGCTGCTGTTGAGCATTCAACAACAGCAGCGCTTAATCGGCTAGTGACGCACAGATGCGTGAGAAATCAACCAACGCAGGTCGCCTGTAGCAAGCGCTCGTTTCAGTTTGAGGCATCAATCATTCCGTCTAGTTTTATTTAGTCAAATAAAAATAATAGTATTGATTTAAAATAAAAAAATTACAGTAATCGTATAAGTAAATGTTGAATTTTATTTTAGTATCAATATTTTGTCAATGTGGTATTTAAGAACTCCGAAGATATTCAGACTTTTTTCAAAGCCTTTTTGATCGAAAATGAAAGTGAAAGACTATTTATTTATTTCGTAA
Organism: Lampropteryx suffumata; assembly: GCA_948098915.1. NCBI lineage: Eukaryota > Metazoa > Arthropoda > Insecta > Lepidoptera > Geometridae > Lampropteryx > Lampropteryx suffumata. Next base: position 24,851,411 of record OX402544.1, read on the forward strand.
ACAAATATATATAAAAAATACTTATAGATCAAAAATACAATTCAGTTCACTGACCGCAGGTAGAGTTCCCAAAAGGCTGGCAACGTTACCTCGTTGAATGGCCATACTAAATTGAAATACAATTGAATTTTTTATTTTTTTTCATTGTTCATCCAGGATAATGATGATTACTAAATAAATAAGTAAAATTTCTAATATTTGCTCTATTATTATTTAAGACGATGAAATAAAATATATTATTCATGTTATAGTTAGGTATAGACTTTAAGGCAATGTTGGCAATTAGGTTGGTTATTTCAAAAATTAGGAATTGTCTAAAATATATTTTAGTTAGTCATGGCATTTGTAAAACCTATTCGGTTGATTAAACGCTTGATTAAACTAGATAAAATTAAATTAGGATAAGTTGGTAACAGCAGACTACCAAAGTTTCATTTGACAGCCTAAACCTAATTGTAGCTAAAATTAGTTAGGTTGGTGCCAACAGAATTGAGGCCAATGTATCATATATATAAACGACGAAAACCTTGCAACTGTGCATATTTTTGTGATAGCGCTCTTAACTATGTTAACTTTATTACTTATCATCATATGTTTTATAACTATCAATTGCTACATATGCTAAGATATACCTACTTGTCAACTTCACCCATTTTGAAATCCACAAGGAATCCGTTTCGCTATGTCCGTCGGTCTATCTGTCTGCCTGTCTGTTCGCCCCTTAATTTGCTTTTGTTCGCGGACTATTAGTTTTATCGTGATTTTGCACGGTAATACGTATTAGTGACCGGAACAGTTAGTGGAACAGTTGAGCTATCTAAGGACCGTTTAACACGATCTATAGATAGCTCAAGTGATCCAGATCTTCCCAAAACATTGACGGCATTGAATGGCAATGCTAATACGCTAGGCCAGCTCGTGGGGCAAGCAATGGATTACGCCCGAATACTGAACTCTACTTAAATGTGAAGGCATTATGCCTTGACGTTTGAAATGACGTTTCGTTTAGTAATATAGGTTACCTTACTTGCCTACCTTATATTTTTTTAGGATGCGGAGTCTCAAACATTAGTATTGGTTTCAAATGCGTTTGTGTTTTCAGTATTCAGACTATTAAATATACTCGTATAACAGAAAACAGGATTTTGCTTATGGTAGTTTCTTTGTATGCATTTTAATTACAAATAATAAAATAAATAAAAAACAGCCTGTCTTTTCCAAAATACAATCTATCTCGTTTAACTAATTTCACCAAGATCAGTACAATCGTTTAGCCGTGAAAACGTAAACTTAGAATTTTATTATGTGTATTCAAGTATGTGAAGAACCGTCGCCTCAGATTAATCTATACCTATAAAAGAGCTTAACCTGACTGACTGATTCATCATCGCCGAGTCGAAACCACTGGAGCTAGAAAGTTGAAATTTGGAAGGTAGCTTCCTTTTATAGCAAAACTTCCTACTAAGGCGGGATTTTTTGAAATTCAACCCCTAAGAGGATGCAAAGGGGTGAAAACTAATGTATGAAACTTTTTATTCGTGGTGCGATTTACTTGTAACTGGATTTGAATCATTAAAATGCAAAATAAATGGACACGTGTTTTAAGGATTTTTCAAAAAAATCTTACAAAGTGGTGAAATGGGGTGTCAAAGTTTGTATAGGGACTTTTTAACGGGTGGTGTGATTTCTTAGAAACTTGGTTTGGATACTTAAAATGCAAAATAAATGGACGTGTTTCAGAATTTTTCAAAATAAAGGAGTAAAATGGGGTGTGAATGTTCGTATGGAAACTTTTTAATTGGGTGTGATTGGTTTGAAACTTATAGTTTGGTAAGGAGATAAATTGCATCCTGGGGAAAGATTTAAGCTACAATTCATTAAAAAAAAAAAAATACGGACGAAGTCGCTAGTTAAGCTAGTTATTTTATAAATGTCGTCCATTCACTTGAGTTTTTGAAATAGTACATTTCAGAGCCTACACTTATTTCGTCATGTATTTGTCTGTATTCATTAGACATAAAATACAAACCACTGGAAGCATGTATCAGCTATCACGAAAGAATGATGAAGTTTTAATTTTGGGGCCTCAATGCAGGCCTAGAATGTCCTAAGTCTCACATTCCTATTTTGTCTGTCCACAGGTAGCTGCAGAAAGGGAGACCACCGTCGCAATCCCTCATGACACGCTTCAGGCGAGTTCGTATCAGGTATTTAGCAGCACTAACTCATAGACTCATACTCGTTAGAGTCCGATAACTTTAAAATGTTATGCTTTAGATTATTCAGACTTTAGTGTAAACATAATTTATCTTTACAAATAATTACGTTTTAAAAACTAAAAAGAAAACCGACTTCATTGAATGAAATTTGAGCCTATAATACATCTTTAGTGGAAAGTAGATGTATTTTGTATATATATAATATGGGTAGGCCAAATAAACGCACCGCTCCAATGAGACAGCGAGGTATCGTACACGAAAACATCATCGATGTATACAATTTTTAGATTTTCGTTAATTTTACAGCTCGACCGATTTTAATAAAATTTAAATGAGACCACCTGTGAAGTAACCTTATAGTATTCCCTTTCAAACAAAAAAATAATTTTCCAAATCGGTTCAGGCGTTTTCGAGTAATCGGTGAACATACATTTAAAAAAAATCGGACGAATTGAGAACCTCCTCCTTTTTGATGAAGTCGGTTAATAACTGAAAACCGGCTTCATAACCCTGCATATAACTGTGATATCAAATAATCAATATTATTTCCATCTCTAATTGCGATAGATTATTTTTTTTTCATCGATGCGTACATGTCCGTTCTTACCTTCGTTGTGAAAAGTCAAGCCCATGGCAAAGAGTATGCATTATCCTATAAGAGCCCATGGTCTGATTGACTGACACATTCCTATTAAGCTGTTGTCTGTGATCACGAATACAATGTATTAATGGCAATACATGAGCTGCTTGTCGTTATAAAGTTCCATAGGGTATCTTCAAAGCCCAAAAAAATAAATACAGCCGGATTGAGAATGTCTTATCTTTTTTGGAAGCCGGTTTAAAATAAAATCGAGCGTATTTTACTAAATTTAAGCTTGTCCGGCAAAACAACAGGATCAACACCAATTACTAACATGACTGAACATGACAACCATCTTTTATTAACTGTTTAGGTCAAAGTAAAAATATTTTTAATAAATACAATTTGGTCATCTTGTGAAGCAAACGACTCACTTTTAGGTTATTATTATTTTTTGAGTTATTTAGAGTGGTGGTATTTTTCAAATAAAGTCAATAACTCTAGAATTGACTCGGCGGGAAATAACTGGAATAAATGATTTATATAATTATTTTATATGAATGGTTGCCATTTTATATAAAACTAGCTGTCCGCGCGCGGCTCTGCCCGCGTTGATGATTTTTCCCGGGACAAACCAATTTTTCCGGGATAAAAAGTAGCCTATGTCACTCGGGGATAGTGTAGCTTTCCAACGGTAAAATAACTGGAACAGAAACAGTTTCAGAGCTTATTCAATTCATACAAACAAACAAATCTTTCCTCTTTATAATATACTAGCGACCCGCCCCGGCTTCGCACGGGTACAATGCTTATACTAAATATACTACAGAATGTCTAGTGCGATTAGAAACCTCTAAAATTATCAGTGTTTCTCTACTATATTATGCATGTATTATACATAATATAGTAGAGACCTCTTGAATCACTCGGTCTATTAAAAAACCGCATCAAAATCCGTTGCGTAGTTTTGAAGATCTAAGCATAGGTACAGATAGACAGCGGGGAGCAAATTTGTTTTATACTATGTAGTGAAGTCTAGATAACAAATGACGAATAACATACGATAAACAAACTTACAACAAAAAAACAATAAACTTGCTGTTACGTTTTGCTAATTCGACTTTGCTTCCTACAATTGCATCTTTCTTGCTGACAATTTTGTCACTGTCAAATGATTGTTTTGTTAGAATAAAGGCTCTTTGGTTAACTCATCCCGCTCCAAACTTATCCCGCGAGATGAGTTGACTATATAATTAATTTTATTATTTTTGCTTATTCAACTGATCGCACTGTAAAAAATAAGATAAACTGTATTGTATTATTTGAAATATTTGAACACACGTGAACAAAACTCTTTGGAGAAAAAAATTACACACCATGGTTTGTTTATACCGATATATTAAAAAATATATAGTTGTTTGATTGATAAACAGAAGACTAAATCTAAATATGTAGAGTGAACATTATAAGCCTCAGTAGCCTAATAAAAGTTTAACATGGACTTTGCCTAGCCTGTTTTGGATAGCACCTTAGCTGTACGCCAGAGACTGCGACGGAAATGGAAGTAGCAGCCTGTTATTTTCACATTTGGAAAGTGGATACGGATTGCTTAAAATGTTATTCCGTAGCACCTTTTTTACTTTACAAGTTTTCACCGCAGAGGAAGGCAATGTGTATTTTTTTTAATGATGTTTACTGAATAGCGTTCCGATTATGTACTAAGGGCAAGGAGCACGGTTTGGGTGTACGTGTGCGTACGTGCGTGTATTTATATAAAGTAGCTCGGTTTGGTGGCTTCACTTTGGTTTATGGCGGCGTGGAGTAATTCTATTTAATTGGTCGGAGTAATTTACATATTGATATTAGTTTTTGCGACTACGAACTTACTGGCCGTGACTTACGGGCCGTATATCGATGTAAGAAAACATTTTTTCAACAACTAAGCTGAAGTTATCTTTCCGTTGTAATGTAAAGGCGCTGCGCAAACGACGGCACTTATTGTTGCCGACACGGCACACCATCACAGGGAACCGTAGTTGCTGTGTCTTGTGGCGGTGATCGGACACAGTCGTCTGTTGCTACTATTGGCCGCTGCGCTGGTACAACTCAGAATTGTAAGGAAATTTGTGTTGAAAAAATGTTGCTTGTGTCTTCAACTGCCGACTTTTAGTTTCTAGTTACCGACACCGAACACTTTTTGTTTGTCAATGAGTGTAGGAGCAACTGGACACAAAAACTGTTTACGTATGCGCAGGGAGTGGATGATTTCATACTGGTACCATAGAAATCAAATATTCATCAGTAGCTTGTATCTGACACAAGACACAAAAGTTTCCACGTTTGCGCCCTGCCTTAAAGTAGGTATGTGTAAAAGAGGTAGGCATACATGAGACATCTAAAGCACAATAGACCAAGATTATTTAAATGAAAACTTGTCAGTTTTAACATGAAATGACCAAATCTTTCTATATTTACCCAATGCGACGCCAGTATTAATTATTTTGAATACCCTGAGGTGCCCTTCCTTGGCCGTAGGGCTCGTCAAGTTTGGCAATCATGTTTGGTTATTAAGCTCCAATAACTTTCTCACCCAGGATGTTAGGATAGGATTAAGTTGGCAACTATTTAGAAGATATCAAATTAGTATAACCATTAGTATAACCATAATATACCAACCTATAAAATTCAAGTGAACTGCCTATTTGATGATTTTAAGTTTAAGTACTTATGGAAAAATCTGCTCGCGTCTTCGCACATCCTGCTGTAATATCTAAGCAAAGTTTCATCCAAATCGGTTCTCCTATTACGGCGTTTCTTCGACTCAAACCGACATTATAAAGATCCACATAAACTATCAGCAGTTCATAACTTTAATAGAAACTGGAAAAAAATCCCGACTTTATTCACGACACGCATTATCACGCGATCTGCAATAAACGCCAATGCCGCGGTTACCGCACTGTAGTTAAAGCAATGCATTCGTTCCATTGCATAATCATTGTTTGTTTACCTACATTGCTGATGATGCCCGGCACGTGTAAGCCTTTCACCAAGGTTAACCAACAACTCAATGATTCCAAACCTTTTCACGATACATTGCTGGCTGAGTAACGCGTTAGCCGCCAGTTATTAGCTGACAGGTGGCGATAGATGCATAACTAATCAGATGCATCGATTATGATATTATGCGTAGTAGACATTTATGTCGGGACAGGTTCAGGGGCGCCTGACGTCACTTTGTGCACTTAAGTCGAGTGTGACTGCAATTTTGTAAATAAACTGATGTTGTTTTGAAGGTAACATGAATAAATTTGCACCCAAAATTTTTTTTTTTAATAGGTTTGTTTGTTCCGTAGACAAACAAACAAAACAAACAAAACAAACAAAAAAAAAGATGACGACGAATTGAGCACCTCCCCTTTTTTGATAAAGTCGGTTAAAAAACATTAAATTTTGGATTGTTGTTAATTGGATTGTTGCGTATTTTGTAGACAAATAATAAGACATATGGAATACATAAGGAATGTACTATTTACCTAAAATTTTGCTAAGACTGTTTGGTCGAATTGTGTGTTTTGTTTTATTTGTAGAAAGTTTGTACTTAATCCCATAGAAATATACGAGTACATTGTATGAACAGCCCCTCCTATAAAGTGTTAAATGATGAGATTTAATAAGATGTAAATATTTTGATTTAACGCGAGGTGACAGACATGACACAACACCCACTTCTCATACCACAGGGAGCGGCCGAATTGAACAGAAAAAAACTCCGAATAATTATACCGTTTATTTTGTGCCGAATTTAAATTGCGAAAATATATTGCTGATCTGATTCCAGTGAAAATAGCTTCATAATGCACATGCACATGCTTAAATTTAGAAATATTGCCGTTAGACTTATCGTTATTATTATTTAAATTACTTTTGTCTTATATATTATTTTTTATATACAAAAGTCAAGATATCACTTCACCTAATGGTTAATCTAAAACAAAAGTTAAAAGATAATTTGTGGTAAAAGTTAATTTAAAAACGAAATGCTTTTGTATAAAATATTAAAGTAGTTTGTTTAAACAAAGCCCGTGCTTTTCAATTTGGGAGTGCGGTGCGTGAATTTTCATGAAACAAATTATGTATTAAAATGGTATTTACCAATTATTTCTTAATATAGTAAAGTGCGGTTTATGAATATGTTCTAAATATGCTACTAACAAATTTGAAGGAGATTCTCGCATTATAATAACCATTCCTGTGCAAACTTTAACCTCTTTCTGCCTCTTTTACGTGATGACTTGAGACTCGTGTATCTTGGAAAATAAACAAGCTTAAATTTTAAATGCCATCCAAATTTCTTTAGTATCTACATTTCTGTAGTTTATTACGCTAATCGTGCGCAGACAGATAAACAGACTTACATTATAAAAATGCTATACTTGTTCCGCAAATAAATAAATAAATAATGCCGAACATTTCACACATCAAACATCATCTAGTCCTAATGTAAGCAGAGCTTGTGTTATGCAAACACATGGCTGATATACTTAGATACTTTTTTTGGAATACATACATCCAAAACACCCAGACCCGAGAAACATATTTGCAGATTAAATAAACATTTGTCCCGAACCCGCAACTGCGTCTCAGGCATACCTTCGCCCACTGCGCCAATTTTCAAATTTAATTCATTATACATTCAATGTACGGACTTTTCGACCTCGACAGATTACAGATATAGATTATTTCAACGTTTTTGACAATGTATTGGTTTTATGTTTTTTGATGGATTTATACTTTGTATAATGGTCATTGTTTTATTTAATATAATAATATTTATTTTCTTTGTTTTTCGTTGTTTTTGTTACTGGTTATTTGTTTTTATTCTTTACTTTCTTTTAATTTGTGTGTATTAAATTAATGATGTGTAAATAAGCTTTCTATTAAGAAGAAAATTCATTAGAATATAAAATTTGCATAGTCTGCGTTGTTTTTGACATAAATACAGGCCTTGGTATAATCGATGCGACATTGATGCGTCGTGTTTTATTCATCGCTTCTGCAAACCTGTCTGGGCCGTGTTAAGGGTAAAGGTTCTTTTCTTTTCAGTTATGGTTCTATGAAATAATATATATTTGTGGACAATGCACCCAACACCATCTAGTCCCCAAACTATGCATAGCTTGTATTATGGTGACCTCAGGACTGATAGAATATTTATATCTTTTTAAATAAATACAACTTATCATACTTTATACCACCCAGACACAGATAAAACACCTATGTTTACCACACACCTCCCTCCTTGGAGGTATTCGAACCCCGAACCTACAGAGCAAAAGGCAGAGCTGCTACCAACAGAGTCTACAGGCCAGTCAATGAGAATTTTATATTATTTATAATAATATTAATTCATATAGATAAGCTTGTGATCCAAAACCCCTTTATGAATTACTAAAATACGCCAATACCCCGAGTGCCCGGCGACTTCAACTGTTTCGATGGCACTGGCGGATGTCAGAATGACTCTAGGGCCAGGGACCAGCCGTCAAATGACCAATACACGAAAAACGGATTCTGAAACTTTAACTTTAACTTAAGCTTAACACCTTAACTTATACCGTTAGAACATTAAAATCAGATGAAAGATAACTGGAATTAGATAATGCACTTGCAGTAATAATTATCATCGGATTAAGTGAGGTTTGAAGATTGGGAAAAGACACAATTGAAAGAAAAAAATATACATTCTATTATGGTGAAACAAGAAGTTTATTACGGTGTAGGGTTTTTAGTAAACAAAAAATGGAAAGACAATATACAGGAGTCCGTTCTTTACTCAGAAAGAATAGCGGTTTGAAATAGCTTAAAGAAAACATTAACAGTTATACCTCCTGTGTGGGCCGACTACAAGCTACTTGGCTGACGAAGTGGAAGACTAGTCAATGAAGCTTGCGACAGTCAGCGAGGAACTTGGAACATCATACTGGGTGCTTTCGACGCCAAACATAGTCAAAAACAATCAATAGGTAATACAGATGTTCTGGGTTCTAAGCCATGCTTAGGCACACGAAACAAGCGTAGTGAGCGCCTTATTTGATCTGCATTCGGGAAAAGATTGGCTATCGGCGATAGTGTCCTTTTTAGCAAATGTAGGTGGACTTAAGTCGCTCCAAACGCAAGAACCAAAAACGAGATTGACTATGTACCCATCTCCGATCGCAGCTTATAATAGAATGTAAACATACTAAACTGTCTTAAATTTAGTTCAAACTTAGTTCAGTTTTATATTTCGTTTTATCGTAAAATTGCATCGAAAGAAATTATTTACAAACAAAATTAAGAAATAAAACAAGGTATCATTAATAAATTGTAAAGACTCATTCAATTTGGAATTAAAAAAGTTTTAGCTTTCTTAACATGGAATGTACAGAGGTACAAGAACAATACAATAACAGTGAAAATAGTTTAAAAAATGCAAGAACATAATAATATTAAACAAACACCGCTTAATTATTTATCTGACACACTATAAAGTTAATAGATGAAATATTAAAATTAACCATAGCTCGGAATAGTTTTTCATTTAAAGCCAAAGATAAAGAAGTTAAAAGAAATATTAGAAAATATTTAAGAGTATTATAATATTAACCTAATAGGAAAGGCCCAAAGCACTGTTTAAAAGACACGCACGGAATCAAACATCAAAACCGAGAAATACAGAGTACAGATTTCTATAAACCTTTATAAAACTCTCAAACCCTCGCAGATCTCATGAGCAACCAACGAACGGAAACTTGTATTCATGTCCAAAGACTATCTTTTTTGGCTTCGAAGTACACGCTTGTTGCGCTATGCAATATAAAGTACAATCGAATATGCATCAATCTCGTCCGCAATATTTACCAAAATAGCTCAGCAGCAATTAAATTACAAACACAAGGTCCCACATTTGCAATAGAAAAAGGTGTTAAGCAAGGTGATCGGCTGTCACCAAAACTCTTCACCAGTACCCTCGAAGAAATCTTCAGAAAGCTAGCAACGGCCAGTCCGTTGCTAGCTTTCTTTCTTTATTTCTTTCTTTATTTCTTCGAGAAAGGGAAGGGAAGGGTATAGACGTCAAACCTTCGTTTCACCGATGATTGTTCTCTTTTCATCCTCCGCCTACGACATACAGAGCATGATTGACAACCTAAAGGCTACAAGCCTCGAGACTTGTAGACTAAAATCGGACTAAAAATACGTCACTGAATGCCTTTACTTGGGCCAGATAGTCTCCTTCGAGTCCCGCCAAAAGCAAGAAATAGCAAGGTGGACAGAAAATGCATAGCGGAGCTACTGGTCTATGAAAGATCTTATGAAGAGTACTATCATTAAAACGGAAGCTAGTGGATATGTGCATCCTCCCTATATTAACTTATGGTCCACAATCATGGTTTACAAACATCCAAAAGTCCGAACTCGAGACATGTCAGCGAGCGCATCATTCCCGGAGTTAAACGTACAAACCAAACACCTCGCTCCAAAACGCAAATTGCTGATGTAGCTCAAAACGTTACGAAGCTTAAGTGGACCTAGGCTGGTCATATCTGTCGCATGCCGGATGAGCACGAGTGATTTTGGCCTACGCCAAAATCACCTGCCGCGTGATTCGAGACCCCTTTGTTACTGGGGCCTACATAATCATGGTATGCACTCTCATCTCGTCTTTTTTATTTTGCTGTTATCTTCTGTATTTGTCCGCTTTAGTAACAAATACTTGTATTTTGCCCGAATACTGAAACGACACTAAAGCGTTTGAGACAAAAAGCGTTGGATCATCAAACGGCCAACACGTTTGATGACCCAACATCATCAAACGTCAGGAAATAATAAGAATTACTTACTTACGAATACTTAAATATGATGGCTACTTAAATGAGTTTCTGATTTTTCCTTTTACATTTCTTGAAATAACATAGTTCTTATAATATCATTACCTATTCTTCTGTTTTATTTCATGGTAATTTTAGCGGTATTTTAACCAATATATAGCAACTTCCTAGCACAAGTGTAGACAATTGAATCATAAGTGTTTAATGTTGTCTATTGATTTGTACAACGAGGAATCCAAGAAAATTCTTTAGACATTCGTATAGAACAATCAGATAACATTGGCAAAATTTTCATCAATACAGATGTTTTTATTTAGTACAGTCAAAATAGACGTTTTTTTGGTCAACTTTGCACTAAATTTCCGATCCAAGGATTTAATACCAACATGAGAACTTAACGTTTAGACACCGTTTTCCTTTAAAACTGTATTTAAAAAGGCATGTAACATCTTCCTCTTCTTCGTCTCTTCCAATTAGGCCAGTCAAAATAGCATTTAACTTTGCACTAAATTTCCGATCCAAATTTTTTTTTATAAGGTTAAGGATCACTTACTTTGCAAGATGGCGCTTGAAGCGTCACCTGGATCTGTCAGCATTTTGTGATTTTATGCTCAGTCTACGTGATCCTAAACTTTATAAAAAAAAATTTGGATCGGAAATTTAGTGCAAAGTTAAATGCTATTTTGACTGGCCTAATTGGAAGAGACGAAGAAGAGGAAGATGTCACATGCCTTTTCAAATACAGTTTTAAAGGAAAACGGTGTCTCAACGTTAAGTTCTCATGTTGGTATTAAATCCTTAAAAGGCATTTCATATTAGGACGAGATAAGTTAAAGCTTTGTCAATCGTAGGAAAATCTTTTTTGTCTTTGTAACATAACACTACTCCATTATGGTTAGAATAAGTTAGTATAACATACTCGTACAATGGGGCTATATAACCCACGCTGTTAACCCCTGCAGTCCGGCCCGCTGTTTCTCCATAGCTGGTGCTGACAGCCGCGTACCCCTGGCCTTGTCTGTCCGATATAATGTTATCCATATGTCCATAACACAAATTATGTTGCAGGCATAATTGAATAATATCATTTGTATTGGAAAAGCCCTTAGTTGGAGTTTAATACGGTTGTTATTTTGTTTTTGTTTTTCTTGTGTCACTAGTTATTTTGATCCAGTGTGGTGAAATCATTGAAGTGCGCCTCAGAGGCTCCTTTCGCGCACTAGGCACGAGGCTTCGAAACTTTTTGATTCTACGACATGTCGGTTTACTCACGATGCACAGCGTAGCGCACATATGTTTTACGAATAAAAAATCCATTGGTGCACGACCGAGTTCAAACTCACGACCGGAAGCCGGGGCCACTTCCACTACCACCTATGTTCCAAAAGGTCTGGGTTGCAATTGATGATTTTGATACAGTGCAAAGCTGACAGTTGTATTGTGAATTTGTATTTTTTTTATATTAACCCTCATTGTATCTTTAAGTCACGCTACTAGAAATTGAACTACAATTATACTATGAGCTATGTATGTATATAAACTATACTATACATGCGTCAACCTAAGTCAAAACAGAAAATAGTTTTATTGCATAATTATTATTATTAAACTATTTCTAATAGTGTATATGGGGATAATCTAGTCCCCAGTGATGGACACTCTCCACCCCAGTTTACTCTGGTCGAATTGGATGATCAGGGATCACCAAAGACCGATATCGATATTAATAAATGTTGTAAAATAATAAATATTAATAAATGTTTACGTGTTTCAGGATTTTTCATAATAACCCTAACAAAGGGGTAAAATGGGGTGTCAAAGTTTGTATGGAAACTTTTTAACGGGTGGTGTAATTTCTTAGACACTTGGTTTGAATACTTAAAATGCAAAATAAATGGACACGTGTTTCAGGAGGTGTGAGTGTATGTATGTTTGTAAGGAAACTTTTTAATGGGTGGTGAAACTTATCAACAAAATTTGGCATGGAGATAAAAATATTCCTGAGGAAGGATTTACGCTACAATTCCGTTAAAAATTGCGGACGTAGTCGCAAGCAACAGCTAGTAATATATATAAGTCAATAGTGTACCAGCTTATCTGATAATTCTTTTCTGTATATACATCCCGTGTGCAGATGCACCCACTGCTGGATGTAGGATACTAAACTTGGCAGGTATTACTTATTAGGTACTTTATTTAACTAAACTAACAAACAAACTAATACAAACGTTGACACCCCATTTTAATGGGGTATGGGAACTCCGAACCCCTTTGTTAGGCTTATTTTGAAAAATCCTGAAACACGTGTCCATTTATTTTACATTTTTTTTATTCATATCAAGTTTAAAGCAAATCGCAACACGCGTTAAAAAGTTTCATACATTCGTTTTCACCCCTTTTCACCCAGGGGTAGAATTTCAAAAAATCCCGCCTTAGTGTTTGCTGTAAAAGGAAGCTACCTTTCAAATTTCATCTTTCGAGCTTAAGCGGTTTAGGCTCGGCGATGATGAATCAGTCAGTCAGGGTAAGCCCTTTTATAGTTATAGATTTACTATCTACCATCTGTTCTTGCTGAAGATGTAACATCAATCTGTCTTTGGCTGCACCCTGGGTCTGTCCAACATACACGAATATGTAATATGCATTCGTGTAATATGCATTAGTGGTGTGTAAAGCAGAATGTACAATTTAAATCAACATCACTTCACATTCCAAGAAAAGGCAAGAATAATAATAATAATTCCGGACATTTCACACAACATCATCTGGCCCCAAAGTAAGCAGAGCTTATAAAGTTTTTTAAACTTACGCGATCAGAACACATTACTATTAATATTTACGGGTATTTATCGCGTTTATTTACCTATTTTTTCCGACGTTTCGACAGGTTTACACTCTGTCGATAAATACCCGTAAATATTTATAATAATAAGCAGAGCTTGTGTTATGGGTATTACATGACTGATATACTACTTATATACTTTATAGTAATAATATATAATTTTCCCTTCATATCTGAGAGTTTAATTTACCTACCTACTAAGGTAATTGGTATGCTAGGTACGGTTCGCAATACATTCAATTAGCTTCAGCTTTAGAGAATGCCACATAAAATCACTATGTGTATATTATAGGTACATTTTAATAGAATAGCTTTTAAGAACACATTCGATCGACCGTTGACGACTTAGTAACGTTGTTCATTAGCAGAATATAAATACGAAAACAAAACAAGCTGTCATTCAGCTGCCGTGTCGTATAAGCAATCGAGCTTATACGGAAATTAACAGAATTACCCCCAGGTATAAAATACTTATATATTGTTAATTACATACGTAGGTTGCATTATAACATCCAGGCATAGAACAAACATTAATGTTCATCACACTAATGTTTTTCCTGAGAGAAAATCGAACCCTCAATTTACAACGCAGCAGGCAGAGCTGAGCTGAGAGGTCAGTTAAACAAAGAAGGACACGTCTGTACAGAAACAAATTTATTCACCCACGGAACGTAGGTACTTAGCGTACCACCGTGTTGGACTCCAGAAACCTATTACCTAATTGCCTACCTACCTATTTATAATATTATTAGTTATGTTCTTACTCTCTGTTCGTGGAGTCACTACTACACAGGCCCAGTCTGAAAACCTGCCCTACGCCTGATGGCGCAGAGTAACAATAACCTGAGACTGGTCCTTTTTGGCATACCTACCACACAGACCTCCTTTCACCTACCTTGCTTCTTAACTACTTTGTGTGTTAGTTGTAACCCGTGTACCTATTTTATTTTTCTTGTAGTGTTAGTAGTTAAGTTTAGTATTTAATTTTGTACCTTATTTTGTGTCTGTGTAATGTTATGTCAAATAAAGTGTTATCTATCTATCTATCTATCTATCTACTAGCTGTCCGCGCGCAGCTTCGCCTTCGTTGAAGATTTTTCCCGGGACAAACCAATTTTCCAGGGGTAAAAAGTAGCCTATGTCACCCGGGGATAGTGTAGCTTTCCAACGGTAAAATATTTTTTTAAATCGGTCCAGTAGTAATTGAGCCTATTCAATACAAACAAACAATCAATCAAATATTTCCTCTTTATAATATTAGTATAGATTATAGTACAGATACAATATAGTTGAATCCTTTCATCATAAGTAAAGTCGTGGATTATTGCATTTTGTGTCATTACCTATCTTATAATAAGATAATGTGGCGGTAAAGTATGGTATATAATTCTTATGGTATAATTCGTTAATCATCGACCTAAATAAATATCATCTCAGCATTCTATTCTATGCGATACGATGTCCTATTTCAAGCAAATATCAGTTATTAAGTATAAATAGCAACATTATGATGGTTTCTTAATTTTTTAATAAAAATTAGAACTGTTTTGGAAAAATAAACCGACCGACCGACGACGGATGTATAATACGCGTACTGTAGGGCGATTATGGAACTCTAGATACAATCAATGTCTATCAGTTTCGATTAGCAATCGGCATCAATGTCTATCAATTTCGATTAGCAATAGGCATTATTTCTATCAATGATATACGATGTATTTAAATGCTTAGTACGCTAAACACGGTTCCTACCACAATCGTTCTTTGTAAATTGGTCGAGTTATAGTTTGACACCAACTTCACATTGTAACTAGCCATAGAAGCCGATAGAAATCGCAGCAATCCGTAATACCAATTCATCAATAGTAACTGAAAGCTATTAGTATCAATGTTTTGATAGTATCAAAGTTCCATAATCGTCCCACTGATTAGCTTATAACTATGAACCCGGCATGGCATACGGTACAAGTAGCGTCGCCGTTGCTCTGTCGTTATATGTCTAATCCTAAACTTTGTGAGACTATGGCTGTACTATAATTTTGACATTGAGACAACAAAGGCGGAGTCGGCCCCGGGCGTGCCCAGTGGGCGGGCCTCCGCTACCACGGGTAACGAAACAATAAACAAAAAGATAATAAGCCTAATTTGTTACTAAGCGGTCGCTGTTTGGGGTCGCCGTAGTTGCGACGGCGGGCGGTGGCGCGGCGGTGAGCCAGTGTGTTTATGCTTAGAAATTGAGATGAATATCTTATGCAAATAACGACACAATGTCACAAGAAAACGATACATTTCGGGTGGAACGAGGCTGTTACCTGTTCTAAATATTCATCTCAATTTCTAATCTGATCCCAGCTCTCACTGCCGTGGCGATTAGCATGTTTTCATTACTTATTTTTACACCCAAAACAATAAGGTATTCGATTTTTACCTACGATGACGAAAGAATGTACTGCATTTAGTTGAAACTAAATTTAAAAATTAAACAGAAACACATTTTAAGTAAAAACAGTAATTTTATTATTTATACTAGAGCTGACCTTGAAATTAAATAAAAATAACCTATTTTTAATTTAATAATTTTTGCTAGAGCTTTTTGAATTGAAAAGAGCTTTGTGATTGAACCTGTTAGCAATAAATCCCACACTAGAAAAAATCTGTATCATGGATACCTGGACGAGTTACCAAAAGATATACCCTCAATTCAATAATCACATATTCTGCTAGTATGCACCTTAAGTATTTTGTCCTTGTCATACTAATGTCAAAGAATTGAGATGGCAACATATTTAAACAACTCATTTGTTAGTATGTGTTTATAAGATGGACCCTATGGTTATAGCTGTTTTTGTTTACCTAATTTTTACATAAAACGGTAGGTTGTGTGGTGTAAAATCATCAAATAAATAATTACATATTTACGAATCATACAAAATAAACTCCAGAAACTGTATCGTCCACGGGCAGAAAACGCAGGCTTATCTAAATTTAACTACGCAACAAGGGATGAAAATGCACTCGGAATATATCTATTTGTATGGAAGCAATACCGTGGCAGCGGGATTCGGTGACACGAAATCGCCCGAACCGAAAGGTAATTTTTGCTTTCTTTTAAATTCGCATACGTCGTGTCATGAAAAATATCGCAGTTTTAATTTTGATATTTTTGACTAGATAGATTTCCGCGCCTAGTTTTTTATTGGCACAATTTATTTTAAAGTTGACTTCATCTAACGCATACATCAAAAACCAACTAACCAGCATCATCAAACTTATAATAACAGAATTTAGATAAGCTAAATGAAAGAACATAGTATATAAATATTAAACCACAATCAGTTATAAAATTATATTTCTAGCGCAATTTAAGTTTTATTACGCGATGACAAAATCATCATAAGGGCTGTATCTGCCATGATAACACAGGCGTCGCGTCGGTGGAAGATGAACTGCCTAGCGGGAAGGAAAGCATTGTACGTCACTTGTGTACGGCTGTTACGCGCTGAACGGTCGGCAACGATTACTCCCGTTCTATTAGCAGTCGAACCGGCGAGAGACCACGTCGCGCCCGCCTCTCTCGCGACGATATCTAACCGCCGCGCCGCGCCGATACAAGTTTCATACCGCGACCTGCATGAAACTGCTATCACAAATAATTGAAATTATCGAGTGATAACTTTTATTGAAAAGCTAATCAGCGCCTGCAGACACACGAGTTAGGAATGCAATCCGAGATGATGTCGCAGGATTACAGACTATTACATCCACCTGAAACGGAGTTCAACCAGTACATCCACATGCACGATTTGCAGCCAATGCTAACGCAGCCGCAGCAATACACCTATCAAATGCAGAATCATCCGCCCGGGATGTAAGTTTTATAAGTTTGTTAGGCCTAAATCGCTCTAGCAAATTAATCCGTGCGGTTTAAACTGCAGTATTCTAATGTATATTCATTTCAACGTGGTTTTTACGCTAGTGCATATTCAACAGAAAATATTAGAGCGCGGAAATATTAGCCGCTGAATAATTCATAATGCGCGCTAGTCCTTAATCTCGAAAACAGGGCTTCATGCGCTTCTTTCGGGTTTTGGTATTTACCACTTATAATAATAATCGTTAATCTGAGTTATTAAAATAAAAATAAATAAATAATAATAATAATACTGATAATTATAATATAATATTGTTCAAAGCTATAGATACAATAATATAACAAAAACTGGCCAAAAGCGTGTCGGGCCATGCATATCGAAGTCAGTTAAATAGAATGACTGCTGGTCAGGTCCCAAACCGAAATATACAACACAGCATACAGTTAGCAAAATTAATATTCTGGCTGTTGTTGATAACCTAGTAAAGCCTTAGTAATTTTCCTTACAATTTCTTAATAAGCTGGAATTTAAAATAAAAATCAGGCATCCCAGACACCGGCTTAGCTGGTAAAGCTTGCCACACTGGACTATCAAAAATGACTAATCTGAAGAGAACAGGAAGAAATCCTTCGTATGATAAATCGCATTCTTACAATTCTTAAACTTTGTTTAAATATGCCTTGAATCAAATGATAACAGACTAATATATTTTTGTTTTCGAACAAACCCTAAATAAGGGTGCATTCGGATTTAAATTTGTATGATGACTTTTTACATTGCGTTATGCGATTTTCTTGAAGCTTGATTTGTATCCATTATTTAACAAAATAATAAAAATGTGCTTCTGGGGTTTTTCAAAACATCTCTTTTAAAAGAGTGCAATGGGGGCTTAAACATTTGATTAGGGACTTGTGCGATTTGATTAAAACTTGGTTTGTATACCTTAAATACAAAATAAATTGACGTTTTCAAGGTTTTTACAAAACAACCTTTAAATTGCAGGGAAAAGGTGTTACAAAAAATATTAATTGTGATTTTTAACGCTTGATCCAAACTTTAGTCACCTTTTTTTAGAAGATAAAGAAGCGCGTATTTTACGATTTGTAAAATCGGGTGTAATGGGGTGTTGAAGTTTGTAACTGAACGCTGGCATCTGTTATTTTTTGGTTTAAATAATTATTAACGTATGATTAAGTAAAGTATGAATAATTATTAACTACTTAAGCATAACTAGCTACTTGACAACGGAGTATCAAAGGCTGTGGGGAAATTACATACTTTTCAGATACAGGTTATACACTCTACTACGGAGTGGAGCTGATTGCTGGTTTTGCTTTGTTACTATTACTTAAGAATAACTATTCAAAATAAGCAACGAGATAACGGGGTATCGAATCCTAGATCCTTACTAATATTATAAATGCGAAAGTAACTCTGTCTGTCTGTCTGTCTCGCTTTCACGTCAAATCTACTGAACCGACTTAAATGAAATTTGGTACACAGACAGTCTAAAGCCTCAGGGAGGACATATGCTACTTTTTAATTGAAAAAAAGTGTTGTAAAGGGTTGAAAAAGGGGAATGAAAGGTTGTATAAAAGTATTGTCATTTTCAGAACTAGAAGTATAAAATGTTAGGCTGTTTATCCTTACTAATATCCTTACTTATCCCTACTAATATTATAAATGCGAAAGTAACTCTGTCTGTCTTTCTATCTGTCTCGCTTTCACGCCAAATCTACTGAACCGATTTAAATGAAATTTGGTACGCAGATAGTCTTAAGCCTGACAAAGGAAATAGGCTACTTTCTAATTGGAAAAAAGTTTTGTAAAGGGTTGAAAATGAGGATGAAAGGTTGTATGAAAGTATTGTCATTTTCAGAACTAGAAGCATTCAATTTTAGGCTGTTGATTCCTATTAATATTATAAATGTGAAAATAACTGTCTGTCTGTCTGCTACGTTTTCACGTCTAAACCGCTGAACCGATTTTGATGAATTTTGGTATAGAGATAGATGGGACCTCGGAGAAGGACATAGGCTACTTTTTAAGTAGGTAGCATGCGTGCGAAGCCGCGGGCAGCAGCTTGTTGAATATATACCTAGATTAACCAAGTGCTCTAAGTTGTGTTTTAATGTGGTTTATTTTTCTTTTTAAAACTAGCGGACGAAGTCGCGGGTCAGTTAATTAGTATATACATTTTTTGTAATATTAATCAAATGGTTATCTGTACCTGATAACTGTTCGAGAAACATTCTAATATTGCAAGACCTATCAAACGATATGCTACACAAAATAAAAATAAAACTACGATATTTGTACATCTCAATTACATCTCTCACTAAAAACATTTTATCAAAAATGTTATATCAATATATTGTAGGGCCATAAAATAAAATAAAAAATCCCGGACATTTCACACAGCATCATCTGGCCCCAAAGTAAGCAAAGCTTGCATTATGGGTACCACATGACTGATATACTACTTATTAACATTTGTCCCGCGGCGGGATTCGAATCCGCAACCGTCTGCGTCTCAGCTGGACCTTAGTCCTCTGCGCTACAGAGGTCGTCAAATGCGTATTACATTAAAAATTACAACAATTAGTCAAATAATCTGGGAGCAAGAACACTGATTAGGCGCGGACCGACAGACAGACATGGTGAAACTATATGGCACAGTGGGTAAAGGCCTGCCTGAGACAAAGAAGGTTGCGGGTTCGATTCCCGCCGCGGGACAAATGTTTGTATGATCTGCAACTATTTGTCTCGGGTCTGGGTGTTTCTATGTATAATATGTATGTATTTAAAAAAAAATTATATAAGTTGTATATCAGTCATGTGGTACCCATAACACAAGCTCTGCTTACTTTGAGGCCAGATGATGCTGTGTGAAATGTCCGGCATTATTTTTTATTATTATTATTTATATAATATAAAACATGTGAACATAGGATCCCGGAAAACTTACCCTCCATCTTTCTTCTTCTTCGTTAACGGCATGTGTCATAACAATGTTAAGTTTGCCAGTGTCAGTTTATATTGTTTATAGTAGGTACGTCACAAAGTCGTATCTTGACGTTCGTCATTTGTTATTTTATAGAAAACTAGCTGCCCGCGGCTTCGTACGCGTGGTATCTACATAAAAAGTAGCCTATGTCCTTCTCCAAGGTCCTATCTATCTCTGTACCATAATTCATCAAATTCAGTTCTTCAGCTGTTTAGGCGTGAAAACGTAATAAACAGGCAGACATAGTTACTTTCCCTTTTTTAATATTAGTATGTCTTTAATATAAAATATTCATATGTATTATTTTTGTTTGAAATAAAACGAAATCCTAAGCTTTTATACAAATTATTCACACCTGAGTCAATAACTTTATATTAATAAAATTACCAAAATTACTAATAATTACCGAAATAACTCAATGAAAATTAAATAATTTAAATGCGCACAGACAGACAGACAGACAGACAGACACCCAGACAGACAGACAGACAGACAGAGAGACAGGCAGGCAGGCAAGACACTTTTAATTAAAAGATTGAGTTGAAATAAATCATATTATTACAATAAAAATACACAAAATAATGATGTACATACATATAAATAGAAGTTATTTTAACACAATTAACTTCTCTGGATCCAAAATGACATACTTTGAATCGTTAAAGATTTTATAACAATTACTGTTTTTGAGAGCATATGGTAGTGAAAACTTCGTTGATTCGCAACTGGCCCGAAAGTTCTAGCGCGGGAATTGTATTTAAGTCTAAATTTAGGCTCGCCCCTCAAGGGGCAAGATTTATATTATTGTTCTTTTTTTTAATTAGTCTTATTGACATGTACGAACATGTCAATAACACTAAATAAAGTTAAAAGCCAGAAATCAGAATGCGATTTTTTACTCATAACACATATACAGTGGTGGTCATATAATTAAGAACGCTGATATAAAGGTAAGATTTTTTCAAACTAAGTCGCAAAACTAACTGCATGCATTTTTTTTTTATTTCTCTCGGTTTCGTAAAACTTTTCCATAATACCACTGTATTCATTGATACACATGATTAGCTAAAACTAAATAGGCAAAAATTTTACACTACTTCTAAACATAGTATTCCTATTTACTGACTGGTCACGTAATCAAGAACGCTAACGCTAGTTTATACCTTTATTCAAATTTAAATAGAGAACACTCAGTCGATTTGTTACTGTTTGTATAATTTTGGCGCCATTTAGTGCTGTAAAGGATTAAAAGTGATTGCTTCTTATGAAAAACAATGTGAAAAAATTAAAATTGTGATAAATCTACAAGGGTAGTAATAATAAAACTTCGCCGGAAGAATTGGTGTTATAAAAAGATAGCCGACCAGCAATGTTCAAAAACGATGGTTTTCCACGCTGTAAAGCATTTTGCTACGTATCAAAATACTTCGAATGTTCCACGTGTAGGTACCAAAACTGAGAAAAACAACTTCTCGAGATGACCGAAACATCGTTCGTATGGCAAAACAAAATCCTTTTAAAGGGTCCAATGAGCTGAGAAAAGAATATTTTGGTGAAAACAACCCTACAGCAATCTCAGCACGCACTATTCGAAGACGTTTTGTAGAAGGAAAATTGCACGGTAGGATAGCAAGAAAGGTACCCATGTTGAAACTTTTCCACAGACAAGCTCGGCTTGCATTTGCGAGAAATTATGAAAACTGGACTGTGCGACAGTGAAAAAATGTACTTTTTTTTGACGAAACGAAAATAAACAGAGTATGTTCTGATTGAAAACGATATGTACGACGTCCCCCGAATACAGCATTCGACCCTAAGTACATTAAAGCACGGTGGTGGAAATGTGAAAATTTGGGGGTGCTTTTCTGGCTTTCTTTTCTTTCCAACATGGAGTTGGACCTGTAAAGTTGATAGATGGATACATGGATCAGTTCCATTACAAAAATATACTGGAAGAAACAATGTTACCTTATGCTGAAGACGTTATATTGGTTATTTGGACATTCCAGCATGACAATCATCCAAAACACACTGCACGCACCGTATAGGAATTTCTTACAGCGCAATCAGTTTCTGTCTTAGACTGGCCAGCTAACAGCCAGATCTAAACCCAATAGAGAATCTGTGGTTAGAAGTAAAGAAAAAGGTTTCAAATACACAGTGTGGGAATTTAAGAGAGCTGTACGACGTTTTTTTATAGAAGAATAGAACACTATTTCTCTTGTGAAATGTCAAAAATTAATAGAGTCAATGCCTCGCCGGTGTAATTAAAAGCCGTGGTTTAATTAAAAGCTATTAACATTTAATTTTAGTTAAAAATGTATAAACTGATTTTATTAATTTTCTGCGCTACATATTACGCCATTTTTTAAATGTAATTGTCATACAAAACAATTCCCGAACAGTTTAATAAATCGTTCATAATTATTTGTCCAGCTTCAGTACTATTTGAATGTGTTAGTAAAATTTGGTAAAATAAATAAAATGAAAAAAAAATGTTCTTGATTTTATTATTTATTCTTAAGCCTCGTTGCTCTATTAATGTGGCTATTTTATAACATAACTAGACATTTCTGTGTATGACACGATATAAATAAAAATCTTCTTTAACTTCAAATCGTTCTTAATTATATGACCACCACTGTATGTGATATTTGACATGTCGTCATAGTGACGTTTTATATATAGACACTAATAATTTTATTAGTAATTTTTATTTGACTAAAGGTAATGTATACTTTAGTAGGCGTAGTAAATTGATTATTGCTAAATTGTTAGCATATAATATATTTGATCCTGTTATAAGAATTACAACACAGTTTAATGACGACCCCGTGGTTAGTAATAGTACTAATGAGGGCAAAAATGTAGTAGGGCCAAACGACCAGCATTTTAACTGACCAAGTCGACAATGGGAAAACAGGCAGTTTTCAAGTAGTTCACTAAAATATGCAAGGCCTGTCCAGCAAAGTATTAGAATGTGAATTATTTTTAAATCATTTCAAAGTAGATATTATGTGTATCACTGAACACTGGATGGTACAATTTGAGGTACTTCCTTTCTACGAAAATTATAATATTGCTAGTATCTATAAACGCAGCAGCGCCATACGTGGTGGTTCGTTAATTATTGTAAGAAATAACTTGAAATGCAAGGAGCGTAAAGATATCACTAGTCCTTCTATTGAAAGAACTATTGATTTGTCATGTGTCGAGCTAGAGCGGCATGTCGTCGTAAGCGTTTACTGTCCCCCAGATGCTGATTTTGCGTTTATATGAATGCACTATGGATATGGATATAAGTATTGCAAAAAATAGCATGTGATAAAATCTTAATAGTTTGTGGTGATTTTAATATAGATATTCCGATTCATCCATTCTCTGAAAGACTTTTAAACTTATTTGAATGTTTCAACTTAAGCCCTCTTTTTGATGAACCGACAAAAGTAACGCTAACAACAGCTACTTGTCTAGATAACATCTATTGCAGTGGCATACCACTTCATAAGTGTGTACTAAAACATTTTAGTTCCAACTTTTCTTGTAATCGTATAGTTGAAACTCAGAACTTTACTCACCGACCTATTACAGAGAGCCGCATCAAAACATTTCAAAATAGAATTGAACACAAAGTTTCCCTCGTACCATGCATCGATGATCCAATTGATCTTTTCACCACATTGTCTAATTTAATAATTAAAGAGCATGCTTTTATGCATGTTTTTACTGTAAATATATCATATTTACAGTAAAAACATGCAAAGCAAAAAATTGTGCTGGATTTGCCGACTGGGCTACACCCATAATAAAAAGTAACATATATAAAAAGTAGCCTATGTCACCTGGGGATAGTGTAGCTTTCCAACGGTAAAATATTTTTTCAAATCGGTTTAGTAGTTTTTAAGTTTATTTGTTACATACAAAAATACAAATCTTTCCTCTTCAAATAGGCAGGACGAATCATAAGCAGTGCTTAGGCATTGTTTAAGTTTAGCGGCGTCTATATGTAATGTTGCTCCCGTTATGCAGGCGGTGATTTGATTTATCCAAAATATCTATAGTACCAGAACAATCCAAAAATCTCTCTTATCCAAGTCTTACTGTAAAAAACATGTTTTCCCTACAAAAAATATTGTCCATATTATTTTCCAGGACTAACATAGGTTGTGCTGACGTCACGAAGACAAAAGTTGCCGTCGGAGAAAATAATATTTGTAGGGTGAAACTGAAACTCAAGACAAAAGCCTTGGAGATATTATTATCAATTTCATGCAACATAATATATTAAATCCTTCACAATACAACCTTATTTTTCATTCGTATTAAACCGGATATAGCACGGCCTAATGGGTAAATCGTTCATCACTATCTTCTTCGTTAATGGCATGTGTCATAAAGAAATTTTGGCAGTAAATTTTGGGAATTTAATATTTTTACTCGTTTTATTGCATGTTCTATTCAGTAATCTTAGCGGAATTTTAATGAATAAATTGTGACTACAATACGGGTATGGAAAATTGAATTGTATGTGTATTATGGTGCAATGTGATTTGAACCACGAGGAATCCCAAGAAAATTTTAGGCGGTTATTCTGCGTGACGTTTATAATTGACAATTGACCATCGACTAAGACATCTTGACACGTGCAAAATTGACATTATTATGTCACATGCCATACACAAAAAAGAAGAAGAAGAAGAGAGTTTATATATTGTTTATTATGTCACAAAGTCTTATTTTGTCGTTCCTCATTTTGTTATTTGACATAAATCGGTGCCTTTCATATAAAATACCCACGGATTATTTTTGCTCGAATCACAATGCTTTTATTCCAATTATTCACAGCCCAGTCAATAATAACTCTAGAAAAAATTATATTGTAAGTGCACAGTGTTCGCTTCGCAAGACGACAAAAAATAATCGTCCATCACTATCATTATCATGCAAGTGTATGTTTACTTTGATATTTTTTTTTTTCGATAAATGAAGGAAGAGAATAAGACGTCGGTTCATGCCTATGCTTGGTAGGTACGTGTTTCATTGTTGCTTACCTGAAGTTATTTTGTGACAATTAAACAATAAATATTGTTTTTTTGATAATTCTTTCTTCACATTTCTTAATTAAATTGCGTCTTTTTTATCTCATAAAATTTAATCTTAAATTTATAAAATATAACCGGATTTACATTATAATTAACAAATTATACCGACAGTAATCAACTAGTGATGTTTGTATGTAATTGTGTGTTTGTGTGTGTGTGTGTGTGAGTGGTAGGTACACATTTCTTGTACCTAATATTATCTCTGTACATTTTATTTTAGGGTGTAGGTACCTCCGAGGTGGTTCCATATAAGTTTGGTGAGGGTCTGACAAACAGCTCATGCATCGTAATTAGAGCGTTGTTTTGGAGATCACAGATAATAGTTATGAAACTATTGTCCTACCTATGAAGGTACACACTTATCAGTCTACCAGATCATGGGCTTTGACGATTACCTATAGAACTCATCAACGACGTGCAGCCCGTGCATCGCAAATAGTGTATTGTATTGGAGGTCACAGGCAATAGGTATACCTATAGGCACTTAGTTGATTAGACCCTGACTATTAGGATCTTCTTCGGACTTGGGTTAAAAGGAAATGTTACATAAATTCACCTAGTATGTAAGACGTTTCAAAGTGATCCTTGTGATTGTAATGGATAAAAATATTTTTGACTTGGACTTTGATACCCAACTGAATTTATTAACAACAAACAGCTTTTGTTTCGAATCTGTCTGTATGTCTGACTGTCCGTCTGTCCGCCCAGAGAGAGCTCTAATGCGCGGCTCAAGTTCGCACACTTTTGGTTTTATCTTGATGAAATTATGTAAGTACATATTAGGGTCCTAAAGTTTATATAATTTTTTTTCGCGTTTCTTTAAATATAGTAAGGTTATTTTTTTTGTACTGCCCTATAGTGTGGTATATAGGTCGACAGGTCGCATTGGGTTTTGCAAACTCGTAGAAGATAGTTGCGCAGATAAGTAATTACAATATACTATTTTGTATCTCATTGGCGGCCAATTAGCGGCGACTTTCGTCCTGTAACTTTAACTGTACTTACCAAAATATTATACAAATTGTACACAAACCTTTACCAAAACACATTAAGTAAGCTAATATCATATTATTAGGTGGTGCCTACCTCATTTGTATATTAACTATATATTAGCTAGCTATCTCACATCTAAATATTATTTTTATTCTTTCACTTTTGAATTCCAAAATATGTATGAATATTTATATGTTAATTATCTGTCGTACACAAACTATTCAACAACAAAATAACACGAGATCAAAGGCAACAACCAACCTCCTAAACTTTTTCGAATATGTACCTGCATTTTACTAAAATCAACTCCAATCCATGTCAAATCCAATTCCACAAAACATTCGTGAGTGTTACCTACTTTTAATTTTAAGAAAACTAGTCCTTGCCTTTAAAAAGAAAATATCGAAAAAATAAAAAGTGAGTAAAACCAGTGTTCCTCAAAACGCACTTGAAATCATGTTAAAGATCGAGTCAGGTTCGCAGTCTCGCGCCCGCCGGCTTTGTACATCTTCTCGTCAATAAAAAACATTTTATTGATCGTCATCGACCATAATCATAATTGATCAAGTGCACGAAAGCAGCCTCTGAGGCGCACTTTAATCCTTTCACCACACTGGTTTGAAATAACTAGTGACACGATAAGAAGAAGAAGCATCGACCATAAATTTCTGGTGGCAAGTGGTAACTCAAAAAAAATATTCTAAACATTATTTCCATGATCAATAATTACGTTTTAAAAACTAAAAAGAAACCGACTTCATTGAATGAAATTTGAGCCTATAATACATTTTTAGTGGAAAGTAGATGTATTTTGTATATATAAGGTTGGGGAAAAAGTCTTTTCGCATTATAGTATGTATGAACTTGTAATAAATCTCTTTGGCTATATTTTGTGTATCTGCCTGGTTTTGGTATCATTAAAAGTTTAAATTTTAAAGAACATAATTCCAAATTCAAATTAGGAAAATGTGTGATTTTTATTTGTTTTTCGTACTGTCAAGATGGGTGGATCTAATGAAGAAATTCGAAACATTTTAAAATTTTACTGCAAGAAAGGTAAAAATGCAACGCAAGCCTCGAAAAAAAATTGCGATGTTTATGGACCTAGTGCAGTGTCTGTGAGAGTAGCACAAATTTGGTTTAAGCGTTTTCAATCCGGATTTTTTTATGTCAAAGATGCTCGTCGCTCTGGTCGCCCTATTACGGATAAAATGGATGCCATTTCTGAAAAAGTGGAGCAAGATCGGCACATCAGTAGTTATGACGTAGCTGAAGAACTGGGAATTGACCACAAAACAGTTTTGGCGCATTTGAAAAAAACTGGATACACAAAAAAGCTCGATATTTGGGTACCTCACGAGCTCACTGAAAGAAACCTAATGAACCGTGTACCTTTATTACGACGTAATGAAACCGAACCATTTTTGAAGAAGCTGATAACTGGTGATGAAAAGTGGATCTCGTACGACAAGAACGTGCGAAAAAGATCGTGGTCAAAGGCTGGTCAGGCTTCACAGACTGTGGCGAAACCCGGGTTAATTCGCAACATGCCTCACCTGATGCTGTGTGTGTGGTGGGATT
The DNA here is from genome assembly GCA_948098915.1 of Lampropteryx suffumata. Lineage (NCBI taxonomy): Eukaryota > Metazoa > Arthropoda > Insecta > Lepidoptera > Geometridae > Lampropteryx > Lampropteryx suffumata. The sequence continues at coordinate 24,879,478 of OX402544.1, forward strand.
GGAAGAGCATTATTCATTATGAGCTGTTACCACCAGGCAGGACCATCGATTCTGAACTCTACTGCGAACAACTCATGAGATTAAAGCAAGAAGTTGACAGAAAGCGGCCGGAATGAATCAACAGAAGAGGTGTGGTTTTTCATCATGATAACGCATCTTTAGCCACTCAGCAAAAATTAAGAGAGTTTGGCTGAGAGGTGTTAATGCATCCGCCGTATAGTCCTGACCTTGCAAGAATTCTGAAGAGACCGAAACAGGTGGAAATCTGAAGAGATTTCCACCTGTATCGGTCTCTTCAGAATTCTTTAGGCAGTGTCAGGTTAACATCACGAGAGGACTGCCAAAACCACTAGTCGCAGTATTTTGATCAGAAATCCCAAAATTTCTATAGCAATGGGATCATGTCCCTACCTACAAAATGGCAAAAAAGTTATCGAACAAAATGGTACCTACATACTTTAGTTAAATGTAAATAAACTATAAAAAAAAAAAAAAAAATCTTAAAAAATGCGAAGAAACTTTTTCCCCAACCTATTATATAATCTGGGTAGGCCAAATAAACGCACCGCTCCAAAGAGACAGCGAGGTATCGAAGTACATGAAAACATCATCGATGTATACAATTTGTAGATTTTCGTTGATTTTGTTTAGCTCGACCGATTTTGATAAAATTTATATGGGACCACCTGTGAAGCCACCCTTTCAAACAAAAAAAGAATTTTCTAAATCGGTTCAGCCGTTTTCGAGTAATCGGTGAACATACATAAAAAAAAAAAAAGATTCCGTCGAAATGAGAACGGATAAAGTCGGTTAAAAATACATATACAGTTGTGATCATATAATTAAGAGCGATTTGAAGATATTTTTTTTTTATTAAAATCGTGTCATACACTGAGATGTGTACCTACCTTCTGAGAAGCAACTACATAGTTATGTTATAAAATAGCCAAATTAATAGAGCAACGTGGCTTAGGAATAAAGAATAAAATCTAAAAAGAAAAATTTAATACATTTTAACTAAAATTAATAGTTAATAGCATGTCCACGGCTTTTAATTACTGCTTTACACCGGCGAGGCATTGACTCTATTAATTTTTGACATTTCGCAAGAGAAATAGAGTTCCATTCTTCTAAAAAAACGTCGTACAGCTCTATTAAATTCCCACACTGTATTTGAAACCATTTTATTTACTTCGAACCACAGATTCTTTATTGGGTTTAGATCTGGGCTGTTAGCTGGCAAGTCTAAGACAGAAAATGATTGGGCTGTAAGAATTTCCTTTACGGTGCGTGCAGTGTGCTTTGGATCATTGTCATGCTGGAATGTCCAAATAACCAGTAGAACGTCTTCAGCATAAGGTAACATTGTTTCTTCTAGTATATTTTTGTATTGGAACTGATCCATGTTACCTTCTATCAACTTTACAGGTCCAACACCATGTCCAGAAAAGCACCCCTAAATTTTTCACATTTCCACCACCGTGCATGTAACTTTCGTGTACTTAGGTTCGAATGCTGTATTCGGGGGACGTCAAATATCGTTTTCCATCAGAACATACTCTGTTTATTTTCGTTTCGTCAGAAAAAAGTACATATTTCCACTGTCGCACAGTCCAGTTTTCATACTTTCTCGCAAATGCAAGCCGGGCTTGCCTGTGGCAAAGTTTCAACATGGGTCGAATAGTGCGTGCTGAGATTGCTGAAGGGTTGTTTTGACCATCATATTATTTTCTCAGCTCATTGGACCCTTTAAAAGGATTTTTTTTTGCCATACGCACGATGTTTCGGTCATCTCGAGGAGTTGTTTTTCTCTGTTTAGGTACTCGTGGAACATTCGAAGTAGTTTGATACGTAACAAAATGCTTTACAGCGTGGAAAACCATCTTTTTTGAACATTGCAGATGGTCGGCTATCTTTTTATAAGACCAATTCTTCCGGCGAAGTTTTATTATTACTTTATCACAACTTTAATTTTTTCCCATTGTTTTTCATAAGAAGCAATCACTTTTAATCCTTTACAGCACTAAATGGCGCCAAAATTATACAAACAGTAACAAATCAACTGAGTGTTCTCTATTTAAATTTGAATAAAGGTATAAACTAGCGTTAGCGTTCTTGATTACGTGACCAGTCAGTAAATAGGAATACTATGTTTAGAAGTAGTGTAAAATTTTTGTCTATTTATTTTTAGCTAATCAAGTGTATCAATGAAAACGTATGTATTATGTATTATGGAAAAGTTTTACGATACCGAGAGAAATAAAAAAAAATTGCATGCAATTAATTAGTTTTGCGTCTTAGTTTGAAAAAATCTTCCCTTTATATCAGCGTTCTTAATTATATGACCACCACTGTATAGGTACTATAGACTTCGTAGTAATATTATAAACTGTGGCACCGCTCTTTCATTCTGCAATGCGCGAAAACTTACAAGTGGCGTACTTGAAGTTTGTTTACGGTGTAAGAGGATTATTTATTTGTTCTTTTTGGTTCCTTCTACTCCAGATTTGGAGTAGTCTTCAAACTAAAATATGTCGGCTCGGTAGAAAACGATCGAAGACGAAAATAGAACCATACAAAGAGTTATTGATGATTGAGTACTTGCTCATTTTTACAAACAAAAGGTAAAAAATAAACATTTATTGACATTTTTAGTGTTCCGTGTCAGAAAAAGAAAAAGGAAATGGTTCGTTTAGATCACTTTAAATTCACTTTCACTTTTACGATCACTTTTTTACGCGTCTGCCTGTCTGCCTGTGTGTAAACCTTTCTATCAGAAACGCGTGGAGGAGGAACCGTGTGAAATTATATCAAATCAAATACCAAGTACTATTGTCTCAGCTGCATAACAAACAAAGAAAAAGTCAAAGCAATAAAAAAATACGGTCATTATGCTGCATTTATGACCTAGAATCATGAAATTCAGCAACAAACAAGTACTCATAGCATAAGCAAAGTAAAAAATCTAAATATTGTTAATTTGTAATTATTAACATATGAGTAAATAACATTGTTGCAATAACAAACTAACAAGGGAACATTTTATGCAATACAATGTTACGTATGTCCTTCAATCCGAATTATCTTTTAGCAATATCTGATATTTTTATAGTTTATGACGGTAATTTTTAAGTAGCTAATGGTGAACAAAGTACGCTAGGCACGAACGTACAGTACCCTCACAGGCAAGATTTTCTCGATTGACCGTCTTATTTTCAATTGAATTATTTAAGGGTCAAGTACAGTCAATTAAATAATGCATCAGATAAAAAAAATCACTTACCTATTTATCGGGCATATTTATATGATACTAGCTGCTACCCGCGGCTTCGCACGCGTGGTACCTAACCTAAAAAAGTAGCCTATGTCCTTCTCCTGGGCCCCAACAATCTCTATACCAAAATTTTTCAAAGGTTGGTCAGCGGTTTAGGCGTGAAATCGTAACAGTCAGACAGACATACATACAGAGTTACTCTCGCATTTATATTTATAACGGCTAAACCGATTTTGATGAAATTGTGTGTGTGTGTTTAAGTGGATTCAAGAATGGTTCAGATTTTCAATAAGTTATTTTTTTTAAAACGGGCGGACGAAGTCGCGAACGGGTCAGCTAGTTTTCTGATAAAAGCTTGTAATTTCTGGTTTTTATAGATGTTTGTGGCTTAATCACTCAGTAAATAATAAAACTGATAAAAATGAAACTTGGAATAGTGTAGTATAATACCTAAGGAGGTTCTCAAGTCAAAGCGTTTTTTTTTATGTATAACCTCGCATAGCATTTTGCAGAGTAGTCCAATTTTGATAACTCTTTTTTTAATGGAAAGGATATACCCTGAAGTTGGACCCATATAAATTTGGAAAAAAAACCAACCCTAAGGGTAGGAAAACAGGTCATGATTGATTGTTCACTCACTGATTGTATTGTATGGTAGCTAAAGTAAGGTAGGTAGCTATTTTAATAGTTATCAAAAATTAAGCATTTAGTAATTAGTAGATTATAGCCACAAAAAAAAATAAAAAAAACTTTTTAACAAAAAATTAAACCACCGAAAAAACTGAAATGCAAAAAAATAAACCTTTTTCATATAACCCTAAAAACTATGTTCTTAAACTAATGTAATTATACCTAAGTAATTTTGAGTCGGACCCATTAACTTCGTGAACGCCGCCGCGCATCACGCTTTACGTAATTAATTAATTTGCTTGTATGGCGACTCAAAATTACTTAGGTATATAAATTCGTTTAAGAACTTAGTTATTAAGTTTAATAAAAAAAAATATTTTTTTTTTGCTTTTCAGTTTTATCGGCGGTTGAATTTTTTGTTAAAAAGTTTTTGTTAAAAATTATGTAAGCACCACGCCTGAAATACTGCGGGCAACTGCTAGTAGTCCGGTCAATCTAGACCAAAAAAATAGAGTGAAGGTGCATAAAATCCCAACAAGCTGAAAATCAGTAAAATTGTTCAAAACATAATTAATTATAAATAATATCTAAAAGTTCCCCATAATTCCCGTGTATGGAAAAAAAAAATATTCAAGGTCAAAAGTAAAAAAAAGAGTTTTTCGCGATTTTCAGCAAAAAGGTAAGTTTTATCATAAACGTACCTAAGACAAAAATTGTAGATCATAAAGTTATCTATAAAAAATATATCAATCCTTTTTTTCCTACGAGCCACCGTTTCTGAGATATAACGATTCAAAAAGTTATAAAAGTTGTTATCGTCATAATATGCATGAGTACGCCTCGTATATATACATCTCTAGACTTGTTATATATTATAATATATATATTATTTTATATATATTATATTATATATATTATATTTTATACTTAAAATATTGAATATACATAAGTTATAACTATGTAGGCGACTTTCCTACACAATAATTATTAAACCCATAAAATATATATTTACACTTAATATTATATATACACTACATTTTACTTCATATATATTAATCACGTTTATCAACACAAATCATATTATTCATAAACAGCAGTTTTCAAAATGTTTTAAAACAAGATTTAGTTCAATTTGCTGAAGTTTTTAAAAAGAGTAATTCAACTCAACAAGAAGTTATCACCAACGGCATCCGCTTTCTTCTTTCTATGTTCGGAGCTCCTAAAAAAACGACATGTTTTGATAAGCATCGATATGCATGTTTCGTTAAAAATACTAAAATTAAAAAACAAGTTCAATTAACTTGTCTTCCTCCAACCTCAGTTGCTGCTCATCAACATCTTTTTCGGGTATATTACCAAGTTCAAGTGTGGCTTGGTTATCAGCTAGACCCTACAGATTGGGGTTGAAAGTTGGTTAGAGAAGTTAGAGCCAGTTCAAACTTTACTCCGACCTGCGCCGGAAAAACTGCTGAACTAAATTTTTTGCAACTGCAAAAAAGGATGCAGTGCTAAATGTGGTTGCAAAAAAGTCGGACTGTTTTGTTCTCTGGCATGCACAAATTGTCAAGGCCGGTCGTGCTCTAATGTTGAATCACAAACAATGGAGGATTCGTTTGATTCCGACGAAGTGTCATGCGATACATCGCTATTGACGCAATTTACTTGCATCCAAAATGAAGATGAAGAAGAAGCAGGAGAAGAAGAACAAGAACAAGAACAAGAAGAAGATCAAGAAGTACACTACCTCATAGGTGGCGTGGAAACGTGTGCATATTATGACGATAACAACTTTTTATAATTTTTTGAATCGTTATATCTCAGAAACGGTGGCTTGTAGGAAAAAAGTATTGATACATTTTTATAGATAATTATATGATCTACATTTTTTGTCTAAGGTACTTTTATGATAAAACTTACCGTTTTGCTGAAAATCGCGAAAAACTCATTTTTTTGACCTTTGACCTTGAATAAAAAAAATTCCATACACGGGAGTGATGGGGAACTGTTAGATATTATTTATAATTATGTTTTGAACAATTTTACAGATTTTTAGCTTGTTGGGATTTTATGCACCTTCGAATGTCTAAATTGACCGGACTATAATGTTTAATATACATTTAATGAATCACAACACAATTAAATTTCACTTTCAAAACTTTCATGCGTTGTACAGTACATTTTACGTATCACGGTTTGTAACTCTTTTATTATCGATGAAGGTTAATATCCAACGGACGCTTGTAAAAACTCCGTTTTATTTTTTCAGCTAACTTCCTCGTTTTGTGAACGACTGTAACGAGTTATAAAAAAATAAAGCCTGTTAGAAGTTGGCGACTTTTAATTACGTATCAAATGCCTGTATTTTTATTTTTTTTGTATTGAAATCATATATGTGAATCCGGGTAATATATCGCTTATCTTCGTGATTTAAAAACGAAATAATCTATCTATAATCTAAATATAATAACATCTATCCGAGATGAGGCAGGGTACAGGTTCGGTTTAGCTGCACTGGAATTTCAAAAGATTTCAAAACTTTGAAAAGTGTGTCTTCAGTGTAACAACAGAGAAATATACAACAAAAATCATTTAAAATAGTATTGGTTCCTGTAAATCTAATTAATAATCTCCTACGATACCAGAAGTATCATTCCCTTTTTAGCCGACTTTATCAAAAATGAGGAGGTTCTCAATTCGTCGGAATCTTTTTTTTTATGTGTTTTCACTGATTACTCGAAAACGGCTGATCCGATTTGGAAAATTATTTTTTTGTTTGAAATACTTCACAGGTGGTCCCATATAAATTTTATCAAAATCGGTCGAGCTGAAAAATCAACGAAAATCTAAAAATTGTGTACATCGATGATATTACCTCGCTGTCTCGTTGGAGCGTTGCGTTTATTTGGCCTACCCATATCATATATATACAAAATACATGTACTTTCCACTAAAAATGTATTATAGGCTAAAATTTCATTCAATGAAGTTGGTTTCTTTTTAGTTATTAAAACGTAATTATCATGTATTTCGATACCTCGCTGTCTCATTGGAGCGGTGCGTTTATTTGGCCCACCCATATTATATATATACAAAATACATATACTTTCACTAAAAATGTAATATAGGCTCAAATTTCATTTAATGAAGTCGGTTTCGTTTTAGTTTATAAAACGTAATTATTGTCTAAAGTTATTTTGTCTGGGCGAATCTCAGTAATTTCACATGCTTAGGTGCCTTGAATTGATTTGCTTTGAAATCCGGCAGTTCAAGATAATCGAGTTAAGTCTCCATAGAACTTAATCCAATAACTGTTACTACAATTAATCTAGTCAACTCTGTGCCTGCAGTACCGGCAAGGAGCCACCCTGCCCATTCCCTACACCACCCTCACCTCACGCTAGGAATGCATTTCTAATTAAGTCAGTCCCGTCAGTCCAGATTATTTGTATCGATTGGTCATGCATGGATTCGATATTTAATTGCTATGGGGGAGTTCTGTCAAAGGCTTTTAACATATACGCACGCAAACTATTTGTTTTGATGTTGCAATCGCCCACACTAGTTTTGTCGACAAAGCACAAATATTGTTTCGTTTGATGTCGGACATTAGTGATTTATGGGATGATACGTTTGTTGTCGCTTGAACTCTTGATACAATCAATGTCTATCAATTTCGTTAATTAGCAATGGGCAATATTTCATGAATTGGTATTACCTACGTCATACTCAGTTTCTATTCAAATAACAGCAATTGTGTCAACAACCAACATAAGCTGTTAATCAGAATTCCATAATTTCCCGATAGATGTAATAGCGACTCTAGCACTTACTCACAAAAAAACATGGCGTAGCTGAATAGTGTCGTTTATGTTGCCCTAACACCTTCCTTTATCATGTGTTCTAAATAGGTCAGCTCCACTTTAGAAAATTTCTTAAGAAAACCAAACGAAGGAGATTTGACTTCTAAACGAGTTTGAGTTAAAATTCAGGTGTGAAATGTAGGACATGACTGTTAATCGGATTAAAATTTACATAATGCGTGTGGTCATGTGTTAAATTCTGAAATGGTTTAGAGCATCCGGCCAAATGTAGATTATTTCACTTTCTTTACAATAATAAATGAGTTTTCCTAAACTGTTTTGTTTTTATAACAACTAGCTGCTGCCCGCGGCTTCGCAAGGTACCTGCCTAAAAAGTAGCCTATGTCCTTCTCCAAGGTCCCATGTATCTCTATACCAAAATTCATCAAAATCGGCTCAGCGGTTTAGGCGTGACAACGTGACAGACAGAGTTACTTTTATAATATTAGTAGGGATTACCATTTTCGTATAAAATAACTGAACTGCTAACGATATACCGGCTAACTTATATTGCTTATGGCTTCACTCAACGAGAGCACAATACAGTAAAATGCTATATATAGTATATGGTGTATAGAAAGGTGGTAGTAAGATTCTGTGTACCTACAGTTCCTTGCCTGCATGTACCTAATTTTAGCGATATGTACAGCTTCATCTTGCATGGGTTCTTAGAATAAACAGCCGGTTGAGGTGTGAGGGAGGGAAAGGAGGTAGTTGTTTTGTTATCTTAATTAGTTTATTGTAGCGTTGAGTGGAAACCGATGGGCGATATTTCGATATTTGGGGTACTAGAAAATGAACTCCATAATTAACGCAATAATTAATGTACCTGGCGAACTTCAATCAACGATAGAAATAAAAATATTAGTTCAATAAAATATTTAATAATAATTATAATTTCGGACATTTCACACAACATCATCTCACCCCAAAGTAAGCAGAGCTTGTGTTATGGGTACCACATGACTGATATATACTACTTATATACTTTTTTTTGTAAATACATACATATTATACATAAAACAATTATATATATGTTTATATAGGTATACATCTTCTTCATATATACCATAATCTCAGAATAATTTCAATGCCTTAGATAAATAAATAAATATAAATAAATATTCTTGGACAATGCACACAACACCATCTAGCCCCAAACCTAGCATAGCTTGTATTATGGTGACCAGATGACTGATAGTATACCTATTTTTATTAAAAAACATACACATGATACTTTATAACATCCGGGCACAGTACAAACACAACACAGTCAGGCACAGGCACAGTCATTACACAAATGTTTGTCCAAACAAGTGTAACGTCCTGCGACTTCTTTCGCGTATTTCGGGAGAATACCTTTCTTAGTGTATGTGAAAATATTGTAAAAAAAACAGTAAACCATTCCAAATTTCAAGACTACGATTATTGGTTTAGGCTGTGCGTTGTCCATGTCTGTTAGGTCTTAGACTTTAACACATGTAGGTACATTGAATTAAAACATTTCTAATTGCTTAATCTATTGTACTTTGTGAAGCTCAAAAATATTTTTCGATGTTAAGTAGGCGTCGTCGCGCCGCCGTCTTCCGCCCACCGCATGATCCGCCCAAATGACTTAATTAGCCCAAAAGACATTGTATTTTTATAAAAGAGTTATACTCGTATGTAGCTAGACAAGACATACGATAGCGTGCAAAGTTCAAAAATACGCATTAATAAAAATCTTTCTATTAGACGCACTCAGTTCTTAATAGTTTTTATGTCGCTTTTTCATCAGCATCATAAGATTTTGTTATAGGTACCACATGACTGATATACCTACTACTTATATACTTTTTCTCTTCTGTAAAAAAAAAAAATAATGCCGGACATTTCACAACATCATCTGGCGCCAAAGTAAGAGCTTGTGTTATGGGTACCAAATAACTGATATACTACTTACATACTTATTCTATTTTTTTTTAAATACATACATATTATAAATAGAAACACCCAGACCCGAGACAAATACTTGCAGAACATACAAACAATTGTCTCGCGGCGGGAATCGAACCCGCAACCTTCTGCGTCTCAGCCGGACCTTAGTCCACTGCGCCCACAGAGTTTTTCAAATAGAAAATACATACTTAGAAACAAACAATGAATCAAACTATTGGATTGACAAGTTTTATTACAAGATACAGTAGAATTCGCCTATTAAGACTTCGTTTATAACGCCTAATCGTTTTTAGCGACGGATATGCAAACACAAGTTAGGTTCTATACAGACGTACTATGAAAACATTTCCGTTTAGTACGACTCCGGTTTTAGCGACCAACCGCTTAGAACGACCTATTGTCAATAAATCGTCTGGTTAGAACGACGCGCAGTGTTTTTTTACGATACCAATGCACCTCGCCAGCCCACATCCCTGCTTTCTGCCTCGCTTAGTATGGTGATTAGCGCGCGTAAATTACAGTCCGCATTTTCCATCTGTTTTGTCGATGTCAAGGACTCGTTACGAGCGTTTAAATGAGTTCCGTGAAGTGAAGGTGTTTCTCAATTGCAGAAAAAAGAGAAAATATTACAGCGTTTAGAAAGCTTGTGATTCAAATGTAACCTTTGCAAAGGAATTAGGCGTGTATTACTCTAAAATCGCATAAATTGTACTGTCGTTTTGTGCGTCGTCCTGTTAGTACGTCTCAGGTCCCTTAAAAGTCGTAATGTCCGGATTCTACTGTATTTCCAAGAGCATCAAACGGTTATTATCTCCTGCGACGTAACTTTAATGAATTGCTCTGTGAAAACCTATTTTCAAAATCGTATACTTTGAAACAAGTACTTAAATAACCTACGCACACCAAGTGGTAGCTGTAATGTAGGTCAGACGAAACCAGACAAAATCTAATCCTATTAACTGGCCTCACAGCTTAGTAGCTCTGCCATCTGCGATCTAGGATGTGGGTTCGATCTTCCGTCCAGGACAAATATTTATGTGATGAACACGGATGTTTGTTCTGTGTCTAGGTGCTAAAAGTATCATAATCATAAAGTACTTTACAAGTATACTAGCTGTCCCGTTCGCGGCATCGTCCGAGTGGTTAAAAAAAACGAATTGTAAATTCTAAACAATTCTCGAATCCACTAGAACACACAAAAAAAAACATTAGAATCGTTCCAGCCGGAAGGAGGCTAGTTACAAACACTCACAAAAGATGTATTATATACTAGCTGTCGGCGCGCAGCTTCGCCCGCGTTCAAGATTTTTCCCGAGACTAACCGATTTACCCGTGATAAAAAGTAGCCTATGTCACCCGGGGATAGTGTAGCTTTCCAATGGTAAAATAATTTTTAAATCGGTCCAGTAATTTTAAGTTTATTCGTTAGATACAAAAATAAAATAATACAAATCTTTCCTTTTTAATATTAGTGTAGATAAAGATAACTACTCTATCAACTATATAATTCCCATAATACAAGATTTGCCATGTTTGGGGCTAGATGAAGTTGTGTGATTGTCTACCAATATTTATTTTTTATTATTAACAGTGATTTAACGTTTTCGCATTTATGCGAGGTATTCGTTCAGTTATAAACCCGGCAGGCCAATCATCACATCAAAGTTATTATGTTTTTCCTGAAACTATTCGGCTATAGCTCTATGTGCCTGCCTATTTGGTATTCTCTGAGAAGTATTCTAATTATCTAAAAAATGTATTTGGCTGATTTTATTTATATAAGGTAGATGTAGGTTGCTTGTTCCGTTGCGGTTTCCTGTTGCCGTTCCTGAGTGACGACGACGGTGTCGTGGACAAGCAACTAGGTTGTACAATTTACAGAAATGTTTACCAAAATGGACCAATAATATGAAATCCAAAAAATACACAACATAGTAACAAAACAAAGTTATACTCAGAATTATACTCAATCCCGATTCATCGACAACCCCCCCTGTTGCAATATTTAAAAGAAAATTAATATGGTATCGCTCGGACTAACTTTGGATTGTTGAAGTCTTTGTAGTTCAGCAGCTTTTAGAATTTCTTTGCTTTGACTTACTTATAATATAAACTTAGAAGCCATAAAATGTCGCAACTTCTGTAAATTTGCTTTATCAAACGATGAAATTTCTAAACAAGTATTACTAGCCTCCTCCCGGCTGGAACTGGTAAAAGAAATGAAATATGATTTATTTGCTTCAACATTAAGTCATGTAATTTGGTATTTTGGTGTAATTTGTCCATTGTATGTCCTACCATATTCTTTGGACAGCAATTTTTTTGAAATGTTTTTTAGCTCTTAATTTAATAAATGAGGTAATACTAAACAAAGTCATTTTATATTCATTAGTTAAATATGCCAAAACATAATATATTTTATATTATGTTAAGTCAATCAGTCACAATTTTGACGTCGTCAGCCAAAGTTTATTTTTAATAAAATGACCAAAGTGTGTAGTTAAGTAGTGGACCACTTTTCACAGGTAAACATACTTATTTTTTCGTTCGTCATGTCTTAAAACATGAGAAATTGATTTCTAGCTAGCTGTTACTCGTGACTTCGTACGCGCATGCTTAGATTTTTTTTTGTTAGGAATTGTGTGTATCTAAAGAACATCTCATAAGTTGAATACCCTATTTTACTCCCTTCAGGGATGATTTTGCAAGAAAGTGAAACACGTATTTCTTTATTTCTTACCAAAAGCCTAAATATGAATTTTCTGATCCCTAACTTAAGAAAATATGAGTTGCCCAAACAAACTTTCATCCCCTATTTTACCCCTTTCAAGGTAGTTTTTTGAGACAAAAAGTAGCCTATGTTCTTCCCCCGAATGCAATACATCTTCTAACCAAATGTCATCAAGATTCGTTCAGTCGTTTAGCTGTGAAAACGTAACAAACAGACAGACTGAGACGCTTTCGCATTTATAATATTAGTATGGATATGGATTAAATTAAAATTGTTTTTCGTTAAACGTTCGAAAAACAATTTTACCAGCGAGAAAGCGAGTTACCAACGAAAAAGTTTGCAGCTTATACGTAATTAATATAGGGTCATTCATTAAGCGCTTCCTATATATAAATTTAAATAAAACCAAGTCTGTGTGACAGTGATGGCCTGGATAACGTCGTTCTCAAAAAAATATGAACCGATGACGTCGCCATCAAAAAATCCACACCAAACTTTTGAGTTTTTCCGAAACCCGAAAAAGACAAATGTTTGTATGATCTGCAAGTATTTGTCTCGGGTCTGGGTGTTTCTATGTAATACATGTAAATATGTATTTAAAAAAGAGAAAGTATTTAAAATATAATTAATATTAGCCCATGCGGGGATTTTGGGCGATTTTGGACGATTTTGATTTTTTACTCGAGCGCGGCAGAAAACATAAGGAGGGCAACCTTGCACCTCGAACGTGATCGCCAGAAAAACTCGAGCGCGACAGATGAAGGTATTTAAGGTAAGTTATTTACATGCAGAAAAGTGTGCGTTTCAATAACCTGACAATTTCATGTGACTTTTTCGGGTTGCATTGGACGCTCTTGGATCTCATGTGGATAGGTATCGTCCCAAATTTGTCAATGTTGTTTGTTGACGTACCCATTCATCCAGAAATGAAAATATCGCTGAAGATGATTTTTCGATGAAAATCGACACTATGTCCATGGTGATTTGGCAAAGCAGACTGAATAAATGACAGCCAGTTTGACAGATATAGCTTCAACAATATGGTCGCTATCAACTGTTGTCAAAGTTCGGAAATCCCTATTGAAAGACCAATAGGGATGGCAGTTATTTTAAACTAATGGATGTTTGTATTATATGATTTTACTAGATTGGCTAACACATAAAACCGCCATGACACTTCATAAAAATATGTAATATCGATAATCTCGAAAATATCGTAACCGAAAATTTTCAATAATAGTTTGCTAAGAACAGCATTTTATTTTCTAATCTTTTTCATAGGTTGTTTTGACAACTCACATAACAAAATTATTCTTAAGTGACTATGTGTATGGGCGTACCCAGCATTATCTTCAGGGTGGGGCAGATGTAAATAAACTCGATAAGTAGTAGTAATTTATACATTATTTTTATTTGCTGACTTTTTTCAATTATAATAATTGCTAAGACTAGCTTTCGTTTACATATTTATTTTGTGCTTCGGGGCCCTCTTCCTATGCGCACTCATCATCTATACCTATAAAACCTGACTGACTGATTCATCATCGCCGAGCCGAAACCGCTGAAGCTAGAAAGTTGAAATTTGGAAGGTAGCTTCCTTTCATAGTAAAACCACCCACTAAGGCAGGATTTTTTTAATTCAACCCCTAAGAGGGTGAAAAAGGGTGAAAACTAATGTATTAAACTTGTAGTGCGATTTACTTGAAACCTGAGTTGAATAATTAAAATGCAAAATAAATGTTTCAGGATTTTTCAAAATAACCCTCATAAAGCAGTAAAATAGGGTGTGAATGTTTGTATGGAAACTTTTAATGGTTGGTGGGTGTGATTGGTTTGAAGTTTATAGTTTAACAAGGAGATAAATTGCATCCTGGGGAAAGACTTAAGCTACAATTCATTCACAAACAAAATGCGGACGATAACGTGGCCAACAGCTAGTCATTCATAAGCCGACAAGCTGGTTTTCTGTCATAAAATTGGCCAAATCGCGGAAAAAGTATTTGTCGGTTGGGGCCAAGTCCGGTATGTACGGAGGATGATTGATGACTTTGACTGCAGGTCATGTAGTCACAGGATAACCTAGTTCAGGCTCGTGTTAAGTATCTATTTACCTTTGTCTGATTAAGAGTTTGTATTGTTAAATTATTGTACTATTTGAATTTAGAATAAATATTTTATATTATATTATATTATTATTATTATCTAGCCCTAAACTAAGCATAGTTTGTATTATGGTGGCCGGATGATTAATGGAATATATATATATATATATATATATATATATATATATATATGTTTAAATACATCTTTATGATACTTTATTACACCCAGACACAGAACAAACACCTATTTTTGTCACACAAATGTTTGCCCGGGGGGAAAATGTAACCCTTAACCTACAGCGAAGAAGGCAGAGCTACTACTTACTATGCATGTGTGCTATAAAACATTTTTTTTTTCATGCGATATATTAGCTTACCGCATGGATTTACCGTTGATTAAACATTTCGATATTCTGTTCTACTAATATTCTTAAACCTATAACGGTTGAATCGTAAGTAAGATTACTAGAAATAACGGCTTGACTTTAGTTTCCGGTAGCACGAATTGGAGGGTGAAAAGGCTCAAATCTGGTAGGGTTTTGCTTCCTGATTACATATTTATATATACATACATACATATATACATACATATATATACCACTTTTAACTTTAGGAAATCCTTAGTTTTCGAGAAAATAATAAAACATTTCTAACCTCAAATCTGATAAAACACAACAAAACTTAAAAATTTACAGATAATAACCAAATTTGTCGTATTTGTTGTCTGTGGTTTAACATGTTGTGCAAAATTGATGCGAACGAAACGTATAAAACCTGTCATGTGTCACTGTAACCGCGCCAAATCGCGCCAAACGTAAAAAACCGATGTCTTTGACATTATGGCTTCTTTCGACGACTTTGGCTTATCTTCACTTCACTTGGTTACCTATCACTTGGTAGGTTATGTTAGAGTAGCGAGCGTGCCGCCGCAGCGGCCGCCGCAGCGCCAGAAGAATAATACAAGGTCACGGTAGGAGCATTTGAGGTTAGAAATGTTTTATTATTTTCTCGAAAACTAAGGATTTCCTAAAGTTAAAAGTGGTAAATATGTAATCAGGAAGGAAAACCCTACCAGATTTCAGCCTTTTCACTGCAATTCGTGCTACCGGAAACTAAAGTTTAACCGAAATAACAAATATAACTAACTAATAATAATATTACGATGTTTATCAAAATGTATGCTTAACAAAAAAATATTACTTACATTCAATTTATTAACACTCAGCAAGTAAAACAAACTGAGCACAATCACTAAAAAACATAATAATCAACAAAGTCAGGTCGAGCAGCGGAGGAGATTTTAATTACGTGATTGGTTTGTTTGACATTGGAAAATACACAGAAACATTTCTAGCTTGACATGCAGTGTTGCCATTATTTTTGCACAAAATGTTGGCGACATTGCGTGAGGATTATTTTTGGCCGTCTTTCAAAGCAAAAAATGCGCTCTCATATTATTTATTTTCCCTGAGTTATTTTCCGGTTTATTAGTTCCGGTAATTTTGATGTTTTTATTAAAATATAGCTAGAGAGAATAGAGAGAGTTATTGACTCGGTGTGAATAATTGGAATAAAGGCTTTGTGTTTCTTTCATTTAATTCGAGCAAAAATAATCTATATAATTATTTAATATGACTTTTATAAATACACTATTTTAGTTAGATATCAAATGACGAATGACAAGATAAGACTTAGTGACATCATACTTCAAACAATATAAACAGACATAGACAAAATTGACTTTATTATGACACATGCCGTTAGCGAACAAGAAGATGATCATTCGGTGCGGTCATAAATAAAGTTTTACTGTATAATTTTTAAATATTGAATTATTAAGTTTATAAAATCAATTGGAATTTTACAAATATGAAATATTTAAATGGTATTTCAAATAAAATAGAAATTATATTTTGAATAAACGTATTGCAAATGCAAAATAAAAATAGGTAAGTAAGTATTTGCATTTTAAAAATAAATGTTTTAAATAATTGACATCTCTGGTTGCTAGTGTTATATAAAATTACAATATACAAGTACCACACGTACTAGCGGATAGAAGGTAATTCCTCTATAAATGTGATGATAATAAATATCCGCCTGTAAATAGAGTGCAGTGTTTGTTTTCCCGCTGCACCGATATGCATGTGGTGACTGACGTTTCTGACTGCGGGGGGCGAGTGAGAGGGCGCGGGGAGATGCAAGGTCGAGGCGCTTCCGCGTGCGCATGATGAGGCATACCACCAACTGTACATCAGCTATGATCAGCTCTCATTACGCTATTATTCGTATCGTTATTTGCAACCCTTTGCAATATACTCGATAGTTATTTAACAATTGCTCATGTGACAGACTTTAGTTGAAGGTCTTCATCAATGAATATGCGAAAGGACATAGTTAAATAGCTTCTGCCCGTGGCTTCGCACGCGTTAATTCACCGAATAGAATTTAATATATTTATTGCTATTGATGAAACATGTTAACATTATCTCTCTATGTCTCATTAGTCTTGCAAAAACTCGAAAATGGCTCGACCGATCTGTTTTTTTTTGTTTTGTTCTTCTTTCTACAATGACATAAACTACAAGTGGAACGAAGTTCACCGGGTCTTCTTTATTCAAAAATAATGACAACAAGTGCACAATTTACGACAGTAATAGCCTACTGTACTATTATATCTGTTCTATACTATTCTAGCTTTGTTAAATCATAGGCTAAGTCTATACCTTGATTCAGCAAAGTCCGTTCAGCCGTTATGATGTGATTCCAGTCACAAACAAGCAATATTCTCCTAGGTAAACGTCCAAACACCTAAACATCCACATGAACATTCACATTTATAATAATAGTTTAAGGATATAATTTATAAAAAGACTAAATAAATCAGGTATTTCGATAGGACTTTATTAAGATTATGTACGAATATCTTACTCTCTAATTCAATTTCTATGGCATGTTCCAAAGAACTCAAAAACTAACACACTGATGAACCCACTGAACGAAACCTTAGAATTATTAGGATTGTAATGATCGTGGGTGCTGAGTGGCCTCGAGCCATCGACCCCTCAGCAACTCACAATAATGTTATGTGCCCTTGGTAGTGGAGTCTAATTATTTTATTAATCTCCTGACTGGGGCTGCGATATTTGATACATACGACCACGGCCAGCAGGTGTCACTTTCAATTTTTCTATTATCAGCGTTAATTGGAATAAAATAAGCTATAACGTCATAACTTTGGATTGCAGCAAAATGTGTCTTGTACCTTTGTTGTGTAACATATTAGCATTGACTGGCAGATTCAATGATCGTAATAGCATGCCGGCCCGAAGTCCGCGGATGTGCCGCCCGGGGGTCAACCCCCCTGCTGTTTTAATCTCTTGAATAAGAACGAAATGATTGGGTTGTCACGGGAACTACGAATCCACCCCACATCTGCACACGTCAGCGGCGATATCAACCTACCTTATCATGATATACGCTTACACAGTCGATGAATATAGGTTCGAATAATTGGCAAAATCCTTCCTACTAAAATTATGAATGCAAATGTTTTGTCGATGTTTGTATGTTTATTCTGTTGCTAAATCAAACTATAACGATTGAATAGATTTTAACGAAAGATAAGTATAGATGTAGTCTCTAGATGTGGTCTAAGTATAGACCTAGTCCTTTTTTCTTTGGGATTTTCGTATGAACGAGACTATAATTTGCGATTTAAATGTTCAATTGACAGCTGTCGCTTTTTTGTGTTTTTGGTTAGCTAAGTAATTGTTTAAAATGAAAAAGATCTTGTCTCAAAATCATGTTGACCGAAGCTGCGAAAATTTTGTGAATAGAAATTTTCTGTTAATAAATGCAAGTATAAATTTTCCTAAACATTCCGTGTGTCGGAACTTTTACTTACATGGACAAACTAAGTTATATATATCAAGATGTGAGACTTATATATACAAAAAGGATAGTCATAGAGGGACTCTACGGACATCTTTAAATGAAAATTGCTGTAAGGTTATTGTTTTAGTAGTTAACAGGTATTTATCGCGTATTATCTTATAGTTATTCTCGACTAGCTCGAGCTGTGTTTCAAGGTAATACGCGAGAAATACTGGCTAAAACAATATGAAATCTGATCGCAAAGTTTAAAACATGCTGATAACTTATCAATGTAGATTATGTTTTACTTATTTTGTAGTCCAGAAGATACGGAATATTAATCACCTCTATGACGCTCGCCATTATGACGGTGGCTGTTTCTTATAAAAATCTTATCTTGTCCGAGTTATACTAAGCCCTGTTCAAGTACATCTCTTGTACAATACGAGATATACATTATATATTTCGCATGTGTTGTTTCTAGCAATATGAACTGCAGTTCGCTATTAAGTGACTTGACTTATGTCATATAGTGCTCTTATCGCCCGATTACTCATAGACCACGCTATTATCGACTGGTTATAGATGTAGCGAAGAAGGAAAATAAATTCTTTTGCATTATTGAATGCTACAATATTAAGCGTATATATTGGTAATCGTGATTCAAAATCCAATAACACATCGGTCGGCGTAGAATTGAGTAACGTCCACACATAAAAAAATCTAGATTTAAATTACAGGAATTCAACACAACTCAAAAATCAGGATGGAGTGTTGTTTTAGAAAAAAAAATACCTAAGTACGTATATATATTATTTTGCGTCTTTGTAGTCATATCTACTTACGTTGTGGCTGTAGCAGAAGTGACTTAATATCGTACTCTGTACTTACTTTTTGTTTTGTTATCTAACGTCATCCAGGTATTATAAAAATAAATTATATCGGTCGTCAGAACGTGCTCATCTAATTTTCAATGGATTATTTGTTCGCTTGACCCACTATTGGTAAACTATTTACAATGCTCGCATAAATCCAGGTTATTATCAGACCAAGCTACATCATAATGAGCGCTGGAACGTTAATAAATAAATTAAATATTCTGTGCGTGTGTTTGTAATTAAACTCAGCCTAAACGGCTGGACCGATTTTGATGTATTTTTTTATGTGTGTTCAAGTGGATTCGAGAATGGTTTAGATTTACAATTACTTAGATATTTTTTTTATTTTTTCCTTGTTAAAACGCGCGTACGAAGTCACAAACGGGACAGCTAGTATATCATAAAACAAACGCCGAAAGTGTCTTTGTCTATATTATATATAGAAACACCCAGACCGGAGACAAATACTTGCAGATCATACAAATATTGGGCCCGTGGCGGGAATCGAACCCGCAACCTTTGGAATCGAACCCGCAACCTTTTGCATCTCAGCCGGACCTAAGCCCACTGCGCCACAGAAGTCGTCAAATATAGATATGCAGCATCAGCAGAGGATTACTAATTGATTATCTACATCCGTGACCAATGCGTCAGAAAATGTGCAACGCGTTCAGTACCAGCAATTATATTACATATAAGTAGATATCATTTACAATGTAGGTACTATTATGCACTGTAATACCAAGATAGATACCTACTCTAGTATCTATACACTCAAGCAATTATTAAATTATGGATCATAGATAATTACTGCTGGAATTCATATAATATTTATTGAATTTACGTTCTTGTAAAATGTTCAATTAACATGCTTCTTTTTAACCGACTTCATCAAAAAGAAGGAGGTTATCAATTCATCATTTTTTTTTATGTATCTTCACAGATTATTCAGAGACGCCTGAACCGATTGCATTTTTTTTTGTTTCAAATGGTATACTTCTTACTTCTACCATTTCAATTTTATCGAAATCGGTCGAGCGGTTTTTAAAAAATAAACAAATTTCAAAAAAATGTGTACATCGATGATATTTCCGATACCTGCAGTGCAGAGCAGTGCGTTTAGTTAGTCTACCCATAAACAAAATACATCTACTTTCCACTAAAAATGACCAAAATAAATTGATTTTATGCTCTCAAGTTGTATCCAATGAAGTTGGTTTTCTTTTTATACGCTTTATATTAGCTTCACTTGTATGTTTGTTTGTATGTTTGTAACCGACTCCTTAGGACGCGATTTTGACCCACTTTTAACGGCTAGATTTCATTAAAATTTTGTACACCTATCAAAGACCGATGACAATGCAATAATTGTAATAAAAATTAAATTAAAAAAATATATATATCCGATTATCCTAAAACTAAAAAGTAGAAAATAAATAATAGTTTAAAAAAACTAAAAACACGCTTTATACAGAAAACCAAACTATAAAATAGAAAATAAATTGTAATAAATGTAAGTAAGAAAAAAATGTTTTATTTAAAAAAAAGCTTCTTCTCATATCTGTCAATGAAATATTTATAACTGTTGACACCATGCACCCCACGCTTTATTTTTAAATAAAACATTTTTTTCTTACTTACATTTATTAAAATTTATTTTCTATTTTTTAGTTTGGTTTTCTATATAAAGCGTATAGCGTTTCATATAAAGTTTTTTTAAACTAATTATTTATTAGTTTTTAAAACTAATAAATAATTAGTTTAAAAAAATTATTAGGTTTTAAAGTTAAATGCTGCGACAATTTTAGTCATGGATGGAATGGATGAACGCTCTAACGGAATTCGAGCCGTGTCTAGAATGATAGGAAACCAATTGTCATATTTTAAGGGTTTCCAAAGAGTTAATTCGCGTCTTGGTATGGATTTTCTTTTCAAATACTATAAATATATTTGAGAGTTAGTAGCAACATGATTAATTAAAACTGATTTTAAATGCGTGACATATATAGTGTAATGTATACATATTAAACGTAATAGGTACATATTTATAAATGTGTACCTATTACGTTTAATTTCATTTAAGTTAACATTTTCATGTATGTCCTGATCCATTATAAGTATGATTTAATTATAATTTTATAATTTTATGGCAGCAAATAATTTAATGTTTACTAGTAATTATTACTAGTAATTACTAGTAATTTATTTGCTGCCACAAAATTATTAAGCGAAGCCTATGAAGCCACGCATAGTACTTTCATAAAAAGTAGCCTATGTTTGTTCCAAATTCGATTGATGCAAAAAAAAAAGTTATATTGATCCAAACGCTACCAAACTTCACAGGATGACCCGCTAGGCCAATCTGATGATTTCCTAAAACTTCATCGAAATTGGTCCAGCCACTTCGGAGTCAATTTCAGTTACGGAACATACATACACTCATCTCCTTACATATGTTTATGTACACTGTTAGAACTTACATTTATTTATTAATGTTTTTGCTTCGTGAGATCGTCACTCTGATAAATGGTTAAATTTGAAAATAAGCGGTTTGTTGAGTTTAAACCTTAAAATTTTTACACGTGGTTGTAGGTACTTAAGTAGTATTTTATGTTTATATAAATTTCCCCTTGGGCTATATTTTGTTTAGTCTATTTTAGTGTTTTTCCGCTCCTGTTAACTCTTTTGTTTTGTGGGTGCACTATATTTTTCTTTTCTTTCTTTCTATTGAAATGCGATGTTTAGATTTGCGGACTGGGCTACACCAGGTATCTATAGAAGTAGGAATACATTGTACGAAGTATATGCTTTCAAAGAGACAATGTTAGATGATCCAGTTTTTATTTAACATGTTAAGAACTACTCAAAAGTTTTTAAAATAGTTTGTCATGCGCCAATCCAGAGTTGTGTTCATACCTGTTTAGTGCTTTAAGTACCGCGGCGCTATCGGAGAGGATTCTGATATTCAAATCTGTAACTTCTCTTCGTAGCACAGCGGTTGCAGTGTTTATAATACCGATACATTCTGCTTGGAAGATTGAGTTATGAGCGCCCAGAGCTGTTTTAACATGAATGTTTAAATCCTCTGAGATCACACCCGCTCCTGTCCCTGTTTTAATTCTTGAGCCTTAATTCTTTCATTTTCATTCTTCTTTAATTCTTGAGTCTGTGTATAGAGTTAGTTTGTGTTTGAGCTGTCACTCGCCTCCTCATGTAGTTGTATAGTGCAGCTCTTTGTGTGTGTATATGTTTTGGGTGCCTTGTCGTATGGTGAGAGAAGCAGTGGGTTGTCCTCCGCATACTCTTTTATGATGTTAGTGTGGTGTGCTCTAGGGTCTTGCTCCCATAGGTTTAGGGCCCATAGCCTGAACGCAGCTGTAGCAGCCTGTAGCGGCTGCGTTGATGCTGTTGAAATTTGTTTTATTAAAAGCGCCCTCTATGTCAATGAAGACGGCAAGGCAGAGTGTTTTGTTTGTTATGTCTCGCTCTAACCTTACTACAACTATGTGTAAGGCTGATTCGGTGGATTTGCCCACGCTATACGCATGTTGTTGGCGGTGTAGGGGTGTTAACGTGAGCATGTTGTCTCTAATGTGTCTGTCGCATAGTCTTTCCAGAGTTTTTAGTAGGAAAGAAGTTAGACTAATTGGCCTGTATGATTTTGCTTCGCTGTAGTCACTTTTACCAGGCTTTGGTATGAACCCTGACCTCTCTCCAGCGCCCTGACTATACGGTTCTCCCCGTTGAAGGAAGCTTGGGAAAATATCATCCATGCCTGGGGACTTGTATAAATAAATAAATAAATAAATATTGCTGGACAATGTACACAACACCATCTAGCCCCAAACTAAGCATAGCTTGTATTATGGTGACTAGATGACTGATGGAATACTTTTATATTTCTAAATACATACTTATGATACTTTATAACACCCAGACACAGAACAAACACCTATGTTCTTCACACAAATGTTTATCCTGGGAGGGAATCGAACCCTCAACCTACAGCGCAGAAGGCAGAGCACCTACCAACTGAGCTGACAGGCCAGTCAAAACTTGTATGTTTGGAAAGTGTTTATGGCCCAGTTTACCTTTGACCTGTTTATTACAGATTGCGCGACCGCCCAGTCCTTCGTTGTTGGCGTTGTATACTCCGTTCTTTGCCACTCGATGACATTGTCTATTCGGAAACCGGGAAAATGTGAGTGTAGCAGAAGTTTGTGTGTTTCCGCTGTTGTTTTTGTATATGTGTTGTCTTGTTTTTTCAGGGAACCGCTTTGGTTCCGTGGCAAGGATTTTCCTAATTCTGTTGGCTTTGCGGTTCGATTCAATGTTTGTACAGAACTTTATCCACCTACTACGACCGTTGCGACGAATATACTTCTTTATTCGGCTTGGGCTTTTTTGTATTCGTCCCAGTCCGCATCGTCTTGGGTGTTCATTGCTCTGTTAAATAGTTTACTTACTTTGTTTTTGAGTTTTACTAACCTTTGACCATCCTTTCTCTGGCCGCGGTGAGAGGGCAGGCTGTTTCAAAGCTTTTGGTTAGACTAACCGTGATGTGTTTGATTGCATTTTCTATGTCTGTTATGGTTGTAATTGTTTGAACCGGTGTAGAATCGCAGAGGTTCTGCTTCAGCGAGTTTACCTACACCTCCTTGTTTGTTTTACGAGGGTTCAGGGATGGTACTGGTGTTGTGATGTTTAGTTTTAACTCGTACCTGATTCATCTATGGTCGGAGCATAAGGATTCCTCTGATACCCTCCAGTTCTGCACGAGGTCGGGGCAGTTACCTGATACCATGGTCAGATCTATGATGGTGCGATGTCGTCTTATTACGTAGGTTGGTTCTGTAACTTTGTTTGCTAGAGAGATGGTGAAAATGTAATTTACCAGGTTATCTCCTCGTTTGTTCGAAGTTTGTCATGATCATCTTCACACCACAGCTTCAGGGCTCCTTCTGTGATAATTTGCCTGCCCATGAAGCGCGGTAAGAAGTTTATTGCGCGGTTCTTCACATTTTCCAGAATGCGCCTCTCCAGGAACCTCTTCACTTGGGTGGCCTGTTCGTCCGTGGTTTGGTTATTGTCGGCCCTTACCACCGCTACCTGAAGGTTGCTTTGGGCAACCTCCGCATAGCTGGGAGGGGCGCGACGTGTGTTGTCCAGTTGTCCTTTGTTCCCCTTCCTGTCTCACCTGCCTCACTAATTGGCGACAGACCCACGGAGCTGGATCACATTTCTCCGCAGCGGACTAGGAAGGGATGGATGTTTTGGAAACAGAAAGGGCGATTGGATACTTGGGAAAGGGGTTTGGATGGGAGGGAAGAAGTGTAAGGGATGGGAAGGGGGGAACCTTCACTCTTTATTCAGGTTTGGGACTGGCTCTGAGAGCTATTTTTGCTGAGAGCAGCCGTTGGCAACTAATGAGATTTTCAACCGCTACTCCCCGCAGCCACCGCCAACCGAAGCGAGTTTATTGTCTTGTCACCACGCATCAGTTTGACGTATTTGCTGATGAATTAAAGAAGATTCAAAGGATATGTTTTGGTACATTAAATTATGTGGCCAACTTTGAAATGTCTAGGTAGCGCAAATTGGTTATTAAATTCCTATGAATGATAAAATATTTATCGTTATGAAAAGTTTAAATATAATTTCATAGATGTGTTAAATAGCTACATAATGATATATTGATTTTTATAGTAAAGTATTCTTTATGTTCTCGTACTCATAGTGTACTCGTAGCTTGTGTGTTTTTTCTAATATTTATATTTTAATATCGTTTATTGTCCATATCGAACGCATTATGTAATGTTTTATATTGCTAATAAACTGAATTTTAATTTATAATCATACAAGTAACGTGTTGTTTAAATCTGGTGTTTAAATAACATGGACAGATCATAATTAAGTGTAAAGACTTGTAGAATGTATTGCAATGTCGGAGAATTGCGAACAGACCGCGTGAGTGCATGCACTCGCGTCATGCGCGAGTGCTGCGTATTCCGTGGCGTATTGCATAATCGCGATAATGGCGTCCTTGCACTTGAACCTACCATGCCGTAGTCGATTCCGCAGCTCCTTTACTCGATATTATCGCATTATTTATGAAACCGCCTTCTCAGGTTAACGGCGTCGCTTAAAAGCGTTCGAAAGTTATCGGCGAACAAACAAATATTATAACATACAAAGCCAAATAATCCATGTTGCCACTGAGATCTTCCCTCGCCTCGATCGCTCGATTAATTAAACTTTGAAGTGGTTATTTTTAATAGGATCCAGTCCTAAATTATCTTATTCTGCTAATTAGATGGTATTGAATTGGGTTTTGGACCCGGAAGCCTTCACTGTGAGTTCTCGGACACGCGTATTTATTTAGATTTAGGTGTAAAACAACAATGTCTCCTACAATGTAAAACTCGGTAATACGCCCCACTTGACAAAACGCCTCACTGGTCTAGCACTGACACAAACCTAGCTACGCGGCTTACTTACACCCGCACGTATACTCCTTAGTCACCCGGCAACATGGTGGATGCTCGCGAGTGATTTGCGTTGTTTGGTAAAAAAATATTGAGAAGATTGATTTATTGGCGTTCTTATAATTTGCGGTGAGTTTCATTCTAATTTGTATATCTATGCTGTTTTTCACATCGAAATAATCCGCACTGTAGTAAAACGTTTGAAATCACCTTTGTGTTTTGATTATTTCAAGGTTAATAACCTTGAACATGTCGGCAGGAATACGATAGGGCATTTTATAAATCAAAATTGGCAATACACCCTACATCTACAGGTAGGTATATAATATTTCATAATGACAATTTATTGCAGATTATGTCCCGTAAATACCAACAGAAGACACTACGAGCATCATGGACCGCGGATAACTTAGATAATGCTACGCGGTCTGTACGAGTTTATTTATCTTTATTGATTATCTTTGAAAATTTTAAACATTTTTGTTCTCCAAAGTGTCATAATAAAATATTGCCATTACTAAGGTGAAAATTTTACCAAAAGCCTAAGCGTTTACCAAATTCTGATAAAGACTAAATTTTGTGTTATTTGTTTTCAAATTTATTGTTCTAAGTAGTTTAGAAATGTGATTATATACACAGAGGAATTTTATAATACAGATTGGGCATATTACCCTACGGTCGTAATATAAAATGTCCCACCTAAGGTTTTGGAATAACTATAATAAGTTGATTGTATATTAAATAGTTTTTTTTTATAATATTTAATTGAATGGTGGGGCGTATTACCGTTTTACCCTAGTAAAAACTGGCAAACATAAGCATACAACCTATAATCATTGATATACTCGTTTAAGACAATCCCATTAATGAACTTTAGTGAATTTTCTCAAACTTTTTAATTGTTAAACAAGGTAAGTATAATTTTTCATGGGCTAAGATGGTTGTATGAACGGCCGCCCGACACCGCGCGTCCGCTCGCCTGCTGCCGATAACAAACTAGGTACCTACTCGTACTAACTAATACCTGCTTTCCTCATGTAAATATGTAGTAGTATAAACGTTTTATTGTTTTAATATCAAACTAAACATTATCTATATAATAGTGCATATTATTATTAACTATTATTGTTCCATCCATATTATACTGGCCTGCCAACATACTGGCCTGCCTAATGCATGGCACCCCAAGATCACCCACCGCTTGGTGACACAAAGGGAACGGAATTTTAATTAACGTGGAGTGCAAGGTTATGGAAAAGATGATGTAAAAAATAAACAAACAATTAAAATCTATAGATACCTCGTGGACAAGAATTAAAAAGCTATAGCTTTTCAGAATGTTAGGTAACTAAGATTTATAAGTTAAGAGTTTACGGTAATCGTTATAAATTAACGGAATTGGTCCCTGGTCCTAGCGTTTTTTTGTATGATTCGTCATATCTACGAAAGTGAAATCGATGGAGCTCCTAGTATTGTGGCACTTCTAATACCTAATCTGAACTAGTCATATAACAGGTATAAATTATAGTTATTAACACAAAAAAAACGATCAACAAGTTTAACGTTAAACTTGTATCTCTAGTTCACACAGTTATTATAGTCTTTATTATTTGCCTTTTTTCTCTTTTGCGTTGGCTCATTCCACCAAAACCAGTGATTTTTTTTGTAGATTCTATTACGCAATAACCTCATTCGCTGTCTTGTCATACAAGTACAGGATTTTAGATAAACGGAAATCCAATCGAAGAAAGTCATAGCAGGCGATCATTATTATGATTACGACATTGCGCCCGCAATATTTACATCGTTTGTGTGTGCATGTGTGGAATAATGTTGCCAATCGCTTTAGATCTTTTGTGGCTTGCACATTTATTAATGGTTATAGTAATATTCAAATTTTTAGAGTCAAGTACCTTCTTTACAAAATGTATTTAGTAAGTTGTGGTAACAACTAGGGATGAGTCAAATATTAGTATTATTACCGTTACTTAGCAGTTTTATCGAATATTCATCTCCTTTTCATTACAGGACAAACAGACCATCCATACCATGTCAGTCTGTCACCCTTACAATTATAATGCGTACAGCCAAGGATTGGAATACTTTGCCGTCGTCTGTCTTTCCTGAAAACTATAACCTGGGTCTCTTGAAGTCATGAATAAATAGGTGTATTCAAGACCTGCGTGCTCCATCGTGGGCAGAATCGAGCTTACAATCAGGCGAGATCGTGGTCACGTTAACTCTATTATTCTACTAAAAAGTCCAACTTTCAGTTATAAATCATTATGTTCTTCTACATAGATGTAGGCCGTCTAAGTGTCACTTGTCGTCATTCTTTATTATTATCTTATTTCATGTTTCAATGTATAATATATATTAGTCTGTAGTAGTACCTATATTAGTCATGTGGTACCGATACTAAAAGCTCTGCTTACTTTAGGGCCAGATGATGCTGATGCTGCTGATAATATATATGTAAAAAATATATTTGTACATTTTATAAAACAAAGAGCCCACGCCGCGTCATGTCTTTTTGAACGAGATAATCCTAAAAACTACCGAACGGATTTTCATACGGTTTTCACAAATGGACGGTGTGATTAATGAGGAAGGCTTAGGTGTATTAATTCACCTGCACCACAGCCGGGGCGGGTTGCTAGTTATTATTGTAGTTTTGTTTTGAGTAACTGCCGGTTTAGTCGGCCAAATAAAAAAAAATCCTTGTAACTTTGGAATGCGCGATAGTACGCTTAATCATGCCGAGCATTCGTCCGAATATCTGGTTCGGTATTTCTACGTTTTACCGAATATTCGTATTCGGTAAAAACCGCTTTTTGCACATCACTAGTACCAACCGTGACTGAACTTCTATTGAAGTAAAATAAAACGATCAAAGGAGGTAAAACTTGCTTCGAATAAAATATAACTAAGGAAAATACGAAAATAAGTTGTGTGTATCAACATGCTTCTGTAGTTGTAGTGGCCAGATCTAACCAAAAACTAGTCAAAGTTGGCAAGTCTAGCGCATTACGATACAGTAACAAAAAGTCTCAACTCAATGTCAAAGCAACGCGCGCACAGCTCGACGTGTGTCGACGCAAGCGCTGTTCTCCACATCGCGTATTCTGTTATTTTCAACTATAACAAGAATACTTGGCATGGACGTTTCTCCCATATTTAGGTAGGTACACGTACTTAATTTAACTTACCTACCTATTATACTCTTATTGTGCTATAGGTATATTTACTATGGTTGTTAATAACAGTCAGCTCTGATTGAGTTATATTTGTATGTATTTTGCTATACCTTTAGGAAAATAAAAATGAAATGAAATAAAAGCTGGTTGATCAATTCAATTTACTTTACTTAGATTTCTTGTTATTTGCACACGTTGCAAACCCTTTACGTCTTATAAAAGTACAAACAGAAGACTCTTTATTGTTTTTTTTTGTTGTAGCGCGTGACGCTTACGTAGACCAAGGAAAACATCATGAAGGAACACGAGGTTTACCTTCGTCGTGAGAGCACAGGCATATATTTATTTTATATGTCCCCTGACGTAGATGATGATGACGACGATTAAGTAGATATTTTATTCAACAAGAGTGAAGTATTTGAATGACGTAGTAGTTCGTGATATTGTAGCGTTGTGCAATGTATTATTTTATCATCATCACAATTTATCATAAACAAGCAACAATTTGGTATTGTTTAGGTAACTACCATGCGAATTAAAATAAACTACTTATTTTATAATTTAGGTCAATCGAACTAATATCAATTTTGAAGTAATAATTTTATAGTACCCTTCCAACATTAAAGCTAATACTATCAACCATTATATAACAGTATAACTAACAGGACTCAGGTCAGGAGTTGTGTAAACAGGAGTCAGTTCTTTTTTCCCCTTTCTAGGGTTGGGGCGGATAAATCATACTTCAGTCTTCAGACTAACTTCTAAAATAAACTAACATAAAGTGAATGTCTCGTCTAAATTGCTCTAGAGGTTTTCACGGCTATCGTGAATTAATCAGACACATCATTTCATAATCGTGATATTCTGTGCTCGGACTTTTCTGCCACTATATATAGTTTTACTATAGTAATGATTAATTGTTACATACAAGTCAAGGGAAACGCTCTGCGTTTATGTTTTGTGTACAAAATATAACTCGTGTAATTCCCATAAAGTAGTTTTTTGGGATAAAAAGCCCACATTTCAACCCAAGCCACAATTAATCTATACGCCTACCAAAAATCTAAATCGGTTCGACGGTTGCAATAGGATTGAGACACAAGCATCAGAACATCATAATACGACATAAGACATCAGTGTGTAATAGGTTGATTTTCAACAGGAGCAACCCGAGCGCGACGCCGATATATGAGATGACGGTGACTTCGGCGGACAGCGCGTGCCCCGAGAGCACGCTGCCCGCGGATCAAGCTATGCACTTCATTGGGCAGCGTAAACGGAAGCGCATGTCTTTGTAAGTACATATAAGCATATAGTAGAAACATATTAAGTACAAACATACTAAACATCAACTTGAGTTCCAAAATACCTACAGGTGTACATGACAATAGTCCTGTACATGTTAAAACATCTTTTACTCATCAGAGACAAGGTGCCTGTATCGCAAACACATACGCTAGACAAATTCCTCCTGAAATGCCTCCGCGACATTATTGACCGAGCCAGCGCGAAGCGCGAGCGAGTATCTCCGTTTCAGCATAGACAAAAATTCTTTCATATGTCAGTCTGCCGGCGTCTGTCCGGATGTTATTCTCTCATTTCTCAACCGATTCTCGTGAAATTTTGTGAGCAGGTTCTATAACTATATAGATGGTTTTTGTCGATTCAGTTTTTGGATTTTTTTTCAAAATGGCAGAGGTATGGGGGTTGAACACGTAAAAAAGTTATAATTCAGTAATTTTAAAAAATGTGCGTCAGGTCTGCAGCTCACAGAGCCACTAGTGTATATCAATTAGTTGGACCGGGTTCGCAACACCGATTCACCGATGTTCTTCAACGAACTAATGTCTGCGGTAAAATGGCATATCAGTTGCGGCGTCAGCTGCGTTGGTGCGGTCACCTAACCCGAATGTTTGACGTAGAAAGGCGAAACCCTTGTTCCGTTTTCAACTAGAACTTGATAAGCAAAACCGCGGTGGCCAGAAAAAGATGCCATATTGATCCTGCTTGTTGGGAGTCCTTAGCTGAACAGTGTCCTGATTGGGAATTACAAATACAGGACAAAAACTTATTTATAGAAGGCGAAAACTAGATTAAAATAGAGCTTAATACAACTTAAAGTTAAGGTGATTTGTTTTTAAGTTATACAACTTAAAAACAAATCACCTTATACAATGTCTCTTATCCCCTTCAAACATACAATACATTTTTAACGGTAGATACCCTAATGTGCGACTTGTGTTTTCGTTGTGCAAATATCACTCATTGAAAAAACTGGGTACATATGTAATTATACGGGCTATACACCCAAGCCCCTGAGAATAAAGCCAATCACTGGCAGTCACTGCAAGATGCAGCTGTAGATGATACTCTCACAATGAGCTATGGACTTTACTGAAGTCCGTTTAGAATTCAATGAACTGCAGCTCAAAGCCTGAATTCACTCCAGTACAGTTATAAATAAATAAAATAAATAAATAATCTCAGACATTACACACAGCATCATCTGGCCCCAAAGTAAGCTGAGCTTGTGTTATGGGTACCTACAACATGACTGATATACTACTTATATACTTTTTTTTTTTGTAAAAACATAAATATTACATACATAAATATTGAGACAAATACTTGCAGATCATACAAACATTTGTTCCGCGGCGGGAATCGAACCCGCAACATTCTGCGTCTCAGCCGAATCTTAGCCAACTGCACCACAGAGGTCGTCAGTTGTCGCGTGGCTTTTTATTGTCTGTTGTTAATGTGATGGCGTTCATCAGAGCTGACTAGAATACAGGTTATGGGCAGCTGAACGAATGAATTGTCTTCAAAAGACTAAAAATAATGTATAATTTACATGAATCTGATTGTGGGAGGGTCCGTCGGGTTTGTACGAGAAAAATGCTAATGATCAACACGCCTCTACAAGACTTAAAACAAGACGTGGTTTCCTAGCATTTTCATGATCCATTAATTGTATCTTTTTTCTATTGGCTTGTTTTTAGCAGCGCAGTTCAAAGCAGTTAGCATGATCGAGTGATTTCGGAACTGTCTTGTTCAATTAAGAGTCAAGAAGTGCTTCGCCCGGTATTCATTCATAAAATAAATAATAGTTTAAAAAAACAAAACTTTTTTAGTTTTGTTTTCTACATAAAGCGTGTTTTTTAGTTTTTTTAAACTATTATTTTTTTTCTACTTTGTAGATAACCGGTTTTTTTATAAATTTTTTTTTTTATTTTTTTTTTTATAATGATTGCATTGTCATTGGTCTTTGACAGGTGTGCAAAATTCAAATGAAATCTGGCCGTTTAAAGTGGGCGTTCTAAGGAGGTTCTAAGGAGCGCGTTCTAAGGAGTCGGTTACATACAAACATACATACAAGTGAAGCTAATATAAAGCGTATAATAATGTTTATCTGTGCCAGGTTTACACTTATGCGACTCTAGGCAATTATAATAGGTTGTCCTTCACTTCACGATATGTGTGGCTCTTATCTTTCTTCCTTCTTCGTATGAGGCAGTGGCAAACTTTCATGTCAGAGATAATAGGCCGCCCATAGCCCAGCCAAATTTTTAAAATCCAAGACAAACAGCTCATAGTACCTTCTGAAGCAAGGAAGCACTCGTTTGAAAATGCCACTGCGATCAGCCATGTCAAGTCAAATCAACAAATAATTTATTCAATAAAATCACAAGTACCACTTAGAATCGTTTTCTTACATGCTAGTGCCGATTCCTCACTTCCTCGAGATCACTGCAATTTATCAATCAACTTCGCACAGTCTCTTTTGGCGACGCCAATTTGTATAGGAATATAGGTGAACAATTCCCACAGCAATTCAACTCAATTCAGAGGCGGCACAATGTGCAATAACCGGAGCGCATTAACGTAAATACTATGTAACGAGCAGATCATCACAATAGTGCCTGTGTAGTGTGCAAACAAGTTGGATATTTAGCAAACGAACTTGAATAGTGCGATTTTCACAGAAAATGCGAATTGTTCCCTAACCCAGACTACGAGATGAGCGACGCGGTTTGCTCCGGCTCAGAGAACTCTTTCGCCACCGGCAAGAGAAAACTGTCCTCATAGTAAGTAATGTATCCCATATATTTAAACGTGAAAACGTATTGATGAGTACTGTAGACATTATTTTATATATTACTAGCTGACCCGGCAAACTTTGTACCGTCTCAGAATCAATAAATAAAAAAGCAAGCATTTTTTTCATATATACTCACCTTTTAAACCTTCCCTGGACTTCCACAAATAATTCAAAACCAAAATCAGCCAAATCAGTCCAGCCGTTCTCGAGTTTTAGCGAGACTAACGAACAGCCATTGATTTTTATTATATAGATTAATAGTTTTCGCAGCGCACTCCAAATTATAATTTTTATAGGCAATTTTTCGATACCTTGGGTACTTCTATTATTGTAGAGATTTCTATTTTGTTTAATAACATTCAGCCCGTGTTTTTCGCTGATATTGTAACGTTTCATATGTGAAAGAATTTATTAAATCGGTTAAGTAGTTTTTCAGTTTATCCATTAAAAACAAACAAAAAATCTTATTCTTAATCTTATTCTTATCTTATCTTATCTTATCTTATCTTTACTCTCTATAATATTAGTTTCAGTTTTGTTAAGGTCAAAGCTATAATACAATATTAAATGCTTCATTAAAAAGAATACAAAAATCATTAACTATACTCGTATTATGTTTCATTCTACCATTTTGGGGAGATATACCTATATAAAACTAGTGAGTTTAGAAGCATAGAAGGTTAGAAATTAAGCTCAGAAAGTTCATCTCAATTCAATTCTGAGCATAACATATTTGATTTTCACTTAAAACGGGATACTTACCACGATATGCGAGTTTGTCTGATTCTTTATTTGTTGATAGTAGAGCATTTGAATAGTTTCATGCAACACCTGATACCATTTGTGCAATGCTGAATAGGAATCCCTTTGTGCAATATAGAGTAGTGATCGGAACTATGCCAACACGTAGGTAGCTAAGCA
Source organism: Lampropteryx suffumata (assembly GCA_948098915.1). Classification (NCBI taxonomy): domain Eukaryota; kingdom Metazoa; phylum Arthropoda; class Insecta; order Lepidoptera; family Geometridae; genus Lampropteryx; species Lampropteryx suffumata. The sequence goes on from OX402544.1 coordinate 24,913,472, forward strand.
ACGAAGCCCTCAAATTGGAGATCATTCGATTTCGCTGCAAATCTAACAAAGCGCTTGGGGTGAAAGTGGTAGTGTCCAGCTTCTCCAATCCTAAGTTGTGAGTTGGAATCCGGTCGTAAAGGATTGGGTTTAACTGTTCAAAAAATGTTTATGCTCTATACTACACTCACGAAAAAGAAAAAAAATAAAGATAACCATCAGAAGATAAAAAGTTCAAAGATATGTGCCAAGTGCAAGAAAGCGGTACTGATAATGTTTTCTCTACATAACATTATCCTTTGAAATATTGGTCTAGCCATTGATGATTAATTGAGGTTTGATAGATATTATTGACAAAATATTGAATGCCTTTTACAAACTCAAAATCCTCTTTACTATTAGACATTACATATCAGTGGAAGTGAGAATACTGCTATGTGACCTACTTTTTCACTCCCTATCAATTCAATTATTGCAGCGCAGTGTGTGGACCCAGGCTATGGAACAATACAGAGAACTCCATCCATCCATGTCAATTTGGTCTTTTAAAAGATCGTTAAAAAAACACCTGTTAATATCTCATAAAATTTGCATATAGGTAGTTGTTCTGGACTTCAGTTTGATTTAAGTGCTTAGTCGTTAGACTTTTGTAGGTATGTATAAGTATTTTCTTTTGTTATCCTTAAATATTTTTGTTTTATTTTCTGTTGTTTTATATACGTTTAATTTCAATTTCAATTTTGTATCTTAGTTAACATTACATATTTATATTAGTTTTTACTGTACTTATTACATTAATTGCAATGATGATGGTACACGACGACAGTGCGGCACCACAGTGCCGATGCGCATACCAACGTGGCGTCACGGAAGACCAGCGTTATAGAAGCGTTCTAAACGTTGTTTATACACACATGCTGAGTGACGACCAATTTTGTTGTCAATTTAATTACTTTATAAGTTCTTATATGATATCATAAGACACAAAATACACTTTTCTTTCTTTCTTTCATCTTGTGCAAAATGCATTCATTACGTTTCATTATGACATACCTCAAATAGAGTACATCAGTCAATTGGTAGAGCAGAGAATATTAAATATGAAGGCCAAGTTAGAACTTCATCTAACCTACACTAACCTTAAAGTTCTCTAGAATAAGAAACGTGAATATCTATTTGATAAATTTATATGGATATGCATAACATAAATACCCGTTAAAAACTCAATAACACTCTAGGTTTACCTAAAAATAAAACGGAGTTTAATAGCTGTTTCAAATACCGGGCATACCAACACAAACACACGCCATCTCTCACACACTCATACATTCACCTTCACAGGCATGACACAAACACACCCCCACACATGTCTATCAACTTCTCCCATGTGGGTTTCCGCTTTGATTACCACACTCTTAAAATACTGGTAGTAACATGGAACCTATATACTTACACACACACACACGTATACAGACACTACTAAACAAACACACACACTCCATAAAATGCACACACCCAGACAAAACATTGACCGCACACGTACTATTCGATAGAGACAACTCATTTATCTCCCAGGATCCTAAGAGGCTGAAGATTTAAAAGAAAAGCACTACCCACACATTGTTGCACACCAACATATAACTATCATTTTTTAATTACATTTTATATTATATTTCATATATCTCTACTAAATTAATAGCAGATAAATATATTTTAAAAACTTTTTAACTTTTTAACTTTTTACCATAGACCTAGGATATATAGAGACGGATTGCCGCTATCAACCAAAGCGAAGCCATAAAATCGTGCTACTTTATGTTTATACTATATACACGCACGCACGCACACTCATACACCCAACCCGTGCGCCTTGCTCTTAGTACTTTTCACACCGCCATTCAGTAAACATCGCACCAAAAAAACACTATGCCTTCCTGTGCGGTGAAAACTGCGATGAAAACCAAAAAAGTGCCATTGAATCACTTTTCACTTGTAAGTACTTCAAAAACACCTTTTTTATAATATAAATCGTAAGTTTTTAGGTTATTTGGAACACAAACACACACTTGGCATAAAGCGCGACAGTTGCCAGAATATAATTTGAAATTTACCTACTCAATGATATTATGTAATATTATTTTTATATACTGAAAATAAAATTCCTAAAATTTTAGATTCCCAAGCAGGAATAATGAAACAAAAATAAAATGAGTAATTCCTTTACGAAAAAGCCAAAATAGTCCACAATGGCTACCATCAAAAACAAGCTTAGCTTGTTAAAATCATTTTGAATGCAATTACTTGTATACGACTAGACATGGACTTTATCGTGTGATCAAAAGCGGATATCCTAAGAAGGTATGTTAAAATCGATTTAATAAACAAATAGACGTTTACATTTTTTATAAACATTTTTCTAAGTAAAAAAAATATATTCGAGATGCTACTAAGACGTAATGTTTTATTCCTAAAACCATTTTATAAATAAATAAAAAATACATACAACATACAACAATTGAAGCACTACTTCTATTAGTTGTAACATAACACAATATAATAATTGATATGTTTATGAATCATCGACCACAATATTTTACTTATTCATACAAATTTACCAAATTATAGGGAACCATATAACAAATAGCAACCCTCTAAATGCGCACAAACATAAAATGGTGGCTTCACTATGTTTGATAGCGGCAATCCAAATAAGCCAAGAAAGAGCAGAATTACCCTTACATCCTCACATTTATATAATATTATAAACGTGAAAGTTTGTATGAATGTTTGTTACTCTTTCACGCAAAAACTACTAAATGGATTTTAATGAAACATTACAATAATTTACCTTATACATTAGAATAACACATAGGCTATAATTTATAAAGATATTGTGTGAATTGTCCAAAAATATAACGATAAGTGTCAAGTAAGTAGGAAAAAAATCTGCCATCTACGAGCTATTCTGGCGCGCGCTGCAAAAATGATATATTATATGTACCATAGATATATGTATATAAAAAAAAATACATATAAGTAAGTATATAAGTATATAAAAAAAATTCCATGAGTTGTTTGGTTCTAACGATTTAAAAGGTATGTAAAAAGTTGAATAATCAGGTCAAAAAGTTTTCAAAATCTTCAAACAAATTTCAAATCTTCAGACTCTTAGGAGCCTCGGTAACACAGTTTGCGGGTTCGATGCCCGCCGCGGGACAAATACATGTTTGTATGATATGCAAGTAATTTTCTTGGGTTTGGTTGTTTTTCTATGTAAGTAGGTATAATATGTATGTATTTACAAAAATAGAGCTCCTGTTAGTGATAATAATTTTGATCGAATTGTTTGTAAGTGAGGTTTCGAAGTCAAACCACTGTATAAAAGTATTCCTAGATATTTTTCTTGGTAGACTCTATTTATAGCTATATTGTTTATTGTCAATGGGGAGTAATCCGGTATTTTCTTATTTAATGCGGTAAATATGATATAGTTCGTCTTTGAGTGATAATAATTTTGATCGTATTGTTTGTAAGTGAGGTTTCGAAGTCATACCACTGTATAAAAGTATTCCTTGATATTTTTTTTGGTAAACTCTATTTATAGCTATATTGTTTATTGTCAATGAGGAGTAATTCGGTATTTTCTTATTTAATGCGGTAAATATGATATAGTTCGTCTTTGAGTGATAATAATTTTAATCGTATTGTTTGTAAGTGAGGTTTCGAAGTCATACCACTGTATAAAAGTATTCCTTGATATTTTTTTTGGTAGACTCTATTTATAGCTATATTGTTTATTGCCAATGGGGAGTAATCCGGTATTTTCTTATTTAATGCGGTAAATATGATATAGTTCGTCTCTGAGATGTTTATGGTCAGTAAATTTCATTGAAACCATTCATTTAGTAGATCACGGTCGTGCTGTGCATATGCTATGATACTACCGATCCTCACTACCTGTCCTCGATTTGAAAGGTATGATACAAATATATCATTCGCTGTTCCGATAATGCCAATCTCATTTAGTTGTAGGTTGTGACTTACTGTGTCAAATGCTTTCTTGAGGTCAATAATCACTCCCAATACAAATTGCTTTTATCATTATGAATCTTTATTTTTGTTACTATGTCTTTTGTAGCAGAGAGTGTGTTTGATTTAGGTCTAAAACCGTACTGTTTATTATGATGAAAATTTAGCGAAGTTATAATGTTTGCGAATGTTTGATATAATTGGCAAAACTGAGATTGGTCGATAGTTTCCAGGGTCAGATTTTTTGCCAGATTTAAAGATATTTTTGCAACTTTCAGGGGAATCTGGAAAAGTTCCTTTCTCTAAACATTTATTATAGCTACCAGTTAGTTCATAGAGAATTATATTTTTAATTGACTTATTTAATGGATTTAGTGTTTATGCCGTCTATACCAGAACCGGTGTTGTTATTTAGATAATTAATTATTTTAGTTATCTCATTTGGATTTGTTGGTGACAGTTTATTCAGTGTATTAAAATCATTTCCAGCTGCGCAAGCTATTATACCATTTACCGACCTGTTAGGATATATTTTTGTAATTTGCTCAGCTAAGGTGGAACCAACATTAGAAAAATAGTTGTTAAAAGTTTCACAGATTTCACCAACATCACTTACGGCTTTGTCTTGCACTAGTTTATTCGGGGTCCCAGTTTCTTTGATTTTATTGTTCGAAAGGCTATTTAAAAGCTTCCACATTTTATTTGGTTTTCTATTGCAATTATCAAATGCTTTTTAATAGTGCTTCCTCTTCGTAATTTGAATTTTTTCAGCTACTTCATTTCTTATTAAATATTTATTTTTTTATATTATTTTGTAGATTGCGTTTATGTTCTGGCCATAGTGTTTCTTGTATTTGTATCTCGTATAATAGAATTATTTTTCTAGTCTTGCTTTGGTGGATTTACTATTTTAGACTTTGTTATTTTACTTTTCTCGATACTGGTTTTTGTTTTCTCTTCCAGTTCATGATATTCGTAGTTTTCTGTCAAATTCTCTTCCATTATTTTACACAGTTTGTCATAGTCTATTGCCTTATTGGTTTGTTTCTCTTAATATCAAAATAAATTTGCTTATGATCTGATATGGAGAATTCTATAGTTGCAAAATGAAATTTATTTTCTTGTAGATTTGAACATACGTGGTCTATTATAGACTTTTTAGAAACTGTTTCTCGAGTACAATAATCTGATGGTCAATAATTTGGTTGATGACTCTGTATCCCAATTCTTGTAACATTTCGGTATATGAGGTAGTAAACTGCTCTTAGCTCAGAAGGTCTATATTGAAGTCTACAAATACCAGTCCTCTCTTCTTTTTGCGCAATTGTAGCGAATACATGTCTAAAAACTAATTAAAATTGGTAGGCTCTAGTAGTCTATATATAGCACCGATATCTAGTGAGTAGGTTTCGATGTGAACCCAGAGCTTCATTCTCAGATTTTATCCATGTTTCAGTCAGAACAATGTGATATGTAGATAATGTGTAAACGATTTTGTGACACATTTCATTTCATCGAACTTTCCAAGTTTGACCATACTTCTCATATCGTGATTTTTTATTCGTTGACCGTTACCATTTTACATGCACGGGTAACACATATTTCCCTCAAACACAAGTGTCAGGTACTCATAGTTATGATAACATGCACTCTAGAAGGCCAAGATACAAGCTCCTCGCTTAGTTTGGTTTTCGCTGGTAGTTCTACTACATAACTTTGTAACAGATCATGTGTATTTGTATAATACGTACAACTTACTTGAAATAAATTATTATTATTATTATTATTATTTACCACTACTTACCTACACAGTGTACGTAAGAGTATTTTGGAAGAAAGGAAACTTTTATACAGTTACTTTCTACGGCTTTCCTTCCGCAAAGGGTAAACTGCTAATTAATTTTAATTGACCCAAAGTTGGTACGCAAAACGTGTTTACCCTACCCTCAATACGAGAATGACTACATCAAAAGAAAAAGATAATTTGATTGGTTAAAAAATAGGGTTTCGCACTTCAATACAACTTGTTTATTAACATTTAATTGTTATCATTATTATCATCAGTAGTCATGCACGGAAATGTCTGTGTTCATATCACTGTCAGAACACTGGAGATTCGGGAGTTTGGGAATGTACAGAATATTCAGGCCGAGACCACCTCTGCGACGTGCGACGGGCTCGGACCAATTAAATATAAAGACGCCGCATCGCTATCAAGCAAAGTGAAGGCATAAAACCGTGCTACTTTATGGTCGTACGTGGAAAGTATATATTTACTCCACAGGCTTTGTTACTCCGTTGTACCGTGGCTAATTATCCAGACCTCAAATTTATAATTAGCCAGGAAAACAGACGCCAGTAGTCAGTTACAAACTTTAACACCCCATTACACCCCCTTCAAGAGGTAGATTTTATAAATCTTAAAATACGTGCTTCATTACAAGTATATATCATGTCATGTGGTAAGCTCTACTTATTTTGGGATTAGATGAAGCTGTATGAAATATGGATGAATGAATGAATGAAAATTCTTTATTGTACACCTTAAAACTAAAAATAACAATTTTATAACTAAATTTATTCACGAAAAATTATGTACAATGGGCGGTCTTATCGCTAAGACAGCGATTTCTTCCAGAAAACCTTTGGATAGACAGAAGCTTAAGTTATTTGGAAGATTGGTCGGGGTCCACTAAATTATAAACTATAACTTACCTACATATATAAAGCAAATAAACGCAATAAACATACACAATATTATTGATACTTATATATATTTACATAAACGATATACACTAATACAGATACCTAACACAAATTTAAATAAATAGTTATAAAATAATACAAGGAATAATAAACATAATTTTACAAAAACAACATATCGATGATTCATGACGATTCAGAGAGAAACCATTCCTTGATCCTAGCTTTGAACACGGTTAGTGAAGGGGATTGTTTTATGGAAGCTGGTAACGCATTCCATAAGTGGACAGCTTGGACAGAGAAGGAATTGGCATAGAAGCTGGTTCTTTGCATTGGGGTTTTAAGGAGGAGGTTTTCAGAGGACCTAAGAGTTCGAGAACTCTCACAATGGAGATACTCGAAGCGTTCTCGTAGGTAAATAAACCTAATATCATAGTTTTGGAGACGCTCAAGTTTTTTGAGCTGGTCCTCTGTGAGGTCGAGATAACATGAGTCGGCGTAATCTAATATTGGAAGAAGGAGAGATTGTGCAAGTGCAATTTTAGTAGCTGTGGGGAGAAAATTACGCAACCTCCTAAGCGAACCAGCGGAAGCAAAAAGCTTTCGGCTCACCAGTTCAAGTTGTGGGCCCCACGACAAACAACTATCCATTAGCACACCTAGATTTTTTACTGTTTTGGAGTATGGAATATTTACATTATTAAAGGCAACGAGAGGCAGTGTTAAATAATCAATTTTAGAAATTGTTCGAGAACTTCCTATTATTATAACTTGAGTCATGGTAGGATTCACTTTTAGACCGTAGGCTTTACTCCAGTTACTGATGCGAGATAGGTTGTTATTGACATTGGCAAGAGCTTGAGATAAATCATTTAGTGAAGCTTGTGTATAAATTGGAAGATCGTCTGCATAAAGGTGGTAGAGAGAAGTTAGTTGATAGGAGATAGAGTTTATCAAGAGTGCAAATAAAAGAGGTGATAAAACGCCACCTTGTGGTACACCGGCAGTCGTACAGCACCAAGACGAATAAGTATCGTCAACACGTACCCGCTGCCGGCGCCCTAACAAGTAACTGCGAAACCAGTCAGTCACCGATGGAGATATGTTAATTGAGCGTAGCAAACCCAGAAGGATATCGAAGTCGACAGTGTTGAACGCATTACTAGAATCAAGTAACGTCAGAATCGTAAGTTGTCCGGTTTTCCATACCTGTTCGTATGTCGTTGGTGATTTTGACAAGTGCTGTTACAGTACTACGACCAGGTCGGAACCCGGACTGTAGAGGATTAAGTAGGTTATTTGTGATTAGGAAAGAACTAAGCTGGTTGTGGACAAGACGTTCAAGGAACCTTGGACAGGAATGGAAGAATGGAAATCGGGCGATAATCAGTAGGAGAAGTGGGTTTGGGTTCGGTAGAGGAATTATGAAAGGTTCTTTCCACAAGGATGGGACAGAACTGGTCTCAGTGGAAAAATTGAGAATGTGACAAATTATCAGTAGTACTTCGTTAATTATGGGAACTATCATGTTTCGACCAATATTGTCACTTCCCATAGCGTTAGAAGTTATTGCTAGAATGCTCCGTTTAACATCACATGCGGTAAATTGACTAAAGACATAAGAAGGATAATCAGGAGTTGGCAGTGAAGAAAGACAGTTAATTATGCTAGTTTTATCATCCGAATCAATGTTAGATGATGACGTAAAATGCTTGTTAAGCGACTCAAGGTCTAGATCTTTTGAAACTGTATTGCTGCGAGATTTTCCAACTCCAAGTGATCTAAGGAATTTCCAGACTTTTGATGGGTCTTTATTTGAAACGGAGGCATGAATATGGCGACGTTGAGCATCCCTACACACCCTATAACAGCGATTTCGAGCAAATAAATATTTTTCTTTGTTGTAGTCACTGGCTTTCAGTTTGTATTTAGTTTTAGCAGCTATCTTCTTACGCATCAACAGTTTGATTTCATCAGTAAGCCACGGTGCCGTAGAGTGTTTCATTTTAACTGCTCTGATTGGAGCATGAACATCATAGAGTTGCGATATGATGGGGTTAAAAGCGCAAATCTTGTCATCAATTGTGGTGGCCGCCATTACTGTTTCCCAATCAATATTCCCAGCATCAAGTCTGAGTTTTTCCACATCCATTACACTAAAATTGCGCTGCAGAAGAATTTTGGGCTTAAGTTTAGGAGGTCGAATTTTATACGATAGAAAAATAAAGTCATGGTATGAGAAGTCATCGGCAGAACATTGACCATGCTTGGTAACATGCTGAAGAGACGTAACTAAGATTAAATCAAGAAGAGAAGGAGTACAATTTAGAAAGTGGCGCCAGCGCCAGCGCGCGAGTAGCGCCAAGTGGGAGTATATGCATGTTGTTGGAGTTAATATAGGACTCAAAATTTAAAGCACGGTTGTCTTCTTTTACAAAACATGTGTCACAAACACAAACAAGTCACCCATTATGATGGAATGGCTATATGATGGCAGAAGATCCACTAAGAGTTTATCAAATGAAGAGAAAAAGTTAACGCGCAAAGAGTGACTATAATAAACTCCTAGAAGAACCTTAGTGTCTGCGTTCAATGGAGGTGGCTGTGAAGACATATTTACAATGGAGAAAGGAATATGGGCACGTAAGTAAATTGCTACACCTCCACCACCACTACCAATTCGGTCGTTACGAATTAGTATGAAACCCGGAAGAGAATAAGAAGTAGACGGTAGACACGGCTTAAGAAAAGACTCGGAAACAAGGATAGCATGGAGATTTTTTAAATCAAACCATGCCAGCATGTCAGGGTAGTGAGCCGGAATACTCTGAGCATTTATGTGAACTACGTTAACAGTATTAGGACCATCAGGGAAATTGTTCAACAAGGTATCAGCAAGAGAAGGCAAACTTACAAAGCTGTCGTCACTGTTCTTAGAATTAGTTGAAGAGATCGAAAGAAAGTCATCATCATCAGAATCATATAAGGACTGTTACATTTTTTAGAAATAAATATATGAATATAGTTATACTATAAGATACTACCTATTATAACCTATCAAACTACAAATAAATAAATAAATACAAATATAAACAAATATACAATAAAATAATTTAGAATAAAAAATACCTATTCTACTCCACCCGCCAGCTGAATATCTGGTTACACACACTACATCAAAGAAATGGTAATATATATTTAAAAAAAAACCGCTACACTAATCAAAGTAGCCAAAATAACCGCATGAAATATCCGCATTATTTATTATTTTCTATTAAAAAAGTTGACACAAGTTTGGGATAGATAGCGTAACACGTAAAAATCACACTCATCATATATATCATCATATAAACACGAGTGCATTAAATACTCACTTTAGCAATGTGCGTTATCTACTTTTCTTTCAACTACCAATCTATAAAATATACCTACTCAAAATAAAAATTCAAGTTAATGAAAACTATTTATCCCGTAACAAAGGTTATTAACAATTTCATTTGTGTGAATTCATATCGCTATCGCTGTATATTTCCATTTTGTAAACTTGTCTTCCTAAATAAAAAGTATCAAAGTTTTACAATGGTACAAAATGCGCGCCATTTGCTTTTTTTTCCAGCAAGTCGGTTTTATTCAGCCGATTTTTATTTTCATCCAGTATCTTTTTAGTCTAATGCAAACATTTTATATTGCAAACTTAATGGGAGACATTGGCCTCAATTCTGTTGGCACCAACCTAACTAATTTTAGATAAAATTAGGTTTTGAACTGACAAATTAACCTTTGGTATTCTGCTCCTACCAACTTATCCTAATTTAATTTAATTTTATCTAAATCTAACTTAATTAAGCGTTCCTTATTTAGTTAGATGGTACGAAACGAATAAAACCTATTCGTTTGGTATAACCTATACGAATGCTATGACTAACTAAATATATTTTAGACAATTCCTAATTTTAGAAATGAACCAACCGAATTGCCACCATGAAACCTCTGTGGTGAATTCATATCTAAATAAGAAAATAAAAAACAGTGCATTAATGAAAAACTGTGCAACCATGAGATTTCATATAACATTTCTGCACTGTTTTGGTTCTAAGCAAAAAATACGTCCTTTGTGGTCGGTTTTGTAGTGATTAATGGTATACTACGTAGTTGAAAGAAAAAACACGCGTTCATTTATTTGGAATATAAGATAAGCTTACAAACTAAGTTTCAAACAAATCACTTTACGCGTAATATCTTCCCAAACCCTATTGCATCCTTTTTAAGGGTTGTTTTAGAAAACATGTATTTGAGGTATACAAACTAAGCTTCAAGCGCACCATGCATTGAAATGTCTTTATACAAATCTTAAACCCCTATTGCACCTCTTATTAAAGAGTTTTTTTTAATAATAATAATTGTCGATTTATATTGTATTTATGGTATACAAATCAAGTCTTAAGCAAATCGTACCACAAGTTAAAATGTAATAATGTGTTGATTTGGAAAACGTTCCTACTTAGGTAATTATTTTAGGTATAAGGTAAAGGTATATATATAATTTTTTTCAAGCAAATCGCATCAGGCGTTCAAAATCTCCTTTAACTGTTCTAAACTTTTAGCCCGAAAGTAAGTTCAAAGCATAAGGTTTTCATACAAACGTTTTTACCCTTTTTTATCCTTTTAGAATTATTTTCAAAGAACCTTCACCCTCAAACCTCCTGCTTGTGCCTTGAATGAGTTGAGTGAGTCATAAGTGAACTTCTTTATAATAGATTATTTTGTTTTGTGATTTGTACGTCGTTACAAGAAAGTTCTACAGAGTTCCTCTGCGATGATGCTTCGAACAGATAAATGACAATTCTTCTTCTCCTTCCCATAATGACCTGCCTGAGACGCAGAAGGTTGCGGGTACGATTTCTTCACGGGACCTTCAAGTATTCGCCTCGGCTCTGTGTGTTTTTCTATGTTTAATATGTAATTAACAAAAAAAAATCGGGTTGCACTCCGGGAGTGCTGACAGAAGTGAAAACTTATTTTGGCTCGAAAGAGTTTACTAATAAATCACTTCGAAATCAGTAATTATGGCGACTGCCAATCAAATACTGAACGATCACAGATGATGCAATATTTTTTGTTCAGAATGTAGATAATAAAGTGTCTTCCAATAGGCACGTCCGAACTTTGACAGTTGGTAGCGGCCATCTTGTTGAAGCTACATCTGTCAAATTGGTTGTAATTTATTCATTCTGTTTTGCCAAATCATCATGGATAGCTATAGCATTCAACAACACGTGCAAATGATAAAATTGTTTTATCAAAATGAGTGTTCTGTTCGGGCAACGCACTGCGCGCTTCGCCCATTTTACGGTAGCCATAATCGTCCTACCAAGAGGACTATTCGTCGTGTGGTGGATAAATTTGAGTCCACTCATTCGGTAAATGATCGACCAACACCCGTACGTCAACGAAACGCAAGGTCGGCCGAAAACATCGCCGCTGTCCGTGAGAGTGTGCAGGAGAATCCGAGGCAGTCGATTTCGCGTCGCTCACAAGAACTCGGCCTTTCACAGACCACAACTTGGCGAATTTTGCGTCGTCACTTGGGCCTGCACCCGTATAAAATTCAACTAACCCAGGAATTGAAGGTAAACGACCATAGACAACGACGTGTGTTCGCTGAATGGGCACTGGAGCAGTTAGCAACTGACCGTAATTTTCACAGAAAAATTATCTTCAGCGATGAGGCCCATTTCTGGATGAATGGGTACGTAAACAAACAAAATTGACGAATTTGGGACGATACCAATCCACATGAGATCCAAGAGCGTCCAATGCATCCCGAAAAAGTTATAGTTTGGTGTGGGTATTAGGCTGGCGGCGTCATCGGGCCATATTTCTTTGAGAACAACATTGGCCAGGCCATCACTGTCAACGGCGAGCGCTATAGGTCGATGATTACCAACTTTTTTTGGCATGAACTGGATCATCTGAACACCAACGACATGTGGTTTCAACAAGACGGCGCTACGTGCCACACAGCTCATGCCACATTGAATATTCTGCATGAGAGATTTGAGGGCATGGTCATCTCACGTGGAGCTGATGTGAACTGGCCACCGAGATCTTGTGACTTAACCCCGCTAGACTTTTTCTTGTGTGGTTTTCTTAAGTCGCAGGTCTATGTGAATAAACCACAAATCACAGCGGCCCTCAAAGCCAACATAACCTATGCCATAAGTCAAATTCAGCCTGATTTATGCGCAAAAGTCATGGAAAATTGGATATCTCGCATGCGCTCCACCCAGAGAAGCCGTGGCGGACATTTGTATGATGTCATATTCCACACATAATGGCATCACTACATCTTTCAAATAAATAAATAATTTCGATAATATATCACACACACTTTGTTTTATTTAAATTTAAAGATAGGACACGCTTAATGAAAGACCCTATATATCAAAGAACCTAACTCAGTAAACTTCTCCATACAAAAGTAGACTGTAAACATGTGGATTAAGGTTTATAATCAAATGGGGCGAACGCGGCAGCCGGCTGCGTCTCGGTAACGGTGTCGCGAATCCAGAGGTTTAACCTCATCTAAAAATACAAACCTCATATAAAAAAACAAACCTGTGATTGGCACAATTTACATCAAGACAAAAGCCATTATAGGAAGAGAAGGAGATAAGGAGCACCACACATGTATACAGAAGCGTATATATTCTCTTTGATAACATGTACTACTCTGATGCTAGAAAAATCTATTCAGTAATCGAACAAAATGTAAATTTTAACATATTTTTAAAACTGTATTTTAAAACAATTACTCTTATTTTGACTATCGCGTAAACAAAATAAGGTATTTCGTATTTTAGGTAATTTTAGTTAGACCGACAATACAACAAAATAACCAGGCGAGCTCACAGGTCGACATAAAACCTCTGTTATAGCCTCTGTTATCTCTGCCTCTGTCTCTCAATGCACCTTAGCGCATTGAGATAATAATAATAATAAATTTGGGTGGACAATGCACATAACACAATCTAGCCCCAAGCTAAGCGTAGCTTTGTATTATAGTGATCAGATGACTGATAGAATACTTTAGAATATACTCTTTCTTTCAACTACGTAGTAATTTTATCATTAATCACTACAAAACCGATCACAAAGGACGTATTTTTTGCTTAGAACCAAAACAGTGCAGTAATGTTATATGAAATCTCATTATTGCACTGTTTTTTACTTTTTATTTAGATATAAATTTACCACAGAGGTTTAATATCTCCCATTAAGTTTAATATAAACTGTTTGCATTAGATCAAAAGGATACTGGCTGATAATAAAAATTGGCTGAATAAATTAGACTTGGTGAAAAAAATAACAATTGGCGCGCATTTTGTACCATTGTAAAACTTTGAATCTTCATATTTTTAGTTTGAGTAGGTATATTTTATCACAGTAGGTAGATTGGTAGTTGAAAGAAAAGTAAATTACGCACCTTGCTAAAGAGAGTTATTAATGCACTCGCGTAATTTCTGTTATAAATGTCAAAATATATGACAGCTAGCGCTATCTATGTTAGAGTATGTACAATAGGTGGATATTTGTTTCGTCTATGAATAAAGTCTGTTTGCTTGCATCCGTTCTGGAATCCAGTCGTTTTATTTTAGGTTATGGACCCTAGACTTATACAATCACTGTGAAAAAACTATTTATCGCGTTTATTGTCAGAATTATCAGTGTGGTGGACAATAGACAGTGTGATTAGACTAAATAGTGCGTGCTGAAAATAACTGTGCGCTAATCATAATCTGGACTTTGGACAAAAGCATCATGGCGTCATCATCTAACTCGAGTTATTTAGTAGGCGTACCAAAGTTAAAGGGTCGCGAGAATTATAGTGAATGGTGTTTTGCCGCAGAGAATTTTCTTTTATTGGAGGGTATGGTTAAGTGCATAAAACCAGAACCTAACGTGTTACCAGAAGCTGCAGAGGATGCGAAAACTAAAGCCAAATTGATTTTAACAATAGACCCGTCCCTATATGTTCACATAAAGAGCGTCAGTACATCGAAGGAGTTATGGGAAAAATTAAGCAATTTATTTGATGACTCAGGTTTTACAAGAAAAATCAGCCTTTTGAGGAATCTTATATTTATCAGACTTGAAAATTGCTCATCGATGACGTCTTATGTAACACAAATTGTCGAAGCGGGTCAGAAATTGGCGGGAACGGGCTTTGGAATAAGTGACGAGTGGATTGGTTCTATCATGTTGGCTGGATTAAATGAAAAATATATGCCCATGATAATGGCCATCGAACATTCCGGAATATCTATTACAACGGACGCCATTAAAGCGAAATTGATGGACATGGAACCGGAAAGTATTTATCTGAATAATGCATCGGCATGTTTCCGCAACCAAACTAAGAAAAATAACATGTCAATGGTTCGGAAAGATGGCGCGGCGGGTGCGCAGAAATCTGTAAATGGAAAACCAAACGTCAAATGTTACCGGTGTAATCAGTATGGTCACTATCGAAAACAGTGCAAAAACACAGAAGAATCTTCAAAGAAATGCATGAAAGTGAAAAGAAATCTACTAATGCATTTAGTGCCGTTTTTTTCCATGGAAATTTTCATAAAAGTGACTGGTATGTTGACTCGGGTGCCGGTTCACATTTAACAACAAATCAACATTGGGTGATCGATCAGTGTTATTCAGGATTTACAAATGAAATTATGGTCGCTAACCATAACAAATTAAAAGTGCTGTGTAGCGGTAATGTTAGAATCACGACGTCAACTGAGAAATGTGATTATGACGTAACTATAGAAAAAGTTTTGTGTGTGCCTAACCTGACAATGAACCTCCTGTCGGTAAGCCAATTGATAAAGCAGGGAAATAAGGTTCATTTCACCAACGACGGTTGTCAGATATTTAATAAGCAGAACGCTTTGGTTGCTACCGCTTCAATCATAAACGGTGTGTATAAATTGAATACTCCCAACTTGTTTATTGGCTTCAGTGGTTGAGTCTCCAAAGGTATGGCATCGTAGATTGGGCCATTTTAATAGTAGCTACATGAATAAAATACAGAATGCTGTGGAAAGAGTCATGTTTGATTGAGAGGGCTGATATTAGCAAGATGAACTGTGTTGTGTGCTGTGAAGGAAAACAAAGTCGCTTGCCTTTTGCTAATAAAGGCAACAGGAGTATTGAGTTACTGAATGTAGTACACTGTGACATCTACGGGCCCATGGAAAAAGTTTCTCTTGGAGGATCAAGGTACTTTCTTCTTTTTGTTGAAATCATGACTTTAATAATTATTTAAAGACAATGGGAATAACTCATCAAAAGTCTATCCCCTACACTCCTGAACAAAATGGGCTTGTGAGCGTATGAATAAAACAATCATAGAAAAAGCCAGATGTCTTTTGTTTGAAGCAAAACTTAACAAGGAATTTTGGGCGGAAGCCGTTAATACTGCTGTATATTTACAGAATCGAATTGTAAAAACTGGACTGAATGATCGTACACCATATGAGTTATGGACAAGCACTAAGCCGAACCTTAGTCACATTAGAATATTTGGCAGCACTGTCATGAAGCATATACCAAAGAAGAAAAGACATAAATGGGACAAGAAATCTGAAAAGTGTATTCTAGTGGGCTATCCCGAGAATGTTAAAGGATATAGAGTATATAATCCTGTAACACGGGCAATCACAACCAGTCGAGATATAATTATTATAGAAAATAATCCTCATCAAGAGTCTTATTGATGTGGAAGAGACAGATGTGAAGCTAGAAGAAAGTCCAGTATGTCAGAATCCAGTTGGAGATTTGTCAGGCAATAACAGTGAGCTGGATGACTCATTTGCTTTTATAGAAAGCACTTATTAAACCGATGACACTTATGTACCAAGTGAGGAATCTACGATACCTGAAGAAGACCCTGATACAATAGATTTGGGTTTATGTGTGCTGAACAAAGCGAACCTGACAGCATTGAGCTAACTTTAGAAGAAGCACTTTAGGGGCCAGAGAGGGAGCACTGGGAACAGGCTGTGAAGGAAGAACTGCAAAGCTTTGAAGACAAAAAGGCATGGGAAGTTGTTGATGCTCTAAGTGATGGTACTAATGGTAAAGTGTAAATGGGTTCTAAAAAAGAAATGTGACAATGACAATAATGTGCGTTATCGGGCAAGGTTAATGGCGAAAGGGTGTACACAAAAGTATGGTGTGGACTATGAAGAAACATTTTCTCCGGTAGTTCGACATACTACATTGAGACTATTATTTGCGTTGTCGGTTCAATTATGTTTAGATGTAGTTCATCTTGATGTAAAAACAGCCTTTTTGAATGGGGACCTGGATGAGACTTTATATATGCAAAAACCTATGAGTTTTGTATGTTCTAGTGACAAAAAAGTTCTTAAGCTAAAAAAGGCTATATATGGACTTAAACAGGCATCCCGAGCATGGCATAAATAATTACGTTTTAAAAACTAAAAAGAAACCGACTTCATTAAATGAAATTTGAGCCTATAATACATTTTTAGTGGAAAGCCGACCGACTTTATCAAAATGGAGGAGGTTCTCAATTCGTCGGAATAATTTTTTTTGGATGTTCACCGATTACTCGAAAATGGCTGAACCGATTTGGAAAAATCTTTTTTTGTTTGAAAGGGTATACTTCACAGGTGGTCCCATATAAATTTTAACAAAATCAGTTTACCTGAAAAAACAACGAAAATCAAAAAATTGTATACATCGATGATGTTTTCATGTGTTTTCATACCTCGCTGTCTCATTGGAGCGGTGCGTTTATTTGGCCTACCCATATTATATTATGTACAAAATACATCTACTTTCCATTTAAAATGAATTATAGGCTCAAATTTCATTCAATGAAGTCGGTTTATTTTTAGTTTTTAAAACGTAATTATATAAAATACCAAAATGGCGCCACAGGAAAAATTCTCGCAATCATTGCGTTTCGGAATTTCTATAAATATCTCGCGATGTTTAACCTGATTAAGATATTTATTCATATTAATATCTATTAGATAGGTGATATAAGAAGGATATAAACAATGTATCACATATTTCAGGCAACCAAATATTGTACTAAATTATATGTAACAATAATTACGTTTTAAAAACTAAAAAGAAACCGACTTCATCGAATGAAATTTGAGCCTATAATACATTTTTAGTGGAATGTAGATGTATTTTGTATATATATAATATGGGTAGGCCAAATAAACGCAACGCTCCAATGAGACAGCGAGGTATGAAAGTACATGAAAACATCATCGATGTATACAATTTTTAGATTTATATGGGACCACCTGTGAAGTACACCCTTTCAAACAAAAAAGAATTTTCCAAATCGGTGCAGCCGTTTTCGAGTAATCGGTGAACATTTATAAAAAAAAAAAAAGTAAAGGTTAAAAAGTAGATAACTGTATGTTAGTAGATGGCTATGCTAAGTCTAAATATGAACCATGTTTGTATACAAAAAATGATGGTAATAGTAAAACCATGGTAACATTGTTTGTTGATGATTTTTTTATATTCTCAAACGATAAAACAGAAATGAAACATCTTAAAGACATGTTGAGTAATAATTTTGAAATTAAAAACCTAGGATGTGTAAAAGAATGTCTAGGCATATCAGTTAATTTTGATGAACAAAATAGCACTGTTACCTTAAGTCAAGAGAAGTATATTGATCAATTATTAAGTAGATTCAACATGACAGAATGTAAGACAGTTGATACTCCGATGGAGGCAGATTTAAAGAGTAAGAAAGAAAGTACTTCTAATTGTCAGAATCCCTATCAGCACCTTATCGGGAGCTTAATGTATTTAGCTGTTCTTACTCGTCCCGATATAGCTTGCTTATCCAGTGTCATATCTTAGTCAATTTAATAATTGTAATAATGAAGAGCAATGCATTTATGCTAATAGAATACTAAGATATTTTAAGAAAACTAAAACTGTAGGTTTGAAATATTATAAAATTGAAAATGTTAATATAGAGGGTTTTGTAGATGCTGACTGGGGTAGCAATATTAATGATAGAAGATCCTATACAGGTTTTTGTTTTACTTTGTCAGGAGGTGTCATATCATGGAGTTGTAATAAACAAAAATGTATTGCTCTCTCTAGCACAGAGGCAGAATATGTGACAATATCAGAAGCCTGTAAAGAGGCAGTGTTTTTGAGAAACTTACAATATGAGGTTACTAGGAAAATGTAATGACAGCCAAAGTGCTCAGAAACTTTTAATGAATCCTGTATTTCATAATAGAACTAAACATATTGATGTTCGATACCATTTTTGCAGAGAAATGATAAGAAATAGTATTGTTCAATAATTTATTTATGTACATCAGATATGCCAGCAGATATACTTACAAAAAGTTTAAGTTGTGTGAAACATTATAAATTTATGAATGCCTTGGGTATTGTTAAAGTTTAGTAACCATATGAAGCGATTTTGTTTTTAGATAAGATATATTTTGAGTGGAAGTGTTATAAATGTCAAAATATTTTACAGCTAGCGCTGAGTATGTACAATAGGTGGATATTTGTTTCGTCTATGAATAAAGTCTGTTTGCTTGTATCCGTTCTGGAATCCAGTCGTTTTATTTTAATTTCAGTGCCCTCGCTTCCGCTCGGGCACCAACATAACACTCGTGCATTAATAACTCACTTTGCGCTCGGTGCAACAATCTACTATTAAATACATACTTATGATACTTTATAACACAGAACAAACACCTATGTTCATCACAAGGTCAAAGACAAAAGATATTTTATTCAATACAGGAGCACTTTTAAATATCTTACATACTAGGTGAATTTAGGTGCCAATTCCTCCTAACCCAAACCCGAGAAGAATTGGCAAGAAACTCGTCCTGGTCCTAGCGCTTTTTTGCATGATCCATTTTACAACTGCCTTAACTACGAAAAACGAATACATGATAGTTTATACATTTCAAATGTGTCTAGTTAACTAAGGGCAGAGCACCACGCGGCCATGCATTCTTATCACACAAAATGTAAGCTGACAGCCCAGTCAAACCTATCAGGTGTCTTCTGACCTGCACTGCGCTGCTTAACGTTGATCTTCTGAGATCATCTAACTATACCACGAGCGCTTTCAAATTACATGTCTTAAAGTTACATTAGTAAAATGTTGGGCTTATATTGTTTATTGTTACAGTAGCTCGGCAAGCGCGTACGATGACGATGGTTACGATGACATGCGCTCCTCGCGTAGCACTGTCACATCTGAGAGGAAGTAAGTACCTAATACCCAACGATAAAGTATTATCTTTGAATTTTTCTTTCGTCATCTTATGGGCTTGTTATAAATGAATAAGTTTTTCTCTTGTTATTATATTTTGCTGTCATCTTAGCGGATTTTTTAATCAACAAATTGTGACCAAGCACAAGTGAAGATAATTTATTAATAAGTGTATTATGTTTCTTTGCGATTTGTTCGATGAGGAATCCAAGAATATTCTAGAAGGCCATTCCGCGATGGCATTTAGAATAGACAAATGACGATCGATTATGACTTGGTGACGTTAAATAACAAAACTAAAAAACTTGGCATTGGCAAAGTTGTTACCAAGACAGATGCTAGTATCTGCTCGAAGGTTCTTCAGATTAGCTAAGTTAGGCAGGATGCAAACGTGGACACTTTTGTGTCTTGTGTCAGATAAAAGCTACCGATGAATATTTGATTTCTATAGAACCAGCATGAAATCATCCACTCCCTGCGCATACGTAAACATTTTTTGTGTCCAGTTGCTCCTACTGGACACTCATTGACGATCAAAAAGTGTTCAGTGTCAGTAACTGGAAACTAAAAGTCGTCAGTTGAAGACAAGGCAAGTAACATCAACAAATTTCCTTACAATTGTACTGAGTTTCTTCATCGACGTCAATCGAGACTGACGGAAAACAAGCGACGAATTGTACCAGTGGCCAGTAGTAGCAAGGGGCGACTGTGTCCGATCACCGCCACAGGACACAGCAATTACGGTACCCTGTGATGGTGTACCGTGTCGGCAACAAAAAGTGTCTACGTTTGCGCAGCGCCTTACCAAGGTTCCGCGCATTGTATGATTAACGCTATTAGCGTTTATGTGCTTCGTATGCTCGTTGAGCTGCCTATTCAAGCTGGTATGTAATAGGTTGGGGAAAAAGTTTCTTCGCATTTTTTAAGAAAATTCAAAACATTTTTTAATATAGTTTATTTACATTTAACTAAAGTATGTAGGTACCATTTTGTTCGATAACTTTTTGCCATCTTGTAGGTAGGGACATGATCCCATTACTATAGAAATTTTGGGACTTCTGATCAAAATACCGCGACAAGTGGTTTTGGCAGTCCTCTCGTGATGTTAACCTGACACTGCCTAAAGAATTCTGAAGAGACCGAAACAGGTGGAAATCTGAAGGTCAGGACTATACGGCGGATGCATTAACACCTCCCAGCCAAACTCTCTTAATTTTTGCTGAGTGGCTAAAGATGTGTGAGGTCTAGCGTTATCATGATAAAAAACCACACCCCTTCTGTTGATTAATTCCGGCCGCTTTCTCTCAACTTCTTGCTTTAATTTAATCAGTTGTTCGCAGTAGAGTTCAGAATCGATGATCCTGTCTGGTGGTAACAGCTCATAATGAATAATGCCCTTCCAATCCCACCACACACACAGCATCACCGTGTTGCGAGTTAACCCGGGTTTCGCCACAGTCTGTGAAGCCTGACCGGCCTTTGACCACGACCTTTGACCACGTTCTTGTCGTACGTGATCCACTTTTCATCACCAGTTATCAGCTTCTTCAAAATTGGTTCGGTTTAATTACGTCGTAATAAAGAATCACAAATGAGCACACGGTTCATTAGGTTTCTTTCAGTGAGCTCGTGAGGTACCCAAATATCGAGCTTTTTTGTGTATCCAGTTTTTTTCAAATGCGCCAAAACTGTTTTGTGGTCAATTCCCAGTTCTTCAGCTACGTCGTAACTACTGATATGCCGATCTATTAAGGCGACCAGAGCGACGTGCATCTTTGACATAAAAATTTCCGGATTGAAAACGCTTAAACCAAATTTGTGCTACTCTCACAGATACTGCACTAGGTCCATAAACATCGCAAATTTTTTTCGAGGCTTGCGTTGCATTTTTACCTCTTTTGTAGTGAAATTTTAAAATGTATCGAATTACTTCATTAGATTCACTCATCTTGACAGTACGAAAAACAAACAAAAATCACACATTTTCCTAATTTGAATTTGGAATTATGTTCTTTAAAATTTAAACTTTTAATGATACCAAAACCAGCCAGCTACAAATAGTATAGCCAAAGAGATTTTATTACAAGTTCATACATACTATAATGCGCAAAGACTTTTTCCCCAACCTAATATATACACTATATAGGTAGTATAAGAAACGAGTATAAGGTTATATGCAGGGTCACTAGATATACAATTTTTAATATAAGTTAAAATTATATAGGTGCTGCCGTTTGTATCATTTCTTGGAGAACATTTTTTTTTACAAAGACCTTTGTTTTTAAGTTTATGGATATATCTTATAATCAAATATTGGCTATTGTGTGGTTTAAATATATTTCCATTATTCATTGACATTAGAATGATAAGGACAAACTATACTTTGGCACCACTCTAATTAATTATTTGATTATAATATAGAGGGCAAGTTTAGCCAACAACAAATTATAAAACAGTAAAGTGTTATTTGTTCGTGTAGTGCAGTAGGTAAGTAATGTTATGTATTTTTTTACAATCGATTTGTCTAAGGCTGAGATTCCTTACGTTACGTTTTCGTTTGTTAATAATCCATGCATTTTTTTCTACGGAACCGTGAGCTTATTGCAGGTTATTATTTTTGATCCTATAAAATAATGCTGCCGACAACAACCCATCGGGCTGTGTCGGCGGACCGACTGCTTTGGTGTGTAGACTAGAATCTATAACGTTCACGAGTTGCGATCAATACAACTTATAAATTACTTCACAAGGCAAAACCACAGCGAGATTGAGAAGCGTCGACGAGACAAGATGAACAAGTACATCTCCGAGCTAAGCACAATGATTCCGATGTGCGGAATTTTAGCAAGGAAACTGGACAAGCTGACTGTGCTGCGAATGGCAGTACAGCATCTCCGCGCAGTGAGAGGTTCTCTCTCCGCCTGTCCATTCACAGCCAGGCCGCGCCCAGCATTCGTCACCGAAAGGGATCTCAACTGTCTCATTCTAAAAGCGGCGAGTGATTCATTCCTGATCGTAGTAAGCTGCGACAGAGGCCGGCTCCTCTACGTGTCACATTCGGTCGGCACTGTGCTGTATTATGATCATGTAAGTTTTCATCAAATCACTGACCACTAAATAGCAAGTTTTTGAAGTTTCTGTCGGCCTTCACACTGCTTATATGCTTTTACTGCTTTTACTGCTTCACGCTGCTTTTACGCTTAGGAAGGAAATTTATTTTCCGGAACACTATTCAGTTAGACCAACAGCAAATAGGTTCATATCAAATCACACCAGTGTGAAAGAGCAGTGTAAAAGTGACTTAGACCCGATTTTTTTTTTAATGTTTAAGGCTCAATTTGCAATATCTCACAAGGAAATCTCAGTATGACGCGATACTTAGACTTATGACCCATAGTGAAAGACACAATGTCCTTATTGAGTCGTTTTACATGCAAGTTGGTTTAGTAGTCCAACCAAACCCTTTGAGCACGGCCAGTCTATTCCTGCACACTCGACAGGATACAAATGTCACACACAGCGGCGATAATTTTTAATGTATTAAATAGGTACGAGAAGTTATAGCGAAAAATCGACAATAAAAAACGAAAAAAAAAACGAGATGTTTCGCGCGCGACAGTTGATGCACGATTCTGATGTGTCCTCTGCAAGGTCACAGTTGACACTCTATTTAAATTTGAATATTCATTAATAACTTACTGTTCATTGAACTGTTCATTCATTCAGCTAACCTGTGACAGCTGACAAATCGCACGAACGACAATAGCTTATGTCAAAACTGAACATTCCGGCCACCAAAATACACAGTATTTTAACGAAAATCCTGAACTATTTAACGATAAACTAAATACGTATTACTAACTTAAACAATAGCATTGACGGTACGATACGTTAATCGGTTAGAGCGGCGGGGTGGGACTTGGCAATCAGGATCCAAGTTCTGATTGGGTGTGTACAGAGGAAGAACGCAAAGCTTGACCACGGGTCGCTTGCAATCCCCAGACGCAGTCTGTAGTGTCACAACTCGACAGATTTTGTCAGCCCCTAAATGACATTGAGTGACACGGCCAAGTTTTCACCTCATGGGACTGCATTGTTCTTTTACTCGACAGATTTTGTCAGCCCCTAAATGACATTGAGTGACACGGCCAAGTTTCCACCTCATAGGACTGCATTGCTCGTTTACGATTAAAACTAATGTTCCGACAGCGATATTGGGTTGGGTGTCTAACCATTTGTGGCGTTGTTGGAGTGTGTGGATGTATTCAACATGCCACTTGCGCCAAAAATCTTGGTTCATCTTCTGAATCATTTTCCAACGATGAAGCACACTGACTTGAGTGTCAACAAGTGACACCTCAGGCAGAATCGTCAGTGGCTCCAGAGTTAGAAAATGGCTAGGAGTTAAAACCGAGAGGTTGTTTGGATCCGAGCTTAGAGGGGACAGTGGCCTCGAATTGAGCAAGGCTTCAATTTGGGTCAACAATGTGTTGCTCTCCTCATATGTCAGGCGAGTCAGGCCTGACACGAGCTAAATGAGCCTTCATCGATTTAACTCCAGCTTCCGCTAAGCCCGAGAAGTGGGGGCTGCCGGGGGGTTAAAAACGAATTCCACTTGCTCAGCTTGCGACGCCTGTGACATACTTCTACACACTGCTGGCACTAACGAAATTCGTCCCTTGATCGGACACCAACCGAGAGCAACGGCCTCTCCGAGAGATGAAACCTCAAAGGCAAGCTACATAGGCCTCAGATGTAAGCTCAGAAACAAGCTCTAAATGTACTGCCTTAGTGGCAGTGCACACAAAGACACAAACATACCCTTTATAAGTACGTACGCCTCGGCCTCGACCGAGGGAAATATCGAACGGACCAGCGTAATCAACTGAAGAGGACGAGAATAGCTTGAGCTGACTTATTCGATAAGCGGGCAATTCTTCCATTAATGAAGGTGCAATTAATCGTAGTTTCACTCGAAAGCACTTTATGCACGAGGAAACCACAGAACGGATCGCTCGTTTTGGCGAAAGGATCCAAAACTTTTGGGCCAACAAATTTTGCAACGTTTGCAATCTAGGATGAAAAAATTTTCGGTGGTACTCTTCAATTATCAATGAGGTTAGACGATGACACCGTGGCAACAAGACAGGGTGTTTTTGGTCATAGCCAAGCTGACTATGGGAGAGACGACCGCCTACCCTTAACATACCACTTAAATCCAAAAACGGACACAATTTGCGCATAGCTTTGGAGAGCAATTGCGGAGAATCTTTTAAAAGAGCTCGGATTTCATTTCAGGCGCGAATGCAGTTTCTTGCACGTGTCTTACAAGGAAATGAACAACACTGTTTGTTTCAGAACACGACAAAGCTCCTGTTATTCGAGACATGGGATTCTGCAAATTATACATATAGCGAAAGCAATAAGCCAAGACATTGTCAATTTTTCGAAATGAAGAACCGATCCAAAATAGCATCGATAAATCTAATATTATTAGCCGTGAACAGGCTCACCACTCGTTGCTCTTCAAAAGCCGGACCATCATTCGTAATTAATGTTTGCGGCCATTCATCTTGAGGGAGGGACAACCATGACGGTCCCGACCACCATGCATCACTCAGAATCAGATCAGCCGGTAACAATCCACGAGATCCGTGATCTGCGGGATTATCCGATGTGGACACATGACGTTAACAATCGGGGGAGATGTTATCTTGGATTTCAGTCACCCGATTGGTGACGAACGTTTTCCATCGGAACGGACAAGATTTGATCCAGGTTAAAGCAACACTGCAGTCAGACCATGCGAAAATGTTGTCGACACGATGGATCCCCTCCAACGAAATGGCGACAGACGACATGAGATCGGCGAGTAACAGTGCGGCCATCAACTCCAAGCGCGGTATGGAACGCTTTCGCAGCGGTGCTACCTTTGATTTTACGCAACATAGGCGCACTACGATAGATTGATCTTCAAGGATCGTACAACAATATATGACGGCACAATAGCCGCGTTCCGAGGCATCGCAGAAACCGTGGAACTGGATAACCGTGAACGACTGAATCATTCTACGGTCCAGCGATAATGAACTCAACGACGACAATTGAGCTTTAAATTTAAGCCACTCATTTGCAACATTAAATGACGCGTCCTCATCCCAATCCACACTAGACAACCATAGCAGCTGCATTATATATTTTGCAAGAAATACGACAGGCGATAACATCCCCAACGGATCGAAGATCCGGGTCCGGGATCTCTGACAAAATCGACCTTTTCGTGCACCGACAATCAACTGGTGCTGTCTGGAATGTGAGCCGGTCTAGGGTTGGCAGCCACAACATTCCTAAAATTTTTAGCGAGACATCCTGAATCTTCTCAAAATTGTGAAACTTTTCCATATACATGTCGGACGACGGTAGTGAATCAAAAAACGCTTCATGATTGGATGTCCACTTCCGAAGATGTAGGCCAGCCGACGACAAAATCTTGACAAGGTCTCGACGAATTTGAACAGCTGTTTCAACGTTGTCAGCTCCGGAAACGACATCATCAACATACGTATCCCTATCTAGAACAGCTGCGCCAAGTGGAGCTTGGGTCCTGTATGTTTTGGCCAATTGAGAAATGCACCACAGCGCCTGATAAGGGGCACAGGAGACACCATAGGTGACTGTTAAGAGTCCAAAATCACGCAGTGGACTGTCAGGAGATGTTCGCCACAGAATACGCTGATAATCAATATCTGATGACGACACGAGGAATTGGCGGTACATCTGTTTGATGTCCCCGGTGAAGATGACCGCATGCCACCGAACCGGATCAACAGATCGAAGATACTCTTTTGTAACTTGGTCCCTGGTATCAACACATCATTCAACGACCTGCCATCGCCATCCTCGGCGCTAGCATCGAAAACAGTTCGAAGAGGCGTCGTTACCGAACCAGGACGCAAAATCCCGTGATGTGGGATGTAGTAATACGGGCCACTATTTGACCGAGGAGGACATACTTCTTCCATATGACCGCTACTTAAGTAGTCATTCATGAAGTCAACGTAAGCCTTTTTGAATTGAGGGTTCATTTTAAACTTTCGTTCCAAATGATAAAACCGCTTAGCGGCGCTTTCTCGAGAATTCGAAAATTCGGGTTTATTTTGGGGGTTAAACAATGTTAGGGGCAATACTAACCTCCCCACTACTTTTGTTCTTGACCCCTTCACAATTAAGCAACCGATCATAATAACTTACAGCTATAGTCCTCTTTCAATCAAAGTATTTTTTTAAAGCTCGATATGCTACCAGATAGTTTGTGTCGGATAATGGGTAATTTTTAATACGGTCGTATGCCAAACTTTGCACACTGCCCAGTAAATAATGAAGCTTCTCGACGTCTGGCATATCCCTACCATGTATAAGCGAATCATATAACTCCTTAAACGACACCCAATTCTCCAACTTTCCGTCAAATGGTTTTATGACGATTTTAGGAAGCTTAGCGAAACTACTGTGTGGTTTTTGCTCATAACAAGATTTTACATTAAGCTTTCTTAATCTCATCATAATACTGCGTATTTTGTGGTCGAATGCAACAGTGTACGCGAATTCAGAATTCCTATTTGCTTTTGGTACTTTAACGAGAACATTCTTTTGTGCAGCGTGAAATTCTGAGGCTATGTCTGAAATATCCTGCTCTGACACACCACTTAAAGTTTTTTAAACTTACGCGATCAGAACACATTATTATAAATACTTACGGGTATTTATCGCGTTTATTTACCTATTTTTCCCGACGTTTCGACAGGTTTACACTCTGTCGTGGTCACGGGATGACTCAATAGTAAATACATACATATTACGACACCGCTTAAATCCGAGGACTCGAGTAATTCTATCATCATATTCGCATAATCGCGTGCGATCAATCAGCATCACCCTCTGCTTCCCTCGTAGCTTGTCTGGTTTCCATTGGCATTTTATATTAAGTTATTATAATACGAAAATTAAATTATCCAAACAAAAGTCTAAAAACGTAAACAAAATATATTTCTACGACAGAGGATAGAGGATATTTTCACTAACAATGAATTACACTATAAGGACTTTTTCACGACACAACCAAAAGTGAACGAATGACTATTTGATTGCGGCTGTCACTTTGACATTGACACGAAAACGATAACGAAAAAATGACAGACTACAATCAAATCACCAACCTACCTACAAATTAAAATATTAAATGAGTTAGCTTTAATACAATGACCAGTGAGTTATTTGAACACCCAAAAAATGAAATTATTTCTACGACAACGAAAACACGAAATATAATTTCTAACGGCGCTGAAATATTACTGAACTAAAGAACCGAAATGTCCTTTGTCACTGTTTGAATTGAATCTACGACAGTAGACAGAAAAGCTGATCAAGGGAACCTTCCTTAGATCGCTAGTAAAATAATCCGGCCGTATGCACCAAAAATGTACGATAATGGAGTGGATTGCATAGGTTTTTTTGTAGGTTTATTTTATACGAAAATTAAATTACTTATCGACACGATAGATAAAGTGTGTGACGTGTATAGTGCAAAAAAGAAAGACACTTACCTTCCCACTAGTCCTACGCTCTCAACCTGGGTGTTAGACACTGTAAGGTTCAGTAGCTTCTGGCCCAATCTAGATCTAACCGTCCCCTACGTCAATTACTTACGAACGTAGTCCAACCAAACCCTTTGAGCACGGCCAGTCTATTCCTTTGCACACTCGACAGGATACAAATGTCACACACAGCGGCGATAATTTTTAATGTATTAAATAGGTACGAGAAGTTATAGCGAAAAATCGAAAATAAAAAACGAAAAAAACGACATGTTTCGCGCGCGACAATTGATGCACGATTCTGATGTGTCCTCTGCAAGGTCACAGTTGACACTCTTTTCAAATTTGAATATTCATTAATAACTTACTGGTCATTGAACTGTCCATTCATTCAGCTAACCTGTGATAGCTGACAAATCGCACGAACGACAATAGCTTATGTCAAAACTGAACAGATGGTATAAGTCAATGAAACTGCGCGAATCTTCTTTTATTTTCTTTTGACGACCTCTATGACGGATTGGGCCAAAGCGCGGCTGAGACGCAGAATCTGGAAGTATATGTCTCTACTTGTGTTTCTATGTTTAATATGTATGTATTTACTATATATATATAATGAGTATATCAGTCATGTGGTGCTTATAACACAAGCGCTGCTAACTTCGGGGCTAGATGATGCTGTGTGAAATGTCCGGCCTTATTTATTTATTTTATCTGACCTTGCTATTTGAGAAGTAGACGAGAAGTAAACAGTTTGACCTTTTGTTCGTCGTAGATGGAGCTACTCGGGCAGAGCATGTTCGACATCCTGCACCCCAAAGACGTGGCAAAAGTTAAGGAGCAGCTATCATCCTCGGACCTCAGTCCGAGGGAACGACTCATTGATGCCAAGAGTAAGTGACTTTGGTTGTCCTAGCGCTTAGCTGTTCTAGACCTGATGCATCCGTTCAATCACCAAGTTTTATAATATTTTGATGCTCTGATATTTTATTTGAACGGCTTTATGCATTTACGTGGGTCGATTACATAATGAAATGAAAATTAAATCTCTACAAATATTATAAATACGAAAGTAACTCTGTCTGTCTGTCACGTTTTCACGCCTAAACCGCTGAACCGATTTTGATGAACTTTGGTATAGAGATAGATGGGACCTCGGAGAAGGACATAGGCTACTTTTTATGTAGGTACCACGCGCGCGACCACCTAGTAATATATATATATCTAACAGGTAACAAGCACGAGGTTCATTAGTGATCATATTTTTTTTGTTTTTCGATTATAAGCGATCATAAGCCCTAAGTTCAAATCCTTTATTCAATACAATCACTTTGAAATGTCTTATATACTAGATGAATTTAGATGCCAATTCCACTTAACCCACGTACGAGAAGAATTGAAAAGAAACTCGTCCTGTTCTTAGAGCAGTTTTGTAATCTTCTAACATTGCAAATCTGTCAGTTAGAGGGCCGAGCATGCATGCATTCTTAGCCCATGCATTCTTAGCCCATGCATTGTTATAAAAACTTTTTTGCTTGCGGCTTTCCACGCATAAAATGTACAATGTGCTTTTTCCTAGGCAATAGATACCGCTTGGCACTCCAAGCAGTATCTAGTGCCTAGGAAAACAAACTTCCATACCAAATCTTATTTGATAAAAAAAAGTTCTGTTGATACGATTTCTACCAAACTTTACAGGATCACCCGCTAGATCAATCTGAAGATTATCTAAAAATTTCATCGAAATCGGTCAAACCGTTTCGGAGTCTATAGGGAACATACATAGACACATCGCCTTTTATATTACTAGAACTTAAATTTAAATTTAAACTTTATTTATTTAACAGATTTTAACAAACTTAACACTAGTTCTTAAACATTAATTCTTAGGAACGAAGACACATTTTCTTGCGGTAAGATTGTAATCAAAGCCGATGTACAGTCAAGTGACTACCCTCCGTACTAGTTGACACTGTATGACGGCAGGGCGTCATTGCTCTTCCAAACTGGGCTCTGTATTATCGCGATACGGTACAAAATGGTATGTATGGACTATGCGTGCGAAGCCGCGGGCAGAAGTCACCAAAATCTGTCACCAAGAACTGACAAAGTTTGGTAGCGATCGGATCAACAGAACTTTTTTTTTGCAGCAATCAAATTTAGTATGGATATAGATTGTATCATAGGAACGGGCATAGGCTACTTTTTATGTGTCTACTATGCCTGCGAAGCCGTGGGCAGAATCTAGTATTATATAAACAAAATCGTGTTAGTTACACCATTTCTAACTCAAAAACTGCTTTCGAGTTTTTAGAAATTTTCATGATTTTTGGATTTGTTGGATGTGTTCTGAATAGCAGAATAACTATTAAAACATGACAAAAGATTTAATAAATATATATATATACTAGCTACCCGCCCCGGCTTCGCACGGGTGCAATGCTGATACTAAATATATTACAGAATGTCTAATGTGATTAGAAACCTCTAAAATTATCAGTGTTTCTCTACTATATTATGCATGTACATATTATACATATAAACCTTCCTCTTGAATCACTCTATCCATAAAAAAACCGCATCAAAAACCGTTGCGTAGTTTTAAAGATCTAAGCATACATAGGGACAGACAGACAGCGGGAAGCGACTTTGTTTTATACTATGTAGTGATATATATACTTAAACTAGCAGATTTATATAGTTAGATATAGCCATTAAAATGTTAATATAATCTTTCAAAAGACTACCTTTATGTTAGCTTTAATCATTAATCATTTTGTAATCTACCTTGTTTTATTAAAACTTACGGTGCTTTCAATTTGCCAGTCCAATCCAAAATTGAAAACCTAAAATATATATTCAATTTCATAAAGGAAATAACTCCTTTCTTCATTCTCTCTTTCTCTTACGGTTTTTCGTAAAGTTACGCGTTAAATTTTTTCTCAGCTAGGTACCTTCGTGAACCCGCGGTAAGGAACTTCGTTCCAAAAAAGATGTCAATAGATTTATGATTAGAAATGAAGGGGTAATTCTAAATACATATTGAAAGTTATGGAATACACGTGCACGTGATTTTGCCCATGTTGTGCGTATATTAAGAGTAGCTTTTATAATATGCTATTCCCGGTCACTGACCACCTCGACACGAAGTTCATTTAGGATACCATCTTTAGTTCATGCGACTTCAACAATACATATTGCATGGTTCGTTTTCTCAATGCGAAGTAGTCTGCTGAAAATGCTTACCTGACAGGCGTTTATGGAATTCTAATTCTGATATTATAAGCTTACAGTTGACGACCTCTGTGGCGCAGTGGGCTAAAGTCCGGCTGAAACGCAGAAGGTTGCGGGTTCGATTCCCGCCGCGGGTCAATAAGTGAAATGGTATTACGGAATATTGATATCTATTGTAACACATGGTGTCATATGAATAGAAATAGAGATAGAAACCGAAAGTACGTAATACCAATCCATGAAATGCCTATTGCTAATCGAAACTGATCGATATTGAATGTGTTAAGATTTCCATAATCGCCATGATGGCAATTGCTTTTGTGTCCATATACTCGTCACCACATTTTTTCAGATTGCATCCGGAAATCATTGTTTTTCTGCTCATCTAGGACGCTTTCATCCTTAAGTACTTACATCACACGCTTTGGGACTCGAAATTTTAACGTTGAATCTGAAAATAGCTTTAAAAGCTTTTAAAACGTTTCTATAACAAGTTGTGTGCATTTGTAAATAAATGTCATCAAACAATATGGAAACTGGCTAGCTTTATTCATGTAAGTATAAAGCTCTGAAATATGAAATATTTTCTCGCATGGTTTTAATCGGGGATAACAATACTTAATACCACACCTACTGAGAAACATGCCCATTTTCAAAATTACTTAGATCCTTTTCCTAATGTAACTTAGAAAGTACATCATTTCAGGCCTACTAAAATGCGGGACGGAAAAGTGTATGGAATGGAAATCCATTTCTAACGTGTTATTTTTTTTAAATTTCTTCATAAATCAGCCGGTAGCTATGGTTATTTTCATTATAGGTCAAAAGACAAAAAGTTTTTACTCCAAGTCCACCAAATGATTTATTCTCTTCCGATTTCCGAACAATATTTTGAAAAAAGAACCCAAATAATAAATGCATGCGCGGGAACTTCTTCGAAATTTAAATTTGGGTTTGGTAATTTTATATAAATTTCAATTAAAAAATAATTCTCCTTTTTATTTTCCTCGTAGGTGTATAACTTATATAGGTAGGTGTATAGTATAAAGCACTATATATCACTCGGGAGAAAGTGCGATTCCTACCTCGTGTGTTTTAAAGCCCTCCGCTGATAGGAATTGGGCACTTTCTCGCCTAGGTGTACAATGTACTATTGCTTCTGTGTCAGAGATTTGAGCTTACTCTAGCTATAAAGCACCATTTTTTTTGTAAGTACCTACCTACCACACGTGCGAAGTCGTGGCAGGTTAGTTTGGCAATGCCACCAGTATCTTGGGGACGCTGCTCTCTGGTAGTGATCTAGATTAGTTAAACTATATACATATGTCGTTTTGAACGGTCACGACAGTAATCCTCGAGCTCGGTAGACACCTCTGATATTTAGTTACTTAGCTCTTTGAGGATGTCTAATGGGGTAGTCAGAGCCACGTCCAAACAATATATTTGGTACATGCCCATGCTGTGCACAGAAGTTATTAGTCCAGACAGATTGCAAGACCAACGCCACTTATAAGAATTCTAACCAATGAATCACAATTTAGTTTATTTTGATTCTAGAATGTACTCGGTTCCTCACGATGTTTTCTTTCCCCGTTTGTGAGCACTAGCATCCATTAGTGCCCGACCCATGACCCTACAATCGAAAGGCTAAGCTACCACTACATCACCAGTGCTCTCAAAATTGGTTATAATATTAGTAGGACGGAGCAAATGTTTTGTCGGCGGTATACTTCAATATAATCATGTCCCCTCGTGAGGGTGCTGACTGTCACAGCCAGTTTACCAACACACTGATTCAAAATACACCTTAATACCACGTTCCTGCGGTTTAAATTCACGTTGCGTTTTCTCCATTATTTTGCTTATTGATTGTTATTGGCGCAGCCATGTTGCCAGTGCGGTCGGATGTGATGGCAGGAACTCAACGGCTATGTCCCGGTGCACGCCGATCCTTCCTCTGCCGCATCAAATCCAGGTTTCCTCCAGGATCGGAAACCCCGTCTACTTCCATGGACACGCCCGTCAAAGAGGAGGCCGATACCAAGCACAGGAAGAAGAATGAGAAGAAATATTCCGTGGTGCAGTGCACAGGTAACCTACCCAACCCAACCTAACCTACACTTGCTCCTTGTCGCCTATTTGTTCTGTGTCTGGGTATTGTAATGTATCATAAGTATGTATTTACTAATTTAAGTATTCTATCCGTCACCTGGTCGCATAGTACAATATTTGCTTAGTTTGGTTGGTAATTTAGGTTCCATATGCAATCCTACTCTAAAAGTATCAGTCTCAGGCTACAACAACCTACCAGCCAGTACTCCGTTTGACGCTGAATAAATCCTCTAGATTTCTAGATAAGATGCATAAACCTGCTTATTCGCGACATTTCGACTGACCCAAGTGTCACACCTCGATTGAGAAGCTCTCAAACTCAACTCACTCTTAATTCTCAAAACAAAACATTGGTACTAACAGCTTTCAGTTTTTATTGATGAATTGATTTTGGTATGAATTGGTACGTTAGGTTGATGTTTTACACATGCTGTCATATGAATATAAACCGAATGACCGTAGTATCTTCTCAAAACTGGTACAAGGTGCAATCAAAATAATGATTCAAACAATGCATGTAAGCGAGATCTAATAAATCTTGGCGAATTGGCACTTAAAGTAATTGATTGGGTCAAGAATCCTATACGATAAATAAATATCTCACGCACTGAGCACCAGCTCGCATGGCATAAGCTCACTCACGGGGTATTAAAGTAACAACAAAAAAAATATTGGTGGATTATTCACACAACACAACCTAGCGCCAAACTAAGCATAGCTTGTAGGGAGCCAAATATCTTATAAAATACTAATATATATATAAATATTTTATATAACCCAGACATTTATCTTTATCTATTCATTGCACAAAGTGTCCTGGAACATCGAGCCCAAAACATGCTACTACTATCAACTGAGCGGAGAGGCCAGTCATATATTTATATTTTTTTATATAAACTATCTCAAAGGTCTCCTTCTAACTAGCTCTATGTATCCATCGCACACCATCCTGGTGTCAAGATAGTCTATTTTTGTTAACGCTTTTTCAGCCGACCACGCCACTGTCCGTCAGCTTGCTAGTGTGTTACTACGTTGGCCTATCTGGACGAATGCATATGACTCACGTGACCTGCCCAGACCCACTTAAACCTAGTGGACCAGCAATTCCAGTAATTGAGCGCATGATGCTGTTTCGTACAGTTCGGTTTTTTTAATCAGAGAATACTGCGTTCCGTTGCTCTCTGACTAAACTTAAATTTGGATCTCTGCAACTCGGTCAGCGACCACGTTTGAGCCTATGGTAGGTTAGGACGGGCAAGATATACATGTCGATGAGTTTGCGCTTAAGTGTCAGAGGTCTCCCTTCATGTACGCTTTCATTGGCCAGTAGCTCTTCCAGGCATTATCGATTCAGCGACCGATTTTCTTATCCTGCCGGATTTCAAAGCTTGCCACGTCCCAAGTAGATGTACTCATCGACTTAATGTATCTTGCCCATCTACCCCCACTACTTTTCTGGCTATTGGTCATTCGTTTTGTCTTGGACCGATTCACTTAAATTCCAACCTCAAGACTCGCCGTGGTTCAATTCTTGGAGCATGTTCTGTAGCTCATGTACTGTGTGTGCATAGCAAAGGAAAATATAGTATATTTGTGGTCAATATACACAATGAAAACCCAAAATCATAACTATACTAGAACGTTACAAAAAAGAAATGAATTAGGACCGAGTGCTGATGAACTGGCCACCCCCTTAGCATAATGCTACTGCATGTTGGAATGCTGCAGCATCCTTAACACATCTTCTACTATGGGTACCAGATGACTGATAGAATACATCAATATTTTTCAATACGTACTTAAGATACACACTCAGACACAGATGACCGATGTGCCGCAGTGGGCGAAAGCCCGCCTGAGACGCAGAAGGTTGCAGGTACGATTCCCGCCGCGGGACAAACATTATTATGATCTGTAAATATTTGTCTCGGGGTTGGGTGTTTTTCTTTGTGTATACAAAAATGTATGTATGTATTTACAAAAGTATATCAGTATCAGTATAAGCAGTATATCAGTCCTATGGTTTCAACAACACAAGTTCTCCTGACCTTGAGACTAGATGATGCAGTGTGAAATATCCAACATTATTTATTAATTTATTAATATGAAAACTTCGTTATTCAGGGTATCTGAAGTCGTGGGTCCCAGCTGATATGATGAGTACGAGCGGGCCCGAGGGTGATGATGAGCAGAGCACCATGTCTTGTCTGGTAGCTGTCGGGAGGAAGCTACCCGAGCTGACGGCTCCGTCTGCAGCTGCCGAGACGGCCGCGCCCTTCGCACGACTACTTCAATACTTCTCACGTCATGCCATCGATGGCAAATTTCTCTTTGTTGATCAGAGGTAAGACACCTTACTTTGATATATCCACAGGTCTCACTCACTGCTGTATATACCTTCCTTTGTCTATGTCTAAGAATGTGTCCAACAGTACTTTTCTTACGGTCTCTAGTTAAGGAGAGCATTTTGTTTTTGTGTTCTTTATAATCTTTAGTTTTACTAACTCAAATGGATTCGTTCCGTTCCAAGCCTTCTCACTATGTCGGTGTTTTTGAGGAGCTGGATTGCCTTGTTCATGTGATGTTGGGGCCAGATGATGCTGTGTGAAATGTCCGGCATTATTATTATTATTTACGGCCCGCGACGTTGATAATGTCGTCCACCTATCTCGCTCCCCGTCGACAACTTTTTTATTTATTAGTGATAGACACACAACACCATTTAGCCTCAAAATAAGCAGAGCTTACTGTATAATAACCAGATGAACCTGATAACAGTGGTGGACATATCATTAGAAACACTTAGTCGCTTTTAGGCAAATAATGTAACTATCATTTTGTAACTGAAATTCGCTTAAGAAGTCAAAGAATATGTACACACATATTTCTAGTTTACAAATTTTGTTACAAAAATAGACGAGTTGCTCAATTTAAAACACACATAGGTTCTAAAATACGAATATTTTCAGTAGATAGCAGTCCGGGTAAGAATTAAGAAACAAAGTATGAGTCGTGTTAAAAATGATCCCTGCTAATATTATAAATTTGAAAGTAACTCTGTCTGTTTGTCTGTCTGTCACGTTTTCACGCCTAAACCGCTGAACCGATTTTGATGAAGTGATAGATAGATGGGACCTTGAAGAAGGACAAAGGCTACTTTTATGTAGGTACCACGCGCGCGAAGCTGCGGGCAGCACCTAGTTAATTATAAAAGTAAATACATCTCGACCATAGAATTGTGAATTTTGCTGTTTTTTACATATCATTTTCTGGTTATATTTTCAGATTTATATGTTATAATTTTGCAGAAGTTAATTTAAAGTGGGTTAAACAATAGCTTTGATGCAGTAGCAAAAAAATATAGTGAATTTTCATGTAAAATGAAAGTGGACATACAGACAAATTGCTGTTCATGTAGTGTTCAGTAGATATGTATCTGTATGTAACGCCATTCTACATATTGAACAATATGGAACATCAGATATGGTACAATGAAAAGTTTGGCCATGGGTCTTCCTTGCTCTTGAAGAATGTTTTAGCAAAGATGGACCCATTTAAGACCCAATAAAATTTTCAAGATGTTTCTTGAACAGTATTCACAAGATTGATTCATATGAGGTTAACTGAAGAAAAGTTATTCTAAAGGCTTGCTAGAAAAGTACCACTTCTCACCAGAAAACTAAAAGAAAATGAAGAAAAAATAACACGCCAATTGTATGGATAGCTTTATATTCCGAAACATTCAATAAATTTAGTGAATTCTGACGGGAAAACGATAAGAACGCCGTCCTATGACAACCTCTGAGGCGCAGTGGGCTAAGGACTGGCTGAGACGCAGAAGGTAGTGGGTTCAATCCCCGATCCAATATGTATGTATTTACAGATGCTGATGATGATGATGATGCTGTGTAAAATGTCCAGGATTATTTATTGTTATTATGTTTAATTATCGAGCCATTGAACAAGTATACCATACATTCTGTAAAGCATTGCGCTGGAATTATTAAAGTGTGTTTTTCGGAATAGATACGAAGTCCCGAGAGAGATGTTAAAGGAATTAGAATACCAAAAATATCCTAAAACAGACACAGGTGCCTTGATTAATTGGCCAAGGACTTGGATATTTCAACACGATAAAGACAAAGAACACAACAAACAGCTTTAAAGCGTCTCTCAAAATGAAACTTGTAGTTGTTATAATAGTAGCAAAAAATACCAGTTTAAAACCCGATAGAAAATCTGTACACTGCGTCATCCAAAGCCGTAAGGCAAAGGCTGGGGCAACTAGATTATCAGTTTCTGATTCAATTTCCTGTCTGAGTCTGAGATGTGAGTCCTGTCCTGTTACACTTTAAGGGGACTCCTTGATTAAAAGATCTCGACGCGAATTCACGGCGCGCAAATAGCGATTTTTTAATCAAGAAACATTCAAATAAGAAATTCTAATAAAAAGCTTAATGGGTAATGTTTTAGTTAGCTTACTTCAACTTATCAAATACATATTTTTTTTTCATTTCATTTGAATTAGACTGTAAAGCTTGTTTAAAAACAATTTGAAACGAGGCAAATTAAAAATGCATAGGTACTATATTTATTTTAAATTTATTATTCATTCAATCAACGAGCTTATAAAAAAAATGGGTTAAAAAGACCCAAATTTTCTATACAATAATTAACTTGCTGTGTGCATCGTCTTAATAAAATGTTTCAACTGTTTCTTAACATGACCGTTGTTTATTTTCGTAATCAGCTTAATAAGTATCTACATTTTAGATACATGCATAGGAGCCGACAAAAACACGTAAAATATTCGTTATAGCTAATTTGTAATGAAACCTGAAGTTATAAATAAATGAATAAATATTGGTGGATAATGCACACATCACCATCTAGCCCTAAACTAAGCATAGCTTGTGTTATGGTCACCAGACGGCTGATAGAATACTTATATATTTTTCATCCCATCTATTCGAAAAGGACGACTTGGTTCGCCTTTAAGTGCACCCAAAGGTGATGTTTTCTATAAGAAACTTTTAGCGGGCAGTAATGAGTTTTTAATCCTCTTT
Organism: Lampropteryx suffumata; assembly: GCA_948098915.1. Taxonomy (NCBI): domain Eukaryota; kingdom Metazoa; phylum Arthropoda; class Insecta; order Lepidoptera; family Geometridae; genus Lampropteryx; species Lampropteryx suffumata. Next base: position 24,952,504 of record OX402544.1, read on the forward strand.
ATAAATGCGCCGCAATTATCTTTGCCGCGCACTTTTTGAATTTGGAACATCTTAGTGTTCAGCGCCAAAGAAATCGAACGCAAATATTGTTTGAATAAAGACTGGCTGGTACGACGGCCATAGTCGCGCCGCCAGCTGAATAAAAAAAAGAAATCAAAATAAAAACGCGCGAACTACAACAGCCCGCGTTTTCGTCAATTTTCATTCACGGATTGTTAGAAATTCATGGTTTTGTTTTAAAAATGAGTTTTTCAAGTGACAGTGAAAGTATACAATTAACTCCTGAAAGTATTAGAACTGACGCAAGAAATGTGATGATTAATCTATAGTTGTTTTATTATTAGATACTATTTAATTTCCATTTAATTGTTACTCTATGTTTCATTAAATAATAATATAACAATTAAATATGAGGCGCCTCTTATTTCCTCATAGTGGGTGATGAAAAGTAGAGTGCATCACTCGGGCGCAAAATATATTTTCGGCTCGGGCGACGTACGTTGAATCCCTCGCTACGTTCAGGATTCTACTAAAGAATCCCTCACATTGCTCTGGATTCAAAAAAGCCCTCGCCGTATAAATATTATTTTGCTCCCTTATGATACAATCTACTATTTAAATACATATAATACCACAGAAGCAACACCTATGTTCATCACAGAAATGTTTATACTAAAGGAAATCGAACCCTCAACCTACAGCGCAGAAGGCAGAGCTACTACCAATACCAACTGAGTTGACAGGCCAGTCATAGTCGAGTTTCTAATTATACCTATGTCCACTATATCTATGTAAAAATTACTCATGAATACAAAAACACTCATGACTCACGCAACACTCACGACTGTTAATTTCAGACTTGGTCGACACTTCCTAAGGCCTTTATTAACTTGGTTCCTTAAGGACGTTTAAATAGCATTATGCACACAATATTTACACAATAGCCAGTATTCGGTACATGATATATATGTACCACTACGAACACATAAAAATAAAAATGATTTCATTTTGTTTCCAAAAGATACATCTATATATATAGGCGATATGTGTATAATTGTATGGTTGTTATATAGACTCCAAAACGGCTGGACCGATTTCGATGAAATTTTTAGGAAATCTTTAGATTGGCCTAGCGGGTGATCCTGTTAAAGACGTGTGCGACGTGTTGAAAAATGTCGGCGGCGGCGTGGCTTGTTTTTGTATATTGTTTTAGGATTAGGAAAATATGGAATTATGAAAAAATGTTCTTGTGGAAATACATTTTCTAACTGTTCTAATAGAATTTAAATTCCACATCTTTTGGATTCTGGAACGGCAGAAGCGACGTATCGTAAATCTATTGGATCGTCTTGCAATTTCTGGTCTCTCTCGAGTACTAAGTGTATAAAATTCTCTCGACATTTACACTAAAGTGTTCTGCCACCAACACGCTCTATACCACGGATGTGATCAACATTGACATCTCAAAGTACTGTACGACTCTAAGTAGGAGGTGCTGTATGTCCTGAGATTGACTGCGGACAGAAGTCCGTAGAAACGCACCACGGGCCACAGACGTGAAAACGTATTGGTAGGCCTTCTCAAGAACCCTGGACTCAGTAGAGGCAGTCAGTTCCCCCGAGTTCAGCTCGGATGCGACACCACTGACCACAAAAATCCTGGAAGCCAAAGAGAAAGCCAGCAATGACACGCCCGCAGAAAAAGGACAATCTGCCACAGCTCATCAAACGAGAGTTAAAGCGGAATAAAGAACTGCGCCGTAAGTGAACGTGCTCACGCTGCCCTTGCCTCAAAGCTGACCTGACCATCCTGACCGCTCGAGAAGAATTGGCAAGAAACTCGTCTTGGACGTATCACACAACACCATATAGCCACAAACTAAGCATAGTTTGTACTAAATTATTGATATAATAGTTAAAGACCTCTAAATGTATTTAACTACGAGTTAACAAAACAATCAAGAGTCAGTAATTTGGTTCCTAGAAACAGAAACAAATTACACATCCCTAGGTTTCGACTCGAAAACGTAAAAAAGTCCTTAATGAGGAACTCGGTGCGCTTCTATAATAAGTTTCCTGGAAATGCAAATAAACTACATACCTATTAAGATATTTAAAGCTTACATAAAGGGTAGTCTTTTAAAGAAAGCGTATAATAATATAAATTACTATATTACTGATATGGATGCATGGCCTCATGTTGCTCTGCCCTCAGACTGTTAACCGAGACTTTTGAAATGTATAAACTCTCTTGTATTAGTTTTTCGTAGGTATTTGTAAGATGGATCATGCAAAAAAGCGCTAGGACCAGGACGCGTTTCTTGCCAGTTCTTCTCGAGCTTGGGTTAGGAGGAATTGGCACCTAAATTCACCTAGTATGTAAAACGTTTTAAAGTGATCCTTGTTGGTCTTGTCTTCTTTCTTCTTAAATCTTTTGATTAAATACATATAAATACTTATGATACTTTATAATACCCAGACACATAACAAACATTTATGATCATCACACAAATTGTTGTCCTAGATAGCAATTGAACGACCTACTCAGCGCAGAAGGCAGAGCTACTACCATTTGAGCTGAAGGTCCAGGCCAGTTTTGTTTAAACAAGTATAAATTAAAAATAAAGAAACCCCGACACAAAAAACGATTTCTATAACCTATTAATTGAGACCATTCCAATATGCCCAAACACGAAACACCTGCTGTAACTTGGTGAGGTATCCTGCAGATCCAAGGCTGCAGGATCAGGGAAGGTTATGTTTTTGCAATGTCATTGAAGTAATAGGATACCAAATTTCGGTTCGATCGTACATACCTGTGGAAGTTGCACACATCCCTTCAATTATAATAGAGCTGATGACCTTTTATAATTGATCTTATATAATTCTGCTGAACAAATTTTGATGAATTCATTGATGAAAACTAAGAACACACCCAATCAAGTCAACTTTCAAAGAAAAAAACATTCGAAATCGGTTCACCTCTTTGGAAGCACGTTGCCTAGACAGACATACATATACGTTTTTGCTTCAAGGGTTGATACATATACATGATATAACATTTAAAACTGTCATTCTAATGCACATATTTTTCATTAATAATAGGGTATGGATTAGGAGGAATTGGCACCTAAATTCACCTAGTATGTAAGATGTTTCAAAGTGATCCTTGTGATTGTCATTACATAGTATAAAACAAAGTCGCTTCCCGCTATCTGTCTGTCTCTATGTATGCTTAGATCTTCAAAACTACGCAACGGATTTTGATGCGGTTTTTTTAATAGATAGAGTGATTCAAGAGGAAAGTTTTGTATGTATAATACATACATAATATAGTAGAGAAATACTTATAATTTTAGAGGTTAGCGTATATGGATTCAACGTATTAGAACTACTGAGCTACAGCAACGCATGGCCGGGTCAGCTAGTATTGAATAAAGTATCCTTTGCCTTTGACTTTGACTTAAACTATGATTTACGATTTATTCTATTTCTCGATATTGATAACGACACCGGTGGTAGTATCATTCGAAGTGAAAGAGGGTAGAACGATTTGTCTGGCAATAAGAAATATTTGTAATGCGAGTATCTACTAGCAAAGACCGAACTGTGTCGAATATCAAAAAATTAAAAAAAATCTTCAATCGTGGTAAGCACCCAGTATAATAAACATTAAATTATTGTGATTATTTCAGAGTAACACTAGCGCTGGGATACCTGCCTCAGGAGTTGTTAGGCACAAGTCTCTACGAGTACGTCAGTGGACCAGACCTAGCCGCGGTTGCACGAGCTCACAAGCACGCTCTCATGCAATCCGAACCATTCTACACCAACCCTTACTCTTTCCTGAAAAAGGATGGCTCGGTAGCTACCATACAAACACATTTCAAACCATTCAGGTAACAGAAACTTTAATAGTTATATTAATAAGAGAAGGTATAATAGATTAATATTGGTGGACACACCATCTAGCCCCAAAATAAGTACTATGGGAAACAGATGACTTATGATGATGATGATAGAATATTCTTCTTCTTCTTCTTCTTTGTTAATGGCCTGTGGACATAATAATGTCAATTCTGTCAAGTGTTTATAGTTTATAGTCAGTTTGTTTGTTATAAGTCTTAGTCGATGGTCAATTGTCAATTCTAGACGTCACGGAATGGCGTCTAGAATTTTCTTGGGATTCCTCGTCGTTCAAATCACATTGCACCACAATACACATATAATTAAATTTTCCATACCCGTCTTTTAGTCACAATTTATTTATTAAAATTCCGCTAAGATTACTGAATAAAACATGCAATAAAACGGGTAAACAATATTAAATTAGCAGAGCTATGTTACTCCATGAAATGACAGACGAAGAATCTAGAATATTTTTAGATACACAATACTTTGTAACGTCTAGACACAGAACTTTATTTAACAGCCATCAGAGAGAGTTAACATGGCAGCCGCGACAAAGGAGTTTTCTGCGGAGAAACGTCAAACTGACTTATGAAGTTTGGACTTAAATGTCAGTTTCTTGGTAGTGGAGAATGTTAGCCGGATTTTTCGGATTTGTCATTTCATGAAGGACCTAACGTAGCACTTCTAAATTAATTATTATCTCTCGTGTTATTGCATGTTTTATTCAGTAATCTTAGCGGATTTTTAATAAATACACTGTGACTTCATAGCACAAGTATGGACAATTGAATTATAAGTGTATTATGGTGCAACGTGATTTGAACGACGAGGAATCCCGAGAAAGTTCTAGATGGCCTAGACGTTTAGACTAGACAAATGACGATCGACTAAGACTTTATTATCAAACAATCAATTGACATTGGCAAGACAGCCATTATAGGAAGAAAAGAAAGAAGAAAGAAAACGTTGGTCGCGGCTGCCATTCCCTACTAGATTACTACATTACATCGATATTAATATCAAAAAGTGTCTCAGCATGTTTGTTTGTTACTACTGAACGGATCTTGTATAATTCGGAAAGATAGATCGTATTTTAGGGTAGGACATAAGCTACTTTCTGTATGTAGGTACCGCGCGTGCAATGCCGCGGGTAGAAGCTAGTTTCAGAAGAGAGTACCGCTAAGTGACTCTGTTCCTCGCACTAGGCCTAACAAACCTGTGGGAATGGGGTCACAGGGACACATCACGGGCTATTGTAGATTCAAAGTTTTACAATGAGTACCTGTTCATGTATCTTAAATGATAAAAAAAGAAAAATACAGATAATATAGCAAAGGACGCCGCAAATACTGGTAATTTATAAATAACTCAACTGTAAAATAGATTGTATTATTTTATTTTTGTCTGTTTTATTTCTGTACTACTGGCAAACTATTATCTTTTTAGACCTTTACTGACCTTTAGAATACGCTTTAAATGTTCTAAATATTGTATTATTTTAAACTACTTGTTCAAAGCAAACCAGGATAAGGTAAGGAAGAGTTTATTTATAGTGAACTTATAAAATTTTGATTATAGCATTTTTTTCGAACACTGAAAGAAGTTAATTTTGTTAGATGATAAACATTTATTACTGATGATGAATAAACATTGGTATTCCTTTTTTATTATCGTTATTCATAGCTTGACTTCACCCGCTGCTGGGTCAGTTAACATGCTTATATGATATGACCATTTTTCATGGTTTTATCATTATATTGTCAGCCACAGTTTGGGCAGCAGTGCTTTGCACTTAGGAGTATGATGAAGCTGAGTGCCTTAGTTCAGAACTCAGCAGTGGTTCTTTCTGCAGATTAACTAAACATTCGTAAAACACGAATCGATTTTATTATGTTCGCAGCAAAGTCTGGATTACAGAAGCATTTATACATAGATGACAATTCATAAATTTATTAATACTAGCTGACCCGACAGACGTTGTTCTGTCTTAACTATGAATATTGAATTCGAATTGGTATAATCTATAACTGTCAAACGACTGACAGTTATGTCAAACACCATAAGGTTACATTAGATAAGTTAATATCGTCGCTAAGTTTTTAAATTTCACGCGAGTTTTTTTTTTTCTTTCATAAGAACCTTCTCTTGACAATAACAAACACAACAAAAAGATAATTAGCGAAATCGTCTAGCCGTTCACGCGTGATGCCGTGACCAATGGAAATAGGGATTCATTTATATATATATAGAAGACGTGGGACGTCAACCCCACGTCTTTTGTTTTAGCTTATTTTAGTCGCCGTGGAAATGTGTGCTGTATAAGTCAGCGGAATATATTTTTCCTTTTAATATATATTTTTTTATTTTATTGTACCTATGTTCGTATCGTATTCCTATCGTTCGTATTTTACGAAGTTTTATCTAGTCCGGCGGAACAACAAAATCACCAGCATTGTCTGCTGAATTAGTACAAGGTACCTACATCTATAGGTAAATAGATAAATACATAAGAGTTATTATCCTACTGATTCTGTATCTATATTACTTGTGCGAGAGTGTTAAAAAAAATTTTTTTTTCTTTCACTGCTAAATGCAGATTCGACTTGCAAAACATGATACATTGGCTCATCTCGCTGCTTCTACTTTTTTAATATTCTTAGTGCAGTTAATAGGTGCTTCGCAACCTTATTTTCGTCGCAATTTCTTAGCTCATCAACTGATGAGACACTATTTGTTTGATAAACGCATGAGCACTAGCAAATTTTTTTTCAAAATAGAATAAAATAAATTGCCTTGTCACGTAATGTCAAATTATAATATATTTTCGATTTATTGGTTTACTTTAGAAACAGATAAAAACACACGCTGGGGTTGTCAGCCCAAGGTGAGATTTCTATGCGTATTTTCTCGTGGTTTTAGTATCATCTTTTGTGGTCCCATTTCTCTCTATTGTTAAAATGTTCAATCCTGTATAAAGAAGTTACGTAGGTTTAATTAAAACCATTGTTTCTTACACTGAATACTAACGCTGGCTGTTGGGTGTAATCTGTCAAATACAGTGTTAAGATTGTTTTGTAACCTCATTCTATTACTACGTCGAAGGGTCTTGAGTCTTTACAATTCACTGCCATCCTGCAAGCTCAAAATGCCATCGGTATATCGGGTCGTGGGCCTTCCTAAACTATGTCGTCCAGTTTGTCATTCTAGAAGCTTATTTCCCTAATAGAAGAAAAATATCTAGCTTGTTGGTTGCCTGCTCACTGCCACTTCCCAGTGCCCAGTGTACGAAAGCGCCCAGGGCAGAGGCGCACTTCAATCCTTTCAACACACTGGTTAGAAATAACTAGTGATCAATAAGAAAAAGACTGCCACTTCAACTTGTTGATGTCAAGCGTTACGAGTATGTCGTTGACCTTGGTTCACGGATTTTCTCGTTTCGGATTGTATCGCTAAATTCTGAAATAGCTGTCTCCTTAGCCCATTACAAATTTATTAATAGCTAATAACTAGTTGGTAATAAGAATGATGAATTAACGGCTAAAATGTAAATCGGACGACGCAGTGCAGGACGTTTTGAGCTTGCGTGATGTCAAGACCGATCGTTGTTGGTAATGTTAATATTTTATTTGTAAGAACTAAACAATTTAATAGAACATTATTTTTTAAAAACCTGAAATAAATATATTTTATTTATACATTTATCACAATTAAATGGTATTTAAATGCCAGAAATCTTACTATCTCATTTTATGCCATACTTGAGACATTCCACCCAACACCCAGCGTTAATCATTGTAAGAAGCAATGGTATAACTATTGCTTCTTACAATGCAACCTACGTAATTTTATTGCGAATGGAAGAGCAATGGGACAACGAGCTACCCAAATAGCAATACAAATAGCTACCCCTCGTGGTCCCATCAATGGAAAAATCCTGGGATCACGAGAAAACACCCATTTCAATTCCCTTGCAAAATATTGTATTGTGGATGGTACTTACTTAGTGTGTCGATGATCTCTGTGGCGCGTCATTGCAATTCAATTGATATAGAGTTTTATGAGTTTCTCACGGTAAAGACAGTACGGATATAATTACTTGCAACTGTCAGGACAGATACGAGAATCTACCGAAATATTAAAACATACCGTTTGGCTGAAAATCGCGAGAAACCCCGTTTTTGTGACCCTTGACCCCAAATATTTTTTTCTAGGTATCGGATCGATGAGGATTTTTTAGATTTCATTTAATAAGTGTTTTGAACAATCCTACCATTTTTAAGCTGGGTGCGAATTATTGGATGTCGGATTTCTATATTGACCGGGCTAATAAAGACTCCATGAATGGCATTGACGAGTTTATAGAGTTTATGAGTTCTCCGATTTGCAAACGTGAGTAGCAATAAAACTAGTTTAGAATAAAAGTGAAATATTAATAATTCAATGTATTGTACAATTTGACATGCCAATGTTATGTTAATGCAACGAAATGGTTAAATAAATAAACTAAACTAAACTATATTTGAGTTTAAAAAGTTTTTTTTTTTAATTCAAATCACTTGTCAAACACCTAAAAAAAAATAGTTTAACGTTTAAAACAACTTAAACTTTAGATTATTGCACTTATTTTACAACATTATTCCATCAATTTATGAACAGATAAACACTAAATAACGGCAAATAAGGAACATTTTATACATACAAAAGATAATTTGTTAAGGGTTACAGTCTTAATATTTTACTGGAATGTTTATGCATGAAATATAAATAGTTTTCTATAGACCCACATGCTGTAAAATGTATCAACATTAAACCCTCCTTGCTTGCGTAAATGAAAACTTTGTAGACAGACTAGTTTTTTTTATGGTTCAGGAACCCGTGGACAAAGGAGGTGGAATGCCTCGTGGCCAAAAACAGCATCCTGGTGGACTCGCTCGCTTCTGAAGACGCGCGACTGCATTACGAGGCATTCAAGCAGAGTAAGCGATCTTACAACACTAACAGCTACCATTAAACCTAGCACAAATATCCATTATAACGTTTTCTATTCATGGTTTTTATTTTAATAATAATGTAGAGCACTAGTGTTATCTAAAATAGGGATACATACAATTAAAGGTTTAATAGTTTTCCAAGCTTGAGGCACAGCTTATTCGTACACGCTTCGTATATTTGTGTGCTAAATTTCCAAAACACTTTAACGGCTTGTATCCGCGCACAGCCGACGAGTGGCGCGATTATCTGACTGGCATCAAAGGCGCCGTGAAAGAGGACAGCGACGAGATGGACGCTGACGTCACGCAAAGCACCTGCCAAAGCAACCACGGAAGACCACTTATCAGCGGTAACGCCATTCACAACGCCATTAATGCAAGCCGCGAAATTCACTCTTAATCCTAAACACTATTGACGATTTCTGAATTAGTTTCAACGACAAGATGGAAGTCAATGAAGTTACGAGCGGGTCAGCGAATATTCTATAAGCTGATTGTTTTCCATTTAAATTAATAGTACAAATAATAGAACTGTTCTTACACTTCCAGTTAGTCAGTACTATGCCTTCCCATCACACGCCTCACATGCATCACATGCCTTTAACTACCCCAACAATTATTCAAATTAGGTGCCTACACTGTCAATTATTAGTAGATACATAATTGTCTATAAAACTACCGAACGGATTTACTTACGGTTACCAATGAACGGAGTGTTTTGGTGTATTCACTCGTGCAAAGATGAGGCGGGTTGCTAGTACCTAATAATTAGAGTTGCTAAGCGATACGATGGTAATCTCGTGCTCGGCGTCAGATCGAGTGGTATGGTAGTGGAATGGTACGACAGCAGTCTTGGTTTCAGAGTACGATGCCGATGTGCAGCAGCTTATAGACTCTCAGGTAGAGTCTCACAAGATCGGCTCGGCCATAGCAGAAGAGGCTCTCCGACGCCCTCCTTCGGGCGCCTACGCCTCCCCGGCTTTGTTACTCCAGGATCCCATCTTCAACCAGGTAAAGATATTGTGTACTTATAACAATTTAAGAGAAATAGGAAACAACTAAAATCAGGTCTCATATATAACTATAATATTGTACATAATTAAATTGAAGCGGTATGATTGATTGTTGTAAGAATATTGTATTGTATTTGTGCTGATTTTATTTTACTCGTATGTACGAGTACCATATGAAAAAAAGTAACAAAACAAATTTAATTTATTTTAAACTGTATTTTTAAAATGTTTTATTCCTAACTTGGGACTTTGTTGTAAGCAAAATAAGATCGTGCTAATTTTACGAAATTTTAGCTAGTCCGGTGAAGTAGTAGAATACTAATGATTAAAATGAATGATGGTACAGTGCTACGACGAAAGCCTCGATGATGTTCGTGTTTCCAAATTAGTAAGATTAGCAACCAACGTCCAGTTATCCCACGTGCTCGTGACGGCTCATCAATCACTTCCGAGCTTTTAAGTCATTTGTAGTGATCGATATGTTATCGGAATGGATTCCAAATAGATAAATGAAAAGCTTATTGTCAGAATCCCGTGAAATAATTTACAACGTACTTTATTTTTTTATTGGGATTAATATAAAGTTCAAGACCGCGTTGTCAAAGCCACTGGCATATTTAGACGATTTCTGCGAAGTTCATTAAAAATGAAAGACAAAATGGTAGATCAGAGTTTAAACCGCCAAAGAAAAGAGGCAAAAAAACTTTAAGACACTTGACAGTTTTAATAACAGCATAATAAGAAAGAAATATGGTATATCAATTTTTTTTTATTGCAAGATAGTTCCATAAAGTATAAAGTATCTCCAGATAAATCCATACTATAATAGGCGTACAGTACTACGCTATAATGTTGGAGCCTCGTCTATCATAGGAAATATTAACGGCCGATAGGTGATATTATACTATATTATATATGTATTTTTATCAGCCATCTGGTCACCCTTAATAAAAGCAAGCAGTTTAGAACCAGCTGATGCTGTGTGGAATGTCCGGCATTATTGATTTATTTATTTGTGTTTATGACAATATATACTAGTTGTTCGCCCCGAACAGAGATCTCGAGACGTGTAGTTATTCGAAATAAATTTGTAAGTACCTAGTTAGCCACATCAATGGCGAAAAAGTATTAATAAATAAAGTTTCATTAGGTAAGTGCGAACTGATTAAAATGAGCCCAAATATCTAGACTTATTAATTAAAATGTTCCATGGAGCAGCTCCTGACTTCATCATCAGATCAGCTCGTCACCTTAATACACCGCATGGCCATTACCGCATGGTATTTATTAGAGTTCTGTTGAACAGAACCCTGGCTCCATCATCAGATAAGCTCGTTACTATAACTACATACCTCTACATTCTTTGTGTACAATATTTCAAAGAAAGTTTTTAGGAAACTTCACATAAATATTACTTCTGTTAAATATTTTAAAATTAAATGAAAAACTGACCAATCTTGTTCTAAGTTCAGATCTATAAAATCAACAAAACTGTAGCGAATGAGGAGCTCAAGTAAAAATGGTTTTGTTTTTACATTGTATCTTATAAACTGTACGTCTTAGAATAAAAATTAAATTAAAAAAGGAAATTGTTATGGTATGTACAAAGTTCTTTCATATGACACCACACGTAATACATATGTATAACTTTAACTTTTTTCGCCCCTTTTGGCACCCCATATCTTAACTCCTTATCCAATTTGGTTCAAAAAGTTACCAGAATGAAAATGAGTGACCTGCTAACCTGCTAAATTTAATGCAGATCGAATCAACCAACGAATGGTTTAATAGTTATCGTCGAACAAAAAAACATACACACATACAAAGCCAAATCACCCAAATTGCCACTGAGATCTTTGCTCGCTCGATCAGTAATCTGTAGGTTGAGGGTTTAATCCGCTTCCCAGGACTAGCATTTGCGTGATGAACATATTTGTTTGTTCTTTGTCTGGGAGTTAGTAGCCTTTGATATTAATGACTTTCAGTTACTATTGATGAATTTGTATTACGGTTGATGTTGATTATCAGACATGCTGTCATGAATAGGAACCTCAAACCAAATAAAGACGGATCGCCGCCATCAATCCAAATTAAGCATCAAAATGGTGCTAAGTTTCGTGTACAAAATAACCTAAAAACTTTTAAAGTTTTATTTCAAGTGAATCTGATTCCGTAACTCTTTTTTGACATGAAATCACTAAGAAACAAAGGAAAGTAAGTATAATGTTTTTTTTAGACGACGACATGACACGTACCAAAGAAAACTTCTTAGTACAAATACCCAATAGCAAGGTGCTGGGTGTATAGTGTGCGCGTGGATGCGTGTATTTACACAGAGCACGGATTTGCACGGCTTCACTTAAGTCGTTCATAGCATTCATGGTCTTTATATTTATTTGGTCTGAGATTGAAACGAACGTACGTTATATTAATCTGTCTTGTTAAACTAGTTACAATCAAACTAATGATTGAAATTATGCTAATCGAAACTGTAGACATTGATTGTGTCAAAACTTCCATAATCGCGATACTTGTCACCGTAGTAGGTACAAGGGCTAGATGGTGTGCATTGTCAACCAATATTTGTTTATTTATTATATGCAAGTTTATTGCGTATATTGAATACTAGCTGCGTTTATTTAATATTCCACGGCTTCGCACGCGTACATAAAAAGTAGCCTGTCCTTCTCCAAGGTCCCATCTATCTCTATACCAAAATTCATCAAAATCGGTTCAGCTGTTTAGGCGTAAAAACGTTACAGACAAACAGAAACAGTTATAATATTAGTAAAGATTTTATCAAATTTCAAAATTTCGTGCAGACCGGCCGTTCTTCCATTCAAATTAGGCTTTTACACAACCAAACCAAAGGTTGTGTAGAAGAAATCGCTGCCTCGGAAAACCGCCCATTGTACATGATTTTGTTGTATGCTTAGTTATCAAATTGTATGACTCATAATAGATATTGTGAGTATGTAGGATAGCAAGTTAATTGTAAGATAACTATTTTCAAATTACACTCATATACCTACACGTTCAAACAAATACACCTCATACCTAATACATAACTATATATACACCTTCAAACAAATAAGAAAAAAATGTTTGTCTGTAAAATCGTATTACGGACGATAATTTTACGTGATAACGTTATAAGAAAACCGGCGTCACAAGCCGAACGCTTAGGTCGATCGTGCCTCTATCGCTTGCACGCTTGGCTCAGGCGGAACGTGACAAGAGTCATTGTTTTTCGTGCGTGCAGCCGGCGTTCATTGAATTATAAGACGTTATCTCGTCAAAAGTGGTTGGTAAGGCTAAAACTAACAGACCAACGCCGACGCCAGCGTCAGCATGTCCGTTGTAACAGTGTCGTACGTACGGAAACTTACGGATACGGACAATAATAATTATAATAATAATCCCGGACATTACGCACAGAATTATGTAGCCCCAAAGTAAGCAAGCTTGTGTTAATGGAACCATATGGCTGATATACTACTTACAGGCGACCTCTGTAGCGCAGTGGGCCACGACCCAGATGAGACGCAGAAGTGTGGTTCAATTCTCCCCGCGAGAGAAATGCTGTATCTGCAAGTATTTGTCTCGGATCTAGGAGTATTCATGTATAGTATTTATGTATAAAAAAAATAGGTATACATATGAGTAGTGTGAAATGTACGGCATTATTTATCTATTTATTTACATACTTTTTGTAAATATAAAAACACCCAGACCCCGAGACAAATACTTGCACATCATACAAACAATCAATTACTTAAAGCATTTTAAGATGAATAATCTATGATATTAAAAATGCGAAAGTAACTCTTGTCTGTCTGTCTGTTTGTTACTTTTTCACGCCTAAATCACTGAACCGATTTTGATGAATTTTGTTATAGAGATAGATAGGACCTTGGAGAAGGACATAGGCTACTTTTTATGGAGGTACCACGCGTGAAAAGCCGCGGGCAGCATCTAGTTATATATATATTAGACTAGCTGTCCGCGCGCAGCTTCGCCTGCGTTGAAGATTTTTCCCGGCATAAAAAGTAGCCTATGTCACCCGGGGATAGTGTAGCTTTCCAACGGTAAAATAATTTTTCAAATCGGTCCAGTAGTTTTGGAGCCTATTCAATACAAACAAACATACAATCAAATCTTTCCCCTTTATCCCTACTAATATTATAAATGTGAAAGTAACTCTGTCTGTCTGTCACGTTTTCACGCCAAAACTGCTGGACCGATTTTGATGAATTTTGGTATAGAGATAGATGGGACCTTAGAGAAGGACATAGGCTACTTTTTTGTAGGTACCACGCGTGCGAAGTCGCAGGCAGCAGCTAGTAAGATTATGTAGTATAGATAATGTCTATGTATTCATTCAAGTTTTGTATCCTCAGACTATGGTGGACAATACTCTGATGGAGGCGGACGCAGATGGTACATTGTTGTCCATACCCGCAGCCGCCGCCAGTCCTCCTCTCGCGCCTATGGGTCTCGACGGCAATGGCGAGGCCGCTATGGCAGTCATTATGAGCCTCTTAGAAGCTGATGCAGGTCTCGGTGGCCCAGTCAACTTCTCTGGGCTTCCGTGGCCGCTGCCTTGAGCACTCATTACCTACACTCGCTAGGGTATCCATCCTTCACCCGTCTAATGATTTTTTTGAACCGCTGCGTTAATAAATAAATTCATCAGTCACTCTTCTTGTAACGTAAAACACGCTCGCGAAGTTCCAAATCGTACCCAAACGAAACGCCACATACTTATGTCGGATTATATAAATAACAGTTTTGGCATCGGCCAGTATTTTTTTCTATGAAACTGTTTTTATAGAGAAATGAACTGACACAAAATTACAAATCTTTTTATTTTGTATTTTATTTTATAATGGGAAAATGGGTAAACTATGTAAATCTTATTCATTTTATATTGGACGTTAAAATTTATTGATTTGAGGTAATTTTAAAAGTTTCATAAATATGGATTGGAATATAATTTGTATAATACTTACTTTAGGTTAGAAAAAAGTATCTAGTAACATTTTGACTTCTTGATGGAGACTGCAAGACGCTTTGCACCTCTTTATAGTAGCTCTAAAAGTACTCGACCTAGTGTTATTAAAAGCATTTCATTATGAACAATTAATGCATTTGACGGGTATTCGGCAGTCCATTATCTTCGTCGCCGGCAATAGGAGCCTCAAAACCCACACACTAATTCCAAATATTTTATCACACTATTAGAAAAATGCATTATGACATTATAAGGTCGCAAATAACTTTGTCGCTCCTTTAGCGCTGCTTGTAGTTTTTTGTTCCCACTCAAAGCCGCTTAACGGAGCAGGTTACTTAGGAGTCCTGGTTCTTCTTGGGCTAGTAGTAGGTATGTAGTAGAAGTTTTTAAAATAATTTCCTAAAACACTCCATAGAACCGGAGCTACTTCGTATAAGTTAATTCATTTTAAATAGTTACCAATTTTTTTGTATTAAGTATATTTAATGTTAATTTATTTTTTATCGGTTATCGAAGCTGCGTCCTCCTTCCTGTTTTTAGGTGTAGTGAGAAAGGAGCCTAAGTCGAAGTACATTATTGCGATTGATTTTAAAAGTTAAGTTTTAGTTGTTATTTAAAATTATATACATCGTTTTTTATCCGAAGACATGTTTTTTGTATACCTTTGTATACCTTTGTAATTATGTTGTTTTAATAAAAGTATATCTATATTTGTTTTAATTGTTTGTTTCATTGACGGAAATAAAAAATGTCAATACTTTTTGCCTGAGGTAAGGACCCATTTAGCAACACAACATCAAGCAGAAGAACCCAGCAGTCAGGCATCATTTACACACCAACGCATGAGTTGGACGACAGAACACACCGAGGCTATCGTCAGAGCATACTACAAAATTACACAACTCGAAACAAACAAAATGGCATACAGAAAGCCTTTACAACAGTGTTTTATAACTGCCTTCCCAAATCTTGCTCACATAAGCGTACAAATAATAACGGACCAACGGAGGATCATATTAACCAACAAATATGTACCCACGGACCGACTTAACATCATAAGACAGGAGGTAGCTGATGAGATACGTTCTCTGACAATGACTAACACAACTGAAATTCCTTATGATAGTAACACCTTAAATGACACAATCGAATTAGGAACTCAACTTTTATCAGCTAACCTAGAAACGCCTACAAGTAACAGTCACACACAAATTACCTTAGAGACGGTTCAAGAAATATATGAAACATTTAGTCAAGCATTTGAGCGTTTTAAAACCACACGACCAGAAGAAAGACCCTACATCCCTTAGCAAAGGGCCTCCAAAAAACTCGCGAAGGACTCGCCTTTGTGGTTTTGCCTTGCCCTCAACCCTCTTTCTAATAGTCTTCTCATATCATCTAATATCTTACTCATCCGATGCAGGCTATATACTAGACTTGAAACAAGGATTTGACAGACAAGCTGGCAACCCGCTATGTAAACTCTATCACCTGCTTTACATGGACGATATAAAAATGTATGCAGCAACTCAGGCTGATCTGGAACATCTCATGCTGATTACCGAGCAGTTCTCTAATGATATATCCATGCAATTTGGTATTGATAAGTGCAAAATAAACTCAATCAAAGCAGGTGAAACCTACCAACACGTTTACCAGATGCAAACTGGCGAGTCGATAGATCCTTTAGACGAAAATGAAGCATATAAATATTTAAGATATCATCAATCAAAGCAAAAACATCACAAAGAAATTAAAGCTAAGCTTATTCAACATTTTAAACATAGACTTAACTCCATTTTAAAGACACAATTACACTCAAGAAATACAATCAAAGCCATTAACTCATATGCCATCCAGTGCTCACTTATTCCTTCGGTATTATAAATTGGACCCAACAGGAGAAAAAATCTTACAACGCGCAATAAATGTTACCATGACCAAACACAGAAAACACCACCCACGTTCAGGTATGCAGAGGCAAATTTTACCAAGGTTAGAAGGAGGTAGGGGCAATGTGTATATTGTCAACATACACAATCTACATAACCGTCAAATATCAACGCTAAGAGCTTATTTTCACGCCAAAGCTGAAACATCCATCGTTTACAAAGCTATAGTCATATTATATAAAAAACTAACACCTCTTAATTTACAAGATCTAAACAGACAGAAGAATGAAGAACAAACAGACAGACAGACGTTAATAATTGAATGAACCCGGAAATCTCTACACGGAAGACATCGCCACGACTTGAGTCAACCCAACGTCGACAAAGAAGCGTCGAACGAGTGATTCAGACGAGGGGAACTCTTCCCTGACTGAAGAGTTTATGATTGCAATTCAGAACCAGGTGATTGAAACCAGGAACTATCAAAAGCACATCATGAAAGTACGCAGTCTACTAACAGACCTATGCCGCAGATGCAACAGCTCCTCGGAAACCATACAGCACATCACAGGAGCTTGCAGGGCGATATTACAGTCCGACTATAAGTTCAGACATGATCAGGTGGCTAACATCATACACCAAAGACTAGCTGCTAAGTATGAACTCATTGATGTTTCTTTAAGACCAACGCCATACTACAAGTACACACCTGAAACTGTTTTAGAAAACGCTTCCTATGAGCTATACTTTGACAGAGCAATTTTAACTGACAAAACAACACATTACAATAAACCATAACTTTTACTCATCAACAAAATAGAAAGAACAGCACGCATTATTGACATAGCTATCCCAAACACACATAACATTCAGAACACAATCGCGGAGAAATTAGCCAAATACATCGACCTTAAAGACGAAATTACAAGGATGTGGCGTTTGGACATGATTTCAATAGTCCCAATTGTCCTGTCTTCAACAGGCGTAATACCCAAAAGATTGTTCCAGTCTCTAAGTCATTTAGATTTGCCTAAACAAACATTTGCTTTATTGTAGAAAGCAGTAATTTTAAACACTTGTAGGATTGTTAGACATTTTTTGCAAACCGACATGTCAGCAGGAACTACAGAAACAACTTCAAACCAAAACACTGAGTTGCACTTGGTTTAGGCCCGTGTTTCTTAGTTATTTTCCGGTTCTTCCGAACCGTGCTGATGAAAGTCAAAATATAATAATAATAATAATAATCCCGGACATTTCACACAGCATCATCTGGCCCCAAAGTAAGCAGAGCTTGTGTTATGGGTACCACATGATTGATATATTACTTATATACTTTTTTTTTGTAAATACCTACATATTATACATAGGAAATACCCAGACCAGAGACAAATACTTGCAGATCATACAAACATTTGTCCCGCGGCGGGAATCGAACCCGCAACCTTCTGCGTCTCAGTCTCAATGAATATAGTTCATCTGTCTAGATACTACCACTACCCACTACCCACGAAAGGTTCACTCGTGCCACGGGAAAAAAAATCCCGTGTAACTACTGGCAAGTGTCACTCACTGGAAATGTACTTTTACCCAGCACTACCAGTAGTGTCACGGGAAAGTAAAATTTCCCTTCACTCTACTACTACTAGTAGAGCGGTAAGCGGTAGTGCCTAGGAAAACAAACAAATATAATCTTGTTTTCCAAAACTAAAATCAATAGTAATTCGCCAGGCAGTGAAATAGCCTCTGCCACTAGAACAAGAAGAAATTAAGGTTGACTAGAACAAGACTAGCAAATTTAATTACTAATTTTATTTGACAGTATCAGCATTCAGCAAACATACATCATTTAATTACACAAATAGTAATATACTAGTTACGTAGCTCGCTGGAGTCCTCAGTTTTATGCTGGATAACTTCACTCAGGCGCAAGGTTTTGCGAAGAAGTGGTTGCGATGTAGAGATGTTGCGAAGTAGAGGTGTTGCGAAGCCTCCTGTCCTTAGTATCACGTTGGTGAGTACTGAGGGGACGTTACAATATTGTTTGTAGTTATTATCTACTCAAAATTTCACAACGTCCCATTTATTCAAACTAAACACTGTCGACACTCCTGAACATTTGTTATGTAATCGGTTTGTCCCTCTACTTGCACGGTCGGTTACTGTTGTGTTATTACGTCATCGATTGGGTTGTCTTCGGTTTATTCCTTGATGTCTCCGTACTCGTTGGTGGCGGGAGGGGGTATGCGACGCGTCACCGCCGGCATTAAGGAAGGTTCCACCCTGAAAAAATAAGAAACATCCTTTTTATACGCTTCGTTTGTCAGCAAGAAAATACCCTACATGAAAGCTTTATGCCGCAGCATTTGCCTTGTATGCTGAATACCCGGCATATGCCCGGAAAAGCCCATGAATCACTGCAAGGTGCTTGGCAATGAGAGCACGTGAAAAGGTCGTTTTTTAGCTTGTTTGTTTGTACCTTACTACAAAATTAACAAGTTGTTAGACAAAATATACTATATTTTTCATAATTTCACTTTCGAATTTCGTGAGTTGTTCTATACATTTTGATGACACAGGTTTTGCTCACGTATTTTTTTGATTATATTAAATTCACTTAACAGATTACAATCAACACAGCGTTTTAAGTAAATTCGTTCAATCTATTTATTGATTTAGATTCGTAAACAAATAGGCGAATGTGACAAAATTACTGTGTTGCATGCTTAAAAGTTATAATACCCCAAACTTAGAACCAACTATGGAAATGGAACATTATTAGCATCGTGTAACACTTCGCTTAAACCTACTGATACAGTTATTAAAGACGTCTAGGTTATGAAAAGTAAATAAGTGTAAGGACTGGCTTGTCAGCTCAGTTGGTAGTAGCTCTGCCTTCTGCGCTGTAGGTTGAGGGTTCGATTCCCTCCCAGTATAAACATTTGTGTGAAGAACATAGGTGTTTGTTCTGTGTCTGGGTGTTATAAAGTATCATAAGTATGTATTTAAAAATATATAAGTATTCTATCAGTCACCTAGTCACAATAATACAAGCTATGCTTAGTTTGGGACTAGATGGTGTGTGCATTGCCCAGCAATATTTATTTATTTATTTATAATACATTATATTTAACTAATACTACGTAGGTAACTACAATATGCAGGAGATATTAGTGTATTACGCCCTCCGGCTAGGTGGGACGACTTTTTACTCAATAATGCAGAGGTACATGAGAAGAGCCGGAAATCAAGCCCAGGGGCGCACATTGGCAGAGCCTACAGACCAGCTGTGGACTGCAAAAAGTCGATGATGATGATGATTTCACTCACATTCTAATCTACCTTTTAGGATACTGAGAAATCTACAAGTACCTACGTGCTATAACGTTATCCAACGAGCTATAGATACATGGTTTGGATATACTACTTTATATCAAACTAACGTAAGGTTACATTCGTGTAACTCCCTCTGGATTTCCACGTCGCAGCGGCAAATTGTAATCTTCCCTGGAAGCGGCTATAGCACGTATTTACCTGTGCGACAAACTCATACTTAAAACGTGTTTAGTTTGCAGTATCAATGCTTGGTGACCATACAACGATCAGTGTACTCACACGGTTAATTGCAAAGGTGTATGTATGCAAACAATAGACAAAGACCACTCGCCAGTTATATTTTGGATGAGAAGAACTGATAGATGTTAGGTTTGGTTATATTTTTAAGAATCTGTCTTACGGCACCGACATTTAGTAAATATCGGTACCAGTCGGTTCGGCTACAAATATTACCCACTACAGAATGCAATACAAACTTAAATTTGTACATAACGTCTTTATTATAATTAACTAGCTGCTGCCCGCGGCTTCGCGCGCGGTGTTTAACTACATAAAAAGTTGTCTATGTCCTTCTCCAAGGTCCCATATATCTCTATACCAAAATTCATCAAAATTGGTTCAGCGGTTTAGGCGTGAAAACGTGACACACAGATAGACATACAGACAGAGTTACTTTTGCATTTATAATATTAGTAGGGATAGTTACTTCCCGCTTCGGTAATACCATATATATCACTGTGTATGTACGTGTAAAAAGTTATATGTTATTTCCGGACACTGTGGACATAACCTTGTGGATGGAACTACGTTTCATATAAATTAATTCAGTCATTACCATAATAACCGTTTGTATTATATATTATGGCGACCAGTAGGGCGATTATGGAACTCTTGATACAACTAATGTCTATCAGCTTCGATTAGCAATCGGCATCAATGTCTATCAATTTTGATTAGCAATCGGCATTATTTCAATCATTCGTTTGATAGTTCCAGTTGTATTATACGATGTATTTAAATGCCTAATATGGTTCCGATCAGTCGTACTTTGTAAATTGGTTGAGTTATGCATAGTTTGACACCAACTTCACATTGTAATTAGCGATAGAAACCGATAAAAAATCGCAGAGATAAGCTATCCGTTATGCCAATTCATCAGTAGTAACTGAAAGCTATTAGTATCAATGTTTTGATAGTATCAAAGTTCCATAATCGCCCTACAGATATGTTTATTCTATCAGTCGGATTAGGGGGTTTTTTAGGATAAACAAAAGACACAAAACCATCTAGCCCCAAACTAAGCATAGCTTGTATTATGTTTTTATAATAATACATACATATTTTTCAATTTATACTTATGATATAGATAAATTATTTAGGCATGACTTTGCAGAAATTCAATACAAAACATTAAACAAATCTATTTAATGATCTATTTAATTAATCAGACTGCCAATCTATTGCCAATAGATAGGCGGGATAGTACCTACTTAATATTTTGTCTGTTATCTGTTACCTGAGGTACTTTATAAGTAGTATATCAATCATGTGGTTCCCATAACACAAGCTGTGTTTACATTAGGGCTAAATGATGCTGTGCATAATGTCCAGCATTATTTATTTACCTGTGGGGCGATTATGAAACTTTGATACTAATAGCTTTCAGTTACTATTGATGAATTGGTATTATGGATCGCTGCGATTTCTATCGGCTTCTATCTATAACGGGGGATAGAGATATTTCTATCGATATTTCTATTAGATAATTCTATCTTGTATCTATATTCTATCTATATCTATATCTATAATTCAAACTATAACGGGGGGGCGTCTCCGGCGGGCTCAATAGACCTGCTACAAAACCAACGATATAATATACCATAATAAAAAATAAATACATATATAGTATATCAGTGATGTGGTACCCGTAACACAATCTCTGCTTACTTTGGGGCCAGATGATGCTGTGTGAAATATCGGGGATTATTATTATTATAGTTGCCCTACGCCTTATCTATATATATAATTTATCTATATCATAAGTATAAATTGAAAAATATGTATGTATTATTATAAAAACATAATACAAGCTATGCTTAGTTTGGGGCTAGATGGTTTTGTGTCTTTTGTTTATCCTAAAAAACCCCCTAATCCGACTGATAGAATAAACATATCTGTAGGGCGATTATGAAACTTTGATACTAATAGCTTTCAGTTACTATTGATGAATTGGTATTATGGATCGCTGCGATTTCTATCGGCTTCTATCGCTAGTTACAATGTGAAGTTGGTGTCAAACTATAACTCGACCAATTTACAAAGTACGATTGTGGTAGGAACCGTGTTTAGCGTACTAAGCATTTAAATACATCGTATATGATTGATTGAAATAATGCCTATTGCTAATCAAAATTGATAGACATTGATGCCGATTGCTAATCGAAACTGATAGACATTGATTGTATCAAGAGTTCCATAATCGCCCTACTGGGCATAATACATTTGCTTAGCTTGGGGCTAGATGCTGTTGGGTGCATTGTCCACGAATATTTATATATTATGGTATGTAAATGTAAATAGGGTATAAGTAGGTAACCTGTATGGATCCTGCTTAGCGTCGGCATGGTCGGTACGGTTCTTGCGACGTAGCTCTTCATACGAGAATCCCGGACGGGGGGGCGTCTCCGGCGGGCTCAATAGACCTGCTACAAAACCAACGATATAATATACCATAATAAAAAATAAATACATATATAGTATATCAGTGATGTGGTACCCGTAACACAATCTCTGCTTACTTTGGGGCCAGATGATGCTGTGTGAAATATCGGGGATTATTATTATTATAGTTGCCCTACGCCTTATGGCGCAGAGTAACAATAAGCTGAGACTGGTCCTTTATGGCAGACCTCCTTGCACCTACCTGTTTCTTAGCAACTTTGTGTGTTAGAGTGCTCCCAAGATAAGTCTGCGCGGGACTGATGGCGTACTTAATGTTGCCAGCTAAACTTTTTTTTGTTTTCCTTATTTAAATCAAAAAAAATCTTACGATACATAATCAAATAATATGATTGAAGTATTCTAGCTAGGTTTAATTCATGTTCTTACTAACTTATCCAATGGCATCTTATCTAATATTATAAAGTAAATTAAAAAGGAAACTATATAAATAATGTTAAATATTTTAGAGGAAATTAAAAGTCCTGGGAACCTTGCAAGTCTTTTATTGAATACCTAGTTGTAGTAGTAAATTTTTGTATAGGTATTGTCCTGCAGAGGGTTGATAACTTCCATTTGAACATCTTCATCCGAATCAATTATAGAATCTTCATCAGAAGAGTCTGATGTGTCGCTTGTAACATTAATTACAAACTTGTCCATTTCTATATCCATTAGCCTGTCTGATTCGAAATATTTGTCTTCTATTTTTTCAACATGAATACACATTTTTTTCAACATGAATAATACATTCAACCATTCTTCTGCCGTAACAGTTCTAAACGCCGCCTCAGTAACAGTTCTAATCGCCGCCTCAGTAACAGTTCTAAACGCCGCCTCAGTAACAGTTCTAAACGCCGCCTCAGTAACAGTTCTAAACGCCGCCTCACTAATTGCAGGTATTTCGCTAGGAGCTTGAGCGACATTTTTCTCAGCAATGCGCCTCTTCACAATTGCCCAAATCTTTTCGATCGGATTTAAATCACAATGGTAAGGCGATAAACGCAAACCTCATGTCCATATTCATGTAACATCTGTTCTACTTCATACTGAGGGTCCTCTTCTCTCCTCTTTGTGTCTTTTGATTAAAACGTATAATTCCACTCTTGGAGCTTTACTTTTCTATTGCCAATTGTAGGCGCTTTGTTTACCTGTGTGCAGTGGTATGACGCATTATCCATCACTACAATGCTATTTGATGGTAAATTCGGCACAATTTTTTTTATTCATCCAGCGCATGAAGATCGCAGAATTCATATCATCATGATAGTCACTCGACTTGGATTTGGACTTGAATAGTAGCAGTCCGTTTTCAACAAACCCAGTTTTACCTCCAGCATGGGCATAATCCATCTTGCACCGACGCTATCAGAAGCAAGAATACCAGGCTCTTCCTCAGATTGCCAACATTTTTGGAGGTGGTATGAAGCATGTATATATGTTTCGTCAAGATAAATAACGGGTCTATTTTCCTCAAGACGATTCTTGCGCAGCCTCTGAATATACCTCGCTCTCCAAGCTGCAATATCGCTGCGTTCAATCAAAACTTTTCGTTTAGACTGACACTTTTTGTATTTGTAGCCCATAGTCTTCAAAATACTCCTCAAAGATGTTCTGCTATATTTAAAATCAATATCTGCTTTCAATGCCAACCAAAGTTGATTTATGGTAGGAATCTCCTTCTGCACGACGTAAAACGATTTAATTGTATGCCTTATAGCGCACTTATCAAAATCATCTAATTCAACAATTTTTTTCTTCCGGTTCCTGGTTTTTCCCGGAGTCACAATTTTTGAAGCTGATGCTACGTTACCCTCTTGAGTAATTTGGGTGACGGTGCGTTCGGAAACGCCTAAAACAAAATAACAACAATGCTTAATACTCATACAATAATTACATGATAATTAATATAGAAGACACGATGAAAACTATAACCTCTCGACCTTGCCGACAGGACCCGCAGGAAAGACAAATCAGTACATGCGGTGTCGGTTCGGTTGCAGGGTGTAAACGATTATCGAATCTACAAAATGCGGAGAGTTTTATTGTTATGGCAGGCAACCCTAAACTTACCTGTCAAATATGCAACGTGGGCTCTAACTTTGGAAAACGGTACTACAGGCGTTCTACTTCACTAGCACGTTTGACCTTCAAGATAATATCCCTGCCAACACTTTTAATCACTTGCGATGGCGATTATTTACTTTGAAAACGAATAAAAACACGGAACACAACACTCACTCTTGCTTGACACCTGGCATAAACGGCAAGATGGCGGCGTACGATTAGTTCCGATTTCGGCCGCGCGCATACTTATCTTGCGTGCACTCTAGTTGTAGTTCGTGTTTATTATTTTTCTTTTAGTGTTAGTAGTTAAGTTTTAGTATTTATTTTTGTATCTTATTTTGTGTCTGTGTAATGTAAGCAGAGCTTGTGTTATGGGTATCATATGAGTGATATACTAATTAAATACTTTTTTATTGTAAATACATATACAGTTGTGCTCATATAATTAAGAACGATTTGAAGTTATAGAAGTTTTTTATTTAAATCGTGTCATACACAGAGATGTGTACCTTCTGAGAAGCAACTAGTTATGTTATAAAATAGCCACATTAATAGAGCAACGTAGCTTAGGAATAAAGAACAAAATCGCAAACTATTATTTTTCACATTTTATTTGTTTTACTAAAGTAACACATTCATATAGTAAGTACTGAAGCTGGACAAATAATTAAGAACGATTTATTAAACTGCTTCGGGATCGGGAATTGTTTTTATGACACTTACATTTAAAAAATCACATAATATGTAGCGCAGTAAATTGAAAAATCAATTTAATAATATTTTTAACTAAAATTAATAGTTAATAGCATATCCACGGCTTTTAATTACTGCTTTACATCGGCGAGGCATTGACTCTATTAATTTTTGACATTACGCAAGAGAAATAGAGTTCCATTCTTCTAAAAAAACGTCGTACAGCTCTCTTAAATTCCCAAACTGTGTATTTGAAACTTTTTTTTTTACTTTGAACCACAGATTCTCTATTGGGTTTAGATCTGGTCTGTTAACTGGTCAGTCTAAGACAGAAACTGATTGCGCTGTAAGAAATTCCTTTACGGTGCGTGCAGTGTGCTTTGGATCATTGTCATGCTGGAATGTCCTAATAACCGGTAAACGTCTTCAGCATAAGGTAACATTGTTTCTTCCAGTACATTTTTGTATTGGAACTGATCCATGTTACCGTCTATCAACTTTACAGGACCAACACCATGTACAGAAAAGCACCCCCAAATTTTTCACATTTCCACCACCGTGCTTTAATGTAACTTTCGTGTACTTAGGGTCGAATGCTGTATTCGGGGGACGTCGTACATATCGTTTTCCATCAGAACATACTGTTTATTTTCGTTTCGTCAGAAAAAAGTACATTTTTCCACTGTCGCACAGTCCAGTTTTCATACTTTCTCGCAAATGCAAGCCGGGCTTGTTTGTGGCAAAGTTTCAACATGGGTACCTTTCTTGCTATCCTACCGTGCAATTTTTCTTCTACCTTCGAATAGTGCGTGCTGAAATTGCTGAAGGGTTGTTTTCACCAAAATATTATTTTCTCAGCTCATTGGACCCTTTAAAAGGATTTTGTTTTGTCATACGAACGATGTTTCGGTCGTCTCGAGGAGTTGTTTTTCTCTGTTTAGGTACACGTGGAACATTCGAAGTAGTTTGATACGTAGCAAAATGCTGTAGAGCGTGGAAAACCATCGTTTTTGAACATTGCAGATGGTCGGCTATCTTTTTATACGACCAATTCTTCCGGCGAAGTTTTATTATTACTTCCCTTGTATATTTATCACAACTTTTATTTTTTCCCATTGTTTTTTCATAAGAAGCAATCACTTTTAATCTTTTACAGCACTAAATGGCGCCCAAATTATACAAATACAAACAGTAACAAATCGACTGAGTGTTCTCTATTTAAATTTGAATAAAGGTATAAACTATTTAGCGTTCCTAATTACGTGACCAGTCAGTAAATAGGAATACTATGTTTAGAAGTAGTGTAAAAAGTTTGTCTATATATTTTTAGCTAATCATGTGTATCAATGAATACAGTGGTATTATGGAAAAAAATTACAATACCGAGAGAAATAATAAAAAATGCATGAAATTAGTTTTGCGTCTTAGTTTGAAAAATCTTCCCTTTATATCAGCGTTCTTAATTATATGACCACCACTGTATATTATAAATAGAAAACGCACAGACGCGAGACAAATACTTGCATATCATGCAAGCATTTGACCCGCAGCGGGAATCGAACCTGTCTCAGGCAGACCTTCGCCTCCTCCTGCGACACAGAGGTTCCTTATTGGTAGTTAGTAACCAACTTGTTTAACCGGGGTGGCGAAAGGATAGGTGCACTTGGTGCAGTGTCTGATTTTTTTTTAATTCTACGACATGCCGGTATCCTCACGACGTTTTCCTATTCCGTGAGAATCCTTACTAATATTATAAATGCGAAAGCAACTCGTGTCTGTCTGTCTGTCGCCAAATCTACTGAACCGATTTAAATACAATTTGGTACACTGGTAGTCTAAAGCCTGAGAAAGGACATTGGATACTTTTTAATTAGAAAAAAGGGTTGTAAAGTGTTAAAAAGGGGGATGAAAGGTTGTATGAAAGTATTGTCATTTTCAGAACTAGAAGCATACGATTTTAGGCTTCACATTTTATAATATTATAAATGTGAAAGTAACTCTGTCTGTCTGTTACGTTTTCCCGTCTAAACTGCTAAACCGATTTTGATGAATTTTTGCATAGAGATAGATGGGACCTTGGAGAATGACATAGGCTACTTTTTATGTAGGTACCATGCGTGCGAAGCCGCGGGCAGCAGCTAGTAATAAATAAAAACGAGCGAGCCTGACTTGTAACAACTGACATCTCACCTCGGTAATAAGCAATATTGAGTTATTAAAATTATATCCTGATTTCGTTTATTATAACAGCACACTTTATACACAACACTGTAGGAAGGTTAAGCGCACAGCTGATGCGTTCTCTTTATCTATTTCCGTTTCTCTTTTTCATCACACACACGCACTCACTTGTTCATACTTGGGAAAATAGGTTTGTACCATCTGACGGCCAACTCTACCACCGCGCGCGCTCGTTTATCAAATCAAATAGCGCACGTTACCTCGGCTTCCTGTTACAAACTACCGTCCCTTTTCACGAAATTACTACCACAGATTGCAGGAAAGCGAGATGTTACACATCAATATAAATAATTACTGTTGTGATCGGGTCGAGACAGATCTTCGCTGAAGACGTGTCCGGTGCGTTCAGAGTCGAGATCCAGCGAGCTGCCTGGTCCCGCGTCAGAGTAGATATCGTCCGCCTTTGCACCCAGCATCGCACTTGGCCCCGCACTATGAGTTTCACGAGTACTGGAAAAAAATATATATTCACACAGCTGATATCTCAGATCCCTTAGTTATTTTAATCTTATCTCTAAGTCTGACTCAAGAATTATAGAAAAATTAAGTTACATAATTTATACAGGATTTCTAGTCTAGCCTAAATAAATAAATATTGATGGAAAATGCACACAACACCATCTAGCCCCAAACTAAGCATAGATTGTATTATGGCGACCAGATGTCTAATAGAAAGTTATATACTTCTCAATACATACTCCTGTACCTTATAACACCTAGACAGAACAAAAATGTTTCGACAAATATCCTGGGAGGGAATTGAACTTCCAACCTACGACGGAGCGGAAGGCACAGCTACCTACTACAGCTCAATAGCTGATAGACCAGTCAAAAATGTAGTCCCTATGAGTAGAATTCAGACTAAGATCAAACGCGAAAGGACTTATCTGCTTACTAATTGAATGTAATCGGTATACTCAATTAGTATCAGCGTAGCGCAGATGCAATTCGCGCGGGATCCAAGCTTCATGATTATGTTCACATACCCTCCCATCTTTCCATCGCGTCTATCTCTCAGCAGCTGTCCAATGTATGATCCCGGCAGCGCCATTATTTTCTCCGCGCAGGCTTGCTGATAGGACAACTTGCCGAGAAAGTAGCCCACAACGACCGCCAGTGTCGCTTTCGGGACCGCGCCAAAGCGGGGGTTCGGCTTCAGGTACCCTGGAATTAAACGAAACCACCTTAGAAGACGCTTTATAATTTAAATCTAATACCTTTAAACGAGCAATTCTTGTATTATAATCTTGTATATAATATAATGTATATAATCTGAATTAAAACACTTGCTGGTAGGCTTAGTTCCGATGCATATGCAGTTCGTGCGATACGGTGGATTACTGATGAAGCTACAGCTAGATTAGTTTATTTCAGTTACTTCCATAGTGTTATGTCATACGGCATCATTATCTGGGGGAAAGCAGCTGATATTGGTAAATTATTTGTTATTCAAAAAAGGGCAATACGTGCCATTTATGGAATGAAACCACGAGAATCTTTGAGAGAAATATTCAAAGAAATTAATATTCTCACAATAGCTTTACAATATATATATATGAAAATTTGTTACACACACATAAAAATAGAGATGGTTTTCAGAAAAATAATGGCATAGAATCAATACCAGGAATAGACACAAATTATACATCCCTAGGTTTCGACTAGAAAAAGTAAATAAGTCATTTATGGGGAACACGGTGCGCTTCTATAATAAACTTCCTGAAAATGCTACCAAACTAACTATTAAGGATTTTAAAGCATACATAAAAGGTAGTTATTTGAAGAAAGCTTATTATAATATAAATGACCATATTATTGATAAAAATGCATGGCCTCATGTCGCTCTGCCGCCAGACAGTTAATCGACACACTTGAAATTTAATGTATTAGTATTTCGTAGTTAAGGTAGTTATAAGATGGATCATGTAAAAAAGCGCTAGGACCAAGACGAGTTTCTTGCTAGTTCTTCTCGGGCTTGGGTTAGGATGAATTGGCACCTAAATTCACCTAGTATGTAAGACGTTTCAAAGTGATCCTTGTGATTGTATTGAATAAAGTACTTTTAACTTCGACTTTGACTGAATCTCGGAAACGGCTTCAACGATTTTAATGAAAGGGGTTTCGGGAGGCGATAAATCGATCTAGCTAGGTTTCATTTTTAGAAAACGTCGTTTTATCCGTGTTTTATATCAAGCAAAGCTCGGTCATCCGGTACTTAACTTTATGTGAGGAGCAGGGTCACAACTACCATTCACGACGCAGTTTACACGTGAAATTCCGTTGAACTTAATTGCATTGCATTATCTTTTCAATAAAATAAAACTAACTCTAGACGACCTCTGCAGAAGGCTGCAGGTTCGATTACCGCCGCGGGACAAATTTTGTATGATCAGCAAGTATTTGTCTCGGGTGCCGGTGTTTCTATGTATAATATGTATGTATTTACAAAAAAAAAAGCATATAAGTAGTGTATCAGTCATGTGGTACCCATTACACAAGGTCTGCTTACTTTGGGGCCAAATGATGTTGTGTGAAATGTCCGGGATTATTTACTTTACTTTATTTTACTATTTATAAAAAAAAATGTCTGGCATTATTTATTTAAAATAATCATTTAATTATTGATTACAAACTACACAAAAAATATTAGTATGTTCATTATGTTGTTGGATGTTGTGTTAAGGAGTAACAATTAGATCAAATTACTCCGAGTAATATTAATAAATAGTTGAATTGTTAAATAGCGCTGTAATTAATTTATGTACTTGTTATTAGTACTTATTAACAATTACTTAAAACAAAATTAATATATCAAAATAAGTATATGATAAGATGTAACAGAAATAAATAGTGAATACAGTAGCTGAATAAACTCCAACTCAAGATCAAAATGATGATGATGGATAGACGAAGTTCAGAAATCTACAGGTCCACAATAGACACGACTGAAAAAGGCTGGAGGAGGCCTTTTCGTTTTTAGGACGTACTTATGTGCAAAACGAATTCTAACCCTAATATACCCTAAGTTATAAGTATTGTAACATTTCAGTTAAAAGGTAAAACAAACAATAAAAAAATTGAGCCCATATTTCATTTTACTGGAATTACAGGCGGTATAAAACAAGCGCAGAGGCATTAAGTATTTGAGCATCATTTAATGTTCAAAAAATGTAGCGTTTGACTTTGACTTTGATTTGTGGACAACCTCTGTGGCGCAGTGGGCAAAAGCCTGACTGAGGCGCAGAAGGTTGCAGGTTCGATTCCCGCCGCGGGACAAATGTTTGTATGATCTGCAACTATTTGTCTCGGGGCTGGGTGTTTCTATGTATAATATTTACAAAAAAAAGTATTTCATTATGGTACCTACCCATAACACAAACTCTGCTTACTTTGGGGCCAGATGATGCTTGAAATGTCCGGCGTTATTTATTATTATTATTCATTTATTTATTTAATTACTATATATGATAATCTTAACTTTAGGGACCTTTTTAAGTAGAAGTGCTTTGCAGCCATCTGGTTCAGTGCACCTCTACTCAGTAGTATATTGACTGCATACAATTTTTTTTATAAAGTTTGATTGCAATTTATAGATCCCATCTCATGTTGAGATTGGTGATATCATGCCCTCGTCCGTAAAGCAATATCAAATGGTACAGAATTTATTGGAAAACCCGAGTATTTAGGTATCCTACACAAGTATTTGCGTAAAGTATGCGTTAAAACAAAATGATAGGAATACTTTTATATTGAGTATTTGAAACGGGAATATAGTTCATATGATGCAGAATGAACATGCAGTGGTTTTCAATTAGTATTTGAAAACCAATAAATCTGGTGATTGAATAGAAAATATATTGTAATCACACATCAGCTGTGCTCTGGACATGGACTGGTTGATAAATAGTTTTAAACATATGCTCTACTTAGAAATGTCTTTCAACTCCTGTCAAAAGTTACTCGCTGTATAAAATAGTGCCATCCCTTTTTGTAAGAAAACAACAAATAATGCCTTAATCAATGTTTTGGCAGTGTTCAAGTTGAGAGGTGTCTATAAGTAAGACCAATGATGAAAAAAGTAGAGTCCAAATTCCATTAGATGATAGGACTCATTCTTCTAATGGAATTCGAGTGTGTTGGGCGACACAGATGACTGAAGAAATGGTAAAGGTGAAAGCTAACACATTGGAGTTGATGTGAGCCGGTTTCAGAGTGTGCTAGTTGAACAGACATCTGATGCAGCTAGCAAAAGTAGGTAAAATAAATACAGAATCAATGATGAATGATCCAAAAGACCCTTTTTAACATTTAGGCCCCTTCTTATTGTGTCACTAGTATTAATCAGTGTGGTGAAAGGATTAAAGTGTGCTTCAGAGGCTTCTTTTCTGCACTTGGCACATGTCTTCAAACTTTTTAGGTGCAAAAATGCATGTTTCCTCATGATGTTTTCTTCCATTAGGGCTATTTAGGTCCCTAAGACTTATATTTCAACATATTTATTTTCAAAAGACTGGAGAAAAGGACCTAGTATAATACCTAGTAGAGTATTTTATGAATAATTAATGAACCCTGGTGAATATATTACAGCCATTACTTAGCCATCAATCGAAATTGAAAGTAGTTTGTGCTTCTACCAACTCATTGCACATCACATAACTAGGTCCCAGGCGACATGTTAGATTTGTCGATTGGCAAATTTAAAAACGTAATTAAACAGAAACTGTCTATTAAAGCATATTATAAAATATTTGATTATTTAGATGACAAAAAAGCTTGGGATGAATTTGGTCCAACTCGACTCGGCATCCATAATAAAATTGGAAAGGATAATACAAAAGTGTTAAGACCACACAAGTTTCTTGCTGGATACTTCTTAAACTGGGGTTAGGTGGAACCAGCACCTAGATTCACTTGCATGTAAGAAGACGATTCAAAGTGGTCCTTGTGATTTTAGGAATAAAGATTTATTGAATTGAATTGAACTTCTGCAGCAATAGAGTTGTTCACAATTTGAATGTGTTACAGGAATATGTAAAAGCTCTGATAGTGCACTCAAAAACAGTCTTTCACAGAATAGCTTTAATAATTATGTGTGTACCTATATACAGAATGTTCCTTAACTATCTTTTGAGATTTTTGTGAGTATCCGAGTATTTAAATGTGTCAATAACCATGATAGTTATGTTGACAAGATAAGATAAATATTTGTCAGGCTGTATGGTGGTAACCCAGTCAGATATGCTAGTGATAGTCTAATAGGCGATCCAGATTTCAAGGTGATTGTCCTGTTGCGGGTAAGGATTATAGAGATGGTAGGGCTCGGGTAAGACTGACCTTGCTGCACCGCGGCGGCTGTGGCCAGTCCAAGCGCCGTGCTGAGCGGCAGCGACCGCTGGAAGAAGCTCTCACGGTTGCATTCCTGCAGCACGCTCACCTCATCCAGGGAGAACTCGTACCGCGCCTGCACACAACCTACACTTAGCCCGAGCAAGCTATCGTTACTTAGTAGCTGATACCACTGGCTAAACTACGGTAACCTTACCATGGATTTGTCGGGCGTAGACGGTGCAGGCGGCTCTGGCCCCGCCGCACCAGCCTTCATGAGATCCTGGTAACCGTACATGTTTGGATCGTTCATCCTATCTAAGCTTTGAAATTTTTTTGCACTAACAGAAATAAATATTCTGAAAAAGCAGAAAGCAAGACAGTTACTCGATCTTTATTTTTCTTTTTTCTTTCTTCATTCGCGCAGCCTCTGACGGCAATGATTTTGACAATGTCAAGCAAGAGAAGTCAATGTCAAAGAGTTGTAGTGAGACACAAATTTTAGGATGCCGGACTTTAGGACTTTAGGATCATAGACTTACAATTTATCATTCATTGACAGTATTGACTGTGACATCTAATTTATTCAAAAAGTGACTCTAGTAAACATTGGATTGGCAGTATAGATACGGATTCTAGCTATCTATGGATAAATCTCATCACTTTCAGAGCCAAAGACCTCGATAAAAAAAAGGTGTTAGGTACCTACGCCAGGGAAGTATTTACGAATAAATACCAAAATCTAGTCATAAGGTTTCAATGCTGCCATATAATAATTCATGAAATATAATCAATGAAACTATCTAAATCACTAAGCAAAACGTTTGTATTTAAATCAAAACTTGATTGAAATAAGTTTTTGTAGAAAGAAACAAAACTAAAATATGAATGAAGTCTCAACTCTCAGCTCATACTGTCCCATTGCTGTGCAAAAGCCTCCCCCCATTTTCTCCATTCATCCCTCCCCCGCGCTACGATGGTCCAGTCGGCACGGAATATGGTGAGCTCGCCCCTCCACCTGATTCTTTATGGATTTTACGGATATTATGGACATGCTTTCTGAAATGTCTTATCATCATATCATCTTCATATCAGGAAATCCACTGCTGGACAATTGATTTCCAGGAAGAACGATTTTGAGCCCTCTCCATCTACCGACTTCCTGCGATCTTTACAATGTCGTCAGTCCATCAGGTGGGGGATCGTCCTACGCTTCGTTTTCCGGTCCTTGGTCGCCATTCGAAAACTTTTACTCCCCAACGGTTATCAGTTCTGCGAGCTATATGGCCTGCCCTTTGCCACTTCAACTTGCAAATTTTGAGTGGTATGTCGGTGACTTTGGTTTTTATACAAATTCTACTTTTTTCTTCTGTTTCCGTGATTCTGTGGTAAACGTAGTGAAACACCCAACATAGCTCTCTCCACAGCTCGTTGCGGGACTCTAAGCTTGTGTATGAGGCCAATAGTTAGCGACTAGCTCGCTCAGTTCCTTATGTCATCACTGGCAACACGCACTGAATAAAGACTTTCGTCTTGAGGCTCTGCGGTATCTGTGACGAGAAGATGTGCCGTAATTTCCCGAACGCTGCCCATCCGAGTTGGGTTCGTCAGCTTACCTCTTTGTCGAAGTCAAACTTGCCTAGTTGAATCGTCTGACCCAATTAGACATAATGGTCTAGGTACAACTTCGATTATATCGCTCTCAACATGTACCGGTACGGGTGCAACATGAGAATTTTGACATATTTTTGTCTTGCTCATGTTCATTATAAGACCCACTTGTTGAGAGACGATATTGAGATCGCTGAGCATTGTGCCAAGGTCTTCCAGCGATTCAGCCATGATTAGGTACTATATCGTCGGCAAATCGAAAGTGAGTGATGCGTTCGCCTCATCAACATCAATATGTTGATACCATATCGCCAGTACAAGAGCTTGAATACATCCTCCAATACAGAAGTGAACAGTTTCGGAGAAATAACATCTCCCTGTCTCACCCCTGTATGCAATGGGATTGGATTCGTGCTATGGTCCTGGAGTCGAATAGACATGGTGGCGTTACTGTACAGAAATGTCAACACTTCGATATACCGATAGTCGATTTGGCATCGCTGGAGTGACCGCAACACCGCCCAGGGTTCGACAGAATCAAAGGCTTTCTCATAGTCCACAAACGCTAAACAAAGTGGCCGGCTCTTCGGAAGTAAATTATTTTTGTTTTATATTAATATATTAATTCGTTAGGAAACGTATTTAACGCAGTATGTTTATTTAAACTAGCCCCATGTTTTTCAAAAGTCAAAGAATCCTAGAAACGTAGGTAAATAAGTACTCTCATTACTCTAGTGTCCCTTTAAAGTTTTAATGGAGCCTGGTTACCATATTCTTTGATGCGACTTCGTCGCTTAAACATATATTATATTTGACTGGCCTGTCAGCTCAGTTGGTAGTTGGTAATAGCTCTGCCTTCTGCTCTGTAGGTTGAGGGTTCTATTCCTTCCCAGGATAAACATTTGTGTGATGAACATAGGCGTTTGTTCTGTGTCTGAGTGTTATAAAGTATCTTATGTATGTATAAAAACATATGTAGGTATTCTATCAGTCATCTGGTCGCCATGGTACAAGCTATACCTAATTTGGGGCTAGATGGTGCTGTGTGCATTGTCCACCAATATCTGTATATATATTCTACATTTCTATTATAAAGCTTAAACTTTATTAAGTTACAGTTACATTAAATGACTAGCTGGAATGCCCACAGCATAAATTTCGTTGCTTTCTGTTCTAAGTCGGTACCTAAATAGCCTCGCGGTCTTTTTTGTGGGTAGGTAATAATGAGTGGAACTGCCGGGAACTGGGGGTTGTCTTATCTGTGTCCATAATATTTGGGGGTTTTGCCATAGTCACCACGCTTGGCAGGCGGATTGGTGACCGCAGATTCAGTATTAAGTACTCGGGGGATGCTGCTGCCCCATCCCTCGGAGTGTTCCCTTAGTCGGCTTTTACGACATCCACGGGAGGAGATGGATCCTATTCTATGCCGGAACCACCACAGCAAAAACTGAGAACTGAGACTTGGTCCCTAACTATTGGCCTCATACACAAGCTTAGTCGCGCAACGTGCTATGGAGAGAGCTATCGGTGTTTCACTACGTGATAAAATCCGCAACGCGGAAATCCGTAGAAGAACCGAAGTCCATAGCACCGACCACCGACATAGCACTCAAAATTTGCAATTTGAAGTGGCAATGGGCAAGCCATATAGCTGCCTGAAAATAAACTGATCGGTTATCAGTGGGGAATAAATGTTCTCTAATGGCGACCAAGGACTGGAAAATGAAGCTTAGGACAACTCCCCACCCGATGGACTGACGACATTGTAAAGATCGCGGGAAGTCGGTGGATGGAGAGGGCTCAAAATCGTTGTTCCTCGTTGGCGACCAAGGACTAGAAAATTAAGCTTAGGACAACCCCCCACCCGATGGACTGACAACATTGTAAAGATCGCGGGAAGTCGGTGGATGGAGAGGGCTAAAATCGTTGTTCCTAGAAATCAATTGGGGCTGCCTATGTTCAGCAGTGGACTAATAGTCCACTGCTGAATATAGGCAGCCCCATAATCATCCCTTAATAGGGATGATTGATGAATTATAGGTTGATAATGTCTTTTAAAGGAACATTTTTGATGTAAGGTTACATCATTGCAATTATCGTAGGGATCTCTAATTAAAATCACTAATTTCATCTATAGATGAAGGAATTTTTGAAATAATTTAGGCTATTCGGTTTATAGGAAGCCGACCCATACGGATCGATATCTCCATGCTGATTCACACCATCACCCTCGGCAGCTTAACTCGGTTGTGATGTCTCTCACGAACCGTGCTTTCGACCTATGTGATGAGTACTCCATAAAGAGTGAGCTAGCTCATGTTCAGCATGTCCTACGTAAAAATGGATATAAGCTTCGATCTTTTCCAGTTAGACAAAGGCCTAAACCCCACAGATGTATAGTAGAACGAAAACCTGCTTTTCTACCGTACATCAAAGGAGTGACGGACAAAATTGCGAAAGCCCTGCAGAAATTGTCCATAAAAACAATTTTTACTCTTTTAAAGAAGATCTCACACTACCTGCGCTCACCTAAAGATAAGATTCCTCTTCAAACACCAGGAGTGTAGGTACAAGATTGACTGCAGCTGTGGGAGCTCTTACATCGGCCAAACAAAACGTACCATAGCTTGTCGAGTGACAGAACACATCCGGGCGGTCAAAAATATGGACACACAAAAGTCGGCCATAGCTACACATCTACTAGAATCTGGCTCAAACCACTGGATCGAGTTACACAATCCACAGGTAATCTCAACTGAAAAACATTACATCCCAAGATTGGTACAAGAGGCAATAGAGATTACCAAACACAGGAATTTCAATCGAGAAGACGGTTTTCAATTGTCTGGAGCCTGGAACCCTGTGGTGAGGATGTGTGGAAATCGTAAAAGTGAGGTACCAGTTATGCGTCCAGATACCGTGAGTGTTGTGTGTCGTAATCGTGATCGAGTTGTTAGTGACAGTGAAACCGGTAGTAGGGGTAATGTTCGCAGTAAAAGACTGAGAAAGAGGGTAGACCGTTTTGTCTGCCAATAACATCCACCCGCAAAGACTTCAGTTTATCTCGTGATCATGGCGCATGCAACTGTGCCGAAATATCGAGAAGCAGAAAAACTCATATATCATGGTAAATATCCCGTTTTGAGTGAAAATTATGTATATTATGTATTCGTTTATTTAATTAAGTTTATATAAGACAACAAAAATATTATAAGTAATTCCTTTCACTTATTTTCTTTTTAACAGTTAAAGTAAAATGGCACATCTGACTAATTTAGGTGGCCTGAGTTGTCAGAGTCAGCTTAGTTGGTACTCTCTGCCTTCTGTGTGATGAACATAAAATTTTTTTTTAAAAAATATCCTGGACATTTCACACAGCATCATACTGGCCCCAAAGTAAGCAGAGCTTGTGTTATGGGTGCCGCATGACTGATATACTTTTTTGCAAATACATACATATTATATATAGGAACACCCTGACCGGAGACAAATACTTGCAGATCATACAAACATTTGTACCGCGACGGGAATCTATAGATATATTGGACTGTTAAAAGAAACAATGTTTAGCTACATTGTTGTAGAATAGAATAGACTAGATAGTACTTTTTTGTGTTTGTGCTGTCTGGGTATCATTTTTATTTTATTTTTTATTTTATTTATTAAACAAAATCCACAGCTCTTAGTAAACAATATTACTTAATCTAACGCATTTATCCTAAAGCCAATAACGGATTTACATTTTATGTTTATCACCTATAATTTAGAAGACAGTCACTAACCAAACATGTTATTAGTTAATAGAAAATACCTATTAACAATTATACATTATAATTATGTGAGTGTATGAGAGTTGTGTAAAAATGCGCGTGTGTGTGTGTGTGTGTGTGTGTGTGTGTGTGTGTGTGTGTGTGTGTGTGTGTGTTTGAGAGAGAGAGAGAAATAGATTACGTGGTATGCATAATATGATAATTACAAATAAAACTGACACAAACTTATACATTTTCACAAAGAATTCTGAGAATTTTACGCTTGAACACCTGCTTGCTACAATAGAAAATATCAATTTGTTTAAATTGTTTGTTGTAGTTTCTATGTAGTCGACTAACAAGTGAGTTTTGGGCGTAATTTGTGCGTGTAGGCAAAACAGCAAACAGGTTAGTGTGTCTAGTTCTAATGGTTGGAACACAAAAGCGCAACACTTTAGACAATAACTCCGAGCAGTCGATATAGTTATTGCATACACCATGCAGAAATGACATATCAGTTAGAGTCCTACGGTTTTCGAGAGAAGTGAGGTGATGATAAAAGCACGCTGTCTGATAGTCGCTAAAACTACTGAAACATCGAAAGTTCAGGTGTTTTATGAACTTACTTTGTATACTTTCCAGGCTCTGAATGTAGGTAATATAGTGAGGGTTCCAAATACAGTCAGTATCATAAAGTCCCTTATTACATACACAAGTTAATTAAAGTTATATAGTATTGTATTAGTCATTTGGTTCCCACGGTACAAGCTTTGCTTAGTTTTGGGCTAGATAGAGTGTGAAATGTCTACCAATATTTATTTATTTATCTTTCTGTCGCCTAAGAGTTCACGCTTTCGAGTGTACCTACAGCGTCCAAGTTCTGCGTACGGTGATTGACGCGATCAGAATGCCTGCTGTGTGAGTATGTCTAAGTAAAATTAGGTCCTTACATAATTATGAAGTTAGCATTTTATATGC
The DNA here is from genome assembly GCA_948098915.1 of Lampropteryx suffumata. Classification (NCBI taxonomy): domain Eukaryota; kingdom Metazoa; phylum Arthropoda; class Insecta; order Lepidoptera; family Geometridae; genus Lampropteryx; species Lampropteryx suffumata. The sequence continues at coordinate 24,992,046 of OX402544.1, forward strand.
AAAACGAATAAAAAATATATATCTAGGTATATCTATAAATAAAAGGCTATAAAAGGCAATGTGTGTATGTACATAATGTTCCCTTTAGACTCCGAAATGACTGGACCGATTTTGATGAAATTTTTAGGAAGTCTTGAGATTGGCCTATCTGGTAGTTTTGTGAAGTTTGGTAGCGTTTGGATCAACAGAAGTTTATTTTTATTTTGCATCAATCAAATTTGGTATAGATAAAGATTGTAGGTATCTTAGGAACGGACATAGGCTAATTTTTATGTATGTACTATGCCTGCAAAGCCGCGGACAATAGCTAGTAATCAATAAAAGTACGTACCGTTGTTATCTGTGCATATTCGCCATTCTATAGGTAGTTCATTTACCTACTCCTTTGCTGAAAAAATTGTGCGAGCAAGAATCAATAAAATCTTTGATTGCGATTTGGACTGCCTCAACGGAATTGATTGTTTTCTCTTGCAAGTAATTGTCCAAACTCTGGCAAATGTGGTAGTAGGAAGGTCTGAAGAGTATTGTGTGTCATAGAGCAATTAACCAGTCTCGGTTGTTTAACGGCTATCTTGTCCATCATTGTACCATGGTAAAAAAATTTTTTTTTATCTTTTTATCACATTTTTGTAGAGGCCATATATTACTTTGCTAAATTTCATTACGATAAATCTAAAAAGTAGTCTGCGAGCAAGAGCTCCGGTGGCGGGCAGACAAGCAGACAGACAGACAGGCATATCGAAACTATAAAGATTCCTTGTAGACTTCGGAACCCTAAAACAACACTAATTATTGTGTTATTACGTATTTGAGGGTTTTTCCGTTGTAGGTCGATAGAATGTTCTAAAATAGGAAACAGTTATACCTAATAAATAAGTCAAAGTCAAAAGTCAAAAGATGATTTATTCAATACAATCACAAGGATCACTTTGAAACGTCTAACATACTAGGTGAATTTATAAAAAAAAATATACTCAGTAGAATGAATACACAAAACCGAGAAATATTGATTGTGTTGTTCGGAAACACTTTAAATGACAGCTTGTCTAAAGAAGGTCACGTATTAACAGTCTTGGCATTAAGCTGAATGGCACGACCGACTTTGATTTGCCTTCAGAAAACTATTGCCTACCTAAAGCCGATGCTACAAGATTTCTCATAATAAAAAAGTCTGATACAGCGCGTCCTCAGCTGTTCAAATTGGCAGCGTCGATTCAGCATGGAATTAATAAGGTTAATGATATCCTCCTAAGATAGTTGATCCCCAGTGGAGTTTAAGGACGTTTTTCAGTTGTTGTTCCGTTGAAACCCCATTGAGGTCAGGGTTCTTCTTAGGACCCAGCATATCCGCCACACGCTCAATGAAATGAAATGAAATGAAAATGAAATGAAATTAATTTATTTGCTCGAAGTATGGTAAATATAAGGTTCTTACATAATAATTGTCTCACACACATCGTCGTTGACCGACATGCAAACATCAACTGTGTTTTTTATTTCAAGGTATTGCTGACGATCAGTAAGATAGCTAGTCAACCAATTGAGGGCTAGGCCTCTAATGCCATACCTTTCACACTTTAAAAGTAAGGTTTTATGATCAACGAAGTCAAAGGCCTTACTCATATCGCAAAATATCACAAATATCGGCATGCGCAATGGGATCCAAGTTACACGACTGTGCTGGCCACTGTAGAGTGAATATTTTCCCACTGTAGCTATTTCTGTGTTCGCTTTACTGTATGCGGACAGGCATTGTCATGCATCAATGGGGACCCAGGTTCCATTGTTTGTGAAAATAGACACACATACTTTTTATTGGCCTTGAGCCATCTCAGCCCTAACCAGACACTTCTTAGAATTTTAGCGTTTTCTGGGCAAAGTTACACCCTCTCTCTTTTCGTATCTACCGAATCAAGATTTATCGCAGAACAAAATTTGGTGCCATTGTTCTTGCTACCATAGCACGCGTTGCCTGCAGTTTACACCGTGTCGGTCGGTCGAACACGACGAGCTCGATCTCCATAATTCAATTCTATTCAATTCAATTCAATATCGTCTTTTTACATGCTAGTGAATCTAGGTGCCGGTTCCTCCCAGTTCAAGAAGAATCCGGCAAGAAACTTGTCTGGTCTTAACAATTTTTTGTATGATCCTTGACAATTTTGTGACAGGCATTGTCATGCATCAATGGGGACCCAGGTTCCATTGTTTGTGAAAATAGACAGCACATACTTTTTATTGGCCTTGAGCCATCTCAGCCCTAACCAGACACTTCTTAGAATTTTAGCGTTTTCTGGGCAAAGTTACACCCTCTCTCTTTTCGTATCTACCGAATCAAGATTTATCGCAGAACAAAATTTGGTGCCATTGTTCTTGCTACCATAGCACGCGTTGCCTGCAGTTTACACCGTGTCGGTCGGTCGAACACGACGAGCTCGATCTCCATAATTCAATTCTATTCAATTCAATTCAATATCGTCTTTTTACATGCTAGTGAATCTAGGTGCCGGTTCCTCCCAGTTCAAGAAGAATCCGGCAAGAAACTTGTCTGGTCTTAACAATTTTTTGTATGATCCTTGACAATTTTGTTACGGATGCCGAGTCGAGTTGGAGCAGATTCATCCCAAGGTTTTTTGTCATCTAAATAATTAGATATTTTATAATATGCGTTAATAGACAGTTTCTGTTTAATTACGTTTTTAAATTTGCCAATCGACAAATCTAACACGTCGCTTGGGACCTTGTTATAAAAGACTTATTAACTTTAGCGAGACGACGTGACGTGACGTTTATAATGACGTGCACCATACTCATGCAGTCTGTTTTGTACAGTTTTGGGATCAATATAACTATGTAGCCTTGATGCGATCTCTTGCGGTGTCAACTTTGGTTCATGTTACTACATGTCTACTGAAATATGGTCTTGACAAGTTTATAACAAACTAGCTACTGCCCACGGCTTCGCACGCGTGGACCTACATAAAAAGTAGCCTATGTCCTTCTCCAAGGTCTATATCTATAATAACTCTATAATATAATAAAACCTATAATAACTAAAATTCATCAAAATCGGTAGATTGCCTTAGGCGTGAAAACGAAACAAACAAACAGACAGACAGACATACAGACAGACAGAGTTACTTTCGGATTTATAATATTAGTAAGATATCGACTTTGATACACCAGAAATAAACTAAGAATAAATATTTAAATGAAAACATGTATGTATTAAATATGTATTAAATAACATTATATTAAAAAACAATAATGTTTTAAATAACAATAAAATTTGATGTAAGTAATTCAGATATCAATAAGTAGGTGTTGTTATAAATATTTCCGCGATACATAATCGCGATAAATACCCGTAAATATTTATAATAATGTGTTCTGATCGCGTAAGTTTAAAAAACTTTAGGTAGGTGTTGTTACATTTTTATAAAAATATTGACTTAGTGGTCAACTCAGCCCACACCACACTGGGCCCGCGGGCCGAAACGTCCACTACGAATTTTATCTATATTTTTTCATTGTCAACTCAGCCCGCGGGCCATATTGGCCCCTTTGAAGTGTTTTTGCGGTTATTGGTCAACTTAGCCCAGACCACTCTCAGCCCGCGGGCCGAAATGCCCACTGTGAGATATGTTTCTATTTTCACAGTTAACTCAGCCCGCGAACCTAAACGGGCATTACGATATAATGTTTCTTTCGTCCGGGTAAATTAAATCTTAACCATTAATCTGGGCCTTGTAGAAACTATCGAAAATAACAATAAAAATGATGTTTTTTAAAGAAGACCTATTTATTTGTGTAATCTTATTACTACAAACGGACAGACAGACATACCAATATGACGTATCTATGTGGTTTCTATATCGTTATGTAAGTACTCATTCTTCATGGAAAAAAATGGACTACCTATCCAAGTGAACAAAATCAGAGAATAACGAAAAAACATTTATTTAATGCTACAAATTAAATAATTACGTGCCTACACGCTGCTTATTTTCAACTAAGGTTACAACATAAAAAAAAACCTTTGACACAAGCCTTCATCTCTCTGAATTAAACAGCTTCTAATACCTCAATTTTTTAATACATAACTCTATAAACTTATTAAATTCGTTTCATATGCGGTCACTATATTAAAAATTCTGTCATTAATTTCAATAACATCATTTTTTCTTTTAACATTAAAGCCGATCTGTAACCTTTTACAGTCGTTTTTCATTATTTTTTCTATTGCCACTAAAAATTGTACAATGTTGGGTTTTGGTTTCAGAATCTTGTTAATTTTTGAATTAAATCCTTCGACCACATTGTTTTTCCGATTAATTTGTTTATAGCACGTCCAAGTATTAAAAAACACAGAAGTAGGGCTCATCCATGTGTCTAAAAAGTATTAATTAAAATCCTTTACATTTGTTCTGAATGAAGTCATTGGACATTCCTGTAAGGCGTACTGCCATGCTGCTGCTAACACTTGAAATGGTAAATGTGCCATTGCACACAAACGCTTGACATGTAATTTACCCAATTTCGACTTAGTTAAGCCATATTCCTTTGCTTTTTTCCACAAACATTTTGTGAAATGATAGAAACAACCATCTATTTCCACATCTGGACACACATTTATTACTGCTAACATCATAGCCTTTTCATAGTCCATTTTAATATTAGTAGGCTTCCAAGCTGTTACTTTACTTCTTATTATGCGAAATAGTATTTCATAGGTTGTCTATTTTTTATTAGGAAGCAACGCGTATAAGATAGGCAGAACTCTGACATGCTCTCTGTCACTCCCTAAATCGGCATGCATCGTAAAAAGTTGTTAAAAAATTTTGGCAACTTTTAAAAGTACCATCAATATAAAGCGTCTTACGTCGTGATAGTAGACTTGAGAATTCAGCGATAGCAAATATTTATATTCGATTACCTTCCACATTGTAATCAGCAAATAATAGTTGTTGAAATTTCTTGGGTACGATAATATCATCCGAAGATGCAAATGTAATTCGTTTCATGCCTAACGATTTATTTCGTTTCCTGTATAACTTTTTCTTGATACTTTCGAATTTTGATATTTTGGTCACTATGCTAAGCCCTGCATCTTCTAAATTATTAATACAGTCATTCAAAAATCATTCAAAATTCAAAAAGTATATATAATACATGAAACTGGAGTACTTAAATCCTCGGTCAATTTTTTTTCCATCCCATCCATACATTTCTTAACTTCGTTATAAGCAATGTCAGAACTATGATTATATTCAGTTTCATGAATGACAATTGCACTTTCAGAGTTTGTTTTCACAGTAGCATAGCAAGAATCACTCTTTATACATCTCCACAATATTGACCCATCTTGGTTATTTCTTTTAAAACGAAAACGATAACCTGACCTTTGGAGAATTCGACCGCCTCGTTGTGATGTAACAAACTCAAAATCTATAGGTAATGTTGAAAGTATATCTCCATCTCCACCTCATTTCTATTATATATTTAATATATTTTGTGCAAAAATAATCAAAAACGAAGACACGTTTATAAGTTTTGCAATGGCTGTTCTAATTTCTAATATAGAGAAATTAGTTATCCAGCCAGTACCTACAAATAAACAATAATAGTAAAGAAGATATGCATCCTCTTTACGATGTAATGTATTGCATTCTAAAACAGTTTAGGAACGCGGGCTGAGTTGGCTATAAAAAATCATAAACATATTTCAAAGTGGTCATTTAGCCCGGGGGCTGAGATAGGTTTGGGCTAAGTTAAGATTTTCAAAGGGGTCGATATGGCCCGCGGGCTGAGTTGACTATAAAAAAACATAAATAAATTTCGTAGTGGACGTTTTGGCCCGCGGGCCGAGTGAGGTGTGGGCTGAGTTGGCCACTAAGTCAAAATATTAGGTACCCAGATATTTGACCTCTTTTAAAAGTTGTTTTTTTGTTGAAAGGTCACAATAGCGTTTCTCAGAGAGATCAAGGGTCAAACAATTTTAGTATTAATATAAAAAAACACTACTGAAATCCCCGGTCTTCGAAACACCTTCTCAGATCTCGAGATACTAAGTTCATAGAAGATGTATCAGGGGCTTAGTCAAAGGCACGTCCTAACATTAGATTTGGCACATGCTCACATTTTCACAGAAGTTTGTGTTCTTTACGTGCCAAGTTGCAAGTCCATCGCCGATGACACACAACTTCAAATTTCACGTACTTAGTGTGTGCCGGTTTTCTTAAGATATCTTTCATTGTTTAAAAGCGCGGACACTGCGGACTTATATTTCTTGAAATAAAAAATCGAGTTTAAACAAACCTAACTAACTAGAGATCTAAGAAGATGTCTATGTACGAAGCCAGGGGATTACACTAGTTAGCATATTTGTGTATTGTGCCTGAAGTATTTTACAGTTAAGACCAGAAATGAGGAAAACTGATTTGAGTTAAGCAAAATTTGTTTATTTTTAGGGATCCTGAAAGGGCAAAAAGGAACCTTATAGAATCACTTCGTTGTCCGTATATTTGTCTTTCTAACTGACTGTCTATCTGTCAAGGCTCTTTTTTCTTTTGTAATCAAAAACTTAAATATGGCTCGACAGATTTTTTTTTGTTTTGTACTTAGTACTGGGGTGGTTTACAATCAAATCAATTGTAGAGGATATGAAGTTCGCCCAGTCATCCAATATTTTATAAAAAAAACTAGCTGTCCCGTTCGCGACTTCGACGCGCGTTTTCAAAAGAAAAAAAATATATAATCTAATTGTAAGTCTAATCCATTCTCGAATCCACAACACATACAATTTTTTTTATCAAAATCGGTCTAGCCGTTTAGGAGGAGTTTATTTACAAACATGCACAAAAGATTTATATGTATATTTACTAGTGGTCGCCCGCTGGTCGAAATTCGATCATAATTAATAATTAATGCATTTTTAATGCATTAATTATTGCATAATTATTTCAATAATGCGAAATTTCATACTCCTAAGTCCGCGCAATTTTCGTAAAACGGGGTACAAAGTTTTTGCTTCACGTATTAATATATAGATAAAGATATTACAAACTAACACGACCGTTTGACCGTGACCGACACAAACATTTTTTTAACTACAAAGTAATTTGTCTAGCAATCCCAATGTGACGATGTACATGGCCGGAATTTGGCCGATAATGAAATAACCATGATGGTAAATAAATACGTAGGTGCGGTAATTCTCTCAGACGCGAATTTCGTAGGTACTTGACTGCTTTGACATTGACTGCAAGAATAAAATTGATCAACGTTTTCAATGATAGTGTGATATTCAGAATTTTCAAGTGCCTATGTTATAGATCAGAATTAATGTACGACATAAAAATTAATCCCTATATATAAAAATATTGTGTCACAGTTTTCGTGTTTATACTCCTCCAAAACGGCTTGACCGATTTGATGAAATTTTATATGTAAATTCAGTAGGTCTGCGAATAGGTTTATAACTAATTTTTATACCCCTAAGTGATAAGGGTGGCACATCCCAAAAAAAAAATTTTTATTTTCAATAAGACAAAACAACGTTTGCCGGGCCAGCTAGTGTATGTATAAGACTTTATTAAAGTATTCGTCTATTTTGTTTCCTCGTTTTGTTTTAATCTAAAAAAATAGGAGAAATATAACAAATAAAATATTATTTGTAAAGACAGTATACAAAATATTTTTTTCAGAAACATTTCACAAGCCTTTGGATATAAAATAAAGCATACTTAAAGTGTTTTTATAGAATCGTAACTATCATTAGTCAATATTTCAATACATTACAAATTAGGAGATATTTGAATGAGCGAAGCGAGTGTCTCGGTTTCAGCTTAGGCGAAAATGCTTTCGTATGTCCGGCGTCTGTCCGGATTTTCTCCTCTACAGGTCGCATTTCTCAACCAATTCTCGTGAAATTTTGTGAGCAGGTTCTATAAGTATATAGATTTTTTTAGGAAATTTAGTTTTATATTTAGGATTTTTTTCTAAATGTCGGAGATAGGGGGTTGAAAACGTAAAAAAAGTTATATTTCGAAAAATGTTCGCGAGGTCTACAGCTCACAGAGCCACTAATTTATCTAGAGAAGCCTTGTTTCAAATGGCAATGATTTCGAAAATATCTATAAGTAACTTTAAAAACGCTCCCCTGGTAAATCTTAAATATTAAGTTATGTTATAATTGTCAAAAGCAAACTATTTAAATAATATCGTACGACGCAGGTGCGACACGCGTTCATTCAGTGATCGCGTGTCGCACCTGCATCGTGATCCAGTGATCGCATGCCCGCTCGCCCGAACCACTTAGCGCATGATCGTACACTTATTAGTTAAACGATGTAAAAAAAAACACTAATACAATATTTTTACATTTTATTTTATATTAAAGTTACCTGTAAATGGTGAGGTACCTGTAAATTTTATTGGATGCAGGGAGCATACGTTTTCAAACCACGAACTATTTTGACACTCGTTGCAAATGTCGTATCTACCGCACAGAGGATAACTCATTTAAATAATGGACGAGAATTTAAATGAGCTAGCACTATTTTATGTTCAATCACAGTTCACTGTGCCACTACTATTTATTTGGCGGTGATTTGTGTTCCAGGTGATACTTGCGCATCACGCTTCCTAGGTGGCCAGGCATAGCACGTAACTTGCGCTCGCAGTGTGGTATGTAGGCTATTCGACCGCACAGGTGGCCCAGGAAGGCCGCGATCAGAACCTTAGGCGTGGCGCCGAAGTGCTGGTGCTTACTCAGGTACCCTAGAAGAAAACATCCATAGAAGTAAGCCGTCGGTCGGAAGGAACGGCACTCAATACTGTTACGGATATCATCAAACATCAACTCCGGCTTTTACTTCTATGAACATTTTCGTGGCGTTCATACCGACACGCGACTAAATAACTTTATGACTTTATGACTCTAGACGACCAAGCTGGACGTTTTTTGCATTTTTAAATCACGGAGCTGGCAGCAGAAGAAGCAAAAGTTGCTTCCCCCGACGCACCCAAACGTGCATTACATTATGAGACTGAATAAGGTTGTAGACTTGATACCAACCGCTCAGCCCTCAAAATTCGCCTAAAACATGGGAAACTTACCATATTTCATGGCGGCGTAAGTGGCTGTCGCTAAGAACGTGCTGAAGGGAAGGCATCTCTGGTAGAAACTTTCCTTGTCACATTCTTCCAGGGCCTTTATCTCATCCTGCGTGAACTCGTAGTAGCGCTGGAAGACAATATTCCATCATAAATAATTCTATCAGTCTGCAGATAAACGCCAGATATCGGATAATTCAGTAGAGGTGATAAATTTACGATTAAGACGAGATGCTCTACACTCGCTTGTATTTTGTACTATTAACAAAATAGGCAGAAAATATTAACTTGATTGGTTTTTTGGTTCTTGGTAACATAACTAGATAAAACTAACATCAACTCAGAATTTCTCTTTACCTACCTTTTGTACATACTCGGAGTAATTAAAGTTGATGTCAATTATCTACCTTACCTATCTATATTACGAATTTCATTGGAGTTCATTATAATTTCTGGACATCTGGAAACTACATCACTGCAAGACAAAAAATACATTGCAAAGCAATCCTCATCGACTTTATAGAGGTGTCGAATGGTACGCACAAGTGAGCTAGGGAGGATAGGACAGATTTAGTAGATTTTTATTCAGAATATAAAAAGTTTACAGATTACAATAGAACGATGAGTCTGCAAAAGTACGAAGACTGTGTAGCAGCATTAACGCCCGCCTCCTTTAAACAGAGAGACAGTGTACAGAGAGAGGACTGACCAGAGGGTGTGTGACGTTCCGTAATGGAGGACGAGACTTTGCGTGGCAGCTGCAGTCTTCCTCTTTCTTATCTATTGTCCCACTCATAATGTACGAAACTTTACTCCGGCATCGCTATGGAAAGAAGGGAGAGTCTTGTGTTGATTATTTAATTTTATTAACGAGAATTTAGCATTGTGATAATGTTTGATTTCAGATAATCATGATGACAATGTCAAGGTGACATTTTGTTTTTCATAATTAACAAAAATCTATGATTAACACGATGTCTCTTCGGCCTGAGCCATCCTGTAGTTTGTGGCCTGAGCCAAACATAGATTTATTTATCTTGATGGCGCCAAGCAACATTGAGGTTTGACGGAGTTCTTACGACCTTGTTTATTTAACGCAATAGTCAATGTGTAGACTGATTTGATCTGTGCTGTCTATCTAAAGGACTGATTCACAAAATACTAGGATGTTGATTTGTCTGTTGTTCGAAATAATTTATGGTCGAAGCAAATATTGCGCTCTTTATATTAATTAAAGAGAAGCTCATGAGGGGGGCCCATACTTGTATAATAGAGCAAATAAGGTGCTATCAATTTATCCTATTTCTTATAAGGAATGCAAAAATAAAATCAACTCTTGGCTTCTGAACATCTTCTATGATGACACCGAATATCTATTCACCTAATATCTATTTAAGTTCAAGTGTGAACCATACCTCTTACAAACATAATAAACACTTTCACAACATATTTACACTTTACAAACCCTTGACCTCTCCTCAATATCACTTCCACTCTTTGATGAAAACAAATAAGCGGCTTCCACTGTCATGCAAGCTCCCGCTGTGATAACCTGACTCTTATGAGACTGGGAGGAACTTGGAGCTCTCTCGTACACACACACACATTCACACACACACAAACACATACACAACTATTTCTGCATTGTACTAAGTACGTAGTTACATTGCCTGAACCAATTAACCGATCCATATTTATAGCTAATTAAGCACTTAAAATGTTTGTTTCCCATTCCCAATAATGCTTACGCATGGTCGCCGGCCCAGACGGCTGATGTAGCAAAACATACTACTCGTACAGTAAGATAAACTAGAGATTGTCTGGTCATTCTGTCTTTGACCACTTCATGTATCGTTTCGTTAATATTAAATAATTTTAATTCAATTTTTTTATATTTTTTTAAAACATTTCCTCGCTTTCCCCGAACAAGTCTACTAGCATCCTATAGTTTGTGAAGTCTACGTAGTTGAAAGAAAACAATATAAACACTTGACACTGGCAAAATTAACATTATTATGACATATGCCATTAACGAAGAAGAAGACGAAGAAGTCCTTTGTTCGTTGTCCGTACGACCTCAAGTGATTATTATTTTATTTTCAAGAACTCCTGATCATCGAGATCAATCTATGCTCCTGATATTTAAAAACCAAGTATAAAAAGAAATCCTGAATCGCAAACATAATAAAAATAGTTCATAGATACATTGCCTAATAAAAACACGGTGTGCAGAAAACAGACATCGTTTGGCTTCGAGACTTATTGATTGTCATTGCGAATGCCAATCTAATTGGAAGGAAATCCCACATCTGTGGGAATAATAGGGATTCGTCGTAGTAATACCTCCTTGGAACTTGCCATTCAAAATGCAGGCTTCGATAACGTTTTTAAAATAACTAATCGCGTGCCATTGCACAGCCGTAGTGGGTTCAAATTACGAAGCAAAATAACCGGAGGTCCAACCTTCAGTTGTAAATGGTGCGGTGGCATGCCTGACAAAATCTAATGAGTTCAAAAACTCTGCTGGATAATTTACAGCTTCGTGGGTATCATAAACTGTATCAATAGATTTGTATGACACCAAGTCCCCTGGCAAAAACTGTAAAGTTACACTTGAAATTTAAATCGTTGAGGTCCACATTTTTTGCTGCCAAAATTGCTCTCATAATTCAGGTATTAAAAAAAACAATAATTACCTGAGAACACCTCGGTGTGTGTACCTACATCCGGAAATATCTGGTCAATGAGAGCATTTTACGAATTAATGATTGTGCAGAAATCGGTCGGCAATTTTATGCATCCAGTATTTTCATCTACAGCTACTTTTCCATCGCCTATATCCACAAACTATAGGATGCTAACGCATCCTATATCTAACAGTTGTTTTGAGAATTTTTCGCAAGCAAGCAAGCAAGCGTTGATCTCATCAGCGTAGGTTGAACGTGGAATGAATGACGGAAAGTGTTTGTCTAAAATCACCTGACAGAGCACCGCTAAATAGTTTGTCGTTGTTTTACAGACAAAGTCTTTCAATGTCTTGTTCAACGCCTCAAGCGAATTTTTGTGTGCCGTAGTGCATTCATACCAGATGATAATTTTACACTGTTTCAGCATTGTGGCCATGGATGATTGTTTTGAAGTGAAAACTTCTTTTAGAGCGGTACGCATATTTTTAGATGAGGTAAAACCTCTGGACTCGCGACACCGTTACGAGATGCAGGGCTGCCGCGCTCGCCCCATTTGATTATAAACCTTAATTCACATGTTTACAGTCTACTTTTGTATGGAGAAGTTTACGGAGTTAGGTTCTTTGATGTATTATCTACTTTCTGAACAAAAACATAAAAGAATATTAAATGTATTTTAATGTTTCTAATAACTAATAAAATACAATGCAAAATATAAAATGCAAATAAATAAAATGCAATTCTTAACCCAATAACCCTAGTATACCCATCTAAAAAATGTCTAACGCGCCAAAATAAGTTTTCACTTCGGCTTTCCCGGAGTGCAACCCGTATTTTTTTTTTAATGTTGCATACTGCGTCTGGATTATTTTGAATATTTACTGGGAGCTTAAAAGTTGAATAAGCTGTTCTGTCTCCATCCAATAAAGTTGCTGCAATGCCAGATGATGCAACGACCAATGCGATGCCATTATTTAATCGTAATTGGGCGAGAGATATTATTTTTTTATAATTGTTTTACTTTTAACATCCGCTGTACTCTATAACAATCAGCTGAGGATCATCAAAAATGGCTGAGCACCAGCATCTGACTGTGCTGTACTGTACTAAGATCGGGATGGTAATTTTTGCTGAATTATATAACACTTCGAGTACGGATTTCTACGTGGAACTGATCCCAGATGAGTGCTGCTTGAAGACTGATTATGGAGAACGACTGCGATAGTCTTTAAATTATTGGGGATTAGTCCCTCTGCTGACTAACAGAAGAGCTAGCAATAGAGAAGGAAAACTTGAAACAAGCCCGGCTCGATGCCAGCCGTTTTGCACCTGCAACCGATCCGACACCGCATGTACTGATTCGTCTTTCCTGCGGGTCCTGTCGCAAGGTCGAGAGCTTACATTAAGGCTTACCTAAGTGCACGAAAGGAGCCTCCGAGACGCACTTTAATCCTTTCACCACACTGGTTCGAAATAGCTAGTAACATGATAAGAAGAACATTGGGCGAGAATTAGCGAAATGAGGAATGTTTGCCAATTCGACGGCCAAATCCAAGGTGGTTTTTTTTTTGATACATCAGCATCCTAACCACCTTGTCCCGCCGAAACTGCGAGCATAATACGGTTGTAAATGATCTTTGTTCCTCAGTCAGTAGTGGGAAATAGCGAGTATTGCACTTCGATTTGGCGAATGCATACCGAAATGACAGAGTGATAAATTGGCAATGACAATGCAAAGATCCTCGATATCAATCAATGCTTCATTGTACATGGCGTCGCTGAATGTAATCGTTAGATCGTTGCACCGTGTACGATGTCGATGCAATATATCATCAGTCATAGAATCTTTGTGATTATCCCACAAAGTCTCTGCTCGGGCTGGGAAACATGTAGTCAACACTAGGTATAGCGAATAGTAGACGAATTCGTATTGCTGTACAGTTCAATGCTGCTTCAGTAAGCATACAGTCCCACTGTTTGACGTCTCCCAGCAAGCCTAGTGCAAGGTATGTCATGCATCTTCATACGTTTGATACTGTTGTCCATTCTCTTGACATTTATTTTGACATTAATCAATTACAGTCGCAAATAAAAATTCTCAATCTTCCTTGGATTGACTGTAAATACTCGACCCAAGGTGCTGTTTATGGGGCTGTATATGAGAAGTGAAAGTCAACAGAAAATAATTAAAGTATTAATATCGCTAATGAAATATAGGGGTTGGTGGCAGAAGAGTGAAAATTAAGGGTTGTATGTATTGTTTAAAGCTGAATCATAAAAAAAATATAAAATATTATACTATAGATTTAAAATTAACTTTGGGGTGGACCACCCTTATCACTTAGGGGTATGAAAAATAGGTTACGTCCTATACTCAGATCTACTGAATATACATACAAAATTTCATAAGAATCTGTCAAGCCGTTTCGGAGGAGTTTTGTACCAAACACTGAAATGAGAAGTTTATATATAAGAATGATATTAATTCATCAATTCTATAGAAGGATTTCTCGATTAGCCACTTCTTTAACCTTATTTTAAAAGATTACGAGCGTGACTCTACCAAACTCGTTGAAAGGCGATTATACACTGCCGGCGACATCAGAACAAGCTTAAAAGTTTTGGTAAGGCGACGCGGGATCGCGCTCAGCTTAGCTAGACTTAGAAGTACATGATTTATGCTGTACTTTATTTTAAAATAATGCAATGTTATAGTTAAATAAATTGATTATTTATAAATAATTTTTTTTTAAATTATTGTACAAAAAACTTAAACAGTATATTTATTTCGATGGTTAAACCATATGGTTAAATCATACGGTTCGTTTCTTTATTGAAACGGGGTTCTACGTCTAGCTATCAATATTTACGTACGTGACTGGTTGAACATCTATGCGCAGGGTTGTTACGAGTCACGGAAGACCAGCGTTATAGAAGCGTTCTAAACGTTATTTATAACACATGCTGAGTGACGACCAATCTTGCTGTCAATTAACTTAGTTTATAAGTACTTATATAATATCACAAGACACAAAATTAACTTTTCTTTCATTCTTTTTTTCTGAGTATTAGATACCCCGTTAATCCTAACCCGAGATTTCTGGGTCTTTGTGGGGTGAATATTATTGCAATTGATATTGGAATTCAATGGTAAATACCTAACACGCAGTTCTCAGTTCAAGTGAAACTCTACCGTAGAGATCTCCTGTAATATTTCTTTATAAGTGATATCAGCGTAGAGAAGGTATCTAATTAGTTTCACTTAATTCTGGTGAAGAATAAATTCGTCATCGCCAATAACACGATAACTGAATTCTAGAGGCTACCCTAGAATAATTAATCTTTTTTTTTGATAAATAAATAATGCCGGATTTTTCATAGAGAATTATCTGGCCCCAAAGTAAGCAGAGCTTGTGTTATGGGTACCACACGACTGATGGTTCTCAATTCACCTTCTACCTTTTTTGAAGTCGGTTAAAAAAACAGTAGGTAAAGTAGAATAGAGTAGTAGACATAGTTATTAAAGGTATAACAATTAATGAGTAACACGAAAGATACATACATTATTGAAAAATTGGTCTAATAATAATCGCTTTAGCTTAGGTATTGAGGTATTGAACACATCAATATCCACATCTGACTCTGCCAATTTGATGAACGAGCTGCTTGCTCTAATCATAAAAGCGTTTTGCCTGTAGTTTGTCCTAAAAATACCTATCTATCTATATATTGAGACAGAAATTGTAAAAAAATGTCTTTATCAATTCGCGATGAATCGATTCCAGTTTAAAGCTCGCGAGTATTTATAAACGGCAATATGATGTATGTTCCCTATAGACTCCGAAACGGCTGCACCGATTTCGTCGATTTTTCAGATTGGCTTAGCGGGTGATGCTGTGAAGTTTGCAATCGGGTCAACAGAGCTTATTCCGATGTCCTCTGAATGAATTCGCAAAGCCTATACTTTATTTTGTGTTATGTTATATTGTTAAATAGTAAAATGTAATTAATGATATGTATTAATTTGTTAAATGATGACTACACTATTGTATTGGGTGAATCGTGTAAAAATAGCGGTTAGAAGACATAAATAAATAAATAAATAAACTTTTATATTGTTTTGCATCAATCAAATTTGTTATGGATATAGATTGTATCTTAGGAACGGACATAAACAATCAATGGGGCGCCATAATAAATCTATTATCCGTCTATAATAAAAGACTGAATAACTATATTCATACCTATTTTTACCTGTAACTCCTTACCTGCATCTATCCGCGCATCCAAATCTATCCATATCTTTAAAGTCAAAGTTCATGATCGTTATCTGCCCATTTCTGGAATCTGCTAACTGGTTGATATCATTTATCACTATGTACCTACTTATGATATGTTTTATATAAAGTTGTTTGTATGTTTCTATGTTTATTGTGTACGTCAATTGCCCTTATTACCATAATATTCTGTACACCACCATCGTTCTGTATTTGTTTATCCTGTCCATCCAAAGTTTGCCTGGAAGAGATCGCTTTAAGCGATAAGGCCGTCCATTGTACAATTTTATTTCTATTATTTATTTTGTGTTCTTTTTGTGTACAATAAAGTGCTAATTCGTCTATCTATCTATCTTTATGTATGAATAGCGACCAGCCCCGGTTTCACGCGGGTGTAATTTAGAGTTGTTATTTTGACGTAAAACATAATAGATAAAGTGTACGAACAACGGATTTAACAAAGTGTAAGCGTAATCGAGCGGCAACTGACGGACCGCGGATTAAACTCACCCTGATTAAGATTCTCTAGATGAATCGAAATTAAGATTCTCTAGAGTGTCTGTGCCTCCATCGACATATTAATACGTGAGTAAACACGGGTTGTCTTGATAAACACAACCCGTTTACAACAAATTTAGGTATTTTTAGTTGTTTGTGGGACGGCGGTTGTAAGCCTTATAGGTAACCCAATGATGAGCCATAATACTTGTATAATGCCATGTAGATTCCCAGACGTAGGATAGACGTCATCTTTTGTGAAGGACTCTCGTCGCCATTTCGTTGATATTATCCAAACCATAAAAATGGAACTAGATGTAATTTTGGTGAATTTTGACGTGGAATCTCTTTTCACCAATGTTCCACAAGCCGTGTCTTGAGGTTGTAATATGCGATATTAAACTTCCAGATCAGTATGTTGTTCGGCTTAAAAACTGTTTGGATGGTAACATCATTTTGCTGATGATACAGCCTTGGTTTCCAGTGGACCAAATTGGCATAGGACATCAATGATTGCTGAGATTGGTCTTAAGGAGGTTATGTCTTGTCTCAGAAAGAACTTAAGTAAGAACATTAAATACTGGTAAAACAAAATTAAGCATTTACTTAAACTTCTAGAAGTAAGCCTAGCACCAATGCACTAAATATAAAGGCTCACATTTATGACTGACCAACCTCCTGTACGTGTATATCTATTAAATATCTTGGGTTGATCGTCGTAGACTTATTGTGCTGGAAAGAGCATACAAAAACTCTAACATGTCGCATACGCAAACTAATTCCAGTATTTAAAAAGCTTAGACACCTTTCGCCTGATTTACTGAAAACTATTTATTTCGCCCTTTGTAACTCACAGCTGACGTATTGTGTGATTGTGTGGGGAGGAGCTTACAAATCATATTTACTTCGTACGGAGAGGTCCCAGCGAGCGGTACTAAAGGTGATGCTCTCAAAGCCCTTGCGGTTTCCAACATCAAAGCTGTATGCTAAAACTAAGGTGTTGACGGTGTTGCCAATACTTTATTTTAAAAGCTGTCTCAAGAACTCATACCCAAGCAAAATTTGATTTTGACTACTTTACCAATCTTAGACTTAGTAAAGATCGTATCATACCCCAAACTAAATTCTCATCTACTTATGCTCATCGACACTTTTGCTTTTTAGGACCAAACCTCTATAATAGAATCAGCTATCATAAAACAATCTTACCAAATCTGAGTTAAAGATTACTATTGTTTCTTTTTTGTCTGCGTTTGGTTATGATGGTACAGAAAAATTACTGCTTGTATCTTCATAGTTTTAAATAAAATACTATTATATTATACATATATATTTTACATTTAATATATTATCCTATATTTTATACTACTATTATTTTTTTATATATTTTACAATATTATCATATTATATTATGTTTTATACTACTATTATATACATATTTTTTTATATATAATATATTATTTTATTATATCTTAAAATATTATTATATTATATTACATTTTAAATTCTATACACACCATATACATACTCTATAGATCGTTGTAAACGGTCCTTAGATAGCTCAACTGTTTCACGTTTATTTTATATTATTGTATATTTCTGTAATTATTTCCATTCACACCATATATCGTAGAAAAGCCTTATATTGCTTTTTTAAAAAAGATTATAAAAAAAAGACACCTTTTCTGTACCGTGCAATTCTCCATGCGCTAGCTAGCTTATTCTTAGAACTTGCCCACAGCACGTGGCGTAAGTTTATTTAATGTAGGTAGATTTCGTTTTTGTTTTTGTTTTGAAGCTACTTGCTACTTTTCAGGTAATGTTACTTGCGACTGGGTACATTAGGTACCTACGTATCTATAAATAGAATGTTATTATTCCAAGTAGGACCTCGAATTAATTAATAACCTATATCTTATGTAAACTAGATTATCGTACTTTGTTTTATTTTGCTTTGTTTTTATTTTATTTTTGTATCATGGTAGTAATTTCAAAATTTAACTAGTGCTAATTAATAAGTAAGTAGAAAGTACTTACCTAGATACCTATTAATTAGTCCAAATTAGTAAAAATTCGTAAAATAGTAAAAATTGTAATAATTATTATAATAATTATAATTATAATAATTTATGTTTGTTATATTATAACAATTATAATTATAATATTATAGTAAAAATTTGTATTAGCAAATTAGTATTAATAAATTATTAATTAGTATCTAAGAGCTGGGTCTACCAGACGCCTTGAAATAATTTAGAAAACGCGGTGGGCAACGGTTCCCCACGGGCCCAGGGTCTCGACTCCAAAAGGCTCAAATATGTAGGCCTTATCAAGACCTTCATATTTGCGTCTTTTGACGTCCTCGGCACATTCAATCGCCGCACCAGCTCTAACCCATCTTTCGGGAAGTCCCCGAAAGATGGGATGCGGCCAGGGTGTCGAAGCAAGTAGCATCCCACACCAATGGCCTTCCCATCTCCCAAGGGACAAGAGTCATACCATGAGGCCTCTTACTATTATCACGTATCAGACCGCTTCGGTTCGAGAACAGCTGGTACGTTGACGCTGGTAAGAGCCCGACGAATGACATCATTAAGACTTGCGTGGCGGGCAAACACGATAACCCGTGGAAACCATGCTGGTCGACCGGTGTACCACACTAGCACCGATGAGGGGCGCAGCACCGCGCACCCAACCAGAGACAAATTGCAATTCGAAATGTTGTAGGAACCAATAAGGTGCCAATGTTAAGTGATGGTAGTGCGTGTAACCAATGTCCTGACTCCCATTTCAAAACGGCTGGGAGACGGGTGCGGTCTATGGAGCTTGAACAGATGATTCCATGTAAGCTCACATAGAGGCCCGTCCCATTGCCGTTGCCGAAAGGTTCATGGGGGGAGCGGAATTAAGGCAAGCACTGTTCCAAGCGTGTCTTGCCTCGTCCAGACATTAAATTTTATAAGTGATGCCAGAACTAGCCGGTAAAGACGGAATTAAATTTTTTCAACCAAATTACTAGTGCTGTAGGCAGAAGACAAGAACGCCGGTATTTGCCAGGAAGGGAGGCCTGCAGCCATGTGTTGTCATCCAAATGAATATTCAAAAACGACGTTGTTGTCTAAGCCTTCCACCAGCTCACTGTGTTTCCACAGTTGACAACATCTTAAAGAGTAAGTAAATTTTGGAACAAAAAGACAAAATTTGATAATTATAAAATTATCAAATTTTGGAGGTTTTGCTAAAATTTAAAATTTTGGTGAATTGGTGTACCGAGGAGGCGAAGTGAACATTTATCAACGACTGTAATATTTGAGGCCAAACTGTTTAATTTTGTAACAATTGATTTTTTATCCAAAGAAGTGTCCGAAACCTAAAGCTTGCATTTTGAATAATTTAGCTCTAGACCAATCTGCCGAAATTCATCACACTGATGAGTTTTAGGTCGGTCACCAAAAACAGTGTCTACAGCAACTAAATAAATAAATAAATGTATAAGATATAAATATAGATATAGATGTCAATTAGTAATATCATTTAGCAGCCGTGCTCGACGACACCTGTGTTACCTACTGCTAAAACTTCCTTAATGTAATACTTAAACTATGAACTACTTACATAATAATGCAATTACTCAAAACATTGATTAATTTAATTACAATATTATGTATAATGTGTACATTATATTTATTATATATAGCCAAATTTCTTTTTTTTAATACAATGATGTCAAACAAGTTTACGGTCCGCCTGATGGTGATGATGGAAGCGGTCACCGAAGCCTATGGACGCTGCAACACCAGGAGCATCACATGCGCGTTGCCGACCTTTAAGAAACCTATTAACTCCCCTCTTGAAGTACCCCATCTTGTATTCCCCTAAGAGAACCTTGGCAGGGAGCTCATTCCACATCCGGAGAGTTCGCGGGAGGAAATTCCTTTGAAACCGCACTGTGTGCGACCATTTGGGTTCCAGTGTGTGCGGATGAACACCCCGCCGATGGCGAGCCATGCGATGATAAAAAGTAGCGGTGGGCGTCATGTCAAACAACTCCTCAGATCACAACCCGTTCTATAGCGGTAGAATACACATAAAGAGGCAAAGTCTCTTCTCAGACTTAATAGTTCGTTACCGCTTGCGAGTTTGGGATCGACAACTACTCTCACAGCTCGTTTTTGGACCGAGTCAAAAGGCCCAAGCTGGTATCGTGGTGCTCCTGCCCAAAGATGACAGCAGTACACCATATGGGGACGTACTTGCGATTTATATAACAGCAGTCTTTGCCCCGGAGCGAAGTACCGCTTCGCTCAATTCACCACACCTAGCTTTTTGGATGCCAACTTGACCTTATCATCTAAGTGGCTTCGGAATTGCACGTCACTGGAGATGTCGACACCGAGGATCCCAATACTCTTAGAGATAGGGTTGTGTTTTGGAATTGTGGGACACAGTAAATGGGGTTTTCTTAGCGGTGAACGCACATACTTGTGTCTTAGAGAGGTCAAATCGGACTAAATTATCCCGGCCCCAATCGGAGACTTTGGATAAAGTAATCTCGATTTTTGACACAAGTTGTTTGCGACTTTCTTCCTCAATGGAACGAGGGATGTTTGCACGGCCCGTGTAAAATGCATCACCTGTGCTGTCGTCTGCATAGCAATGAATGCCGTCAAAACACAGCATATCATTGATATGCAGCAGAAACAGCGTCGGAGATAGCACGGAGCCTTGCGGGACGCCAGCGTCTATCGCTTTGTTTTCAGAGCAACTGCCATCAACTAACTACGTTTGTCAATTATCAATTATTTCGTCACTTTTTTTTGTAAATATTATGCGGCTTATGTTACACGCTCTGGTAAGTAGCTTTTTATAGGTGAAATAGTTTTTTAAATCGGTAAAGTCTTTTTTAAATTTATGCATTACAAACTAACATTAAAAAAAATCATCATTATCATCATTATACTATTAGTTTATATGGAAAATTTCAGCTATATTGGCGAAATTTCTTAATCTTGGTTGGGTAGGTAGCTGAATCTAAATCTTTCAATAGGTTCATATCATAGGTAGTTTTTGCAGATATAGCTCAGGGAAGATCCAAATCCAGTTATCGTATCTAGTTCAGCGATATCAACAAAATCAATATCAGCGATATACGTAGAGACATTTTAAGACACTACGACACATTGGCAACAATTTCACGTATACATATTCCATAGGGCATAGATTTATATAATACTACCTGTCCGCGCGCAGCTTCGCCTGCGTTGAAGATTTTTCCCGGGACAAATCAATTTTCCCGGGATAAAAAGAAGCCTATGTCACCCGGGGATAGTGTAAGCTACACTATCCCCGGGTGATAGGCTGCTTTTTCCAACTGTAAAAGAGTTTTTCAAATCGGTTTTTTTACTTTCGGAGCCTATTCAATACAAACAAACAAACAATCAAATCTTTCCTCTTTATAATATTAGTATAGAAGACCAGCAATAGGTCGCGGCAACGTAAGGTAATCCTAACGAGGTCAAATGACCTACTAGCTTCTATCATTAAATCTTGACTTCATACAAAATTTAGTTGCAATCAATAAACTGGCAAAATGTGCAGTGAAGGATTTATCGTTTGTCATTCTCTGAAACATGATTTTTTTTTTTATTTAAATTAAAATTGTTTTTCATCCATAGTTGCCAACGAAAAAGTTTGCAGATTATACATTATGTATGGGGCTTTTTAAACGAATCAATGCATAAATTATATGAGTTTACTGGATCGGCTACCACTTAGAAACGATTACAATCAAAATAAAAATATGTCAAGAAAATATCGAATTTAGAAAATGTTTGCTAAAGTTTGCTAAAACTCATTTTATTTTCTAATCTTTCTCATAGATTATTCTACTTAGTAATTTTACAATTAATTTTAAGTGAGTAGGTGTAGTACACCCTTCAAAGTTCTAGGCATGTACTTATTAAGTTCTGCATTCTGCCTGCCCGCCATGTGAACTGATCATATTTTCAGCTTTAAATAAATTAGCTACACATTCACATAATGCACAGTTTTTTTCCATAATTCATAATTCATCTTCAGTTATTGGTGGTGCCACCTCTTTAGAAAATAACAATTCTAGTTTATATTTATAAAATAGGTGTATGTTTACTTCAAAATTACTATGGTTTCAGAGCTTCGTCAAAACCAAAAAGTGGCTTCTGTAACGCTTGAAAGAAGAGGTTTACTCCTCTAGTCTATTTATCTCCTAGTTGGTCCTAGAGCTAATATCACCTATAAGTACATCTTACTAGAGTTGGGTGCCGTTTTGACGTAAACTCAATTAAGTATGTGGATGGTTCTCTTTGGTTGCCCTCAATGGCGCCGTCAAACAAAGAGAATCTAAACGTTTGCCGTCAAAATCCATAACAAATTCATAGAGTTCTCAAAGGTTCTCGATAGATAAATTATGCTGCAGCTTTATACATTTCGACGTCGTGCCCGAGCGAGTTTACTATAACACGCATAGGAGGTGACGCCAGGGGTGCGCGGGCCGCGGAGATGATGCGCCTGGTGGTGGCAGCTCTGCTGTGGTGCTTGGCGGGCGCGGATGAGTACGGCGCGGGTATGCCGCACTACGGCGACATCGCGGAATACGCGTCAGTGCCGCTTACTGGCAGCGCGGTGCTCGATTACCGGGTTCAATCGCCTGACGCGCCCGCGCCCTTCGACTACAAGTACGAAGAGGAACACCAAGGTATATATTGTTTAAGCTTTTTTTTTAATCTTCTTCATAAATGTATAATGTGAGACGTCCTAATCCTTATTGATGATATTTTACAGGCAACACAGAAAAATCTACAATGGATACCGTTGAGTCAGATATTTGGCAAAAACCTGCAAAGAAACATAGAGGACTGAGGCACAATAGAGACGAGCCATCAGACAGCGAAGTGGACGCGGAACCGCTTCCCAAATCCAAGTCGAATCGGCGGAAATTTCCACGATACCTGTCGCATCTCGCGGATGACGTCAAGTCGCTGCCCCAGGATGTGCCGTCGCGTAGGCACCAAGATGAGCTGGTACCCAGGCTACAGGATAAGCCGGCGCACAGGCTCCAGGATGGGTTTCCACGCAGCCGCCGAGAGAGGCATGGACGCAGTCGGGAAGAAACTGACTCACCTTTAGAGTATTTAGATAAAATCGATTACCGTGTCGATAAGCATGAAAACCTTGATGAAGTTGATACCTTTTCCCTTAGAGTAACTACAGGAAGAATTATTAGAAGGAAACCTAGAGATAGACTATTTAGTAATTATGTGAAACCCTTAAAAAGCGATGACTTGGATTTGGAGGAAGACTTGTTGGAAAGGAAGCCTAAGAGCGAGCAGCTGGTGGAGCGCACGAATGCAGAGAGGGAGAAACCGATGATACCGCGCGATCCTCCGCGGTACCGACCAGTACCACCGGTACTACCGGGTGATATGGATATAGAGGAGGATGACCTCATCAATCGCTCTCGACCCAAGACCAATTCGTACGGCGAATACGATGAATATTACGATATGAAGAGGCTCCGACTAAACAAGAATAAGCTGCCAATGCTGTTTCGAAAGACAACAAGTGAGTATTTTTTATTGCATCTGCCTACATTGATATTTTTAACTTTGTTATTTGATATACGGATCAGATGCATAGACGTAGGTACTATAGGTATGTAGCTGGGTACTAAGATTTGTAGGTACTTTTATTCACAAAAAAATATTATTTCGATAGCGAAAAGTCTCAGTGCGCGAATAAAAACGTCGTAACTGATATAAGTGTCTGACTAACGCGAGTGTTGTGTGTGTGTCCAGCGTCGCCCCAGAATTCCACAACTCTGGCCAACTTTCTGCGGCACCTGTGGACGCTGCGACGACGGGCCGGTGGCGGTTCTGGAGGTGCGTTCAGCAGCGGCTCTGGTGACAGCACGTCATTGACTCCCACGCGGTCCACACCGCGTGTCTCTTTCTACGAACCACCGTCGCCCACTGAGACTACCAAAGTCACAGCCACGATAATTGCAACGACAAAATCTACGAGCTTCTCAGATTCGTCATCAGAACTTTCGTTTGCGGAGAAATCCCGCCTCTCCATAATGAAGAAGATGCAGAAGAAGGAGAGTGACAAGAGTGATTCTTCGAAGAAACCTCCTGTATTGATGCGAGTGACAAAAAAAGTGCAGACGGTTGTGATAGTAGAGCCGCCGACCAGTGTCAATCCCTGGATGCGAGCGCGGCACATCCTTAAAGAGTCTCCGAAAAACTTGGAGAAAGTGAAACGTATGATGCGGCACAAGCTGGTAGCGGGTGCCAAGGGCATCCAGGATCTTACCGACAACTGGGACGACATGGTGTGCGATTACGTAGACGTGTCCCTCTTCAACTTCGCCGCTGCTCACAAAACGTGGTCGTTGACCCTTCCTTGTGTGACTTTCGTATTTGTGATATTTTGGTGAACTCGTTTGCTTGGATACCACAATTATAAACTCATCTACAGATTACTTTTTTATCCTATAACTTTAAACAAATATACTGTCTTGTCATAATTGATAAAAAATCTTTTGTAGTTGAGGGGCCCTTATGATTTTGAAGATGTTTCACCTCATACACCCGATTAGTCTTTGGAACTTTGTAAATAATAATAATAATAATAATGCCGGACATTTCACATATCATCATCTGGTCCCAAAGTTAGCAGAGCTTGTGTTTAGGTATCACATGACTGATATAGATACTATATATAAATACTTTTATTTTTTTGATAAATACATACATAGACATAGACATAGACATAGACATTTGTTTACATTATAATCTTATAATATTGTAATATTGTACATTATAATCACCCAGACCCGAGACAAATACTTGCAGATCATACAAACATTTGTCCCGCGGCGGGAATCGAACCCGCAACATTCTGCGTCTCACCCGGCCCCCGCCCTCTGCGCCACAGAGGTCGTCTATATATAGGTAAGTATGTGTTAGTGTTAGTTAGAAGCTTGTACGAGGGTGTACGGGCGGATACTCGTGTCTCAGAGGGAGGGATGATTGATAAGATACTGAGTCTAAGATATAAAGAGTTTGTAACATTACGCTAATGTAAAGTTGGTTAATAAGCTTGATATGCTAAAGATCATGATAAATGCGAGTGAGTGTGGACCGGTCGCTGTCGATTGTTCACTGACCGGTACTGGCTGGTACTGGCTAGGTAAAAAGGGAACTAACAAAACGTTTGAGGACACATCCGCCAGATTCCACATTCCTCAGATCATTTATTTCTTACGCATTCGTCAAATTTTTCAACCTCTGACGAAACTATATTATTCATGATTCCTCATTAGACAGATTTCGCGTTTGTCAAAGAAATTAAGATCGAAACCAGTTGGTTAGGTTATGTTAGAGTATAGAAAACAACGCGTAAGGCGAGCGTGCCGCGGCAGCGGCCACCGAAGCACCAGAAGAATATAGTTCGTCTGTCTCTGGCGATGTGTCTTCAATCGTTTTCTTATTCGTCATTGATTTATGGTGAATGTGGAATCTGGCGGATGTGTCCTAAATCAACAAAACAGTAGATCACAGACACAGTGGCGTAACGGGGTTTAAAAATATCGCGACATCGTCTCCAGGTCCTCCTCCGGAGACAACGGTGGTTAATGCCAACGTGGCGGAGCGGGAGTTACATGCGGCTCTGGGAGCGCACGCGCACCGACGCCGCTCGGATATGGGCGCTCCGCCGCCTTCCATCAGTCGGCCTACCTTCCCACCGCACGCCATCGACGCTGCCCTCGATCGACAGTGGACAAGCTTTAAGGCATCCAACGGTGCCCATAAAGCAATACCAACTTACTTTTATGTTGTTTTCATAGTAATAAACGGCTTACAAAGATATTATAGGTAACGATATTTATATCAATAATATTTACGTACACAGTTACTACGCAATGAGGAAATCCGTAGAACCAAAGTCACCGACATAGCACTCAAAATTTGCAAGATAAAGTGGCAAGTGGCAGGCCAAATAGCTCGCGGAACTAATAACCGTTGGGGAATAAAAGTTCTCGAATAGCGACCAAGGACAGGAAAACAAAGCGAAGGACGACCCCCCACTAGATGGACTGACGACATTGTAAAGATCGCAGGAAATCGGGGGATGGAGAAGCCTCATAATAGTTCTTCCTGGATATCTATTAAGGAGGCCTATTTTCAGCAGTGGACTTCTTAAGGGCTGATATGAAGATCTAAACTAAAAAGCTAAGCTTAGTTAGTCTGCGCTTATTTATTCTTATAGATCCTTATTTATGCCTTGAGGTCTTCATATGGGCGGCGTCAAATACTGATATGGGGTAGCTCAAACCCAGTGCAGTTATCTCTGTCCAAACTGTAAAAATTCAAGTGGATTTGTAAAGTCAAAGCAAAACAGAATTGTTTTGCTTTGTACATAAAATCCATAATTTGTCCTTGCAATAAGGCTACAGATGTTCATTTGGCAAGTTAGTCGGTCCTTCAGTTAATGAATAAGTCGTCATGTTAAACATTCAAGACTTCTTTTGCCTAGGGATGGTACAGTTGTGGGCTTAGTAGTAATACTGCTTCGTATGAGTCAGTGGTAGTGATTCTATTCTAGGTAGTGATTTCGCCGGGCTTGCTCAAATTTCGTATAATACGAAGTCTTATTTGGTATAATCCGGTCTCCTGTTGATGGGGCATCGCTGCCTGTAAACTACGTAAGAAATATATAGATAGATAGATAACTCTTTATTGTTATACCACACATAAAAATTCACAAACAATTATTTTACAATAAAAGGCAATACAATGGGCGGCCTTATCGCTATCAGCGATCTCTGCCAGGCAACCTTTGGATGGATTGGACTATAAATAAATAGGAGAAGGGGCATGTTGGTGTGGTGTTTCGGTAAATATAATTCTATACATACATAATCTTTAAATAAACTAATTATAATACTGATATAAATAAATACATATAGACATCAGTGCCGAGCCGAGCGAGCGACCGAACACACACGTTGGTCCTGATATCGCACAAATATATTCGCGATTCGTAGTGAAAGTGAATAATTCCGCTCTTGCCATATATCAAAAGATTCCTAGTAAAAAATCCTTACGTTTGGTGTATGTGACATCCCAGTGCGACCCGTAATAGTGCCGTAATCGTGAAAACAATAAATCAAATAGCTGATTTTTGTGCATGTAATCGTGGCATTTGACCTTGACTGTCACCTGGTCATCGTCCCCATCAGCTGGACGTACTGTACTAACCGAATCTTAATTTCGTAGCTGTAGTCATAGCATCTTTGGTGCGTTGGAATAGCGTACTTACCTGCAAACATCAAACAGTGGGATCGAATTTCACCTAGGTTCAGGATTTTGCATTTTGTATTTGTTATTTTTTTGTATATATACAAAAGTAATAAATAAAGATGTCGGAGAAGGTAGAATGCGCTGGATGTAAAAACCCAATGCTTGGCAGGATCCTGAAATGTCAAGAATGTGGACTAAAATACGATCTCGCTTGCGCGAATGTATCTGAAGACTACTTCACTCACCTTAAGACTGAGAGGCAGGCTTGGAGTTGTGTGGGGCGTACAATTAAGCGCCCTAGGGGCAACAACACTAACACCCCGGTACGCACACATTCGGATAACGTAAGCCGTACCCGTGGGGCAGCAGTGAAGAGCTCCGAGGAATCGCTGGGTCAAAGTGCGTCTACAGCACACAATAAAACTGAAGAGTTGTCCGATACGCAGATGATACTAACTGAAATGAGGCTGTTTAGGGAGGAACTACGTGCGACTCGTAAATGGAGACACTTAATAATACTATTTCGTCTGTCTCCCTCAGGATCGACGATTGCGATTGTAAAATCACTAATTTAGATACACGCGTACGCAGCGTGGAGGCGCGCCTGGTTGATGGTCCCACTGCATCGCTGATGGAAACCATTGAGCAACTAAAGGCAGAAGTATACGACCGTGATCAGGAGCTGCTGAGCAATGACCTCGAAATAACAGGTTTACCGGAGGAGCGAGGAGAGAACACAGAGCAGATAGTCAGAACCCTAGGCATTAAACTAGGTGTGACTTACAAGGCATGAATTGGGGAGCGCCTCACGAGTTGGTAGGAGCTTGGAGTCAACTGCCCCGCCTCGCCCGCGCCCTATCGTGGAACGTCTAGCGAGGCGGGCGACCCGCGACCAGCTGATCAAGGCGGCGCGCGTCCGCCGCGACATCACCACCGAGGGCATGGGCCTGCCGGTTCCATACCGGCGCTTCTATGTCAACGAGAGGCTGACCAAACTAAACCGTCAGCTGTTCCGACTAACGCGGGATGCTGGGAAACGCTTAGGTTGGAGGTTTGTCTGGACCCGAGACGGCAAAATCTTCGCGCGTAAGCATGCGGGCCTGGACTCGCCGCGTTACCAAATCCGCTCGGAAGCCGACCTCCGTGTTTTTGGGCCAACGCAGTTAGTGCTACTAGTAGCCTCAATAATTAATTTTATCAGTCTTAATTATCATTATACCATCTTGATCACACTAATAGGATCTAGATTTTACCTAGAAAAACAGTTCTTATTATATGTCTTATTAAAGCATCTGTTTTTCTTAACAATTACACTTATTACTGTTGAACGAGCGATCAAAATAGTATTACCTTATTTTATTAATTATATTATTAAGCAATTAGTTATTGTTCAAACTAAAATATTTTTTAACAGCTACTTTTTAATTGTTCCGCACAAACTATGTAATATTTTTATTATCTCTTGTGTTTTGTTGTTTTTTATGAGTCTTGTTTTGTATTGTTTTTTAAAGTCATTTTGGGCGAATCTTGTGTATGATGCGGTATTAAGCGAGCAGTGCGGGATGCAATACAATACATACAGATACGCATACACGCGCATCGCGCTCGTATACCTGTCTCATTACACAAATAACACGGCTATATTTACAACTTTACACTACACACAAAATGTACTTTTGCTTACATCAACCATCTATTGTTCTATTGAGTTAACCCGTGATTATGGGTCTTAAGAAAAAGTTGCTAAGTTTGGCGCTTTATAATGCGGGATCATTGAACACAGGGCACGATAGTTTTATAATTGCTATGCTGCGTTAATGTGCGGACATTGTTGCGATAAATGAAACCTGGATACGGAAGGGCCAGGAGGCGCGCGCGCTAGCTGTGCCGGGGTACATACTGCGCCTTGCGCCCCGTCCGCTGCACATGCGATGGGGAGCGGGGGGTGGCTTAGGTTTTTATATTAAATGTGGAATAAGTGTAAGATTTTTGATGAGACCAAATGACCTAATCGAACAGTTTTGGATATCAACGCGTATAGGTGGTCTCCGCGTAGTTATAGGCACCGCTTACAGACCCGAATGGGTCAATGTTGACACATTTATTGATGCGCTCACGGACTCCCTAAATTACTTTTCTAATTATGATTACGCTGTGTTGTTGGGTGACATCAATATAAATATGCTTGCTATAACGGACAGCAACACAATTAAATTTAATCAATTTCTCACCTACATGAACTTATCGCAACATGTTATTCAGCCTACGCATTTTACTTCACACAGTGAAAAGCTTATAGATGTTTTTTGTACAAATGCACCCGTGCACGACGTTCATAATATAACCGGCGAATACGGGCATGCTATGGTAAATGTGACTTTATCTATAAGTAAGCCTAAGCCTGTACCTAGATCTTTCTCCTTTCGCCCTTTCAATAACATTAATCTTGACGCATTTAACGAAGAATTATACTCTATTAACTGGGATTTGATATCTTCCCTGCCAACTGTAGATATGATGGTCGAAAAATTTAATTTCTTAATTATTGCTCTTTTTGATAAGCATGTGCCTATTAAAATGATTTATGTTACAAATAAGCATTCACTACCCT
The DNA here is from genome assembly GCA_948098915.1 of Lampropteryx suffumata. Classification (NCBI taxonomy): domain Eukaryota; kingdom Metazoa; phylum Arthropoda; class Insecta; order Lepidoptera; family Geometridae; genus Lampropteryx; species Lampropteryx suffumata. The sequence continues at coordinate 25,022,578 of OX402544.1, forward strand.
GGGTTACTGATGTTTGTAAGATAATGGTTAATGAACGTAACAAGGCTCATGAGGCGTATCGCATATCGGGCCTAGACCAAGACGATAAATATTATAAGGATTTGAAGAAATTAGTATTAACTAGTATAGCTGTTGAGAAACGTGCTTACTACAATAGTGTTGTAAATTCGCAAATCAAAAACAGTAAAACATTTTGGAAGAATCTTAAGAATAAAATACTAATTGACTCGACTGACGAAAAGTCGTTGCCTGTATGTTTTGATGACCCTAATAAAATTAATGCACATTTTTTAAATATTCCTGGAAATAATTACATTATTGCCTTCAGATCTTTCGTTTTACAAAGATAATAAGTACACGACCGAGACATTAAAACTAAAACCCATCACGCCGACTGATGTGTCTAAAATTATAATGTCAATAACGTCGAACGCTTTAGGTGATGATGGTATTAGTAGGTAAATGATAATGTTCTCACTTCCTTGTACCTTAGACGCCATTACATCAATCATAAATAAATCCATTACAACAGGTGCGGTTCCAAGTAAATGGAAAACTTAAGGATTGAGCTTAAGGATCTTCGGCCAATAAGTATTCTGCCCTTCCTGTCGAAGCTCCTTGAGAAAGTTATCAGTGACCAACTAACTAGGTATGTGTAATCAAACAACATTCTGCCCTCTCTGCAGTCTGGATTTCGTAAAGGACGTGGAACTGTGACTTCCCTTCTGGATGTCACAGATAATGTTCTGGCGGAGCAGGATAGAGGGCGCTGCACATTACTAACCCTCCTTGATTATTCACGTGCTTTTGACTGCCTCAACATACCACTCCTTCTCGCCAAACTTTCTTACTATGGTTTAAGTCAATTATCTATTATGTGGTTCCATAGCTATCTTAGTTCTCGATTACAGACCGTTAAATTGACAAAAAATGATGGATCGACTTTATTATCACAACCAATGCCTATTGTTCGTGGTGTCCCGCAAGGCTCTATACTTGGACCTTTACTCTTTATAATTTATTGTGCAGATTTGTCCAGGGTTATCTCTTATTCTAATTACCACTGCTATGCAGATGACGTGCAGATCTATGTATCAGAGACACCCGACCATTTAGCACAAGCTGTTCAACGGTTGAACCAGGATCTGAACGCCATTGCAGACTGGTCTTCGCGCAATGCTCTCGTTAAACCCAACAAAGTCACAGTATATGATTTTGGGTACCAAAAACCAAATCGACAAACTAACTGGTGACCCTGACGTTACGATCTGCGACACTAAGGTGGGTAGAGTGGAAGAAGCTAGGAATCTCGGAATTACCATTGACAGTCATCTCAGGTTTGAAAATCATGTTATTAATTTGAATCGCATCGAATCGATTTAAATCGCATTCAGGAGCGCATTCAGGACTACGATTCAGAAGCGCGTTATCGCGGCGAGGACGCGCGGAATAGATCTAGCCACAGAGCGTGCCGATAGTTCGGCAATCAACCTATGATTCCGACCCCAACCATAAATGTTCGGGACAAAGAATCGACACTGCTCGTTGCTGAACAGAGCGTCAATCGTGCCGCGGAAAATTTTACAGGCCGTGAGAATCTGATCGCAAGCCCGTCGAGCCTCCAACGAGTTGTACCCTAGACAATTCAGCAAAAATGTTGTGGGATATAGTCAAAGTCAAAGTCAAGAGATACTTTATTCTATACAATCACAAGGATCACTTTGAAATATAGGTAAGGGTAGTAGGGGGAGGTGGGGTGTATTGATACAAGGGGCACATTGATACACTTATATATATTATGCCTTATATATATTATATATAAATGAGTATGAGTATGAGAATGGATTTGATCTCTAAAACGTTCGGAAAAACTTCCGAAGGCATCTATTGTAACCGCACCGACTGTCTGTCAACGGGCGTCCTTAGGCATGTCGAGAAGTGTTTTGAGCACTCTTAGGAAAATTTTTACGCGATATGTGAAAGTGTTTCGACGCTCTTCGATAACATCTAACGAGGATCTTTAGATACCAAAGGTAAGTAAAACTATCAATTATTATGCTTTTTGTTAATTTTACTTAAAATCAAAGTTACTTTAATATGATAATATGAATTTTGAAACATGTCGTTTGGGGCACTTTGATGCAACAAAGTGGGTGACACATTGATGTGTATCATTGTGCCCCGACTCTGTATTACAGTGCCCCATTAATTTGTTGTCATCAGAAAATGGTGCGCACGTACAAGCCAAAGACTGATAGAAGTAAAATAGTTAAAGAGAATATCAAGTCCGCCATATCCGAAGTAACTTTAAGGGTATTATCTATATCAAAGCAGCTGACAAGTATGGTATTAAGCTCACAACTTTGCAACTTTAGAGTGAGTTACAGTCAGAGTTTTAAAGACGAAGAAATTAATCAGGAAATACAGAGTCAAGAAGTAGATTTTCTGGAGGTAGAAATGACACTCTAGATAACCAAAGTGATTTTGATAGATCTGCAATCGTCCGCGTTCCATTTCTCTACGTTTCACCACCTCCAAAGGCTGGAGCGTCAGGCCTTCAGACTACCACACATTATCTTCTGCAGCTATTCGTCCTTATTAAATTATGTTCATAATATACATGAAATTATCAAAAGCATTAAAAATCATTTACAGACCTTTTAATCTACATACATAATAATAAATTACAAAATTATAAGTACAATAGCCAAAACGAAGAAATACATTAAAATACTTACACATATTTATTTAGAATAATTATACTTTATGTTATTATTTTTAGTAAAAACGTGCATCCTCGAGTAGTGATACATATAAATGCAGTCGAACCTATTTGCGAACACGCTGAGAATGCTATTGGAGCTGGCTAAGACCCTGCGCACCAGAGATGCTCCCCGCTTACGCATGGTGGTGTAGAAGCAGTCCACGCGCGCCTCGGCGAACATCCCTGACGCGCTACAGAATCGAGGCAGCCCCATCAACACCCTGAACGCGTTATTGTATTGAAAACGTAAAGCGCTGTACTGCTTTTGCGTATGATTCACCCACAGGCTGCATGTGTAAAAACTAGAACAGTTGGCTTTGAAAAGAGTTTTTTTTTTACTTCTCTAGAGCAGCGAGCGAACCTGCGGGCTATGGTGTTCGCTCTTACAGACAGCGCCCTCCGTTTTCTTTCAATGTCAACATTATCCTTCAAGTCAGTTTCTTATACAAAAACGGTTTTGTTGAAAAAAAAATCTAAGAAAGACAGATAAAAAGGTAATTCTAGAGTTTATACCGACACACCAGAAAATAATAGGCTACGGATAATTCTCGATGAAAAAGAAAAAATCGTAAAGAAAAATTAAAACTTCAGAAAGTAAAAGAATTAAAACCTGCCAAGTTTTTTTTATTACGTAAGTAACTTATAATATAAGGTTGATTATGATCTCATCACAATAAACAAGTAGAATCAATGTAAAAGTGTTTTAATGTGACCATTTTCATAGATTTTCCACCCTGTATGAAAATGTCCCACGTGGTGTATCAAAGTACCCCGCTAGTGGGGCAGATTGATACAAAAGGCATTTTTTACTAAACATATATTTTTTTTTCTTTGATAACTTAAACAGTTTTAAACTATTACATTATAATATATAATTATTTAGCTAAACGTATAATGCAAAATTAATGGAAAAAATATCTTCATACACATTTTATGGAACTTTAAATTTTGGTGTATCAATCTGCCCCACTTCCCCCTACCCATAACGTCGTTTGTAGAGGGCCCGCAAGAAAGCCTTCTGGACCGTGTCCAGCAAGAGTGCATAATGTGCTTTCATGCGGTTTCTACAGGCATAAGATTCCAACTTGCTCCGTACAAGTGCACCGAAAAGTAACAGACCACACGATTGCTTCGGAAATCCCAGGCGTTCCTGAAGACAAACCCTGAGCGTCTATAAGACTCTTTAACCAACGCGGTTACATGATCGTGAAAAGTGAACCTACGATCGAATCTAACACAATAAAATACTTGGTAGTCACCCAAGTATTTTATTGTGTTAGAGCTAGTAATAGGAATATTGATAAGTTGATATAAGTACCAAGTTGATTCAAAGTCTAGTCAAAAGAAAATTTATTCAATACAATCACAAGGATCACTTTGAACACACACTTACTTACATACTAGGTGAATTACACTTACATACTAGGTGAATTTAGGTGCCAATTCATCCTAACCCAAGCTCGAGAAGAACCGGCACGAAACTCGTCCTGGTTCTAGCGCTTTTTTGCATGACCCATCTTATAACTACCTTAATTACGAAAAACGAATAAAAGAGAGTTATACATTTCAAATGTGTCGGTTAACTGTCTGAGGGCAGAGCGACATGAGGCCATGCATTGATTGGGTGACACATTCGACCGAAAGTCATCACGTAGAACTTACTGGCATTCAATTCCAAAATTTCCATCATTCCATATTTAGAGCACTCCACTAACTATGTATTCTATGAGTCATCTTGTTATCATTGTACAAGCTATGCTTAGTTTGAAGCTAGATGGTATTATTTGTAAATCAATATTTAATATTGATAATATTCAATCATTTTGCAACTATGTACTAATAGATAGATAGGTAGATAACTGTTTATTAACTATCACACGGAATATAACAATAAAAATAACTTAAAGGCATTATACAATGGGCGGCCTTATCGCAAATAGCTCATATCTCTACCAGGCAACATTTGGATGGACTGAACTATAAATACTCGTAAACAGAAGGGGCATGTGGGGTTTTGGTGTATATATTATGTATTATTACATACTTACATAATTATGTATATAGGTACTAAACAAATATCAGTATATGTATTGAGTACATGTGTATTTGTATATATATATATATAAATACACATACACATGTACTCAATACATATAATAATTAATATAAACAGCCTAAAAATCAACAACACAAATAACATAGTCTAACAGCACGACAAATAATGTTTCAAGACCATGTTTACTGAAGATGGGGAGATCCTTTTTGATTTCTACAGGCAACGCGTTCGGTTAGTCCATCAATTGCTAAACTATTTCTCTCAGGAGTTATACATGTCCATGTAATTCTACTACATTATCCAAACACCTTTAATAGTTTTCAACAGTCGCGTCGACAATGCCAAGCCGTTTATAGCAAGGAGATAATATATATCTAATACCTTTAAACGAGCAATTCTTGTTTAAATGTAAGTATTTATATAATCTGAATCTCGGAAACAGCTCCAACGATTTTCATGAAATTTAGTATGCTGGGGTTTTCGAGGGCGATAATCTAGCTAGGTTTAATTTTTCGAAAACGTAGTTTTATCCGTTTTTATACCGAGCAATGCTCGGTCATCCAGGTTTAGAGTACTTTATACATCCTTGCGACAGACGCAGACAGACCCAAATAACGCAGTCGCTAGTGCTATTTTACAAATTGCAAGCAACACCTATCGCAATTATAATATTAGTATGGATAAACATTACTTATCACTTTTGTTAGGTACTGATAATATCAAAGAAATAATTTTGACATTATAGAGCATGTTTGATTGTACCAGTAGTAATACATGGACATGTATTAGGTACCTTTACCGACTGCTGGAAGAAATACATTAGGAGCAATAGATGGACTAACCGAACGCGTTCCACAATAAGTACTGGTTACTCTTACTCTTACTCAGTTGTTCAAGTTACGTAGGTAATTGGGGTTAACGTTGGATGCATCGCGCGCGCCATCGATTGTGTTGCAGCAGGGCTGCATGCAAGTAGTAAAAAACGCGCCAACATCAAAGTCTGCTATGTATTCTAAGTTGGTAAGTACCTAGGTACTTACTAATTTTAGGTACGTATATGCACAAACAGTATTTCATTCATGTACCTACATTCTTATTTTCTCTATATAGGTAGGTATGTGTAAATACCTACGCATACGTGCTCACGTAATTCTAGTAGAAAGGTAGTACTTACCTATTAAATAGGTATTGATAGGTATACTCTATTATTTGAATTCTGTAATAACTATTAGGCAGGCCTCATTGTAGATTTACCGACTCTATTTAGGTATAGCTAGAACTTACCAAAATTACCAGTAGTCTAGAAAATACCTTATTAGGTATCTAGGTACTAAATTACCTACTTACCTTATCTACATATTTGTAAGATAATAACGTTTGTTTTACGTAAGATAATAAATAGGTAATGTAATCACCTAAATAGGTAAGTACCTCTCTAAAGTCGAAATAAAACTAGTAGTCTAGTCACAAAAAATATTTTATGTTGAAAACAAAAAGTTGTCAACAGCGCCATCTAGCGAATCAGTATAAAATCAGAGTAGTGCATAGCGTAGCCGCTAGAAAGCGCGAGGGTCGTGGCGCCCGGCAGGCGTAGATTGGTTCAGCAGCGAGTGATATGTAGGTATATCGCGGCACTGAGCGGTAGCCAGCGAGCGCAAGCGGGGTCGGGCTAGAGTCGAGTGTAGGACGCGACGCGAGCTGCGAGGTAGCGACTTTGCAAGTCTTGTCATTTTATTATACGCCGCGCGAGCCGCGGGCCGGAGGTCGCTCGTGGTTCGTGGTCGAGAGCGCGAGTGTGGGGCCGGCACGTCTGCCGTCCCGGTGTTGTTTATCCTCTACGTGCGTGTGACAGTGACTATTATGAGCGACAGGGACAGGTCTTCGCCTTCCCTCACGGACACTCCGCTGAAGACGTACATCGGCCGGCACGACGACGACTACCCCCTCATAAACGGAAACGGTGAGTGGTGAACTCTTTGAACTCCTGAAGAAGGGAGCAGAGCGGGCCGATTAATCGTCTACAGGCGAGCGCGGGCGCCGTTACCGGCGGTAAGTCACGCGCTCGCCGGCACTGGGTCAGCGTGCCGCGCGTTTGCGACAGCTGACTTTGATAAACTTTGCCGCAGTGAAGCTTCCGCGGTGACTTCGATCGACCCGCTCCGGACTCTTTCTTCAATTTATGTGTCAGGGGTTCCGAAGCTCTCCACGTGGGGTGGCTGTCACCCACCGGCAGTAGTTCTGGCTCTCGTCCTCAATGCTGTCTAAACTCGGTTTCCACCGTGAAGCCTAAGAGTGGTAGGGTAATAGGTAGGTAAGTATTAACCTAGGTAAATGAGGCTGCTGGCTCTGATGCTAAACATTTAGACCTACTCTATTTCTATATATTTATATTCCTGCGAAGCAATTGGTAGTAGGTAGATATTAGGTACAAACAGATATTACGCCGGCTCTACAGCCAGGTGACAGGCGGTCGGTAGTTACGGTATGTACCTACCTACCTAAGTTGCGTGCGGTGCGTGCCTAACTCGTACAGTGTAGATATACCTAGTAGGGTCGGTGACGATGCGGATAAAGCGAGATGGGTGGCACGGTACGGTCTCCAGCTGCCGCGGATCGATACATGTTGACCTTAAGCCCAAAAGCTGAACGGAGTTTTCGGGGTAAGTATCTACCATTAGGATCCCGAGAATGTTTTTGTCTCTTCCGCGCGGCGCGCTGCGTACTCCCCTACCTTAATATCGCGCAGGTGTGGAACCACTTCATTTTAGCTGGACACGGAGTACCAACCTAAGTCGAAAAACGGGTTTAGACATCGAGAAAATCTATGAATTTTCCTTTCTATGGTTCTAGGTAGGTATGTTCGGTGTCGTTTGTCGTTTAGATCAGGAAAATTTAAAAAAACGTGGTTACGCAAAGTCGCTGACCTCATTTATTCACACTTAAGGTTTAAAACTTATTGGTTTTATTAATTGGATCTACCTAGGTAAGTTTGTTAATATGTTTCTGTGCGAAGGGCACGTGAAGCCCCGTGCCGGCCTTTTAAAAGTGGTTTGCCATTGACAGAGGCCTTCGGGCGGCCTATTACTTCCGTCAGCAGAGTTCGCCAATGAGTCAAACAAATACTTAGGTAGGTAGGTATATTTTAACTGTCCTCTCATTTTGTATCCACATCATGGCGCATAGCATTTGATATTGCGGGCTCAACACTGGTTAAACCCGCTGGAACTTTTGCAAGAAATCGTGCTCCCAGTGCCAAAAGCCTATTTTACGAAAGTTTGACATCTTCCCGATATTTCAGCAGTGGCATGCGCCGTGATCACGACCTATGTCTTATTGTAGAAATCACATAGGTATCATGGTAAATATCCCGTTTTAAGTGAACATAACTACAGCAAAACTATGATAGTCTTAAAAGTTATAGGTTAAAAGTTATACGCATTTACATTAAACAAACTACATAGGGTCATTTCGCCTGTTCGCGTCCATTTAGTGCAGTTGGCAAGTTTGACGGCGATAATAAAAATATCCCAGCACTAATTTCTATGAAAAATATATGTAATGTGTTCGTTATATAGTCTATTTTAAGATTAACTTTCAGTTTTGTTCGAAACATCTTGTTTTTTTTTAAATAGAAAAACTTCAGAATTAGGCGTTTTACCCACTTTGCGTCCACAAAATCCAAATTGCGTCCACCCGTGGACCATTTAGCGTCCACCAGCTTAGAAAAGGAATATAGGGGTAATATTTTTTAGAACTTGTAAAAATTTAACAATTTATTTATTTAAGAATATACACCTTTAAGAATAAACAGTAATCAGTTCTGTTAATTTTACCCTAAAATTACAAGGTATATTATTATTTCTAAAGATCAGCCTATCTCCATTCGCATTAAATGTTAATAATACCGTTATGTTTTCTTTTTCATTACTAGGCTTTATTTGGTATAAGTTTTTGAACCCTATTAGACCTAAAACTTTTCCTGTCTTTGGACAAAGAGAAAAACCACTTTCGTCCCCATTAAAAATTATTTTCGGGTCACTCAAAATATCTGTTTGGTGTATACTGTCCAAATATTCCTCTAATTCTCTAAACTACAATCTGATTGATTCTTCTGTGACTTGGGCTCTAGCTTTATTAATACCTTTCGCCTTTTTAAGGGAGATTTCTTTATTTCTGGGCAAAAAAATTTCAAACCACTTTTGACCTGGGCGATCATCTTTGAAATTATGTTTATAGTTCCCTTCTCGAATTATTTTCTGAACAGTATCCAACAATTCTTGCTTTTTTACTGGAAACCCACATTTGGAAATGTTAAGAAGCCATTCAACTACTTTTTTTTCACCATCTACTCCTAGCGTTGGTTCTGGTCCCGATTTTTTTACTCCATCTGGTCTGCGCCTACTGATTTTGTCCAATATTGTGTTCTTGGGAATAGCATATTCTTTGCATATTTGTTTTATCGATTTATTCTTCTCTCGAATTTCATTTAACGCTTTCTTTAAATCGTCTTCTGTGTATGTTCTCTTTTCCTTCTTCTTTCTTGTCTCCGAAAAACTCATCTTAAATAGAAAAAAAAAATTGAATGAAAGAAATTACTTATTTAATTTAAAAATAGAATTATAAACACGTAGTCTTATAAAAATTTACAATAATAATAATCAGTACATTCTAAATTATTTTTACAAGCAAGTCAATTGTATTTAACGAAAATAGTGGACGCAATTTGGTTTATTATTATCCCCTGTAGGTATAGCTTGCGTCCATTGCGGACGCAAAGTGGAAGTTTTGTAAATTCAATGTAGTAATTCGCGTCCACCTTATTTTATTCGTTAAATATATAAAAACATAAGCAAATTCATAATTAATATTATTTCTTTTTTCATTATAAAAGTCTAGAAACAGCTATGTATCCTAAAATTCACATAAAACAATAAAAAACTTACCATCGAACACGCTGCTGCACACTATTTTTATCTAAACATCCCGCACGTACGTACTCCTTTGATGAACAGCCGAGACTAACTATTTATTCTAAAAGGGATTGGTTTGGCGCACGGACCTTTTGCCCATATGTGCGTGCCTTTTATACATTGAGGTATTAGCGGTAATTACTTTTAGTTTGATTGGTGTGTTAGTTTACTTATTTTCGAGGATTTTTATAGGGAGATCCGTAAAATGGATGCGAATTGGGCGATGGACGCGAACAGGCGAAATGACCCTAGTAGGTATTTGGGTATTTTAATAAAAAAAGTATGTAGGTATCATCACAGCCTCTATGAAGTCCACTGCTGGACATAGGCCTCCATAATAGATATCCAGGAAGAACGATTTTGAGCCCTCTCCATCCACCGACTTCCTGCGATTTTTACAATGTCGTCAGTCCATCGGGTGGGGGGTCGTCCTACGCTTCGTTTTCCTGTCCTTGGTCGCCATTCGAGAACTTTTACTCCCCAGCGGCTATCAGTTCTGCGAGCTATATGGCCTGCCCATTGCCACTTCAACTTGCAAATTTTGAGCGCTACGTCGGTGACTTTGGTTCTTCTACGGATTTCCTCGTTGCGGATTTTAACACGTAGTGAAACACCCAACATAGCTCTCTCCATTGCACGTTGCGCGACTCTGAGCTTGTGTAGAGGCCAATAGTCAGGGACCAAGTCTCAGTTTCATATGTCATCACTGGCAACACGCACTGATTGTAGACTTTCGTCTTGAGGCTCTGCGGTATCTGTGACGAGAAGATGTGCCTGATTCGTCGGCTGACCTCTTTGTCAAAATTGGACTTGCCTAGTTGAATCGTCTGACCCAAATAGACATAATGGTCTACTTAGACATAGTACAACTTCGATTATATCGCTCCCAACATGTACCTGTACGGGTGCAATGAGCATTTGACATGATTTTTGTCTTGCTCATGTTCATTTTAAGACCCACCTGTTGGGAGACGATATTGAGGTCGCTGAGCATTGTGCCTAGGTCTTCCAGCGATTCTGCCACGAGGACTATATCGTCGGCAAATCGAAGGTGAGTGAGGCGTTCGCCATTGATGTTGATACCATGTCTATGCCAGTACAAGAGCTTGAAAACATCCTCCAATGCAGAGGTGAACAGTTTCGGAGAAATAACATCTCCCTGTCTCACCCCTTTATGCAATGGGATTGGATTCGTGCTCTGGTCCTGGAGTCGGATAGACATAGTGGCGTTACTGTACAGACATTTCAACACTTCGATATACCGATAGTCGATTTGGCACCGCTGGAGGGACTGCAACACTGCCCAGGTTTCGACAGAATCAAAGGCTTTCTCATAGTCCACAAACGCTAAACAAAGTGGCCGGTTATACTCTTCGGTCTTCTGTATAACCTGCCGGAGCGTATGGATGTGGTCTATGGTGTTGAAGCCTTTTCGGAACCCGGCTTGTTCGGGAATGTAGGTATACAGGAATCTTACTCGGAAATGCCATTTGAAAACTTTTAAACATAATACCTACCTACTTGTTCTCAGTTTAAATGGCATCTGTATTGACAATTTTGTCATGCTAGAGATCTATAGTGTCAAGTAAATACCTAGTTCGGAAAAAATAATGTCAAAGTCGGTGTGTCATTCGCTTTTTGTTATTTCATACTTGACAGATTTTTGTATAAAATCTATTAACGAGAATATTCATAAAGAAACGAAAAGCTGTACAAAAAAAACAAAAATTCAAATGATTCACACCCGGATAAATAGTTTTAGCTTTATTTTTAAACATTATATGAGTAAATTTTGCTAGAAAACCCAAAATAACTCATGTAATCAAATAAGTTTAATTTTGTTTTGTTGGAACAAATTTGCCAATTTCTTAACATGTTTCATTTTATTTTTAACCGCCTTGGGTTAAAAATAAACCCAAGATGGTTAAAAATAATAGGAACTTGGTTTTGTTTTTGTTTTAACTTAAAGTACCTACATTTGTGAGTCGGATACTCACAAATGTATCGGTGACATTCAGCAGTAGGTAGGTATTTAAGTTATTTCTCACAAAATAATTATTGTTAGATTATTTTTCGCCGTCTGTCGAACATTGCGCTCTTATTTGATTTATTTATCTCGAGTTATTTCCGGTTTTATTAGTAATTTTGGTGTTTTTATTTAAATAGAGCTAGAGTTATTGACTCAGGTGTGAATAATTGGCATAAAAGCTTTGTGTTCCTATGTAATTCGAGCAAAAATTATCCGTAGTTACTTATTTTATATGAAAGCTACCATTTTATATAACATGACAAATACGAACGACAAGATACCTACGACTTAGTGACATATTATAAACAATATTAATACATGACACTGGCAACATTGACATTATTATGGCACATGCTATTAACGACGAAGAAGAAGAAATGATTATTGTTTTCTTATATAAACAAACAACTCCTTTCATAAAATTTGTCTTTTTGTAAGTACTTGGTACAGAAAAACAATAATGTAGGTACATTATTGTCCAGTACGTTAATGTACTTACCTAAAGCGTCTTAAACAATCCATATTGTTTCCTGACATGTTTCGGGTATTTCCCCGTCTACCTCTCTATAATGCTGGGCTTTGTCTTCGAGCAATAATGCGACTTGTATTTATTTAACTCACTCATATACCTACTTTTTTGATTGTGGGATCAAAAAGGTTTTCAAAATAGATTTTTGCATATTTAATTGGCTTCAAAGGGTTACAATAAGCCTAAACTATACTGCTCGTAATGCGCCTCTGAGGGTCCTTCTCTTTAATCCTTTTCCACACTGGTTCGAAATGACTAGTTACATAATAAGAAGATAAAACCTAAGCTGAAATGTTGATTTTACGAAACGTCAGATACGAAAGGTGAGTTGATTGAAATAATGATTCATCAGCTCGCCTGGGCCCCAATTCTGCTAAACCAATCATATCGAAATGTCAATGGCTTCGATTGTAAAATGGATTTTAGGAATATAAACAATGTTAGTCATTCTACGTCTGTGTCCTAGGGTCTAAATTTACTTAAAAACTCGCTTTGAACAGCCATGCTTCAGCTACTTGTATAACGATTATAGTTACTACACTGCAGTCTTCGTTTTTAAGGCTGCTTTATCCTGTATGTACGAGCAAGCTGAGTACTGAGCGAGCTAAAAATCCAACAAAAGTATCACTTCAATTTCATAGCCTTAGGTGGAAAAGGTAATGTATTTGTACATACAAAACAAGTAAGAAATTTGTGCGATGGACGCGAGCGAGGAATGTGTGCGAGGCACGCGAGCGAACAATGTGTGCTAGGAACACTAGGTAGAAATGTGTGCAAAGAACATGCGCAAGGAATGTGTGCGAGCGATGCCTTACACAAGTGAGGTATCAGACGTTTACTCTAACAAGTGAAACGACTCTGCTCCTATCTTGCGGTGCGATGGGTATCCGCGCACCGCACAGCCACGGCTACCCTAAACATCTTCGTAGAGCTCAGTTTCCTCGCACATATCTAGTGGATACGCAACCTAACTTCGATGTTCACAGACTAACTAAAATATTGTAAAACGATCAAATGATCTTATTTTGCTTCTATCAAAGTTTAATAAACGATTTTAAATTATATTTCTTATATTAACTTAATTGTCATGTGATTGTCGTGTTTGAGCTTGTTCTAGTTGCCATGTAAATTCGTGTTGATTAAAATTGCGGAAATTCATAAAAAAAATATTAAAAATAGATAATAAATAATGCACGACATACCTATCACACAACAGCATCTAGCCCCAAAGTAAGCTGAGCTGGTGTTATGAGAACCACTATTTGTAAATACATATTATTAATAAGGACATATTATAGCAAACCACCCAGACCCGAGACTTTAGGAGATCATGCAAACATTAGTCCCGCGTTTTAGTAAACTTATTTTGAATTGTGATTTAAAATGTTTCTCTTATTTACTAGATTAGCGAAACAACGGAATAACCACCGTGTATAGCAAATGGTTGGTAACATATTGGGGGCCTCATCAGACAGTTGTGCTAGAGGCTACGTATGTTTGTATTAAGCTGTCGGTTAGCTAGCATAACCACAATCAATCACCAGGTAAATAGGTACCTACTTTACATAAGGAAAAAAACGTATACCTACAACGTTTATAACGTAAGTACAGGGAAAACTTTGCAATGAGTCGGGAACTTGCAACTCGCTTACCTGTTCGAAAAATGTTTTATTATTTTGGAATTCCCATTGGAAACTAGCTCATAAATGGGCAACCAATTACGTGCCTTAGTGAATTTACGTAAACTTCTTTAACTTAGAAAGTAGAATTGCAGTTAAACTTTTGTTACCGATAAAAAATGCACGAAGCCTATGCTAACAGTTAAGCCTGGAAAGTTCGGAAAGTTCAGGAAAATTTCAGTTCCGTTCCGCCGGTTTGCTGAAGGCTTTTATAATTGATAAGGAACTTAAAGTTTGATACTTTCTCATAATCTATCTACATAACGAAATACTTAATAGTTAGTTCTAGACGAAGCTGATCATTTATTTAATAATGGAATCTAATAATTTCTAAACTTCCCTATCTTTTCAGTTGGATCGATATTAAAACAACAATTTTTATACCTACTATAATAAAACTGTAAATAGCAAGTATTTTTATCGATATAAAGTATTATCTTAAACATTAGCAGTAGGTATACGGTATTTTACTGATATTTTAAACTTTAACGCGCAGACGAAATCGCGGGTTGGTCAGATATCAGCTAGCTAGCTAACAATAATACAAGCTTCTAGCCCGTGGCTCCGCACGCGTGGTATTTACATAAAAAGCTTCCACCACCATACAATCTATCTCCCTATCAAATTTCACCAACATCCGCTCAGCCGTTTAACCATGAAAAGGACACAAACAGAGACACTTTCGAATTAATAATACCTGTATAGAGTATGTATTAAGGATGGAATTATATGTTTTATATTGTGTTGCCAGCATCAGGTTTTATGTTATAATTTCATTAAAATAAGGGATCTTTACGCCAGTAATTAGTAGTACCTACTCATACATTACCGGCCTTATTTATAATCGCCTCTCAACTTCTGTCAAAAGTTCTACTTCTTCTTCTTTGTTTATGGCATGTAACATAATAATGTCAATTTTGCAGTGTTAAGTGTTCTTTTGTGATTCTTCGTCTGTCATTTCAAACATATCTCTGCTAATTTAATATTTTTTACCCGTTTTATTCAGTAATCTTGGCGGAATTTTAATGAATAAGTATATTGTGGCTGCGGGGCTGGTATGGATAATTGGATTGCATGTGTATTGTGGTGCAATGTGATTTGAACGACGAGGAGTCCCAAGAAAATTCTAGACGCCATTCCGCGTGTCGTCTAGAATCGACAACTGACCATCGACTAAGACTTATAACAAACAAATTGACTATAAACACTTGAAATTGGCAGAATTGACATTAGTATGTCACAGGCTATTAACGAAGAAAAGAAGAAGTTCATTATTGTTTATAGTAATTTTTTTTGTTAAAGTCTTAGTCGACGGTCAGTTGTTAATTCTAGACGTCACGCGGTATGGCCGTCTATAATTTTCATGGGATTCCTCGTCGTTCAAATCACATTGCACCACAATACATATATAATTCAATTATCCATACCCGTCCTGTAGTCACAATTTATTCATTAAAATTCCGCTAAGATTACTGAATATAACATGCAATAAAACTAGTAAAAAATATTAAATTTGCAGAGCTATGTTACTACATGAAATGACAGACGAAGAATCCTGTCAAAAGTTAATCACTGTTTAAAATAGTGCCATCACTTTTTGTAAATAGTGACGGGACGAAACTGAAGCCGTTTCAAACTGAGAGTTGGTTATAAGTAAGGTGTATATGTTGTTTATCATGTGCCGATAATTAGACCGATTATCGGCAATTTATAACTCTAGTTGAAAACCATTAAAATAGGTCTTTCTAAGTTCAAACTAAAGTTTCTAGCTGTAACAATGCTTAGGATCAGTATCCCTTCATTAAAGTTTAGAGTTGTTGGCTTTAAAACGGCTGCATCACCATCTAGCAAATACCAGCTTTTACAAATAATTGAAATTATTTAAATTAAAAAATTATGTTGTACCTAGTTAAAGAACCAATAATTAAATTCCCGTTCAATTTCGAACATAAAAAATCTCTTTAGTAAAAGTCAAGGCAAAAATTAACCTTTTGTGTTGATCGGGGATCAAATTAGGCTGCGCGAGTCAGAAAACTAAAATTGCACCAATTTTAGGCGACACGTTCACGTCGAAATCGAGTCAGTAATTGATAATTTCCGACGACTCAACTCGAACACGACGGACACTGGCCCTGCTACTGTTGTTTTGCTGGACTAACAAACATTTCGTAAAATACGTACGATCTTATTTTGTCTTCACCAAAGTTTGAATTAGACTAACATTTTTAAATAACATTTCTTAAATGTACTAATTTGATGTGTGATTGACGCGTAGCTTATTATTATTATTTATTATTATTAATTGTCCATGTAATTTGGTGTTGAATAAATCTGCAAAACATCTTAGGTAAAACAAAAAACAACAAAAATTTTTGAGAAACACGGGTTTTTTCTCTCGTAATATTTTGTCGATGAAAGCACCGACACTGTTAAGATTCATCTAGAGAATTTTCGTCAGGGTGGGTTTGATGATCAAACTAAGATCCGCGCCCGCAGTCCGCTTTCACCCGCTCACGTTTGCGATTCGCACTCAACTTTATTAAAGTGAAATTACTTTAAGACTGTCTTACAGAAGGACTGTAAACTCTAATTTAGACTTTGATTTAAAAACAAGACCGTACGTATTTACGAAATTTTAGCTAGTCCGAGGAAACAATTTAATTACCACCACTGTAGGGAATGCCCCGCGGCCGCTCCTCCCTAACACCCGAGTGTTTTGTTTGACCGAACTTTTGACACTTTCACAGAAACCAGAAATCACATTGGAATGTAACTATTTTAATAAAATACATTCAAAGTAAACTTATTATCGAAGAGACCACACACGCAAAACATGCTAGCCTTGACCAGAATTTATTCTAAATACAATGTTGCCGAGGTAGGTATGAACTCACGCATTATCGCATCTCATTGTGACAAAATAACTAAGTACGAGTATCAAAGAACCTTTTCAAAGTTATCTTATAAATATAGCTAGCTATAACACAGAATTATCCGTTAGGGACAGTTCATAAATGACGTCACACGTTATCGAATTTATCCGCGCGGTTTAAACCGCGCTATCCTAAAGTCTCTACTTTTATTATAATAATTGTAATAGCTGTTTGTAATTTTCAACGCAGTTTTTTTTGCTTTTCGTGTTCTGATTCCGTACTTTACAAAATAGCGCAAAAAAAATCACCGCGAGTTTATCTTGAATGCGCGCTAGCCCTAAGAAACAGTGAGGAGGTTAACAAAGTGTAACGAGGGGGAGGAGGAGTTAAAAGCTTCGCAGCGTCACATGTATATATCTCATTGTATTAAAGTCTTAGCTTCAATTCCAACGAAAGTCTTTAATTTAACTACAAAATATGTCACGTCATACCAGGAGTCAGAACACGCAATAATGAAATGTGACGGGGAGGAGCTCCAAAAATAATGAAATTCGTGTGTCGTTATGACAACCTTTGTGGCCCAGTGGGTAAAAGCCCGCCTAGACACAGAAGGATGCGGGTTCAATGCGGGATAAATGTTTGTATTATTTGCAAATATTTGTCTTGAGACTGTCCTAATAAAATCGAAATGTATTACCAAATCTATTACCCAAATGTCTATTAGAAAAAAAAAATAGAAATTAGTCTACGCTGTCTGATGACGGAGGATATGTAGGTATGTATTTCCAAAAAAAAGTATGTAAATAGCTTATCAGTCAAGTGGTACCCTTAACACAAGCTCGGCTTACTCTGGGGCCAGATGATGCTGTGTAAAATGTCCAAAAACCAATAGATCGCAACTCATAACAAAACTCATACATGAATAGAACTTATACCAACTCAATAATGATTAGGTACCTACATACTTACAATGGTATAACATTAAAATACCTATGCATCTCATTTACCGGCATGGCACGCGATATCTATATTGAATCCGCTCATATTCAAGGTGTCAGTATTAACGCTGCTTCACGTCTTC
Organism: Lampropteryx suffumata; assembly: GCA_948098915.1. Taxonomy (NCBI): domain Eukaryota; kingdom Metazoa; phylum Arthropoda; class Insecta; order Lepidoptera; family Geometridae; genus Lampropteryx; species Lampropteryx suffumata. The sequence goes on from OX402544.1 coordinate 25,040,559, forward strand.
TATTCACCATGACATCGACAGTGCTTATGCAAAACAAGCACGACAATAGGTATTAATATATAGGTATTAATATGTACCTAAACCTTTTTAGTTGCAATTTGAAAACAGGTGATATGCAAATCCGTGACCCAAATATCGTTTAAAACCTTAGCACCATAGACTAGCACGTGAATGAATTCGCGCGTTTTAAACCGTGTTATTCATACTTTGACTTGACTTACAATGTTGCCTAGGTAGGTATGAACTCACGCATTATCGCATCTCATTGTGACAAAATAACCAAGTACGAGTATCAAAGAACCTTTTCAAAGTTTTCAAAATTTCGAAGTCAAAGTATGAAATTTAAAATTTTCGTGTATATTTTTGCTTTTGCGTGCGTCTATTGCCTACATCTGGTTTCATGTTCCACAGGATATGGCTAATAATAAAAAAAACGTTTAATCATCAGTGGGTGTCAGTCCGCTGGACATAGGCCTTTTCCAAGGTACGCCACTGAGCTCGATGTTCAGCTCTCCTGCTCCGATCTCTAGCAAAGTTCATTACATAATTATGACACTTGATTTATTTCGTACTTGTTGCTGCCCGCGGCATCGCACCCGTGATACCTACATAAAAAGTAGCCTTTGCCCTTCTCCAAGATCCCATCTATCTCTATACCAAAATTCATCAAAATCGGTTCAGCGGTTTAGGCGTGAAAACGTGACAGACAGACAGTCAGACGCCTGTCTGTCTGTCTGTCCCGTCAGAGTTGCTTTCAAATTTATAATCTTTTGGTCCTTCCTTTTGGTAATGGAGGCCTTTCCTATTTTCTTAACCCAATGCTCTTCTGGCTATGGTGGACGGATATTCGTGTATTCGCGACATTGAGCATGAGATGGCTCGCGGTTGCAACTTTCAAAGTACGATGTAATTATCGCTTATAGATAGCAGACAGGCTACGGCGCGATCGTCTCAAGCCGCGCTGATAACATCAATTAGAATAACTTGAAAAAATCGATCAACGCTTAAATAAAATTTTATGGGTGATTAAAATAATTTATCCAATCAAAAAAATATTCGAGCCAGATTGTCACTTATACGTTTTGGCATAGTAACTATTTGACTACCATTATTATATGTCGCAGAACACACCATAATGAAGGCTGCACCGAATCTGCTGACTCCACCGATGACGCAGCCCGGCTATCTCGGTTATCTCGGTGACTTTGGTATTATAATTAGGTAATTATGTTTCTAGTCTAGATAATTGATTCATGCGTAAAATAATATCCATTATTTATTAAATGGACAAATATTTAGTACTATTCCGCTAATATTAGTATATACTATTCCGTACTATGGATTGTGTACGCTAACCGTTTACTAACGCTTTGCATGGCTTTTCAATTGCTTTGGTGCATGCGTCTGTATCGTGTCTAACTCATTGGGAATAGATTCGCGGAATAGTACTAAATATTTGTCCATCTACTTAATACTTTCTAGTCTAGACATTTTGTGTCTTGGACCAATATTACCGTAGGCATTCAGAAATACCCTCTAGCGTATGCAGAAAACTAGAGTAATGAATATTGATCGTCTGACGTGAAGCACTTCTGTGTGTCTGTAGCTATGGCACAGACAAAATATATTGTATACCTGCCTGTGTATCAACAGCGATAATGATCCACAGCTCACGAGCTATTGTTAGCGGTCTTTAAATGTATGTCTCCGATATTATAATCTAAACGTACTATAATGTATTTCAATATACAGTACTTAGCAACATATTTATGTTAGTACATGCTTTATTAAATAAGAACATGGCTATCAAAACCGAAGATTACAAAATGTGCATCACAATGGTCACATCACAACTTGGTCCGTAAATGGTTACCATGGTACAACACTAGGCACGACACAACACTACAGCTTCAGCCGACATGGAGATTACTTTTTTGATTACAAAGCCCTATTATAGTTATAGTAGAGTTTATTAATGGCGCGAGGGCTGGAAATTTATTGTTCAATTGATGTAGGTACAAATGACTCTGCTTTTCAGAGTCATTAGTATGAAAAATTAAAATGTTTGCGTCACAAACACAAATAAATTGGTAGGTAACTATTACTCGCGGCGAGAATGAGTTATGTTATGTATGACATACGCTCGACCCTGAGCTGCCAAAACTGAGCATAGAGTCGGAAACTCTGAAACTGCGGATAATACGAATAACATCAACATAGGATAGATATATTTGGTATATACTACTTTTTAGCTCAAGCGTACTCAAGTATAATATCGCGAACATAATATAATATAAGAACATGGAGTATACCGCCTTCGGGGATTAGCCCACCGTTCGCCCTTGAATGTGTCTTGTATACAGCTCTACTCTAAGCTCAAAAAGTCGAGCGCCCGAAATCCATCCTAAGAATTACGTGCATTGCTTTGCTTTCCGCAGGAAGGTCGCTTTCGAGGGAAGCTGAATTACAGAGCGAGGGACGTTTTTTGTTTCGCTGTTCTTTGTCCGCTAATGGCCGCCTAGAGGCAGATAATACTGCAATTTCGTTAACAAAAACTTGCTTGGTTCGCAATGAACGTAGTCCGGTCGGTAACTGTCTCCCCCCTTCACTCGCGCACTCCCCTCAGCCCTCCCGAGCTGGCAGCAACTGCTTGGCATCCGATGGATGCAATGCTCAATTTAACATGAAATGCCTGCGCGAGAACGCTTCATTGAAACTCTCTGTCTGCCGCATCATCGCACTTTTCTTCACCGTCTTTTGTCATTGTGATGATGATACCGGCCCATCTGCTTCTTTATCAATCTTCATCAAAATTCATTCATTTTGCTTTCATCATAAGTAGTTAAATATAGATAGAATTGGGCAATCGCCGAGATGTGATAAGGCAACGAGACTCGGTTCAAGTACTCCCTCTTTAAGTAAAGTTTGATTAATCAGAAGACCTGTCAATCGTTGTAAGAAAAGAAAATATTGGAAGCGTTTGACTTAAGCTGCGTGGGAGGTGCTGATTTGCTGACTTAACTAGTTTACGAATCTGCCTCTAACTGGATGGACCCCGGCTGAGTGGGTAATAGAGTTTTTGTATGTCTCATGCAGATAATGTGGCTGACTCATACCAGTCTCGCCGTTCGACGCATCTGTCTCCCCGCGAGTTGGTGCGTCGCCGGTCTGGACCAGTTATTTATTACAGGGGAAAGGATGTTTCTTGAATGGGGAGCATAGATAGATGTAGTCAATAAAAATGTAATAAAACATCATTCTGTACATAAAGAGAGGGGTTTGCTAGTTTTGTTATTCTTGTAGAAAGAATTGAATTTTGCCAAGAAAGAGTACGCTTTTTTCTATCTTTCGAAACCGCGTGGTTCATGAAAAATCAGTAAATTTTATGAAAAATGTGATAATAATGTAATTAAGATACCTAATTTAAATAAAATTATGCCTTACTTAGATAACGATGCGCAATAATAGAAAACAAATAGCGTAGTAACTTGTTTAATATGTACTACAATAGTGACTGTGCGTTTGTTGGGCGTAGTTCGTACATTTATCTTTGTATTTTAACAAACAGTTGATAACATGTTTTCGTCATTGCCGTTCATTGTGTGAGGTACATAATTGTGATCACTAAGCCGTTATATCACATGGTAGGTCTGGGGCTCCTAGCGGCGCGTCAATTTGTTTAGGAGGCGCGTCAATTTTGCCATTGATGATTGAACAGTGCTTTGTAGGTGTAAAGTACGAGTATAATGTTGCGTAATACACCATCAATTGTCCGGAGACGATGGCGCTGCTAAGGCGCCGTCGATTGCCGTCTGAATTGCCGATTACAATCACCGTAATTTTGTCGCTAGTTTTTGCTTGGCTAGTTGCAGCATCGACTTGATATCCACTGACAAGACTTTCGACCGGCTTATTGACGATGCAGACGACGACGCTCGTGGGACGCGCCGGACGTCAGCCCGTAAAGTAGGAAGGCTGGCCTAAACATAGCAATTGTTTTTTTCCGCGACAGCCGGCGATGGTCGTTCGCATGACAGCAACATGTCGTTTATCACTCACCGCTGCCATATTTGCTCTACAAAACGACGTATTTTTGTAAACCACGAATCAACAGTGCCTAATGATTCATTTCGTAGTAACAAAAGTATTCGCTATTGAAATGCAGCTGAAAGTACTTTTATAATAAATGATTTCGTAATGTCAAGGCTGAGAGTGCCCTAAGGCCATGTAAAAGGTTGGTATCGCTGGTTATTTGCGTTCACTAATCAATCAACAAAAAAGACAATCAGTGTGATGATCTAATCATATTCTTCTTTTTTTCATTAATTTTGTAAATTAATTGAGTAAAAAGTACGGTTTAAAACAGGTATGCATATTTTTTGTCCTTTTTTTTTGCAGCATACACTAATAAGAAAGAAAAAACAGATAATATTTTTGTGATAAAAAAAATCGCCATTAGAGCGCTATCAAAACGCGTCAAGGTAATTTGCACAGGGTATCTTAAGTCTTACAATGCCCGTTACCTATGTTTTGATTTAGGGTTATTCAAATTATATAAAAAAGACAGTATTCATGTAGAAAAATATTAAAAGAATTACAGTAGAGGTAAAGTTATACCTGATACTGACAACCTACAATACTATGAGGAAGATACCTTTCTCAATCACGTGGCAATATAAATCTTAGCAGAGTTCGGCTTGTCTTTCGTGGAAATATTCCGAACGGTACACGTGGTGACGTACTGGACCCACGTGGAGTGCGCTCGAATTAGCAGAGCTCGCGTTGTATTTGATAAAAAATAATTCTGCAAATGCCGGAACCTCTATATTCTAAATATTCAAATCCAGCTGAGAGGCGCTCGTATAGTCGAGTCCTCGACCCGCGGGAGAGTGCCGCGTTCGATCGGTCGGCTTAGTGCTAACTAAGGCGAACAATCGAACTAAACTGTCATCGCTCCACTTGACACTACCAGTTCGCTGCCACCAGCTATCGCTGTGGTAGGGCTTCGCTGCAAATCTATACCACATAAAAACTAAACAAATACGGATTGGATTCTTGAGACGGGGTTGTAAAGGCAGTTTGTTAACCGTTGTAACTACAAAATACTGTTCTTGGTAGACTTATTAACTTTTGAAATTATTTTAACCAGCATTCTCAAAAACACTACTTTTTTATGCAATTGACCCTGTTTTTTATACGATACGATATGCGATATTGGCCTCAATTCTGTTGGCACCAACCTAACTAATTTTAGCTTAACTTAGGTTTTGAACTGTCAAATTAACCTTTGGTATTCTGCTGCTACCAACTTACCCTAATTTAATTTTATCTAACTTAATTAAGCGTTCCTAATTTAGTTAGATGATACCAACCGAATAGGTTTTACAAATGCTATGAGTAACTAAATATATTTTAGACAATTCCTAATTTTAGAAATGAACCAACCAAATTGCCACTATTGAGAACTAAGTTTCAATAAAACACAAGATTAAAAATTCTGAAAAATACCGTCTGTAAAAACTCTGTCTGTTAATGCATTCAAAAAAGTATAAAAAAAAATATTTATGAAGAACTATGTAACTACTCGTACTGTTGACTTATTACAGAAATGTACAGAATAATATAAAATACATGTGATCTAAGCTATCTAAGAACCGTTTAAAACGATCTGTAGATAGCTCAACTGATCCAGATCACTGCCAGAGAGCAGCGTCCCCAAGACACTGGCGACATTGCCACGTTGAATGGCAATGCTGCTGATGGGCCAGACACGAGCTCTTGGGTAAATATCTTTAGAAATAAATCAATATATGTCAGGGATCTCGACAGTGAATACTCAGGTTCAGTGGACTGTATTTCTATTTATTTCTTCCAAATTTTCTTGTACAATATTTCACTTCTTAACTAGACTAAAAGAAGAAAAAGTTAAACTTTTTCTTGGTTTATTTCACTTCACTGACTTGCTTGACTGACTGTAAAATTCACAATATTTCCCTAATCTATATATACGGATGAAGCCCGCCCCACCACCTATTGGAGCAAGCGCGTTTTAGGTACGATCTAGCTAGGTAAGTACGAAGGATGCTCGAGTTGTTCCTACCATACCTATTTGAGCAAGCGCGTTTATAATTCGATCGAAAGGTTTATGAGTCCTCCGTAACAATATAATTATCAATATAATTACAAACTAAATTAAATCTGTCGGAGCTGCCATTGCCATCTCTATTCCCAATTGCAAGTTAAAATGTAGCAGTATAAAAAAGCTGTTTTATTTTTTTAATTTTATTTTTGGCTTGACTTTAGTAGTGCGTCGCACGAATTGGAGAGTGAAAAGACTCACATCTGGTAGGGTTTTGCTTTCTGATTACATATTTACCACTAATAACATTAGGTTATTCTTAGTTTTCGAGAAAATAATCGGTGGTACCGGGGGGGAGGGGGGGTACCTTTTTTTTCCTACATTTTCGTGTGACGCACTACTAAAGTTTAACCATTTATTAAAATAAAGTTATAAAAGAATTATTTAAAGACCTTTATTTACGCACTCAAAGTAATTTTAATTAGGCACAAACAATAAATAGAACAATACGTTACAAACCCCTAAAACTGCAGAAGTTCGAAGTTATCTAAATTTGGCGGGGAATGGCAGCCGGCAGGCAGCAGGTAATTATATAGGTATGTCTATATTTGATTTTACTTCTATTGCTATGTCAATTTCTAAACATTTGTCCTTTTTTGTCATTTTAGACCGTTTTGGCGAAAATTGGTTCGAGTGATAAAAAAACTGCAATAAAAAATGTTTATTGCAGGGCCCCCTGGCGGGTTAACACTATTTCACCTAACTAAGAACCATCGCCGATGAATCCCAAACTCTACAGAAAATCTTATTTAAATGGATCAAAACGTTTTGGAAATAATTGGCAACATACATGGGAAAAGAGACAGACTTCTCCGTTCCGCCGTGGGTAAAAATTGCTGAAAACATTTACCACATGCTTCGTTGGAAATAAGACTCCTTGAAACAAACTTGCATATCTAATACATAATTAATATTATTTGCTTTGAAATAAAATCAGGGTACTTAGATTCTTCTTAGTGGCTTCTGATCTACTGAGTTAAATGTTATCTCAGGTCGCGAACGTTTTGATTTTTAAAAGCCGAAAAATTATATGTTAAATAATTAAAACCTGTCTGCTTATTTGGAGTGGTACAGAATAAAATACCCAATACGAATAGTGCCATCAAAAAAGGTTATTGCAAATTATTTAAACTAGTGGTCGCCCACTGGTCGAAATTCTACCATAATTAATTTATAATTAATGTATCTTTTATGCATAATTAAAAAAAAATCTTAGCATGCTGCACTCCTTCTCCATATAAACTATATGTGTGCGAAATTTCATACTCCTCCGTCCGCGCAATTGTCGTAAAAAGGGGTACAAAGGTTTTGCTTCAAGTATTAATAAATAGAAAAAATAATGGCATTTTGCACTCCTTCTTTATATAAACTATATGTGTGCGAAATTTCATACTCCTCCGTCCGCAATTTCGTAAAAAAAGGTACAAAGTTTTTGCTTCACGTATTAATATATAGATTTGCTTTGAAACAAAAATCTGGGTACTTAGATTGTGGCTTCTGACCTACTGTGTCAAGTGTTGTCTCAGGTGGAGAACGTTTTGACTTTATAGAAGCCGAATAATTATATGCTAAATAATTATAACCTGGCTGCTTATTTGGAGTGGTACAGGATTAAATACCCAATACGACTAGTGCCATCAAGAAAGGTTATTGCAAATTATTTAAATCTTGAAGCAGGGCGGCCCTTTCAAGAAAAAAATAGTACAAGTGTAGGTATTGAATGAAATATGGTGATTGCATATTTATCGCTTGAAGCTTTACTTGAGATATCGCTCGTGAAGTGGGTGTTATCCACTTGCATTGAAGACGTAAAAAAATACAGATTCATTGATTGATATAAAAGTTAAATCTAAGGAAAATGTTCCCAGATTTTGGCAAAGTCATAATCATTTTCGTTACGCTTCTAATTGCTGGTTGTCTAGACAAATACCTCACATTTAAGTTTCCTTCACTCTATGGCCAAATTGTATGAAAATTTACATGACATGAGTAATGCCACATGACTTATGACAAGCTAGTGTCATATCCATGCAATGTGATCTACCCAAAGGCGTGAACGCCAACGAAAGTCGATCTTATCTTGGGATTCTGGTGTGGATAAATGCCAACCCTGGTGGTGATGATAGTGCAAATTCCAAAAGGCACTCTAAACTTTGACATTTATAATTATAAGCAAAATGCTTACATTATCTGATCATACTCCTCTTTCAACCCTTTGGCAAAGGCAAACATTAATATTCACATTTTCAACACACCAATAAATAAGTTAAAACGCATACTCAATGATAAATACTTCTTAGTGAATCGTAGTTTGCTCAGTATATATATATACTGAGCAAACTATATATATATTTATTTATATATTATATATATATATATATTTAATTTATTGTTTTTAAAAATTTCATACTTTTACTGTTTTTTCTAGAATGTATCAACTATTGTATATTTATACATACCTATTGTTTTTTACTACAAATATAAATATTTAATTGGCCCTCTGTAAATTATATGCCTTGCATTATATGACATATTTCATAATTAACATTGTTCCTACATAACAGTTAGTTTTTCTAGAACAAACAAATAATATAAAAATAAATAACAACCTCATTTTAGAATCTGAACGACGTGTTTGTGAATTTCCACTGTCGGAATCGCGATAAGTGTACTTCCAATAAGATGGCGCACCACCACACAACAGCCGCTATACGCATTTCAATTCAGGACACAGTGGAGATGAACATAATGGTTCTTTTCAGCCGCATCGCAGCTTGATCTTGCGCCTCTTGAATTATTTATGTAGTTTTCTAAGAAATATTAAGTCTTAAAAGAACAATAGTATTCAGGAATTGAAAGATGCACTTACGATTCTGTATCGAATGAATCTAAGTAAAATATCATCTGCTATTTGTATGGCGATTATGAAACATTTGACACAACCAATGTCTTTATATTCGATTAGCAATTGGCATAACTTCAATCATAGAAAACGTAACAAACAGACAGACTGAGTTACTTTCGCATTTATAATATTATTATATAGATATGTACTAGTTGCTGCCCGCGGCTTCGCACGCATGGCACCTACATAAAAAGTAGCCTATAGACACTCATATATTTGTTACTCTAGCACACACAATCAGTACAAACAGAAAAAAAATACGTTTCAAAAACTAAAAAGAAACCGACTTCATTGAATGAAATTTGAGCCTAATATACATTTTTAGTGGAAAGTAGATGTATTTCGTATATATATAATATGGGTAGGACAATTAAACGCACTGCTCCAATGAGACAGCGAGGTATCGAAGTACATGAAAACATCATCGATGTATACAATTTTTAGATTTTCGTTGATATTTCAGCTCGACCGATTTTGATAAAATTATTTTATATGGGACCACCTGTGAAGTATACCCTTTCAAACAAAAAAATAATTTTTCAAATCGGTTCAGCCGTTTTCGAGTAATCGGTGAAAACACATAAAAAAAATGATTCCGACGAACTGAGAACCTCCTCCTTTTTTATAACGTCGGTTAAAAAGGTCTTGACTCAGCCTCGCCACTTGGAAGTAGCTAGGGGTATTCTGTCCAAACCTTCAGCCAAAAAACCCTGCGAGTTATTTTGTGGAGTGTTGTGTAAATTTTATAATAATGACTAAGAATATTTTTTTTTTATTCAGGTTCTTAAAATTAATTTGGTACAAGGTTTTTGGTACGATTTCCTATCATCTTAAAGTAAAGCATTCTTTAAAAAAAAAAAACAGGTAATCACATAATTTATGTGCAACATTGTAGAAATAAGGCGCAGGAAATAATATGCCTATGTCCTTCTCCAAAGTCCCATCTATCAGACAGACAGAGTTACTTTCGCATTTATAATTTAAAGGGATTAATACTATTATCAGGTTGACCTATTTTTTATTTTGCTGGTTCAGTTGGTTTTGGATTACGAGTTACAAAACTACGTGGTAGCTCTAGGGCTGTAGTTACGAGGACGTTTAACTCCCCGAAGCGCCTAGTCGTCGCTGGGCACCAGGTTTGACGTCCAGTGTGGAAAGCCGCTTATCTCGGCACCTCACTGTTTGCACCCACACCTCTGTTGTGGTAACATGTGCTCGACGACAGGAACTGATAACGTCACTACGAGTATGTTACGTTGCGTTTATCCCTATAAATAAAATACCTACGAGCAAGTAGTCGTAGGTAAGTAATTCGGCCTCAATTATAAACGCCTCTCAACTACTTCTTCTTCTTCTTCGTTATTCTGTCATAATAATGCGAATTTTGCCAGCGTCACGTGTTTATATTGTTTGTCACAAAGTCGTATCTTGTCATTCGTCATTTATAATTTTATATAAAACTAGGGACCCGCCCCGGCTTTGCAATGGTGCAATGCTGATACTAATTATACTACAGAATGGTTATCCCTAAGAGATAGCCATATACCATAGCGGACTTTTTTGTAGAACTTTTGAGGGTGTACAATATTGTAGTACATTATTTTGATCTATCTCGTAGGGTTCAGACAGCGTTTGCAATGTAAGCGCAAAAATATGAGTTTATTTACGACACCACATTGGAAACCTCTAAAATTATCAGTGTTTATCTACTATATTATGCATGTTTTATACATATAAACCTTTCTCTTGAATCAATCTATCTATTAAAAAAACCGCATTAAATTCAGTTGCGTAGTTTTAAAGATCTAAGCATACATAGGGACAGACAAACAGCGGGAAGCGACTTTGTTTTATCATTTATTATTTTATATAAAACTAGCTGTCCTGTTCGCGAATTTATCCGCGCGTTTAAAAAAAAATCTTATTGTAAATCTAAGCCATTCTCGAATCCACTTGAACACACACAAAAATTAATCAAAAGCGGTCCAGCCGTTTAAGAGGAGTTTAATTACAAAAACACGCACAGAAGATTTATATAAAAAGATGGTGGCTTTCATATAAAATAACTACGGATTATTTTTGCTCGAATCACATACGAACATAAAATAAAATAAAATAAGAGATAGAGTAATAAAAGGTTTGCTTCGCAAGACGGTCAAAGATATTCGCCTCTTAACTTGAGCACTTCTTAAGATTCGTCCTGACATTATTTATCACTATCTTGGCAAGGCACAAGGCAAGATTAATTAGACAAATTAAGCAATACTTTAACAGAGAAAGTTTATTTACAAAAATAATTACAGACATGTACAGAATAATATAGAATAATATAAAAAAACATGTGAAACAGTTGAGCTATCTAAGGTCCGTTTAAAACGATCTTTACATAGCTCAACTGATCTAGTATATCCATATCCAGATATACTTAAACATTTATTAACCTCTTGAGTGGCGAACCAAATCATCTTTAGAAATCTCTAAATATGGCGTTAAGCGGCGTTGGCGGCAAAATGGCGGCATAAGATGTATTTTCTGAAAATCAACTATTTTGAACAAACTAATTTTAAAAAACTGTAAGCTGGCATCGGATTGCACGATATTTTGGGAATAATACTTCTGTCTGTATATTATGTTTTGTATTAAAATATTGTCTAAGAACATGAAAATATTTGAATAGAACACAAAAAATACAAGGTGTTGCCCGCGACACGCATTGTACGTTCATATTTAGTTAGTCATAGCATTTGTAAAACCTATTCTGTTGGTACCATCTAACTAAATTAGGAACGCTTAATTAAGTTAGATAAAATTAAATTAGGATAAGTTGGTAGCAGCAGAATACCAAAGGTTAATTTGACAGTTCAAAACCTAATTTTAAATAAAATTAGTTAGGTTGGTGCCAACAGAATTGAGGCCATTGTCCTACTTCAAGATCATCATCTCCTATATATAGTTAACAAGAAAAAAGGTAAAAAACTAACAGAAAAACATAGACAATCTCGATATTATGATATTACTTGTAGTATTCAAATTGTCTAGTATGCTTTTACTCGAAAAAGTCTGTCAAACTCATGCTGTACATATCACATCAAAACTGATGGTATGGAAATAGCTTTTTAATAAGATTAATAACTTACTTAACACTGATGATTTATCTCAAAATCAATCAGAATTTAACTGGCGATAATCCGCATAATATGCGAGTGATTCGATAACCAATCGCAATTACCGGGAGCCGGAGCTCCCGCTAACATGGCCGGCATAGATGCCGCAGTGTGCAAACGGCTCTAAGCACACAACCGCAGCCGGCGGCTGGCGCTATCTACGAGATTGGATCGTCTGTTTGCTTTTGTAATTATTTCCGCCAGCTTTGATTTACTCAACAACATTAAATTATCTTTTGGACAGCTATCCCGTAAGAATTAAACATGTTTAGTTTCAACCAAGAAATATAAATAATTTGTTTTACGCAGAAGTTGCAGATAGACTGATGAAACACTAGCTTCTTCCAGCGGGTCCGTACGCGTAGTACTTACATAAAAGCTTATGTACTTTTAGATGTAATCTACCTTTACTTCATTTTACGAAGATCCGACGTAGACAAAAGCCTAAAAGCCTAAAGCCTTGAAAACGTAACGAACATACATAAACACTTTCGAACTTTAAATAATTAGGGTACCCATACTATATCATTTAGCATTTGCTAGAGAAGCAGACCTACAGAGCTGATTTGCAATTCAGTATTGAATTTGATTGATGAGCGAGCTGATTTTAATTACCAATTACGAATACTTCTTGTAACATATTAACTTGATTGATATAATATTCGTAAGGGTGTTATATTTAGTTAGGGGCTAAATATTGTTGTGTGAAATGGTTTAGCAATATGAATATACCTATTTATTATTTATGTACCATATAAATACACAAACTAACATAAAAAAAATGCAGGGCCTTTGGGGACTGCCGATAGAAGTGAAACTAAGTAACTTGTGAATTGTATCGTCGAGCTATTAGATTATTATTTTGGAATTATTTCTGGTTTGTAAAGAAGTGTTAAAGACCAATTTGAACTTTAATCCTTGATTATAAAATAAACACTTCTTTATAAACCAAAAATAGTTCGAAAATAATAATCAAATAGCTCGACGATACAATTCACAAGTTACATAGTTTCACTTCTATCGGCAGTCCCCAAAGCATGTTTAGGGAATAATTTTGCATGAATTGTTTTATTTATCAGTAGAAAGTACTATCATGTATATGATTAAATACAATTTTAATTTATTGCGCTATCGTACACAATTATTATAAAAAGTTTTCACTTCAGAATTATTACAATTATTTTACAAAAAAAGGTTTACACTTCAGCAAAATCAACTTTAATCCATAGCTCATGGAAAGCGTGCGGTGACGATTACGCGAGATTCACGCTTTTTGTTCATCCAAAATGTACACATACAAAGTATACACATAGCTCATGGAAAGCGTTCGGTGACAATGGCGCGAGCTCCATGATTTTTGTTCACCCAAAAAGAGCTCATCGCGTCTAAAGAAGTTTTCCTTCAAAAATGCAAGATAAGCCGGTAAAATGCGTCGACGCCAGAAGAGCAGCAAGCATTATCGGTATCACCCGAGGTGACGGACACCGTCTTATCTCTCCTTATCAGAGGTTTAATATTATATCAGTGGCCTCCGTATAATTCCACGTTGCCGAGACGTATCGCGACGCGGTCGAAATCATTATTTAAATCTGGAAAATCTGAGGCATACCCATACTGTTCGAGCCTAAAGGCTTTGATACCTTGACAATCGATATCTTTAATTGAACACACTTGTCGTACCTATTCGCTCCACACACAGACACACACATACACACACACACAGACACACACACACAGACACACACATACATACACACACACATACACACACACACACATGTCATATCTCTTGTACTTATAGTTTTTATTTAGTCGTTTCCATTAGCGACACGAGGTTAGGCAATGATTTTGTTACGTAACAAATTATTATAACGTTTCAAAAACTAAAATAAAACAGACTTCATTAATATAAATTCGATTTAGGTTGATTTTTTAAAAATTATACCGAATTAGATTAAACTTAATGGGACCACCTGGGAAATACCCTTTGAAACAAAAATAGAATTTTCCAAATCTGTTCAGGCGTCTTAGAAATACATAAAATTAAGTAAAAATAAACTTTTTTATTTGAAGTCGGTTAAAATTGTCATGAAATACGAACGAACTTATTTTGTTTGTATAAAAGTATAACACTTCTTAAACTTAGTAAGTTGTTGTGTGATAGACGTGTTTTAGCTAATTTTAGACGCAACATGACGACATCTAATTTCGTGTTGTATAAAACTGCGAAAAACCTAAATCAATTAATTAAGGCAACAGACTGTACAATTTTAACCTAATTTAAAACAGACCGACAGAGTTACTTTTACATTTATAATATTAGTATATATAAAATATATAAATATATACCTATTAGTAAGGATCAACAGCCTAAAATTTTATGCTTTTTGAGTTCTGAAAATGACAAAACTTTGATCCCCCTTTTCAACCCTTTACAACACTTTTTTTCTAATTAAAAAGTAGCCTATGTCCTTTCTCAGGCTTTATACTATCTGTGTACCAAATTTAATTGTCTAGAATCAGATCACTCGGGGCAATATGTTAGAATGCCAACAACCAAAAAAATTACTCAAAATAAAATAATTGCGATAAGAGGTGTAAATATCTATAAAAACATTGAATCCTTCCAAACCGAACTTGCCGAAAATATTGAAAAACTTCAGTGCGCCTTTAATAATCCTAATAAATACTTTAAAACGATTTCTTTGATATTGTTAAATCTAACTTTGAAAATGTTTTTCCTCGTAGTAATATTGAATGCTCGAACAAACTTTCATTTAATGAGTGGGCCACTAAGGGAATTTTTATAAGCAGAAATACATTATACAGCCTTTATGATGAAAAAGCAAAAAATAGTAACTCAGAAAACCTAGTAAGCTATGTAAGGCGCTACAGTAGAATTTTTAAACTGGTTTGTAATCAAGCAAAAGCCATATATTTAAGGAACAAACTAAAATCTGCTACAAATAAGATTAAAATAATATGGTCTATTAAAACAGAAACAGTTATTGATTGATAATATCAAATATAAAAATAAAGCTGACGTTGCAAATAAATTTGCAGAATATTTCAAGAATGTACCATTTGAAACTACAAAATCTCTGGGATCATGTAACTTGAAAGCCAATAAAATGCTCGTCAATAATGTAGCTTAGTTTCTAGTTTGACGAGATATCTGCCCACACCATAATATAAAAACGTTTAATCTGTTAAAACTAAAAAAAGCTGAAGATATCAATAAACTTAGTCAAACCAATAATTGTAACATTAGCCCCATATATTGCAGATATTTTCAACGCCTGTTTGAGGCAAAATATTTTTCCAGATGGTATGAAATGCAGCCGAGTCCTTCCTTTATATAAAAAAGGCAGTAAAAATTAACCCGGAAATTACAGACCAATTTCTTTGCTTCCATGTCTCGGTAAAGTGTTTGAAAAAAATATTTTAAATCGACAAGAAGATTTCTTTAGGGCGAATAAATTGCTTTACAACTATCAGTTTGGATTCACAAAGTGCTGTTCCATGGTCGATGCTACCGCCGTATTTGTCGAAAGAGTTTACAAGGCATGGGAAAATAGAAATGATATTTTGGGATTTTTTTGTGACTTGTCAAAAGCATTCGACTGTGTGAACCATGACATTCTATTAAATAATTTATTTTATTATGGTGTACAAGGGGGAGCTTTAAGTCTCATGCGATCATATCTGTCAGACAGATCAATTAGGGTGGATATAAATGGTGTGCTCTCAGATATAACAGACTCTACGATTGGTGTTCCTCAAGGGTCAATACTGGGTCCGTTTTATGAAGAGATAAACCGTTCACTAAACAATGTTTATGAATCGTTTAATACTAATAACCTAGCATTTAATCCCCTTAAAACTAAATGTGTTAGGTTTTCGCTAGCAAGAAACCGAATATTTACTCCAATCAATATTGCTGGACAAGATTTGAGCTATTCAGACTGTACTAAATTTTTTGGTTTGACATTTGATAGTAAACTTCAGTGGGGGCGTCATATTTTGGAACTAGCAAGCAAACTGAGCTCAGCTACCTTTGCTGTTTTTAAAATAAGACAGTTGATCGATTCTGCCACAGCTAGAATTACATGTTTTAGTTATTTTCACTCCCTCATGTCATATGGGCTGCTTTTATGGGGAAACGCGGCTGATGCGAACAGCATATTTATATTGCAAAAGAGGGCTGTGAGGGCTATTTATGGACTAGGGCCTAGGGTCTCACTAAGAAAGAAATTTAAAAATGTCGGCATTTTGACCATGCCTAGCCAGTACATCCTGTCCAATTTAATGTACGCGCGTAAACATGCCCATCATTCTGTAAAACATAGCGATATTCATAGGTATCCAACAAGGAACAAAGACAATTTTATCTTGCCTTTAACACGCTTACCTAAAACCAATAAGTCTTTTTGTGTTAACAGTATTCGTTAATATAATATACTACCCAAATGTATAACTAGCTTAGATGAAAAAGACTTTAAAAACAAGTTGAAGCAAATGCTGATACAAAAGGCCTATTACAGATCTGATGAGTTCATATCGGATAGGATGTACTAGCAGAGTGTATCTGTTACTGTTGATGAAATGTCTCACAATCACAACTGTCTTGCTTAAAATTTAAATGTAGCATAATATGTATACCTATTGTACAAAATATTGATAATTGATTATAAACCTACCAACGTTATGTTTGGTACTAAGTTGACATGTCATTTATTTGAAATTGTAATAATTTAATTTATTTGAATTGTAACTTTGATAAGTCAAAGTTAAAGTAATTTATATATTTCACTAATTTGATTGTATTGACATAGTATTATATTAACTTTGTATTCTATTGTATTGACATTTTATTTTATTTTTTATTGCATTGATATTGTATTGTAACGACATTCAAAAGTGTACTTTTGTGCCTATTTGATGAAATAAATTGAATTGAATTGAACTTAAATCGGTTCTGTAGTTTTGGCGTGAAAGCGAAACAGACAGACAGAGTTACTTTCGCATTTATAATATTATAAATATATAATAAACATAAATATATGTAGTAATATAGTATATATTATACACCAAAACACCATTAATTACTTACATTGCCATCTGTTAGAAACTTCTGGAACTTATTGTCGGAAAACATTTCATTTGCTATAAAAAATATTGATGTCAAAATTAAGTAGTAAAAATGAAACTGTAAGCCAAATTCCATAACAATTAAGCAGTTTATTCAGAAGTTTATTTATTAAGGAGTTTATTCCGGACAAACATCGTAACGCGAGATTTTTATATATTTATAAAGATAGTCGCAGGCGATCTTCATTTGTCTATTCTAAACGTCATCGCGAGATGACCGTCTAAAATTATCTTGGATTCCTCGTCGTAACAAACACAAGGAAACACAATTGTTTATACTTATGCCATGAAGTCACAATTTATGGATAAAAATTCCGCTAAGATTACACAATAAATAATGAAAGAAAGTGAGAAAATCAAATTAATTTATAAAAGCTTTTACGTCATAAAACAACAAAGAAACTACGAATAGGTTTTACTATACGATATTTAAACTAGCTGACCCGGCAAACGTTGCTTTGCCTTATTGAACATAAAACAATTTTTTTGTTGCGAGCCACCCTTAACACTTAAGACTTATTTTTATAAACCTATTCTCAGACCTACTGAATACCTATACATATAACATTTCATCAAAATCGGTCAAGCCGTTCCGGAGGAGTATAAACACGAAAACTGTGACACAAGATTTTTATATATTTATATATTTTTATATATAGAGATATCAAATAAAATTATACTAAGTGTTTGTGGACAATTTCCAGTGATTCACACATTGTTGACAACGCACGATCCAGCCCCAAACTGTGCATAAAATTTATCGCTTAATTTGCTGACAAGAATTTTCATTCAAGTGTAATTAGGTAGGAATTAATTTATGCACTGCTAGTTTTAGTGTAGTAGTAGTTAAAGTGTATTTGGATAGTTTAGTAAAGCACGTCAAAAGATTCTTTTGTTGAGTACCTAGTCATATCTTAATAACTTTTTATTAAAGCCCTTTTATATTAAAGGTCCAGCTCCAGTCCAGTCAATCGTTCCCACGAGTAAAATTTTTGTGATAAGGTTAAAAAAGTCTTAAGGTACAGTTACACATGCTCATAAAATGTCATGCTTATTAGCATGCTTAAAACAAGCGTGCTCTTCAAACTAACACGTTTGCTTTAGCACATTTGCTTTGTTTAGCATCCTTTTTTTAAGCATTTTTATAAATAAGCGCGCTCAAAGCAGACAATTTAACACACATGCTATTTAAGCACGGGCTGGATGGAAGCTTCGGTACTCGACATTCTAGAATAAAATGTTTTTGTATTATTTTAGTTTTGTTAGTTATTAAATCTTGGTTATGCATTATTTCTTGGAATATTTTATTGTACAAAAACAATTTTTGTACAGTGGAGATCGCGGATTCCATTCATTTTCAGCATTATTCAGCATTCATTTTCAACTTTTTTTTCATCGCCCCACCGAGGCTTTTAGCTCGAAATCGTGCTCGCGCACTTGGTGCGACAGTCGTTCGCACCAATACTAGCACTAGCATGCTCAATAAATGCTAGAAATGTGCATGTGTAACTGTACCTTTAAGTGCTTTTAGAAACATGGCTCGCAGAACCGTTTGAATTTTATTTATCTTAGCTTTTATAGAAATCGAATTCTTCGGCAGAAGAAACATTCGAGAGAATGGTAAGATGATTTCATATTTGTTTACTTGTACTCAATCACGCCGGAACAGCTGTTCCGATTTAAAATCGATATATCTAGTAGAGTAAACTAGGCGATTGTCTTTCCATACAAACTTCGAAGGATGATCACTCCACCGACTGATGTTGAACAATGAAAACTAAGTTCATATCATAATCTATACATGTCTCGCAATAGAATCGTAAAAACATACAGGTTTAAAAGATTAAAGTCTCCAAAAAACGTTGAAATACGTTTTAAATTACAATGATTTTAGCGCAACTTTGGGCCTAAATAAATAACATACCGAGTATGCACATTCCAAAATGGTTCTGATATAAGCATTGTTTATTTAATTACGAGTACAAATAACAATTCAATAGATATATTCAGTAGTATTTTCATGAGGATCCTTGAGCCACAAGTCTGTTCGTGACTTTTACACGGTCTTATTGTCTAGAAATTAGACTAATCACTACATAGTAGTATCACTACTTAGTATAAAACAAAGTCGCTTCCCGCTGTCTGTCTGTCCCTATGTATGCTTAGATCTTTAAAACTACGCAACGGATTTTGATGCGGTTTTTTTTTAATAGGTAGAGTGATTCAAGAGGAAGGTTTATATGTATAATACATGCATAATATAGTAGAGAAACATTGATAATTTTAGAGGTTTCTAATGTGGTGTCGTAAATAAACTTAGATTTTTGCGCTTATATTGCAAACGCTGGCTGAACCCTACGAGATAGATACAAATAATGTACTACAGTATTGTACACCTTAAAAAGGTTTACAAAAAAGTCCGCGATGGTACCTATATGTCTATCTCTTAGGGATAACCTTTCTGTAGTATAATTAGTATCAGCATTGCACCCGTGCGAAGCCGGGGCGGGTCGCTAGTCTAATTATAAGACTATAAACCATTATCATACTATCTTCTCTTACTGTTCATTACCATGCTTCGTACACGCCTTTCCGTTTCTCCCATTATGCATGGTGAAATAGCATGCATTTTAGCTGCGTTCACTGACGAGCTTGTGACACAGCTACTTTGAAACTCCACATCTTGACAAGAATAGCCACCCGTAGGAACTAAGTTAATATAAACTTTGCTTAAAAAGCACTCAGGTATGTAATTAACTTAGAGGTAGGAAATTATTAAAAGTGCAGGTGATGAGGCGAATATGCATAATACATGATGTTGAGTCGAGAAGTTGAGTGAGTTCGGTGGACACCGCGTCCACACGTCATACACAATTGAATAAATTTAACTACTATTAATAGATTATTATTCATTATTATAATTAATAGAGCATGAGCTTACGTATATTATACTACTAATTAAAAAATTGCGCGAGTGTCGTTGAACACTCGGTTGGAACGAAGTTCCTGTAGTTGTATAATATTATTTATTTAATTCATGTTATCCTATGGATAACCGTCTACACTAAATAAAGGGTGGTGACGGAAGTTCGTGAAGGATATATCTTATGCTTTTCACCCACCCCATTCGCCAAGTCCGAACCGTGCGGACGTAAAACTTCATTAAAATAAAATAGGAAGATTTAAGAAGTCGTCACACAGCGCCTAAACGACAATGTTGTTATATATAAGGATACTAGCTGACCCGGCCACGCGTTGCTGTAACTCAGTAGTTCTAATACGTTGAACCCATATACGCTAACCTCTAAAATTATCAGTGTTTCTATACTATATTATATATGTATTATACATATAAACATTCCTCTTGAATCACTCTATCTATTTAAATAACCGCATGAAAATTCGTTGCGTAGTTTTGAAGATCTAAGCATACATAGCGACAGACCGATAGTGGGAAGCCCCTTTTGTTTAGTAGTATTATAGATGCACAGCAAAGAGACGTTTACATTTTAAGTGACATGTAAAATGTCAAATTCAAATTGCAAATTGTCTGTGGTAAACACAGACAATTTACATTTTACCATAGACAATTTGTTTTTGATTAATGTTACCATCGTATAAATAATGACAAATATTGACATTAATATTTATACGATACTAACGTCACTCAATGGATTCTTCGTCTGTCATTTCATGGAGCAACATGGCTCTGCTAATTTAATATTTTTTACCCGTTTTATTGCATGTTTTATTCAGTAATATTTTCAGAATTTTAATAAATAAATTGTGGCTGCGGGACGGGTATGGATAATTGGATTGCATGTGTATTGTGGTGCAGTGTGATTTGAACGACGAGGAGTCTCAAGAAAATTCAAGACGCCATTCCGCGTGACGTCTAGAATTGACAACTGACCATAACAAGTACTAAGAAGTAACTAAGACTTATAACAAACAAACTGACTATAAACTATAAACACTTGACATTGGCAGAATTGACATTAGTATGTCACAGGCCATTAACGAAGAAAAGAAAGAAGAAGAACGTCACTCAAATTGTTTTGCCTTCCCGGAACCTCTCCAATATCACTTAAACTTTATGGTATGGTATTAAAGTTCAAATTGACTTTTAAGTATAATTACGAATCGATTGTATGGAAGTATAGAAAAGTGTTGTTTTTAGACTTTTTCATGCAATTTTTAACATTTTTCTCTCCGTAAAAACCATCCTCGTACTTCTAGGAATATTCTAAAAAAAGAATTAGCGAAATCGGTTCAGCTGCTCTCGAGATTTGCGCTTAGCAACACATTCAGCGATTCATTTTTCTATTATAGATAACAACATTGCCGATCTCTGTGGCGAAGTGGGCCATATACCGACTGAGACGCAGGTTGCGGGTTCGATTCTCGCGGCGGGTATTTGTCTTGGGTCTGGGTGTTTCTATGTATAATATGTATGTATTTACAAAAGTATATATGTAGTATGTCAGTCATGTGGTACCCACAACACAAGCTCTGCTTACATTGGCCCAGATGATGTTGTGTGATAATGTCCGGCATTATTATTATTATTATAGTTTTCCCTCAAAAAACAGCCTCTAAACATGACTTTACATCCTAATTTTACATTTTACTTGGCCCTTTACAATTAATACTAAATAAAAAGGATTATCTACAAAGCATAATCCTACGTTGAAATACATTTTATTTGTATATCATTGGTTATCTTTAATAATTAAGTTTCAGATTTTTACACTATAATGTATACCTTTATGTTTACAAAACATTAAACAGATGGACAAATATTTAGTACAATTCCGCCAATCTATTCCTAAAGAGTTACCTCCAAAAGAAATTCGACACGTGTTTCGCCCCTCCACAAGGCATCCTCAGGAACACTTGACTCACTCCGCACCCCGACGAAAAAACACTCTGCTCTGCAGACTTGTTGGTTCGACCAACGTCAGACTGAAGTCTCGGATGCCTCGTGGAGGGGCGAAACACGTGTCGAATTTCTTTTGGAGGTAACTCTTTAGGAATAGATTGGCGGAATTGTACTAAATATTTGTCCATCTGTTTAATGTTTTGTAATGGATTTCCGCAAAGTCACGCCTGAATCAATTATCTATTTTATGTTTAAATTATAATACTATACATTTAACTCAATATTATAATAAATAAGTGATTATATTATAATATATTTAATAATCACTTGAAACACTAGGTTACCTGGTTCAGGCTCGTGTTAAGCATCTACCTTTGCCTTACTAATATTCTGTTTTGTTTTATTACGGTTTTGTTTAATTTTTTTTTTAATGAGTTTATTTATTATTATTTATAACCTAACATAGCCGGTTTTATTGTCAGATTGTATTTTTGTGAGTTGGTTAATTCTGTATCTGATATCGAAGATAGCGTGCGTGTTATCATGCGTAATCGCAGCGGACTACGACGCCGTCGGCAAACGCTGTGGAGTCTTTAAAGGTGCATGAGTTAGTATAGTTACTCATGTACCTATATAGACTGGGTTGTACGTCAACGATTTTGATCTTATTGTTTTCCTTTTTTTACTCTTAGAAAAATAGTTTTCACTCGAATTTCACACTTTTCTGCTTCTCGATATTTCGGCACAGTTACATGCGCCATGATCACGAGATAAGCTGAAGTCTTTGCGGGTGGATGTTATTGGCAGTCAAAACGGTCTAACCTCTTTCTTAGTCTTTCTCAGTTTTTACATCGACCAAACAAAACGTACCATAGCTTGTCGAGTGAAAAAACAAATCAATCTATATAGTATTAGTATCAAGAACGAAATTTACTAAGACAAGTAGTTTTAAACCCACATAGGTACATTTATTTACAGAAATAATTACAGAACTGTACAAAATAATATACGATAATATAAAATACACGTGAAACAGTTGAGCTATATTATATATTATAATAATAATACCGGACATTTCACACAGTGTCATCTGGCCCCAATGTAAGCAGAGCTTGTGTTATGGGTACCACATGACTGATATACTACTTACATATTTTTTTTTTTGTAAATACATACATATTATACATAGGAACACAAATTAATTGAAGCTAATTTATATTATAATAAAAGTCTTTTGGAAACGCCTAAAAACATTTGTATTTATCATGCTCATCAGCCGCTAGTGTGCAGTCACTTAACCTATCCTGTCGGACTACTGGGCAAAGATCTTCCCCTTTAACTTCCACACTTTTCACTCTAAGGCCACAGTATGCTAGTTTGGCTCGAATGGATCCACATTATCTAACCATCTGTTCCTGGCGTCGACTATCGGGCACCCACTGCACTCAGTGCACGAGCTTCTCCCAACGACCAGACGTCAGACGACCTCTGTGGCGCAGCGGACTAACGTCTGGCTAAGACGCAGAAAGTTGCGGGCTCGATTCCCGCCGCGAGTCAAATGTTTGCATGATCTGCGAGTATTTGTCTCGGGTTTGGGTGTTCCTATGTATAATATGTATTTACAAAAAAAAGTATGTAAGTAGTATATCAGTCATGTGATACCCATAACACAAGCTCTGCTTTGGGGCCAGATGATGCTGTGTGAAATGTCCGGCATTATTATTATTAACGTTCTGGATGCATACGAGTGACATGATCTGCCCAGTCCCATGTAAAACGGGCTGCCCTCGTACCTACATCCGCTATTCCTGTTTTAGATCGGATTTTGGTATATCAAACCCTATCCGTTCTTTTGATCCCCAAAACATTAAGCTTCCTCTTCTTTTTCTTGTTTATGGCATGTGACATAATATTGTCAATTTTGCGAGTGTCAAGTGTTTATTTTTGTTTATAGTCAACTAGCGCCCCGGAGTCTTAGTTGATGGTCAATTGTCAATTCTAGACGTCACGCGGCATGGCCGTCAAAAATTTTCTTGAGCTTCCTCGTCGTTCAAATCACATTGCACCATAATACACATATAATTAAATTTTCATACTTGTCCCAACTTATTAAAATTCCGCTAAGATTACTGAATAAAACATGCAATAAAACGAGTAAGAAATATTAAATTAGCAGAGCTATGTACTTTATGAAATGACAAACGAAGAATTCCCAACATTACGCTTCATAGCTCTGGCAAATTTTGAAGTATGTCTTGTGTTGTGACTCTGTTAAAGACCATGTCTGAGCACCGTGTGTCAGTGTGCAGTATTAGTAAAAATCAATATAGACTCAAGGTCAAGACATGCTTTTATGAGATATACTTATGAGTAATACGGGAGTTTTTATTCACTTATTATTTTGTCGATAAAGGCACCGTCATTGCTTCGATTAATATAGCTAGATAATCTTTATCAGAGTAAGATTGATCCGCAGTTCGCTTGCTTCCCGTTCGTGATAGACCCTGATTCGATATGCGATAAGTAGTCTTGAAATCGATACACGATATATCGGACAAACCGCTACTCTTAGCTACATCGGTTCTCCTTTCGAACTCGTTTCGAACGATGGAACGTATAATACTTTCGACAATCGATGTCGTAATTCGCTACAACAGAAGATACGATCATTTGAGTTTGAAAAACAACTACCAAAATTAACAGAATTCGAAGTACATTTTTAAAAACGCCCAGCCTTTATCGATCAAATATGTGGGTAAAAACGAGTATTTCTCAAAAGTACACGCTTTGATGAGCTCGAAATATTTTTTTTATTTATTAAAAATTTATTATGGTACCTACTTATTGAGAATTGTAAAACAGAACCGCCATGTGATTTTAAATATATCAGTGTTGCTGCTCTTACATATTACTAAAAGTACTACTGTTGTAATGTAGGTAAGTACTTACCTGGAACTCGAGTAGAATTATGTTTTTTTCAACTCCGATATCAAAATAAGTCGCAGCTAAGCCAATATGATGAGATTTATACCGATTTTACCTTGAGAATTATCCAGTGGCGAAAATATATAGCAGTTGAGTCTTGTTCTATTCCGTGTAGTGATGATAGTAATTAACAACTGCCCCGAACATTGAACATATAATACAAAATCTCGTTTTAGACCCCGTTATCCTTCAAAATTGTATGACAAAAGTTACGGAATCATTATCTACAAAGAGGTAATTTCTTTACGTGACGATTCAGTATTCGGACGTTCATATCGAACTTGGCAAGTCGTTAAGGAAACTTAAAAATAGAATGCACTCGAAATAAATGTTGCTATTTGTAGCAAAACAAGCGGCGCTACAAGAATAATAAATAAAGTAGGTACTCCCTTTCCCCGGGCATACTACCGTTTTGCCTTCATTACGTAGCTGAAAGTTTTGGTATCCGGCCGAGGCTCGGTGGAGAACACTGGATGAGTTTTCTACGCGGCAGGATTTACTCATTGTTTCCATAATGTGGAAAATTTAAATTTCAGAACCTTTCAGAGTTGAGTTTGTCCGTCGCAGTCCAAACTTTTACTAAAGCGATGCGGACGGTGACGCTGTCTTCCTTACAGTGAAAAAAAATCTGCCTGAATTCGGCAGATCTTTTTCTTATTGCAGCGTGGGGGACGAAACGTGCACGTGTGAGCCTCCTATTGTGCACTTTACGCTGTCTTCCTCCTTATAGTGAAAAAATGGCTGCCGGAATTTGCGGATTTTCTTCATATTAAGAATCAACGTGGTGAACGAAACGTGCACGTCTGAGGCTCCTTTTGTGCACTTGGCTTTGTACAGGTATCTTTTCGGCAGATTTCCGGTTGCAGATTTTGTTTGAAAAATACTTTCGGCACTGTCGGCTCCAGGCGGAGCGCGTTTCTCTTAAGTCATCTTTTCTTGAAAACCAAATTGTCTCTGATTCTGTAGATTCGCTGGACTTACGTAAATTTCGTAAAATACGAAAGATCTTATTTCTTTTGCTCCAATTTTCTAGACATGTGATTGACGTGTTTAAGCTCATTTCAGTCGCCACCTAAAGAGATGTTTGTTGTTAAAACTGTGGAAAAGCCTAGGAAAATCAGAATTGATTTTAATAAAGTAAATTTTAATAATAAAGCAACAAAATTTGACCTTAATTTATTCGTATCAAAATGATACTTTAATTAGGACTTTGATGTAGGAAAAATAATGATAGTTCGTATTTTTTGAATGAGATACAACAATGTGGGCCGAGACAAAGAGTCGCAGCGTCCGCGTCGCACGAAACTGAGTACTGCAACTCTATAGAACCGACTATTCAGTTTATAAATGAAACGAGTTACATTGTTAAAACCCAGACTATAGAAATATTTATGAAATTAATTCAGCTCGTTCGGCTCGGGCATGTATTTTTTAATTGCTTATTAACCATGGTTGTTTTTTCTGTCTGGATGTTATATAAGTGTGTTTTAAAAATAAAAAATATATAGGTAAGCCCTAATGATTTCTTTACATTTCCTAAAATTAAGAAAAGTCTTTGTGGTCAAAGGTTCCAGTCCGGTGAAGAAGCAGTCGACGCTTTCAAGTCAGCTATTTTGAACGCCCCTACCTTAGAGTGGAATAAATGTTATAATAACTGGTTGGAGCGAATGGAAAAGTGTATTAAGCTACGTGGTGAATACTTTAAAAAACAATAAAAAGTACTATAAGGTTCTAGTTGTGTTTTTTTCTTCAAACGACAAAACTTAAAAGGCATGCCTCGTACTGAGCTACAGCAACGCGTGGCCGGGTCAGCTAGTACAGGATAAGAATGACTAGATCTGGTCTCAAACCAGCAAAATAAATGAGTTTCGTATGAAGCTTTCATGAGTTTTTCAAAGTTTATAAATCTAAGGTAACTCATAACCAAGTAAAGCCTTGCAATCCCTGATAATTGTCTATTTAATTACAGCATATAAAATGCTACAATTTTGAAAATATTCAAATTCCCCCAAACCACGACTTTGCCAGTAGATTCACCATCAAAAAAGACTACAAAGCTTATTTATGCACATGTCAGGGCAGAAAAATAAAAAAAACTGGAAAGTTCTCCTTAATATAAATATTAAAAAATGGATGGATTTCTAAATACTTATATTTTTTTTCATAGATTTGGTTTCTTAAATGTGTGAGAGTCACTAACGTGCATCATCGTTAAAATTCCATTACGATTAAGCGTTAACGATCTAGAGCTCTGGTTAAGTGCGGACAGACAGACAGTACAGACGGACGGACATAGCGAAACTATAAAGGCTCCATAATGGACTTCGAACCCCGAAAAAGGATATACGAGAAACCTTACAATATAATAATATCATTATATGAAATGTGTATAACATGCGCAAAATTTGCCATTGTATGTATTATTTAATTATGAATGATCGCAAAATAATGACGTCTATAACACCAGCTTTCGCCATAGTTTAGTAGTCTATTATTAATATTATAAATCCGAAAGTAACTTTCTGTCTGTATGTTACGTTTTTACGCCCAAACCGCGCAACCGATTTTGATGAATGTTGGTATAGAGATAGATGGGACCGTGAAGAAGAACATAGGCTACTCTTTATGTAGGTAGCGCGCGTGCAAAGCCGCGGGCTTCAGCTAGTTTAATATAACTCTTTAGCCCGGAAACTAACAAGAAAATCAGAATCCATTTGTTGCTTTTAAATACATATTATGTACCAACGCGTACTCTTATGTATCAAGGAATTTGTATTCCTACAATATACTGAAATTATATTGCACGAAAGGAACCTCTATTTCCCTGAAGATATATGTTCCTACTATTTACCTACAGCACGTAAAGCACTTGTGGCCTTCCGATCGAGATTTCGAATACAGTCGTGCTCCAATGGATTTTTCTGATCGAAAAATTAATGTGCGCTATGCCGGTAAAGAAAACATCGTGGGAAAACCGGCATGTCGTACAAACTATAACATTTGAAAACACATGTCTTCGAACATTTTACGTGCACGAAAGGAGTCTCAGAAGCGTACTTTAAACCTTTCAGCACACTGGTTCAAAATAACTGTGATAAGAACACCTACATACAGAACAGAAAATATCCAGTGTAATAATTATGTTTTAAAAAAAAAGACAACCGACTTCATGTATATTGCTACTGTAAAACGTTGAGGAGTTCCCTTGACTGTCCTTCGTCATCATCATCAGACCTTTAATGACAGTCACAACCGATCTAGGTGGAAAGTTCTCATCAATACAAATGAATCAAGCCCAAGCACCAGGTAATTGCTGTAAATCGTTGAGGAGTTCCCTCGACTGTCTTTCGGCTCCATCATCAGATCGACTCCAGACCTTCATTAAATAGTGCTTTAAAATACTTGATGGAATATTTTAACAAACGCACTAGTCGCCACTACGATTTTGAAGGTTCCCATCGATTTCTCTGGAATGTCATCTTCAGGTCCTGGTTTCCGTTCATAAACAACGAAGTTATCCGCGAACACATAATATATATATATATATATATATATATATACGGTTGAAATGAGAAACCTCCTTTTTTTGAAGTCTATTAAAAAGCAACTACATGTTTGAGACGCGCCAGTTAATACCGTTTCTACAAAGAAAGTTCATCAGTAGAACTATTTAGGTATAAAAATGTTTCTAAGTTATTTCAATAACTTTAAAAATGACTGCAGTTCATGAGACCACTAAAAGTTTGTTCTTCATATTTTTACACTTGCTGATATTCTTAAAGAGAAAGAAATGGCGTGACATCGTTGTTATCATGAACACGACCTAGAATTGAGAAATTATCTCATGTGATATTGGGTTTATAATAGTGAACAATTTCGTTATAACAAAGATGGTGAGATAGATTATACCGAGGCAAGCACCAAACGAACTTATAATACAATTGTTTTTCCTTTGTCAAACTACGGGCTGCAAACATGCAACCCGCACCGCGCACGAGCGCGATTGCTGCAATTTCCGCGTTCTATATTTGTTCTTCCAGTAGAGAGACACTCTTAGATCACTGATTTATACAGTAAATACTCTCAACGCAAGCATTGTTATACTACTATTGTGCTTCGGTAGGTATAAGTATCAGCGCGTTTAGTCCACACTGCTACCAACTGTAATACTAATACTTGATGGAAAACTTTGCAATCCACTTAAAGCGGTAGCGTTGAGGGAGTTGGGTGCTAGCTGGGTTTCTTGCTCTCGTTGGAGTTTGTCGGTATCGGGACACACCGACCGCACCGAGACCTTGGCAATCCGCGGACCGCGCGACTCGCGACCGCAGTCTAGCACTTATAGAAACGCGATACTTTAAGATATTTCTGAACTGCGACGCAACGGTTTTGACCCAAATGTGACGAGTCTTTGAACCGAGGCGGACCAGCCACTCGAAGCTTATCTCGGCACGGACTCGCGAGTGGCGACGACCAACGATGGCGCGAAAGCGCGCGTGGCGCGTGGAGCGTGGGCGGAACACAACGCATTTAGATTGCCGTCGACACACATTCTATGAAAACAGCAATATCCGAAGGCCACTGGACTATTAATTCTAATTATTAAACCGTTCATTGTGTATTCGTAAAGTTAACCGGGCTAAAAGTAAATAACCTAGGTCAATAATCGGTCGTCGATCTTAACTCACCGAAATCGGTTTAAAGTGTAAGAATAGCACTCGTTAAATTAATTTACGATGATATGAGAAGCTCAGCTCCAAAAATCCCTCAATTTTAATGTCGTCGGCCAATTAAGAGGCATCGACACTCACAATACTCGTATCTAGAATGTGGCTAAAATTAGCGCTCTGCCGGTAAATCAGGACGATGTCTCTCACATTTCGCGTGACATTTCAGCGCGATTGTTCCGCGCTCGCTTTTATCGGCGACTCTGTATCCCAGCATCGGTGACCCATACGCGCCTACTAGATGCGATATTTACGACTACCTACCATGCTTATGCAAGCCGTGATGGCAGCACGGGTACTGACTCGTATACTCGACCTGATTCCAGTCAATCTTAACATCTCATTAGCGACTTTCCGAGAGAAGCAGGACTAGGTTTCAGTTTTAGTAATAAAGTTTAGTTTTTAAATTAAGTTGTGTACGTTGTGCTAACAAAATAAAAGGAGTTTATTGTAATGCACTCCTATTTGGTGAATTGTAAAACAACGAGCAACTTTTCAAAATATTTGTCTAGAGGAGCTTGGAATATTGGATGTTTGGCACGACTAGTGTGCCTCGACTCTCACCGCGCTCGAGTAGTTTTACCTACTTATGATTTACAGTTGCCGGGGACAAATATCGGAAATTTTCTCACCTAGGTATAAGTAACAAAATAAATCATATCTTACGTAGCTTTGTACTATTGATACTCAATACTCAATGAGCCGAACTACATATAGTCCATTGAAAAGTTACATTTGGGTATGCATTTGTCAGAGGACGCAATTTTATTTTTTTAATGTGTAGGGGGGGTCAGTAGAAGCTTAAGTTCAAGTTTGTGGGGTCGGCACCCTTGTCCCCCGGCCGCCATCTTGGAAAAGGGTTTTCGCGCTGTATCTCGTAAACTAGTTACCTTACAGAAAATTTAATCAAACATAAAATGTAGCAAATTAAATTTCCTACAATTTTATTTCTATTACTTTTTATCGTCAAGTGACCAACAAAAAAGTTATAAACAAAAATAAATGAAAATTTTGTAACAAATTTCCTTTTGGAGGTTATAACTTTTTTTCAGTTCAGTCAAAAAAGGGTCAAACATAGTTCAATAATAGCATAGGAATGTTAAGATCATAATAAATTGTATGAATAAAAAAAATATAGATAGAAAAGTAAGCCTAATTTTTAGTTTTTATTGCATCCCTATGAGCATTCGAGAATCCGTTTAAGTTTGGAGCGCTGTAAAACCTAGATAAATAAATAAAATGAAACAATTATATAGAGGAAATTGTTCGTTGAAAAACCCTCTACAAAATTGCTGTGATGTCATTTTATTGTAAAATGAACTGAAAAAAAGTTATAACCTCCAAAAGGAAATTTGTTACAAAATTTTCATTTATTTTTGTTTATAACTTTTTTGTTGGTCACTTGACGATAAAAAGTAATAGAAATAAAATTGTAGGAAATTTAATTTGCTACATTTTATGTTTGATTAAATTTTCTGTAAGGTAACTAGTTTACGAGATACAGCGCGAAAACCCTTTTCCAAGATGGCGGCCGGGGGACAAGGGTGCCGACCCCACAAACTTGAACTTAAGCTTCTACTGACCCCCCCTACACATTAAAAAAATAAAATTGCGTCCTCTGACAAATGCACACTAAGGCCTAAAAAATGTAACATTTTAATGGACTAATATAGCGAAAAAAACATTTATGATTGCCACTGTCATACCATAAGAAATTAATTAATTACCTACGCAAAAAATTTACCCGTAAAAGCACGGTAGTGACTTATCTTATTCTTGATAATTTTAACGAGAAATACCTATCATCGTTTGACGAGATTAACGAGTAGGCACATACCGCGGCTAATTATATCTGTTGTGCGGCCGCCAAGCTATAACGTTGGGTTTGTTGTTGTCGCGATTGCACCTTCTGTTATGCAATACAACAGATCCGTGGGCGAATGAGTACCGTTTGTTTATTATCGAATAACGCCATTGCCATGTTAATATTAGAATAGAATAGAATAGAAATTTATTGATTTACGCCGCATAACAAATACATTGACCAGACCAGACAAGTTGCTTGCCGGATTCTTCTTGAACTGGGGTTAGGAGGAATCGGCACGTTCATGGATACACTCCAGCAAGCTGAGGTGGGTGAAGTTTTCTCTCCACTGACGCCACTCTGCCTGGGATATGTAGAATACTGTATAAATAGGACTCAAGGTTTATATAAACAAAAAATAAGTCAAGATGCTTCCACTCAAACAATAAATCAAGAATGCACTGTTAGCCTGGGTAACGAA
The DNA here is from genome assembly GCA_948098915.1 of Lampropteryx suffumata. Taxonomy (NCBI): domain Eukaryota; kingdom Metazoa; phylum Arthropoda; class Insecta; order Lepidoptera; family Geometridae; genus Lampropteryx; species Lampropteryx suffumata. The sequence continues at coordinate 25,072,797 of OX402544.1, forward strand.
GGATCCAACAGTATATGCACACAGACGGATATTATCGTCCCAAACCTGTATGAAACGTTTTTTCGTGACCAATAATGGTTTATGTAGTAAAAAGAACAATGTACTCGTAGATAGGAACGTAGCGGGTATCACGTCATAACATTTTCTATCAAAATTTGTGTGGAATCTCAAACAAAAAAGATGAGTTAAGAGTTTATTTGAGCCAGATTGATATGGACATTACTATATATGTATTGCAGAACATTTTCTTAACAAATTAAGCATGAATGCTTTCACTTTCGAGAATTATAACATAGCCTCCAATAATTATAGAATAAATAAAACTAGAGGGGGTTCTTTGATTTTATCTCACATTAATAATTGCACTGAAGAATTGAAATATGTAAACAATTAAAATGGATAGTTTCGAAATATGTGGTGCTAGGGATACCAACATAAATCTAAATATTTGTTGTCTATATAGGATTCCGAATGATAAAAATTTTGATGATTTCATAAACAGAATGGAACATTTACTAGAGCACTTCTTCAACAAAAATTGTATTATATTTAAATATTTTAATAATATATAAACCTTTTAAGGGAGAGTAAATTAAGGTCTGAATTTGTAACTCATGTCAAAAGTTATAATATCAGGTTTTTAGTTAATTCAATAACTTTTTCGCGAAATGGACGAGAGTCATGCATTGATAACATTTTGACAAATCTTCCAGAAGAAAAAATTGCTAGTTTGACTGTAGATCAAAATAGTCTAGGAGATGGCCATGCTGGTTTACTATGTAGCCTTAATTTCCAAGCTCCTGTTAAAACTAACTTCTACAGGGCAAAGAAAAGATTTTTTTCTTAGCGTAATAAAAGTGATTTTAGGCAAAGCTTAGGGGAAAGTGATATGACCAATTGTAATAATTTTCTGACAAACTTTAAAAACCTTTTTGAACAGAACTTTACCAAGAAAGATACTACTATAAAAATTTACAAACCATATAAAATTAATTGGGTTTCCAAAGGAATCAGAACAGCAAGTAAAATGAAAAGGTTTTTGAACTCAATGAGCAAGAAAGACAGTCACGAATCAATTATATCTTATTGTAATAGATACTTAAAATTATATAAAAAGGTTATAATAGCATCGAAAAAGATGGCAAATGTAAAAGAGATAAAACAAGCAGAAAATAGTACAAAGAAAATTTGGAATATTATAAACAGATATAGGAATCAAAATAATGTTAAGAACTGCGAAAATTACATACTTAAAATTAATGATACAACCATTTGTGATTACCAAAAAATAGCTGTCATTTTTTCTAAACAATTTGACTATAGCGCTGGAGACATTGATGTAAATAAAAAACATAGCTTTTAAATATATGACACAGTTTTCAAGTCGAGTTAACACGGACATGGAAATAAGTAAAACAAACAAAAATGAAATTAAAGTCATTGTTAAGAGAATGAAGATCAAACATTCGTATGGATACGACGAAATCCCAATTGCGGCGATTAAGCAAAATATTGACATTATTGCTGAACCTGTAGCCAATTTTTTCAATAGTTGTTTAGACTTAGGACTTTTTCCTGATGAATTAAATATTGCCAGAGTCTTACCTATATATAGGGTCTTTCATTAAGCGTGTCCTATCTTTAAATTTAAATAAAACAAAGTGTGTGTGATATATTATCGAAATTATTTATTTATTTGAAAGATGTAGTGATGCCATTATGTGTGGAATATGACATCATTCAAATGTCCGCCACGGCTTCTCTGGGTGGAGCGCATGTGAGATATCCAATTTTCCATGACTTTTGCGCCAGAGCAAAGAATCACACGTTTAGGCACTAGGAGAATGAACCTTGAGGCTCCAATATGTCCAAGGCTGGATGTGGCAAGGCATGGCTGTCGCTTTCAGGCTTTTAGACTGTAAAATGCTCTACCCACTGATATGAAGAGTATTAACAGTCCTATCATATTTAAACGCAAATTAAAAAACATTCTTTTGGAGAAGTGTTTCTACTCTGTTGACGAATTTATGACATAAAACAAGACCTGACATAAACATTATCAAATATTATGACGTTATTAGTGTTATTATTATTTTTTGCTTTGTTTTGTTGAGTTATATATGTTTTTTTTTAAATAGTAATTCTTAATCTTGTTACTGAATAAATGAAATGAAATGAATGAAATTCTGTTTGATAGCGCAGGCCTTCCCGGATACCCACAATAACGGCTAGCACCGAGCCGGGTTTGTTTCAAGTTTTCTTTCTCTGTTGTTAGCTCTTCTGTTAATTAGCAGGGGGACTAACCACCAATAATTTGAAAACTATCGCAGTCGTCTTCATCATCAGTCTCCAAGCAGCACTCATCTGGGATCAGTTCCACATAGGAATAGTCACTCGAAGTGATAACAAATACAAATACAATACACAACTATGCAACTAGTTAAACATTGTGATAAATACATAAAATTATATATAAACCAAAAACGATCAGACTTTTGTGCATTTAACGCATATTTTTCAAAACTTTTGAAGGACCAAATGGTAATGTAACTTCTAATAGTCGGTGGAATTTTGTTCCAGCATGTCGTGGCAGCATATGGAGATATGTGAGCTATTTTCGATTTAGAGAAACAAAATCGGACACACGCACATTTTATACCCCATGTATGAATTTCTAGAGCCTTCAACACTCTGACAGCGGGTAAATTAAACAACAAAATTTAAATGGAACTAAGTGACACCGACTTAGTGGTTTGATGTTTTAGTAGGCGTATTAATTAAGAGCATGTGAAGCCTCCGTTCGATGATCACCCCTTCAGAAATTACCCTCATTTTCATCAAAGAGCGGCGAAGGTTGAAAGTTCTCTCGCCTTCGTAGGCTCCTCGTCGTCGGTATAATAATAAACTACTCTGCAAGACAATTTATAAATAATAAATAATGACAATGTTCGACACAACATCTTAACAAACTAAGCAGTGCTTTTGTTATGGGAAACACATGACTGATATAGGTAGGTACTTATATACTTTTTTTGTAAATACTTACATCTTATAGGTACATAGAGAAACACCGAGCCTTGTTTGCAGGGATCGAACCCGCAACCTGTCAATATCGGGACAATAAGAGTACAAAACCTACTCTTAGTAACATCGTTTCTATTTGTTTTGAAAAGTAATATCGGTAATTCAATCAGAACTTTTAACATTAGTCTTGGCAATCAATGTTGTAATCCTCTACAAAAGACGATACGATCATTTAAATTAAACAAATAGCACAAATTAGACAAATAAATATCTGTCATTTCAGCTGAATTCAACGAACATACAATTTATTTATTGGAATTTATTGGAATTTTGCGACGTTATCGTTTCAATAAATAGAAATCGGTTTGCCGAGTAGATCAACCACTGAAAGAGATAATACTATCTGTCATGTCTCCGAACCTTTTGCATCTTACTAAATCTAGATTATTTGTACAGCGTCACCTTTTTACTCACTAACATAACGTTGTAATAATATACATGGGACGGTGTTTAAATAGAGTAGGCAGGACCAGTCGGGTGATTATAGAATTCTGATACTATCAAACATAATAATAATAGCTATCAGTATCTTCAAAATTTGTATTACAGAAGGTTAATGTTGATTGGCAGACATGCTGTCATATTAATAGAAACCTCAAACCAAAAGTGATTTTATTTTAATTCATTTTAAAAAAGATTTTTTGAAGGCAAGTGAAAAGTGACTACCACGAAACAAGAGAAAAGCATAGTGTTTTTGTTCGTATGATGTTTACTAGACGACATAGTACCACGGTATACTTATTAGTACATGTATGTATGCATGTACTAAGAGCAAGCAGCATGGTTTTGGTGTATAAGTGAGTCATTGAGAGTCGCGAACCTAAGGCGCACTTTAACTGCCTTTCACTGGTTCGAAATAACTAGTAACATGTTAAGAACAGGAAGAAAAAAACTCATTTAATATATATAATTATATATACTTGAAACATAGTATACATCTATGTTTCATCTAGTAAGGAATAGGTGCATAGTTTTATTAAACACAGCTAGCAGAGATCACCGCGACTTATGGCTCCCGCAACGTGATGACAATAACTAAATCAACAATATCGTTTGATCATAAGCTGCTATTGAATATTTCAACTGTAACAACTGCAGGGAGACATCGCGCTCATTAGCGACGCTGCCGCTAACAGACCGATGTATAATTAGTGACTGTCAGTCATCCCATGATTCCGTGTGTGCTCTTCTATTGTATTTATGGCGGTGGTCGTCGCTCGAGCTCGCCTAACTCAAGCATACGAGCACGAGTATTTCTTCTAAACTAAGTTCATAATGTTCTTCGATTTACCATAAACTATTACGGTTGGAAAGACGAAGGTTGGCTATTGAGGATTACAAAATTAACGCTTCCATTGCGTTACCATGATTGTTCAGATCATCGCCAGATTAATAAAGCTGCAGGCTCTAATAGAGTTCGCATCACATAGGTCTATATTACCATAGTATTAAAAGCCATTTGAAATTGAAATTGAATCACAAAGTCATACGGACCCGTATGGCATTGTGATTCTATTTCAATTTAAAATAGCTTCTATTACTATGTTAATATAGACAGTGACCTATGTGGTGCGAGCTCTTTATTTCCATTCCGTGGGGAAGCAATGCTGCGCTTAATGCGATTAAGGCGATTGGCGTGAAGAGTCCGCGGGGAGGCTCATCCATAATGCAGGCGCTGCCGATGCCAGATGCCGTGCCACACATAGGGTAAAGAAATTGCTCGTATCAGGTCGTGTCATCGTGGACATACCCTGTACCATGCTACCGCATGCAATAGTTATAGTGAACCATCCTGTGTTCGCTCGCATGACCTTTCCTTTCGTGTCTGATGATTGTGAATGTCCTATACCGCTTTACTAAATTGGACGATTTGTGTCCCCGGCTTCCTTAAACTCTGCCAAGCTCTAAATGGGTCTCTTCTTGATTTCTTTCATACCACAAAGGAGTTTCTCACATTACCTTTTGGGTTTGTATAGATTTCGATGTAAGGCAGCTGTTACCTTTATTTGCCCAACCGGCTGCTTAAGCGACCCTGGGATTGAATGAAGACTACAAAACAAGAGATAGAAACAATATCAAACTGGTTCCTTCAGGGCTACACGTGTGCTTTTGTGAGTCGTCAGAATTACCCGTCTGGTTGTATTCCCTGAATAGAGAAAGAAGAACCGTGGTCGTGTCCATTCATAAATTGTAAAGGTTGTCAAGAGACGGTTTTGCGTGACATAGTTTACGTGGCGCGCTATGCGCATGCGCTACGGCCGCTGCGGATTTGCGGATCACTCACTTGGCACGTGCTCATTGTTTAGAAAACTTTGGCAAATAGCACCGTGATATTAATTTTATTATTATTGGCATTTTCGCGTGTTTGTTTTCGGTAGAATCTCATAAATCTTTGAATAATCTCGAACAATATATCTATTCTGTGGCGTTGGCCACACTATCACATTAAATTAAAAGTGTACTTATTTCTATATCTTAAAAATTGTTTGCGTAAAGTATATACATAAAGTTGAACCTACGGCATACATATAGAAGGAAAGGCCATTTTAACCGTAATTGGTGCTGTCAAACCAAGAAGCCTTACAGTTAATGAAACACTATGTTGAAGGTCATGCACTCTACACTTTATTCGACCGTCTGAGTCGGAACACTGTTGTGTTTTTCATTTATAATTTAAACTAAGTCGGTTGCTGGCGTTCGTTCAAATGCCGCGAGCTAACATTGATGGCGTACTTGCTGCTGATGTACTTATTCCATTTCAGGGAAAACGGTGAATTATCGGACTTTGAATCTTTTAGACTTTTTTTACACTTCAAGAAATATATGAACTATCAACTCGTACATACGAAACATCTGTAAAATTTCTTTGATCGTTTATATATAATAATAATCACATCACATCACATCACACATAACAGACAACATCATCTGGCCCCAAAGTAGAGCTTGTGTTATATACTTTTTTTTTGTAAATACATACTTATTATACAATAGAAACACCCAAACCCGAGACAAATACTTGCAGATCATACAAACATTTGTCCTGCGGCATGAATCGAACCCGCAACCTTTTGCGTCTCAGGCGGATGTTCGCCTACTGCTCGACAGAAGTCGTCGTATATGTATATATATAGAGATAAGTTTTTACTGTACGGTATTCACAATAATGTAAGATTATTTCCAAAAAAGAAATCGTTGTCTGTAAAGTCGGTTTACGGACGATAGTTTAACGTGACAACATCATAACAAAACAGATACATGTTTTGTTATGCGCTCTCGCTCGGATCGTAACGTTACAATGAGCGTAACGGGACAATGAGTCATCCTTTTTCGTGCGTGCAGCCGGCGTTCATCGATTTATCAGACGTTGTCACGTCAAAATGTGTTGTCGTGCCTCTGACTATCCTCTTTAGACAAATACTAAATTACTAACGATCTGAATTGTCTACCGAGCCTAAGCTTTACAGTCGTGAGTTGTTTGTATTGTTTTTCGTTTCAAACAACAAAAACAAACTTATTTACTAAAGCTGAAATTCAGTATTATCAAAATATGCATTATGTTATTAATAACATAGTATTTTCTTATCTAAGTAGTTTAGACTTCTGAAGTCTAGACTAGATGGATAGATGGAAAATACTTTATTGCACACCATAAACACATATTTGACTGGTAGAAAAAGATAACAATGTTTTGCTAGTCGGTAGTACAATGGGCGGTCTTATAGCTATGTAGCGATCTCTGCCAAACAACCTTGGGATGGATTGAACTGAATGTAGTTGAAAAAAGGGTGATGATAATAATAATAAGTTATTTATAATGAAAATAATGTGTAGGTACATACAAATTTGCAGGATACTACTACTTGATGAACTCAAAATAGCTGTAAATTATTTCAGTAAATACAAAAGCTATTGTCGAAATAGACAGGGTGGCAAGACACGTCAACAATATCTTGTTCGCTAGTCGACAGCGACACTTGACGTGGCAATAAGGGATTTGGTTTCTTCAAATGACGACCTCTGTGGCGCAATGGGCTAAGGTCCGGCTGAGACACAGAAGGTAGCGGGTTCGATTCCCGCCTTGGGAAAAATGTTTGTATGATCTGCAAGTATTTTCTCGGGTTTGGGTGTTTCTATGTATAATATGTAGGTATGTATAAACAAAAAAAAGTATATAAGTAGTATATCAGTCATGTGGTACCCATAACACAAGCTCTGCTTAGTTTGGGGCCAGATGATGCTGTGGGATTTTTTTTAATACATATTCATTGTACATTATAACACCCAGACCCGAGAAAAATACTTGCAGATTATTCAAACATTTGTCTCGCGTCGGGTATCGAATCCGCAACCTCAGAGTCTCAGCCAGTCCTTGGCCCACTGCGCAATAGAGGGCGTCACTTGACATAGGAAAAATTAACATTATTATGAGGAAGAAGGGCTACCTATAGTTTTCGGCGTAGTTATAGCAACTCGCCCACGACGCGAACCGTCCCTCCTTTGTACTAGTTTTGACTAGAGCTAGTTATTCCTTAGAAGAAGCTGTAGGTACCTAGCTGATTGGAACATCCTTAAAGTCAGTACGTCTCGTGCGTAAAGTCCGGGCATTTACCTCAAAGCAAAGTTGAAGCAAAGTAATCAAGTGTTGTGCAACAAGAACCGAGTCGCAGGATGATTTTGTAACGATTTGGTAATATCGACGTTTGTTTCTATTGAATCTCACTAACTTTCTTTACTGTTTTATAACAAAAGTGTACGAGTTTGATCACAATATTTAGGTATTTTTTGTATTAATATGCAGCACAGAAGGCAGAGCTAACAGGCTAGACGTTATTGACGTCTTTTACCTCATTAACCGACTTGATCAAAAAGATGGAGGTTCTCAATTCTAATTTTTATATTATAAATTATTAATTATAATTTTTTTTTTTTTTACATGTATGTTCACCGATTACTCGAAAACGGCTAAACCGATTTGAAAAATTCTTTTTTTGTTTGAAAGGGTATACTTCACAGGTTGTCCCATATAAATTCGTGATTCGAGATTCGAGATTCGTGACCTTACTCTCTCTCTCTCTCTCTCTCTCTCTCTCTCTCTCTCTCTCTCTCTCTCTCTCTCTCTCTCTCTCTCTCTCTCTCTCTCTTTTGTGTTTTGAAATATTTGTGGAAATCCAGGGAAGGTTTAAAAGGTAAGTAAATATATAAGTAAAATGCTCTCACGAGAGAGGTTTAAGCGAAATAAGACTTGTATTTTACGAAATTTTATCCAGAAAGGTTGAACAACGGATTAAATGTTTAAAATACAGGAGAACACACACACAATACACACAACACGCAGTGGCAGCGTTCATTTAAAAGTCAAATACTTGCACATTTTTAAACCTTTAGTCATATCCGCTGAAATCCCCTTCATTGCTAAATGTTGTCTGCAAATGTGAAAAAGCAAAATGTTAACAAGCTTTTACAATATGAGAAGCACAGGTTTCAGTCACATATTATATGTCGGTTAAGACAATAACACTGTTTTGATTCATCTAGAGAATCACATTAAATTCTCGTACATGAGTTTTTCAAACTTCAGTGCAACTCACGAAAGACTTGATAGATAGTTACGTTTTAAAAACTAAAAAGAAAACCGACTACATTGGATACAATGTGAGACCATAAAATTATTTTATCTTGAAATTTTAAGTGGAAAGTAGATGTATTTTGTTTATATATAATATGGGTAGACCAAAAAACGCACTGCTCTGCACTGCACGTAACAAAAATTTCATCGATGCATACAATTTTGAGATTTTTGATGATAGTTTAAAAACCGCCCGACCGGTTTCGATAAAATTTAAATGGGACCAACTGGGAAGACAATAAAATAATTTTTCAAATCGATTCAGGCGTTTTTGAGTAATCTGTGAACATACATAAACAAAAAACGGTCGATCGGTCGGTTAAAGTCGGTTAAAAATAGTAAACATGTGTTTATGTTTATTTTCAAAACAACAACGGACCTTCAATACAAACTATAAATGATTTTATTCCGTAGCCGTTCTGGAAACCCTGAGGAGTAGTTTCCAAGTCTTTTCTGTAACGAAAAGAAATTTTTTTTATATTGTCTCCAGTTTAAAAGCTCTTTTTAACCGACTTTATCAAAAAGGAGGAGGTTCTCAATTCGTCGGAATCTTTTTTTTTAATTTTTATTATGTATGTTCAGCGATTACTCGAAAACGGCTGGACCGATTTGGAAAATTCTTTTTTTGTTTGAGAGGGTATACTTCACAGGTTCAAAATCGGTCGAGCTGAAATATCAACGAAAATCTAAAAATTGTATACATCGATGATGTTTTCATGTACTTCGATACCTCGCTGTCTCATTGGAGCGGTGCGTTTATTTGGCCTACCCATATTATATACATATATACAAAATACATCTACTTTCTACTAAAAATGTATTTTAGGCTCAAATTTCATCCAATGAAGTCGGTTTCTTTTTAGTTTTTAAAACGTAATTATAATTTAGACGATTGTTAGTGTCTTATACTGTTCCCGTGTGGCTGCAGTCCGATACCAACCTGGTCGGTTCGTTGAGGGATTTCAAAATCACCTTTCTTCCTGTACCATAAAACTATTCTTAAGTTTTATTATAAACCTCCATTTATTTTGTAATTACCGCTGCCAGCGGCTACGGACGCGTGGTACCTACATAAAAAGTAGCCTATGTCAATCCCCAAGATACAATCTACCTCCTTACCAAATTAGCCATGAAAAGGTAAGAAACAGACACTTTGAAATTTATAATGTTGGGATGGACACGGATGGATATTGGAACTTGAAATGATCAATAAAATATACTCCTTGTAGCAATTCAAAGGCTCTAGTAGACATCTCTCAGATTTCTAGTTGCTTGATCTTTGAGGATGTCTAAAAAGAGTAGTCAAAGACATGACACATACCTACCCCTTACTACACAGTTGTTACTATTCCGTAGGTACTAGTTTGCGACGTCAGACGACTTTAATGCACTCCAATTTCTTATAATCTCTGTGAAAGATTTTTCACATCGAGATAGCAAAAATAAATTTAGTTCGAATTTGTCGAAGTAAAAACCTTTGGGGTAGATAAAAGCTGGTGTCTGCGGCCGAGAAGCGCGGTGAAGGCAGATGGTCTCCGGCGATAGGACTCTCGCGGTCGATACCAGTCTTTTGGCACTGTTTCAACGATCGATCAATTTTCGAGTTCATCGTTGCGATCGATGCGAACGACGCACCGCGCTCCGGACCTACGGTTCCTATACCTACACTCTTATTTATTGAGAGTTGGCAAATATTTTTTGATGTAATTATTGACGGTGATTAGTACTACGGCCGACGGCTACGCCAAACCTTTAAAGTTATGTTTTCAATGCATGAAATATACTTATGTTTAAATAAGTGTTATATTTTTAACCGACTTCGACAAAAAGGAGGAGGTTCTCAATTCGTCGGAATCTTTTTTTTTATGTATGTTCACCGATTACTCGAAAACGCCTGAACCTATTTGGAAGAGTATACTTCACAGGTGGTCCCATTTAAATTTTATCAAAATCGGTCGAGCTGAAAAATCTACGAAAATCTAAAAATTGTATACATCGATGAATTTTTCATGCACTTTGATACCTCGCTGTCTCATTGGAGCGGTGCGTTTATTTGGCCTAACCATATTATTACATACAAAATACATCTACTTTTCTCTAAAAATGTATTATAGGCTCAAATTTCATTCAATGAAGTCTGTTTTCTTATTAGTTTTTAAAACGTTATTATGCTAAGGTAAGGTATGTTGGATATGATTTTGAGTCTACAAATTATTGGCAGGTAGAATATAACATTGGACATAGTTAAGAGACAAGTGGAGACGTTTGTAGTTGCCGATTGGTTTCCATCTGAGGAAAGGACCGGGTGCTCGATGCCGCTGGTAGTGTTGTGTCCGATGCCAAGCGCGCCTTGGCTATGCTAACGAGTCGTCGACCCAGACATACATTGTTGCCTCAGACTATCTTGTGCTACGCATTTATTTTCTTACAACATTTTATTTTAGTAAATATGAATACATACACAAATATTTTATTGGCAGATTATCAACATACAAAAATTGCCAGTTGGGCTTCCTACGATTATGTAGGAACCGCGATAATCTGTAGTTTTTCTGGAGTAAGTTATTTTTAACAGGCTTCATCAAAAAAGAGGAGGTTCTCAATTAGTCGATTTTTTTTATGTATGTTAACCGATTACTCGAAAACGCCTGAACCGATTTGGATAATTCTTTTATTGTTTGAAAGGGTATACTTCACAGGTAGTCCCATTTAAATTTTAACAGTATCTGTCGAGCTGAAAAATCAACGAAAGTCTAAAAATTGTATACCTACATCGATGATGTTTTCGTGTACATACTTCGATACCTCGCTGTCGCATTGGAGCGGTGCGTTTATTTGGCCTAACCATATTATATATACAAAATACATCTACTTTCTACTAAAAATGTATTACAGGCTCAAATTTCATTCAATGGAGTCGGTTTTCTTGTTTAGTTTTTAAAACGTAATTATCAACAAATTCCGCTTGTACGTGCGTCTACTTCTGATTCCTTTTTACACAGAATAGCGCGAAAAGGCATAACATACTAAATGTAATTAAAATATTTTAACTGATACCTGCTTTTCCATATACCAGATTAAAACCATGAACGCCATTTAATCCGGGTAGTAAAATATTTTTTCACGCTCCAAATATGCCGATAAGTCAATTACATAGGTATACCTAGTAATTCTGCACATGGCTCACAATGTCGGTAAAGGTTATTCAATTAAAATTATGTAGCTATTTCTCACGAATAAGACCTTCCATGAATACCCAGTGTAGGTGATAGATAAGTCTATCTAATACAAGTCAACAAACGGAGATGGACACATTATTCGTGACTGAGTTCTTATTAGACGACCACGACGTGATGTTTACTAACGGTTACTGCTGCGGCTTTGTAATCATTTAGTTTAGGATTTAGATAAGTAAATTAGTTTAGTATTTAGGTAAATAAGTTCGATGTTTTTTTGTTTTATAAAGCAGATCCATTTTTGGACCATTTTGTCTTGCTTTTGGATATCTATCGCAAATATAAGACTACATCATTGTTGCTAGAGTATATAAGTTAAGAGAAAAGGGGAAGGGTGACATGTGTTTTAAGACAACGATCACTGCAATAATTCACGAATTTTTTGCTTGGTTATGCATGGAAGTCACTTTCTTCTTTCTTGTATGAGCAAATATGACCTAAATATCAGTTCATGCTAAGGGAGTTGTAGGTAGGATACTGAACACTAACTAGTTACGGTAGGTATAATGTGTATCAACATGCAATTGTTTATTGTAGATCTTGCGCCAGCGCCGCATATCACCTTCTTGCTCGCTGTAAGCCAGAGTAAATTGTGTTCACTAATATAGACCTATTTATAATAGGCCGAATAGGTACGTGTAGTTGGCCAACTGACAAAGATGAAGTAGCCACCTAACCGAACATGTTTCCGGCTTCTTGTTTTCAGGTAGATTTATATTCCCTCGTACTTATACGTAATTTTACCTGTTTTAAAAGTAAGACCTTGGAATTTTAGGAGCTATGTTATGGAAATCGTTTGAAAAAAATATCACTCTGAAAATAAACACCATAAGTACAGGCTTATTTTCATTTCATATTTAAAGAGATATTGCCTTAAACTTACTAATACTAGGGTATTAGTAAGATTTAGACAATATCTCTTCCATGTTCCTCAAATCTGTGGTATAGACGGACTTTAATCTACCTTTAAATCTAGGCGAACGTCTTTTCATTTCGATTCCTTCTCGCGAGATATTCATCATTCATTCATCGTTCAATGGGACGTCTACTGTGGAGTGTCGCCGCTCCACACCGATGGCCTATCAATGCCATCGCAAAAAGGTTTCCTCCCCGGAGACCGAGTCTCGAGAATTCTCATTTTGCCAACCACTTTAGATAGCGCCATTCTATTTCCAGACAAAATTTGCTAAATAACACGTTAATAAATACGAACTCGGTGCATGCAACGATCGTAACTTTGATCACAATAAAGCTATTTTGGCAGCTGTTCCTTGTGTTTGCGTGCCTCAAGATAGCGCGATCATAAGAAAAGCCGAAGCGCTAAGATACAAGCACTGCAGCTGTAGGGAACTCAACGCAGTCAGGTTCTTCCATGTTGCCACCGCCACCGTGTGTACAAAAGAAGTGTGTATTTTTTTTGTGGTTATAAAAAAAATAGACACCCGAACCGCTACCAAAGCGCATGTATTATTCAATTTGTATGTCTCCTCATACAACGCGGGTAATATGCCAAATGCAGTTCTCATGACAAAAAGGACGACCCTCGAATCGCGCTTTAGACCGATCCGATGACTCCACTTATAAATTGAGTTAATAATCAACGGATAATCATGTCGTTACGGTGCGTTGTCTGAGTAAAGTGACCTACCATTATTAACCATAGTATAAATGGATACCATGGAGTGGCCATGTGACGTGACAGGCTGCAGCCTTGTACTGAAATCGCGTGGGATCCACAATGCACATCCCGGCACTTTGTTCCTCTAATAAATTACGATGTCAACTGAATACGAGCAATAAATTACTCAAGAAATGGTTCTCAACCTGCTCAGGGCACTTGGGGCCGTATTCAAACTAACTACTAACTACCCAAACTAAATTCAAATCAAAAACAAAGCATAGATTATTTGACAGCTTTTCACTCGGAACTGTCAGAGAATTATGTAAGTTCTGAATTCTGAACTTGAGTTTCGTTCTAAGATACTTACTTGCCTAGAGACGTGGATCAAATTTAATGATGTTGATGCAATAATTGCTACTGAGAGCCTGAGAATGTAAATTTTACAATAATTATAATATTACTTCAGCCTGTAATGTAGTGCTACTATACCAAGATAGTTAATAATGCTCTAGTAGATGTATATAGGTATTCGGACTACAGTGGGTATTGAGGCCGGTAATCGTGGTTCAATGGATTTGATCTGTATACAATTCATCAACAAAAACGACACACGAGTACCTAACCATGAAAGGAGCCTCATAGTACATTAAATCTATTCATGACTTGAACTAACAATTAAGTAAAATACCTCAAGGAGACCAGGAAAGACCGGTGGCCTCTCCTGATCTGACGAACAAGCTTTTTAAATTAAAATCCTAAAAGTTCCTTGATGCTGAAAGACTGGCTGCTCGCGGATGCATGAAATTACGAATGGACTGCTTCGCAGTTGGTTTTGAATTCATCGAATAGAAGCAAATTGAACTTTTGTGATCACTGGAAAGGCAATCAGATAACGTTGCATGGTTAGTGCCATTTGGCAGTTGTTCGCGTTCGCCTGATTTTGAACTGCATAGTAAAATAAGTAGTTGTGTAAATCGGGCTAATGTACATCTCGCCATTGCTCTGTTTCATACAAGAATTCAATAGTGCTATTTCACTTACAGAAAAACCTTAGCTACTTCGATTAGATTCCAATTATGTTGTTATTGGATATTATCCACTGAACATTGTCAAAAAATTATCCGTCTAGACTAGACGTTGCGTGGTCACGGACGCGGCAGCGCGGCGGGACGTTTAATTAAGTGCTGCTTCATTATTTAAGTTTGCGCAGTGAACGGGCACTAAGCCCAAAAAATTTTAGGTGGAGACATAAACGCATATACTTATTATAGGAGATATTAACTATTAATAGAGTTAATAGTGCGTTTATGTCGCCATGTTTCCCGATAGGTTCGACAAGATATTTGGCAGTCGTCAGTGCATCATAGATCGCATAGTGACGTGTTGTTGTGTGTCACTCGCTTGGATACAGCGGGATGCGTCGCAGTGGCAATGACACGACGCTCACGTTTCTGTGACCCAAATGTAGGCGCAATCGGTGCTGATGCCAAGCCAACTCTAACTCAATTATCGCTAGCCGAGGGCTGCGCACGCGCCGCCTATTGCTCGACCACGCGCCGCGCCGGTCCTGGCAGCCAACGTGAGTAACCCAACAGAAGCGCCCGCGGAACCTCCGTGATGGATACAACGCTGACGATCCGACTATTTATTGGGCAAATAAATACTAATGATCACGTGACGACAGTGGATTCAAGAAGTATAGAAACGAATACAGTACTATAAATCTAACCACTCTGAATCGAAACAAGTTTTGCTGTTCGTGACCGCTAAAAGCATAACGCTCATCAGTATTCAGCGAAGGAAAGACCATCATTGCAAAGCATTGGAATTCGGTGTCGCCGAGGGACGCGGGGAAAGGAGGTAGCATGCAGTGCATGACTCCGCGACGTGCTCGAGTAAAATCGATGGAGGCGAGTGCAGCTAGCATGGAGCGGCTCGCGCCTGTTCGATCTGATCCTTCCAAGTCCGGGTAAAGCGTATTACACTGCAAGAAGCGAACTGCATGAAGTACGAGTGCTCGGGAAAAGGAGGAGGTTCTTAATTCGTCGGAATCTTTATTTTTATTTTTATGTATGTTCACCGATTACTCGAAAACGGCTGAACCGATTTGGAAAATACTTTTTTTGTTTGAAAGGGTATACTTCACAGGTGGTCCCATATAAGTTTTATCAAAATCGGTCCAGCTGAAAAGACAACGAAAATCAAAAAATTGTATACATCGATGATGTTTTCATGCACTTTGATACCTCGCTGTCTCATTGGAGCGGTGCGTTTATTTGGCCTACCCATATAATATATATACAAAATACATCTACTTTCCACTAAAAATGTATTATAGGCTCAAATTTCATTCAATGAAGTCGGTTTCTTTTTAGTTTTTAAAAAGTAATTATTAGTTTGTTCACAAAAGCTCGTTTACTTAAAATGCTATCATGCCCATTGTGATTGTGGTGAAGCTTGCTGTATGTAGTGTTCAAAACTTTGTTTACGTTACGTGATACTTTTTTTTATAAACACCTTTATATAAAAATTCAAACTGGAATTTTTTTTTTGTGCGAATTGCGAATTGTTTAACAAAGGAAATCCCGGAATTTTGACACGGTTTGTGGAGCTCAAAGCTGACTGTGGGCCGTATTTTAAAACTAAACTCAAACTGTGATCGAAAAACAGGGTTGATTTTACTACAGGTTTTTAGGAATATATGAAACCTGTCATAAAGTCAAAGCTAGTTTTTGATGTATGTTTGAGTTTGGTTCTGAAATACAGGCATGCATTTTGATCCTCTTCACGGAAAGACGATTATAGGCCGAAGGGTTCCGATATCGTGACGATAATTGAATAAAATCCACTCCTAGTTATCATTTCCTTTAATCATTTTATTTAGTTTGACGACCTCTGTGGCGCAGTGGGCTTAGGTCCGGCTGAGACGCAGAAGGTTGCGGGTTCGATTCCCGCCGCGGGACAAATGTTTGTATGATCTGCAAGTATTTGTCTCGGGTCTGGATGTTTCTATGTATACTATGTATGGATTTACAAAAAAAAAGTATATCAGTCATGTGGTACCCATAATACAAGCTCTGCTTACTTTGGGGCCAGATGATGCTGTATGAAAAGTCCGGTATTATTATTATTATTATTATTATTATTATTATTATTTGTATAGAGACTTCTTCTACTCGGTATAATTTATACCGGATTCATTGGAGCGCACGGGCCTAAGCCAAGTGCGCCCCAGTATTGTTGGGTTGGGGTTCACTAGGGAGTTCCGTTTGCAAGAACTTTCTTACAATTCTACAAGTATTCAAAATGACAGCTTTTTGTAGCGAAACATACGTATGCTTGGGAAGGTGCAACTGCTCTAGAGATTGGAAGAGTTGTTTAGGAATAACGCCGGTTGATGACAAGACTATCGGAACTATTGAGACCTTTTGCAAACGCCACATTCGAGTTATTTCGTTTTTAAGGTCAATATATTTAAACAGTTTCTCTGCAATGGTGGTCTGCAAGTTATGCGTGTTGGGTATGGCGATGTCAATGAGAAGTGCTGTGTTATTGGTTTTGTCTAAAAGAGTCAAGTCTGGTCTATTAAAATGTGTAGTTTTGTCGGTCAAGATTGCTCGATCAAAATAAAGTTTGTGTGTAGTATTCTCCAGTACAGTTTCAGGGGTATATTTATAATACGGTGGAAGTTTTTCTGTTGTGTTTACAAGTTTATATTTGAATGCTATGTTTTGGTGAATAATATTTGCCACTTGGTCGTGTCTAAACTTGTAGTCTGTTTGCGCGATGGCTTTGCAAGCCCCCGTAATGTGTTGGATTGTTTCGGGACTGCTGTTACAACGTCGGCATCCGTCTCTTGCTATTGTTTTCATTATATGTTTTTGATAGTTGCGTGTTTCGATTACTTGGTCCTGTATTGCAATCATGAACCCTTCAGTCTCAGGAAAGAGTTCACCGCGACTGAGCCATTCGTTCGACGCCTGTATGTCGACGGTGGGTTGGCTCAGATCGTGATGGTGCCTTCCGTGGAGGGGCTTTCGGGTCCATTCGGTAATTAATGTCTGTCTATCTGTCATGTTTTCGTTGAGCTGTTTATTGCGATCTTCTAAGTTAAGCGGTGTTAATTTTAGGTCTAGCTGAACTACTGACTTGTGCAAAGAGGATATTTCAGATTTACTGTGGAAGTATGATCTCAACGACGTTATTTGTTTATTGTGTAAGTTATGTATATCGATGATGCCTCGTCCACCTTCTGATCGTGGCAAGACTTGTCTTTGTATGCAAGCTCGTGGGTGATGCTTTCTATGTTTTGTCATGGTAACATTGACAAGGCGTTGTAGGTTTTTTAATTCCGTTTTGGTCCACTTTAATATTCCAAATGAGTAAGTTAAAACTGGTATGGCATATGAATTTATTGCTTTAGTTGTGTTTTTAGAGCATAGCTGTGATTTTAAAATAGAATTTAGTCTGTGTTTAAAGTTTAGTGTAAGTTTCGTTTTAGTTTCTTTAGAATTAATTTGTTTTGCCTGATGATAGCCTAAATATTTGTAAGTTTCGTTTTCACACAAAGGATCTATGGTTTCGCCAGTTTGCATTTGATATTCATGTTGGTAGGTTTGCCCAGCTTTGATGGAGTTTATCTTGCATTTATCAATGCCAAAGCTCATTGCAATATCGTGTGAAAACTGTTCTGTAATTTTTATTAGGTGTTCTAACTCACTTTGAGTAGAGGAATAAATTTTAATGTCATCCATGTAAAGCAGGTGGTTAAGCTTGCATGCTGTGTTGTCTGTCTGTCCGTCGTCTGTTTTGTTTAGAGAATACCCTATATTGGTTGAATTTAAGCTGTTTGATAAAGGATTTAAAGCCAAACAGAACCATAGGGGACTAAGCGAGTCTCCTTGAAAAATACCTCGCTGTATTCTTATTGGTTCCGTATCTATAGTTGTGTTAGACATTTGTGCATGCAATCTAGTTGTCCACCTAGTCATGGATTTATTTAAAAACGATACTAGTTGGGGGTGTATTTTATAGATTTCTAGAATTTTTACAAGCCATGTATGTGGAACGGAATCGAACGCTCTTTTATAATCTATGTATATAGTATATAGGTCTTCTTTAGTTTTTTGTACCTCGTTTAAAACTACTGCATCTATAGTAAGCTGTTCTTTGCAGCCTTGGCTGAATTTTCTACATCCTTTTTGTTGCTCAGTAAGTATTTTATTATTATCTAAGTGTTTATTAATTAGGCGCGACAAACACGCTGTTATAATTTTGTAAATAGTTTGCAGACATGTGATCGGTCTATACTTTGCAGGATTAGCTGTGTCGTTTGTATCTTTAGGGATCATGTGAGTAACTCCGGTAGTAATGTAGTCAGGCATTTCTTGAGGGTTATTGATAAAACTATTAATGTGGTTGTATAAAAAGGGGTGTATGGAGGTGAGTTTTTTATACCAATAACTATGAATATGATCGGATCCCGGCGTTTTCCAGTTATGAGTTGCTTTTAGCACTTGATGGAAGGTTTCTACAGGTATTCCTTCATAATCCATAGAGTCTATAGCTGCGTGATTTGCGTACTCTTTCTGTATCCATTCTGCTCCGTCTTGAAATTCAACTGGGTTTTCCCATATATTTGCCCAAAATTGGCGTAGGGCGGCAGGGTCTAAGTCTAGTTCGGGTGTCGTTAGCATTCGTCTCAGACGTCACCGTCTGATTGCTCGTGGATTTTGATAAGGTTTGATAAAATTTCTTTTCATTGTTATTGAACTGGTTGTTCTGTGTCTTACGGAACGAGCAAGCTTTGTATCGTCTTAGGCGGCTGCTTACGACAATTAGTTTTTGTTTCAAGGTGTCTAGGTAATGAATTAGTTCTGTATTTGGTTGTTCATGTGTAGTGTGGATTTTGTTTTGTTCTAATATTAAATTTACTTGTTTAGTAAGAGCCCTACTTCTGTTTCCATTTATGTATTGAGTCAATCTACCAATTTTTTTTCGTAGGTCTTCCAATTTTCTATCGAGACGTTTTTGCCAATTAGGTGTGAAATTTAGTTGCCTTTGATTTTGTATTTCTTCTGGCGGCATTTTGAGTTTAGATCCATTAATTTTGGCTGATGTCCATGCCACACAGTATATTGTAGTTTGGAGAGTTTCAAAATCAGTTTCTACATTAATATTTTCAGGTAAGGTTACGCAATTGAGGTAGTTAACAAGCATTCCGAGTTTTTTTGTAGCCTTTTGTTTCGGAATGAAGGGTCTCTCTGCTGGACTAGTGTTTTTAAAAATATTGCAAAGCCTCACTAAATACTTGGTCTATTTCCTGATTTCTGTCGTGATCATTGGCACTGTTGTCTGAACTTATTTGTGGTTGGAGCTGTGTAGTTGTAGTGTTGTGATTCTCATTATCATTTAAAGCATTTAAATCGTTGAGTGCATCATACCATACTGTTCTATTTAGATCCTCCTGGATGTGTTCGTTTGGATTTAAATTCTGTTGTGAGTTTGTTGTTAGTGTACCTAACTCTCTAGCAACATCCTGTCTTATTAAGTTTAGTCTATCTTTATCAATCAAATTGTTTGCTATGATGACCCTTCTCTGATCCGCTATTCTTTGCTCACTGATATGGGCAAGGTGTGGGAATGCGCTAACAAAATTTTGGTGTAATGGTTTTCTGTACGCTGTTTTATTGGTTTCTAAGTTTGTAATCCTATAGTATTCTTTTATGATTGTTTCGTTCTGTTCAGTAGTCCAGTGTCTTCGTTGAATAGTTTGCGTTAGAGCCATGGGCGGTTGTGTTTCATGTTGGTTAGATAACAAATAGGACTCTGCTTCTGCTCGAATCTTAGTTATACTAGCTGTTGATAGGAGTTTACTGCGAACTATTGCCCTGCGTTGATCACCTACGCGCTGTCTACTAACATCCATGTTAAGAAATTGCTCAGTGAACTTGTTGTGCAGTTCTGTAAGGTATGATTTAGTTTGCGTTTCAAGTTTTGTAAGTATGAGATATGTGCGCAGGATAAAAGTATTCATATCTTCTGTCCATTTTTTGCGCGCACGTGGTTTAGCTTTGGCGGGTACAGGACCATCGACTGTTGTCGCCTGTACAACGTCCTCAGCTAATGAAGATGAAGATCTTCGAAAAGGAGGAGAAAAAGAAGAGGGGTTAGTATCAAAGTCAAGACAAGAGGGTGGAGAAGAAGAGATAGAAGAAAAAAGAGATTTAGATGAGGAAGTAGATGATTGGACTTCACGGTTCTTTTCAGCCAAATCTGCTCGGCTCGGGACTCGTTCCTCAATCGAGTCAAGCCGCATTGCTCCCATGTCAGCTGCACGCATGCTGCTGCTACTTCCTGTGCCGGCTCGAGTTATGCTCCGTTTTGATTTTTTTAGCGGTCGTAGGTTGTACCTCCTTTTGGGCTCACTTTGTTCGGGTTCCCCGGCAGAGGGTCGCCCATTACCCTCGCCACCGATGGCTTGCATACTGTGACGTCCAGCATCGGCTCCAGACGTGCCCCGGCGATCACCCCCGGGAAGCGACCATATACGTACATTCTTACTGTTCTCCATCATAATGGGTTTGCCATTGCCCTGTTAGTGATCTGCTAAGTTACTTTATTGCAGGTGTCCGCCCCCCACGTGGCTTAGATGTTCAGCGCGGACGAAGGGTTGGGCTTTAGGGGGCTTATTATTATTATTATTATTTTTGTGTTATACTTTACGTACTCAGTTTTACGATTAAACCGGGAGTTAACCAAGATGCACGGGCCTAAGCCAAGTGCACATCAGTGCCTATTAAGGTTGGGATTTCCTTCATCCTGCAAGTCAGTCTGGAGGAATTTCCTAACTATCCTGCAGGTGTTTAATATAACAGCCTTCTGGAGAAGAGCATATGTATGTTTTGGGAGATTTAACCGGTCAAGGGATTGAAATAGTTGTTTTGGGACTACACCTGTAGAAGACAAGACTATCGGGACTATAGAGACATTCTGGAGACGCCACATGCGGGTGATTTCATTTTTTAAATCAACATATTTAGCTAGTTTTTCGGCAATGGTATTCTGCAGGTTGTGGGTGTTGGGGATAGCAATGTCAATTAGGAGAGCTGTGTTATTACTTTTATCTAAGAGAGTTAAGTCGGGTCTATTATAATGTGTTGTCTTGTCGGTCAGGATAGCTCTGTCGAAATAGAGTTTATGAGTGGTATTCTCTAGCACCGTTTCAGGAATGTATTTGTAATACGGGGTTGGTTTTACAGATGCGTTAATTAAGTTATACATAGCAGCTATTCTTTGGTGGATTATGTTTGCCACCTGGTCGTGTCGAAATTTGTAGTCTGTTTGTGCTAGTGCTTTACATGCCCCCGTTATGTGCTGGATGGTTTCAGAGGAACTATTACATCGTCGACATAAGTCTGTTGGTAAGTTATGTATCTTCATAATATATTTCTGGTAGTTCCGGGTTTCAATCACTTGGTCCTGGATAGCTATCATGAACCCTTCAGTCTCGGGAAAGAGTTCACCTCGGTTGAGCCATTCGTTCGACGCCTTTTTGTCGACGGTGGGTTGGCTCAAGTCATGGTGGTGCCTTCCGTGGAGAGACTTACGAGACCATTCTGCGATTAATGTCTGTATGTCTGTCAGTACTTCATTATCTTGCTTTTCGTGGTTTTGTAAGTTAAGTGGAGTGTGCTTAGAATCTAATAATGCTGCTGCCCTGTGGAGTATAGAGGTTTGGGATTTAGAATAAAAGTATGACCTGAGTGTGGATATTTGCCTGTTGTGTAGGTTTTGTACATTTATAATACCCCTGCCTCCTTCTATTCGAGGTAGCACCTGCCTCTGTACGCAAGCTCTAGGATGATGTTTTCTTTGTTTTGTCATTGTTACATTTATGAGCCGCTGTAGATCTTTAAGTTCTGTTTTAGTCCAATTTATAACACCAAATGAGTATGTTAGTATCGGGATTGCAAAAGTATTTATAGCTTTAATAATATTTTTGGAGTATAGTTGTGTTTTAAGAATGGAGTATAATCTGTGTTTAAAATTCTGTGTTAGTTTAGTTTTTATTTCTTTATGATGTATCTGTTTTGATTGGTTGTATCCTAAGTATTTGTACGTTTCATTTTCACTGAGAGACTCTATTGTCTCACCAGTTTGCATGTCATACGCATGTTGATAGTTCAGACCGGCTCTGATGGAGTTAATTTTACATTTGTCAATACCGAATTTCATATAAATATCAAGAGAAAATTGTTCAGTAATTTGTATGAGGTGTTCTAAATCTTCCTGTGTGTTAGCGTATATCTTAATATCATCCATATAGAGAAGATGGTTTATTCTGCATTCTACAAAGTTTGTCAGTCTGTCGCGTATATTGTCGAGTAAATAGCCGAAGTGTGTTGAATTAAGACTGTTTGAGAGCGGATTCAGAGCAAGGCAGAACCAGAGCGGACTAAGTGCGTCCCCTTGGAATATTCCCCTCTGGATCCTGATAGGTGCTGATTCTACGGTTCTACTGGTATTTTGTGCTTGCACTCTAGTCGTCCATCTAGCCATAGATTCACCTAAAAACTTGACAATTTGTGGGTGTATTTTATAAATATTTAGGATTTTATTATTATTATTATTATTATTATTATTATTATTATTATTATTATTATTATTATTATTATTATTATTATTATTATTATTATTATTATTATTATTTCGACTAGTTTTACACGATGGAACGACTGTCATTACTCAAAAGTAATAAAGCAAGCGATATCCTTCATAATATAATTAAATAAATTAGCCAATTGTGCCGCACAGTGAAGGCTTCCAAAGTCAGTAAGTATAAGAATGACTAGTCGTCAGGTCTCAAACCAATTCAACACAATCAATATAACAAAGCTAAAAAAAATATTTCTCCAACAACAGTTGGACGAACAGACGACGACATCAAAAACGGTTAAGTATCTTTAAAACACCTTACCAAACGTCAAACGACGGGGTATTAAATTAATAAAAAAATCAACGCACTTTACATGTAGAGGAGTTATACAAAAAACCCTTTTTAAAAAAATATACGTTTTACCATGCACCATTTCATCACGGTAAAAAGCTATGATTAAGGGCGGACAGACAGAAAGACAGACAGAACGGACGGACATAGCAAATCTATAAAGTTTCCTTGTGAACTTCGGTACCCTAAAAAATACGAAACGACTGAATTCGTCTGAATTTGACAAACATTACGTCGTTATTATTCCCATATATATCCAAATCGGATTTCCGAGTAGTTTCCAGTCATAGCAAATTTGAGCTGATTCAACAAACAAAATAGGGTTTGTTCTACAACGTTTTGCCCGATACCTATAAAAGTAAATCATACTATAGTAACAGACTTCTTTATGAAAATCAGAACGGATCGTTTCCATTATGTTACGGACGCTTAAGTACATACTAGGGCCTAGTGAGATAATGGAAACGATCTAGAGCCTCTGCGGTAATCCCTGTGTTACTACACTCCTCTTCCAAATAAACGTGTTGCTGAACGACCGAAAACGACGTGTCATGACACTGTTTAATATTATCGAGTCTCGAGGATAAAAATACGTTTATTACTTATATGATCATCATCATCCACACAGCTGAGTATATGCCTTTATGTATGCCATTCCTTGCGGCTCTGCGCCAGCTACATCCAGCTTCGGCCCGCGATGCTTGCTTGCGTTTCTTGGGCTACATTCAGTTAGAGTTTTACTCCATCTGTCGTCACCTCACCTAGCTACGTGTCATCCCAACTCCATTTTAGTTCTGCAATGCAGTCTCTAACGTCTTTGACCTTTGTTCAACTCCGAATCTCGACGTTAGGAACGCGGTCTATAAGCTTGATTTTATTTATTTTCAATTCGTCCAATTTACCGAACGCAACTAATCCGTTATCCGAATTCATTTAGCGGTCTCCTTGTTTTGATTTTCTGTTCAGAGGATTAAATATGGCCCAGATAATCATTTTGTTTAATGATCAGCAATCTCTAACCTCTCATTCTATTCTTGTGTGTTGAGATCTATGATGTTAGAGGTGTTCGCCATAACCTTCGTCTTAGACATATTAATCCTGAGGCCTACATTGGAAGAAGCATCATATAGACGTTACAACATCTCTTGGAGCCCCTCGAAGTTTTTAGCAAATAGTACTTATATAGTACTAATAGATCTATACTTACGGTCTTTCTAATTAGCTATGTAATTATGAAACTGGCTCAAAAACAAATTCACCTATGGGAACTCGTTAACAGCTGGAATAGACTCAACTCCGAATCTACGCAAACGAAGTTAACCTTACGGCTGATATTCAATCTATTAATTTTATACTATATCTCTTTTAATTCCGAAGTTTTATTGATGAAAAACCTGTCGTAGGTACACCTGACTCACTCTGGTTTCTTCAGTTTCGTAGCCCTACAAAAAGGACAAATCGCGAACAGACCCATGAAAAGGTGTTTCCTTAATAAGTATACAGAGTATTCAAATTGAAAATGAATGAAATAGCTGTTTATCATTCGTTATCATTTATTATTCATAATGCGACACACGTTCAAAAGCGAATTGGAATTCAAATCAAACATAAGAAAAAGTATAAGACAAGTAAGTAACGTTCTAACGTTACTAATGTACTTATAAATATTTCAAAATGCGAGACATGTTGGTAATCGATCGGGGGCGTACTGGAATCCGAGATACCTACTATATACACCTCTGAAGCGCACTTCAATCCTTCACCACTACGAAATAACAAGTGATATGGGAAGAAGTAGAATAAGAACAAATAAATAAACAAACAAACATGTTACATTATTAGAATTCCTAGGCTTGGTGGACCCGTCTTCAAATATCTGGTTTCCAAGATCAAATAACTCAATCAAGTTGGAAATTTAAAGAAATTTCTTTAGCGAGGTTGAGGAAAATGATAAGAAATAATTATGGATCAGCATGGATCGGAAGCAGGGCTTATTTACGAGTAAAGGCTGATGTACACTATGACGGCCCGGCTTTTAGCAGGGTTACGCCACCTGTGCTGTATCCCTAAGTACTGTATTACATATTAATACGGTCACGGTTATATAGGAAACATGGCACGAGCGGCTGAAGAGACCGTAGTAGCACTTAGCCCACTGTTCGCCATTGTTTGTGAACTGTATACCTAGAACCCTGCATCATGCAATAAGGCCAGAGCTAATGAACGTTCGAGCTTAAACACAGTTTACTCACTTCACATTCCCTGAGGCCCGTTTCGAACCAACACGAATGGTAATTTGATATTGTTCACCCGGGTCTGACCCGACATCTCGCCCCGAACATTATCGACACGCGTTATTAATTAAAATATATTTTCAAACGCGTAAAATACTAATACAAACACTTCAGTGTAAGACCAACTCCAGTGACGGAGATAATAGGCCGCCGAAGGCCGCCGTCATGTCATGACAACTTTTAAAAAGCTTGAAATTGATTGACGACTTGCAACAGATAGCTTATTAAACGTGCATTCCGGAGCACATAAGAATTCAGATAAAAATGCCACTGCACAAAAAAATGGTCACCCATCCAGATGTTAACCTCGCAAAGCTTTGCTATTCGTCGATCTGATAGGAATTACCTAATTAGCATATATTTATTCTGTAAATATGCTACGAGAGCTTCTTTTTGCGTATTATTAAAATACGGAATGTACACGTTATTATTAAAGGGTAAACAATAATGTTCAGAAAATATTAATGAATAATGGCACGGTTGAATAATTCAAAGTTATAAATAAAATATAGGTTATTTCATGTGTAAAGCATTTGAAATGGACAGTTGCATTATGTATTATTCCGCTCAACGCATTTTGTCGAGCATGTCTAGCATGTCTCTCGAGTGCGATCGGGATGGGTTTCTAGCCAACAACATTATCTATTTATTGTTCACTGGTTTGTTCGCTTTTAAAAGCAAACCTGGAAACGAGTGCTATTTTAAAGTTTCGCAATATGTTTGTGAATTATAGAACTGAAATTGTTCATTTTCAGTCGGTTAAATTTCAGTGTTCAGTCAAATGAAAGTTTAACTTCGTCAAAGTGTCTCGAACACAATCAGATTTTTCGATTTAACGATATTTAACGTAATTTATTATATGGCAGTGAATTACCAAAAAATAAGAAAATCAACATACTTAAACGTATCTAATAGGTGGCTTCTATCTGGCCCAAGTTTGAGCATTTCCATTCAACGTGGCAATGCTACCAGTTTCTTGAGGACGCTCCCCTCTGGCAGTGATTTGTTTCAGTTAAGCTATCTATATATTTTAAATCAAAAATATTACATAAAATAATGTTTCGCAAATACTGTTATAATAAAAATAAACTACATATTGTCATTATCACCATGGGATGGTTAGCGTAGGAATGTATTTTGTATTATAATAAAAAGTAATGTCAGACATTGCACACACTATCATCTTGTAGAGCCTCGGAGCCTTGAGAGATTTATTTTCTTAGATACCTTCTATTTAAAAACTGACGAAGCTCATAATATCTTTTTCTTCTTTTCAGGTCATAGTCTGATCTCAGGTACTGGATTTTTTTCTAGTGTTTTTGTTTGTTTTGTGTTAACCTTTTTTCAACGACTGGAACTATCGCTCGCTAACTGAGTGTAAAGGTTTGTTCTTTTTAACGCACGCCCGCAGTGTTAACCCGGCTTGAAACAGCATCACATTGCATGGCATGTCGTGTGCAGGCTTCGTAGGTGCTTGGAAAGAAAATTCAACTGCATTCGTCTGATTGACGACTTGGAAGCACTGGAGTAGAAACACGAAATATCGCTATAAAGCCGGCGCTGTGGTACACGTTGCACGGCCCTTTGTCACGATGCTATTTCTATCAACTGGTATACTTTTAATATTTTAGGATTGAGCTGCGGATATATACAGCGAGCGTGCCGCCGTGACAACTCCTCAAATATCTCTCGTAATTTCGCGCATTCATCTTTACTAGTTTCATTGTCTATGAGTATGTCCGATCTTATCAATGGACGGTATTGATACTATTTCAAGGACTACGCTAGCAATATAGTTTATAACAATGTTGTTTTCACGTAATCTCAACAACAGTACAATGTACTCTACATCAAAGGTCGTCATACCTTACTTAGTAAAATTATCTACGATATATCTGACTGTGCTAATTGAGTTGGTTTAGCTAGTAGACCTGTAATAGCTTGACTATCTCCTTGACGTCAGAGACGTCAAGGAGATAGTCAAGAAGACGTCGAGGAGATCCTTTCAGTTTCCTTGATAACATTTGAGATATGCGATCATTATTGGCCGTCTTGCGAACCAAACATTATATATTATTTTATATTATATTATTTATTTATCTCGAGTTATTTCCGATTGTGTTAGTAATTTTTGTGTTTTCATTTAAATGGAGCTAGAGTTATTGACTCGGGTGTAAATAATTGGAATTTAAAGCTTTTTGTTTCTTGAGATAAAATAATCCGTACATTTTTTTTATATGAAAGACACCATTTTATATAAAATAGATACGACTTATAGTATGATGTCACAAAGTCGTATCTTGTCGTTAATTTATATAAAAAGGTGTCTTTCATATAAAAAAATGGTACACATAAACACTTGACACTGACAAAATTGACAAAAGACATGCTATGTAAATACCTTTCAGTGACACATGACATAGATTTCTAGTTATAATAGAATGTGTTGTACTATGTACTATTATAATTTCGCAAAGCTAACTAGAAGGAGACTGCTGGCCTCCTCTCGTCGCCGTCGCCATCGCGTCTTCCGCTATCAATTCGTTATGTAGTCTGAGACGGTCCCAGACTGACAAAATAGGTATCAGCTATTAGGTAACAAAACTAAAGAGGCCAATAAACTGAAATAGGTTTTCTCTTTGATTATTTGCCGGGCATTTTTCTAACAGGTCTTTTAGGTTCTTTGGAAAACAATGATTTCTTAAAGTTAAATATAATACGCCGGATATTTACAATGTTACGTGGGTTTTACTTCTAATATTTCAGAACAGTTGCTTGCGCCTTGATCACGGGGTAAATTAAGTCTTGGTCAGTAGATGTTATTGGCGTATAAATTGGTTCACCCTATTCCTCAGTCTTTTACTACAAACATTACCCGTACCATTGGATTCACTGTCACTAACAACCCCATCACGACACTCAACTCTTACGGTATCTGGACGCATAAGTTGTACCTCATTTTTTCGGTTTCTACACATCCTAGAGATTACAGGCTCCACATAATTGAAAACCATCTTCTTGATTCCTGTGTTTGATAGTCTCTATGGCCTCATGTAACAATCTTAGTATGTAATATCTTTCCGTTGAGATTACCTATGGATTGTGTAGCTCCATCCAGATTTCAATAACATCCAGCCGCAAATTCTTCAGTATGGCGATTATGGAACTTTTAACACAACCAATGTCTATCAGTTTCGATTAACAATCGGCATAATTTCAATCATAAGTTTGATTGCAATTAGAACCAGTTTTGACTAGATGGATTACTATTACGTACGTTCCGTTTTCTATTCATATGACAGCATGTATGACAATCAACATCAACCTTCCGTTATACCAATTCATCAATAGTAATTGAAACCGATTAGTATCAAAGTTTTGATAGTATCAGAATTCCATAATCGCCCCGCAGATTATCTCGAGATAATGCGCATACAACTCTGCCGAAATGTCGCGAAGAAGTAAAACTCTCATGGTAAATATCCCGTTTTTAGCGAGAATTGACGACCTCTGTGGTGCAGTGGGCTATGAACCGACTGAGACGCAACAGGTTGAAGGTTCGATTCCTGCCGAATGTGAATGAAGGACAAATGTTTGTATGATCTGCAAGTATTTGTCTCGGGTCTGGGTGTATTTACAAAAAAAAGTAGGTATATAAGTAATATATCAGTCATGTGGAATTATAAAACAAGCTCTGCTTACTTTGGGGCCAGATGGTGTTGTTAGAAATATTCATAACTCAAGCTCTTCGTAAGCAGAGCTTGTGTACCACATGACTGATATACTACTTATATATATATAAATATATATATATATATATATATATATATATATTTTGTAAATACATACATATTATACATAGAAACACTCAACCCGAGACCAATACTTGCAGATCATACAAACATTTATCCCGCGGCGGGAACCGAACCCGCAAACTTTAGCGTCTCAGGCGTGTTCGCTTACTACGCCACAGGGGTAATCAAAGTTGCCACAGAGATAGTATCGAAAGTTTTATTAGACGTACATATGTATGTACGGTTAAACCCCTATAGACTTACTGCAGTATAATCCGATCATTGTTTTAACTAGAGCGTAGGATTTGAGAACTGCCTGCCTGAACTCTCTGTTCCGCCCCTTGCAATGTTTAGATTCTGTCGCTCGGGCCCGTAATGCCGCGATAATACAGCTTTATGGCCTCTTTAGCCCCATTAGCCCAAAAGTGGACATTCCACTACCAATAAATAACACAGTTAGTATGTATACCCTGTGATGGATGTGCTGACCACACAGCTTTAGATAATCTTACTGTTAGAACGGTTCAGAATACAAGGGTATTTGCTAAAGAGGCGAGTCGTGTGTAGAATAATTTTACCAGCCAAAAAATAAGGACTTATGAAATCTATGTCAGCTCTAGCCAATGCCTGCTGCCCATATGGTACTTATATAAAGTATTCTAGCTTGATTATATCTATTGCTAGTTTCTGTTAAGTCATTATTGCATGTCAACCATGCAATAATGACTTACAAACAAATGTAACAAACATACAAACGCCCACACAAACTTTCATCTATTTAATCTATCTATCTTATCTAATACCTTTAAACGAGCAATTCTTGTATATCTTTATATATATAATTCTACTGTACGTGTGTATGTCACTGAACTCCTAAACGGCTGGACCGATTTGAATGTTTTTTTTATATGCGTTTGGGTGGCGCTCTGGATGGTTTAGATTCACAAATCAGCCCGGCAGATGGCGCTGCAGTCGGTACAATTAGATATATTTTTTTCTTTTTTTAAAACGCGTGGACGAAGTCGTGAACGGGACAGCTATATGTATATATAATCTGAATCTCGGAAACGGCTTCAACGATTTTCATGAAATTTAGTATGCAGGGGCTTAGAGCGCGATAAATCGATCTAGCTAGGTTTCATTTTTATAAAACTATTTGTTCCTATAAATACCGAACAAAGCGCGATCACCCAGGCACTATTCATAATATTAGTAGGAAAAACTAACGTCTAAATAGTGTATTTTAAATTCCATCGCCTACAGTTGAATGCTAGCATTTTTCGGAAATCCTTTGGCACGACTGTCCCCTTATTTCCCAGAATTGCGAACACCACCTAAATTTACAGATAACCATTCCCCCAAACGTAGCCCTCACGTATAAAATTCGGAGAAGTTCAGCATTATAACGCGTAGCCTTGGGTTCCGTCCACTATTGGGACTAATCTTTCTGCTGCAGAAAACAGAATACTAAAATAGTATATATTGAGAAGGTTTTAAAGCTACCTGTCGGTGCCTGTAGTAGCTTATCAATCCGTAAACCTACTTTCCGGTAGTTGGAGTTCCTACTGGAGTAGCCGGTGATAGTTTCCTGCCCAAGAAACGTTCAGCATAAGTATATAACGAACAGCCGGGCCGGTGCGGTGCGGCAGTCGCTCGCTCTGACCCGATTCACGGTTAGATTTTTCGGTGGAGGTAAACGACCCTGACTTACGCACATAAATATTGGCGAGGGTGCGTGGGATGGGGCAGTGGAGGGATGACGGAGCCGGTGTGTCTCGGCACGCACCCCCTGAGGGGAAGGGAACGCTACGAATAAGCCTCCTAAGATACCAGCAGTCTTCCTGAAATCAATCGAAACTCATAAAGGAAATGTTTGCAATAGCGACCGAAAAATATCGACGTCCATAAAAAGCGTTCCTTCTTTTGATGGCACGCATTGGTCTGAATCAGTTATATGTGGAATATCGTGCTATTGCTGTAGTTATATCTTGAAAACGGCTTCGTGCTTTAGTGCCTCTAAAATACTCCAGCAAATTTCAATTGGGACATTGAAATTCGCTGGAGTATTTTAGTATCGTGTTACTATCGTCTTCGAACAAAGTTAGTCGCAACGCCGCGTGCGGTCAGTCCTCGTGCTAATAGGATACTAAACTACTAGAAACGGATATTGGTGCAACCTACAGTCAATACCAAGCTAGTTACTAACTTGCTGACCCCGAGCACACGGTTGATTTTTGCTTACAGGTACTTGCTACGAACTGCTACGAAGGGCTACGAAACTTGACGGGCTATGTTAATACAGGAACGGTTTATATTCACGCATTTTACTTTGCTACGGTTTTATGCTATATTTAAATTTAGTTTAAGTATCTACTTGAGTTCTATTCGTAGACGAGAACTGTTATTTTAAGGCTGGTATTGAGGCTGCTTCACAGTTTCAGAACTTTTTCAAACTCATCGTTCTATTGTAATCTGTACAATAGAAGGATCTTTTAGAATCTGAATAGAATCTATACATTAAATACCTACTCAATAAATCTATGAAATCTACGAACAGGCGTTATAGGTATATGTTCTTTTTCGGTAATGCAAAGTGTTTATATTGTTTATGGTATGATGTCACAAAGTCGTATCTTCTCGTTAGTCATTGTATTTTTTTATAAAATGGTGTCATTTTTAAATAATTATACGGATTAATTTTGCTCGAATCACAAAGAAACACTATGCTTTTATTCCAATTATTCACACCCGAGTCAATAACTCTGGCTCTGTTTAAATAAAAACACCGAAATTACTAATAAAACCGGAGTTAACTCGACTAAAATAAATAATATAAGATTGCAATGTTTGCTTCGCAAGACGGCCAAAAATAATCCAGGGTCTTCTTCTTCTTCTTCTTTGTTAATGGCATGTGACAAAATAATGTCAATTTTGCTAGTGTCAAGTGTTTATATTTGTTTATAGTCAATTTGTTTGTTAATAAAGTTTTAGTCGATGGTCAATTGTCAATTCTAAACGTCATCGCGGAATGTCTGTCTAGAATTTTCTTGGGATTCCTCGTCGTTCAAATCATATTGAACCATAATACACATATAATTTTATTGTCCATACCTGTCTTATTTAGTCTCAATTTATTCATTAAAATTTCGCTAAGATTACTGAATAAATATGCAATAAAACGAGTAAAAAATATTAAATTAGCAGAGCTTTTCCTTCTTCCTCTAATGGCGTTTGTCTAGATGTCAATTATTCCAATGTCAAGTGATTTTGTTTCGTTATGTTGATTGATTTTGTTTTGTTATATGTCTATTCTAAACATCACCCCGGAACGGCTGAATTAAATTAAATAAATTGCAAGGCGTGACGTGGGTCTGATTAAAAGATTTTATTCATTTGAAATTTTACAAAGCTTTACATAGTAGTTAATAATTTCGTTTTGTAATGTTTTATTGAGTAGGTCTTTATCAATAATTAATAAAGTATAATTTTAATCAATAATTTGTGACTAGTTAGCATAAGTGTTAGCAATTTAAATAAAAGTATCTAGATACTTTTATTTAAGGGCACAGCATTTTTGCTTTAATCGCTTTCATTGTAAAAAAATCGACTTGAAGAATGAACCACGAGGCCAGGCGCTAACGATGAATATAACGATGAACTGAAAGTTATAGTGGAAGCCGATCCATTAAAAAACACCAAGGAATCAGAGGAAGGGATTGACGTTAGCTTACCCACAATATTGACCCATTCGCATCAAATCAATAAAATAAAATAGTTTGCCTCATGATCTGACTGATCTGCAGAGAGATACGTGGGTTTAAGCGACGTGCGACAAAAAGTGGATAATCGTAAGCGAACAACACAATGGCTAACCCTAGAGCCAAAGGCTGCAACAATGCACTAAAGCGAAGCTTACCTATAGAAAAGTTATAGTAACTGTTTGGTGGTCATTTCATGGCACAATTCACTGCAGCTTCCTCAGATCCGGTCAAACAATAACGGCAGATACCTACTGTGCAGAACCGCGAACAATGATAGCGAAGCTTACAGAGTTTCAGCCCAAACTCGTGAACCTAGCTTCACCATTACTGCTCTACGATAACGCAAGACCTCATTCTGCTCAAGTGACCGTTTACTAAATTATATACTAAACTAAATATATACTAAACCTAAATTAAATTAAACAAATATAAACAAATGCTTTATTTTTCAGCACAATATGACCATTTCATACTCCCAGAAATGGTCGGGCGGTTTTTAAAATCAACAAAAACCTCAACAAAAATTATATTCATCGATGATATTTTCATTTACTCCGAAACCTCGCTGCCTCATTGGAGCAGTGCGTTCAGTTTGCCTAACCATATTATAATTATATAAACAAAATACATCTACATTCCACTAAAAAAAATATTCAATGAAGTCTGTTTTCATTGGTCCGCGCTCGCCCCATTTGATTATAAACCTTAATTCACATGTTTACAGCCTACTTTTGTATGGAGAAGTTTACTGAGTTATATTTCTGAGTTCTTTGATATATTATCTACATTCTGAACAAAAACATAAAAAAATATTAAATGTATTTTAAAGTTCCTAATAACTAATAAAATACAATTCATAAATAAAATGCAATTCATAACCCAATAACCCAATAACCGTAGTACCCATCTAAAAAATGTCTAACGCGCCAAAATAAGTTTTCACTTCTGTCGGCACTCCCGGAGTGCAACCCCGCATTTTTTTTATGTATGTTCACCGATTACTCGAAAACGCCTGAACTGATTTGGAAATTTCTTTTTTTGTTTGAAAGGGTGGTTTCATATAAATTTTATCAAAATCAGTCGAGCTGAAAAATCTACGAAAATCTAAAAATTGTATACATCGATGATGTTTTCGTGTACCTACTTCGATACCTCGCTGTCTCGGAGCGGTGTGTTTATTTGGCCTAACCATATTATATATACACAAAATACATCTACTTTCCACTAAAAATGTATTATAGGCTCAAATTTCATTCAATGAAGTCGGTTTTCTTTTTAGTTTTTAAAACGTAATTATATGAAATAAAAACATTGAAAACAATATTTTAAGAATACCTTAAGTAAGGTAAGTTTAGAAATAGTAATTAAGGTGTGGCTAGATTTTGAGCAACAGCCTTATTCGTAAACCCCACACCTTTATATTTTACTAGCTGCTGCCCGCGGCTTCGCACGCGTGATACCTACATAAAAAGTAGCCTATGTCCTTCTCCAAGGTCCCATCTATCTCTATACTAAAATTCATCAAACCTCTTCCGTACCCTGACATTTCCGCAACCCCGCCCTGGAAGTAAAATGTATCTAAACTTTCATTATCAACCCAAGATTGTTGTACATGATGTGTAACATTTGACATCTCAGGAAAATGAGTTGGTACCATCTGACGGCCAACTCTACCACCGCGACGTAACTTACTTTCGCATTTATAATATTAGTAGGGATTAATGTTATACTAACTAGATGCTGTGGTCATTCTTATCCTTACTGACTACGAAACCTTCATTACGCGTGGTCCGAAACGGCTTGGCTAATTTATTTATGTATACCTACAATACTGCTTACACTGTTATCTTTGTTCCTGTATCCCATTCTGTTTTGTGCTTTGTCCTCTATTCCATCCTTATATACCACGCTAGCTAATTTTGTTATTATAAGATAGATTCAAATACAAATTCAGTTTATTTACACCTTATTTTAACATTACAGATACTATCTAATGCGTAACAATAGGAAAAATAGAACAGCAGGAGAAAAAATAAAAGTTAGGTAAAGTACTTTCAGCGAAAAATAAAAAAGTTGGTATATCTTGCTTCTAATAATAAACGAAACTAATACCTACACTTAATAATATATAAATATTTAATTTTAGAAATGTACAAAATAATATACAATAATATAAAATACACGTGAAACAGTTGAGCTATCTAAGGACCGTTTAAAACGATCTATAGATAGCTCAACTGATCTAGATCACTGCCAAAGGGCAGCGTTCCCATGATACTAGGCATTACCACGTTTAATGGCAATGCTAATACGCTGAGCTAGATAGGAGCCAACTCTTGGGTCATGCAACGTATCTACCAGACGCCGTGAAATAATTTTGAATACGTGGTGGGCTTCTGTTCCCCACGGGCCCAGGGTCTCGACTCCAAAAGGCTCAAATATGTAGGCCCTATCCAAACCAGCATATTTGCGGTTTTTGAGGTCCTCGGCACATTCAGCCGCCGCACCGGCCCTAACGGAATTCCCCGACAGATGGGATGCGGCCAGGGTGTCTACGCAAGTAGCATCCCACACTAATGGCCTGCCCATCTCCCAAGGGACAAGAGTCATACCATCAGGCCTCTTACCATCATCACGTATCAGACCGTTAGGTTCGGGAACAGCTGGTACGTTGACGCTGGTGAGTGCCTGACGAATGATATCGTTAAGACTGGCGTGGCGGGAAATCCTAACGGCGGCCCTATGACACGATAACCCATGGAGACCTAGCTGGTCGATCGCTGTACCACACTGGCACTGATGAGAGGCGCAGCACCGCGCACCCAACCGCAGACAAATTGCAACTCGAAATGTTGTAGGATCTAATAATATTCTAATGTTAGATGATGGTAGTGTTTGTAACCAATGTCCTGACTCCCATTTCGAAATGGCTAGGAGACGGGCGCGAGCTTGAGCATGTTTCTAACAGATGATTCCATGTAAGCTCACATAGAGGCCCGTCCCATTGCCGTTGGGCCGAAAGGTTCTTTGGGAGAGCGGAATTAGGGCAAGCACTGTTCCAAGCGTTTCTTGCTTCGTCTAGATATGAAATTTTATGAGTGATGCCAGAATTAGCCGGAAAAGACGGAATTAGAATTTTTTCAACCAAATTACTAGTATTGTAGGCAGAAGAGACAACCGCCGGTAGGGCAACACTTGAAATTTTGCGAATACCTAAGCCTCCCAATTTGACAGTTAGAGAGGCCTGCAGCCATGCCTTGTCATCCAGATTAATATTCAAAACCGACGATAAAGTGTCCTTTATTATGTTGTCTAAGCCTTCCACCAGCTCGCTGTGTTTCCACAGTTGACAACATCTTAAAGCGTAAGTAAATTAAATAAATAATTAATAATATTATGTGTATAGCTATATTTATACAGAAACGTTATCACAGTAGGTAAGGCACAGTCTCTCTATCGTCTTCCAGTCACCCGCAAATAGGTCCGAAAAAATATTTAGTACTATTCCGCCAATCTATTTGACCTACATATTTGAACCTTTTGGAGCCGAGACAGCCCGTGGAGAACAGAAGCCTATCGCGTTTACAAAATAATTTCACGGCGTTTGGTAGAAACACAAGATATCGTCAAAAACTGGCTCATATCTGGCCAATATCCAGCATTGCCATTCAACGTAGCAATGTCGGCAATGTCTTGGTTACGCTGCCCTCTTTTACTGATCTGGATCAGTTGAGCTATCTATAGATCGTTTTGAGCGATCCTTAGCTCAACTGTTTCACATGTAATTTATATTATTTTGTACTAGCTATTATTGTAAGCTAGCGCGGGTTTAAAATAAAAATAAAAACAGTTTTTGCAGCGCACGGTCGAATAGCTCGCAGATTGAATTTTTTTTCCTGCTTACTTGACACTTACCGTTATATTTTGGACAATTCACATAATATCTTTATAAATTATAACCTATGTGTTTTTCTGATGTATAAGCTATATTATTGAAAAGTTTCATTACAATCCATTCAGTAGTTTTTGCGTGAAAGAGTAACAAACATACATACAAACTTTCGCTTTTATAATACTAGAAGCCATAAACGTATATATTTTCATTTAGGAATCATTTTATTACTACCAAATGTGCATTTGAGTTTTTACGTGAAAGAGTAACAAACATCGATCCATCCATCCATACCTACAAACTTTCGCGTTTATAATATTAGTAGGATTAAAACACTTTGCTTGATTTTGGTTCTATAAGATGCAATTATTCAAGCGCGTACAATGACAATAACTGACATACATAACCTAATAAACCGAACGTCATCAAAGGTTATATCACACTGAACGCACCGCTTCAAATCATGTTTTTTTCACACTGGTCGAATTTCGACCATTATTAATTAATTATTAATATTAATGTATTTTTTATCCATAAAAAATACAGAATAATATAAAATACATGTGAAACAGTTGAGCTATCTAAGGACTGTTTAAAACGATCTATAGATAGCACAACTGACCCAGATCACTAATAATAATAATAAAAATAATAATTCTGCTATTCCGGGTCGAGACAAATATAACAAATCAAAAACCATGAAAATCGGTCCACCCGTTCTCGAGTTATAGTGTAACTAACAAGACTTTTTTTGTATATAGATTAGCCTATACATTACTGTAAATAAATTGTTTTTACAACAGCTTAACTTGTTTCTGTGAATGATACTAGTTATAAATGTTTTCAATATTAAATGTTTTATTTTAACAAAATTGCATTCTATTAACAGATTTAACAGTGGGTTCCGCACTAGGTCGAGCCTGTATCGCGGAAACCCTAACAATGTTTATCTAAACAAGACGTTACATAGTGAGAAATTTAATGCGAGGCAGATGTACAAAACAAGCAACCATATAAAATTAAATAAAAATTACGGGTTGCACTCCGGGAGTGCCGACAGAAGGGAAAACTTATTTTGGCGCGTTAGACATTTTTAGATGGGTACTACGGTTATTGG
The DNA here is from genome assembly GCA_948098915.1 of Lampropteryx suffumata. Taxonomy (NCBI): domain Eukaryota; kingdom Metazoa; phylum Arthropoda; class Insecta; order Lepidoptera; family Geometridae; genus Lampropteryx; species Lampropteryx suffumata. The sequence goes on from OX402544.1 coordinate 25,111,234, forward strand.
GTTATTGGGTTATGAATTGCATTTTATTTATGAATTGTATTTTATTAGTTATTAGTAACTTTAAAATACATTTAATATTCTTTATGCTTTTGCTCAGAATGTAGATAATATATCATAGAACTAACTAACTCAGTAAACTTCTCCATACAAAAGTAGACTGTAAACATGTAAATTAAGGTATATAATCAAATGGGGCGAGCGCGGCAGCCCTGCGTCTCGCGGTGTCGGTAACGGTGTCGCGAGTCCAGAGGTTTTACCTCATCTAAAAATATGCGTACCGCGCTAAAAGAAGTTTTCACCTTAAAAATGAAGAGATAACAATAATAATAATAACCTAAGTTGTTTCTAACTATTGACAATTGTTTCATTTTTTCAGGTGAGATTCATTCAGCTCCTTTTCGTCGACGGAGAGACTGTGAGTACTTTCTTTGAATATCTGCCCTGAAAACATTTATCTAAACTAAGTATACCTAATTTTTTATTTTTTTATTTTATGTATCCCTGATTATATCGAGGTGTATTTGTACTTACAAACTCTAACCTAACTCTAACCTAACCAGGCAAATTTATTGCAACTGCACGAAATGTAGGTGTAGTGAAATAATAATCTCCCATGATTTACAATTTTTCTGCAATTATTATAATCAAACCATATCTTTGTCCTTTGATTTATAACGTACGGCAGTTTGGCCGATTACCATCAAGAAAACCTCCATTGATCTCATAGTTACATAATAGATCTTTACCTATGAAGTTGCCGTTCCATAGGTATAGGTATATACCTAGGTAAATACCATTATTATTGCCGTGACTGAATGTAATAACAAGGATATACATTAACGCCACATAAGCCTATAAAAATATGTGATTTTGTGATGTACGGTATGTTATATACCAACGTTTGAAAAAACGTATGTGTTAATCATTTTGGTAAACACGAATATTACCCACGTTTTAGGGTTCCGTAGCCAAATGGCAATAAACGGAACCCTTATGGATTCGTCATGTCTGTCTGTCTGTCTGTCTGTCTGTCCGTCCGTCCGTCCGTATGTCTCAGCCACTTTTTTCCGAAACTATAAGAACTATACCTACTGTTGAAACTTGGTAAGTAGATGTATTCTATGAGGCGCATTAAGATTCTCACAGAAAAATAGAAAAAAAAACAATAAATTTTGGGGGTTCCCATACTTAAAACTGAAACTCAAAAATGTTTTTTTCATCAATCCCATTCGTGTGGGGTATCTATAGATTGGTCTTCAAAAATGATATTGAGGTTTCTAATATATTTTTTTTCTAAACTGTGATGGTGTGGTGAAATGTGTGTGTGACATTTAACCTGTAACTTCTAAAATAAGAGAATGATAAAACTAAAAAAAATATATGATGTACATGCATGCAAACTTCCACCGATAATTTGATTGAACGAGATCTAGTAAGTAGTTTTTTTTTTATACGTCATAAATCGTAAACCGCAAATTACCTTTCATTCAATCAACTCACATATAAAATGTTACTTGCTGCTACGGAACCCTTCATGGGCGAGTCCGACTCGCACTTGGTCGCATTTTAATGATGCAGACACTGTTTCGATGAATCCAGAGAATGTTTATCAGGGTGAATTTGATCGTTCGCGGTGTCGGTTTGTGTGTGTAACGTAACGTAGTGTATGTGAAACGTATCTGTATATATCTTTCACTAGCTGCTGCCCGCGGCTTCGCACGCATGGTACCTACATAAAAAGTATCCTATGTCCTTCTCCAAGGTCCCATCTATCTCTATACCAAAATTCATCAAAATCGGTTCAGCGGTTTAGACGTGAAAACGTAGCAGACAGACAGACAGAGTTACTTTCACACTTATAATATTAGTAGGAATCAACAGCCTAAAATTGTATGCTTCTAGTTCTGAAAATGACAATACTTTCATACACTCTTTCATCCCACTTTTCAACCCTTTACAACACTTTTTTTCAATTAAAAAGTAGCCTTTGTCCTTTCTCAGGCTTTAGACTATCTGTGTACCAAATTTCATTTAAATCGGTTCAGTAGTTTTAGCGTGAAAGCGAGACAGACAGACAGACATAGTCACTTTCGCATTTATAATATTAGTAAGGATTATTAGGGACCTAAATATCAGACTTAAACACAAAATCAAAAGGGCTTTTGCTAACTCAATCGGAAACATCGGATGCGGCAGTAATACGAGCCAATGCGATAAATGATCGTACTCTTATACGAGCGCTTAGCAAAAATCGTAGATGTCTTGATAGATGTCTTGAAAAATCTACTTTCAAATACGAAATTAATATTACTTCCGCCTAGTGCATATTCCGCCCCCAACGTATCATCTGCCTCCCACCGCAGCCACTAAACGTGTGACGTAATATACTTAGGGTGGTAAGTACCCTCATTCCACATGCTCTGGTTGACTTAAGTTCATTAATATCGTTTAATACCATGCGCTCGTTGAAATGCACGTCAAACGTTACCTTAAAATGCATATGCATATTTCTGTGGTAGGTAGTTTACCGATGTCATGTTGAAGTACCTTTTGATAAACAAGGGTTTTATTTATATCTTATTTTGTCGATAGAGGCAGTTAGAGTTAGAGGAGTTTGATCTGCGGATGCTGTCCGCTCGTTGCTGCTCGAGTTCACGGTTCGCACTGAACGAACTCGAGCGGCGACGAGCTCGAATTTATAGTACACTAGCTGGTACCCGCGACTTCGTCTGCACAGGATTAGTACTTCGTGTAATTCTAACGGTTTTTGCAGCGCACGCCAGAATAGCTTGCAGATGGCAGATTTTTTTCCTACTTACTTGACATTTATCGTTATATTTTGGACAATTCACACAATATCTTTATAAATTATAGTCTATGTGTTATTCTGATGTATAAGCTATATTATTGTAAAGTTTCATTAACATCCATTCAGTAGTTTTTGTGTGAAAGAGTGACAAACATACATACAAACTTTCGGGTTTATAATATTAGTATCTCACGAAAGTTTTGAAAGTGTTATATTGCTGTCCTCAAATAGCGGCCACTGGCACTGATTCAATGTTTGTAACTAACAAAAATGTCGTGTAACTAAGTGTAAGTTAGAGTAAATATTTTTAAATTACTTATATATATTAAATCCTCGTGTGATTTACATGTTTCGTTCATTTAAGTCGCCATGTGAATTGGTGTTAAATTTTATTTTTGGCCGTTTTGTGAAGCAAACATTGCGCACTTACATATATAGTTATTTTGGGTTTTAACAGTATTTCTGATGATTTTATTTAAAAGAGCCAGAGTTATTAACTTGGGTGTGGACAATTGGAATAAACGCTTTATGTTTATTCGTGATTCGTTGTATTATATGAAAATACACCATCTTCTTTATATATATAATTCTACTGTACGTGTGTATGTCACTGAACTTCTAAACGGATGAACCGATTTGAATGTTTTTTTTTGTATGCATTTGGGTGGCGCCCTGAATGATTCACAAATCAGCTCGGCAGATGGCGCTGCAGTCGATACAATTAGATATATATATTTCTTTTTAAAATGCGTGGACGAAGTCGCGAACTGGACAGCTAGTTTTATATAAAATAACAAATGACGAACGACAAGATACGACCTCGCGCCATCATGCTATAAACAATATAAACTTTTGACATAGGCAAAATTTACAGTACCATGCTATTAACGAAGAAGAAGAGATTGGTGTTAAATAAAACCGCGGTAACTTAGGAAAATATATAAATAACTAGCTGTCCCGTTCACGACTTCGTCCGTTAATTTTAAAAAGAAATACAAATAAAAAAAAACTAATTGTAAATCTTAACCATTCATGAAACCACTTGAACACACACAAAAAATTAATCAAAATCGGTCCAGCCGTTTAGGAGGAGTTTAATTAAAAACACGCACAGAAGATTTATATTTACCATTGTATAAATATTGACAAATATTGACATTAATATTTATACGATACTAACGTCACTCAATTGTTTTGCCTTCCCGGAACCTCTCCACTAACACTTAAATTTTATGGTATGATATTAAAGTTCAAATTTACTTTTAAGTATTATTACGAATCGATTGTATGAGAGTATAGAAAAGTGTTGTTTTTAGACTTTTTCAGACAATTTTTTTAATTTTTCTCCCCGTAAAAACCATCCTCGTACTTCTAGGAATATTCTAAAAAAATAATTAGCGAAATCAGTTCAGCTGCTCTCGAGATTTGCGCTTAGCAACACATTCAGCTATTCATTTATATATTATAGATAAACTGACATTTTTAAATGTTACTCTTGTGTTTGCAATAAAATATCGTTTGTATTTTACGAAATGTTATCTAGTCCGGCTAAACAACTACCACAGCATCATATAAAAAAATTAAATAAAATAAAAAAAGCCTGTATTAACAGCCTTTAAATAACATATTTTAAATATGGTTAAGTATTTTTGAAGTGAAAACTTCTTTTAGCGCGGTACGCATATTTTTAGATGAGGTTAAACCTCTGGATTCGCGACTCCGTTACCGTCTTGAGCGAGACGAAGCCGGCTGCCGCGCTCGCCCCATTCGATTATAAACCTTAATTAACCTGTTTACAGTTTACTTTTCTATGGAGAAGTTTACTGAGTTAGGTTCTTTGATATATTATCTACCTACATTCTGAACAAAAAATATTGCATTATCTGTGTTCGTTCAGTATTTGATTGGCAGTCACCAAAATTACTGATTTTGAAGTGATTTATTACTAAACTCTAACGCGCCAAAATAAGTTTTCACTTCTGTCCGGCACTCCCGGAGTGTAACCCGATTTTTTTTTGTTAGTAATTATGTACTTAAGTAGGTATGTATATATATATATTTTTTTTTTTAGTTATCTGTATATATTTTCTTATAATCTTACAGCATCATAACTACCTGTATAATATTTGCGAAAAACATGTTTTTAACCCCCGCGACGAAAAAGAGGGATGTTAAAAGTTTGTAATGTGATTAAGCAAGATACTTAATCAAAATCGGTTTATCCGTTTCTCCGAGTGTTTGCTTAGCTTTGTTTCAAGGAAATCTGCTTAGCCATTGAAAGCTAACCATTAAAGCATTCATCAGCTCTTTTCAGAACAGATCCGAGCATAGTATTTCCACAGATCTAATCGACTGGAATATTTGTGTCCTATCACATCAATAATATCGCAAGAATCGTAACCTTGATATGTTGCCGTAGCTTCACCTGGAATCTCCAGGATACCCAACTCCTCACCAACTCACTGCAGAGGTATCGTGCTTGGGCTCATTGGGATTCTCAATGCATACGTTATCTGGACGTATTTCTGTCGAGCCGGGGGTTATAACAATTTTAATTTATACATGTGTCCGTGAACGTCCTTGTTTTATATCGTCTGTGCTACTAACTACCTACATCGCGAGTTATCAGTTGGGGGGAACCACTATTAGCTACTACATAAGGGCTATATAGGTGTTTTATTGGTAGCGTGTTCAGTTGTTATGAGTGCGCGGCTCGTACAAAATCGCTGATACACAACAGTCTTACTCCTAATTATTTCGTAAATTACATTGTTTATTTTCATAGATTAATTAAACTTGTAAAAATTGACCGTGCGAGCGCGAAGCGCAAGCGAGTCTCCGTTTCAGCTTAGGCGAAAATGCTTTCGTATGTCTGTCCGGCCGGCGTCTGTCCGGATGTTCTCCTCTACAGGTCGCATTTCTCATCCGATTCTCGTGAAGTTTTGTTAGCAGGTTCTATAACTATATAGTTTTTTTTGTCGATTAAGTATTTGGAAAATTTTCAAAATGTCGGAGATATGGGGGTTGAAAACATGTCTATCACTTGTTTTACGAGAGACTGGTGCCTGAGATAGGTTTTGTAATAAAACCTGTTGTACAGATCACCAGAGCCTCGCTTCCCGAATTACATTTGGATACCATTAGAAAATAATCTGCATTACATAGTGTGTGTGTGTGTGTGTGTTAGAGAGACATTTGTATAGTGGTGTGAAATGGATAAGGTAGGATATACAGCAGAATGAAAGTGCCCCTTAGACCTACGATTTACGTAATTATTTTAACTAATGGTCGCCCACTGGTCGAAATTCGACCATAATTAATTAATAATTAAAGTATTTTTTTATGCATTAAAAATATTTGCATTCTGCACTCCTTCTCTATAATGATGATAATCACGTATTAATATAATAATAATATACACTGGATACAGCCATCATTATTAATTTTAAATCAATAAATATTTAAAAAAACTTTTCTTTAGCCTATCGAGATAATTTAGATATACTATAGTATATGGTATGATATACTATAGTAGTAGTTTGATACTAGAGTATCAAACTACTACTTAACGTGTCACTAGTTTTTTCGAACTAAAGATGATATATTATCTTTTTGGTGAAAGGATTAAATTCAAACTTAAAACAATGAAAATAATAATTATGCCGGACCTTTCATACAGAGTCATCCAGCCGCAAAGTAATCAGAGCTTGTGTTATGTGTACCACATGACTGATATCATTATATCATATAATATACTGATATCATTTTATCATATAATATACTGATATAATAAACTTTTTTTTGTGTAAGTTCAACATATTATACATAGACCCGAGATACATACAACAAACCCGAGACAAATACTTGCAGATCATACAAACATTATACCCGGCGGGAATCGAACCCGCAACCTTCTGCATTTCAGACAGGTTTTTGCCACAGAGGTCGTATATAGAGTAACTTACATCTTTCATCTAGAGCAGAAGCATTTCGATTCCGATTTGTGTGTTTTGCGACGTACTATGTAGTTGATCTACGTTCTAAAAGATGGTTTGAAAGTAAATAGGGTTAAAAAATAGTCTGTAAAGTCGGTTTACGGACGATAACTTTACGTGATAACGTTTTAAGAAAACATTGATGAATAATTGCATACTTTTAACCTATTAAGATGCGTCACAAGACGAACGCTTAGACCGATCGTGCCTCTCTATCGCTTGTTCCGCGCTCTCGATTGCACGCTCGGCTCAGGCGGAACGTGACAATGTTTCGTGCGTGCAGCCGGCGTTCATCAATTTATAAGACGTTATCACGTCAAAAAAGTTAAGCACGCTGTCGCGTAATAGGCCCACAGCAAACCAATAAGAGATAGCACACTAATTACGCGTTAATTAAATAGTTTTATCCTTCTCAGCATTTCTCGTGAGACTCATTAATTTACGATAAGCAGCTTGCTTTTTATTGCTTAATGACATTTCCTGTGGGAGTATGTCGTGTCGCTCCTGCCTGAACCGGGACGAGATAATCATCAATCATATTAATTTAATCTATGTTATTAAATATCAATACATCGATTGAATTATTACCCGAGTCTGCCACTGATGACTCGTACAAATGTAGTAGCTTAGTAGGACACTATTATCAGGCATTAAAATACTACTGATATGATTATAAAAAGTTAAAGTTAATGCTGTCTGTACATACTAGAATATGACGAATGCCAGTGCCCTAGTATCGAACAACTAAAGGCACAGCAGAACACAGCAACATCCCCATTCTTTGTGTTAACGAACAAAGCACATAGCGCACTAAATCCCACTGTGGATATTATGGCTTCGGTACACTTCGGCCGGGCGTTCTCATCACATCCGCATTTATTTTGTGAAAAGTCGCAGTCACGGGTTTCGCTGTAGATACCTAGGCAGCGTGCGTGCGTGTAACGCGCGTATTAATAGCGGCAGCCGCACACGGCCATTGAAAAAGAGCCGGCGGGTACAGTGCATGTGCGTGCGCAGCCCCGTTGGACTGAATCCACGCGCGGCGCGTGCCCAGCTCGTAAAACGTCTCAAACTTTTAATTCACTATAATTAGTTTTCATTGATATAAGTTTTACGTCATTGTAGATCATGTATCTGGCGAGTATCGTGCCGACATGACATCATATTAATTAGTCTCACGAGTAAGCGCCGCGCCGCACAGCGATCGTTGTCGTACGACGTCACGAGACGGTCGTAGATAAACATAGATGATTTTAAGCGCACTGTGCTGCAATATCTTTGTGTCAGTGCTGTAATATTCTGCCTAAAAGATATAACAGTTTATAGTCTGTATATATTAGTAGATATTTTATCAAAAACCTTGCACATCAGAATGATTAATATATGGTTTTGATACGAGATAATATTATCTTATCGTAAGTAAACTTGTATTAATTTAAAACGATATCTACTCGAGTAATGACACTACCTACTGTTTCGAAACACTGGTATTTTTTAATGGCACTGGTCACTAGAACCTCGATGTCGATTGAAACCTGAGAAATGTTTTTTAATCATCCTTTGTGCTGATCGAAATCTATAGAGCTGTTAGAATAACTATGTAAATACAAAAATATGGCTATAAATGCACTTAATTCCAAGAAACTTTTAACGAACAAGTGTAATTCATTTAGTTCAATCCTCTCTGAGCCTGACAGTTGTTGAATGAAGCTCGTTGTTGTCGGGTGCCGGATCCCGAAGTAGGCCGCACCCGGGTAGGCGGAAATAAGCAAACCACACAATTCCATCAGAAACTACCTCCCAATCTGTGCAGGTGTACATTATTTTGGTTGAACCTTGGCCGCGATCCAAATATTATTTATCTGATTGATTTCACGAATTCTTATTGCCTTTACAATGATTATTACGCTATTTTTTTGCTAGCTGAGTGCCTCTAACCGTGAAGAATGTAAAACAAACTACGTGTTGTTCTAACGACGAAACAAACTTACACTAGCCATAAAAAATTAATAACATAAACCATAGAGCCATTAATCATTAATTTATAGTGAATCGTGGATGTATCGTGAGACTAGATAAATGACGTGATGATGGACGGACTCCGCTCAGAAGCCTTAAATATGTGCGGAACATACTCGTCAGTGGGCTCGGCTAAAATACATGATATTTCAACTAGCATAGTGTGAGAAATGGATAGACGTGCACGAAAGATAGTGATGGGCCGTATGGATAGTATGATTATGATTTCTAATCTTATGATTAGATTAGACTATGATTTCTACATAAAACGACCGCATAAAAATTATGATTCTTGACGCAAGGGTTTCATGAAAAAACTATTGAATGGATCTATTCATAATAAAGTTCCAAACTACAGCTCAAAAACATGACATGATTGAAGTTTTCTTATAATATAAATGACGATATCGTCGCTGTAGTTGGAAAACTAAATAACTGACAAAACTAAAATCGCGAGAAAAACGCGATTTACTTTTTTTTGCGTGTAAAATGGCTATAACTATTTTTTTTGTAATATTTTTACTACACATATTTTGCTATGTTATAGATTGTTATTAAACCTATTTTTCTATCTAACGATCTTACATGTTGGTTCATTTGTTTGTAAGAAAAAAAAATAAAAAACAACTATGTACTTTTCCCTCAACAACATTTTTATGTTGTTAAGCACTTATTTATTTATTAATGGCAGTTGTTTAGTTCTCCTAAGTCAATGTTCTCCATACAAGTAAATAAAGCTAACATTAAGCGCCTTTATTCAATTTTCCTACATTAGCCAAATAATAAAACAGCCTATTATTTACTTATTTTACTCCTATTTCCGTTTTTGTCCTATACATGGGTAAAGATTTTAATAAAACTACATGGGTCATTTTTTATTAATAAAACCAACAAAATATTTTTATATTTTATTATTTAGATGATGAAATCAAAAACCTTCATTTTTCTGTTAGGCTTATAGAAACAAACTTAAAACGACCACTGCTCATAACATTGAAATAACTAAAATAATTTGTGGAACACATTATTTTTTGATATCAAAAAGATTAAGGAACCTTAATCTTTCTATCTAATCTAAAACGTTCACCAAAATACCAAAACTATCTATTAAAACAAAAACTATAACAGTCAGAGTACTTTTAGTCTTACCATTGGGTATCAACGGTTCAATGGTTTCTATGTAGAGTGCTAATGCCTGCCAGGATTAATAAATTCTTTGGTAGCAACCTCCTTATTTACTCATAATCTTGGCTAAAATTACTTTTATCAGAATCATTTTCAAATTACAAACCAATCCTTGTGTTTGATGAAGGGAAACATGCATATAATACCGTGCATATAATTCGGCAGGTATAATGTTCTTTCTGCAAAGGTTTAGCAGGTAATTTTCTTAACTTCTGTAGTCAGAAGAAGCTCGTAAGAAGCTCTTATTTTTATCGGCTCGTATTTGCCATTTTTATTACTTCTTGGACAATATCTATGTCCCTAAGCATTGTTGTCCTCCATGTCAATCGTCCAGTAGTGCAAGACGTGTCCATCGACATGTATGGACCAAATCGAAATTGAATAATGCTTAGAAACGGTTACTCAAATTTGATTTGCAAGCATTCGATTTTAAGCCAGTTGACTTTTTTTATTTCGGTACAGATGTTTATATATATATATATATATATATATATATATAGATATATAAGTATTCTATCAGTCAGGTCATCATAATACAAGCTATGTTTAGTTTGGGACTTGATAGTATTGTGTGCATTGGCCACAAATATTTATTATATTTATTATTATTATTATTATAGCTTACTTAAATACATTTTAAGGGCTGACATTTTTGTTGTGCCTGGTCGATCGCTATCGATTAATTATGCATTTCCAGTCAATAATAGAGTATACCTCTGTGAATCGGTTTTTCATTTTCGATATGAATGGAAACTACCTCCATAAAACGCTTGCTAAGAATTGGTTCAACTACACACAATTTTGTGTTGGTCTGTACAAGATGAAGCAAGTAAGCAGACATGTACTGATTACGATTTTGTCCAGAGCATGTATCTGAATAAAATGTCACATGACTTACTTCTTCTGGGATATTCTTTATCCAGGCATTGATTGCTTGCAATTTCTTTAGTTACACTTTTTCCATTAATTTATGTATTAGGCAATGCGCGTTGTTTAAACTAAATAACGTTGAATTTTGTGTTGTAGCTGGTTCAATAATAATTACAAAGTCTTTTATACTGTTCATGTACATACTATACCTACTGTTGTTCTAAAATTATAAACAGTTAGAGAGTGGACAATTGAATAAAGGTACATATTAAGTTTGAATAAATACACGATAAATTATATAAATGCTCTTATTTAATTATTTCTAACTGCATGGTTCCTGCAGAGCATAAAATGTGTCGAAGGAAAACTGAATAATTAACTCTATTCATTTTATTCGCTCGCTAAGTGACGCATGATTACACTTAGCTATTTTGTTGGCAAGTTAACTATTTCTCCTTAGTTACTTTTTTCTCATTTCATCAAAATTTATTTTCCACCTGTGAGGTTTTGACAGGTTCAATTTTGTATATTTTGTAATAAAAGTTGATATCAAAAATTTTTTGACACAGAAAGATGCAGCTTGATTTGGACTTAATGAAAATGCAATAAAGCCGATTTGGCAAAATGTGTTAGTTATTTAGTTTTCCAACTACAGCGACGATATTATTGATAAGAATGCATGGCCTCATGTCGCTCTGCCGTCAGACAGATACCTAACCGACACACTTGAAATGTATCTATAAACTCTCTTGTATTAGTATTTCGTAGTTAAGGTAGTTATAAGATGGAACATGTAAAAAAGCGCTAGGACCAAGACGAGTTTCTTGCCAGTTCTTCTCGGGCTTGGGTTAGGATGAATTGGCACCTAAATTCATCTAGTATGTAAGACCTTTTAAAGTGATCCTTGTGATTGTATTGAATAAATTATCATTTGACTTTTTAATAGTGGAGTGAACTTCATTTTTGCAAAGTGTCAAATTTTTATGGTTCATATAGAATGATCTTTGAACTAAAAAACTGAAGTGAAGGCAAAACTCAATAGATTGACTTTGTCTTCTTTAAATACATTATAGTATTATTGTGTGCGCAGGGAGTGGATGATATCACTGGTTCTATTGAAATTAAATATTCATCGGCTTGTATCTGACACAAGACACAAAAATGCCCACGTTTTCGCCCTGCCTTATCCTTCCATGCAAACGTCGAAGGATGATACCACCATCTGAAGTTGAACAACCAAAACTAAGAGGGATATCAACTCGTCTTTTCTTAATATAATCTATGCTTGTTGCGATAAAAAATAAGACTCTGAAAAGAATCGTAATTAAGTATAAATTTGATAAAAAAACATAAAACTCGTAAAACTCCAAAACGATTCCAATACTGCTGGAGTTATCGTACTCCGTATGTTATTTATTTTCGCCCAAAGTTTCGCTAAAAGTGTCCAAATACGAAATACAAATATTTTATTTTTTTAACCCTTATTTTTTTATTGTTCTATTGCGATACAAATTTAGATTTCCGGAACTAGAACTTCGGAATCGTCGCCTAGGATTTTTTTTACTATTTTAGGTTTTATTATAAGATTTTTGTTGTAGGTTTTCATTTTATAAAATTAGTTGCCTGTATTAAGAATTGTGCGAACGTGTAACTGAAATAATTATTTGGTCACTTTCACCGTCGACTGTTGAGTTGTTATTTGTCACTCGATAATTATTTACTTACTAAGAGTGTATCTCATAATAACATATTAGCTAATCTGGCGTTAAAATCTGTTGCATAGACATAAGATGACATTTACAGATCATATCAAGATTTAGCTAATAATATGAAGAGATAAACGGTAATAGATTCATATTCGTATCGTAAATTTTAAGAAGCTAGTGACTCGTAGTCTCACATAACAGGGAACTGATGTTCGGAAAGTGATATAATAATCTCACTCAAAAGATGTACACATTTCGGGTGAGATAATGAGATATTCATCACTCTTTCTGAGCTTAAGCTCACAAGGCTGATTGTTTCACGGGTTGGTTCTGTTGTTTTGCCGGACTAGTTAAAATTTCGTAAAATACGAATGATTTTATTTTGCTTATACCAAAGGCCAAATAAAAATATCATTATTAAATGCAAGTTTAAAAAAAGTTGAAAATAACATTTTGTTCATTCATAAGAATAGAATAGAATATATATATGTATTGTACACCTTATAAAATAAAACACAATATTACAATTTAATTAAAAAATAAGTATTTAAGTGGAACAATGGGCGGCCATATCGCTTGAGAGCGATCTCTTCCTGGCAACTTTTGTATAAAATACAAAATCCTTAAAAAACAAAACAATTTAATGAATTCCATTAATTTGTTTTGTTTTTAATTATTTTGTTGTATTCAACACCGTTTTACATACCTAGTGTATAAAATGAGCTTAAACATCTCAGTCATACGCCACATTAATAAATTAAAGTGTATCTAATTTAAAAATGTTACTCCACTTCAGTATTTTGTGCAAAAACATAAGATCGAGTTTTACGAAATTTTTGTTATTCCGACGAAACAACGGAATCAGGGTTATTGAGTTGAAATAATTTACACTCAAATTTAGAACCATGACATTTATAGTGGGAGCGCAGTTAATTATAGCAAACGGCGCACGCGCAGCCGGAGAATGCTGGACGCAGCCGACTTGCTTGTACGGTGAGTTATGACTGAGTGTTACCAAGTTTATTTTACGTATCTAAATTATGATTTAAAATACCGACGCAACGCGAAAAATTGGTTAATTAATTGTATAACTTAGTTTTTGTTGTGAGATAACTAGATAACTACTAAGATGCTAAAATGTCACCGCGATATACATTGTTCGTCTCATTATCTCGTGTGGTAGGTACCCAACCGGGCTACATGACAGCCGCTGTAAATGGTTTTTTGACTACGTTGTAGAGAAATAAACATTTGGCTCGTACTACTGAAAACCAGCGCATCTTTACATGGTAGGTAGCCAGTATCAACCATGTAGAGCAGCTTTATTTATTTATTTATTTAATACAGCATAAATCATAATTTATTTATGCTGAGTTCAGGACCTGTATGGCTCCGCACACAGGGACTAGTTGGTGCTTATGTTTGACCTACCAATGGGGTGCCTAGTACCTACCTACTTGATTCGTACGTACCTGGTCTGGGATGATAGGTTCCAAATTAGCTACACGACGTAGATTGTATTATAGCTTGTTGTTTTAAATTTTTCATATTGTTGTCTATCTTTTTTTTGCTTCTACATTATTAACCCTTTTTATACGCTTTATATTAGCTTCATTTGTATGTTTGTATGTTTGTTTGTAACCGACTCCTTAGGACGCGATTTTGATCCACTTTAAACGGCTAGATTTCATTCAAATTTTGCACACCTGTCAAAAACCGATGACAATGCCATAATTAAATTAAAAAAAAACCTTTATCCTAAAACTAAATAGTAGAAAATAAAATTTAATATGTAAATGTATTTTCTATTTTTTTAGTTTGTTTTTCTATATAAAGCGTGTTTTTAGTTTTTTAAATTTATTATTTATTTTTAACTGAACCGCTCTGTAATTTGTTGTCAAATACACATATTTTCTTTCTCTTTCTTCTTTCTTACTATATTATGTTTTTTTACCGATCTTCGTAAAGATATCCTTTGCAGCTGCCATACAAGCCTGGCATATAGCATGTCATAAATCTCATGATCGCGATAAAATGCTATCGCGTTTGGCATGTTGACAATGCAGCCTGTTAGCAAGGCTGTAATATATATTTATTCTTAAACAAATTACCATCGACATCAAACCTAGCCAATTAAAGAAAAAACGGGTATTAGACGGAGACACACGCAAGCCCAGATCCATGCCAATGCCAGAGCGCGTTTGTTTAATTCTCTTCATAATTGGTTCGTTAGTCATATGGCATGTACATGCATTGGAACTACTTACACAATACACATTGTGTCACAGTGTATTGTATATATAGCTAACACCCGTGTCCTGCTCAATACTAATAACAAGTGTGTACGACTGAGAGGACAAGGCTAAAACATCAATTTTTTATTAGTCTTTTTTAACCGACTTCAAAAAAGGAGGAGCATCTCAATTCGTCAGAATCTCTTTTTTTGTATTTTCAACGATTATTCAATTGCGCCTGAAACTGAACCCAGGTGGTCCCATTTAAATGTTACCGAAATCGGTCGAACGGTTTTAAAATTATCAAGAAAAATCTATAAATTGTATACATCGATGATATTTTCGTTGCGTGCAGTACAGATCAGTGCGTTTAGTTAGTCTACCCATATTATACATAAAAAAATCTTACTACCTACTTACTACTTACCTACTACCTACTTACTAATCTACTTTCCACTAAAGTAGATATATTTTGTAAAAAAAATCAAAATAAAATAATTTTATGGTCTAAATTGTATCCAATGAAGTCGGATTTATTTTTAGTTTTTTTCAAACGTAATTATATTGAAATAAGTTCTTCTTATCGTGTCACTAGTTATTTCTGACCAGTGTGGTGAAAGGATTAAAGTACGTATCAGAGGCTCCTTTCGTGCACTTAGTAAGCCTTAATGTAAGCTCTCAACCTTGCCAACAGGACCCACAGGGAAGACGAATCAGTACATGCGGTGTCGGTTCACCGCATGATGACGATGATTGTAGTTTGAAGCTTGATGAAGAATACAAGTCGCTTCGTCGGTTACATCCTTTGAGTACCTCTTCTAACAGGAAGTACAAAGTACTTACAACTTATATTGTTACTATACCCATATTACAAACCATGCATAGTTTAGTTTTTGTGAAAATTTACCAGTTATATTTAACTAGCGGTCGCCCGCTGGTCGAAATTCGACAATAATTAATTATTTTATTATGTATAAAATAAAAAAATATTAGCATTCTGCGCACCTTCTCTTTATAAACTACTAGCTGTCCGCGCGCAGCTTCGCCCGCGTTGAAGATTTTTCCCGGGACAAACCAATTTTCCCGGGATAAATAGTAGCCTATGTCACCGGGATAGTGTAGCTTTCCAACACCAAAATAATTTTTCAAATCGGTCCAGTAGTTTCGGAGTCTGTTCAATACAAACAAACAAACAATCAAATTTTTCCTCTTTATAATATTACTAGCTGCTGCCCGCGGCTTCGCACGCGTGGTACCTACAAAAAACGTAGCCTATTTCTGCAAGGAGATAGATAAGATCTATCTCTATATCAAAATTAATCATAATCGGTTTAGCTGATGATGTTTTCATGTACTTCGATACCTCGCTGTCTCTTTGGAGCGGTGCGTTTATTTGGCCTACCTATATTATATATATACAAAATACATCTACGTTCTACTAAAAATGTATTATAGGCTTAAATTTCATTCAATGAAGTCTGTTTCTTTTTAGTTTTTAAAACGTAATTATATTTATTATTAATATTCTGTTGATATACTCGTACTCAGTTTCACAATTAGCACCATCAGGGTTTAACTAAGATGCACAGGCCTAATACAAGTGCGCATCGGTGCCTACCTAATTAAGGTTGGAAGTTCCTTCATCCTGAAGGTATGTCAGTAGAAATTTCCTTACAGAAATTTCCTGCAGATGTTCAAGAGCATGGGTATGTTTTGGGAAGTTGCACCATTCAAGGGCTTGAAGGATTTGTGTTGGCATTACCTGTTAAAGACAATACTATTCGGCTGATATCATTCTCATTTAGACAGTTTTTTGTAACCGTGAACCTTGCTCACAACCGTAAACCTTGGGCTCTGTAGTCACCTACGACCTATAATTACTTAGATCTTAAATGTATAATAGATAATGCCGGACATTTTACAAAGCATCATCTGGCTCCAAAGTAAGCGGAGTTTGTGTTGTGGGCACTACATTACTGATCATCATTGCCTTCATAGCATGATGCTAGTAGCATAGATTATTTGGGTGGCGTCAGTCAAGTTACAGAGCAGTTATTTGTTACTAAAAACTTTCGTTCATGGATCCACTCCAGCATGCTGCGGTGGGTGAAGTTTCCTCTCCACTGACTACTCTGTCTGGGATTCTGTTTTATAGCGCAGGCCTTCCCAGGTACCCACACTAACCTCTCGATCTGCAATGTCGGTTCGGTTGCAGGTGCATAACGGCTGGCACCAAGCCGGTTTTGTTTCAAGTTTCCCTTTTCAACAAGTTTCCCTAACAAGCTCTGTGGCACAGTGGTCTATAGTCCGGCTGAGACGCAGAAGTGGCGGGTTCGATTCCCGGAGCGAGACAAATGTTTGTATGATCTGCAAGTAGTTGTCTCTGGTTTCTTGTGTGTTTCTATGTATAATATGTATGTATTTACAAAAACAAGTATGTATGTGGTATATCAGTTATATGGTACCCATAACACAAGCTGTCTTACTTTGGGACCAGATGACGCTGTGTTAAATATCCGGCTTTATTTATTATTATTATTATTATTATTATTAAGTATTATTCTGTTAGTCAGCACTTTTATATTACATCATTAGAACTAAAAACTATGTTATAAATTGTGACATCGGTAATATCCATTTCAGTTATAGTTGATTATTAATCAGGTTGTCCTTTGATCTTTGTCCTTAGGCCTCCTCCAATTTATGCCATTAATCGCAATCAAGACACGTTCTATGCCATTCCAATGCCAAGGAATAACTTCAGAGCATTCAGCAATAATATGAAGACTATCGCAGTGAGGGTTCGATTCCCTCTCAGGATAATAATTTGGTTGAAGAACATAGGTGTTTGTCCTGTATCTTGGTGTTATAAAGTATGATAAGTATCTAATTAAAAATATATAAGTATATCAGTCATCTAGTCACCATAATACAAGCTATGCTTGGTTTGGGGCTAAATGGTGTTGTTGTGCATTGTCCAGCAATATTTTTTTATAATTTATTTATTACACAAAGAAACACCCAGACTCGAGACAAATATTTGCAGATCTGTGAACAGATATATGAATGAATGAATGAATGAAAACACTTTATTGTACTCCTTAAAACTAGCACATAAACAATTTGACAACTAAGAACACCTAAAAACATACGTACAATGGGTGGTCTTATCGCTAAGGGGGCGATTTCTTCCAGACAACCTTTGGATGGAGAGGAGCCTAACTTGAATGGAAGATTAATCAGGGTGCACTAAAATATGATTTAAATATTTTGTATTCAATAAACGCAATCAACTTACACAACATTATTGATACATATGATTATATATGTACATATTTACATAGACGATAATGTATTTAAATTAAAAAAAAAGTATTTAAGTAGTATATCAGTCATGTGGTACCCATAACACAAGCTCTGCTTACATTGGGGCCAGATGATGCTGATGAAATGTCCGGTATTATTATTATTATTATTAGTCCGATATATGGATATATAATAATGGATTTTCGGCCCACTCCATTAAAAAGTATTGATTCGTCCCGCACAATATATTTGTCCATATTCGTCCCGCATACCAAAATTATTGCAAGTATAGTTAGCGACACAAGTATAATTTATCAACACAGCCAAAACTGTGGTCATCAATTTTATTATAGGTGTGTAAGAAGTGTGTTATCTACCACTTAGCACTTACCACCACCCAATAGTGATGGTCATTACTAGTATTATTATTTACTTCACGTAGTTATCAAATTCAAAGCTTACAGTTACTATCTAAATCTGTAAAGGTTTATGTAATAACTAGCTGTTGCTCGCGACTTCGTCCGCAGTATTTTTTAAAGGAATTGTAGCTTAAATCCTTCCCCTGCTGCAATTTATCTTCTTAGCAAATTTTATTGATAAGTTTCAAACCAATCACGCCACTATTACATTAAAATGTTTCCATACAAACATTCACACCCTATTTTAGTCCTTTATGAGAGTTATTTAAAAAAACTTGAAACACGTTTGCATTTTGCATTTTAACTATTCAAACTAAGTTTCTAAGAAATCACACCACTCGTTAAAAAGTTACCATACAAACTTTGACAGCCCATTTTACCCCTTTGTAAGTGTTATTTTGAAAAATCCTATAACAAGTATCCATTTATTTTGGATTTTAATTATTCAAATCAAGTTTGAAGCAAATTGCACCACGCGTTTCAAAAAGTTTTCGTTAAAAAGTTTCATACATTAGTTTTTACCCGTTTCATCCCTCTTAAGGGATTAATTTCAAAAAACCCCGCCCTAGTGGGTAGTTTTGCTATAAAAGGAAGCTACCTTCTAATATTCAGCTTTCTAGCTTCAGCGGTTTTGGCTCGGCGTGATGAATCAGTCAGTCAGTCAGGTTAAGCTCTTTTATAGGTATAGATTGAAAGAAACAAATGCGGCTGAGAAATATTTATTAAAGTATATATATATATATATATATTACGGTATTTACATCGCAATGAATCACAGAACATATTCAGATATGTATTCATTTCTATCCGAAAATAATAATCAGTCTTATAAAAACAACAAATATTGATATATATTAAAATACAATAAATATTACATACGATGTAATTTTTTTATTATATTTAAATCCTAAGAATGTTAAAATGTGAAAGTTGGGAAGTTATAGTTATTGGGATGTTATAGATTGTTGTATATATTTGTCCATTTCAATGGTTTCTCATGTCTTGCTGTCCCTTCGCCTTGAATTCGTTCACGATTGATTTTGGTATAATTTTTTATTGTTTTTAAGAAACTTGATGATATATAAACTTCCTTTAAAAGTTTTATTCAGTCAGTTCAGAGTTAGCGCCCTCAGCCAGATTATTTGTTCTGTATTATGTCGTTGTAAAAATCCCACTTTCCCATCATGAAATCATTTTCCAATCAATATGATACGAAGTTTGAACTTTTCAATGTAATTTTTTTGGGACAGTCTTCAATAATATATAAAAATCAGGTTTTAATTCTGAAGGTTACAAAGCTGGTGCAGCAAATAGAGCGACATGCTTTCGGAAGATTTTCTTTTTCTTCAAATCCAGCGTTTTAGCTTTTTTCCACAACGTTTTAGTGAAATGAAAGTAAACTCCTATTCTTGTAACATTTGAAAATATGTTTGTTAATGCCGTGCATTGCTGCTTTCTCATAATCCGTTATAAAGGTACAGGGTTCCCAACTAGGTATTTGTGATTTTATAAGCGTAAACATTATTAGTACGCAGCGGTATTAGCGGTATTAGTACGCATTGTTGTTTGCGTTTGAACGCAGCGACTATCGAAATGAGTTTCAATAACGTATCATTTGCCGCAGCTGACTTTTGCAGCGAATACCGCAAAATCAAACGTACGCGTTAAATTAGGTTTACCTACCTGACCTTTGTTCATATCATAAAATTATAAAAGTCAACTGAAGACTTGATGCTTCAACTGTACTAAAATAATAAATTTACCTATACAAAACAAACTTGGCAACAATGCAGGACGAAAGCAGATTTTTTTATATGGTACGAACTTCCACGGGACAAATATGGCATAAATCTTCCAGCCACTGAGGTGGGTATAGATTAGAAGAGTAGTTACACACTTCCCTCAGAGTAAACTAGTCGATTATCTTTTCCATACAAACGTCGAAGAATGATCTGATGCTAAACAACCAAAACTAAGATTAATTTGTCGTCGTCATAACCTTGGTTTGTATCGCAACAAAATCGTGAAAAAAAATATAGGTTTGACAGATAAAAACATCGAATTACAACACTGATTTTTAGCGCAACTTTTAGCTTTAACAAATGACATAAGAAGTACTCTAACTCGAAAAGTGATGCCAGTACTTTATTTAATCTATAAGCTCAAATAACTTAAATTTGAATAGATACATTCAGTCGTTTTTCATTAGAATACATGAGTCAAATGTTTTAATTTTTACGCGGGATTTTTACGCAGTAAATGTTCATGATTTCTACGCGGTTGTTTTATGTAGAAATCAGTATAATCTAATCATATGATTAGAAATTATTGTTCTTTGTCTATCCTTTTAACTTTTTTATATCATTTTATTTTTAAGTTTTCGGAGAACTTACAGCTAGGTACATTAAAACACTATTCTGGGTAAAATAGCATGCATTGTAAATGCGCTCACGAATTTGTGCCGCTGACGGATCTATTCTTAACGCTGATCTTCCATGACGCTGCTTTTCAATGATTCTGCGGTCCATTAAGTATCAATTTTAGTCAGATTCTTTCACAAGGACAAAGTTAATCGAATCGTCAGTTCGAAATGTACAAGAATTTAATCAAAGTATTTTATTTTAAGGTATTAATCTGCAATTGGAATTATTCAAATGTTTTCATGATATTCATATACATATTGCTGTAACAGTAATTACAGTGAACGGGTATTCATCACGTACCTATTACGTTTTCATTTATTCCCGACATTTCGTTTAATTGCAATAACCGCGGTCGCTGGCTAACTTAACTGACGTTATGACGATATTCATTCGGAACGTGAAAGTTTCAAAAATACTCTCTTCAATAATTACTCTTAAAAACTAAAAAGAAAAAATAATTACAGAAATGTACAGAATAATATACAATAATAAAAAAATACACTTGAAACAGTTGAGCTATCTAAGGACCGTTTAAAACGATCTATAGATAGCTCAACTGATCCAGATCACTGCCGGAGGGCAGCCTTCCCAAGATACTGGCGGCATTACCACGTTGAATGGCAATGCTAATACGCTGGGCCAGATAGGAGCCAGCTCTTGGGTCACGCAATGTATCTACCAGGCGCCGTGAAATAATTTTGAAAACGCGGTGGGCTCCTGTTCCCCACGAGCCCAAGTTCCCCAAGATCCCGACGAATTTGAAAACCTCCTCCTTTTTGATAAAGTCGGTTAAAAACAAACGTCAAAACAAAACAACAAAACAAACTACGTAACGTACTACGTAGGTACACGTATACAAAACACCACGGTTGTTGTGCCTTTTCTCATGCTTTGTACTACGCATGCGCGCATAAACACGTATAATGCTTCCTATCTCATTTTCTCCCACGTTAAATATTATGAATTTATGTGTCAGTCTCTTTTTACTGTCGCTTTTTCGTTTCATCGACTTTCAAATCACAACGATGCTAAAGAAGTTTTCACTTCGAAAAACGATTCCGACGAATTGAGAACCTCCTCCGTTTTTTGAAGTCGGTTATAAACATTTTATAAATGTGGCAAATTTTGGTTTTCACACTCAGCAGAACTTTACAGAGGACTTGGAAGTTCTTTCAATTAACTATTGATATAACTGCCAGACGAAGCGGTAAATGTTTTTAAAGGTCTTGAGAACGCTCTAAAAGCAAACTCCAAGTATTTTGAACGCTGAAAGCTTAATCTAAGACCTAGAAATATCCTCATTTCTCCTTCACATTGAACATTGAAGATAAAGTTACTCAAGTTAAAGTAGGACGCATAATCCATATAATCCAAGGATTCTAAAATAAAGTTCTAAGGGAAATAGTGAATGCCCCCTGGTACAAAAGAAATGACGATCTTCATAGACACCTCAGAATAAAGTTTGTCGATAAGGTAATACAAAAGTATGCAGAAGCTCACGAACAGAGGCTTCATCACCATGTCAACATCGAGGCAATCCAGCTCCTCGACATCACGGACATTGTAAGAAGGCTCAAACGGAAAAAGCTATTTGAGTTAGTGTAGTTTAACAAATAGTGAAGTGCTAAGTAACTACATAAAAACACAAGAAAAGAGTGTCTTCCCCTTAACTAGAGACTGTAAGAAAAGTGATATTGGACGCATTCTTAGTTCAATTCAAATCAATTTATTTTATAAAACTATGTTAAAACAAAATTACTCATTAGCTGATTTGGCTAGTTTTTTTTTAAATATATTTTAGTGCACAATATTGATAATGCGCTAAATAATATAACAATCTAGCCAAATAAGCTAATGAGTAATTTTGTTTTAACATAGTTTTATAAAATAAACGTAGTAAGATATCATCATATCAGCCTTTAAGAAGTCCACTGCTGAACATAGGCTTCCCTAATAGATTTCCAGGAAGAACGATTTTGACCACTCTCCATCCAGAGAACTTTAAGATATAGGTGTAAGATATAGGTTTTTGTATTTAGTCGTTTAGCCGTAGCCGAAACGATAACATTCAGACAGACAGAGACATTCGAATTTATAAATATGTATAGATTCCATAATCTCAGTACATCTGTTTGTTTGTTATATTATCACGTAAATGTCTGAAAGGATCTTGACGAAATTTGTTAAGACTGTATCTTGGAGAAAGACAGGCTATTTTTTATTTAAGTACTACACGTGCGACGCCGCGTGTAGAAGTTAGTACAAGATAATCATAGTGATCATCATCTCTCTGCCTTTTCCCACGGTACGTCGGGGTACTCTGCCACTCTGCCCCATCATTCGTATTCACTCACCTCTTACTGATATCATCTTTCACACGGTCCATCCATCTTTTGAAGTTATTACTTCTTATGGGAGGGTAAACCGCTTCGTTACGTAACGCGTTACGGCGCCAGTCTGTCTGGCTTCCCTTTCTCTCACGCATATGGCAGCGGTGGGCAGGCTCCTCCTCTCACTCTAACCCACAGCACTAGTTAGATTAGTTTAAGTTATGTGTCACTTCTGTCGGGCGTCCCGAGACGCACACATTTTTTTATGGACCTACCTCTACTCTTACATATTCAAATCCATCGCATCATTCACATCCCTTCTTGTAACATGACTTTTATCCCCCCGCATGATATGCCCAGACATTCCTATTACTCCTCGTCTTATCAGTCACTGATGCTACTTTCAAACTTCCTCTGATATACTCATTCATTATTTTCAAAAAAGGAGGAGGTTCTCAATTTGTCAGAATCTTTTTTTTAATGTATTATCACCGAATACTCAAAGACGCCTGAACCGATTTGAAATTATTTTTTTTCAAAATACTTCTTATGTACCATTTTTATTTTATCGAAATCGGTCCAGTTTTTAAGAAATCAACAAAAATCTAAAAATTATATAGGTACGATAACGATGATATTTTTTATATACATGAAGTCGGTTGTCTTTTTAGTTCTTAAAACGTAATTATATCCTCGTCACTCAGCACAACCACCATTCAGAATTCAACAAATATAATCAAGCGCATACATGTTCTTAGGGGATGCGAATAGTGTGAACAGCTGTAAGGATTTATTTGACGTCAATCGACTCTATTATTAGCAAAGGCTTAGGATGAGCGATCATCGATTTGCGAGACCGAACTCAATTTTGACTATTCATCAGGCTTCTGTTTTGATCTGCTTTATTGTCGGTGAGCGATGCATAAAATACATAGGCCAAGCGCGTGTTCGGACCACGCACAGTCCAGGCTTCCTAGTCTATAGGACTATAGTCTATAGTTTCCTAGTCTTCCTAGTCTAGTCTGCGAGCGAGGGCTCTGACAAATAGATCCAATAAAAGATCTGATAAAAGATCCTCTTTGAACACTGGAAACCGAAAAATGCGACTGTATACTGTTACTAGATTCTGATTCGGGTCTGGGTGTTTCTATGTATAATATGTATGTATTTACAAAAAAACAACGTATATAAGTAGTATATCAGGCATGTGGTACCCATAACACAAGCTCTGCTTATTTTGGGGCCAGATGATGCTGTGTGAAATTATTTATTTAGGCACTACTAGTATATTGTCGCGATGGAAAACAAATTTTCTCAAGCGACGTACATCTAACTAAACCATATATTGTTGATAGTCGTGGTTTAGTTATAAGGATGGTTCGGTTTATTGCCAACTCGGGAACTAACAGATAGTTCATTTACACCAAAATTACAGATAAAATCCGAAATATTAATATATAGTTCTCTGATTTAACAAAAACGTGTTTTGGTTTCATATGGCAACACCAGATGTATCTGAATGTTACTGAACGCAGATATAATCTGCTAGTGAATCTAATTTATTAAGTATTTGTCTCGAGTCTGGGTGTTTCTATGTATAATATGTATGTATTAGGTGGTGCCCGCGACTTCGTCTGCGCAGGATTAGTATTTCGAGTAGCTTATATTAGCGTGGCGTAGAAAATAACTAACATTATGACATTAAAATTATCACATAAATCATTTTGAAAAATATAACAGCCTGACAATATTGAGATGTTACAGTCGCTCTATAATAACGTAATAATTTTGTCAACATAAGAAATACGGTAATTAAGCACTGCAGAGCCCTAATCATAGGCCTATAGGTAGCTACTGCAGTATAAACTATATTTAAAGATTTTTTCCAAAACCCCAGAAGCGATAAAAGTATGTATTTTCATTTAGGAATCAATTTATTACTACCAAATGTGCATTTGAAATAAATTATCAATTTTTATTGTAGTTATATTGTAGTTATGGTTCACTATTTTGGCTATAATGGCTTACACATAATATATAGATATATGCTGTCGCGGGCTTTTTGTATGACTATTTAAGATAAACATTTCTATCATCCATTACATATGTGTAACGCTAGCGGTTTTGGCAGCGCACGCCAGAATAGCTCGCAGATGGTAGATTTTTCCTACTTACTTGACACTTATATCGTCATATTTTGGACAATTCACACAATATCTTTATAAATTGTAGCTTATAAATATTCTGATGTATAAGCTATATTATTGTAAAGTTTCATTAAAATCCATTCAGTCGTTTTTACGTGAAACGATAACAAACATCCATCCATCCATTCATACTTACAAACTTTCGCGTTTATAATATTATAGTAGGATTAACAAAAAAAAAAGAATATAAGTAAGTATCAGTCATGTGGGGCCAGGTGATGTGTGAAATGTCCGGCAATACTCCTCTGAAAAATTACATTTGTCTTCGTAGGGCAACATCAAAGTCAGTTAATATAATTTTTCTTGCATAAATCAATGATTCTTACGTTGTTTTGAATGAGAGCCGAAAAAAATATAGGTAGTATATAGATTTGAGATATACGTATGTATGTATATGTAAAATAGATAATACTATGCATGTTTTGACATCAAAGCTTCTACAGAATCATTCGTACGTAGCTAGGTACCCTTAGCCTTGTCTGAAGGTGTGTCTGGAAACTTATCATGCCATATCAAAGCTTTAGAAGATAACAAGATTACCTAAGCCAAGTGTCATAATCATCATACTCGTAATGTACAATTTTCTATACATTGACTGTAAATTACGTTTTTTTTTTGTAATTCTATGATAACGTAGCCGCGCGGCAGCTCACTCCAGGGCATTCCTGTCTTAGCAGCTCAACCCATCAGCTGGGAACAAGTGGGTGTCGCTCGTGACCTGCCTAAAATGTGTATCATGTGATTTGGCAGCGCGCTCTCTGCACAACGAGACGTCACAAGAACCGGTTATTTCCGGCGCGCGCGCAGCTTGGCAACAAATGCTCTGTTTGCGGGTAGACCTCGCGTTGAGCGCTCATGTAGTGACTCACGGTGGTTTCCTAAATCGTGCATTCCTCTTGCAACAATTAAAAACATTTCATAAAGGTACATTACAAAATGTATGTAATAATAATATCCAAGGTCAGTACTATTTTCTTCGTTGCCCATACTTACGTGGATACTTGGTTGTGGTGACTACATAATTAGAATTCCAATTTACTCAAACGTTCTTCATTATTGATGCACTATCGCTGAAAACATTTTTCCAATGAGACGCCACCTGCCACATCCAACGCTGCCTATCCTATGATCCGCCGCCGATCCCCATAAGTCTGCGTACAGTCCTCAATTACAAAGGTGCAGACTTTTCCTGGATAAACTCAAAACAAATGTTCGTGTATCATCTTACAGTTTATTTCCTTCTGTCCTTTGTCTTCCTTCTGATGTCTCGTGCTTTAATTCAGGCTCACGCGTACCGCTCGCGACGGCCACTAGTGGTCAAAGAAAGCCTTACCTCGTATTTTGTATTGCAATCAATTAGCACTTTTTCTTCTTTGTTAATGGCATGTGACATAATAATGTAATTTTTTTTTAGTATCAAGTGTTTATATTTGTTTATAGTCAATTTGTTTGTTAATAAAGTCTTAGTCGATGGTCAATTGTCAATTCTAAACGACATCGCGGAATGGCCGTCTACAATTTGCTTGGGATTAATCGGCGTTCAAATCACCGTAATACACATATCATTAAATTGTCCAAACTACTCCTATGTAGTCACAATTTATTCTGAATTACTGAATAAAACATGCAATAAAACTAGTAAAAAATATTAAATTAACAGAGCTTTGTTGCTTCATGAAATGACAAGTGAAGAATCCCCCAATCAGCACTGATTCTTCTTCTTCTTCTTCTTCTTTGTTTATGGCATGTGACATAATAATGACAATTTTGCCAGTGTCAAGTGTTTATGTTTGTTTATGGTCAATTTGTTTAATAAAGTCTTAGTATATGGTCAATTGTCAATTTTAGACGTCACGCGGAATGGCGTCTAAAATTTTCTTGGGATTCCTCGTCGTTCACATCACATTGCATCACAACACACATTTAATTCAATTCTCCATACCCGTCGTGTGGTCACAATTTATTCATTAAAATTCCGCCATTATTACTGAATAAAACATGCAATAAAACGAATAAAACAATATTTAATTAGCAGAGCCATGCTACTTCATGAAATGACAAACGAAGAATCCAGCACTGATTCACGTGTGCAGCAAATGTTTATAAAAGTAAAAAGTGTTAATAATGTCACTGTCGCTGTCCATTAATGCATTCGTTGACAGTTTAAATCGTTTAAATCGTCGTGTCAAAGAACGTTTGAAAATGGTAACAGTCCTAGAATTTGCGATCAATGACCATTAATAATTGATAATGTTCGGGGGTGAATGCAACCGTAGCGGCACTTACCTATGCTGGTGAAACGTTTGGGAAAACCACCTCTAAATTGGGCTATGGGTTATTGTTAACAAGCTCACGAGCTTTGTTTCCAGTATGACTTATCCATCCATACTTCCATACTAATATAATAAATTCGAAAGTGTAGTCAGTGTAATTTTTTCTTACCATTTCTCGGCTAAACGACTAAACATTATATTGATGATATATGGTCAAAGATAGATTGTGTCTTAGGGATGGACATTTCCTACTCTTTATTCTAGCCTGTTTTCTTGAATAGGCAGAGAAACCGACCGTCTGATCCGTTTTCTAGAATCCCCAAAACTTGCAGCATAATCACGTTAATATCCTGAAATGGGTCAGATCCAGGCGCCAAAGCGCCCAGGACGATCTTCTGAAGTAATTTATATTTATTTATGTTACACGGCATCAATAACATACTATGGTAAATAGTAAATAAATACATAAATAATAAACATAATTAATAAATGATTTATAGATAAAATTGCAAAAAAACAAATGCTTATTTAGACATAGGGACATGCATAACAGGAGCTCGTACTACGACCTGAATTTAGGCTTATGCATTTGGCAATCATGCGTCAAGTCGAAGAGTAGAAGTAGGTATTTTTTGAATCGGAATACAAGTTCGGGTGCCGCGGTGTCTCACACCCCGGGTAGGAGGTAGATGTTGGGATGGGGTGTACCACCCCACGCTTCCACTGCGCGGTATTACCATTGCATTTTCCAACAATTCCGACAGCAGCTTTATTTAACAAATTGGCTTACTTCATTTGTTATTTTAACAGAACAACAAAGTGGATTATAGTTAACTTAATATGCGATTCATTGATCGTAATGTGAAAGTGTACTTACCTACTTTTTATTCGCCTTATATTGATTTTGTAACCTTTCGCTCAGCGCTGCGGACCAATGCTGCGCTGCTGCGCAGTTGTACACAGGAGCGCCCTACGCACTCAGTAAACGAACCCACAGACAAGTAACCTTTTAATCATCTTCATCATCGATAGCTTGCCTTCACTTACTGTTTTCGATCCGCGACTATATCGTCAATCCGCATTTCTTTGACAAGGATAAAAATACCGTAAAAATAATATTAGAACAACAACAATATTAGAAATACCTTGGGGTAATCTTGCTGTTGGAAAATAAGTAGCATAAGTTACAGGCATTATTATAAAATAATTACTCCGATGATGATAATCGTTTTTAGTGTTATATAAACAAACTGTTGTACAAAACGGCATACGTTCTACTTTCACGCGGTATTTTGATCGATTTCTTGTACACGGGTAAGCATACATTGCTAATGTTACTTCTTCATTATGCACGTTTTCAGCCTAGTTCGGCTTAAGCTTAACGCATATTGCGGATTATTCTGCGACGAATTTTTTCACCATCTTTGTGGAACAAGGACAGACGTAGGCATACGCACTAGCAAAAAAAACCGCGTTGTAACTTACACACTTCAATATACACTTTACAATAGCGCGGTTTAAACCAAAGGATTAATTCGCCAGTGCGTGCTAGGTCTTAAGCATACTACATACATATGTATAGCTGTGTCAGACTGTTTCCAGCTTAATATTATTTGATTACAAGATGCAGTTCTACCATAGGGCAGTACCGTCTTAAAGCACATCGCGTATCTCAAACGAAATAGGTCGGTAAATAAAAACATTAATGTACACAACATTATCCCTTAATTTGCAGGTAAGCTTACTAATAAGACGATTCGTTAAAAGAAAGAAAGAAAGAAAATATATATATTTGTAACAACATACACTTAAAAAAATATAGGTACACTCAAAATAAACACAAAGAAAAACAGAAAAAACTATTTAAATTAAATCTAGAGATTGAGGTGTCTCGCAATCGTTCAAGTGTGCTGTTACAAATTGGTGTTCTACTCAGCGTTATGTCGCGTTAAACAGTCGGAACTATACAACGCAACGCTGATCTTCCGCCGGAACCAGGAGGGTGAGCCATAGGTAAAATAAAATAATAGGAATTGTATCAAACACATACAGATAAAATAATAATGATAACATCTCTAGAAGGAAGTAGAGCGCGGGCAACGAAGTAGCAGTACATAGATACTGGATACAAGTACGTAGATACTGATACCGAGGTACATAGATACTGATACCTGGGTACATAGATACTGGATACTAGTAGCTACATAAAGACTATAGGATGTGTGATCCGATATTGTTTTATAAATAACATGTAAAAATATTAGGAGTTCAATTATTTATAGATGTACTATATAAAAAAATAAAAAAACATAAATAGGTAGTAGGTCAAAAATAAAAGAGAGATAAACTACTATAAAAAGGAGATCTAATTTCTGAGATCTTAATGCTCATTTTGAGATTCCGTAAGAAACTTTTAAAACTATGGACGTTTTGTATAAATATCATCAGAATTTGCATGAACGCTTATTAATTATAATTACGTTTTAAAAACTAAAAGAAAACCGACTTCATTAAATGAAATTTGAGTATAAATAAATTTTTAGTGGAAAGTAGATGTATTTTTTATAAATATAATATGGGTAGGCCAAATAAACGCACCGCTCCTATGAGACAGCGAGGTATCGAAGTACACGAAAACATCATAGATGTATACAATTTTTAGATTTTCGTTGATTTTTCAGCTCGACCGATTTTGATAAAATTTAAATGGGAACACCTGTAAAGTATAAAACAAAAAAACCCTTTAAAATAAAACCCTTTCAAACAAAAAAATAATTTTCCAAATCGGTTCAGGCGTTTGTGAGTAATCGGCGAACATACATTAAAAAAAAAGATTCCGACGAATTGAGAACCTCCTCCTTTTTGATAAAGTCGGCTAAAAAACTCTTCTATAATAACAACTTATCTAAGTCGGTTAGCCGGTGACACGTGAGCGTGTGATTCCAAAACAATATCCGCATGATATCTTATCACAAAATGCGCATTTTTTAAAGGTCGAAAATCGCGGAACTAACACAAAAAGTCTTACGTTGAATCCACGTTCAACAAAACAATCAGCCAAGGTTTTACATTAAAAAAAACAAAAATAATTGAGCTCATCAGCTCTATAAAGTTTGCTAGGAAGAAATATAAAAATACAATGTTAGTTATAAACGTCGGTAAGGTCATTGATGTACTTAGGTACTTAGTTGTTTGTGAGATTTGTAGGTCGTTTAATGTCAGTAGAGTGGTGACAGCCTCATCGCGGCGGGGCGGGTTCAAGGCGCGCCCTGTGACGTCACGTTAAATGTGCGATAAGCTCCGATAACCCACACCCGGCGCCAACACACTCAAATCTGCAGAATAACGCGAGTCTACTCTGACCACCTTCTTTTATCACATTTATAAACAAAAATTCTTTTTTAGGAACCTTCTTAATCAACCCAAATCAACACATGTGGTTTTTATTAAGTCCGCATGGAAACGGCCCTAGCAAAGCCGATTCCGAACTAGTAAGGCAGCCTTAGTAAGAATTAATCTTGATTGGCAGTTAGTAACGAGTAATGTAATGGCAGGAAGGAAATAAATTCACTCACTGACGGGGTTTTTTAGCACAGAGCCTAACCATTTCTAGTGAGTCTAATCTACAGATTAAACTACACTCAGTATAGAAGTTTCCTAATATGCCTACATTTATTTTTATGATGCACTCCTTGTCTTTTCTTAACAATAATCGCATAGGTGGATACAGTACAGTTATAAATGATATATAAATGCCTATAAATAAATGGCTATGATTTCCGTTGATATACATAATATTTGTGTTAGCAATGGCAATATCGTTCATACCTACTCAGATTGTACGATAAATAGGCATTATCACAATTCTCGGCGCAATGCGCAAATGGCCAGATAAGTTGACACCTAGAGAGGTAATCTGGATTTTGTCCATGCTTTGAACACGTGAGACAAACAAGTTAATTCAAAACTATACGGCTTTATAACCGACTTCAAAAAAAGAGGAGGTTCTCAATTTGTCTGAATCTTTTTTTTTTGTATGTCGGAATATTTTTTTTTGTATGTTTACCGAGTACCTACTCAAAAACGCCTGAACTGATTTGGAAAATTCTTTTTTTGTTTGAAAGGGTATACTTCCCAGGTGGTCCAATTTAAATTTTATCGAAATCGGTCGAGCTAAAAATCAACAAAAATCTAAAAATTTTATACATCGATGATATTTTTGTTTACTCCGATATCTCGCTGTCTCATTGGAGCAGTGCGTTTATTTGGCCTACCCATATAATATGATACAAAGTACATCAACTTTCTAATAAAAATGTATTATAGGCTTAAATTTATTTAATGAAGTCGGTTTTCTTTTTAGTTAAAACGTAATTATTTATAATGTTGAATTGACTTGTTCTATAAAAGTAAAGGTAAATATCGTGAGGTAATCGACAGGAGCACGAAAGGAGTCTCTGAGGCGCAATTTAATCCTTTCTCCACACTGGTTTGAAATAACTATGACACGATAAATTTGACAACCTCTGTGGCGCAGTGGGCTTAGGTCCGGCTGAGACGCAAAAGGTTGCGGTTTCGATTCCCGCCGCGGGACAAATGTTTGTATGATCTGCAAGTATTTGGCTCGGGTCTGGTTGTTTCTATGTATAATATGTATGTATTTTGAAAAAAAAACGTAAATAAGTAGTATATCAGTCATGTGGTACCCATAACACAAGCTCTGCTTACTTTGGGGCCAGATGATGCTGTGTGAAATGTCCGGTATTATTATTATCATTATTATAAACAGAAGAACTAAAACGATAGGTTTAGTTTGTATTAATATCCTAATCTTTTAGTTAGTTACTTTCGTCGACCGAAATGAACTATCTTAAAGTTTGAAGCATGCATTTCAGTCACTTCAGATCACACATCATGTTAGCTGAGTTACTCTTTGTCTAAGCGAAATGCAAGACAAGCCCAGGGAGATGGGTTACACTTTCTGTGAGAGGTTGAGGAAGGGGTAGTTAGGAGGGTAAAAAGCTTTGGGTGCTTCTTAAATGTGCTTATTTCACACATCAACTGCTTGATTGCCAACTTGCGGGCCGACCTGCTACAAACTCTTTGATTCATTTATTCACATGGTAGCACACACTAATACCATTTCATAGTACTAGTTATGCTTAGTTTGGGGCTAGATGGTGTTTAATGGATTGGTTTATTTGTATATCCTTAATGCACGCATTACGTTATTCGATGAAATCACACTAATCAATTTTTTTAATAATATGTACATAATATGTATGTACACATAAAGTTATATTAGTAGTATATCAGTCATGTGGTTCTCATAACACGATGATGCAGTGTGAAATGTCCGGCATTATTTATTTAATATCATCATCATCATAACAGCCTTAAAAAAGTCCACTGCTGAACATAGGTCTACCCAATAGATTTCCAGGAAGAACGATTTTGAATCCTCTCCATCCACCGACTTCCTGCGATCTTTACAATGTAGTCAGTCCATCGGGTGTGGGGTCGTCCTACGCTTCGTTTTCCTGTCCTTGGTCGCCATTCAAAACTTTTATTCCCCAACGGTTATCAGTTCTACGAGCTATATGGCCTGCCCATTGCCACTTCAACTTGCAGATTTTAAGTGCCATGTCGGTGTTTTTGGTTCTTCTACGGATTTCCTCGTTGCGGATTTTATCACGTAGTGAAATACCCAACATAGCTCTCCATAGCATATTATTTAATATATTTATTTTCATTTACATATTAAATCAGGGATAACAAATTAGCTATGTATGTGACATAGCTAATTTTTTTATACAACCAAGCCAGCAATCGAGCGTTCGTTCCACATGATAGTGAGTGGTTACCTTACCCAAGGACGATTGAACACCCACGTTGCCGATCGTAAGACAAAAGTTTTCAAGTTATTTTGTCTATGCGCCCTGTAATTTGACTTGCTCTAGTGCCTTTTGAACATAAACCGATTTACACTTGCACACTACTGCTTGGGGGGCGAGTGCTTTGTGCACTTTGTTCAGTGGTGAATTTTATGATTCATCGTACCTTTTAAGTTTTGGACACATTGGAGGGAAAGCTTAAAATTAAATAAAAGCATTGTTATAAATTTATAATAATATATTGTTTAATTAATTGATAAAACAAAACCTTTTCTCTTTTCTCTTCCACCTAAGAATAATTTCATTTATTATTCTAATTACTAATATTATTTTATTATTCTATATTCTTTAAAGTGCTCTGAAGTCTGACGTGTTTTGTATACAAGTAGAACAATTCTAATCAATAAATAGAATATAAAATGGTCTTCATCTGTTCCAACCTTAGCTGGTGAAATGGTGCCATTAATATAACTAGCATTTTCGCGTAAGCTGAAACGGAGACACTCGCTCGCGCAGCGCGATGCGCGAGCGAGTTTAAATCTCGATATCTCGGTCGATTATAGAAAGTGTGCACCACCAGAGGAGCACTAGGTACGGATCATGCAAAATTTACCCATTCTCCCACTAGGGGCATAGCTCGAGTGTTTAGCATTCGCCACTTGTCTAAAAAGCAAAATGCCTAAGATTCAGAACACCTAACTAAACTGTAGTATGCCTAAAATGCAAATTGTATAAATGTGAAACTTCCTAAAAAGCAAATGGTCTAAAATGCAATACACATTGGAAGATGACTAAATCTTACGATGGTGACAATTGTTCAATAAAAGGTACAGACAACAATTAGACAAACTGAATAACTATATTGTTACGCCATCACAACTTCTAAACAATGTTCATAAGAAGCGTATGTTTCGCAGAAAAAAAAGAAAGATATGTAATCAATTTTAAAAATAATTGCAGTATTTTATTGTACTTACAAGCGTCCGCCCGCGACTTTTTTCACGTGGGTACCACGTGAAAAAAGTAGCCTATATGTTGTAGTGGGTCACTTACTATGTATATTCTAATATTCATGCAAATCGGTTCAATAGTTTAGCCGTGAAACAGTAACACACATCCTCACAATCTATATTTATAATATTAGTAGGATAGTGTTACTTACAGTTAACCCGTTATTATGTATAACTCGTGGAAGAAAAATTGTAGGCGTTATTATACTTCTTAAACATACTCGTTATAGAGAGCTTTAACAGTTTAGGCAATTTGCTTCTTAGGTATTATAAGTTTGGCGAAAATCTTTTTAGTTATTTTCCTTCTTATACCTTTCACACATGTTACTTAGACTTTTTATACATATTTTAGATATTTTTTGTTCTTAGAAATAATTCTATGAAGACCCCTATTTTGCTGAAACAATTTAAATTAGCGTATAATAATTTTTTATATATATCTTGAAGCTATTTATTGAGAATTTATATAGTGAGAATATTTATTTCTTCGAATAATTCTCTCAAAGACTCGCATTGTTTGATTTTATGAAAGGCACGCATAGCTCTTTTTCATCTTGTGGTACAGCTCGAATTTCAAATACGAGAAAATTTCGTCAGGCATAGGAAGTCTAATAGGTGATGGGTTCAATACGGAAGCAGTCGGGGTATAATGTAGGTCGCGTTCGTAGACACCTCCCCGCCGCACCCGAGGAGGGAGCCTCCACCCGGAGGGAGAGAATGAGAATAGCAGCGTCTTCCAAGCGACGATTCTAAAATAAGGTGACTATTCTGTTAACCAATCGTTAACAAAATAACCATGGGTTTTCAATGACTCTTGAAAAATTAGCCAACCAATCAAGCAAAGCATTTAAATACTTTCGCGGATCTATTGTAACAGTTCTACAAGTTACTGCGGGACAAATGGTTGTATGATCTGCAAGAATTGGTCTCGTATGTATATTATGTATGTAAAAAAGTATATAAGTAGTATATCAGTCATGTGATATCCATAACACAAGCTCTGCTTTCTTTGAGGCCAGATGATTTTGTGTTAAATATCCGGGAATATTCTTTAACATATTTTTTTCTTCGTAAACATATTCGTAACTGTATACGAATTATACTTTTATAATTATGTATATACGAAAGACGCGCTTTTTACGAGGAATTCTTAGTGTTTTAACTTACTAAACGTTCCTCGTAAAAAGCGCGTGACGGACATGGCACTGGCTTCTGAAGCCAGTAAAGATAAGAATTATTAGTGGTTATGTCCCAAACCAATTCAATACCCTCTAGTTAGCAAACTGCTTTAGCATCCACTTAGAACTTTTCAATTACCCTTCATAGAGATCTATTTAACGATACACCACACTATGGGTTAGTAAAATAAAAAAAACAACCCAGAGGGCGGACAGACATACAGACGGACATAACAAAACAAGGAAGCTTCAACAGCGTAGCAGTGTAACAACAATCGTAAAAGCATGGTTTTCGTAATTTGGGAACGACTGTACTTTTACATTCTTAAAGTACATTCCTAGGTTATGTTTTCATTTTAAAATTGACGTTATTATCATATTAGCTATTGTGGGCCTGAACTGACGATCTATCATTACTAGAAAGATGAGCTCGGATAATGTACACGTTAGTGACAGGTAACGTGAGCGATCCAGCTCAGAGCTTGTTTGGGTGCAAGGCGAGACGGCATAGCATTGTGCGCACGCGCGCTCACATTATTCGCAAATGGCCCGTTATGCCCCCTTACAGCTTTACGAGCATAGGGACCACCGACGCGGCCCTGCCCTCGCTATTTTTACCTTCTTGAGACGGCATCAAAGTAAACAATATAACCATCGGACGCTTATTTTTATCGTTCAATAGTTCTTTCGAACGTTGTTATGTAATAACGTGTTAAT
Organism: Lampropteryx suffumata; assembly: GCA_948098915.1. Classification (NCBI taxonomy): domain Eukaryota; kingdom Metazoa; phylum Arthropoda; class Insecta; order Lepidoptera; family Geometridae; genus Lampropteryx; species Lampropteryx suffumata. The sequence continues at coordinate 25,147,809 of OX402544.1, forward strand.
TTACAAAAATCAAGGGTTGAGGTTAGAGATAAATAAAAGTAGCAATAGCTTCAGCACTTAATATCTGCAAACAACCTTATTTCTTATTATTGTTATTGTTCGCCTGTCGCCCACCTACCTTATTTACAGCAGATATATAAGCGTACAGTGTGTTTTAGTGATCGCGCTATTCACGACTATTGTCGCGAGATACGGGCGGTTCTTTAAGATACAAAAAAGCATGCATTGGCTTTAATTTTAGTTTTATAGAAATTACACAAATTGCCAACAGCACTCTGAAGCACAGTAGATGCAAATTCTCCGTAGTGTAGAAAAGGTTGTATACGAAAACTAGCGAATTAACGATTTATTTAAGCATACATGCATCAATAATTCTTATTACCAGACCAAGGATAGAAGGGTCGGCTTGTTAAGGTCATTGTATTAGGGTTTAAGTATTATGGAGGTACCTCCGGTACATTAATAGTCCCGCGAGATAAGACTGCGACCAAAAATACATCTGATATGGTGCCACTATATCGCGCTCACCTACTTTTCTTATCCACAATTTTTAATTATTATAACTTGTGTATTTTAGGGTGATCAAAGTAGAATAATCCATCATGTTATCACAGTTGTGCGACGTCAGATTTGCGATAGGTGATCGGTGATCGCTGGTAGATAAGACGACAGTGGCGCCCGTTTCACCTCGGAAAGAAACACTTAATAATTCTTAAACTTTAACTAATGATTTATTCATTTGATTATAATTATAGGTACTTACAGCAATGTATATTATCAGATGAAAATACATTAATTGTTTTTTTGCGTACTTACTGCCAATACCCAACATTACCTAGGACGATTCAGTAAAATAAAACAACGTACACCGGTGGTAACAACTCAATGTAGCCATAGCATTTAACAGCAATGGTGTAACATACCAACCTATTACATTACTAATGGATGAGTATATATCGCACGTACCTACTTACGTACGTAAAGCGCGCTCCACACTCTCGTCATGGGTCTCTGTTTCTGGACTCGCCGAGACAGAAAGAGACCAAGAGCTGCTCTCCACATTCTCGTCGCGCACTTGTCCACTCGTACTAGCCGATGGCAATTTATAGGCAATTTGGAGAGAGTGTCTCGAGCAAACGCAGAACTACATAGGAGCCCTTTGATTCGGGCAAAAAATATCGACTGAAAATGGGGACTACACTAGAAACAAAGACTTGTCGAATAGAGCAATAGGTACTCTCTTATTGGCTGTTCTAGTGTAGTTTTGCTAGGAATGTGGAGCGCGCCTTTGCAGAACGTGTGCGAGTCCACATAGATGTAGGCCACGGCACCGGCCGGCATCACTATACTATGTTAGTTGGCATGTGTCTGTGGATGTTGGTAAGCGTTCAACCGTCTGTAGGTTATGGAAACTTGCGTGTCTTAATAATATAATGCGAAGCTTAAATCGTATATGAAGTCTATAAAGTTTGACTCGCACACGTTACAATGCAGCTCGGTATGTATACACGACGCATGCACCCATATAGCTGGTTATAGCGAACGACACGATTAAAGCCCCTTGGACAACCTGCTTTGGAACTTCCATCATGTATCCCAATGCCGCGATGAATCGAGCAGCTACAAAAGCACGCATCAGTGCCAATGCGGCAGCCTCGTCTGGAGACGTGGTAATGTAGAGCGCAGCTACCAGCCAGAAAGGAGTCAGGTTCTTCAGGTCACTTATATTAGCGCGCTGCACTTTTTCCGGATTGCACACGATGGATGCTAGCGGCGCTAAAGCGAGCAGTTTCAACGCCAATATAGCGGAGTACAGAAAGTAGCTCCGCATAAGCTCAGAACAAGGGGTAGCACTCAATATGGTTGTCATTGTAAATTTTTGAACAGAGTGTTCTTCATATTCGTTAAAGTCATAATAATATTAATTTTGTCAATGTCAAGTGTTTATATTGTTTATGATGTCGATTATTTTTGGCCATCTTGCGAAGAAAACATTGCGCTCTTTTATTATTTATTTTTATAGTGTTATTTCTGGTTTTATTATTAACTATCTGTACGCGCGCAGCTTCGCCCGCGTTGAAGAATTTTCCCGGGATAAAAAGCATTTTTTTTTAGTATAAAAACCTTCCGTTAAAAAAATTAGCCGCGAGTTATGCGCTTAGCAACACTCATTTTTATTTATATCGAAGAAGATTATGGAGTTTTTATTTAAATAGACTTTGTGACATACATACTACTTCTTCTTCTTTGTTTATGGCATGTGTCAGCATAAAAAAAAAAAATTTGCCAGTGTCAAATGTTTATATTGTTTATTGTAGTATGTATCGGATTCTTCGTTTGTCATTTCATGAAGTAACGTAGCTCTGCTAATTTAATATTTCTTACTCGTTTTATTGCATGTTTTATTCAGTAATCTTAGCGGAATTTTAATGAATAAGTTGTGACTACATGGGACAAATATGAACCATTGAATTAACTGTGTATTATGGTGCAATGTGATTTGAACGACGAGGAATCCCAAGAAAATTTTAGACGGCCATTCCGCGTGAGACGTCTAGAATTGACAATTGACCATCGACTAAGACTTTAACAAACAAATTGACCATAAACAAACATATAAACTTGACACTGGCATAATTGACATTATTATTTATGTCACATGCCATAAACAAAGAAGAAGAAGTAGTATGTATGTCACAAAGTCTTATCTTGTTCGTCATTTGTTATTCTAAATAAAATGGTGTCTTTTCATATAAAATGATTATACGGATTTTTGTTCAAATCACAAAGAAATCTAAAACTTTTATTTCAATTTTTCACACCCGAGTCGATAACTCCAGCTTTATTTAAATAAAAACACCAAAATTAATAATGAAACTGGAAATAACTCAAGAAAAATAGATAACACAAAAGCAATTTTTCTTCGCAATACGGCCAAAAATAATCCGAGCTTGTAGTGATATCCATTAGGGTTTCACTACAATCTCGGATTATTTTTACTCGAATTTGTGAAAATGATTAAATTCATCAGAAACTATGAAACCAATCATTTTGACTAATTTGAGTCAAATTGACACGTTGATTTCAGTCACCATAGATATACCTACTACGATTGTGTAGTCACAGAATCAATATAAAGTGAGCAGGTTCGTGGTTCTGCATCTGGCTAATCTAAAGAAATCCTTAAATTCAACCTAATGTTTGCTAAGAACAAAACAATCCAACTTCAAACGAAAACGTTTTTGTCGATCCTAAAGCTCCTATTATGTTGGCTCTCTGTAAAGCAAGGTCCGTTATCAGTACGAACCACACTGCCGCTGACAGAGCTGCAATTTACTGTACTGACATGACGTCACGTCAATTCTTAGTCTATAATAGACCATTGGCTATCTATAGATTGTTTTACGCAGTTTAGATAGGTACCTCAACTGTTTGACTTGTATTTTGTATTATTGTTTATTATTCTGTATATATCTGTAAATAAATGTCTAATTGTATAATCAATGTGTTTATTATGATTATCAGGGTCTTTCCTTTGTAGATCGATAAAATATTTGAATGAATAAGAATGGATGAAAGAATGAATACCCCGCTGATGCTAAACGGTTCATTCAAAATAAAAAAGTTATCTGTCATTTGGGATAAGAATGAACGAGTATTGGACAGGATTTCGTCTATGGGAGTGCCCCGTCTGATGCGTTAGCATCCTATAGTTTGTGTAATAGACTAAGAACATTGGCTTGGCCGTTTTGCGGAGCAAACTTTGTGCTCTTATATTAGTTTCCGGTTATTTCGGGATTTATTGTAATTTTCGTGATTTTAATAAAGCTAGAGTTATTGAAAGTTTTGTGTTTCTTTGTGATTCGAGGAAAAGTAATCCGTATAACAGTTTTATAATGAGACACCATTTTTTATAACTTTGTGACGTTTTCTACAAACAATCTAAACACTTGACTTGACGGCAAAAGTATCATTTATGACACATGCCATTAAGGAAGAAGAAGTCTAAGAATAGATTGTTTCCTTAATACTTTTCTATTTCTATAAATGTACGTAATCCATAGATTTGAATGCTCACCCGTGTCCTCGACCTTACCTTCGCGTAGTCCGCCCGTGCCTGAGGGAAGGGAGGAAGGAAGGGAGGGGTCTCTCCCAAACCTACCGACACTCACTCAACTTTGCATCAAAATACAAGCCTTTCGTCAATGCTAGAGAGTGAGTTGTAAGCAGTTAAAGGACACCTATATTTTCAGAATATTTCACGATATAATCAGTCGTAGTAACTAGGTACCTACCTAGACTATGCTATGCGGCTAGGAAAAATACCTTAAACTATCTAACTACTTACCTATTAATTTGTCTAATACCTTTAAACGAGAATTCTTGTATAAATATATATATGTATATATAATCTGAATCTCGGAAACGGCTCCAACAACGGTTTCGGGGGCGATAGATCGATCTAGCTAGGTTTCATTTTTAGAAAACGTTATCCAGGTACTTTTATTTAAGTAACATAATAAGATAACCTATATACCTACGCTCAGAAATATATTTACTATGATATACCACGATATTGTACTTAATCTAAAATATAACCACCACGATTTACAATTCTCAAAACCGAAGAAAACATCGTGCGGCAGCCGGCAAACCCTAACACCAAAAATATCCAAGTTGGACTTGCAACTTGACACGTACAGAATATCAACTACTTATTGTGCAAATTTTCGGCATTGTGCAATGTTTGGACGTGCCTCTCAAAAATGTTAGTGCCTCAGAATAAGTTATCTGAGGTATCTAACTAGAGGTCCGAATGTCACACCGATGCAAAAATTTTCGATTTTGGTATGTCCATGTTACGATTTTGATATAGTTGTTTTTGTGGCTCTCTCATGCCGTAACGATTCGAATTAGTATAAAACGAGTCTTAATAGGTAAACTTTCAGAAATAATTACGGAATTAAATACCTACACGTGAAACAGTTGAGCTATCTAAGGACCGTTTAAAACGATCGATAGCTCATCTGATCCGGATCACTGCCAGAGGGCAGTGTTCCCAAGATACTGGCTGCGTTGCCACGTTGAATGGCAATGCTACTACACTAACACATAAAACTTGGTTTAGAAGTATGTACGGGACCGTACGCGTGTCTCAGAAGGAAGAATGATAAAATATGATGTCAGATATAAAGATATAAAGATAAACTCTTTAAGTAACTTTACAGTTACGCTAATATGATGTGCTAAAGATGATAATAAATGCTAATGAGTGTGGACCGTTCGCTGTCCGATTGTACACTAGCTAGGTAAATCACACGGACGGCGTTGCTGCCGCGTGCGACCTACTTAGACCAATTTGTTGGCTAAAGTTTTCGATGTGCATCAAACATAGAGATAAAAAACAAAAAAAAAAAGTGTGCCGTTCGGGACGCCCGACGGAAGATAAACTAATCTAACTAGCGCTGTGGGTTACAGTGAGAGAGGAGGAGCCTTACTACCGCTCTGCCGTATGCGTGAGTAAAAGGGAAGTCAGACAGACTGGCGCCATAACGCGTTACGTAACGAAGCACTTAACCCTTCTATAAGAAGTTATTACTTAAAAAAAAACCCAGAAAACAGAAAACCAGCGCTACATTAGTGCTTAGAAATGCTGAGATTGAACCTTTTTGGCCACACTAAAATTTTGATTGGTTCGCTGGAAAGACAATTTTTTACGCATAGTACCTACGTAGGTACTTACTTTTTATGCAGGTTCGAAACGGCGAGCAGAATCTAGTATAATGTAGTTAAAAACACAAGCATAAAATATCAAGCTAAGAATCAAAGCTATACAAAAATGTATGGAAGTTCTATCAAATCAACGAATTTTATCACTTGACTGGAAAATTGATAACACTCGTGATTCTGTTGTTTCGTTGGACAAGCTAAAATTTTTTTATTTTTTTTTGACCAATGTCCAAATTAGAATAACATTTTAAAATAATGACATGACAACATGACAGTTATAAAATAAGCTACACTTGACATTTTGTTATTGAACTGATTTTTCTAGAATTTTCCTCAGTATACTTCTTCTTCGTTAATGGCATGTGTCATAATAATGTCAATTTTGACAGTGTCAAGTGTTTACTTATATTGTATATACCTAGTATGTCACAAAGTCGTATTTTGTCGTTCGACATTTGTCATGATTTTTTTTAATGAAGTTTGGTATAGAGATAGATGGGACCTTGGAGAAGGACATAGGCTACTTTTTATGTAGGTACCACGCGTGCGAAGCCGCGGTCATCAGCTGGTTTTAAATAAAATGTCTTACATATAAAATAGCTACGGATTATTTTTGCTCGAATCACAAAGAAACACAAAACTTTTATTCTAATTAGGTACCTAGGTATTAGATAATTCATTCAGGCGTGACCTTGTGGAATCCATTACAAAACATTAAATAGATAGACAAATATTTAGTACCTACCTACTATTCCGCCAATCTCCTAAACCCAATGAGTTAGACACGATGCAGACGCATGCAAGACGACCAAAAATAATCTTGCTGTTTTAATCAACACCTCACTACATGATGACTAAAATGAGGTAAAATACGTCAATGTTACGTCAATTTATTAAATTCATCAAGTGTCATTTAAAAATGTTAAGTAGGTACCTACTTGGATTCTTCGTCTGTCATTTCATGGAGCAAGTCATAATGGCTCTGCTAATTTAATATTTTTTACCCGTTTTATTGCATGTTTTATTCAGTAATCTTGGCGGAATTTTAATGAATATATTGTGGCTGCGGGGCGGGTATGGGTAATTGGATTGCATTTGTATTGTGGTGAGTGTGATTTGAACGACGAAGAGTCCCAAGAAAATTCTAGACGCCATTCCGCGTGTCGTCTAGAATCGACAACTGACCATCGACTAAGACTTATAACAAACAAACTGACTATAAACTATAAACACTTGACATTGGCAGAATTGACATTAGTATCTCACAGGCCATTAACGAAGAAAAGAAGAAGAAAGTAGGTACCTAAGTACTTACTCTTGTTTAGACTTTGATAAGGATTATTTTTGGCCATTTTGCGAAGCAGGTAAACATTGTGTGTCGTATTATTTTTCCAGAGTTACCTAGGTATTACCTAGGTATTTCGGGTTTTATTTGTATTTTTTGTGATTTTAATCAAAAAAAGCATGAGTTATTGACTTGGGTGTTGCTTGGATGTGAATAATTGGAAATAAAGTTTTGTGTTTCTTTGTGATTCGTGCAAAAATAATCTGTATAAGTAATTATTTTAGAGACACCAATTTTTTTAAAGAATAGGTAAACGACAAACGACAACATACCTAGGTGACCTACGACTTCGTGACGTCTTACTAGGTAACTAGGTACCTATACCTACCTAAACAATCTAAATACCTACTTGACATTGGCATAATTACGTTTTAAAAACTAAAAAGAAAACCGACTTCATTGAATAAAATTTGAGCCTAGGTACCTATAATAACTTTTTAGTGGAAAGTAGATGTAAGTACCTATTTTGTATATAGGTATAGGTACCTATAATAGGTATGGTTAGGCCAAATAAACGCACCGCTACTCCAATGAGACAGCGAGCGAAGTAGGTACCTATACGAAAACATCAACGATGTAGGTACCTATAACATTTTTAGATTTTCGTTGCTTTTTCAGTTCGACCGATTTTGATAAAATGTAAACTGGACCACCTGTGAAGTAGGTATACCCTTTCAAACAAAAAAATTATTTTCCAAATCGGTTCAGCCGTTTTCGAGTAATCGGTGAACATACATAGGTAAGTACATAAGATTCCGGCGAATTGAGAACCTCCTCCTTTTAGATGAAGTCGGTTAAAAATTGTCATCATAATTATGACACATGCCATTAACGAAGAAGAAGAAGACTTTGATACTTATGTAGGTAGGTACCTACTTACCGACAAACAAAATAAGATCAGGGAGAAATCAAGATTAAGTACCTAGGTAACCTACCTAATACCTAAATAAATATTGATAGACAATCCACACAATACCTTCCATCTAAGTAAAAAAAAACTAATCTAAGAAAACTTAATACGTATTAAAAGCCCACCTACCAATGATATGTAATATCATTGCAACCTACCTATCTATGTAGGTACCGATAGTGCTCTACTCCACGCCATTGATTGGCCTTGACATTGAAAATCCCGGCAATTGCTTCGCATCTAATAGGCTAGGAAGGCACCTACCTAATGTAGATGAGACCTAGATGTAAGTCGTATTTACGTAGGTAATGTATGTTCAATAGACACATGAAGTTACCGCAAACATAGTGCATTACCTACCTACATCTAGTAAAATTAGTGATAAAGTTAGGTATTACCTACTTATTCGAAGTTATTACCTACCTACCTAAACTTGGCAACATAGGTAGATATTAAGTAAACTATCTCAAAGTTGAAGACCCGTGCGGTTATCATTTCCTGTGTTATCAGATTCCTCTGTCATCATTGTGCTAGCTACCGCACCAGCCCATCTTTACTTTAATTCGAGCGTGGTATACGCACGCACTGCGCACGCCAGCGCGCAGCGTTGCGACTCAAGGTCGCCATTTACACAAAATTAAGTATGTACAACTCCTAATGAAAGTAAAACTGGGAAGTTGTAAATAAATAAATAAACTATTGGCGCCATCTGTGCGTTGGCTCGGAACTAGGCTGCATCACGTGCGCAGTTCGTTGCTGTTTTACCGACGTGGTTTTCTCTACACCGAAGAACCAATAGCAGCACGCACTGCTGCACCGACACTCAACGCTCCGCCAATGACGATGCGCGTAAGCGAAAACCGCGGGTCAAACAGTGCGCACATGTGACCGTCACGCCATAAACTTTTCCTGCTATTCTAGCAAACAAACTTGAAAAACAAACTTTTTAAATGTGAATTTTTATTATGCAAACTGCAATATACTAGGAAAATTTTGTTGATATTCATCGAAATGGTAAGTGAATGTGAGATGGTAGCTAAAAAAAGTATTGTTCACATTTATCTTTGCTACTCTAGCGCCATCCGTGGCTGTTTTTATGACTATTAAATAAAACTGGTTACTTGCGCTCACGATCTTACATTTACGTTACGATAATTTATCCTAGATGGAGCTTCGCATTCCAGGGTTCAAAAATGTAGATTGCTGATGTTAATAAACGGTTCTCCTCGATACCGCAAGATGGCGCGCATATCGTAACACAAAATTGAATCATAATACTTACTTACATAGTAAGCAACATCTATGAAATCACCTCTGTTTAAATGAAAACAATAATTATTATAATAAATATTGGTGGACTAAGCACACAGCACCATTTAGCCTCAAACTAAGCATAGCTTGCACCTATTATAGTGACTTGATGACTGATATAATTCTTATATACCTACTTAAGAGTTTGTGTTATGGGTGGTAGGTTGATAAATTATACTACTTATACTTTTTACTATTTTTTAAATACATACCATAAAATACAGTATAGAAACACTCAGACCCGAGACAAATACTTGCAGATTATAAAAACATTCGTCCCGCGGCGGGAATAGAACCCGCAACCTTCTGCGTCTCAGCCGGAGCTTGGCCCACTGCACCACAGTCATCAAATGTACATTAATATGTATAAAAAAAAAGTATCTAATATAAATATCTAAAGTATTTGTAGTATATCAGTCATGTGGTAACCATAACAAAATCTTTGCTTACTATGAGGCTAGATGACTATGTCCGGCTTTATTTATAACAGACATGAACAAACACCTATGTTCATCGCAAATATAGACTTATCTCTTTTCCTCTTGATAACTACTTCGAAAGTGACTATGATTTTGATAGAGATAGTAATACAGTTCAGGTGTCAGCTTGGTGGTGGCAACTCTTTAGAAAATGATCACGAAGAATTAGATGGTGCAGTCAGTACCTATAATGAATGTTTGGCTAATATAAATCTAAAAGTAACCCGAGTTCAAGTGACAAGAGGCAGTAGTGGATCTTTAAATCACCTACTCACCTAAAATTAATTGCTAAGAGAAGGTAGAAAAAACCTACGATAAAGATAAGAAAGATTTACGTCACTTTTTAACAAACATCGAAAGTTTTCGATATTCGTTACTTTCAAAATTCTTGATATGAAATATTTTTATAAAGTGTCATTATCTTATTATTTTAATCGTTTTTAAGTGGTAGCTAATCCAGTGAACTCATTTAATATAAACGTCCATTTGTTTAAAAAAGTCACATAAATTATGTATTTATAAACTTTTTTGTTGGCAACTCTGAATGAAAGATAATTTTAATTTAAATGAAAGTCATTTTCTCATATTTTATCACATTCTCAGTAATCTCTATTTCCTTGGACTCCTTCTATTGTAGCAGATGAAAAATCCACTACTGACACAGTGAGAAAGAGCCCTTGCAGCGTTAGTTTCTGCCTGCAAATTCTTTCTTCCAGTGGGAGCAAACATATCCCGGTCCCGGTCCAACATACTCATACCCGAGCACGCTGTCTTAAACGGGGGTGTACCTCCTCAATTGGGGGATGAGGCATCATTTCACAAAGCCTTCAAATGAGAGCTCTGCAACGATGACTCAATGATCATTTCACTTATTGTAGGGGTTACTCAACAGTGACCGTGGTGTTTAAGCCAGAAAACATATGTAAAATTAAAATAAATGTATGGTTTTACCACAAAACGTTAGATAAAAACAGAAATTCGTAATCACAAACCTTTTAACCTTGATATTATTTTCAAAACTTATCCCTGCGATCCGAGGCTCAGCAATTCGGTTTTAGCGAAAAATTTGCGAATTAAATTAATACATTAATCATTCCGGACATTTCACACAGCATCATCTAGCCCCAAAGTAAGCATAGTTTGTATTATGGGTATCACATGCCTGATATACTACGTAATACATATTTTTTTTGTAAATAAATACATATTATACACAACACCAAGACCCGAGACAAACTTGCTCATGCAAACATTTCTCCCGCAGCGGGAATCAAACTCGTAACCTTCTGCGTCCCAGCCGGGCCTTGGCCCAATGCGCCACAAGTTGTGAATTAATTAAAAATATATTTTGGGATATAATATAATTATAGTCACTAGCTTTCAATAAATTCGCAATACCGTAAAATGTTCCGTCAGAAAGCCACAATTTTAGCAACTTTTTAAATAGACTTTTTATTCGTTTATTTCGGCAGGAACTTTATTTCGAGTATTTTTCACATTTATTGTTCACACGTTCCATAATTTCTTTTATAAAGAGAAGTTCAAAACAAACAACAAAACCAAAACAAAATTAAATTTACTGACCTAAGACAATGTTACAGATCTACATAGAATCGATAGAACAAGTAAAACTGTTTCAAGAGCCAGGGGCTTCTTCTATCAGTTATTTATAAACAATTAAATGAAAAACTCTAAGCATATGAAAGAGTATCAAAGTCAAAGTCAAGTCAAATATATTCTTCTTCTTCGTCTTTTTTAATGGCATGTGACATTTGACAAATTTCTAAACAGAAATATTTTATTTGAATTATTATTGCATGTTGATGATACAGAGTGAGTACTCTCGATAGTGTCAAGTGTTTATAGTCAATGTGTTAATAAAGTCTTAGTCGATGGTCAATTGTCATTCTAAATGTCATCGCGGAATGGCCGTTTAGAATTTTCTTGGGAATCCTCGTCGTTCAAATCACATTGCACCATAATACACATATAATTCAAATCTCCATATTTGTCCCATGTAGTAGTAAAAATAATTCATTCATTAAAATTCCGCTAAGATTACTGAATAAAACATGCAATAAAACGAGTAAAGAATTTAAAATAAGCAGAGTAATGTTACTTCATGAAATCACAAACGAAGAATCTCAAAAGATATTATATTCACTACAATCACAAGGATCACTTTGAAATGTCTTACATACTAGGTTAAATATATAATTGATTCAGGCGTGACTTTGCGGAAATTCATTGCAAAACATAAAATAGATTGACTTACCTTTTATTACGCTTTGCATGGCTTTTCAAATGCGGACGGGAAGCAGGTGCATGCGTCTGCATCGTATCTAACTTATTTAGAAACAGATTGGCGGAATTAATACTAAATATTTGTCCATCTATTTAATGTTTTATACTAGGTGAATTGAGGTGTGCCAATTCCACCTAACCCAAGCCCGAGAAGAACTAGCAAGAAACTCGTCATGGCTTGTATGTAATGTATAGATGAAAAAGCTTTAAATAAATATTGGTATTGACACACAGCACTATCTAGCCCCAAATTATGCATAGTTTGTATATTGGTGACCAGATAACGGATAGAATATAATAACTCTAGCTTTATTTGAATAAAAGTGCTAAAATTACAAATAAAACCCGAAAGCATCTGAGAAAAATAAATAATATATAATTACGTTTTAAAAACTAAAAAGAAACCGACTTCATTGAATGTAATTTGAGCCTATAATACATTTTTAGTGGAAAGTAGATGTATTTTGTATATATATAATATGGGTAGGCCAAATAAACCAGCGCTCCAATCGAAGCGAGACAACGAGGTATCGAAGTAAGTACATGAAAACATCATCGATGTATAAAATTTTTAGATTTTCGTTGATTTTTCAGCTCGACCGATTTTGATACAATTTATATGGGACCACCTGTGAAGTATACCATTTCAAACATAAAAAGAATTTTCCAAATCGGTTCAGCCGTTTTCGAGTAATCGGTGAACATACATAAAAAAAAAAGATTCCGACGAATTGAGAACCTTCTCCTATTTGATAAAGTCGGTTAAAAAGCACAAAACGGCAAAACAGACAAAAATAATCCTACTAATATATTATATGACACAATTATTGATGCTCGCACAATGACTTATTGTCATAACCTAACAAACCGAACGTTGTCAAAGGTTGTGTCAAACTAAATTCTCCACTTTAAATATTTTTTTTGTTTTACCTTTAATTTTACAAATTTTCTGTTTTAATATTTATTCTACTATTCGGAGTTGAGACATATCCTAGAAATTAAAAATCGGTTCTGGCGTTCTTGAGTTTTAATGGTGTAACTAACACGATTTTGTTGAAGTGAAAACTTCTTTTAGCGCGGTACGCATATTTTTAGATGAGGTAAAACCTCTGGATTCGCGACATCATTACCGTTTTTGGGGTGGGCGCAGGGCTGCCGCGCTCGCCCCATTTGATTATAAACCTTAATTCACATGTTTACAGTCTACTTTTGTATGGAGAAGTTTACTGGGTTAGGTTCTTTGATATATTATCTACATTCTGAACAAAAAATATTGCATCATCTGTGTTCGTTTAGTATTTGATTGGCAGTCGCCATAATTACTGATTTTTAAGTGATTTATTACTAAACTCTAACGCGCCAAAATAAGTTTTCACTTCTGTTGGCACTCTGGAGTGCAACCCGATTATAATTATACCCCATATATAATTTTATATAATTATATATAGATTAATATAAAATAATTATATGGATTAATTTTGCTCGAATAACATATCTTTTATACCAATTATACATAAACTGTATTTTAAATCATAACGGTAAATATGAATAGATTTATTTTAAAAAAAATACCAAAATTATATACAATATAAACTAATAATGCTGGACATTTCACACAGCATCATATATCCCTAAAGTAAGCAGATCTTTTGTCACGGGAATCGCATGACTGATATACTACTTATATACTAATTTATACTACTTATATTTTTGCACTTATATACATATACTCAGAAATAAAAATTGAATAAAACATGCAATAACTTAAAAAAAAACAATAATATAAGTACGCAATGCCGAATTCAATAGACAGGACAATAATATATTCCATTTTTATTAATTGATTAGAATGATTAAGACAGAGCATACCTAAACACCATCACTAGCTAATTATGTAATTTCTGGAATAATTATGTAATTTCTGGAATAAAAATTCAATTTTAGTAATTTGAACTATTAGTTAATGCAATTGAAAACAAAAACACAATTGTATGGATTGTTTACGTAAATTTATTTGCATCGTGTATACGTAACTTGATTGCGTTTTTTTAGCCTTTTGTCAGGAACTTTAAAAACAATGATACATGGGTCATGGTACTGGAAACATACACGCGCCGGGTTACGTGCTTTTGTTATTTTTATTTGTTTCATTTCTAAGTTAGCGTTGTTTTCATTTCAGATTTCCTGTGCCACGGGGCTAGCTTCAACAAGAAATACGGTCAGTATTGGTTTGTGGGTTCTTATTCTGTGCCTCGTGCACGCGTGCGATATATCTCCTCGGTGACTGGACGAGTCACGCGTGACGCTATGCTTTGCGCTCTTTTTGGCATTCAATTTCTGAATCAGATGGCTATGGCTTGTTGAGTCCTTTCGAAATATGTATTGGACGCGATTTTTATAGAAATATTGCCTGTTTTTCTTCCACTATATCATTGACTATTACGCCATACAGCGCGTTTGGATAAACAAAAAAAACAAAGATTATGTGATATTTTAAATTGGCTTTTTTTGATATTATCCGTCTATCTTATAATCACATAATTAACTCGTGTGGCATTAAAATACGGTCTGTCCTTGTCATTCTTATGTCAATGAAAGAAGATGGCCACAGTTTAAATAGCTAATGAGCTAATACGTGATTATAAGATACAAGGTGAATCATTATACAGTTCATGGTGACACGAGTTTTATCTTTATCTTCTCACAATATCTCTTGCTTTTTGCAAAACTATTCAATGATTATTTCTTTATTATGTATTTTCATCTTTGTATCCAATTATTAACGCATTTCACAAGTGGGTTTTTAAGCATATTGTTCTCGTTCAGATTGAACATTTGTAGTTAAAAAATTGTATTTGACATGTGCTGTGCTGGTTCCCAATCCAGTTGGTTTAGGCTGCGTATCCACTAGAGATGTGTGAGAAAGCTGAGCCGTGCTCGAGGATAAAATCTACCAGTAGTCTACATCATTTTCCTTGCATTGCTCAACGAAGCGATGATTTATTTTTTTCGTTAATTTCTTTGCACTGTATTAATACGTAGTCTTAGGAATGCTGTATCTATCTCGTATTGTGAGGTCGAATTGGTCATTGTAGTATATTATTATTTATGACATACATACATAATTTAGGTTAGAACCTAGGTACCAACTAAAATATTTTTTAGAGATGGCTACACTGAACATAGCAACATTATCCAATATGATTC
The DNA here is from genome assembly GCA_948098915.1 of Lampropteryx suffumata. Classification (NCBI taxonomy): domain Eukaryota; kingdom Metazoa; phylum Arthropoda; class Insecta; order Lepidoptera; family Geometridae; genus Lampropteryx; species Lampropteryx suffumata. Next base: position 25,163,095 of record OX402544.1, read on the forward strand.
TTATAGGTTACCAATTTACAAAACTTAACAAATTAAGTACCTAATCAATATAAGCGCAGCCAGACAGAAATTATGATTGCTAATAGTTGTTTTTTTTTAATAATTATGATTTGTTAATTCATTTTGGATCATAAGATATTTTGAAAATTATCGAGAATTTGAAAATCGCACTCCACCCAGGGAAATTAGGTCCTTCACATACAATAAATAAGAGACATACTAATATTATAAATTCTTGTCTGTTACCTTTTCACTGCTCTGAACGATGCTTGATGAAATTGACTAAGGAGATAGATTCTTTGGGACAGACATAGGCTACTTTATATGAATGTACCACGCCTGCAAACTGGGGTAGCTGTTAGTTAGATAAACAGTTGAAAATTACTACAGTTTTATAGTTATTTTAGCGAAAGATTCGGGCGCTAATACGTAGCGCGCGCTACGTCCGTAGCCCTACATGGTGCTACGCGACTACGGTGTTACGGGATATTAACTTCACCTGAGGGTGAATGTTTGGCTGACAATCATCGTTTTAATTTCGTTTCGGTTTCAATCGTTTTTTTAATGGTATCTGAGTGTACGGGTTTACATATCAATACTGTGCAAATGTTTGCATGAATTGCAAATATTTGTTTCTGGGCTGCGCTTATGTAATTCTGATATAATTAACTATTGAACTACACAGCTATACGTTTATATTTATTTATTTATTGAAGTCAACATTGTATCACTTTTATTAATAACTAGCTGTCCCGTTTAATAAAAAAATATATCACATTAACTCTTCAAACACCTTAACACCTTACTCAAAATTTTTATAGCACTTTTGGCAGCACTAGCACTAGAGTCTAGACTAGACTAGGTGGCGGCAAAATACTGCATTGTACAAAACATGTAATAACTCTACAACCAAAGCATATTTTATCATTCTGTAAAAAATAATGTACCAATTGATATATTACCTATCTATCAGGCATAAAAATAACGTGTTTAGTCAAATACTATATTTTATAATAAATAGTTTAGTAATAAATCACTTCGAAATCAGTAGCATGGCAACGAACTTTTTCCCGCCTTATATAGAAGTTATTACTATGTATTTCTTACAATCAATTATCTAAAAATACTTATAATGAGCAGAATAAACAGTTTTTGTAATAATAAACATCCCCTTACCCCTTTACTTATAAATCCGGTAAATCCACTATCAAATGACAGTCGAATCACAATCAAAGGTCACTGAACTCACACAGACTTGGCGCGAAACGCGAATACACATAAAATACTAAACGAACCCAGTTGATGCTATGTTTTTTGTTCAGAATGTAGATAATATATCAAAGAACGTAACTCAGTAAACTTCTCCATACAAAAGTAGACTGTAAACATGTAAATTAGGTTTATAATCAAACGGGGCGAGCGCGGCAGCCTGTTACATGAGCCTGTTATATATATATATAAATATATAGATTACTTAAATAAAATGTTAGTATGTTATTATCGGCGATTCTTTTGTTTCTCTGGACTTTCTGAAATTTCGTGAAATACGATGTTACTTTACGTACATTGGTGGCAATTCGGTTGGTTCATTTCTAAAATTAGGAATTGTCTAAAATATATTTAGTTAGTCATAGCATTTGTAAAACATATTCGGTTGGTACCATCTAACTAAAATAGGAACGCTTAATTAAGTTAGATAAAATAAAATTAGGATAAGTTGGTAGCAGCAGAATACCAAAGGTTAATTTGACAGTTCAAAACCTAATTTTAGCTAAAACCAACAGAATTGAGGCCATTATCCAGAAATACATTTTTAAATGACAGTTTTAAAATAAGTTAAATAAGTTTTGTTATATTATTGAATTGATAATATGTAAAGCAAATACCTTGTACCCCTTTTTACGAATATTGCGCGGACGGAGGAGTATGAAATTTCGCACACATAGTTTATATAGAGCAGGAGTGGAGAATACTAATATTTCTTTTTAAATTATGCATAAAAGATACAATCCGTAAAATTAAATGATGGTCGAATTTCGACCAATGTGCGACGACTAGTATTATTTACTTGTTTGTAAATATTTGCACAGATTATTTTGAACCAATTTACATGGCGACTCACTCACATGTCATATTGGTAAATTTAAGAAATGTCATTTAAAAATGTTACTGCAAACCAGACCTTAGTGAAAACAAAATAAGATCGTGTTTAACAAACCTTTAGCCAATCTGGCAAATTAACTGTGTATATGCCAGTTTGTTTTACAAACAGCTTTGCTATGATTAGAAACGGAACGCAATACCTAATTCGAACAGTCGCGATTGAAACATATATTGTCAAAACTCGTTCCAGTTGCAATTAAACTACTTATTGAAACAATGCCTTTACATTAAGAGAGAGGCCCCATTAATGCGTTGCGTTGCGTTGCGTCGCGTCGTCGCAACGGACCAACGCATTGTATGCCACATCTGCGTTGCATCGACGCACGACGTCGCGACGCCAAGAGGGTATATATACACGCCGGTCGCAGCGAAGCGTCTCAGTTAGGCCTTCGCAATGGATCGATACAAACGTGTTCTTTTATTACGCCATCGCTGAAACAAACGTAGAAACAATAGAAGATTCTGGATATCTCCCTTGATTGCATTAAAAAATAGTGATGGAACACAGTCCGTCGTCGAACAGCTCCGACAGCGCAGCGCATCACCCTTTCTCCCGCTTCGTCTCTTGTGCATCGATCTGTTGAACGCCGCAACGCTTGATGTGGCATATCACTAAAAAATATACGTAAACCGACGTAGCGTTGACCCTGCGACGTCGCGACGCAGCGCAACGCACCAAGGGGGCCTCTCTAATAAATAAAATAAATAATTCCGAATATTTCACACAGCTTCATCTGGTTCTAAAGTAAGCAGGGCTTATGCTATGGATACTACATAACTGATATACTACTTATATACTATACCTAGACCAAAGACATATACATTTTAATAAACACGGGTTTAACGCACGTATAATTTTGTCGATGGAGGCTCTGACACTGTTTCGATTCATCAAAATATATAGTACAACTCACGAAAGTTTTGAACTTACGTGACGAAAACTGAGACAAATACTCGCAGATCATACAAACATTTGTCCCGTTAAGTGTATAATAAACAGTTTTTATTTTACTCGTAGTTTTACCGTAATTATGATATGTATGCTGCGCGGTTGACTGTACCATGGCAAGTAATTCCCATAAGTACAAGTTAATCCTAGCATAGGTCAGGGATTCCTGGACATGAATATGAGCTTATTGATCATCTGTCATAATAGCCGATAGCGCATTGAAATGATATCACCACACTAGTTCGAAATAACTAGAGAGTTATAATCTCCTTGCCCTTGCCCAACTAGGTGTAGTTTCAACTGGTGCAATTTTTCCATTTACGCTCTTTCAAAACCTACCTCAAGATTTCGAAATAGGAAACAGATTCTTTTGTTGCCGACCTGAAAACGTGTTCATCCAAAATAATACATTCTAAATAAATACTTGGTATATCTCGGAGTTTTTACGTTTGCGGGCTTTCCTAAAAGTTTTTCCTTACAATTTAAAATAAACATCTGCAACCGGTACAGAAATATATATTTTACCTGGAAATATTATTTCAATGTTTGTTTTGATTTAGCAAATCATCATTTCATCATTATATAGATTGTGGCAGCGGGCAGTTTTTGGAATCTTTAAAAGATATCTGGAACTAAAGTCCTTTATGACATAATGAAAATCGATAATCCGCCGAAAGAGACCTGGAGCGTGTAGGTGCATACTAAGAAAAATAAATTAAAAGTGCGCATCCTGAGGTAATCAAATGTCGGCAATGTCGAGAGGTTAGTCTGGGTGGGTACCTGGAAAGGCCTGCGCTATCAAACGGAATCCCAGGCAGAGTGGCGTCAGTGGAGAGGAAACTTCACCCACCTCAGTGGATCCATGAATTTTAATTACAATCACTTGACTTTAACTTGACTGACGCCACTTAAATCATCTTTAACAGATGAACTGAGGCCAAAGATGATGATGAGGTAACCAAAAATGGGGTCTAAAACTTGAAAAATCTTGCCTTTCTCCGAAACAGAGCACAAAGGACAAATGAGATTCAAAGAGTAAAAAAAAGTAGCTTTTGTTCCATTGCCACACGAAAGGAGCCTCCGAGGAGCACTTTTATCCTTTCACCACACTGGTTGGAAATAATTAGTGATAAGGTAAGAAGAAGGTTGGTCGCCATGACTGTTTCTTTACCAACATAAGTTCTCTGGCTTGTACTAGGAACGCAGAACTGCCAAGAGACAAAAGCTTGTATCCACTTAATTTTGCTGTAGTTTGTTTGATGCTTAATTCGCGTGTATTGATTTTTGTTAGCTTTTAAAGCAATATTTACTAAGAAAGTAGAACCATCAGCGGTTCACTTAAGGGATGGCTTTTCTAAATTTATCAAATCTAAATGATGACAGTGTTCACCGAAAAACAAATTTATACATTTTCTTCAAACAACAGGAGCAACAAATATTGAGTCTTCTTTTAATGGTGTCACTTGTTATTTTGAATCAGTGGTGATAGGGTTAAAGTGCGGCTCAGAGTCTTCTTTCGTGCACTTGGCACGTATCTTCAAACAACACACCAGTTTCCTCACGATGCGATCGGATTCAACCCACGACCTAAGAAACGGAAGGTCAGAAGGAAGATCTCCAGTGCTCTTAGTAAGTAAACATAATTGTGCAGATAATTAAGGCTTTCCTATCAGATCTATGAAGAATACCAACTTTCTGCGTGGCCAGTACCTGGATGAGCGACCGCGGTGGTTTGATCTGGGGCTGTACAGTACTTTCCAAAGTACATTAAGCTGTCGGTCCCTGCTTTCAAATAATTGTAAGGCTTTGATGGAGGTATTTTGGCTTTGGTCACTCATACGTAGTAGAAGCAAAATTTTAATTTACTGAACTTTTACTAAATAGTTACATCATTTAAAGATTTAATTGACCGAGCGAACGCGAAGCGCGAAAGAGTGTCTCCGTTTTAGCTTAGGCAAAAATGCTTTCGTATGTCTGTCTGTCCGGCCGGCGTCTGTCCGGATGTTCTCCTCTACAGGTTGCATTTCTCAACCGATTCTCGTGAAATTTTGTGAGCAGGTTCTATAACTATGTGGATTTTTTTAAATGGCGGTGATATGGGGGTTAAAAACGTAAAACATGTTATATTTCAGTCATTTCGAAAAAGGTTTGGCTCACAGAGCCACAAGTAAAATTTTTAGTAAATAAACATTTTTATAAAATACAAATTATAGTTTGTAGGGTGTAGGTACATTATGAGTAGGTACCTACTAGGTAGTTTGTTTATTACTTTATTATCTGTAAGAGTGTCACGTCACTAGTGAGGTCGCACATCCCTAGTCGGGCGGAGCGCGTCATGTCTAGGGCTTCCATTCCATAATTACGTAATTACGCAAAGATTTTAAATTTCTGACAAATCCGTAACTGAAGGGTTGAACATGTCTGCGACCGTTCGACAGTTGAAAAGTTTTACTCAAGAACGACACACGCCGTTTACTACAAGTTGTATTTTTTGAGCGCTTTATAATATATAGAATATAGAAGGCTTAAGATTTACAGTTACAAGGGCATATAAGATATGGCGAATAGAACTTTTCTCTGAGGCCCACTTTAATCATTTCACCACACTCGTTCGAATTTACCAGTGACACAATAAGAAGTGGATATCAAAAGAGTGCTTGTTCTAATGAGTTTTCTCTGCAAGATCTGTTATGAACCATGACGAATTTATGACCTCATCAGATGAGATCAATTTGAGTTCTTTGACCAATGAACAGCTTAAATTTTGTGGTTAATGAGCTCTTTCGGATGTATTTAATTTTAGGTTTGATTAGTACAAACGTGCAGTTGATGTTGCGGGCGTTCCTGCTATCACGAAAAGTTTAAAGTATTTTTATTTCTGTTTGTGCAAAACAGTATGTAACAACTTTTTACAAATGAGATACAAAACAAGTAAACAAGTAGGTACTATAAAGATAAAATTAATGATATTATGTAGGCGCCTATGAACAGATTTTAAATAGATATTATTACTTATTATAACAATGTTATAGTGCCCTAGCTCCCACCCTAGGAAAACCTTTGTTGTGGGTAGCTAGTTCTCTTTCGCAAAAACATGTGTTATTTGTATTCATACAAGTGAGATTATGTATACGCCTTGAGAGGGTGCGACACTGCAGAGTAATTTGACTGTTATTACATTTTCAGCTAAGTTATTTATTAGGTACCTAGTTAAATACAATTAATTAGCAAAATCACATAATATGAGTAAAAATAAGTGCAGTAAGTACTTCAGTACTTCAGTTTGTGTTCTGGTACAATATAACTTATGGACTAGACTTAATTAATTAGTTAAATTTTTTTTAGTCGCATCAAAAAAAACAAAAAAGGCTAGGGTAGACCTTTCCCCCAGACTAGGACTGAAGAGCCTGTATTGTGGGGACACAAGGACTTCCACGATTTCATTCATTTTTTAAATTATGAAACTAAATGATACAGAAATGTTGTACCTTAAGTAGCTCTGTGCCCCACACTAGGGCTAAAGCCTGTTTAAGTGGGGTCACAGAAATAATTAGAAAAACTAGTGCGTGTTTTCGGTGTCTTCCATGTTGTCCTACGGTTGCCGCGGCTGAGGGTTTTTGTTGCAGGTGCAATTTTATGGAATCTAAGGGTTGTATATAATATACAACCTTTATATTCGTGGGGCACTCAAAATGTTTTGAGAAACATAAAACCCAACGTATACGGAAAAAAATATTTTTGTTAAATCTTTTCAAAAAACTATGCACCAGCCTGTATAAAAAGTGTGCCGCTTTGTTTCTGGATCGTATTGATCAATCCAGGATTCGTCACCTGTCACAATGTCGTAATCGCACCGAGACGAGCCTGCTTCAAATTATTAATCACGGCACCATTCCACACGGGCCTGCTTCTGAGCTTTGGTGAGGTGGTGCAGCACCCAGAGCGAAATTATCCTTTTCACGCGAAGATGCCCGTGTAGAATCATGTGAACGCTTCCTGATCTAATCTGCAATGTATGCTGAATCTCTTCGTACGTAATTCGCCTGTTTTCTTGAATTTAATTTTTCACTGCTATCACGTTTTCCTCGGTAACAGCCAAGGGAAATTCAAAAAGATGGTGTTTTTACTTGTAAATAATAACATTTTTTTAAAATAAATATAATCAGCCAAATTATTATATTTCTGAGTCGCCTGGTATATAGTTGCCTCACCGAAGGGTGCTCAAGATTTTGGTAAAGGTTTTGTTGGGTAGGGCTTCTTGTATGATATTTTTATCACAGCCCGTTGAGCTCGTCCACGTTTAAATAAATGAGTTTTGCAAGCTGAGCCTCACGAATAGACGCAGTTTGTCAACACTGACTGATACAATGCCTGATATATAAGTTTAATTATATGTGATTCCGCGCTCGATGTAATTAGTTTAACAATGAACATATATTTAATTAGTCCACGATAGTTTAATAGGTTGATGGGTCCACGATAAGTGTTTGTCTAAGATAACACCTAAATATTTTATTGTTTCTACTTGGCCAAGGACTGGCCAATTGCACTTTTCTAGATGCAACAGATTGTGATTAGAGCAACTATGTAGTCGTATAATAAGATTCTTGTTAGGTGACCTTTTACCGGTGATACTGAACCAACACCAGTAATAAAGAATATAGTATTAACATTGTATGTTTAGTTTTGTTCTTATTTAATGTTAATAAGTTAAACTATAGCCATTCAGTGATCAAAATAACCCTGATAGAGCGAATTGTGAAACATCATTCGACGTCTCTCCATAAAACACAATCGCCGTGTTTTTTCTGCGATCAATGATGAGCTCTAATGAACATAAGCTATTTATTTATGTAGATCAGAAACAGCATTGGGCATAAAGCGCTCCCTTGTGGCACACCAAAGTTAGCCTCTGAAAATTCACTATAGCAGTCATCAATCTTTACTCTTTGCTTTTTTGAACTTTGATAAGATTTAAACCAGTCTAATGGTGTGCCTCTGATTCCTAATAATTTCATTTTATAAAGAAGGTTAGGCATTGACACAGTGTTGAAGGCCTTGGCGAGGACAAAAAAGACGCCAACACACCTATTTCCCATGTCCAATTTGCCTGATACAAAGTCGGTAATGTTGGTAACTGCATCCCCTGTGTTCTGCTTTTCCTGAAACCATATTGATTTTCGGAAATAAGCTTGTAATTTTAGTGGTAAATAAGTAAAAGCTTGTTGGCGATCTTTTCAAGTATTTTTGATAGTGATGTAAGGAAATGGACCTATAATTAGAGGGTACTTGAGGATCTCCAGCTTTGAATAACGGAGTGATATTAGCTATCTTCAAATGCCGGTACATTTGAAGATAACTAAAATCGCTCCGTAGTGATACTTAGTTTGTTATAACTATTATGATTAATATGTTACGATATGTTTGCTAAGCTTTAACGCCTTATTGTTAATACCATCCCAACCTGGTGTTGACGAGGGCCTGAGCGAAGTTATTATTTTATTAATATCAAAGAGATCGGTTGGTGAAATAAAAAGAGTTTACCGATACGTCTGTAGGAAGTGGAAATAAGAGAGCCGTGGGTTCATCTTCAGTCTTAGAAAGATAATTTAATATATTATTTGCTAATAGTAAATGGCGATTGTGTTTGTGTTTATGTGGCATGGAGACTTTTTGTACGTTAGTGTACTGGTTGGATTATTAATAGATTTGAGACTTGTTTCTGTGGAGGAGGTGAGGGAGTGATTAGATCGGTAGGTAATGTTGCATATGTAATAATTATTACAACTGATATATAAAGTTTTTTTTAAATATTGACGCTTTTCCAAGCTCTGATATGAGAGTCGAGGACATATATTTAACAGTACATGCAACACATAAGTAGGAAAAAATATCTAGTCAGTCATTAGATAATCTTGATGGTTTCCTGATGGACGCAAGGGTGACTTCATCCTTAAAAAGGAAATGAACAGCGTTTTATTCCATGCGCAAAAAGACCCTTCCATTGGGTGTCCAGCAAAAATGCGTATGCTTCTGTTTTGGCCATGTCGCGAGTCAGGAAAAAGAGCTGCTAGGTATTCACAGTGAAATACTCAGAAATATAAGCAAGAGTCTTCGTGGAGATGCTTATGCCCAGGTGCTTAGAGTTGAGCTGTTAGTATCTGTTCTTACCGTACTTCTTAACTTTTTGTATAAACTTGTATAAACTTGTTTAGCTAGCGTGTTAAAAAACTCCGCTACTACAGTGGATGCCGTTGCATGTAGCTTACATCTTAGCCTATATACATCCCGCAGTTCGTTGGCATCCCAAAAGTCTTCTAGTTCATAGCTTTTTTATCTTTAGGTACTTTTTTTAAATAGTAATAAATAACGTCAAATCAGTAAATGTTGTTGAGATATTTTTTCTCAGTTTACCATAAATTGTCTGTCATTTTTATACATTGCTTAAATAATGACTTTTTAATACGTAAGGATAGATAGAAAAATGTTTTAAGATATAAGAAAATCTTTAGTTACCATTTTTAATGCTTAGGTTTTTTTTTGTAGGTTAAGTATATTCTATATTTTGTCTAAGAGTTTTATCGTTTTTTCAGTAGATAATAGGCCTTGCTGATGTTGAAAACTATCAAATAATATGTAGTAATTTTAGGTCTGTTTGAACTATTGGTTATCTGTGATTTTTATACATACTTATATACTGTCTTAGAATAATTAAAAAACATCTTTGAGGTATTTTTAAGATCTGTGATTTTTATACATACTTATATACTGTCTTAGAATAATTAAAAAACATCTTTGAGGTATTTTTAAGTGTTCATAATATATAGATACCAAAGTATACAAGATGTTGATTTATACCAAATATACGCTATGACTGAGACTTATTGTTTTTTTTAACATAAATGTAAGTCACCACACGCTCCCAAAGCAATTTGATTAGCTTTATCAAATTTTATTATATTTTGCTTAAATCATTCAATTTTGGAAGTCCACGGCCAGGTCCAAACCCAACCTAATGATCAGAAGATGCTGCCACTAAACTACTAGTGTTCTCAATACAATAAACGTTTTATTTAATTTGATTTTAAATTCAATTATTTTATAACAATAAATCTAACATCATAGTGTAATGCTTTTTAAGGCGGACAAGTTAAATAAAACATAATCACAAGATAAATATATATCACAACAATGTACTTTAAAATACTATAATTATTACAAATTCCGATGTGTTTCAGTCTGTTTGTTACTTTTTAACGACTAAACGGCAGAACCGTTCTGGATAAAACTTGGTAAGGATGTAAATTGTATCATGGACCTACGCTACTTTTTATGTACATATGACGATTGCGAAATAACAGGCAAAAGCAAGTATAAAATAACTCTTTGGACATTGTTACTTCAAAAGCTCAATCTGATTCCATTCAACCGCAAAAACATCAAAGTGAGGATGCTTGGTGGTGAGCGCATTGAGTCAATACAATGTACGCGTACAATGTACAATACTGTTTGTAATACAATGTAAGTGTCCGGAGTGGATTCTAAGACGCTGTTCCGGTTTTGTGTTGTGCAAAAATACCGTACACAGTGCGGTTTTTTATTCAACTTACTTATCTATCTTTCTTTCTTTTTTATTTGCAATAACACATTATACCTAATAGAAAAAACACAATAAACCTATACATACTAACATAATTAACGGTTGCCGCAAAATGAACCCTAACTCAGCATATGCGGATTGCAGTGTCTACATTTCGCGATCGTCTTCCGTTAGGACCTATCAATTACTATCAATTTCAATTACGCTTTGTGTCGATGTACCTAACATAGGATCTGGTATGTATCGTCCGCCATTTAGACATAGTATTCATTCTTTCTTTTCTTCTGTATGGTGACTATCACAGAAAAGATAAGTTTACATAACTTTATCTATGTAATTTTTCCCGTGACAAACCAATTTTCCCGGGATAAAAAGTAGCCTATGTCACCCGGGGATGGTGTAGCTTTCCAACAGTATAAGAATTTTTCAAATCGGTTTAGTAGTTTCGGAGCCTATTCAATACAAACAAACATACATCACAAGTATAGTATACTAACGCGAAAAACAAAAACTTTGTACCTCTTTTTACGAAAATTGCGCAGACGGAGAGTATGAAATTTCGCACACTTATAGTTTTTATAGAGAAGGAGTGCAGAAAGCTAATATTTTTTTAAAATTATGCATAAAAAATACATTAATTATTAATTAATTGTGGTCGATTTTCGACCAGTGGGCGACCACTAGTTAGCTGTGTTTTTTTTAGCTGTATTAAGCAAACCATAAGCATTTGCTGTTAAACCTCATTCGTCGACATCACTGGAGGTATAAGATGTCAGAATAGAAAATAAATAAACATAACAAAAAAAGTAATTCTAATCTGTCGAGCCATTATCCAGTTTTTCCGAGACAACTGCACGACAATTGATTTTTATACATTATAGGCATCGAGATAAATAAGATAGAAGATTTGTAATTAATACTTTTTGGTCTCCGTTGTTTATATTCCGTAAATTCATGATAAATCCGTATAAAAATGAAAGAGGTAAAGGATAATCTCGATGTTAATGTAAAACACCAAACAAAACCTATCATTCTTGATCAGAACTATTGCCAGTTAATATCTTCTGTTCTGTGGCCATACGTTCTACCTAAATTGTCGAAATTACAGGGCAAGCCATTTGAGAGGTGTTTTATCTTGCTGGCTTATCTGTTTACATGTGCAAATTTGAATCATCCACTAGCAAGTTAGAGAGTTGGACTTGTCTTTGTAACAAAAAAAAATATGTTTGGGTAAATTGTAATAAATGGAATATTAAAAAAAGAGCGAGTGACACCAAAATAAAAGAAATCTAAATAAAACTAATGTGTTTGGGCGCCAGGCGTCATCCTCAAACTAATAACTCAATAACTCACCAGGATAGGAGTCGCCAAACCTGTCTTTTAATCGTAGGGCTGGGGGCAATAATAGGCCGGTGTTTGGATAACAGTTTAATGTATAATTCAGTATGCCCGTAGTTGTCTGAGGTCTTATGGTTATATAAATTAGGATTTACTTATTTTTATTACATGTTTTTGGAAGCTGGAAGTTCAGGCTGAAGGCTTGAACTTCTTATTACAAAGTACTAGGTTACAAATCTGTTCTAAAATTATTCTTTTATTATTATTGTTATTGCATCCTTCAAAAAGTAAAAGTTGAATTTAAATACCTTTAATCCGGTTAATATCTAATTTTAACTCTGTTTACCGATCTGTTACTGGTAGAGGTGCCACCAGGCCGTCCCACGTGGCCAAGGATCGCGCGCGTGGGGGAGGTCTGCGGACCTTGATGTCTCCAGCATCCACAGCACGCAAAATCTCATAATCTAATCAAAAGAAGCTTTTTGTAAGCTTTGAAGAAACAAATTGGCGAAGAAAATTCATAAACAAATTAAAAAAAAACGCCCATTGCGTTTTTTCCAACCAATTGGTGGCTTGTCTTACAGAAGCCTATCAGGGGAAATCAACCCTGGGCCCACCGAATTTTCCAAATATTTGTTTTGGGAAATGCCCCTGGCCTTGTGGAATCCAAATCTTCACAAACATGGCCAAAATGTCTCGGGATTCGGTCAGAGTCCCGAGATTTCAAATTACAACATCTTCACGGCAAAAACTCCGAGAGAAAAGTGACATTCCAATCAACCTGTCAAACCCAATCCATTCCGGAAACTGACCAAAACAAACTAGAAAGAACTGACGATTGAAGTCTGACTTCGATCTTACCAAAACGATCCCAATGAATGTTCTGTCAATGTCAAACCTGATCAAATGTCAGGCTTGTGATAAATAATGACCCCTAACAGATCCAATAATAGGTTAATTTTCCAAAACCATGTAAGGCCTTGCGAATGCGACGTTACATCTTAATTAAATTTAATGAAGACCAAAATCAGTTGCTTTTTTGGGATGCATTAGATGCTCTTGGATCTCATGTGCATTGGTATCGTCTCATATTCAACAATTTTGTTTGTTGACGTACCCATTCATTTAGAAATGAGCATTATCGCTTATAATGATTTTTCAATGAACATTTTTGATACTCATATTAAAAATTTTAATATATTTTTTATCATTTGCACGTGTTGTTGAATTATTGTGGATTAGGCAAAACAGACTGTAGACAACCAATTTGACAGATGTAGTTTCAACAATATGGCCACTATCAACTATCAAGTTCGAAAATCCCTATTGGAAGACCCTTTATTATAGTTTAATTCCTATATTATTTTAAATATAAACTTATAAATTACAACACCCAGACACAGAAGAAATACCTGCGTATTTATTTACCATAAAGTTCTCTAGTTGGGGACTAAATGATATAATAAACATAAACATTTGTGTGAAGAACAGGTGTTTGTTTTGTGTCTGGGTGTTATAAAGTGGCATAAGTATGTATTTAAAAATATATAAGTATTCCATCAGTCATTTAGTCACCATAATACAAGCTATGCTTAGTATGGGATTACATGGTGTTGTGTGCATTGTCCAGCAATATTTATTTATTTATTATTATATTATTAAAGTATCATAATTCCCGTGATGACTGCGCCCCTGTGTGCCCAAGACATGTGATTGTTCGACCTGGTGCTACGCCTGGAGCTTGCAGCGCTCCTCCCGTTTCGAAGGGTGAGTGAGTGGACGTCCGTCTTTTTGCTTGTGGTGTCGTCTCGGTCGGCGTGTGTCCTGTCGGAGTCAGCGGAACAGTGATCGACAAAATTACCGATCGCTTTTGACCTTGAATGTTACAAGTGTCTACGCGCATGCTACTTAAACCGCATCGTGCTACGAATCTTCTACGCCTTATCATCACTCAACTTCCAATCTGCTGCGCTCCTGTAGCGATCACGACTACGACTGTTTGTACTTTATTATCCAACTTAAAATATCAGTTGGCCGCTCCCCACCAGCCTCCGATAATTAAATGACGAAGCCCCCAAATACACATTACGGATGGGACTCTGCAACTCTTGACTGGCTACATATTTATCCAATAATTAAATAAACACTATAAAACGCCAAAAACGCACATTCTATGATCTTAGTCTACTGTGTTACCTCTGAGGCATTTTGCTGAAGCGCAGCAAATACTCATCTTATCGTTGTAGAGAGCAGAAAGTGCGATCCTGAAGGTGAGTGGGAGTTTTCCCAACACCTTTCTTATAAGGGAGATGTCCTTTGCAAGTAGTACTCTCCACTTACTCCCAACTTACCTATGACTCAAATCTTGTAAAGGACCAAATAAGAAAGGGTATACATCGCTCCCAATCCTTCTGTACAAGCCTTTCGCACAACTTTTTTTGCTTTTTGCTATTCACTTTTATTTTATGAATAAAAGTGAATAGCATTTTATATCCCAAAGTCGAACAAAATGCAAAACCTGAGTTGACCTGAACCTGAAACCTGAACAAAACGCCTACCTACCAGCAAAATGAAAACCTATCCCCAATTTATCAAATAAGTGAATATTAAACTAATTACCTAAAATAATTTTCATGCTTACTTACAAACACCCACACACTCTCACTCACGCCTTCACAACACTTACAATACACTACTTGTACTACTTGTGTACTACAATACTACTTCACTAAAATACACTACTACAAGTTTTATATATACTTAGTATAGTAGTATATACAGGATTATTCGTAATTCGACGTATATCCGTTAGGAGATGATAGGGGTGACTATTTGCGATAATTTTAACCCCATATGAATTATGCAAAAGTGAACCATTTTTGAGTTATCATGTTATTTAGCTTTTTTCAAAATAAGTCAAGAATGCAACATCAAAAACTTATTCAAAGTATTGACATAAATCTATTTTTTTCTTCTGATTTATAAAAACGAATAAACAATGGTTATTCATCACTTTTAAAACAACATTTATCGGTCCAAATTTAAAAATGCAAGACGAAAAACGATATTATTTCAATACTTTTTTGAGATTTCTTCTACTAAAATTCCATAAACCAAAAAATAAGTTACGAAACTTGACTTGCAGATTATTTTAAAAACATAACCGTTTTCTAAGCTCTCCAACAATGCATAACAACTAGGCTCTTATTCCAAAGAAACTGAAAAAAAATATCACAATGAAGCAGGCGGAAATTCATATTCGAACTAAACTTAAATTCACTGTTTGAATATCTTGCAAAATGGTTTAATGCGTACCTAAACCAATGCAAGACTGCAAACTGGCAGGTTAAGAAAAAAAATTTACCATGTAAATTCATAATAATGTTCTTCCTAAAATAGGTATTATAAGTTTGAATAAGGCAACGTCGTTTATTTGTATGGTCCGCGGAGTGTAACACAGGTTTCACAAATCTATGTATCTCAGGCACCAGTTTCTCGCATACAGGTCTACAACTTGTAAAACGTACCAAATACTTAGCTCTAAGTATTTTGTGAAATGACCACCAATATTTATATGTTTATATTTACTTATGTTGGTTTTTTGCTTAAAATAAAGGAGCACTGGTAGTGCAGTCGTGGCACTCTTGCATTTCGATCATAAGGTCGTAGGTTTGAACTTGGTTAATTAACCTGGCATCAATGGATTTTTCCTTTCGAAAAAAATATGCGCGTAATTCTAGTGCTGTCTAACTGTGAAGGTTGCAAAATATAACGTACGGTATACTACTGTGCAAAGTGTGGGCTTGTGCCAAATATAATATTTTGTTGTGCCTTATAAATTATCTGTTAGCCACAACCTAATACTGAATAAACTATGTGGAATTGGCATTAAAGGGCCTGCACTTAAAATATTCAGATCATACATTTCAAATCGTTGACAGGTAGTATAAATTGAGTTAACACAGAGTCAGACTGGCGTTATAACGTATGGTGTGCCGCAGGGCTCAATTCTGGGACACCTTCTGTTTCTCGTGTTCGTAAACAGTAACCATGAAATTGGATTATAAGGTAAGATGTTTTAAAACTACCTATTAACCATAAACATATCAAAAACAAATTTCATAATATTAACAGCCCTAAATAAAAAAATACTACTTTTCCTTCCCCTAACAATAAATAATACTTTAGGCCTTTCACCACATTGGTTCTAAACAACTAGCGAAACGATAAGAAAAATATCAATAAATAATCAAGCATTAAGTAAACCTTAATCAAGAGAGATATCTAGGCCTTATTTTGGACATTAGCATGATGTGAAAACCGCACTTACAAAAAATCTTATCAAAATTATCATCACTTGCGAAAATTTGTACACTACCTCCCACGCCAGTTTCGATACACATTTCGATAAACCTCACATTGACTTCCTAGTAGAAGTATGGGGAGCTGCTAAAACTAACAGACATATCACGAGTAGCCCAAAAAAGTAATACAAAAAAAACCACAGACCTAGTAATACAATCAATAAAGAAACAAAACTAATTATTTTTATTAAAGCTATCTATACAACAACTGTATTATGTTTCAATGAATACTAACTAAAGGCAAAATATACAAATGTCTTTTACTAAACAACAAGAAATACTAAAAATAAGGCTGCGTAGTGCAAATGATATAAAACTGCATGCACCATGAACAAATTATGTCAAAAAAGCATGTACGAAGGAGCACTTCTCTACAATAAATTATCAAAAGACGTAAAAACAAGTAAAATCAATGAACAACTACAAAAATAAATGAAACATTATGATATAAATCTTTTGATAAAATAACCATTGCATTCCATTCCACATCAAAGTCAAAGTCAAAAGATGATTTATTCAATAAAATCACAAGGATCACTTTGAAACGTCTTACATACTAGGTGAATTTAGGTGCCAATTCATCCTAACCCAAGCTCGAGAAGAATTGGCAAGAAACTCGTCTTGGTCCTAGCGCTTTTTTATATGATCCATCTTATAACTACCTTAACTACGAAATACTAATACAAGAAAGTTTATACATTTCAAGTGTGTCGGTTAACTGTCTGACGGCAGAGCGACATGAGGCCATGCATTCTTATCAATAATATAGTCATCTATATTATAATAAGCTTTCTTCAAAAGACTACCTTTAATGTATGCTTTAAATTTCTTAATAGGTAATTTAGTAGCATTTTCAGGAAGCTTATTATAGAAGCGCACCGTGTTCCCCATAAATGACTTATTAACTTTTTCTAGTCGAAACCTAGGGATGTATAATTTATGTTTATTCCTAGTGTTCATTTTATGAAGGTCACTATTTTGCTGAATCCCATCTCTATTTTTATGTGTATATAACAAATTTTCATATATATATTGTGAAGCTATTGTGAGAATATCCATCCAGTCCATCAACCAAAACGTTATAAATAAATAAGTCAAGATTATTTACAGAATTTCATTGGGCTTAGGTCCAGCTGAGACGCAAAAGGTTGTGGGTTCGATTCCCGCCGCGGGACAAAAGTTTGTATGATCTGCAAGTATTTGTCTCGAGTCTGGGTGTTTCTATGTATAATATGTATGTATTTAAAATGTATTTACAAAAAAAAACTATATAAGCAGTATATCAGTCATGTGGTACCCATAACACAAGCTCTGCTTTCATTGAGGCTAGATGATGCTGTGTGAAATGTCCGGTATTATGATTATTATTTAGGTCAAAGTATTAATAAGTCAACAATTATTTATAATTTTAAGAAAATATAACGACATAAGATTATAAGGTAATAATAATAGAAAATTATATCAGTTTTCCTTGTATATGAACGAACGGAGTGAACATTATATAATATTTACGATATGCAAACATAAAGCTTAAGCTTATTTTCGTTTAACTTACGTTAGTAAATTTCATATAAGAAAATAAATATCTAAAACTCGAAGTCGCGCCAGAGAGAGTACCGTATCATAAAGTACTCTCTCTGGCAAAGTATAAAGTGTATACATCCTTTCACCATCCTGGTTCTCTTACCATCTGTTACAATTAAAAATTCAATTCAGAAGCTCTATAAACCGTGAATGCACCGAATATTACTCTAATGAAAAGATTAGTCGGATTGAAGGACAAACAAAAATAATAAACTTATTACTTATAATTATTATTAACAAAAAGCTGAGAACCGGCTTCGTAACTTTGAATTTATAACCCTGTGACATAACAGTAAATATTGTTATGTGAATAATATGTGTGAACGGTTTCTGTTTTGTTTCGTTTGTGAATTATGCTGTAAGAAGTCGCTTATTTCCACATTTAATGTTTCTAGTTTCAACGGAAAGTACCCCACAGGTGTTGATTTACTATTAAATTTCGAAATATGGGAATAAATAAATAAATATCGTTGGACAGTTCTCGCAGCATCATATAGCCCTAAACTTAGCAAAGGTTGTCGAGGCAGTCATTTTTCCAATGACTGTCTTGTCATTAGTAAAATGAAAATTTTTAAAACTGCATAATCTGTATAACTTTTCACAAGATAGCCGAGTATGTGAGTTGGGGAAGTAGAGCATATTCATCCTACTGATATTATAAACCAGCCCCTTATTAACTGAAATTTGCAGGTATGGTTCCGTTCAGAGTTTTTAAAAGGTATTTCTGTGTCTAAGTGTTAAAAAGTATCAAAAGCATGTATCTAGTGGTATAATAATACTAGTGGTCGCCCACTGGTCGAAGTTCGACCATAATTCATTAATAATTAATGTATTTTTTATGCTCTAAAAAAATATTAGCACTACTAACTATAAGTGTGCGAGATTTCATACTCCTCCGTCCGCAAAGTTTTTGCTTCACGTATTCATATATAGATATAAGTATTATATCAGTCATCTGGTGCCATAGTTTGCTTAGTTGCCCTCTGATCAGTTTGGGGCTAGATAGTGTTGCATAAACTATCCACCAATATTATTTCATAGAACCAAGTTTTTTTAACTTCTGGTTATAGTTTGTTAGAATGTTATGTAGTCTTAGATACATATGAACTATAAGACGCCGCTGGCGCAGGAGCTACCTCTCGACGACGTCGCGGTGGAGAGGCTTCGGAGGCGGGTGAGGGGACCGGAGGTGGGTGAGGAGTGCGCGGAGGGTGCCACGTGCGCGGTGCTGGTCGCGGCGACGCCGACGGAGCGGGCACGTTTCGGGCTAGTATGCGTCGCACGTGGAACCCCACGTGCCTCCGCTAGGCTTTCCGGCTTTTCCCTCAAACCTCGCTCGCTCCTCAACGGGAACGGTCGCTAATGATATAGGAGCTCGGGATCAGCGCAGCAACGATTGAGTGCGTGAATTCTAACGGTGACAGCGCATGGCTGCGTGGTTCACCTGCTCGTCGGTTAGACCGACACGGTTACACCGACATGGCTGCTGTCGTGGATACGCCGTTCTCCTTCGGAGACTGGGATCGCGATTGGACACCGGTGACAGACGACGCGCTGGCGGACTGTTGCTTCCTGGTGCCGAAGCATCCTGCACCATCACGTCGCCCTCCTTTGCTGAACACGCCGCAGCCGCTTTGTTTTAACGAAATAACGATGAAAGGTACTACGAAGCTTCGCTGAAGCGCTGCTGATCTCGAGGATAGGACAACGCGTGCGCTTTTTGAAGGCCAACGTTGTTTACAACTGTTTATGCATAATAACTTTGTCTGCGGCCGGTGGCTTTTCGCGGATTGTCATATATTAAGATGCTGCTCAACGGTCAAATGTCTCCGTCATGGTTTAACAAATTTTTAAAAGTTGGAATCAGCAGCTTAGGTACTTGCCCACGGAAGCGCTCAGATGAAAATGCCACTGCGGTTACAAATCCAGGTAATGACATTGACCTCACACAGAGCTACTTAAATTCTTTGATATTTGAGCTCTTTGACGGTTGATCTGTAATCTTTATAATTTTTACAGAATTTCCTTAAATTTTTTAAAAATAATTTTAAAATCTGATTTATTAAATTTTCATATTTGGCTGTACAAAAACCTGTACCTACATTCTGTTTTGGACTGTACATGTCTAACATTCTGTTTTGGATTGTACAGTCAAATCAAAGTAAATAAATATTGGTGGATAATGCTAACCACACTAGCCCCAAACCAGGCAAAGCTGTTTGTAAACATGATTTATTAGGAACATCATACATGTATTTACAAAAATAATTACAGAAATGTACAGAATAATATATTTATTTCATTTTTTAGTATATAAATTTTTTCTAAGAAAAAATATATGATGATGTAATGAATGACGAATAAAAACCCTGTGTGAAAATAACACACAATGACCTCAATTCTGTTGGCACCAACCTAACTAATTTTAGCTAAAATTAGGTTTTGAACTGTCAATATAACCTTTGGTATTCTGCTGCTACCAACTTATCCTAATTTAATTTTATCCTACTTAATTAAGCGTTCCTAATTTAGTTAGATGGTACCACCCGAATAGGTTTTACAAATGCTATGACTAACTAAATATATTTTAGACAATTCCTAATCTTAGAAATGAACCAACCGAATTCCCACCAATGTAATACAAAACGTATTAAAATGTAGTTGAAAGAATGGATTCGGCCTATTATGTCTCACTGCTTGGCTAAGGTTTTCCCGAAAACTCTCCAACTATTTCACTTTTTCGAAAACATATTTTTTTTAAATGAATCCTTAATATTTAATTACAGAAATGGTCAGAATAATATAAGGATTTATGAAATTTAAATAGGGTCATTTAATATATCTCTTATTTCTATTATTCGAAGTATTCACCCATGCTATCGATCTAACTTTGAAAAAGTCAGCTGGTTGGCAACAAACTCTTCAAAGGCATTTTGTACAGCCACTTTAATCTTTAATTATATACACTAGTGTATTTTTAACATGATCCATTAATATAATAAAATCTAAAAGGTGTCTCTTACGTACTCACGGCTAAACATGGTTCTTGATACATTTGGTAATGAGATAGATTGTGTTTTGAAATAGGCTACAATTTATTTGGTGCGCGTGTGAAGCCGCGAGCAGTAGCTAGTCCATTACACAATCAACGCCAATCAAAGTCACGAGCAGCAGCTTGTTGTTTATACCATTTTGAATCATCTTACATGTAAGGTGAATATAGGTGCCTAATTCTAACCCTAGTTCACGATGGCTCCGAAATATACCTACTCAACTTGTCCTAAAGCGTATGTTTGCTTAAGCGTTTTGTACGATGATTGTCATACTGAATTATTTTCTTAAAGTATTTAGTAGAGCTACAGTACATTAACTCTCAGCTCCTTTGTTTACCAAATGTGATATTTTACAACACATTTTTTTTTGTAACAATTTTATAATTATTATTACTGTTTTTAATTTGCCTAATTTAGAAACGTATGATCCGTTTCGAGTTGATTAAACTAATGAACAATCGTAAAGTGCATGTCTGTACGGCAAAACTGCCCTCTGCAGTACCTTAACGTAAACAGTAGAAACCGGACGAGCGCTAGCGCCGGTGTCGAAGTTACTTTCACAGCCAATAAACAATCTGCAAAGCTGCGAGGCGTAGCTACTAGATGGCAGCATAATCAATATCACGTGTATATTTTAATAATAACAAGAAAACGCCAATCGGTTTTTTACATGCAAAAACACGTGTGTTTTATTTTCATTTCACTTTCATATAATTATGTCATATATGTTATATATTCCATGTATGTATGATGTATATAGACAACGATGGTTTTAGTTAATCATTTTTTTGATTGAATCATTTTGTGTAGGATTTGAGCGATATTGATTATTGTATTGTTTGTGTGGGAAAATGAAGTAAATGTTGCTGAAATAACATTCCGGCAGCAATTATAATTAGCACGTTGACGCCCACTCAATACGCCATAAATACTCGTATCTACATAAATACCTATATCTTGTCGTGATCGTGAAGCCTTTGCGATCAATGACGAACCCCGATGGTTTTCTCTCTCTCTCATCTAAATCTGTGTCAAAACTATCGAAGTACGATAAATATCGGTTGATGTTAACATCATCATATAATAATATAGATGTCAAAAATAAAGTAACTACCTATTGTTTAAACCAAACATCGAGCGCATTGGTTATAAACGCATGAAAATATGTCAAAATTCAAGGATCAACGTCCTAACTATGAACTTCAATAAGAGAGCATAGTACCTACTTGTAGGTGGTTAGTCTCTGAAATAATCCAGCCACTTTCCACTTTCACGAGCTACATTAACAGCGTCTTTAAATAAATAAATAAGTATTGGGGACAATGCACACAACACCCCATTTAGCCGCAAACTGAGTATACATAGTATTATGGCGGCTAAACGACTAATAGTATTTTAGTACTTGATAACATCCAGGCACAGAACAAACACTTATGTTCATCACACAAATGTTTGTGCTCGGAGGGAAGCACTACCTATAGCGCAGAAGGTAAAGCTACGAGCAATTAAGCTGACAGACAAGTCACCCTAATCCTTAGTCTTTTTGGTCTTTTCTTCTTATCATGCTTATTATTTTTAATTAATAAGTAAATAATTTGACACATTTTACTCCCTTTAAGTAGACCTTTCAATAGAGTAGACCTTAAGTAGACCTTAAGATCAAAATATAAATGCGTTCCAGTCTATGGGGATATTGATAATGAAAGGAGTAAAGGAGTCAGGTTGCTAGTTAGTTATAGTATACATGAGGCATTCTGGAAACCTTATAACTCTGGTACTACAGTTCTGACTATACTCCGTTTCAGCTTATGTGAAAATGCTTTCGTGTGTCCGGCGTCTGTCCGGATGTTCTCCTCTACAGGTCGCATTACTCAACCGATTCTCGTGAAATTTTGTGAGCAGGTTCTGTAACTATATAGTTATTTTTCGATTCAGTTTTTGGGTTTTTTTTAAATGGTGGAGATATGGGGGTTGAAAACGTAAAAAAAGTTTTATTTTAATCATTTTGAAAAATGTTCGCGAGGTTTACAGCTCACATAGCCACTAGTATAGTAGTAACTAGTCCAAGGCAAGTTCGTAGGTTCGATCGAATATATGTTCGATCCTTATAACAGACAACCTCTGGCGCAGTGGGCTAAGGTCCGCCTGAGACTCAGAAGGTTGCGGGTTCGATTCCCGCCGCGAGACATATGTTTGTATGATCTGCAAGTATTTGTCTCGGGTCTGGTTGTTTCTATGTATAATATGTATGTATTTAT
Source organism: Lampropteryx suffumata (assembly GCA_948098915.1). Taxonomy (NCBI): domain Eukaryota; kingdom Metazoa; phylum Arthropoda; class Insecta; order Lepidoptera; family Geometridae; genus Lampropteryx; species Lampropteryx suffumata. Next base: position 25,186,404 of record OX402544.1, read on the forward strand.
AAAAAAAAAAGTATGTAAGTAGTATATCAGTCATGTGCCATAACACAAGCTCTGCTTACTTTGGGGCCAGGTGACGCTGTGTTAAATGTCCGGTATTATTTTATTTATTGTTCTCCGGTAAACTGCTAATTTCGTTTTGAATTTAAAACTACATTTTCGAAAGTGACGCGAGATATACCATATTTATGATACTTTCTTTAAATGGTCCAACAAGGAACTCATTTTGTTTCGTAATCATAACCTAACCTTTTTCTAACCTAATCATCGTAGGTTTTAGGTAACATTTGATTGGTAATTTTATGTCTGTATTAAGATACATGGATTTGATTATTTATATTATTTTTATTAATAACCTGATACCGGCTAAAGCGCTGTTTGGGATAACCAGAAATGTTTGATATTAAAATAGTAAATGATATGTTTTCATTATTAGTATAGTTGTCTGGTTTTACTCAGATATTATGCGTAGCAGTCTGATAATTCTATTTTATATTCTTTTATTTGGCTAACAATTATATGGTAATATGGTATTGAATTAGTTAGGGCACTGAGCATTTTTGTCATTATATAAAAAAAATACCCTTCCGTGTCTCTATATGAAACTAGCAGCAGAGTTTGTCAAACACATTCTTTACGAAACGAATCAGGACTTTCGCTTTCGCAGTAATTTTTTTTAAATAAAACATTTTTTTCTTACTTACATTCATTAAAATTTATTTTCTATTTTTTAGTTTGGTTTTCTATATAAAGCGTTCTTTTTAGTTTTTTAAACTATTATTTATTTTATACATTTTAGTTTTAGGATAACCGGATTTTATTTAAATGTTTTTCAAATTATTGCATTGTCATCGGTCTTTGACAGGTGTATTTGAATGAAATCTGGCCGTTTAAAGTGGGTCAAAATCGCGTCCTAAGGAGTCGGTTACATACAAACATACATACAAGTGAAGCTAATATAAAAAAAATGAAAGGACATACAATCGACAAACTACTCTAAGACCAAATTGAATCACGTATGTTCAAGCACATTAATATTTCATTTCATTTCTTATTGCGGAAGCTTTCACTGCGTGGTCGGGCACGCATAAATACTATTTTCATTGAATTTATATTTAACGAAGGCGATATAATACTGTTTTTTATTAGTACATAATTACTGGAAAACAAGATAAAGATAGCCTGTAGTACTTCAGTAAAGAGCTGGTCATAAGAAGTGAAATAAAGATGAATATGTGAGGTTTCAAAATTTATGTAAAACTCCTAAGATCCAGTTTGTGTGTCGGAATGGTCAGAACTGTGTTTGAAAGCTCTTAGAAATACTACGAACTTTAGTTTCAACGCGTGAAAACACGTTTTGAAACACAAAGGGGTCACACAATGTTAAACATCTGAAGCCGTTAACAAAGTGACTCGAAGGTTAAACTTCTAGAAAATCATAAAACTTTTCTCTTCATCCATTTTCATTCAAAATATTGTACCTTCTCTAAACGAGGTAATGTGACATAAAGTAGGTCACAGTGTTAAAAAGTTCACTTGCCAAATACAAATAATAATCAGCTCAAGTTTTTAGTATCAGTTTCCGTGCATGTTAGGAGCCAGCCGAGCCGATCCGACCCGGCCGGCAGGCGAAGTGGGCGGCACGGAGAAAGTTCCGACCGGCCACGTCACACTTCCTCCTTCCTCGCAGCTGACCGCCAGAGTCGGCGTCGCTCACATCGCCAGCTCCATAGCTCAAGTGATTCACACGATTTGATGTCCTAGGAAATTACATTCATTATCGAATCAACGCTCATCGCTACCGACAACTTCAAATTGCATCCAGTGCATTTCATCCGACTTGAATAGATCTCGATCTAGACCCGGAAACGTCACTCCTTACGAGTAGTTCCTTCACGATCCGGCGGATTGCGCCGTCGGGCGGACGGACGTGCAATATGCCAGTGCGGAAGATGGTGGACAACGGTGAAATTTAAAAGGTCAGGTCAGCGGACAGCTTCCTGCTGCGTTCCCGCGATCGACACGGGACACGCGTCCGACTCCGCGAATAGTAATTGTCACCTTTCAAATTTAAAACTGCGAGAGAAAGCCATTCCTCACGCAACTGTCAAGGTCGCCTCTCGCTTTCGAAACAAGCGACCGATGACAAGACGCCGCCCGCACGCTTCGCCGTTATTCGGGGGTCTCCTGTACCAGATTTGACCGCGTTACTTGCTGTCTCCAGGACACTTTCGACTGTGACATACAATTAAAAATATTCTTCTTCTGTATTCTATATTGAACGATTTGGAAACACCACGGAACAGTTAGTAATTTCAATACAATGAATGCAAATGATATGTAAGGAAATAAAACAGCCAGCTCATACAACATCAATAACTATAAAAACTAAAAACATCAATTTAGTTGGTAAAGATTGTTGGAAATGTCAATGCCGAAGGATGAAAACGAACAACTTTTGTAGATCAGCCCACTCCAATTGTTGTTTAGTTGGTGCCACTTATGATATTTTTTCTAAGAAGTTTGAATGAATATGAATAAACATGGATATGGATATATGAACAAATATGGAAGTTGGAAGCCTGGTCTTTTTCAGTGTACAATTTTATAAATTCAGTGACGAAATTGACAAATAGCAGTGAGAGAAACTGTTTTTTTTCATACTAGTAAGCATTTGAAAGATACCTTCTACGTGTCTGGTGTGTCTTGTCATCTCATGGCTCAAATAGAGCTTTCCTATGCAGACGTGACGTGATGAAGGAGCAGGTGACAAGTTACTCATGAATCTGTGACGGCTGTGAGGCACCACAATGCTTGCATTGTTCTTTGCACAATAGCCATAGCGATAGCGTGCCCCATCACGACCAGTGGCAGTATATAATGAATAGATAACTATATAGCCAAGCATCAGCCGTCGTGGTTACATTGCCAAAAAACCTATTAAAGTAACAAACACATCGTCAGCTAATCTGGTTGTCTTCGAAAAACCATAGCCGATATGTAACTAGGGCGAGTTGGTTACTGACACATACGAAATACTTGTTCTACTTATTATTGCACTAGTTATTTGGGAGTTTGGGATTTGCAGAAGCTCACGAACAACGGCTTCATCACCGTGTGAACGTCGAGGCAATCCAGCTCCTCGACATCACGGGCATTGTAAGAAGGCTCAAACAGAAAAAAGCCATTTGAGTTAGTGTAGTTTAACAATAGTGAAGTGATAAGTAACTATATAAAACACAAGAAAAAAGTGTCTTCCCTTAACTAGAGACTAGGAAAAGTGCTATTGGACACATTCTTAGGTATAATTTATTTTACAAAACTATGTCAAAGCAAAATTACTCATTAGCTTATTTGGCTAGATTGTAATATTATTTAGAGTATGATAAATATTGTGCACTAAAATAAAAAAAAAAATATTTTTGTACCTGTGTGGTGAATTGATTGAATTGCTTCTCAGAGGCTCCTTTCGTGCACACACACTAAAATAGTACTTAGTTGTAGTTATACCAGAGAGAGACATATATGCTTACGTACCTACATATATATTATTCTTACTGATACAAATGTTATGACAGTGACATGTTAGTATATATGAAAATCTAAGTATATTCACAAAAAAAAAAATTAAACCAAAAGCGATAATCATAATATTGATACTGTTTCACTAGTTATTTCTAACCGTGGTGAAAGAATTAAAGTACGTATCAGAGGCTCCTTTCGTGCACTTAGGTAAGCCTTAATGTAAGCTCTCGATCTTGCCGACAGGACCTGCAGGAAAGACGAATCAGTACATGCAGTGTCGGTTCGGTTGCAGGTGCATACCCACAATAACGGCTGGCACCGAGCCGGGCTTGTTTCAAGTTTTCCTTCTCTATTGCTAGCTCTTCTGTTAGTCAGCAGGGGGACTAATCTCCAATAATTTGAAGACTATCGCAGTCGCTCTCCATCAGTCTCTAAGCAGCACTCATCTGGGATCAGTTCCACGTAGAAATCCTCACTCGAAGTGTTCTATAATTCAGTATAGTACCAACACGATCTTACAGTCAGATGCGGGTGCTGAGCCATTTTCGATCCTCAGCTGATCGTTATAAATTACAGCGGATGGTAAAAGTAAGACAATTATAAAATACAAATATAATTATATATTATACATAATATAAATTATATAAAATAAACATGCTGGTCACACTAAACTCTTTCAAACATGCGACTAGATAGTATGCTAGATAAATTTGTAGATTGGAACATTTAAAACGTAAGCTTATTATAAAAAAGAACATACAAGAATATATACATTTAAAAATCTAAAACCCGACTACAAAAATACCTTATTATTCCTAATTAAATTTGAATATTTAACTAATAGTACCGGGGTATAAAACACGGATAAAACAACATTTTCTAAAAATGAAGCTAGGTTTCATTCATATCGATTTATCGCCCCCGAAACCCCCTGCATTCTAAATTTCATGAAACACCTATGGACACTAGGGTTTTTCAGACGAATATAACGATACTTTAACTGTCGAAATACACCCGTTTGGAAGATACGAGGTAATAAAGAAATTTACAAATATATGTACATATATACAAGATACGCGCGAAAAACATACCCCTTCCTTGGCAGTCGAGTAAAATAGTTAGGAATTAATCTGCTCCAACTCGATTCGGCATCCGTAACAAAATAAGCAAAGATCATACAAAAAAATGATAAAAGTACACGTGTTTTTTTCCTTAATTCGTAAAAAGCACCTAGGATGTAAAAAAGACAATTTCAAATGGCCCTTGTGATTTTATTGAATATAAAATATTTTAATTTGGTATTATATGTTTTCCAATTCAATGGAAATCAATTGTACCTTGTACAACTGATGTACTTGTGTTTTGATGCGCATCATTAATTTAAGCTTATTTAACCAATAAATCAATTGTTTGCTCACGTGTTTCATACATTGCTTTCAATCAGGCCATTATATTGTACTTGTATTTTGGCTTTCATTCGCGAAACAGTCTGCAAAGTAAGAAATGAATTTAGAAAGCGGTGACGTTGTTTGCACTAAGCGCTCTGGAACCGCGTCGCGTTGCCGCCGCGCCTACGTCGTCTCTGCCTTCGGCGTTGTCAGATAATGTTCTCCTAAGATAAGAAGAATTAATTTAAACTTGTTCGAAAAACAAGCTAGTTTTTAGATTATAGCAAAATTTCCTTTTGATCAGTATTTTGCTAAATTTGAAATACGATTACCATAATGTCGCATTCGCCTTGATGCTGGTCCCGAAACAAAATTTTACAAACATATCTTTAATTACGTATTTACTCCTATCCTAAACTACAAATAGATACCGGTTTTATCTTATGTTTAATAGAGTCCAAGGACGGTTGATATGATTTCTCGCGGCTTGTATGTTAATGTGCCTCATCGTATAATGTAATATTATATTTATATGAGCTAGATAGGTATATTTCGCGTTAATACATACGTTCTACATACTTTTTTACAAAGCGAACACCGGGGTTGTGAATATAGCAATTACAATAGTAACTAATGTGGTACATATCTAGGAATACAGTTCAGGCGCATCGAGTAATGCTAAAACAAAAATAGAGTTAGCAGTTGAAGTAAAATCCCATATTCGTAAAGCTAAAACTTTTGAAAGGAATGCTCTATGCACATAACGGTATCACTGTACTAGTAAACAAATTACATAAAGCTGCAGGCCCCCCCGTCCGCTGCGACGCAGCACCAACGAGAGTGAAAACTAAGCAATAATATGCATCTATGTTAATGCGCATTAAGTGCCGGGGCGTGAATATTTTCTGGCAGGTTTTGGTAGAGGTGAAAGTGCTAACTTACTCTTTTGAGAAAGGAAAAGTTGCTCGTTTTTTGTGGAACCGAACGCCCTCCCCGCACCTCTCCTCTATGAAAGTGAAATTTCGCGCTTGAGTTTTGGACGGTGGCGGCGGCGCGCGACTTGCGACGTCGTTGTCAAGCTCGACCGTTAGGTTTTACTTTGCGATATTTGTGCGAAGCCTATGACACAAACAGTAATTCGTGTTTACTAGCGTGTAATTGGCGTCGGTTCCTGCAGCGATAGTGACGGTGAGGTGAAGCGGGTCAAGTTCGAGATCGCCATCGATACGGAGGTTATCGCCTTACCTCGACACTCTCACATTTCGAGGATTCCGAAACCAAATGGTGAAAGTGGGACACACATACGTCGGTCCAACTGACTGTGCGTGTGCCACATCCAGATACTCCTTTCAGTTTCAAGTATTTACATTTGTATCGACGCGATAATTATTTAAGTACTTATACGGAAATAACATCAACACTTTCAGAAAAATATATTATTCCGCGTGCTATATTTGAAATACATCAGCACATATGTTTCCTTCCGGTAGGGATGGAAAAGACGGGAGGAAAGGAAAGATACCTATTTTTTAGAAAAATGAACCTTTTTATAAACAATTAAAATTATTTTCTTTAGCTGTTGAGGATTAAGTACCTATCAACCCTTTATGTGGCTGCCGGGTGGGTGCCATTCACATTGTTTTTAACCGACATCGAAAAAGGAGGAGTTTCTCAATACGTCGGAATAATTTTTTTTTTATGCATATTCACCGATTACTCAAAGACGCCTGAACCCATATGATTTTTTTTTGTTTCAAAAATTAATTCCCAGGTACTTAGATTTTATCGAAATTAGTCGAGCGTTTTTTAAAAAATCAACTTAAATCTTAAAATTGTATACATCGATGATATTTTTATATTCAATGACGTCGGTTTTATATTTCGTTTTTAAAACGTAATTATGTAAATGCTGTGTAAATGCGTCTTCTTTATTTAGCCTATTTTTTATAAAAAAAAATTGTTGTTACACAAGTAACAAGTAACAAGTAACTTTTACGTAATCCAACTGGTTTGGAAGGCACCCTCTGAGATCTCTAGTTATCTAGATATTTTTAAGGATGTCTAGGATGAAAGTCAAGCACGTCAAAACATTATATTTGCACAGAAGCCTATAGCCTATAGATACTTAGATACATAGATTGTTCCGTACGTGACAGGAACCTGTCGCCGCCTATAGAAACACTAAGCGATGACACAGTCCTTCGAAATGTTCTAGGTTAGGTAGGCTAGGTTCTAGGGTTAGCCGGTGTTCTTTACATGGTTCACAACAAGGTTCTTACTATCAACCTTAGGATAGGAACGCACCGATGCTCACGCTACTCCACAAGTGCTCATCTTTTCAATTCTTTTTTGTCCCTAATATTAGGGTCAATTGCAGTTTTGTACTAAAAATATCAAATATTTCATTTTCTAAGATTTAGTAAGTATATTTATATATCAAAGTATTTATCCTCATTATCAGTACATTTTTGTCATCTCATAGGAAGATCTTTTAAACATATGCGATAGAACTCTGGGGATCTGAACTCAACATACTGTGTGAAGGCATTCTGTAGTGCTCGGAGGATGATGGATGGTTTCTAATTGTAGGTGCTGTAGTGTTAAAACGGTATCTCGTGTCTTGAGGTCTTGCGTTACCGTGGAGCAGTAATGGTGAAGATCGGTGGACGAGTTAGGGGCTATTTCTCTGCGTGCTTTGCCATCAGTGTACGCAGTTCTGTACAGTAGGTGAACAAAATTTGCCGTTATTGCTTGCCCGGATCTGAAGAAGCTGTAGTGAATGAACACCAATGAAGTCACCACCAAACAATTGCATTGCGTTGTTTTCTTACGATTATCGTAAAGCATCAACTTTTCATTGATACAAAACCCATACATTGTACAAACCATGTACCGATTTAGAAAGTTAAGGCAAGCAACAATACAAAAACGCGAATCTCTCTGCAAATCAGTCAAATCATGAAGTACACTGTTAACTTTTTTTATTTACCGATTTAGTGCAAACGTGTCAATATTGAGGGTAAGTTAACATCAAACCGTGTCGTTAATTCCTTGGTAGTTAAGTATGGATCAACTTCCATTATCACTTTTAATTAATTTTATGTATCTTAGTGGCTTCGCCTTTCTCGTGGACATAATCTTCGAGTTGAAGTTTCCACTCGAAAGTGATTGTGCTGATTCTGGTGCATTAGCTCCACATCGGAACTAGTTTTTCAAAATTACTCTTAATTAATAATTAATTAATTAATTAATTAATTAATTAATAATTAAGATAAGAAGAAGAAGAAGACTTCTTCTTCTTATCGTGTCACTAGTTATTTCTAACCAGTGTGGTGAAAGGATTAAAGTGCGCCTCAGAGGCTCCTTTCGTGCACTTAGGTAAGCCTTAATGTAAACTTTCGACCTTGCCGACAGGACCTGCAGGAAAGATAAACCAGTACATGCGGTGTCGGTTCGGTTGCAGGTGCATAACGGCTGACACTGAGCCGGGCTTAATACAAGTTTTCCTTCTCTATTGCTCTTCTGTTAGTCTAATAATTACTCTAGTATTCGATGTATCCATTATTATTATTACCTATAAAGCTGAATGTAAGAACAATTAAAAGCTAAACAATCAAATGTTATAAATTGTCGTCCGTCCTTGATAAATCAACTTGAAGCGAGATGACGTCGGTTTGTAAAGATTTGATTACAACCTGCTTACTTTCTAACTAGTAGCCGGGGTTTTCATAAAATATGCATTTGGCACCGTGGGTTGTATCATTCTTCTTGTTTTTATCGTATAACTAGTCATTTTCGAAACAGTGTGGTGAAGGGATTAAAGTGCGCCTCAAAGGCTCCATTCGAGCACTTGTAAATTGCAAAATGTCTTCCAGCTGATGCGATCTCCTACGACATGCGGGTTTCCTCACATTGTCAACTTTTACCATAAAAGAATTAAAGGCTACAGCTACATGTTCGTCGCAAGTCCCTCTTCCTCAAGAAACAACGAACAAAACATTGTTCATTCGGCTCACATTCAATCAGGTGCTATGGTATAGATGATATGAAAGAGTAGTTTCATGAGAAATTGTTATGAAATTCCAGAAAAAAACGTCATGTGTTATGAATGCGCTTGCGCACCTGGCTGCGCGCAGTAAACACCATTGTTGCCGCTATCGCGCATGTGTCCTCCCTCCCTCTCTCCTCCCTACCTTGCGCCGGGTGGCTCTGTGCTAATCGGTCACTCAGCTAAACAGCGTAATTACTTGAGCGAGTGCAATTACTGCACGGCACGACATCGATGGCCGGCGCGACGCGATGGCCGACAGTGTAAAGCATTCAGCCGCTCTCAGCGCGGAAACTCACACAAGCGCATTCTGTTTATCTCGCCCATGCCTCTCGATCGCATCTGAATTTTAAATGAATTGGAACTGGTTAAGTGCGTGTAGAAGGCTTGCACACTGGGTTCCGTCCGCACTTAGTATGCAACAAAAAATATAGTAACAGTAGTCGACCATGGTCTGAGCAACGTTTTTGGGTAACAATGGTTTATATATCACGGTGGATAAAAAACTAATTGACCGCCAAACGGGTTTTACGGGTTTTAGAAAAGTTTTCAAGTAGAGGGCTGCTTAAAACTTTTCTCAACTTCATGCAAAAATTAATTACTGATTAATATAGTGCCATCCCTTTTTGTAAGATAGTGACAGGGCGAATCATAAGCAGTTTTAGGTAGTGTTCAAGTTGAGAGGCATTTATATGTAATTCTACGCCTAATAATTTACATGATTAAGTTAATACTTTAATCTGAATAGAAATTATACAGTTCCCGTTCTGATAGTCATCAAAACAATCTGACGAACTCTACCGGCATGTCGTAGAACCTTAAAAAATATGAAAACATGGTGTCAAGTGCACGAGAAGAGTATCCGAGGAACATTTTATTTCTTTCACCACACCGTTTCCAAAAACTAGTGACAATATGAAGAAAATTAACTCTATCTGTATCTAGTAACATACAGATATAAAATACAGCTACGAAACGTCCTCATGGCGCAGTGTTGGGGATTAGATCGCCGCGTAGCGTGACAGCGGCGCCTACTGAAGATTTAAACGCGCTCGCCGACTTGCAAGGGTTGCATTCTCAAAGTTAAAGTTAAACACCGGGAGACGACTGCAATGCTAATCTTAACGAGCTTGGTTTTTCTGTCTACCCATACTTTCGGCACAAACCAGAGTGGTCACTTTTATGATACTATGGATTTTCAGAAGATCAAATCATCAGAAGTGATCGACCACTAGAAGGTTTTCTACCCAAAATTTTAACCCAGATCGAAAACATTGACCGTGGTCCGGTATTACGTTACGTTGCTTAGTGTGCTTCAAAATAATAATTACGTGATAAAGTGTCAGCGTCAAGTGTGCCAGTAGTCGCTTTGTTTACATGCGACGGCGACACGTGCTGCCGCGTGCGCAGCGTAGCCTGCGCGGTGGAGGCTGGAGGGAGCGCATCGCGCGGTTATGTCAGGCTCAGGCAGCGCAGCGCGCACTCGCAAACTGTGTCATGCGTGGCGTGGTGAAGAGGTAGGGGGTGGCGGGAGGGCAGCGCAGCGCGGTGGCGTCGCGGCGCGTCCATCAGTCGCGCGCTGCACGCCGCCGCGCACGCAAGTCGTCCGCTGCGCACGACCGCGCGCCCGCGCCCGCGCCCGCGATGAGTGAACAGTGACCGAGCGCATCCCGGAACGGAGCGCCTCGACTAGATCCATGGAGTACCAGCACCAACCTCTCGCGCCTCTCGGCCCTCCGGCGCCGCCACCGCAGCTACTGCCTCCTGCGCCTCCGCCGCCGCTGCCCTCGCTGCCGCAGCTGCAGCACGGCCACGCGCATGCGCACGCACACGTGCAGGACGACGACCGCTGGAGCCAGTATCACATCTGGAGGCAGCACGTCTTCGTCAACGGTCAGTCGCCTTACCACGCCAGTGCACCCGGCACCCGGCGCCCTTCGCCTCGTAGAGGCGCACTTTCTCCGCGCCATCCGTGATCGATGTTCCGACGCGAAAAAGAGAAAGTTCGCGGACCTATGTCATGCGAAATTTTCGTTAAAGAACTCTTTGTTTCCATGATTTTTGTCCTTTCACCTTCGCGAACCGGGTCCGGTACGTCGCTTCCGGGACGGGAACGGGTCGAGGACAGGCCGGGCTGTTGTCAGCGCCGGCGCCGGCGCTAGGTCATCGGAGTCCGATATTGAGTACCGATAAGCAAAAAGTACAAAACATGAGCATGTGCCAAATTTAATTTTTGAACACGCCTCTGACTACCCTTTCTGATTAGACATCCTCATAAATATCTAACAAACTACAGATTTGAGGAAAAAGCCTGGGGAAAACAGCCGTGAGCATGTTGATGTTTTGTATTTGTCTTATAATACGAAATAAGTACTTAAACATCGAGGCCTTTGATTGATGTTCACAAAACGCACAGAATAAAATCGAATCAGAGTTCTCGGATGGAACAACAACCTTTTACCTCTTAAACACCGCGGGGAATCCATAAAGTGTCAATAATAAAGCCTGTTTCCTTTTTGACATTTTCTCGTAGAACAAGTCGATTATGGAAACATATCGATCAGACGTGCTATATCTGCTATATTTCTCTATCAACAGCAGATTTGCTGTTAATCGTGAAATCGATACAACAGCGTGGTAGTGCAAAATTACTGGAAAGCCCGCAAACCAATTAGCGCGGAAGAAAAGAAGCCCTAGTGCTTCTGCAACGTACGCGGCTACGTGTACCTAACCTACCCTTAACAATAACTTATTCCTAGCAATTATTGAGGTGGAACAGTTTTATTATTATTCCCTTGATATATTTGATCCTTGAAAAAACAAACATTTTTCTGAGACTCCACGAGATCTGTCAGTATGCTATTGTATGGAGTGCCCCAAAAAACTATCTGGGGCCTGTGCCAGCCTCAATTGAACCTATTCACAGGAACAGTCACCTCTCGCTTTGATTTTCTAGATGAAGTAAATTATTATTCAGAAAGCCAGTGAGTGTCAATTATAATAATATAATTACGTTTTAAAAACTAAAAAGAAAACCGACTGACTTCATTGAATGAATTTTGAGCCTATAATTCATTTTTAGTGGAAAGTAGATGTATTTTGTATATACATAATATGGTTAGGCCAAATAAACGCAACGCTCCAATGAGACAGCGAGGTATTGAAGTACACGAAAACATCATCGATGTATACAATTTCTAGATTTTCGTTGATTTTTCAGCTGGACCGATTTGGGATTGAATGGTAATACCTGTGAAGTATAAGTATATTTCCTTTCAAACAAAAAAAGATTTTTCCAAATCGGTTCAGCCGTTTTCGAGTAAAGATTCCGACAAATTGAGAACCTCCTCCTCTTTGATAAAGTCTGTTGAAAATTAGTATTCGACAAACTTAAAGATTTGTTTTAGAGATTTAATTAAGTTATTTGACTTAATGATCTACATTAAAACACATTGACGATTTTCGATTAAGATAAAGAACTGAATCTATCAAATTAGATACATTGTAGCTGGCATTGGAGAAATATTCCGAAACCGAATGCTAACAAATATGTTGATATGACCCTATCGGCCTTCAAAGGGCCGGTCAGTCATCGTTCGACCCGACACGTCGTTCAGCCGACGCACATAACTTACTCTTAGGTTTATCAAAATCATTTATGAGTATAATATTCAGCGGGTATTTTTTTTCGTTTATTCATTCAACAAAATAAATGATTCAAATCTTATGAAAAAAAAATCAAGAAGTAACAAGCTCTTATTAATTTAAAACGCTTTTCTTTAACTAATTGTTTCCTTATGCCGGGGCCACACCTCGCGTAATAGACTATACGTCTGAACCATACATTACCCATGGCGGCATTGCCAACCTACGATACCATACTGTAACAAAGCCCTTGAATTTAATATCTTTAAAACTGTTTATAATTATATATTTATTGTCTAACGACATTTTTTTTAATAATAATAATACCGGACATTTCACCCATCATCTGATCCCAAGGTAAGCAGAGCTTGTGTTATGGTAATCACGTGACTAATATACTACTCATATACTTTTTTTTTGTAAATACATACATTATTATAGAAACACCCAGATCCGAGATAATTACTTGCAGATCATACAAACATTTGTCCCGCGGCGGGAATCGAACCCGCAACCTTTTGCGTCTCAGCCGGGCCTTGGCCCAATGCTTAACAGAGGTCGTCATTAATGCCTTTAGTGAATTATCATGAAGACTCATACGAATGGGTTGAAGAGAGGCAATTAAATTGTATGCTTAATGAAGCACGTTCTGACCTGTGGAATAATTCGACTACTGAGGATGTTATAGATAGAAATCATGCCCCAGGTACAGTCCTGAAAGGGAGTTAAAGGTTCCACCTGATGATGTATGTAATTGGAATAAAGACGAAGACCTGTTTATTTTTTTGCCTCCACGCGCTCGGCTGGCACCGGTTTTCTCGCTCCATGACCATAAAACCAGGTCCACTAATAAAGGAACCATGTACGCTCTACTTTCTAAGACACGACAAGAAGATGTACCTTTTTACTGAAAAGGTTCTCGGGACCATGGCTTGCTCGATGCCGAATGTTAATGCAGGCGAGAGGTTGGCAACTCGGCACAGCTTGCAAATCTTTTGATCGACTCGCGAGCATGGCCGCTCGTACTTTCACTCCGAATATTTGGGAAAAAGTTGCGACCTTTTCGCGACTTTCTCCTCTCGGCCTGTTCCCCGCACCCCGCACCCCGCGCCCGCTGCTGCCTGCGCGCGAGCACGTGCTTACTTCCGCGTGCGCGCGACCACTTTTACTTTCCAACTCAACAAAGCGTGGGCTTAGAACAAGTAATACGCTCTCACTGAGATGACGACACTCACTGGAACAGCTCCACTATCATCTTCTACTTCAAATTGCACAAAAAAATTACTAATTGTGTAGTGAATTTAATTCTAAGGAAGATGTCTGGAAGTGACCTAGTTCTTACGAGCATCTGAGATAAAAAAAAAACGAATGATTCAATGTTTTCTGCTTGCTGGCAGAAATCGTACAGTAGAAAGGAGTACTTACTGCCCGAACGAACTCAACCACAGAAAGCTAAAAGACTGCTAAATGATAAAGAAGAACCTACATGCAACATAATAATTATCTACTAAGCATACCAAATGTAACGAGAAGTTTAAGCTAATTCAACTTTTCAACAAGATTCCGAATTTGATATCTCTTAAACAATAAAATGGTACACAAACTACGAGTAATGTTACGGTACAATTTTTTTATGTCAGAGGCTCTTTTATCAATAACCTAAGATAAATCTACGAATCAAAGAAAAAAATCAAATCGAAGCATCTATAGGAGTAACGTGTATCGCTACATTCGAATAATTGTATTTCTAAAAGTAAGTAGCGTAAAAGCATTGCAGTCGCGCTTGTAGGCGCGGGCGCAGGAGTAAAAGGCGAGAGTAAAAGTACCTATTCTTCCGGCGGAGTTTCCGCCTGCGTCGCTGCATTTACCTTCCGACTTTTACTTTCCTCAGCTCAGCTGAGAACCTTCCCCCCCCCCCCCCGCTAGACCGCCCGCTAGTTGATCGACGTATTGCCCCACTGAGTACTTCATCTTTCCGGTTTTTGTAATTTCATCTTCATTTGATTACGTTTTTGTAGTAGTGGTGTCTACTTATTGGTGTCATGTGACCCTAACCGCGTGTTAACATAGCATTTCATTGTCCCTATATTCTTATGAGCAACAATGGGTCTGCAAACAGTCACGTATAGGGTACCAACCATTACAAAAATTAGGCTCGTGACGCTGATCATCGTTTTGAATATTCTCAAGGATGAATAATTAAAGGTCTGAAGGATATTATACGAGCACTATGCCTGGGGTAGTCATGGATGTTTGTGTGGGTTTGAAAGGATTTGACCGGATACACTTTTATCAATACACAATAGTGAACAAACCAATGTCATATAGATTTCAGATTTCATTTTATTTTTATCATGTGACGAATTATTTTGATGCAGTGTAGTGCAAAAAACATTAAAATGTTTAATCCTTTAAAAATAAACAGTTTAATGTTTTTTGCTTTATAGCATTCTTCTAGCCTACTAATTGCAGAGTGACGATAATGTAAGTGAATCTTTATCAATAGTGAATACAAATTGCTAGAAAATGATTTAAAATTAAATATAAAATCTAGTGATCATGAACTTTACTACATAAAAGAAATGTTTTTTTACAAAAAAAAGTATAGGACTATGTTTTGAAAATGTCTCGTAAAAAATTACACAGCTGTGTCTGAAAACTTATTGACATTGAGATGGTCTAATAAGTTACTGAGTTTTCAATTAAGGCTTATTTATAATTCAGTGTCAATAAATAAATAAATAATGCCGGACATTTCACACATCATCATCTGGCCCAAAAGTAAGCAGAGCTTGTGTTATGGGTACCACATGACTGATATACTACTTATATACATTTTTTGTTGTAAATCTATATATATAAAAGAGCTTAACCTGACTGACTGACTGATTCATCATCGCCGAGACTGAAATTTGGAAGTTAGTTTCCTTGTATAGCAAAGCCACCCAATGAGGCGGGGGTACATAGAAACACTCAGACCCAGATCCGAGAAAACAAATACTTACAAACATTTGTCCCGCGGCGGGAATGTCAATCGCTGATTAGATATACCTGTATGTAGAATAAAAAAAATGTTCTTTTAAGTATAAAAATACTTGTACCTTATATTATAAAGTCACATTGAACTATTAGGCTTCTGCTTACTACTTTACAAAATGCGTGTTAGATTTACACGATTGAACAGTTGGATGGCAAATAACTTTTTTTAATAATTATATATTCAAGGCTATTCCTAAGTAGTCTTATCCATGTGCAGTCGGACTTGACCTGCTAATACATTAGGTTTGATTAACCATTTTCCTGTTCAGAAATTGGCAAAATCAAAAACTGGACTGGAATTTCTGAGACATTCAGTTTTCGTTTAAGTTTTGATTGAAACGAATTGTTCCAAGATATTGTAGATCAGCGATGTATAAACTACCACAGTCAAAAGGCATCAGAAGGTTGCGCCCGGCTTCAGCTTCGCCAAAACTTTCTCGTTCACTTTCGCTCAATTCACACGTTTACGAAAATGATCGCGCGTCGCCGGAAAACGACTACTTTCTCCATTGCGCAAGAGCAGCCACTTCCCGCTCTAGTCCTCCCTCCCCACTCCCCTCTTCACCCCGCCTCTGCAGCCGACGGCACTCCTCACCTATATTTCAGAGTAGGAAGTGAGTGGTTGTGCAACAATGCTTACTTTTCCACCGCCACTGTCGTATTGGTGCTTGCCCCGATCTCCGGCTCAAGCCTAACACCATACGCTGCAGATCGCAAGTTGCACTGTGACAGCTCAGCATCAGGGCATACCTTGACAGGGCTTAGCACGACTATTCTTGCAATTAGGACTCATTGGTCAAGCCAATATAATATATGTTTAATGTATGTTAAAGTCTACTTTACAATTTTTGCACACCTCCGTATAATTTGTGTTATACTCGTAATATAACAACTCGTTCTGGTTATGTCGTGGCCTTTGTGGAATACAAACGTCAACCCCGTCGGTACCCTTCTATCACAGAACAAATTTAGTACCTACTATATGCTGAACCATGGCTGAAGGGAAGAGTAGGTAGATTTAGCCACGTTCGGACGCTTTCCTTCTCCGGAAGCAAGCTCTCTGCGCATAGTGAGTGGCGTAATGCGATGACGCCACGAGCAGCACTTTCTATGTTCAGCGCTGACCGGCCGCGGCTCGAAAGTGAGAGTAGCCTGCAAGCCCCGCACCGCGCCTACGTGCCAGAACACACGGAAATACATTACCCGCTGTACCGACACTGTACGATTCCTAAAGAGACGGTTTGTCCTAGGAGCACACGCGGTGCTGCAGCAGCTGCGTGGCGGTTAAGTGCGCACGCGCGGAACCTGCGCGAGGAAAGCGTGGCGGCGCACGCGCACGTTACGCCGTCAAGTGGGTTACTTCCCGCTTCCTATCAAGCCCCGCCCGCCTCGCCGCGAAGAGTAGGCAACGATTTAAACACCGTTTTTTGCTTGGAATACGTCGATACATTGTTTTTTTCTTGCTCGTCATTGTAACCGTGTTCGCGTTTGTTTAACGATGGAAAATCGAACGACAAAGGCATCACGTCGTAACATATTTATCGATAAAACATCCGGGAGTTACCCAACTTATCTCGGTTATACTCATCTGTTAGTATATGATCTAGACACTTATTAAATATGTTGGTAATACTAACTAATTTTCCGGTTCACTTAAGACTAGATACCTATAGATAAACTAAGGACTACAAGCTATCCAAGACATCGTCCACTGTCATCAGCAGCGGTAAAAACGCAATGAATTATACCTCCCGCCCCGCCATCACCGCCGGCATTGTCAGATAACATAAACTATAAACATCCATAGTACCTTACCTAGGTACTTCTACTAGAAATGTTGCGTTAGGAATGGAGTTAAACTTTGGCATGGCGATAAGGTGAAGCCTTTGCGCGCAGAAATAGTTTGCCGGGTTACTGCGCCACGTGAGGCCGCGCGTGACCGCTTTATAACAATATTCATACTTATACCTAACACTAATAACGAATAGATTAAGTAGGTAAAATAATGTGACTGTGACGGGTACGCTGTACTATACACGGAGGCTAGGAGCACCCATTTTCTGAAAATACTTATCTACCTTGTCTGCTCCTTCTCGTCTTTTCCTGACTATTATTGAGTAGAAAAGGTATGTTTGCTGCTGACAGGTATATCTGGGTCCGTCCGTCGTATCGTGCAGATGCTCTGCCAGGCGAACGCTAAACGTTAACATGCGAATGTAATGCGAATGTTGGTTTCGTTTCATGTCACCTCTATACGATGTAGGGCAATGTCGCACTGTCGGCGACTTGCGAGCCGAGTCGCCCACGGCGCGGCAGCCGGCGTAACGCCACCTCTGCTTGTTACAGGCAAATCGGTGAACAATAAGGATGCCCTCGAGGACAGGAAAGAGGACAGCGATCTCTGGGAGACGCAGGCTGCCTTCCTCGGGCCAAACCTGTGGGACAAGACGCTGCCATTCGATCCCGATCTCAAGGTACAAGAAGTCAGTAATCGCAACTTTATTACCTATTGCGTGTTGTGTGCGTCCCGCTTGCCTCAACCTTCCTGGTCGTCCCGCCCCCGACCTGCGCGCCGCACTAGGTAATAGAGTCGTTGTGTCATCCTCCGCCACCGCTCCGTCTTCTTTATTATGGCACCTCTATCTCCTTCCGCTTTCGCATTTGATCAGCGTTTTATTTTCTTAGACTAAGAAATATTGAACTGCAGATATTAGCTGGCGTCCTGTGTTTTGTCGGATATTATGTGAATGCCTCGCGAACTTGGTCGAAGCGATCGGATAGTGGCTAGCGAGTGGCGCCGATGCCGCGTGTCCGACTAAAGGCGCGGGCGCGGCTGGGCACGTTGCGACGCGGCGAGGCGCCGCCGCTGACGCTGACGTGTCGTTCATGTGTTCCAGTATGTGGACCTGGACGAGTTTCTGTCGGAGAACGGCATGTCGGGCGAGGCCCTGGGCAGCGCGCACTTGGGGTCGGGTGGCACACCCTTTCCGCCGCTCGGCCTCTCCGCGCCCGTCACCAAGCGCGAGCGCTCGCCCTCACCCTCCGACTGTATGAGCCCCGACACCATCAACCCGCCGCTCTCGCCTGCCGACTCTAGTGAGTATTTATTCTAACTGTCTTCCCGCCCGCCCGACTTCAACGTACGCCGCCGCAACGCTAACCGATGTGTGCACGGTGTTTCAGCGTTTTCAATGGCATCATCGGGCCGTGACTTCGACCCTCGGACGCGTGCCTTTTCCGACGAGGAGCTGAAGCCGCAGCCGATGATCAAGAAGTCCAGGAAACAGGTAAATGAAGTTAGTGCGCTGATCATTCCTACGGCATGTCCGAGCGGACGGCGGCACTCACACACGCACGCACACGCACACACCCGCCGCCCGTGGCCACGACCTAGACAGGTGCACGCTTTTACTAACATGTACATACAGAAACCTCGCACTCCTTTCAAAACTGTCTCCTCTCTTTGGACGACTAACTAACCACTGTGGCCATCGTCTCTGCCTACCCACTCGCTGAAACACTCCACATCAACATAATTGATCAAGACTCAGTTTATAGTTATGAGCTGACCTTATAGAAGAGGTACAAGCTTACAAAATACTGAAAATTAGATGAAACCCATTTAGATTGACCAGCCTTATCCGTAAAAAAACTAGATATGGTAAAGATACTTATGCAGGTGTTTTGGCAATACGGCAATGCCTGACAGTACGTAAGTACTGTGGCGTCACCTCCTTACAATCTCAAGATAAGACCTGAACTACAAGAACTTCTACTAAATAGTACCGCACTCAATCTGCAGAAACTTTCAGAAATCAGGAACTCTACTAGTACTACTAACAGTACTATTATAAGACATTTTTTTTAGACTGGGCATTAGAAAAAGCTGTAGTTATGAAGTTACATTTAAGTGGGTCATAAAGTTCACGAGTTGAATGAAATGCACCAATTGACCATTTGTCAACACTTTTATGGACATGTCGTTTGTGCGTATACCCAATGCATGTTCGATCGAAACCCACATGTTATCAAAACTCCTGTTGGGAATACTCATAGAAATTGATTGTTTCAAATAATCCAAGCAATACTTCAAAAGCTTCAACGTAATGAGTGTTGTAAATTATGAGACTTGCGTTGAGATTGTAAAAAAAAATAAAAACTTGATTATCTTGACATATTGTTTCAATATTAACCGATGAGAGGGTCAGTCAGCTGGAAATAATATATCCACACTTGATTTGATTTAGAAGGAATTTATTAGGATAAGCAAGAATAAATATATTACTAAATAATATTTTAATGATATCAGATCAAGAAATTCATTGATAAATTTGAGAAATGTGACACATTATTATCTTTAGTTAAAAGTTAGTACTACTTGCACAACGACAGTAAATTGTATATAAGCAAACCACCGGTTCCAATTTGAGTAAAATATTGCATTAATCATGTTTTTTTTAATAATAAAATTCTAAATCAGTATTTTTTCGACTAGTGTAGAAATTTCATGAGACGGTTTTTTATTGAACTCGCGAGGGGTAGCTGAGGCGCGGCGGGTTTAGCGAAACAACAACGCCTAACTAACGCTTCGAAAACTTACTAGCATCCACTTACAACTTAACTATACACAATTACACATACTTACGAGTACCACCTTGTACAGTCAACGTCAATATGATGAATATATTCTATATTCACTGAACTAAACAAATTTTAATATCTAAAGTTAATTTTAATTTTAATTTTTTTTTTCAAGTAATCTCTTTTTCGTTGACTGTACATTTTCTCAGCCAGTGTGTTGCTGTTTTGGAAGTGTGCATCAATTCCCAAATAACAATACACAGGACCTGTTGCAAGTAAAAACGTGCTATCTGTCTATAGTAATAAGGTTAGAATTCTTCTGATAGATACCTATTGTTTGTTCATATTAAACAATGCATGCAAATATATTTATTACAAGTTATCAAGCAAGACCCACACAGGCTGCGAGATTTAGGCGTTCTATATCAACAACTTCAGCGTGATTCCTGATGTCGATCCTGAACCAAAATGTTATCATCTCTATACTCTTGTCTGTCGTTTTCTCATTACTTAATGTCGTGTCTTTCCTAAAATGCTTTGATCATTTGTAAAAGCTGCCTCTATAATTCTATAAATATAGTTATTTTACCTACGGGTATGATATCTTTAAAAAACATAACACGATTATCATACAGAGATAGCATAATTATCTAGATGGTTCGACGTCAGAGAAGGGATGACCCAAAATCGAATGCACTTAATTGAGCTGGTGGGTCAAATATCTAAATCATCATCAAAAAACCACTCTACATTGTCCCATTTTTTATCATTGTGGTTGTTATAATAAACGTTTTAAGTAGTATGGATATGATTGTTAAGACCGGTGAAGTAAAGACTTGCTTGAAAATAATACCCAGTAAGTCTAAATGTTCCAAAGTTCTTTCTGAGCTATCAATTATATACATGCAGCTACAGTGCAATAAAAATACGGTCGGCAACACAGAATTAAGTAAGGAGTTTGAATGGTTATTATTTAACTACGAGTAAATAACATATTTTAAGTGTAGATAAGTAGAAAAAATGATTTTGGAAGTATCATGGCTCTGCCGTCGGCGCCGAACTGCCAGCCGCTGTCTTCATCATCCGCGTGCGAAAACATCGGGATTTAACAGGTAATGCTATATTTACGCCAAAATAATTTTACAATTGTACCTCTAGTCCGTTAAGTGCCGGCCACTAGTGTGTTTATAATCAAGAATAAAAACATAACTTTTGAAAACAAAATGATTGTTCCTTTTTTCAGTTAAGCTTTGCATTGCATTTACTTTTTACTCCAATCCAAAAGCTATATGTTAGTTGGACGGTGTGTTAATTAATGATAAAATATTCTGACTAGTAATATTTATTCTAAGGATTTTGTCCATCGATTGTCCATGCAGGTTGAATTCAAGACTAGTGGAACTCGCCGCAACTTTGTTTGCAAAATGTTATTTTTATATAAACATTAAACACTGCACTTCCTTAGAGATTAAACTTTCTACTCCATTTACTATCAATTCACGTATCTAGGACCTGTGTCTTTGGCTGAGCGATGATAGTCAGTCATTTAATGATCTAATATGTGATCAAGTGCCTACACTCAAACCAGGTATGAATACTAGTCATGGTGTTAGAGATTTTTTCTAACGATCGATCTTTTCCACTACACCTTTGCCTATATCACTTGTTTTAAATTATAACTTTGTGATTATATCAGGCTGGACATCCGAATCTCGATTATTTTAAAATGATTAATTAATTTATACTAAAACCATGGCATCTTTAACTTTAGCTTGAAAGGTTAAGCTCTGGAAAGTGGCGACCCACGGACACCGGAGTGTTTCTAAACTGGTACGAAACTCGTGAGTTTTGCATTTGGATTTACGAGAATGACTTCCATGAGTAAGTCTTAGGTAAGTGTTACTATTATATTCCTATGATGGGCTGGTATCAAGTAGGTACCACCAATACTTAGTATATTTTAGTCTATGATGATTTGATTATAATGTATACCTTGCTTAGTTTTATATTGTTTCGTTTTTAAACAGTAGTTTTGATTTGTAATTAATTTAAATTCTAGGTATATAAAGTTTTTTATTTAGTATAGTTTTGTTGATATATTCAAAAGCTTTTGAACTGCGAACTAGAAGAAGCCAAACCATATCAGCTTACTTGGTAGATCTTCATTGCGTCGGTCGATTACGATTTTTGCTGTTGCAAAATCATATAAAAGACTTACGCCTGGACGCGAAGTTACCATCGGATTTGTAGAGGTGCCTGATTGATGGTAGGTCTTTACCATTGATCAGGAGGTAGGACCTCAAACTCTTATTACTTGATTCTGTGTCTGCGGCCGTGGCACCGCGCGCCACGAGCATGCACGGCATTATCCTAAAACCTAAAATATAGTATCGTATCTACGAAACTTAGGGTGCTTGCTGCTTACCTATTTCACGCCAGTTTCGCTAAAGAGGAAATTCTTTCTCCACGCCTTTGATTTTTGTTTAATGCAATTATTTTAATTCGCAAGACAAGTGACGCGCTCTGCGCCATCTCGGTTAGCCTGCGGTTTTTTCGCGGAAGTGGCAAACCGATGCGGCGCGGTGCGGTTGGAGTGTCTTCCTTCTTCCTTCGCTGACGTCAGTCGTGCGCGGATAGCGCCTGTCTGCAACTCACAGGCAGCAGATATCAACATCCCAATGCAATACTTCATAGACCTCATATATTATTCGTTCGCGCAATTGATGACGTCAGTAAAGGAATGTATTTTCTTAACACGCGTTGGGTGTCGGCTGATTTAAGAGTTTAGCGCTCGGTACTAACGTGTTGTTTATGCTCGCAGTTCGTGCCTGATGACCTGAAGGACGACAAGTATTGGGCTCGTCGGCGGAAGAACAACATGGCCGCCAAACGCTCCCGTGATGCACGCCGCATGAAGGAGAATCAGATCGCACTACGCGCTGGATACCTTGAGAAAGAGGTACCTTTATACTCCAAATGCAACCCTCTTTTGATATAAGCACTTTCAAGGCCCACTTTTTAAATATTATGAAGAGAATTGGCATTGACCTAAAACTTATTCTAGTGAGTTGATTTTGACTAACTCAACATCAAAATCTTTTCCGCTGAATAAATACTCTGATCAATAGATTAAACCGCTGATTGAGCTGATTTTTCTGCTTGATATTTATCTGAATATTTTTTATCAGCTCTGGTGGGACATTAGCATAATCCAGCACGCTGCACTAGCACGTCTTTTGAATTTGAATAGCTTGGACAACCTTTCCTCACAACATTCTCTAGTAACTAGTTAATCGATATTGATGAATGTGTATGTGATGTATATCGGTACGTTTCAGAACATGGGTCTGCGACAGGAGGTGGAACTGCTGAAGAAGGAAAACCACATCTTGCGCGAGAAGCTCTCCAAGTTCTCTGAAGTTTAGGGCCTCACCGCGCCCCACGTCAGCACAAACACGTCACGCGATATGTCAGTACCTATCTACACATGCCTTATATTTATGAAATATCCTCGGGTCTATGAACTTGTATTCGATGGTCCTGTGCGGATAAATAACATTATTCTCATGCACATGAACCAACAAGGCGAGATTGAGCCTCGATTTGAACCCTGACAACGGCCAAAGCACTCTGTTAAGCCTTGCACGGACCACTGTCCGTGCCTGACTTTGCCAGCAGAGTACGATCTATATTGGCCTAAAGTTCGGTTAAAACATACACTAACCATCATACGGCCTTATATCATGTTGTCCATTGTCCATTGACAGAGCAGTGATGTTCTGTTATATTGTGGGTTCGATCCGCATCCAGGACCAATATTTTTAGGTGTTAGGTATAATTTTATATACCTATGTATTAACAAGTATTATATCAGTCATCTTGTATCTCCCATTAGACTAAGCTCTGCTTAGTTTGTGGGTCCATTTGATAAACATGCTCATTTTCTTAGGTATTTGACGGCCAGCATCCAAATATCACACTAATTATAAACACGAAAGGGGATGTGTGTTATAACAGATGTACTGATTTCCACCAGTAGACTAGTTTCTAATAGAGAAGCAGAAGCAGTGATTAAAGGTAACGTGATTGTGTTCCAGGTCGCGGATCGGGCGGCTCCGGCATCGCCTATCGTCATCTTCCGGCTGTCACCTGCCGCCGACCCGCCCCGCCCCCCAACCCCGCGCCGCCACCCCCCGCGCCCTCCACCCCGCGCGGCCCGCGCGCCTCTCCGCATCGCTCGCACCGCACGCATCGCACGCGACGCGGCGACGCAGTACGGCCCGGGCCGGCTGCGGACTCAGTAGTTATCGTTCTCCTAGGATTAATGTTATTATAATGATCGATGTTGCAGTTACCGTAAGTTTAACTACTTAGTTTGTAAAAGGTGAATCTTTACCAAAGTTCCGTCGTTTCCGCCGCCTCTCGCGAGTCCGCTAGCGCCGGAACCGGATGCGCGGACGCAACGTTAGTTTCCGACAGCCGATGTCACGTCCCGTCCCGCACGCGCCGATGTCACGTCACGTAGGTAGTTAGTGTTGTTGAGTATTTATTAATTAGTGTGGCGCACGCAGATTGCTCAAGCCGCTACCGCCCCGCCAGCGCCCCGATAGCGTCGCGCCGGCGTCGCGCCGCGTGGCAGCTCTGTACTGTACATAGATAGGAACGGCGCATGCCGCTTGTCGCGTCGCGCCCCGTCGTCGGCCTTCGGCCTCGGCGGCCGCTGTCGTTTGTCTACTAGCCTAGACTAGGACTAGTGAGCGAACTCTAGTTTCGTTTCAAATTTACTTATTAAATAGTCTAAGTAGGATGTAGATTCCGTAGTGTAGTTACTAGTGTATTTTTGTTATAGTTGTATATGTATTTGGCTGTAGTTGTAAACGTTTTTGAATGTTTAGTTTCACTTTTGGTTAGTGTTAAAGAGACTCGCGAGACGTACTCGTACCTACACGCGCCATTGTCCGGGTAGGGCCGCATCGCGCTCACTTATCGACTCGTGCTATTGTTCATAATATATATTTTTGTAGAGTTTTGTCGATGATGTTAAGTCAATTGAATTGAATGATTATTATAAATTAAAAATGAAATAATGTTTATAAAGTAAGACTAAGAAGTTGTTGCATTTGAAAGTATGTTATGAATACAAAGCGAGAACAATAATACGTTTTTGTAGAAAGGTTTACTGAGCGAGGGCTCGATGCGGGTCCGCGGCCGCCTCTCATATCAAACGATATTATTTACTAATACTAATTGTGGGTACCCTACTTATACTCGTACCTACTTGTATGTGTAACGCCGCGGCCGCTGTTTGATACATCTTGTTTCTTCAGATATTTATATACACTGTCTTTTCAATGTTATAATGTACTATTATCTTCTATAAAATTATTACAATGTGTTATACGTACATTCAATGTAATGTTTATAAAATGATTTCCCGAAAAATGTAAAAGGGATAATGGATATAGATAATATTTAAGGTATCGCGTTAAGTTGGAGTCGTCTGTAAGAACGTTGCATTGCAAGGTGTAACCTACCCGCCCCTCCCCGCTCCCTCCCTTCCCCTGTCCCCGTTCCCTGCTTCTTTCTTATTTATTTACCCCGGATTTGGGGGCGCCTACACCCCTTCCCGAAGTACACCTCTTAATGGCAACCACAAAACCATAATTACTATATGTGTAGTTTTTTGTTTGACTTTAATTCGTATGGTTCTATGGATTGAAAATAAATGTTGTTGTATGTTACATTTGTTTTTTTCTCCAAAAACACACATGTGCGTTATAAATTAGGTTGTATGTCAGAAATCGCTTAAGACTCTAGTTTGCATCTAGTGAGCAACATTTTGTGAGAGATATTTACAAAGTTGTATCTTGTCGTTCGTAATTTGTTATTATATACCTATTAAAGAGCTTACCCTGACTGACTGACTGAATTAACATCGTCGAGCCGAAACCACTGATTCTAGAAAGCTGACATTTGGAAAGTAGCTTCCTTTTACATAAAAACCACCCACTAAGGCTACAAAAGTTAAGGCTAGTCCCCTAAATATGTTTTCCTGTAGCTACAACGTAACCCTTGTAGTAGAACGTTCTTAGGCCTTTAGGTACTACCCCTCAAAAATCCACTCCGTATACCAACTCCTTGGTTATTCCAACTTACGAGTACATGGCTACAAAAATTTGCTATCACACGTCAATTTAATTTCAAACTATTACATTTAGACTGGTCGAATAAGAAGGTTAGTCCATCTATTGCTACTAAAATATATCTCCCAGGAGTAATACAAGTTTATTTCTACTACATTATCCAAACACCCTTAGTAGTTTTCAACAGTGGCGTCGACAATGCCAGGCCGTCTATACCAAGGAGATAATATTATATGAGTACGTGATACATCCTCACTACACACGCAGACTGACCCAAATAACGCAGTTGCTAGTTCTATTATACAAGTTGCAAGCAGCATCTTTCTGGAATATTATAAATATACACACCGAAATACATACCGAAAATATTATCGATTATTTAAGTTTAAAAAAAATATTTATAATTTTTGTTTTTAGACAAAAATATATTTATAATTTTATAAACATTATTTAACACTTTTGTTACTGATAATCCCAAAGAAAATAATTTTGACATTACAGAGCACGTTTGATTAGTCTACTCCCACCTGTTCTGTTGAATAGTTCTGTTGGCAGAACTATTGGGTTTTTTTAAACATTAGTTCTGTTCACAGAACTAATGGGAAAATACGTCCCAGTACTTCTGTTCACGAAACTTGTGACATGAAATTCAGATCGAAACCAGTTGGTTAGGTTATGTTAGAGTATAGAAAACAACGCGCAAGGCGAGCGAGCGAAGCGAGCGTGCCGCGGCAGCGGCCACCGAAGCGCCAGAAGAATATAGTTCGTCTGTCGATGAGATTGAAGCCAGATGTAAAGCATAGTCTTCTAAGTCACAGAACTAATGGTAAAAAAAATCCCAATAGTTCTGCCAACAGAACAGGTGGTTGTAAACGGTTTGATTGTAGTAGAAATTGATGGACTAACCGGAATTCGACTCTCGTTGATTTTATGAACTGCGAGCAGTTATGCCGCATCTCTGTATGACACGAATTAAATATCAATTCCTTACCTTTTATTGTTTCAATAGTTTTTAACTAGAAATTTTAGAATAACGAATATGACGAATATTTTACGATTTTTTTACAAACAGCGTTAGCGCTCACGTAGAATAAAACACAAAGATGTGTGTAGGCATTTATTGTATACATCGAAATAAAATAAAATATCTTTCAAAGCAGTCATTACCAGCTAACTTTTGCCAATATAAAAATTCGTAAATACATAATACTTATCAACTTTTCAGTTAGGTATTTGGTCTCCAGTGTTCGTAGTAAAATATGAACAAATGAATTGATGTCACTGATAAGTAGGCTTCCTGATCAGAAAGTCTAATTTTTAAGTTGCCTAAGTGTTACTAAAACTTTTAGGCGTTATTATATTTCTTAAACATACTCATAATAGAGCTTTGACAGTTTAGGTATTTTTTTTTTTTTTTTGTGTCTTGGGTACCACCTGATTGATATACTACTTAAATACTTTATTTTTTAGTAAATACATACTTATTATACATAGAAACACCCAGACCCGAAACAAATACTTGCAGACTATACAAACATTTGTCCCATGGCGGGAATTGAACCCGCAACCTTCTGCGTCTCAGCCGGACCTTAGCCGACTGCGCCACGGAGGTCGTCAAATTTGCTTCTAAGGTATTATAAGTTTGGCGAAAATCTTGTTATAATCCTTCTTAGACCTTTGACAGTTAAGGCAACACCATGTGTGTTGCCTTTTATATTTAGGCATAATAGGACTTTAGTCATTTTACATTTTAGGCATTTTGGAAATTAAACTTTCTGATCAGGAAGCATGGTAGCATAAGACCATGGTATGAAACTTGAGAAATTCGAGGTTCCTCTGGAATTAAAATCCGATGCTGTTATAAAATGGACAATTATACAAATGTGGAAGACCCTCAAAATTAACTCAATTTGTGACAAAAATATATCTTAATCACAATTTGTATAGGCGTGCGAAAATTATATTAAAGGCTAACCTATATTATTTTCAAAAATAGCTATAAATAATTTATTATAATTTTGTATACATAGATCGTACGTACATCTTTTTCGTTTAGTTAAAGTGTAAATAATGTGTACATAACTAATTAATTTTAAATTATTGGTTTCTAGGTAAATATAATTTGACATGTTTATTATTTTGTATATAAATTTAAAATATTTTAAATTTAACTACCAATTAATATTAGAAAACAAAACAACAATTATACAAACGTGAATAAGTAAATTGTAGCTATCACAGCGATAAGTGAACACTTTTGTCATCTAATGCACTTAAAATTATCGATGTATTTACGGAGTCTGCGCGCTAAGCCTGTGGCGTGGAGACGAGTTACTAGAATGACTTAATAATGGCTGCCATCGCTGTGTACGTTCCAACCACTAGCCCCACAAGACCCACAAAAAAGATCACCACGTCTTTAGCAATGCACAAGTGTGCCATGCTTGTTTTTTTGCCATACTGGATGCACGCTTCCATCACAGCTGGGAAGCACATGCCGAGGGCCGAAAGACACAATGCGCCGAATAGCGAGATGAAGAGTCCCAGTCGCGGCACCGCCGCCGCCAGCACGACTGTAAAACAAACGTTTACGAGTACCTACCCTTAACCATTTAACGGCCATCTCGCACGTCACGCTAATTAACCTATAATGACGTGAAGTGATGGTCATCTCGTTCTTCAGAAGTTTTAATAAAACAACGTATTCAGCCTGTACTAGTATTTACTACAAGCGTGCATTTAACTGCCCTCATTACTCCTTATGCGGGAATATTTAATCACTACTAAGTATTTACGACCAAACAAAACGATTTAACCCTTTAAACTGCAATAAGAGAAATTATAGATAAGTCATACAAATAAGAATAAATACAGGTGGACAATCCACACAACACCATCTTACCCTAAATTAAACATAGCTTGTAGTATGAGAGCCAGATGACTGATCGAATACTTATATTTTTTTTAATACATACTTTATACAAACTACACAAACGCAGACCAAACATAATTTCTGTCCTGGGAGGAAAGCAAACCCTCAGCCTACAGCATAGCATCAGAGCTACTGCAGACTGAGCTGACAAGCCAGTCACCCAAGCAGCCTTTAAATTTGATTGGCATTTCAATATTCCGACGTCAGTGTGTCTGATCAAAAATATTTAAATACTACTGCCCACAGCGTCGCACACGTGGTAGGAACTCCTTAAAAAGGAGGATTCCAGGTCACAGACGAGGTACCTACAGTCCATAGCTTTTAAGTTTTATCTTCATCCGTTCTGCCGTTGTAGCGAGATTGAACCACAAACAACAAACATGTAAAACCCTTAAAAAACTTTCGCATTTATAATATTACTAGCGACCCGCCCCGGCTTCGCACGGGTGCAATGCTGATACTAAGTATACTACAGAATGGTCTGATCTGATCCCTAAGAGATAGACATATACCATCGCGGACTTTTTTGTAGACCTTTTGAGGGTGTACAGTTACTGTAGTACATTATTTTGATCTATCTCGTAAGGTTCAGTCAGCGTTTGCGATTATGAGTTTATTTACGACACCTCATTGGAAACCTCTAAACTTATCAGTGTTTATCTATTATTATTATTATCTATTAAAAAAGCCACATTAAAATAAGTTGCGTAATTTTAAAGATCTAAGCATACATAGGGACAGACAGACAGCGGAAAGCGACTTTTTATACTATGTAGTGATTAAGATTAAGCAACTAAATACAATAAACATTAACCTCAATAATGAGTGCGAGTGCTAAGCTGCAGCCAGCAGCTTAGCACTCGTACCCACACAAAAAGTAATTCCTCCTATGTTCCTTCTCCAAAATACAATATCCTTACCAAATCTCAGCAAGATCACTTCGTCAGAATTGAAGACCCCAGAACTTTACGTGGCCATCAATTTAAATTAGTTCGTGCTCCTGCCTCACTTGTTCCACGTCACTTCTTCAGCAATTGAGTCATTCACAATTGGAACATATTTATAAATATTGGATACTATATTTCAATTACTATATTCTATTGGATATTGGAACTGTAATCTCTGTTAACGCATTCAAAAACAAGCTCAACAACTGTCTTCGAAGTGATAAATCAGTGCTTAAAAAAGTGATCGAAACACACCTACACAAAAACTCTCTATTTCAACATTGTATGCGTAGATACATTAGCGGAAGCTGTTTGTCTATAATCAAATAAATAAATAAGATCTGACGCAGACATGTTGATGAATACTTACAAGTGATAAGACACAGCACTATGCGCAGAATGTATTCTGCACAGCGAAGCTTGCGAGGGGTGGCATCTTCGGGAAGACGCGGGCGCACATACCGCCACACCACCTCGACAGGCACGAAGCAGTGCAGCCCATAGCTGATGAAGATGGCGATTATGAACATCACAATCACACTGGCCTGGAGCCTGAAACAACAACAAACAACAACAAAGTCAATATTAAATTATTTTTAAACTATAGGGACATTATAAAACACATAATTTACTTTGTACATACGAGTATAGTATAATACATCATTTTTCAAACGTAAAAATAGGTAGGTAACATTCCGTTTTGAACTCGCGGACAAACGTTTAAGTTTGACGTGTGAATCTGTGCATTGGTACGTCTGTCTGTGTCGTCGTGCCTCCCCGATGCTTTTGC
This sequence comes from Lampropteryx suffumata, assembly GCA_948098915.1. Classification (NCBI taxonomy): domain Eukaryota; kingdom Metazoa; phylum Arthropoda; class Insecta; order Lepidoptera; family Geometridae; genus Lampropteryx; species Lampropteryx suffumata. The sequence continues at coordinate 25,217,439 of OX402544.1, forward strand.
TTCAGAAGCATAATATGATAAAAAATGCAGGAGTAAACCAAAAATGCTAATCTCCTTTCAAACCGAAGATTGAAAGGATATTCGATCGAGCGTTTTCTTCGGTTAGTTCATCTATTGCTACTAAAATATTTCTACCAGGAGTAATACATGTCCCGTTATTTCTACTACATTATCCAAACACCCATAGTAGTTTTCAACTCTCGCGTCGACAATGCCAAGCCGTCTATACCAAGGATAATATATGAGTACTTGATACATCCTTCATACCCTTATCTCAAGTAAGGTATACTGGTGGCAATTCGGTTGGTTCATTTCTAAAATTAGGAATTTCTAAAACATATTTTAGTTACTCATAGCATTTGTAAAACCTATTCGGTTGGTACCATCTAACTAAAATAGGAACCCTTAATTAAATTAGATAAAATTAAATTAGGATAAGTTGGTAACAGCAGAATACCAAAGTTCATTTGACAGTTCTAAACCTAATTTTAGCTAAATTTAATTAGATTGGGGCCAACAGAATAGAGTCAATATTTAAAATTAGTTTTTGAAAAACTGTTACGCTATTTAAAATTCAAATCAAATCTTTTCAGACTGATAAAGGGGCCCAGACTTCCAGAGACCGATTAGAAATTCGGTAAGCTCTTACTTCTATGGTACGAGTATACGAGAAACTTTAACTTGATGATGCATCGCCTGGAATTTGCAGGATACCCAACTCCTCACCAACTTTCAGCAGATGTATCGTTTTGGGACTCATTGGAATGGTCTTATTAAAAGGTAATAGAGATGGATGTATTTTTTCGAGATCATTTTTAATATTTTACTTATTGCATACCTATTCTTTGTGTTAGATTACTGCAGTGACGGAAGTAATATATAAATATCTATTGGTACAGTACCTTGGCCTTTATAAAGTTCCAACAACTAACCTATTACTTAGCCGAAGTGAGAACTAACATTTTCTCATAAAACGTCTAATCGTCCGACATTGTTAATTATTTTATTTTTACATAGAATAGGTTGTGCGATGAGATCATCTTCATCTGAGATGTCTCCACCATCGCCAATTAAAGCAATTAAGGCTTATCATTAAAACACTGGTCTTAAAACCTTTGTTACCCTTTTTTGTAAGAGACTGGTGCCTGTGAAAGGTTCTTAGACTTGTATGACAGGTCACCAGTGCTCTCGCTCGAGCCACGGATCTAACTTTGGACTACTTGTACATTGTTAATTATTTTTCTACTTGTCCAATGTATTTATGGTGTGCAATAAAGTATTTTCTATTCTATTCTATTCTACTTGTATGATGACAGGAAATTCACTTAGTGAAATACTAAAATTATAAACAGTAGGTGAACCTATTAAGGTAATATTTTAATGGATTCAGAGGGTGGGAAGGGGTAGGAACAGAAGGTTAAGAGGCGGGAGGAATAGGATGTTGGCTGGTAGGTCAGGTAGGTGTTGGCTGAAATTGGTTATGTTATAGGAGTCAGAATTTTCTTTTTGTTGGTAGTCATATATAGCCATATGCTTTTAGGCATTTATAACGGACTTAAAAAAATGAGGTTTTTCAAGTCGACCGTACACATGTTTTTTTTTATGTGTGTAAGCGGATAACTTCGACGTTTATGATCCGATTTTGATGATTATTTTTTTGTTGAAAAGGAGATATCCTAAGGGAGGTACCATGATAACGAAACCAGGATCTGATGATGGCATCCTAATTAAATCGAGGGGAACCTTCGAAAATTGTAGTGGCGACTAGTGCGTTTGTTAATTTTTTCATAGTATTTTAAAGCACTACTATTTAATGAAGGTCTGAAGTCGATCTGCTGATGGAGCCGAAAGACAGTAGAGGGAACTCCTCAACGATTTACAGCAATTACCTGGTGTTTGGGCTTGATTTATTTGTATTGATGAGAATTTTACACCTAGATGGGTTTTCGACTGTCATTAGGGGTATGAAGTTGACAGTTAAGAGATTTTTTACCTTTTAGTTTCTTGTAGAAGTCGGTTTTTTCGTTAAAAATTATAATGTTTTCGACTTACATTTAAGTTTAGTTAGGGGGTAGATAGAGTAGGTACTATTTAACTTGTTGTAAATGATGGGGGCAAGAAAGCAGGTGAAGCTGAGCTTGGTCTTAAACGCTTGAACAAGGCAGACGATCCTTTCCTCTTCCTCCGCTTGTACTTTATAATATTTTTGTTTTTGTAATTTGGAATGTTGAAGAAGTTTGGAGGACATAATACTGTCTGATCGTCAGAACATCCCAGGTTAGGTACAGTTTGGTAGTTGGGTAACGTCAGGGAAGTCCAGCGCTATCTTTCAAGTTAGCTCATTGGGCCCTTTCAAGCTTAATCAAGCATGATTGGCCGCACCACCCCAAGAGGTGATGCAGTAGCCATCGCACGTGATATACAAATTTGATCTATTAGGAACGCCTTAAGCATAACCCACACTGTGCGACCAAAAGGACTGCGAAGCGAGTGTCTGCCGCACGGCGGACGCTACCCATACTTTATCTATGGCGCTTTGCACACCTACGCGACCACGTTGCATGTTGCATTGCATACGCTCCCGCATCGCTTCCCGCTTCCCGCGTTACTAACGCGCAGGTTTGAACAAACCTTTAGTATGCTTGCCTCGTGTTTCATGGATCTAAAGTTTATAGAGGCACAAATTTTCGTATATTTTGTATTGTGAAAATATTAATAGCATATCTACCTACTAACAAGTTACATGCGTGGTTTTACCTTGTCTTTACATATTACCTACTTATGTCAATAAAGTTAGGTCACGTAGGTTACCAATAACACACACAGACCGTTCGTACCCCTATTCACAGCCTCCCTAATAGTTCTTGAAAACTTTGGCCATGAATCTGTTGTTGCGCCGGAGTAGCTATATTTTCGTAAAAAACTAACGATCTTAATTTGTTTAAACCAAAGTCTGAATTAGAGGTACATTTTTTAAAAACAATTCCAAAATTTGATTTATTAAACATGGTCACAAGCTATGCTTAGTTTGGGGCTAGATGGAATTGTGTTCATCATCCAATATTTGTTTATATATTTATGTAAATCGGTGTTGATTTAAACTGCGAAAATACGTAGGCAAATCAATTCAATAAAGACAGTCTTTTGTAATTTATTTTAAAGCTGTTTTATAATTACTCAAATTGGAACTTAGTTTTAAGCAAAAAGATTATTCGTATTATAAAAATTTTAGCGAAACAGCAGAATCAGAAGCATTATGTAGCCCTATTATCTTTTTCCCCCCCAATATCTAGCCCAAACTAAGCATAGCTTGTATTATGGTGACCATGTTTAATAAATGAGCTAAAATTTAGAATATTTAAAAAAAATAGAGTTTTTGTAAAATTCAGACTTTGGTGCAAACAAAATAAGATCGTTAGTTTTTTATTAAATTATGTACTCCGGCGCAACAAGAGAATCGTAGACATTATGTATCAAGTAGTTGCACTAACAGCGCGGCGCCAATGTTTATTGATCGGGTCAGGGTCACCGTGGACTTCGATCGGCGCCCTGTTTTACCATGCCATCCATTCTATTATCATTCTCTCCAGGAATCAGAGTGACATCACTGTAGCCCTCTACATTACCGGCAATCATAGTTAATTGACTGGTTTATTATTCTACCGATGCATACTGGTTATTTCTCGCACAATACCTATTGACACATTACTGCTGCAACTACAGCTAATTGTTACCACCCTGATAAATAAGTGCACGTACATAGTCAAGTAAGTTGGTAAGTACGTATGGTATTCCTCCATATTAATTCTACAATTTCAGATCAAGAAATCAAAAACAATTTGGGTCAAAATTTGCAGTACAGTTATGGCAAAACCTTAAGGCTAGGCAAAATGGCGTAGGTATATCGATTAGGTATACACATATTAAGTATTATCCCGTCTATATAATTTGCAGAGTCGTTAAGTTGAAGAGTTGCCGGGATAGTGCAAAATAATTGACTACCAATTTAATATTTTGTTTAATGGATTTTCGCAAAATCATGACTGAATGATTTGAATGATCTATAATGGTGTATACTAACGGTCCAGAGGGCAAGTCGAGGGTGATAGAATCCTTGCATTCGGCGCCGCAGTAAGCGTAGCCAAACCCGCCCACTGTCACATACAACATCACGATGAGCGACATCCCGGTGTTGAGGACACCGCACGGCGTCCCGAACGCACGCGGAGTTTTCATATTATTCTCCAGCGCGATCACCTGCAATCAACGTAGTAGATATATGCTAACTATACCTTAAACAACTACGTTATGCCACTGGATGAAAGAATGCGCAAGTGAGGGTACTGACCACGCCGACAGCGGTTAGCGCGAACAGGATGGTCCCGAAGAAGAGCGGGAAGGTAGACACCGTGCCCCACAAGTCTAGCGAACCCTCCAAGGAATCGGCTGGCCGCTTTGTTCCCAGCAGGTAGTAAAGAATGATGGCCAGCCCCAAGAGAATAAGAAGGTTAGCCAACGCGCTGAACGGAGCTAACATCTTCAGCGAAGGGATCAGGTTGAACGCTACCAACGGGACCAGCAGGAAGAGCATGTACATCAGAACAGACATTTCGTGCACCGGGTCCACCAGCTGCAAACATAGTTAAAAGGTATAGTTTGTTTCAAAAGTCATGAGAAAGCTCATTAACGTGGGACGTACAACATTTTTAAAGTCGAATCTCTTATAAACATGTTATGCCTTATAAACGCCTTTCAACTTGTACACTAATGACTGCTTAAGATTCTCTGTCATTATCAGTGTCGTATACTACGAGGGCAAGAGTGCCCAACTCTACTGAGTGAAGCTTCACTACAGTAACACGAACGGACAGTTCGATTGCTATCGAACTATCCTGTGTTGAGAGATGTTTTGTGTTCCTATTTTTAACGCATTATATAGTATCTGTAATGTTAAAATTACACCTTGTAAATAAACTGATTCGAATTGTCACTATCTTACAAAAAAGGGCACTATTTTAAACAGTGACAGAAGTTGAAAGTCGTTTTTAGGTAAGGCCGGTTAAGGATACCAAAGACAACGCATCTTCTATATATACTGCACGTTTATTAAATATAAATAAGATTTATAAGACGACCTCTGTGGCATAAGGGGCGAAGGCTTGCCTGAGATTCAAAAGGTTGCGGGTTCGATTCCCGCCGCGGGACATATTTTTGTATGATCAGCAAGTATATTTTCTCTCGGGTCTGGGCGTTTTCTATGCATAAATGTAAGGATTTACAAAAAAAAGATCTCGGGCTAGATGACGCTGTTTATGATCTCCAGTATTATTATTATAATTTATATTTGTTTATAAAAATGATGAACAATTTTAATGATATGAATGAATAGGTTGCTGACTGATTGTGTCACTAATCCCACACCGTACAAATAAATGAAACAAATATTTTTTTCGGCGCTAACCAATACTTTGGGTTAATGGCCCTTTCTAGCTTAATTTTGAAACATACAATAGTTACGTAAAATTAAAAAAACATTAAAAACGTACCTTCTTTATATTATCGGCCATAAATACAATGTAGACGCAGCAAATACCGAGCTGGTAGACGACGAGGAAGACATCGACCATATATGCGGAGCAGCGTGAAAACCTGCGCAGCGACTGTGGTCCGGTCTCAAGTATGACCGACATAGAGGCCGGGTACGAGAGCAGTGGCACACGGCGGGTTTTGCACGCCCAGTACTGAGAGCGCACCAGCACATGCAGACAGTGCGTCACCAGCACGCCGGCCAACACCGTGCTTATGATGCCAGTGGCTAGGCCCGCGCGAGCATACGCCTGCGGCATCGCCAGGATTCCCGTGCCCAGGCTGCACTTCACAAGGTGCACCAATGTCTCCCAGTTACTGCACAATCATATAATTAATGGTTCTGTCGCGTGCACCTACGCAAATCTACGTAGGTAGGCATATAGAGAGATACTGACAATACCCGCTAATTTAGCGCTATGATGACTAGTCAGTCATGATTGACTAAAAGTAAATAATAAATTCATTTACAAAAATAATTACAGAAATGTACAAAATAATATAAAATAAATGTGAAACAGTTGAGCTATCAAGGACCGTTTACAACGATCTATAGATAGCTCAACTGATCCAGATCACTGCCAGAGGGCAGAGTTCCCAAGACACTCGTTACACAAGTTATGCTAATATGCTGAGCCAGATAGGAGCCAGCTCTTGGGTTTCGCAATGTATCTACCAGACGCCATGAGATAATTAAACTACAAGTTAGTTGACGTCATCTTGGGGACGTTACCCTCTGGCAGGGATGTGGATCAGTCGAAATTTCGATCTTTTGAAACGATCTTTAGATCACACACAGCGGTGGTGATTCTGTTGTTTCGCCGGATTAGCTAAAATTTCATAATTACGAATTACCTTATTAGACCAAATTAGAGTAACAGTTTTAAAATAAGTTTTAATAAGTTGACATTTTGTTCTCTTAATTGACGACCTCTGTGGCACAGTTGGCTGGCTGAGACGCAAAAGGTTGTGGGTTCGATTCCTGCCGCGGAACAAATGTGTGTGTTATCTGCATGTGTTTGTCTCGGGTCTGGGTGTTTCTATGTATAATATATATGTATTTGTAAAAAAAAAAGTATATCAGTCATACCCATAACACAAGCTCTGCTTACATTGGGGCTAAATGCTGTGTGGAATGTCCAGTATTATTTATTTATAATGCCTATGAATATGCCTAGGATTTTCCCGTTTTAATAAAAACTAAATCACATGGTTTTTAAAATGAGTTAAACGCGTCAATCACATGTATATTTAGTTTATTTGAGAAGTGTCATTTAAAAACGTCACTACTTCAGGATATTAGTGTGAATAAATTATATTAATCAGACGGTGCTCGTAAAAGGGTTGTTTTTGAATTTATGAATTCAGTTACTTGGTAAACTCTTACTTAGGTACGGGCATTAGGCCGGATGCTTAAGTATTCAGTAGAATACTCACTTGGTTGGGTTTGGGAGTACGCGATGCACATGTGGGTCATAGTCCGAATTATCACTGAAAGCAATAAAAGAAAAGTGATTAAGTGTTTAATCCAGTACGGACTTTGTTTATAAAACAGTATTTACTTGAGAGGCTGCTCTTCTTTGCCGCCGTGCCGAGGCGAATCCATCGCCTTCAGCTTCACTGTCTCCGACTTGAAGCTCATTGCTGCGATTGTTACTCAGCTAGCTGCACTTACGGCGCACAGCTGCTGGCCGTTCGATCACGTCCTGCACACAACCAAATACGACAAACCCTTTAGAAAACCTGTAGAAAACCACTTTACAGAGCTTTTCCCAGGGATCCAAGGGAACCAGTGGGTTTCTTCGGGTTAAAAGTAGTAAATTGTACTACAATGAAAGTTTAAGAATAATATGAAATCATGCATGTTGGGCTCTTACACAACATAAATGGGGTTTAACCATCCGCTTCCTGCCGTTATCCTACAATAGGTCGGCTAAACATGTTTCCTTCTACTCGTATCAGCCGCCGTCTTAGTGCTCAAGCCATTCATAATCATATCTTCTTTCATAAAACCTATCCACCTTTATTTTTTGCCTACGTCTACTTTTGTACTTGTAAGAATGGGTAACCATCGATATAAAGCGCCAAAAAAAAAATAAGCAGGTAAGTACATAAGTAACGACTTCCGTGTTACGAGCAACTGACGGGACCTCTCGGCTTGTTCCAATTCCCAGCGTCAGACGCAACTCGCGACGCTGTCGAGCCCACGCGTGAGATCATCTCAGTGCTAAGCCACGTCCGTGCACCATACAAGCAATAACATGCGTACAAAATGTTGGTGTATATTCCAATGTACTGCTGTTCTGCTGCTAATAATTTAAATATCTAGTATTAAATAATTGAGCCGCTTCATTAGGCACGAATATTTTTTATTCCCACTAATCCGACGATATATTTAATAGCGTAGTAAGCGCATATGCACCGATTTTTTGATATTGAACCGATACCTTCACCGCTGTTTGGCAGATTGACCCTCTAGTGACAGCAGCGGCTGATGGTTTAACTAGATTAGAGCCTCAACACAAGTTTACATCCTGATCTAGGGGCATCACACAAATGGCAAAATGTTTCCGTCTTAGCCTAACTTTAAAGCGTTCCCAAGTCCACAAGGAACCCATATGAGGTATGTCTTAATTGTATTTGAGAAATAAAATATAAATAAAAAGTAATAAAATAAAATAAATAAAGTAAATAAAAATAAAAGTGTTAGTCGGCAAGGTAGAGAGGTTAGTGTGGGTACCTGGGAAAGAATGTGCTATCAAACAGAATCCCAGGCAGAGTGACGTCAGTGCAGAGGAACCTTCACCCACCTCAGCTTGCTAGAGCAGATCCATAAACGAAAGTTTTCAACTACAATTGACTGCTCTGTAATTTTACTGACGCCACCTAAATCATCTTCAACAGATGAACAAAGGCCAATGATGATGATGATGATGATGATGATGATGAATGTTAGTTAATCGAACCCGCAATAAATAAAATATAATCGTTACATAGCTTGCGAACGCTTTTGATAGTTTCTTCCGAATATACCAAAAAATATTGACCCCGTCGAATCGCACCTAAATATACCTAGATTTCGATGCCTTGTTAGGCATGAAAGGCGCTTCAAAGTGATACATGCAATAAATAACACTTATAAGGTGAGCGTTACGTATGTCTCGAAGCAATCAGCGCTTGATGCGACATGTCTACCCATTCATATGTACAATTTAACCAATTAAATTACTTTGCAACTGACCACACTCCATGATATTGAGACCAAAATCCACCACAGGAAAAGCGGGGTCCGTTCCAGGAATTGCAACGGATAAAATATTTTTCGCAGAAACAGCCTTCAAGTACATTCCAGGGATACAATTTGCGATGCGTGTGAGTCGCTGGCCCCGCAAGCGATGAGAACGACGAGCGAGGGGGCGACGTACGGTTCACTCGCGTCCGCATAGATGCTGGCTCAATTAGATATCTGCCTACCGCTCCGGAATGCACGACACTCTTCTAATAAGACTAAGTATGTCATACTTGCTACAAACTCAATGTAAACGGTATCTAAACTGCAAAAGGGAGCTCCATTCAATGCTCGGATAAAATTGAAAGTCCTTGTTCAAATGTTATAATATATTCGTGGTTCACCTGAAAAATCATTTTGTTCTAGGTAAAAAATATGCCTCTTGCATCTTTATCATATATTCCACGTTATGTGTAAATTTAACTAGCATACATAAGCTTTAGTGCCTTGAATATGTCAAGATGGATTAGGCTTGCCCAATACAATCGGCTGTATCAGGAAAGACGATAAATAAATGTAAAGTAAATCGTGTGGCCCAAAGTGCATCATCACCGTATGGCCTATATAATATATTTACCATATATTTACCACTGTAAATTTGAAAATTTGAAAATTTTCCACAACGTGACGCACGATGTATCACTAAATTCATAAATGAATGTATTCAGAACAAATATAAATTCAGAGTATCTACTTACCCAAAATTTGTTAGTAAGATTGATTATCTTTTCAGTGAATTGTAAACCAGTTGCTCGAATCGTCCGTTTGATATTACCTAATATTTTCCTCTTAGTAAATGTAAGTCGTTAAAATTGGACAAAACCATAATAGTACGTACACATTTCAAATAATTTAGTTATTGGTTCAAAATCTTGGTCATAGTTATTGTAAAATCTACAATTGAATCTATTTTCTATTTGTTCTTTTTCTTCAATTCAAAATGGTTTCTGTCTTCTTTATGACAGTTTTGACATATTTTCCTCCAAAGATGATATATAAATTTGCTTCTAGCTTTTTATTAATTTTATTAGCCAGTTCTTGGCAACCTAGAAAATACTCTGACATAGTGACTTGACATGACAGGATGCCGAAGGAGCTCAGAATTAATTAAAACTAACTTTTTATTCTTGGCTTGACTTATTAATAATAACATAGCTCTTAGAATTATATAGTTTTTCTTACTGATTTAAATAACTTGTTATTGATCTCGATGGTTTTCTGGTCTTATTTCAAACCATATTTAGTGCGGGATTCTAATCAATAAAAGGTGACTTCTCTGAACAAATGTGGAGACAGTTTCATCAAGCATTGTTTATCGGCATTTTTCTAATTTAGATTGCCTGTTAATTTATATTTATTTTAAGCTTTACAAGACTTTTGATTGATTAATAATATTTTTAAGTTTTCAAATCGTTAAACTTAACACGTCGCTTGAGACTTGGTTATAGAAGCGTACACATTATCCTAAAAATATTAGCCTAACAAAATACAATACAATTAAGTTCCGCAAGCACCTATAAACCTACCATGTACTACATTCGACCGTATCGCTACTCCTTCCGGGCTTGCTGAACAGCACCAAAACACAATACAAGTAAAACAAGCATGTAAAAGCAAACAATCTTACCGGTTCGTGCAGTGCGGGTGCGGCCGCTGCTCGTGCCGCGCTAGAGCGAAGTGACGAGCTGGACGTGCACGACATTACCATGGTGTGCGCACGGCAATATTATCGCTCCACCACAGAATTAAGGCAGATCATACACTGCGACGCATAACGCAAGGGAACAACGCTTTCGATTTGATCTAGGGTCTGTTTTGGGTCAGCACGATTGCTCACGTGGAGCCCCGTCATATTGCCAATTTAGATACTTATGCATACGAGCGAGAGGTGAAAAATGCCGCTCTCATGACGGTGCTAAAAGCGGTGAGTGCTAGGTACTCCCGAGGTACTCTTTGCATTTTGGACAAGCCCAAGACCGTTTCGCTTTGACGTTCAATAAAATACTTCTGCTGTATTTATATGTTTTTTCTATCAACTACGTAGTAATGTTAAAACAGTGCAGTAATGTTATATGAAATCTCATTATTGCACTTTTTTACTTTTTATTTAGATATAAATTTAGCACAGAGGTTTAATATCTCTAATTACACGAGTGCATTAATTACTCTCTTTAGCAAGGTGCGTAATTTACTTTTTTTTCTACTACCAATCTACCTACTGTGATAAAATATACCTACTCAAACTATAGTAGATTGTTGCACCGAGCGCAAAGTGAGTTATTAATGCACGCGAGTGTCACGTTGTTGGCACTGAATTAACACGAGTGCATTATTTACTCTTTTTAGCAAGGAGCGTAATTTATTTTTCTTTCATCTACCTACATTATAGTTAACTGAATAAATAAGGTCCATGAAGTTGCATTTAAATTTATCAACCTACATTTCCCCACTTATTAGGTAGTGAACAGGTAGTTTTTGGTATAGCTCTAGACTATTTCTGACTCACTCGTGTTAATTCAGTGCCCTCGCATGTGCTTGGGCACCAACATAACACTCGTGCATTAATAACTCACTTTGCGCTCGGTGCAACAATCTACTATTTCTTTATCATGTAACTATTTTATTTTATTTTTCTTGTTATTTATGTTTTTTCCTTTACTTTGATCTTGAAATGACCCGAACTTGCTATGTTTTGATTACTCTACTACTTCACAAATACTTGACTCTACATCAATTTATTCGTGGGAAAGAGAGAATACCTACATTCTCTCCTGTCTCGCTCTTATATGTATTATACCAACTATCCAGATACATAATACGGCACGACTGAGTCTATGTAACAAACATACAAGACCTGGACTCATACCATTCATTATCATTATCTTTGAACGATATACCATACACTATCACAAATAATGTTACATAAGTACATTTTCATGCTCTGTGCATGAAAATTATATGCTATGTAAGTGTTATGTTATAGGTAGTTAGCGCAGCTTTTGTTGAGGTTTCCGGAAGAGGAGGGAGACCGTTAGATGACCCCAGTGGCATTATTATCGGCCGTGCGATTATAGAATTCTGATACATTTATACAAATAGCTTTCAGTTACCATTGAGGATTTGGGGTATTACGTAAGGTTGATTGTTAGACTTGCTGTTAAACGAATAGAAACCTCTGACCAATAGAGACGGAGCGCCACGCTCAACCGAAGTGAAGCCACAAAACCGTGCTCGTCTGTTTCAGCCACGAATATACCTAAATCTCGCTCCTGGCTCCTAAGTAGTTACATTTCATGGGTAAGTAAACATCTTACATAACCCTTGCGCTTTAAGTCAAGTGTGTGTATGGTAACGTTTCGTGGTATAAATAACGTATGTAAAAATAAATGGTTATCTCAACACTTTTTTGACACGGAATCACAACGAAACAGGAGGAAAATATAGTTATTTTTTTGTATGGTGTTTCTTAGACGACGACTTGACATGTACTAATTAGAATATTTATTAGTACAATGTATTTAAGCATATAAGCATATACTAAGAGCAAAGAGTATGGTTCTGGTGTATTTCGGGAATGTGCGTGGGTGAGTGTTACACAAAGGAGCACGGTTTTAAGGCTTCACTTTGGTTGTTCGTGGCACTCCGTTTTTATATTTATTTGATCTGAGATAACAACCGAACGTAAGTAATACTAATCCATCTTGTCCAGTCAAACTAAGAATTGAAAATATGTCTATTGCTAATAAAAACTGATACACATAATCACCAATAATAATCGCCATGCGTGCTTTGAAGGGCAAGGTAAGCCGTCGGTCTCGGCTTTTCAAAAAGTTGTTCGGCGGTCTCCGACACCAAAGTGACGTAGTGAGTCGGTAATTCACTCGAAAGTAATATTTAGTACTAATTGTGACCAACTTGTTACTCTTTGCACTCGTTTCGTCTGCACCGCTCACTCCTTGCAGTGAAGCACTCCTGTAGAGTTTTGCGTTACCGATTTAAACGGAGTATGTACGAGCCCCACAGTGGAATGCAGGTGTATGGCGGATTAACACATTTCCCAAATATAAGGAATATTTTTGACACCCCAATCTACACAATTTTCTGTTCCTACGTTATTTTTACATGGTAGATCGAGGGGCGGAAAATTATTGGCGTGGTTTTTATAAGCCGTTTTACAAAAAACTTCTGTGAGACAGTTTTCTCATGTCCTGCAGAAAGAAGGCCTTCTTTCTGGGCCCGAACTGAGTTTACTATAGAATTGAAAGTTTGTGGTCCCGATTAATGCACGAGAACAATTAAAGGGAAGAGGGAAAAGATATCTTCAACATCATCTTTCAGGACATCTTCAACGTCATCTTTCAGGCATCTGAAAACTGTCTACAAGACGGCTAAGTCAAAACCGTATCCTGAAGACAGTGGCGGGCTGTGTTCCATCGTCGATTTTGAAGTGCCTTTTGTTGTGTTGAGTGGGGGATATTTTCCCCTGGTTAGTAATTTACACCAACATAGATCAGTATCTTTAGTTAAATCACTAAGTATCTATAAAATGTATTTGTGAAAAAAATTGCTGGATGATGCATTTCTTTTTCGTTTATTTGATAATTATCATCTTAATAAAATTGTCTAAAATTATATATTATTATGTTATTAAAAAATATGTTTTCAAATTTATCACTCCTAAAATCTGCCGCCCTAGTCTCTAAATCTGCCACCAAACCAATATTCCCAATGCAACATGTCAATACAAGTACTTTAAATAAATACTTTACGCTGAACTCTATAATGAAGTCGACGAATTGTCACCGTAATATGACACCTTGCAGAGTTTTGCGTCACAGTTGTGTCAAGTGTCATTAGGGCAGCTGACGCAAATCCGCCGGCTGCGGGCCTATTCTTGAAATCAACAATCGATTCTTCGTTTGTCATTTCATGGAGTAACATAGCCCTGCTTACTTAATATTTTAACTCGTTTTATTGCATGTTCTATTCAGTAATCTTAGCGGAATTTTAATGAATAAATTGTGACTACGGGACGGTTATGGACAATTGAATTGTATGTGTATTATGGTGCAATGTGATTTGAACGACGAGGAAGCCCAAGAAAATTTTAGACGGCCATACCGCGTAACGTCTAGTATTGACCATCGACTAAGACTTTAACAAACAAATTGACTATAAACAAAAATAAACACTTGACACTGATAAAATTGACATTCAAACGTCACATGCCATAAACAAAGAAGAGGAAGAAGAAATCAACAAAAGCAATATCGGAACAACAATTGTTCAAAAACATACTCAGCAACAACGTTTCGACTTGATTTGAATGATGAAATGACTGACATTCCTTTGACTGTCAAATGTCACAATCGACGATTCGATGATTTGATGATTTGAGACAACGAAACAACTGACAGCTAACTGGCCTGTCAACTCAGTTGGTAGTAGCTCTGCTTCTGCGCTGTAGATTGGAGGTTCGATACCCTCCCAGGACAATAATACTTGTGTGATGAACAAAGGTGTTTGTTCTGTGGTAAGGTGTAATCAATTATCATAAGTATGTATTTAAAAATATATGTATGTAACCTTTAAGGCGATGATGAATCAGTCAGTCAGTCAGTTAGGTTAAGCTCTTTTTAACCGACTTTATCAAAAAGGAGGAGGTTCTCAATTCGTCGGAATCTTTTTTTTTTATGTATGTTCACCGATTACTCGAAAACGGCTGAACCGATTTGGAAAATTATTTTTTTTGTTTGAAAGGGTTACTTCACAGGTGGTCCCATATAAAATAATTTTATCAAAATCAGTCGAGCTGAAATATCAACGAAAATCTAAAAATTGTATACATCGATGATGTTTTCATGTACTTCGATACCTCGCTGTCTCATCGGAGCGGTGCGTTTTTAGCCTACCCATATTATATATATACAAAATCCATCTACTTTCGACTAAAAATGAATTTATTATAGGCTCAAACTTCATTCAATGAAGTTGGTTTCTTTTTAGTTTTTAAAACGTAAATATATAGGTATAGATTTAAGGTATCCAAATAAAGTTTCAAGCAAATCGAACAACGCGTTTTAAAGTTTACATACAAACTTTAACCGACTCATTTTAACTGACTTAAAAAAAGAAGGAGGTTTCTCAATTCAACCGTATCTCAAAATTATATATATATTTTATGTGTGTTCGCGGATAACTTCATCGTTTATGAATCGATTTTGATGATTTCTTTTTTGTTGGAAAGGAGATATCCTAAGGGGTACCACCCTTGGGATATATCCTAATAAATAAACTCATGATCTCATGATAAATAAACAAGGATCTGATGATGGCATCGCAGAGAAATCGAGGGGAACCTTCGAAAATCGTAGTGGCGACTAGTGCGTTTGTTATTTTTTTTGATGGACCCGAAAGACAGTCGAGGGAACTGCTCGACGATTTACAGCAATTACCTGGTGTTTGGGCTTTATTAATTTGTATTGATGAGAACTTTACTCCTAGATAGATAGATTGACTGTCATTAGGAGTCTGATGATGAAGACGAAGGACAATCAAGGGATATAATTTTACTCTTAAGTTTCCTGTATGAAGTCGGTTATTTTTGTAAAAAAATATTAAGGTTAGGGATTAGACACCTCGGCATGTAACTTGGAAAATAAGATATAAAGTATAAAGTGAAAGCCCCATACAAAT
This sequence comes from Lampropteryx suffumata, assembly GCA_948098915.1. NCBI lineage: Eukaryota > Metazoa > Arthropoda > Insecta > Lepidoptera > Geometridae > Lampropteryx > Lampropteryx suffumata. The sequence goes on from OX402544.1 coordinate 25,233,010, forward strand.
AGCTCCAGTAGTTAGAAGAACAAGAAGTAAAGCAAGCAGAAGTATTAGAGAATTATGAATCAGACCAATAAATATATCAAATTTTTTATATACACCGCTTTTATCATTTTCAACCCTTGCCAATATCTTTTATTATTCAATAGTTTCAAATTAAACAGAATCACATAAGATCCGTGGAATAGGCCTACCGGGGAAACCACGTTAAAAAAACGCGCTAAGTAAACTACTTCAAAGGTGGCCTGGAAACGTATGTATATTATGTAGATTACAACTCTTCCAACTTTTTGAATCGTTACATCTCAGAAACGGTGACTCTTAGCAAAAAAGTATTTCGAAATTTTTTATAGATAACTATCTGATCTGCAATTTTGTCTGAACTAATTTTATGATAAAACTTACCGTTTTGCTGAAAATCGCGAGAAACCCGTTTATGTGACTTTTGACCCCGAGTAATTTTTTTTCCAGATATCGGATCGATGAGGATTTTTTAGATTTCATTTATTATAGTGTTTTGTACAATCATAGCAATTTTGATCCGGGTGCGAATCATTGTACCCTCGGATGTCTAAATGGACCGGGCTATTGGAACTGTCAAGGCTTCGTGAGTGTTTAAACGCTCAAACGCCCATTGGTATGATACTAGCAATATCGCAACTGCAGTGTGTCATCAATTCATTGCACTCAACTGATACATACAAAGATATTTATCTCTGTATGTCTCTCTGAGAAAGCATTTAGTGCGACATGGCGTAAAGAAACTATTTGAGAGAAAATCTCGTTATCTGGGACTTTCAACATAGGATATAAAAATAAACTAAGAATTATGTGATATTGTTAATAAAAACTTTCTAGTGCGACGCTCTACCGAACTTGTAATTGTTAATATGAGTATAGTTATAATTGTAAGCTGTTGATCAGTTTGTATCTTTACTTGATTATTGTACATAAAGATGTACAATAATTATTGTACATAAAGATGTACAATAATTATAGAGACCGATTACTTAACGTTAGTTGGATTTTTTTTACAAAAAGGATCAGGAGTAGGAATTAGCATAACACGTTTCTGACATTTTTTGAATTTCTGGCAGTTATTTGTGTACGGTTCGCGTAAAAACTGTTGTAGAGATTTATATGAAACATTTACTTGATAGTTTATTCTCCAAATTAATCGCCGAGGTATATTGCATCAAGCCCTCACCAAAAAAAGGTGCAAAAAGTGGTTTCAAGTTTGTAAAGAAAGTTCATAATAACGGATAAAACTACTTCAAACTTTGTTATGATAAACACGTTTTACGAAATTTCTTTAACATAAAACTAATACGCGAAGATGAGTTGCGAGCAGATGTGCTAATTAATAAGAGACTCACCCTTGGTTTAGTAGACTATTCTGAGCTCTGCCATGTCTTTGAAGCAGTTATTTTATTACAAACAGGTTAAAAGCACAAGCTTAATCGTACAAATCGGTCGGAGCATACGTTGCGTAATTTCAACTCTCAAGGATGAGTCGTATGGTATTTAGGACAACGCGGTAATCTCATATATTGTATTGTTTTCGCGGATGCTGTTCGAACTATTTAGTGCACGACATTGAGCTAAGCACCTAAATAAGATATTTAGCGCGGACATACCTCGGACAAGTTGTGAGGGTGACGGCGGTGACGTAAGGTGTCTGACTGGCTCGCCTGGCTAATCGGCGCGGTACCGTGCGCAATGCGTGGTGCGCATCGGAGCTGCGCACCTACAACGCCCCACTGTGAATTGAACATGACCAAGGATACATCATGACATAACCCCCCATGGAATGACCCATGCTTTGTTTGTCTATGGTAATTTTCAGCTAACTAGTAGAAAAAAAAAAAAAAAATTCTGGACATTTAACACAGCATCATGTAGAGAGTAACCAGAGCTTGTGTTATGGGATTTTTAAAAACATCATTTTGAAGTGAAAACTTCTTTAGCATTGTTGTGATTTGAAAGTCGATGAAACGAAAAAGCGACAGTAAAAAGAGCCAGACACATTAATTCATAAGATTTAAAGATTTAAAATCATAAGATTTGGGAGAAAATGAGACAGGAAGCATTATTATAGCATACGTGTTTATTATTACGTGCTTCTGCGCGCATGCGTAGTACAAAGCATGAGTAAAGGCATCACAACAACCGTGGTGTTTTGTATACGTGAAGGTTTCACTTCTACCACGTGTGAATTGCGGTCATGTTTTTTTTTTATAGAACTACACCCAAGCCAGAAACAAATATTAGCTCCGCGGCGGGAATCGAACCCACAACCTTCTGCATCTCAGACGGGCCTTCGCCCATTACACTACAGAGGTCATCGATAATAGTTTATAATGTTTATCTATCTGCCTATTATACCAGTGTTATAAAACATAGAACTGTTGGAAAAATAAAAACATGCTCGGTATTCTTCAAGGGAGAGTCGATTCTTAACAGCATGCGTTTTCATGACAATATTGCCGATGTCAAGTGATTTAATTGTTTTACGAGGATTATTTTTGGCTGTCTTGCAATGCAAAAACTTATTCTCTTCTTCCTACAATGCCATTTTGCCAGCGTCAAGTGATTGTTTGGTTATAAAGTCTTAGTCGATCGTCACTTGTCTATTCTAAACGTCATCACGGAATGGCCGTTTAGTATTTTCTCGGGATTCCTCGTCGTTCAAATCACATTGCAACACATCACTTATAATTCCATTATCCACACCAATGCTATGGAGTCACACATTTATTGTTTAAAATTCCGCTAAGCTTACTGAATAAAACATGCAAAAACGTGAGAAAAAAATATTAATTTAGAAATGCTTTGTTACTTAAATGTTACCTACTTCATGAAATGACAAACCAAGAATCCGATATCATACTATAAACAATAAAACACTTGACACTGGCAAAATTGACATATTATGACACATGTCATTAATGAAAAATAAGAACTTTTATTTACGACAATTGGCAAGCCGTTCCGTATTTTTGTTTTTTTTATGTGAAATTCTTTTAGAGTTTTATGTATCTTCATTTAATTTATATCACTTTTTGATTATGCACTCTTACAATATAATTGTAAGATATTAAAAACTAATGCAGTATGAAAAGCGTATGTTACATGTAAGTTTCTCCATTTTTAAGGAATATTTTTACCTTAGACCATACATTTTCTTCCATACTATTATTATTTATGTATTTGAAAGAGTCTGTCTGTAGCCTTTTTATTTTGGTAAGGAGATACATTTTAATTAGGGAAGGAATAGGCTTAGCTCATTTTTAACTAGGTGCAATTTAGATAATTGATTCAGGCGTGACTTTGCGGAAATCCATCACAAAACATTAAATAGATGGACAAATATTTAGTACTATTCAACATGTGTCGAATTTATTTTTGAGGTTGCATGTGTGGATTGTTTGTGTTTACTATTTACTAACGCTTTGGATGGCTTTTCAATTGCGGGCGGGAGGGAGGTACATGCGTCTGCATCGTGTCTTACTCTTTGGGAATAGATTGGCGGAATAGTACTAAATATCTGTCCATCTATTTAATGTTAGATGCAATTCATTTATTTATTTATAAATGTTTAAAATAGATAAAACTTAATAGCTTACACTAATACGTTATATCAAGAACGGATACTTAATAAAATATAAAATAAAGAAAACAAGATACTTATACAAAAGAAACGAAATCACAACAACAATTACTTACGTAGGTACCACGCTTGTAAAGCAGGGTGCAATAATTAGTAAATTTTACAGCTTCAAAGGTAACCATCGCCATTATCTGTCGCGATATTGCTGTACCTAACTCATTTTAATCTGAAGGGATGGCCTTTATGATAACAATAATAATTATTATTATAGATGGACAATGCACACACACAACACCATCTAGCCCCAAACTAAACAAAGCTTGTATTTTGGTGACTAGATGACTAATAGAATACTAATATATTTTAAATACATACTTATGATACTTTATAACACTCAGACACATAACAAACACCTATGTTCACCACACAAATAATTATCCTGGGGAATCGAAACCTCAACTCACAGCGCAGAAGGCAGTCTACCAACTGAGCTGACATGCCAGTGACTTGATTTCCAATACTCGGGGAGTTTCTACTTCTGGTTTCTACACCATATTCCTTAGTTATTTTTAAATCGATGCCATGTTTAATAATCGCTCTAAGACTTTACCTACCTACCTTTAATAGTAAGTACACACAGCATCTGTCAACTCCTATTTACAAGACTTACTTCAAAAAAGAAGGGGGTTTTCAATTCGTCAGTTTTTTAAATATTTATTAGCTCATAACTCCGTCATTTATAAACAGATTTGAAAAAATCAGATTTCATGTCAAATGATATACACCCCGATTGGTCTCATATAAATTTCAGAAAAACCGGTTCTGTAGTTAGGTTTTTAAACCAAAAAAACTGAAAAAATTGGCACTTGGATTAAACGAAATTTTGATATTTAGCTTTTTTATACGTGAAGTCGCTTGTCTTTTTAGTTTTTACAACGTAAAGATTTTTTATTTAGAGCATATTTACCTGAGTTGGCCATTGGTACATGTAGTATTAGTAACTGTAAGCGTAGCTTCAGTGCTACGTAGTACCTACTACGGTGTGCTACGAAGTGCTACGCAGTACCATGTAGATTATTTAATAGAAAATTATTACTGTACGTATTGGATGGTAAATGATGAAAAACTATCAAAACTGAACTTGATCATTGCGCCTATTTCTTACGAACGAGTACAAACGGGTTCGTTATTAAAATACAATAACGTAGTCGGTAGATAAGTTTTGTCAAAGGCCACTTAATGAGGTATGCTTTTTTTTGATCTGACACGTTCACGCTTTGTATTTACATAAGAAAAAACAAATAAATCTATAGTAATATTACAAATGAAAAATATTTATTTGACATGACACAACACAAAATAGACTAAAAGGTTAAGAAGTATGATACAAACATAATTAAAACTAAAGAATAAAAAACGAGTACGTACTCCACAAAACTTGGTAGGTGACCGACCAGTATTAGGTACCTACTTGCAATCAGAATTAATATAAAAGGTAGTGTAGATCGCCATTTACAAAGATACAAAGATTACGCACCTGCATAGTATGGTAAAAATCATCATGTCGTGCCAAAAAGGGTCAGCTGAGCATAATGCCAATTAGATAGCTACTACGCTACTACGCTACTACTCCGCCCTACTTAGTATTTGGGTTTGAAAGTGTCTGTCTGTTACATTTTCACGGCTAAACGGCTGAACGAATCTTAGTAAAATTTGTACGGAGTACGGAGATGGTTATATCTCGGGGAAGGACGTAGGCTACTTTTGTAGTACTTTTTGAAGTGAAAACTTCTTTTAGCGCCGTACGCATATTTTTAGATGAGGTAAAACCTCTGGATTCGCGACACCGTTACCGAGACGCAGCCGGCTGCCGCGCTCGCCCCATTTGATTTTAAACCTTAATTCACATGTTTACAGTCTACTTTTGTATGGAGAAGTTTACTGAGTTAGGTTCTTTGATATATTATCTACATTCTGAACAAAAAATATTGCAACATCTATGTTCGTTCAGTATTTGATTGGCAGTCGCCATAGTTACTGATTTTGAAGTGATTTATTACTAAACTCTAACGCGCCAAAATAAGTTTTCACTTCTGTCTGCTCTCCCGGAGTGCAACACGATTTTTTTTTGTACTTATCACGCGTGTGACGCCGCGGGCGCCTTGTTTCATATAAAATACCCCTGCCTCAAAATAGTCTCCTCCTCCAAATAATTTATTTTAAATCTGTTAATTACAAAATTATCAATGATAATTGGGACACATATTTAAGCAAGTGAAGTGTCGGAAACGCGACTTGTAGAATGTGGGTAAGAACAACGAAGAACTAAAAGCGCCTGGGTAGATATAACGTTCAGCAAGGGAAGAATCGAATAAATATTGCTGAACATTTGTCACACAACACCATCTAGTCCGAATCTAAGTAAATTTTGGACTATGGAAACCAATGAACCAATGAACAATGAACCTATGACTGATAGATGAATTACTTATACGCGTCTAAATACAATATCCTGTTTCAATAATGAAACGAATACTAAATTGTGAATTTAGTCCTGTCCTCTCACTCGTACTCGTGAGAGAAAAGATTTGACGAAACCGTCATACATTTTATTATACATACTCGTATTAAAGAACGAAAGAAAGAAACGCAATAAGTTGTCCGAACCGTCCATATTTTGACTCTACCGTCTTGGTACCATTGTATTTAGTGATCTGGGTGCTATATCTAGCTGTGGCATAACGTTGACTGATTTCTCAGCTCAATAACGGTGATCAATGTGTTATGTCAAGGATAATAGAGTGTTGTGGCATGTACGAGTTTATAAATCCTGAGACGCAGGAGTTGCGGGTTCGATGTTATTCATCAAACCCGCTACTCCTGCGCCTCAGGTGGGATTCCGCGCACTGCGCCACAGAGGTCGTCGAGTATGTGTGTCGTGATATGTGTTGTGCATCGTGTTGCAGTAACGAGGCGCTTGCGTTCGAGGGCCTTGGCGTGAGACCGACAGCGGCGGTGTCGAAGGAAGCGGGCGACGCCCAGCTACTAACAATGCCATTCGCCGACTTCGAACATCACAGTGAGCTAGGCCGATTTAGATTGAATCAATGAGCGTTTTTCCACTCGCCAGCACGGCATCGGGCTGCCATCCAAACAAAAATGTATAAAATACAGGGAATTCAGGAACTAGTATTTTAAGCCTGAACGAGAGATTCCGACCATGAAAATTAACAGTTGTGGGGGTACAAATCCTAAGAATTAATATTTTCAGATTTCCATACAAAAACATTCAAGAAATAAAATTATTTTGTCAACAATGTTTCTAAGTGCGTTACCTACCTACATACCTACCTACCTAGTTTCGCGTGAGTTCAAATTGTCTGCTAAGGTAGGCTTGATACCTAGGTTGGTGTATGTAAGTATCTTTTGACGTGGGTACCTACATTACATACTGACTGCGGTATTCACACAAGCTATGTTGTTTCGTTTGTAGCACAAAACTAAGTAGATATTTATTTAGTAACTACCTAGTAATCCAGCGGCTAATCTAGTTACCTATTCGTCTCTTGAAAAACAATGTTTTTAACTTTATGGTAAAAGAAGCAACTACTTATGAAGATTACATACCGTTTAATGTCTTGTTCTTGGCGGATCCATAAAATTTTGAAAATTGACAATAACAAACACCACATTACACGATTAGTAGGTACCTATTCTAGGTACTACCTTCTAGGTATCCAACACAAAGCACTTATGATTGAGTTAAAAAAACACATGGTCACTCACAATGGTCACAAGAAACGGAATGACGAAACTCTTTACTAGAAAGTTGACCGCACGACGTAGGTACAACAAAACACTGAGCTAAAATCAATTCAAAGCAAGCAAAATAAAATCCTTTGAAATTGCCGACAATTTTTTAGGGTTCATTTATGATGTGAAAATTCAAACCTATCACAATGATGACATTCGTGTTGGTAAATACTACTTTGGTTCTTAGTGAAGTTATTTTGCTTAGTTTATTCTGTAGTCATGTCACTGCTTCTTTCTTGGTCACTGAATCCTTTAACCACTCTAGTTCTGTCACCATTAATCACTAGACTCATGTTAAGGCTACATACAGAAAAAAAAACAGTGACAAAACAAATTAATTCAGCACTGAGTGACCAAGAAAAAACCAATGACAGAATTAATAAATAAAATAACGAATAAAATAAATAAAGTCTTAATCGAAACAACGACTAAAATTAAATACCTACGGAACCAATTTCTGACTTTTGTCAGAAATTGGTTAATTGGTTTATTAATAAATGTCGGCTTATTACAAAGGTAGGTATTTTCGGAATTAGCCGAGATTTATTATTTATTATGTGGATTTAACTCTTCTGATTGGTTGTCGGTTTTGTTTGACATCTTTGATAAAAAGCCGCGAAGTCACAGAGTCGCACAATGAGGTGGACAGATAAAACTATGGGAAAATATGGGATAGACAAGATTTTTCATAGAAATTCAAATTATTAGATACTTAGCCTAGAAATGTTAATAAGAAATCTATCTACCTACCTAAGAAAATGTTGTAGGTTGGGTACCTAATACTTTGAATTTCTATGAAGATCTACCTACCTGTGTATATACATATTCTACTTACGAAAAATGTTGGTTAGATACCTACCTAGTATCTAACCAACATTTTTCGTAAGTATGTATGCTATAAACTTCTATGAAAATCCAAATCAAGTTGTTTTAATAAAGAGTTGTGAACATGTTATCATCATCATCATCATAAAAAACCTGTTTAGTTGCAAATGCAAATGCAATTTTGTTTGTCAACAAAAATTAAATGCAATAAATCCGAAAATTTGATAGAAGAATAAACAAGATTCTTATAAAAATTGCAGCTTATCTCAACAAGAACACAAAAATTTACTTTCTTCTCAGAGGCATCACAATGTAAGGCAACTTTTATGTTTGTATTGCGTGAACTCAAACGATACTTCATTTTGGGGTCACGCTCAAAGTTCAATAAACAGCTGATTTTAGGGAGCCCATTTGTAGTAAGTGCAGTTTTAAATCAAACTTTGCTGCTCATTTCTTCAATGAAAAACATTGAACTTATAAAAGAGGTAAAACATAAAATATGTTGTTCTCGAAAGTATCGAGAATCGGCCCACCTCGGCATAACATACTAGTTCCGGGACACCATGTATATGTCATGTCCCGCCGGCCGTACCGGCGAGTGGAAAAACGCCTAATCACTGACGTCAGTCCTCTTTCAAGTCAGTGCTGACCTGGTACTGCAAAGTCAAATCATTTTATTCAATACAATCACAAGGATCGTTTTACATTGATTAATTTAGATGCCAATTCTTTCCAAGTCCGAGAAGAATTGACAAGAAACTCGTCTCGATCCTAGCGCTTTTTTTTATGATCTTTCGTATACGAGTAGCTACCTTATCTACGAAAATATTTCAAGTACAACGCTATCGCCCGACTATTGACTGTATGTGAGTAGTACAAGTCAGGCCTCGGCGCCAGCACTGACGTCAGTAACTGACTGAATGTAAATCAGCCCTTTTGATTTATACGCAACCCTATTATGTAACTGCTATAAAACACACTTTTTGTCGCCTATCTTCCATCATTCCTTGGCAGTTTTATTTACGACTTGCGATTGATTTTGCAGGTATTGCTGTCACGTTGCTACTTACTGCTTTCCCTACTATTAGTTTTATGTAAAAGTAATAGTGGGAGTTATGTCGCTGTGCCACATCTAGCACAAAATAGAGTGCAAAATGATAAATCTTTATTGACTTCTAGCTGCTGCCCGCGGCTTCGTACGCGTGGTACCTAATTAAAAAGTAGCTTATGTTTTTCTCCAAGGTCCCATCTATCTCTGTACCAAAATTCATCAAAATTGGTTCAGCGGTTTAGGCGTGAAAACGTAACATACAGACAGACAGACAGACAGAGTTACTTTCGGATTTATAATATTAGTTATATACACATATTTTACTGTGGAAACCAAATGAACAATTCGTGTCATTAGTTATTTAGAATCAGTGTGGTGAAAGGATTAAAGGACGTGTTCGAGACAAATGTGGTTATAGTTTTATAGGTTCTACGATATGCCGTTTTCTTCACGATGTTTTCCATTACCATTTGAGAGTACTGATACGTATTCGAACCCTTGACCTTAGGACCGAAAGGCGGGGCAAGATGCGACCACAACCCGTGCTCTTATGATGCTCTATTATTGCACCCAGATACAGATTAAACATCTATATTCATGACACAAATGTTTGTCTTGAATGAGAATTAAACCCACGACCTAAGGCGCAGAACACAGAGCTTCCACCAACTGCGCTGAGAGGCCAGAATGTAAGAGCTAAACGTTAGGTTACCCTGCCTTCTGCCTAGACTAAAAAGTAGCCTATATATGCTATTCAAGTTAAAACACTTACATATACCAAGATTCATACCAAGATTCATCTAAATCCATTAGTCGTTACGGCGTTATTGGGCCACAAAATACATATAAAACATCTTAATATTATTAGAATGAATAAGTCATGAATCACAATATATTTCCAGAGCAACAATGTGAACGAAGGCGACGTCCCCACTCCTCGCCAGTCCGGTAAATATATTGATATCAATAATGCAACATAGGAACATAGGTAGATCCTCTACACGATTTAGCCCATAGAGTTGCTGGAATATATGAGTATGAAACGTTCGTGGCATAGCTATATACATATACATTATGATTTGTACTGTACTGTATCTGTGCGTTAGTCACGCTATAAACTCGAAGCTTAGTCCAGTCATATTAAGAGTTTCAAACGCGTCCTTCATTTAGTTGTTCGTGTTTACATAGGTTTCTATAATAGTCATAATAGTAATTTATTGATAATGTTACATTATAGGTCAGAAATAACAAAAATAACATAGCAATGAGCGTTTTGCCATGGCCAGCTCAATCGCCTGACTTGAATCTTTATGGGGTTTTAACGGAACAACAGCTAAAACACCTGCTCAAGTTCCACTGTTCCCAAAATCAATAACCTAATTGACTCCATGCAGAATCGTTGCCGACAAGTTTTAAACAACCGAGGAGGAAACAGCTGTATTGTATTTAATTTAAATGCCCAGAAGAAAGTTATATTATACCCAGAAGTCATATTTGTGCTTATTTTTACCATTATTAAATAATACAAATATGTACCCAGATTCACAGCAAACTTTTATTTGTGAATAAAAAAAAATATCGAGTTAAATATATACAAATAGAACATCGAGATATAATTTAATTTAAAAAGAAAATAAATAATCTAAAACAAATCTATAAAATTAAAAATGTTCTAAATTTATAGGTTTTGCTTAGACTTTTTTGTTGTGTGTAGTTTTGCAGACGGCAACAGCAGCAACCAACGGCGTGCTTATTAATTTTTCGTATAGAAATATCGGAGCGAAGAATAGCTAAAGTTCAATCACGTTATGGCTGAGATGCGAATGCTGAGATGGATGTGTGGAGTGACGCGAATGGACAGAGTAAGGAATGAGTACATAAAAGGAAGTGTGAAAGTGGCGCCAGTGAATGAAAAGGTGAGGAGCAACAGGCTAGCATGGTATGGGCATGTAATGAGAAGGGAAGAATGGCTTGTAACTAGGAGAGTGCTTGGTATGAATGTTGATGGATTACGAGTAGAGGTAGGCCAAAGAAAAGATGGATGGATTGTGTAAAGGATGACATGAGTAAGAAAGGAGTGAGTGTTGAGATGACGGCTGATAGAGGAAAATGGAAGAAAAACACAAGTTGTGCCGACCCCACATAATGTGGGAAAAGGGCAGGAAGATGACGACTTAAAAACGCCTCTTAACTTGAATACTACCTAAAAGCTGCTTGAGATTCGCTCTGTCACTATTCTTACTAAGAGAGATAATATTTTATAGAGATAGTATTTTAAAGAGAGTTTAGATTTTGACAGAAGTTGAGACACGTTTATAAGTATGGCCGTATTTTTTATTGAACGAGCGAAGATCACAGTTGTAACTTGGACAATTTGTATGTTGGTTGTGTTCAATGATAACTGTCGAACCGCTGATCCGATCTGCAGGAAATTTGGCAGATCGATAGATTGAAATTGAGAAATGAACTGGTTAATTATTTAAGCAAATTGAACATGGGTTGTTACGATATGGGGTTTCAAATTGGACGAAAAAAAAGCGATGTTATGATTATTACGCTTTGATCGTACATTCTAAATCGATTTTAAGGGGTTCCGAAGTTTTCAAGGATTGGTTTATAGTTTCGCTATGTACGTCTGCCATTCTGTCTATTTGGTGGCTTTACTATAATTTGAGTAACAACCTGATTTGTGATGAAAAGAAACAAAAAAGTTTGATAGATTTTTTTTAGAACTGCAGGGTTTTGATCTTTTTATGGACCTGACTTATCTCTACTGACTTCGGAAGTCTTAACTGTGCGTGGTCCAACACCCTCTTGGCCAACTTAGCTCCTATTCGCTAGAGTTTGGATGACTACGTAGGTCTGGGGCCTACTCTTGGAACCGATTAATGATTATATCGGGACAATAATCGCGCAAAACCAGACGATAAATTGAATTAAACGGTGTAACTACTATATTAGACGAAATTTCCAACGACGCCATTTTGCTATCGTGTGCGATATCGTTTCCCTTTGTTTTTCTCGCAAATAAATTATTTCATTTCGGACGTCGTGAGATGAGAAACTACGCTGGGTTTGATTTTCAGAGTAGCGATATCTCCGTATGCTGATGCCATCGACAACGGCAGCGTGATGTGTCGTGCTTACTACAGCGTGCGGCCACCAATATTGCCGGTCCAACTACGTGCACTGCCACTGCTGCCAACCATCACTCAATTCACTGATGTCGCCACTGCGACCCCAAAGTTCCCGCTGTCTCGAGTAATTACCGTTTCTACTTACTAGCGACCCGCCCCAGCTGTACACGGTTGCAGTTCAGAATTCTGCATGTACATAATCAACCTTGATTATGAAACTATTTAGTTGGATAAAGATTAATATCATGATACTAATGTGATCAGCTTTCGATTCTACCCGGTTTTTGATTGACTAATTTGAACAAAAAGCGATTATTATTATGATTATTATTATGACTTCATTTTGTAGTTAGGTCATAATAAGATATAGTCTCGCAGATTTTGTTTGTTGGTAATAATGAGTACTACATATAATAATAATAATAATACCGGACATTTACACATAGCACATAGCATCATCTGGCCCCAAAGTAAGCAGAGCTTGTGTTATGGGTACCACATGACTGATATATTACTTATATACTTTTTGTTTTGTAAATACATACATATTATACATAAAAACACCCAGACCCGCGACAAATACTTGCAGATCATACAAACATTTGTCCCGCGGCGGGAATCGAACCCGCAACCTTTTGCGTCTCAGCCGGACCTAAGCCCACTGCACCACAGAGGTCGTCATGAGATATAAACATGTAGTACATTACATTTTGATAAACACGGGCTTAAACGCGGCAACGAGCGGACCGCAAAACTGTATCGGTGACTCCCATCGACAAAATAATACGTGAGTAAAGCCCGTGTTTATCAAAATGTAACGTCACGAAAGTTATGAAAGTGAAATGTAATAGGTACATTATTAAAATAGAATAGAATAGAATAGAATAGAATAGAAAATATTTATTAAACGTCACATATCAAATACAGTGCAAATGTAATATAAACTAGTCTATGTACAGTGACGAAAAAAAGGCTACCACTCAGCATATGATACAGAACTGTGAAGGCTGCTGTATCGCTGGTTTTCAGTGGCGCCATCGTGAGTAGCGCAGCAGCTACTGCCACACGCCATGAGTGTACCACATAACATAACATAACATAACATACATTAACTAACTAAAATTGGCAAGTTAACAGGTAAAACTCTTAAAACTAATAACAATATTTACATGTTTGTTAAATAGGCATTTAACGAATACAAATATAATATAAAATTAAGCAACCAGTTAAACATTGTGTTAATCCATTAATAACAAAAATAATATAAATAAATTTAAACCAAAAACGACATCTTAAGGAGCAGACTTTTGTGCATTGCATTTAACAGGTATTTTTTTAATGAATTTTTGAAGGACCAATTGGTAATGGAACTTCTGATGGGAGGAGGAATATTGTTCCAGCATTTTGTGGCAGCATACCGGAAACTGCCACGAAATGCAGTCGTTTTATGGCTTTGACAAATTAAACGAATTGCTAAGCGAATATTACAAGTAGAGAATTTTAGTTTTTCATACAAATATATTGGTACCTGGCTTTTTATAATTCCAAAAAGTAGAGTTCCAAAGTGAAGTATACGACGTGATGACATGTTTAAAAGACCGTGACTATTGATGTATGGAGAAATGTGAGCTCTTTTCGGTATAGGGAAACAAAATCGGACATACGCATTTTGTACCCGCTGTATGAGTTTCTTTGAACGGACTAGCAGACAAACACCAAAAACCTTATATACGTACGTTAACTTGGATAGAATAAGCGAATCACACGTGTTATTCGCAAGTCGTTATCAAGGCATTCGCGTACACGATACAAAACAGATAATCTGTAAAAGCAGTTACGAACTGTTTGAAGAACGTACTTTTCAAAGTGCAATGAACTGTCTATTAATAGGCCTAAGTTACGAATTTCTGTAACCCGTTCTATTAACACTCCATTGGCAATAACTTTAGGATCGTTTGAAAGTATTTCATTAATTTGGTTATTCGACCCAAGAACGAGAAACTTCATCTTTGCAGGGTTCAAAACTATTTATTCTATGTATCATCGATAGTTTTCGCAGTGCACGCCAAATAATGAATTTTAAATGTAATTTTTTGAAACCTTAGGTTACATTATTGTAATTTTCGTAGGAATCTATTTAATTTTTAATTTTAATAAAAAAAATACAAATTGGATAAGTCGTTGTTGAGTTTTTCCATTACAAACAACAACCAAACATACCAGGCTACTAGAAAATAATGAAAAAACAACAACTTTAATGTATAAAGCCCTGTCTATTTATAATTATGTATTTAAAAAAGTATTATTATTTATCGTTCGAATTTTTAATTACCCTCTGGTTCTGCGGTTAAGTGGACTGTATTTTTTGAAAAGGGAGAAAAGAAGAGAAATGCGAGATGATGCGAATTTTAAATTTGGCTTGAGAAAGTGGTGACAAGGAAATGACGGCTAGAACTGCGTAGAACAATGGGAAGAAGCAATTCTTGTTAAGCATGGGTACACAATACCTTGCTCTGATGTCCGAGGGTGTAATCCACTTCCTTGATGTATAATCCAGTGGAAATTCACAGCACCGTAACGTAAATCCAAATTTATTTGATAGCGGTTAGCGCGAAGACCTTCAATCGGCCATGTTTTTCTTCGAGTCCTTTTCTTCACAGGTGGCGTACATTTCCGAGATGAATGCACGCGAATAGTATCTCGCTCACACTTGGGCGAGAAAGTTATGTGCGGGAAGGAGATGGAGAAAGGAAATTCTCAAGCCAATGATTAGTTCCACGAAATATTAGATTTTAAACAATTAATTGAATTGGCGCGACCATTCCCCCGAGCTTGAAGGGATGCCTTCAAAATAAAATGTATGCTAAATTATGCTAAACTACGATACTAACCTAACCTACACAAGAACACATCAAATTATTGGTTAGGTAAAGGACAGAGACGTACAACCGGACGCAAGTATGATCCAGTTGCAGTTCGAACGCGAACTATTCGCGTAACCCCATTTGAACAGGGAAAACTTCCTCCACAATACCCAATGGCCAATGAAGGGGAGGAGAGTTTTCAGTTAGGAGAATCACAACAGTCCCTACAGTAATGGGATCTGAAGGTGTATTCCATTTTCGACGCGACTGTAATGTATGAAGGTAATCGGTTCTCCAGCGCTTCCAGAAAGACTGGACTAATTTATCTAACAAGTCGTGACGCGAAAGAGTATGTAAGCTATCGTCGATTTCCCTAGCGGGTAGATACTTTAGCGGAGTGAGGCATAAGAAATGCGCTGGAGTCAAAGCGAGAGGCTCTGAAGGATCACTAGAAAGCGTCCTACAGAGTGGACGAGTATTCATAACCGATTCCACTTGAGTGAGTACAGTACTCAGCTCCACAAATGATATGATTTGTTCACCTATCACACGATACAAGTGTGTCTTTAGACTCTTGATATTAGTCTCCCAGTTTCCACCAAAATGACTGGCAGCAGGAACATTGAGTGACCAATCTATGCGTTTTTCAGCTAATATATTACCAAATTCAGTTTTAGATATTTTGAGCACAAAAGCTCATGAAGTTCCGAGAGTGTGCGCTTAGCACCGATATAATTACCGGAATAAATTCGACCTACAGGGCCGCGACGCGATAAGAATCGTTTAAAAACTCCCATGAAGCTTGCGGTGCTCAAATCACCAGCTAGTTCTATGTGAACTGCGCGAGTTGTCATACAGACGAAAAGGCACACGTAGGCCTTGGTCGACCGAATACCTCGACCCCGAGTTATGGTAACCTTGAAAGGACCGGCGTAATCAGTGCCCGTGTGTATGAAAGGTTTTGCCAATTGCACGACACGACAAGAGCGATGATCGGCCGTTTCAGGGAACGTTGGCTTGGGACGAAGTCGAAAACAAGGAAGACATTTGTGTATCCTGTTCCTAATAAGATTGCGCGCCGAAAGTATCCCATACCTTTGGCGTAAGAGTGACATTTACAAGTCAGGACCGGCGTGACAATTAACCTTATGATGGTAATCTATCAGTAAATCCAATTTATGATGTTTGCGAGGAAGCACAATAGGGTGCCTTTGATTATAGTTTAAATTGGAGTGTTTCAAACGACCTCCAACTCTAACGATACCATCTTGAAGAAAAGGTTTGAGGTGCTGAAACGAGCGGCTACAAACCTTGCCAGCTTGTAGGTTAGCGATTTCATCGGAAAAATACAATCGTTGTAGTTCACGCAGGGTTAAAAGCTCAGCGAAGTCATAATCTGTCGCTGATATACGATCACGTAGCGGCAGAAGTTTCGTAAATCGACAAACGTAGACAACGCAACGCAGCAGCTTTGACCATGATGATAAGCGATTGGCCAACGAGACTAAAGGCGACTCTACTGACGATGTAGCAACCAACAGCGAATATTTCTTTTCCTCAGGCGCCTCTGAAACCGTGGATGGATTGAAAGAAACAATAGGCCACAGCGAAATATCTGAGCGGGCCCAAGGAGGGCCATGGAACCATAGCGGATGATCTATAATTTGCGAAGGTGTGAGTCCGCGAGACAAACAATCTGCGGGATTGTCGATACCAGACACATGATACAAATTTTTCGGTGATAAGTCACTTTGTATCTTTGATACTTTATTGGCCACAAATGTCTGCCATCTGTGAGGCGATGAATGAGTCCAACAAAGTGCAACAGTCGAGTCAGAGAATGCGAAAACGTTATACGACTGAACGTTGATACGGCTTTGGCAGGCTACAAGAATGCTCTTAATGAAAAGAACCAAAATAGCGCAAAGTTCAAGTCGAGCAAGTGAAACGACCTTTTGATGGGAAACCTTTGACTTAGCGCTTATTAGAGATAGGGTGATACCATCACTATTTTGTACGTGAAAATAAACCACTCCCCCGTATGCCCTTTCACTAGCGTCTGCGAAGCCTAGTAGCGAAACAACACTATCAGCGAGGATACCCACATGACGTGGGATTTTTATTTTAGAGAGCAAAGGGAGCTCTTCTCTAAAGAGAGACCACAGTAGTATAATATCCTGTGGCGGTACGTCATCCCAATCACACGCACACAACCAAAGCTGCTTGATTAGGAGTTTGGCGTACAATACAACAGGAGCAAGGAAACCCATCACGTCCCATATTTTTGCGACACATGATAGGATAATGCGCTTTGTGCAATTATGAGGAGGCGTACTAATTTTAAAACTGAATAAGTCTGTAGCGGGTGACCAACACAGTCCAAGTACCTTGTGCTGATCAGATTCATCGAACTCTTTGATTGATGAAAGGCGGTCGACGGCGGGATCGAATTCAAAACGGTTTGCGAGTTACTTGTCCATTTTACCAGTTCGAACTGGCCAGACTTCATGAGACCTATCATTTCAGCAGCTGTGGTAATTCCATCATCCTTCGTTTGAACAGAGTAGACGAAATCGTCCATATACCATCCAAGGTCAATGATATCTCTAGCTTTGGGATAAGAATCACCTTCATCAATCGCGAGCTGCTTGATAGTGCGAAGAGCATGGAATAGACTTGACTTAAGTCCGAAAACGACTCTATTAAATTCATAAACCTTTAGAGGTTCTTGCGGGTTGAAACGATATAGGATGCGTTGGAATCGACGATCGGAGTTTTGTACTCCTATGGAGAGGAACATTTGACGAATGTCAGATGAAAGCGCGATCGAAAATAAACGAAAATTAACTAATATGTTGAACAAATTTCCTTGGAAATTTTGTCCACTGTGAAGAATATCGTTGAGCGAAACTTGAGTACTAGTCTTACAACTACCATCTAGTCCGACGCGTAATTTAGACGTAGCCCTGTCCTCGCGAATGACTCCATGATGCAGTATAATGTACGATGCGGTTTCTGCCATATCCGTGACTGCTGGTGCAGGGGAAATATAACCTTTATCTAAATATTCGGTAATGACACTATCGTAGGCGTTCTTCAACTCAGGAGACGCTTGCATTTTCCTTTCCAAACAAAGAAAGCGACCCTCGCTAGCTTGTCGAGAGTCACCGAGAGACGAAATATCACCCTGAAAGGGAAGTGCGACTACGTAACATCCATTTTCACGAGAGGTGGTGCGGTTATAAATTTCTTCACAGATTTTATCATCTGGGCTGAGGATAGGTGGAACGTTCACTTCCTCTAATTCCCAAAATCTGCGGACAGCGGTGTCTAGAGGATCAGCGGTACAACAATACGAGACGGCCTCGTAATTGCCTACACGAACCGGAGCGTCACCCACGATTACATAGCCAAGAACAGTTTCTAATGCGAGCGGAGAATGATGCGAATGTTGACCTTTGATCCTATGCGATAACAGTAGATGCGGGAAAATCGAAGCACCGACCAGAATCTGAATCGGGCCAGAGACGGAGTATGTGTCGTCAGCCAACGGTAAGTTTTTAAAGTTCAGTAAGCGAGAAACGTTGACTGAAGTTGTTGGTAAACATTCAGTTATTTTATCTACGACCAACGATTCCATGTCGTAATTAACGTTACGATCAAAGCGAGAGTAGAACCTAATGTTTACCGACCCTTGAATAGGTTTAGTTGAACCTCCTATTCCCCTAACTGCTGAACAAGAGGGATTTCGATTCATATTCAAGCCTAAGCGTTGACAAAGATCGCGCGTTACAAAGTTACTTTAAGAGGCGCTATCCAACAAAGCACGCACGCTTTGTTCATTACCGTACGAATCTACGATAATAACACGAGCGGTCGCGAGCAATACCGTTGTAGGGCTACGAGACACCAGTTTACTATCTGAAACGCACAGAGTGTGACGTTATCAGTACGAGTGGAGTGAGCAGATGCGACGGTCGACTCACCCGGCCCGGCCGCCGAATGCGGCGCGGGCGCAGAGGGGGTAGTGACCTGCGAATTACTAGCATTGCATGTGGTTCCAAAACACAACAAAGTATGGTGTTTTGAATTGCATTTTTTACACACAGACATTGACCTACATGCTGAGACACGATGTTTACTACTTAATCAATTAATGCACAAATTATTCGACTTGACGAATTTAAAACGATCATACGGTTTATAGTTATGAAACACGGAACATTTATATATAGAATCGTGATTGCTATTGCATAAGCTGCATAAAGCTATCTGAGTACTGGATGCGGCATTTACATAAGAATGCGTAATCGACGAGTTCGATTGCTTGGAAGCTGTATCTAGTTTACGATCCCCATACCTTTTCAAAGTTTCATGTTTCACGGACGATGTGCGTTGCAATATTTTTATGTGATCGCGCACAAATGACGATAGATTTTCAAATGACGGTATTTCACATTTGCGTTGATCTGATTCAAAAGAACGTGCGGTCTCAGGGTCTAATTTCTTGAGCGCGACGTACAAGAATACAAAATCCGAGAGGTCATCAACCTTCAGATTTTTCAAAGCGGCAACTGAGATGCGATATTATCTAGAAACTGTTCTAGACTACTAGGGGTTGCGGACGACATTGCTTTAATATCGAAGATTTGATCTAAGTACGAAGTAGCTACCAACCGTTTGTCTTCGTATTTATTTTTGATTAAGTCGAAAATTAATGTGTTATTTTCGGGGTCTGGGGTTATACCAGCGATCACGGAACGAGCCTTGCCCGTCAGTCTACCTATCAGATAATATAGTTTTTCCGACTCCGTAAGCAACTTATTGGTGTGTACAGAGTTTTTAAAACTAGCGTAGAATAGCGGCCAATCTTTGATATCGCCATTTAACTCAGGAATTTTGATCGGTGGCAGTCTAGGTGACCTGTGCTGACTAGCTGGCTTGACAACGTCGGCTTCGTCAGTTTGCAATTTCTTGGCGACTCGTTTGATATAACCTAACAAATCCTCGAATGAAGAGTGCGGCTGATAATTGATAACAAAGTCGGGATCTGTTTTTAACTGAAAATTAGCTATTTTGTCTAATATCATTTCAAAGGTTTCGTGCAAAGTGTCTACGGTTTCTAAATCACATAGAAAAGATTCTCTATTTGACTCCTTTTTTGAATCAAGGTCTTTCGCACGATCGCAAATAGTTTGCAAGCGAAAAAATATCCTATCTCTTTTAGAGTATAATAACTTAAACTGTTGTGCATCAGTATCAGTTGTAGGTAACTGGCGGCATTATGCTAGGTAGCTATAACAGCGAACTGGCTAGAAAGCAAGAACTATCGACAAACGACAAGTGAAAACGAAAATAAGACGATTGATAAACCTCAAGCAGAAATGATACGACACGAATAGCGTTGGAGAGCAGAATACACTTCCGTAAAAGGCACTATATATATATACAAATATATATGTGTAGTGTAGTATGTTTAAATATGTGTGATGTGTGGCAAATAGGTATGTGTACCTATTTACTTGGAAAGTCGGTAATAATGTTGTGCGAATAATGCGGTGCGATACAATTTAACGAACAATATAGGTAGATGATACCTATTTAATACCCAACCTACGTACGGTTACGTATCTGTATTGAAACGATAGCGTTAAACTCAAGTATTGTCCCTTGTCTAAACGACCAGTTGCCTGGAGTAGGTATCAACTGATTAGCAAACCGTAGGTAGATAGACTACTGTTATAAATGAAACACCTAAACTTACCTATTCAAAGCGGGGTGAACGAATAACAATTTTGTAGATAAGTAGGTAATTAGTGCGAAACGATAGAATAGTTAGGTACTTATTTTAACCTACCTTGAAAAATGAAAGTAGAAAAAATAAGTTATACGACAGCGGAATAGAGATAACTAGGTATTTACCTACCTAATGCGAGCGAAACGAAAATGAAGTAGGTAAGTGAATAATAAATGCCAAACGACAGCGGAATTATGGTTAGGTACCTGTTTACCTACCTAATGCGGGTGAACGAAAATAAGATTACGACAAATTGAGAACCTCCTTCTTTTCTTGAAGTCGGTTAATGATAGAAGTAGGTAAGTAAATGTGGTTTACGATATAAATGCGAGCAATAGGTGCAATCGAATTGTTATTTAGATACTTGGTATCTATAAAAGCGGTAGAATTGAACAAATAAAAGTGAGTAGTTAGAAATAAAAACACGTGTCGACTGACGCAATGTCAGGGTTTATGAGACTTATTTAAACGAAATGAAATGCGGTTTAGAATGGCTATGATGATTCTATATCCTGACGCGATAGATCTAAAATAGTTTTTTGGTGCAATTGAAACGTAATTTAGCATAAGCGGATGGAACGAAAAAACAAATAATAGGTAGGTAGGATTTAGAATGGCCACGCTAATTCAATATCAGCTATAAGGACCATAAAATGGTTCTGCGGTTAAGTGGACTGTATTTTTTGAAAAGGGAGAAAAGAAGAGAAATGCGAGATGATGCGAATTTTAAATTTGGCTTGAGAAAGTGGTGATAAGGAAATGACGGCTAGAACTGCGTAGAACAATGGGAAGAAGCAATTCTTGTTAAGTATGGGTGCACAATACCTTGCTCTGATGTCCGAGGGTGTAATCCACTTCCTTGATGTATAATCCAGTGGAAATTCACAGCACTGTCACGTAAATCCAAATTTATTTGATAGGTAGCGGTTAGCGCGAAGACCTTCAATCGGCCATGTTTTTCTTCGAGTCCTTTTCTTCACAGGTGGCGTGCATTTCCGAGATGAATGCACGCGAATAGTATATCGCTCTCAGAAGTTTATGTGCGGGAAGGAGATGGAGAAAGGAAATTCTCAAGCCAATGATTAGTTCCACGAAATATTAGATTTTAAACAATTAATTGAATTGGCGCGACCACCCTCCACATTTTTTGAGAGCTAAATTGAATTGTCGTGTTTTATTGAAAATGGATCTGCGTCGGGAACATTTTATTGTGATGGTTTTTTACGATTTCAAATGTGGCCTGATGAGACGTTTGATCGTTTTCAAATGGCATTAATGAATGAACGCCTTTCGAAAGCAACCAGCTACCGTTGGCATAACGAATTTAAGCGCGGTCGTTTAACTTTGGGGAATGAAGAAAGAAGTGGTCGTCCTTCGACGGCTGTTACCAAGAAAAACGTGCTACCAGTGAAAAATTTAATTAAAAAAATCAGGCGCATTACATACGAAGAGATTCAGCATATTTTGCAGATTTGATCGCGAAGCGAGATTACAAGATTCTACACGAGTACCTTCGCGTGAGAAGGATAGTTTCGCACAACCTCCCCGAATCTCAGAAGCAGGCCCGTATGGAATGGTTCCGTGACATTATAATTTATTTGAAGCAGGCTCGTCTCGGCGTGTTTACGATATTGAGGCATGTGATGAATCCTGGATTTACCAATACGATCCAAAAACAAAGCGTCAGTCGACAGTTTGGCTGTTTCAAAACGAACCAGCGCCTATCAAAGTAAAGCAATCGAGAATCACATGGAAATCGCAAGGAAATCGCTTTTGATCGTTATTACTTCACTTTGAAGGGGTATCTGGTGTCGATTCCATTACAAAATCAAAGCAGCATCAACGCCAAATGGTATACTACGAAATGCCTGCCAGATATTATCACTGAAATGTGCAACAAGCGACCGAACACCGGGCTCTGGGGGCTACTGCTTCACCACGACAGCGCGCTCGCGCACTCAGCGCTCAAAACAAGGGACTTCGAGGACACCACACCGGTCAAAGTCTTGGGTCACCCACCGAACAGTCCTGATCTGGTACCGTGTGTCTTCTTTTTATACCCTGAAATATAAATAGTGAGTGTCGCGGGACACTCGGTTGGAACGAATTTCCTATCGTAGTATATTATTTTGATAAACGTAGTATATTATTGATCAACAAATACAAATGGATGAATTACTAATGTCTGAGAGCTGAGGAATGGTAGGAAATTTCGTAATATTTTTTCTGGTTATGAATATAAACATTTTATTGTACATCATTCACATCATCATCATTATAAACTTCATTAGTACATTCTCCATCTGTACATTCAATCGTAGTAATAATTGGTTTGTGGTAACTAAAGTAGGAAACATATGCTTGAAATTCAATTTTATCTAAGTATCTCGAGGAAACGGCATCGATAGTGGGATTATATTTTGTCGTCGATTTTGCTGGATCATTATCTAATATATAAAATTCTCGTATCACAGTGTTAGTTACCATACTCCTCCGAAACGGCTTGACCGATTTTTATGAAATTTTATATGCATATTCAGTAGGTCTGAGAATCGGCTACTATCTATTTTCATACCTCTAAGTGATAAGGGTTGGCGGTTTTTAGGGGTTGTCCACCCCTAACATTTTTTTTTAATTTTTTGGACAATTTTTATTTTTATTTTTTTATAATGTGGCATTAAAAAATACATACAACCCTAAATTTTCATCATTCTATCACCAACCCCTATTTTTTAATAGTTGTTTTAGTAATTTTTCATCCCGCTCGATAACTGATCAATTATAACTTGGTAAGTTATACCCCCCAGGCGTCTACCGGTGTCACTTCTCGCCCAATAAACAGAACGGAGTAGGGATGAGACCAAAGCCGGTCTCCCATTAATAAGTTTAATATAAAATATTTGCATTAGATCAAAAAGATACTGGCTGATAATAAAAATCGGCTGAATAAAACTGACTTGGTGGAAAAAAAAAACAAATGGCGCGCATTTTGTACCATTGTAAAACTTTGATTCTTTATATTTTTAGTTTGAGTAGGCATATTTTATCACAGTAGGTGTAGAATTTTTTTTTTCACCACTTCTAATAATATAATTTCGCTTTCGTAAGTATGTGTGTACAATCAAAGATTAAATACATTATAACTATAATGTTTTTCATCATTAGGTTAACCAATTAATTCTTTTTGTGTGTTTTGTTCTATATATATGAAAATCAATGCCACTTTTCGTTGTAATTTTATAACTCAAGAACGGGCTCACCTATCCAAACCAAATGTTTAGGCTTTGTTCGGACTATTTAGTAGATGGTTTATTTGAAGTTTGCACAAAATCGGTCGAGCGGTTCTTCATTTATCACATTTTTTGTAACAAATGAATTCAATAAATGGCGGATCATTTTGTTAATGGGGTTTTTAGGGTCACACGTTTTGTGGCTTGATTACGGTGAAAAAAGTGAATTTTATTGTTGTTTTATTGGTGCTGTGATAACGATGAACAGGCAAGTTTTTAATGTTTTAACATTCATTGTTATCGGTTTTGATAAAGTTTTAATTCAAAATCTTGCTAATTTCATCAGCCACCCATTTTTTTTCTGCGAAGTACTCTAACAAAATCCCTTTGTTTTGACTTAAAATCTAACTGTCCTTACTAAAAACCAATGAAATAGGTCAACAATACATATTCCTATGTTAATTCGGTGTAATATTGTTAGAATGTAATTAATCTTCAAAATAGTGAACTAAATACTAGCATTCCATGCATGAGCCAGGAGCTGGCTCATGCATGGAATGCATTTGCGCCATCGACCGACCATTTTGCGGGATCAAAATAGGAATGGATGTGGCATTTCAGTATGTCATAATCATCATCATTTCGATTTTAAAGTTTAGTTTTTCATAATTTGGTAATTATGTAACTGGGTAGGTAGGTAGGTAAGTAAAGTAGGTAGGTAGGTAAAGTATGTTGGGTACTTGTATGTGGGTATTACGTACCTAATATTTGGGAATTATTTATTATACGTGGGTTCTAGGAAAACTAAACAGCTAGGCTCACCTAGATATGAAGATTAAAGTAGATAGTCTTTTCGTAGGTTCCTACCTAACCTTCCGACACTTGTTTAAGTTTTATTTACTTACATACCTACCAAAACCAGCTTACAAATTCGTAATATTGTATTTTTTCATCATGCCATAGGTATTTAGTTCCTTCGATCCACATTGAAAATAAATATCAATGTAGAAAAAATTTTTTCATGATCATTGATTTTTCGTTAGGTTTGTTTTTGTTCAATAGCTAAACTCGTAAATTATGAACGAAAAGGAATTGACGAAATTATTGCAATGCCACATCCAGTTTCATTTGTTGATCCTTGGCACTGTTATCATAGAAAATTGCATGTTTTTTAAAGTTTTGATTGATGAATTTCTAAAGGTTTTTGTATGGTAATAGGTGATTATTTTATCACGAATCTATTGTAAATGTATTGTAGTTTTTGGATACTAATGTTTCTGTTTAACATATTGAACCTACTTTGTTCTACCAAACATAAATAGAAAGTGTGTATTTGGTAGTAATTTTTGAGTGGTCTGGTATTTATTTGACACATCGTAAATAAAAAAAATTTAATATATTAATTTAAATTTAAGCCATTAAATAGGCCACTTGACTTTCGTAGAATTTATAAACAATCTTCGAAGTTGATACTCTTTACAGCTGTGCGCTAGGGTCGCCGATAACGAACCTTTTTTTGTGATTGTTTTTTTTGTAAAAATGTATGGAAGTTTTGTTTTTGTTGAATTTAAAACTTAACATGGTGTTTATATATGCAAATAAAATACTAATTTGATTAAAAAACATTTAATTTTTAAGATAAAGGGCTTTTCGTACATAAAGCTGTAACCTATCCGTTTACTAAATCTTTGCCTTCGAGTAGCGAAGTGTAAATTTGTAATCAAGTATTTAATTATTGTTCAATTAGTTAGAATATTTCAAGCTGATTTCAAAAAGGTATAATAATACATATTTACAGTAGTAAAATAGAAGACAATCATCAATTATCTATACTAGTGTTCAAAGTTGCTACAAGGCTATAACATGCTTATGGCTATTTGCTTTCTTCCGTAAGCATGTTATTTTACTTGCTTTTTTCTAACATGCTTTTTTTTACGGCAAAACAGCATAGAAATATTACAATCACTGTTTACACTGAAAAACCACAAAGCAAAATAAGTAGGTAGGTATAGCTACCTATTACGAGAGCCGACCGAGATCGCGAATTTACCCATGGTGAATAAAACACACAAAACAACAACACTATTTCTCAAGTCTCAATCAATCGTCCTTTATTACACAATTATAGTCAATACTGCGTGTCCAATCACTGTTTACACCGGAAAACCACAAAGCAAAATAGGTAGGTAGGTATACCTACCTATTACGTGAGCCGGCCGAGATCGCGAATTTACCCATGGTGAATAAAGCACACAAAACAACAACACTATTTCTCAAGTCTCAATCAATCGTCCTTTATTACACAATTATAGTCAATACTGCGTGTCCAATCGCTGTTTACACCGAAAAACCACAAAGCAAAATAGGTAGGTAGGTAAGTAGGTATACCTATCTATTTATTACGTGAGCCGCCCGGGATCTCGAATTCGCCCGCGGAGCGATGACGCGCGCGATTGATCACAATCGTTAGCATGCGACGACTGAGACTGACCGTGCTTTTTGCTTATGAATGGTGTTATTGTTATCCATGCTTATGCTTTTGCGTTGCGAGTTGCGACTTGCGACGGACAAATGATAGAGAGAGAGAGAGTGTTAGTTATGCTTTTGCTATTAGATAAGCATAAGCAAATAGCAACAACTGAGAGCCATAATATCATTTGCTATTTGCTATTTACGGAAAGCACGGTGCTTTTTGTTGCTATATGATATATTAACCACCACTAATTATCTACCAAATGGTGCGCGAGCGCCGACCACGAACGAACACACTTCGCACATCCGCCATTTTTTGCGCGTCATTCTGCGCAGTAGAAAAGGCGTTATTGTGAGATTGAGTCACAAACAAACAAACATCCACACATACATTCACGACCTAGCCTATCCGCCGCCGGACCACTTGTACCTTTAGGCAGCACCATTGATTGTACAATTGGCACCGATTTTATTATAGAAAGATTTAGACTTTGGGGAAAAACATCGCACCACACTCGCACAAACACTTGCGAGGGCTGAAACGGCCAGTACAACAGCAGTTTCAAAAAACAGTCTACTCCCACCTGTTCTGTTGGCAGAACTATTGGTTTTTTTTTACCATTAGTTCTGTCCACAGACCAAATGGGAAATGAAGTAGTAAGTAGTAAGTGAAGTAGTAAGTTCCCAGTAGTTCTATTCACGAATCTTGTGACACGAAATTCAGATCGAAACCAGTTGGTTACGTTATGTTAGAGTATAGAAAATAATGCGCAAGGCGAGCGAGCAAAGCGAGCGTGTCGCGGCAGCGGCCGCCGAAACGCCAGAAGGATATAGTTTAATCAATGGTACTGCCATACGAGTAAACCCGGGCGGCATCCTAGTTTTATTTATCATAATACAATTGGGATAGATCGGTGCCAATTGTACCGCCTAATGGTACAGGTGGTCTGGCGGCACGCTTGTCTTGAGTTCACGCTTATTCCGATTTTTCAGACGAGATTTTTTACGCTTATTCAGACGCGAATCTTACTCGAAATCTTATTACTTAATTCAAACGCTTTTAAATTCAAAGAATACCAGTCTGTAGTTATTTATTCTGTTTTATAGAAGAAGAAAGCATCGCAGAACAGTCGAAGAGTGAGAAGTATACTACGTGAATTAGTCGCTTGTCTTCCGATGAAGTCTCTCTCCGTACGAAGCGAAGCAATCTTGTCTGCCAAGCCGAGCGAGCTGACCAATTTGGCTGTAGTAGCCGATACAGGCTTACTAAACGAAGTGCCAGCACTTCTGCCCGCGTCTTTCTGCTCTTCCGATAGTTCTCGGTAAGAAAATACAAAAGTTCGGTAAGTACTAACGGTCGGTAATTGCTTCTAACGTTCGGTAATGCTGCACTCAATTATTGGAATTTCTGATGAAAGGAGAAACCACCACCCAGGCTTAAGTGGACTTGGCGGGCCACGTGAGTCGCATACGCTTAGAGAGATGGCCCAACATAGTAACCCTGACAACTTGACGAACAGCGGCGTCACGATCTGCCGAGAAAGGGTTGAAAGGATGATTTTGACACCTTGAAGAGAATAATGATCTCGAAGGATAGGGACCGTTGGAAGAGTTTTGGGGAGAACATTGCCCAGCAGTAGGACTAAATTGGTCAAATATGATAAGTCAGCTATCAACAAAAGAAATATTAAATTAAAAATGAAATCAGTTACACCACGTGTAAAACAAGAGTTCAGATTAGGGGCGGACAGACAGACAATCAGAGACATAGCGGATTTGTAGGCGTTACTTGTGGACCTGTGGACCTTGGGACCCTGAAAACGAATGAGTCTAAAGTTCTAAATAATAATAATCAAATTACATCAGCGTTACATGGTGCACAGGACACTCGAAACAGAGGTGCCGGACGAGTCCTCGATACTGAAGACATTTGCGCCTGCGGCGTCCAACCCCGTAAAGCCGACCGCCAGGCCGAGAAGCGCTCCGCCGCCGCCGTCGCCGACGCGGTGCCCGCTGCGGTGTAACGTCGCTGTTCAAGCACTCGAGTACGTTGATTCGTTAGATTCCATTAGATTGTAATATCTTGCACAATAAGGCAGATATCATCCAACAGAGATGGGCGAGGAAGAAACTGAGTGGTTGCTCGAGGAAAAAAACCACCAACATAGTTGTATGTATAACTTTATTTTCATTAGACTACCAGTAGTCTACCATCACTAGACCCCATATTCGCCATATTCCTGAAGAAAAACATTGTGCCGAAACCGAGATGTAGAACGTAAAATAAAAAAAATGATTCGAAGATATGTGCCGTTTGCAAGAATGTAGCCTCTGGTTTAAAATATCTAGTGACGTACAGAAGAAGACTTAATTTTCCTAGCCAGCCCAGCGAGTTCAGTTTCTTAGCATATATCTGGTGGATACTCAGCTTAAAACGGAGATAGCTTGCTGCCAAGTTAGCCGTGGGCTGTTGAAAGCTATGTTTGTTTTAACTTGTAAGTGTTATGGTGTGTGCAATATTCTAAACATTTAAATCTTACAATGACATTAATAAAATAATTAAAAAAAATTTTGGAGATAAACATAGCCTAAACTGTTGGTTACCTACTCGAAGCGCTTATGGCATAACTAATAGATCTACGAGATCTATCGTCGATCCTAATAGGTCTACGAGGTTAAACAACCATCTGTGAGTTTAGTCTTTGAATGGGTGAATGCTATGACATTTTAATGTGCGCTGTGTGTGTGCCTGCGTTAAGGTTAGGCAGTGACAAAGCCTTTTGACCAATTTTGTTGACGGAATTAAAGTTGGCCACTGTCATATACGACGTAGTACCTACTCATTTTACAGCCACGTCTTCCAACTGCTGGACCGACAGCTTATTGCATTCACCCATGCTGAGGGCCTAGACAAGATCCACTCTATGTCAGCTTTCACACCTGCAGAAAGAGTAAGTTATATGGATGTCATTTCCATAAAATTTGATCTTTCCGCAAGCGTTAGGGTAAAGGAAAACTAAGGGAGAGGTATTTAGACATTCAGGTTGGCTTGCTTCGTACCGTACGAAACGTTTCCCTCTGCACTGTTTTTGCTTCCAGAGCTTTGGTCTTTTCCAGGCTATCGCGTAAGAACGCGGTTTTAGGGCGGGATACAGAGCGTCGACCACGACAGCGCAACGTTTGCACGAGCCGCGCGCGAGCCTCGTGTGCCCCGGCGCCGACAGGCGCGGAGTGGGCGGGAGGCGTGCGCGCATTGAGAGACGCGCACGTATGTCACGTGCTGCGTCAGCTACGTCACTTACGGCATCTCAACGCGGCCGTGGACCGCGCCGCCGCCGCTGCTACGCACGCTGCCACAATTGCCATCTAACGCAACAAATTATCGCGGTTTGAAAACAACATAAAAATCTTAAGAAACTATCTCGTCTTCTTATTTCATAACTTAACTACGGATTTTAAAGGGCAAGTGAAGATAATGAACGTAGGGTATAAGAGTGCGGAGAGTATGAGAGTGGATCGGGCTTTGGTAGCAGGAACTGGGAGATATAAAATCTCAATGGTACAGTCAGCGTCAAATTGATATGAGCGTCTAGAGTAGTCGAAATGATCTGAAAAACATAAAATAAAAGCAATTTGATATACGCAGTTCGAATCATCATATTATTGTAAGCACCCAAGGTGCTCAAAATATCTTACTATACTCATTGTTTCATATTCATATGAGCAGTCAGGGTGTTCAAAATTAACAAAGCAAACAAAGCTCTCAAAGGTAGTATGCAAACTCTATAGTGAATACTTGAAATGTCATAGATACTTGAAAACTTTAGGGAGTATGTTATGTTGGTTCTATCAATAAAAGGGATTTCATTAAATTTTAATTTAAGGCATTTTATTTCCCTTAATAATACTGTTTCTGTTAATGTTAATAAGTCGTTATTTTTATTTTGTTTTGATTAAATGCACTATGGAAATATATGAATTGTGTTATTATTATTAATTTTTGAAGGTACATTTTATGCACAGATAACTTTGAGAACATTGCTAAGATAATTTTGAACAATGAGTAGTAAGATAGTTTGAACACCTTGGGCGCTTACAACAATATGATGATTCGAATGCGTATATCAAATTGCTTTTATGTTTTTCAGATCATTTTGACTATTCTAGACGCTTATATCAATTTGACGCTGACTGTACCATTGTACATAATGGTAAAAACATAAAACTTTAGGTTAGACACTAGATACTTATAACTAAAAATATATTAGCGATAATAATAATAATAATATAATAATAATAATATATTAGTCTCAGCGATATTATTGCTTAAGAAGCAAACACAGTTTTTCAGCTATTACCCTCGACATGAAAAGCCGAAAACAAACGCAAAACAACATTTAGTGCACCTACAGTTCTAATGCGTGTGAGTGAAAAGATGCGTGCAAAAAGTGTGTGTGTGCGTGTATATATGAAAGAATGTAAATCATCTTTAGATCCTTCGAATTACTTAAACTGTTTTCGGTAAGTCCATATTCTCCTAAAATTCTTCCAGGAGTTATATACATCTCCATGTATTTCTACTAAATTATCTAAACACCCTTAGTAGTTTTCAACAGTCTCGTCGACAACGCTAAGCCGTTTATATCAAGGAGATAATATATGAGAATGAAGAAAATAATAGATAGACTTATATATATATATATAAGTCTTTATCTATTATTTTAGTTAAATAAAAGATTTTTCAGTTTTTCATTTAAAGAAAAAAGGAAATATAATTTTATAAACATTATTTAACTAGTTGTACCAGTCCACTTTTTGTACTCCACAAACACTATCTAATCCCAAACTAAATATAGCTTGGTATAATAGTATAATGGTGGCCGGATAACTGTAAGAATACATATTATACATTATGATGCCTAACACACCCAAACATTGAAAACACCGATGTTCATCGCAGAATCAAATCAAAGTTCAAACCTAAATGATTATCCTGGGAGTGAATCGAACTCGCAACCTACAGCGCAGAATGCAGAGCTACTACCACCTGAGCTGACAGACCAGCCTATGCATATCGATGAATATTAAAAGGGATTGAAACAGTTGTTTTGGAATGACACCTGTACTAGACAAAACTGGCACTATGGACACCTTTTGCAGGCGCCACATACCTACTAATATAATTTCATTCTATAAGGCGACAAATTTAGTCAAGTATTCTGCCATGGGCAGCTACTTATACTTATATAACGAATGGGGCATAAATTTAAAAAAATTATCCAACATTTTTTTTTAGAACATAAAACAAATACAAATTCAAAATTTTATTAAATTCTTTTATTAAATTTGTGTAGAGATATAAAAGAAACGGTTACCTGCTATAGAAAACAACCTTTGAGCTGCCGCGTCACCCGCCGATCGTCGGCATTTCTACATTAAACGTCTTATAACTCAAAAAGTATGGACATTAGAAAAAAAAAAGTTTAAATTAAAAGTTGTAGAGAATAAACTAATCTTTAAAAATAGATTGATACATTTTATTGATTAATCTAATATTTCAAAAGTTATCGGTCGCGATAGAAAAACTGGTTCATTAAATGGGCCATAAATCGTAAAGTTAGTAAGTAAGTAATTAGTAAGTAAACGGTAAGTTTCACAAAAAAGTTTACTAGGAACAAAAGATGCGAAATTTTATTTTCTGCAATAGTGGTCTCCATAACTTTTGCCTTAAAGTGCATAATTTTTGAGATATTGGCAAAAAACGTTATTTCAAGATGGCGCTTGAAGCGTCACCTGGATCTGTCAGCATTTTGTGATTTTATGCTCAGTAAGTGATCCTAAACCTTGTAAAAAAAGAATTTAGATCGGAAATTTAGTGCAAAGTTAAACGTAATTATAAACAAAGTTAATTATGTCCATCCAAGAGTGTATGTATGACAGTTAAATTTATAATCATAATAATGAAATAATCTATATTAATTACCCTACCTACTAATAAATTAGTGCTATGAAAAGGCAACATCGTCAATAATAATAAATATTTAAAAGAAATATTTAAAAATAAACAAGTAACTGGAAAATTGGCATGCAGCGACTAAAGAAACGGACCGTATTACGATTACCTATTACTTGCTACATTTTACATATTCTTTGAATACTATAATCATTTGCTAAATCTTCGCTGACATTATAAATGGTTATGCCAAAAAGTAGCTGTTTAACCCTTTAATTATCACATTGAAAATGTGATTGTGTTGTATGACATTACGAAAACTTTTTGTCGAGTGTTTGAGTACATTCAGTACTTGGTGTTACCCCCTCTAGCTGTTAAAACTGCCTGAAAACTTCTCGGCATGCTTTTGATTAAGTTATTAATGACATTTTGTGGTATTCGATTCACCTCTTCTTCCAGTACCAGCTGTTTTACTTGTTAGCCGAGCTTATCCCAAACATGTTCGATGGGATTTAGGTCTGGCAAGCGTGCTGGCCATGGCAAAACGACCTCTCAAAGATACCACATAACTATCGCTGCAGTGTGGGGCCGCGCATTGTCCTGCATTAATTGAAAATTATCTCCGATGTCATTTACGTACCGAGCCGCAGTCAGGGATCCATTTACTGCGATGTGTAACTCCGTACGTGCCCCTATGCAAATGTCGCCCCATACCATCACTGACCCTCTACCATATGACTCTCTTCCGACAATGTAACACTGAGCGTATCTTTCTCGGGGTCATATTAAACTTTGACCCTTTTATAATCTGGCTTAAGACAAAACCTAGACTCATCAGTGAACAATATTTTCCCCCAGTCATCATCATTTTAATTTTGGTATAAGCGAGCAATGTTATCCCGAGCTACTCGATGATTTGTGGTAAGTAAGGGGGTCCTCTAGCTGGCAAGTACGGCTTTATTCCAGCTTCTTGTCTTCTTCTAACGGTTTTAGTGCTAATTGTCACCTATCTAAAGTCCTGGAGCGTAGAGCGTATCTGACTTCAGAAGAAGTGAAAGTGTTAAATTTCTCAGAACACTGCTCGCCATAAATTGAACGTCTCTCGCTGATGTGACTCTCTTGCGACCTTGCCTACACGTCTCGTGTACTCTCCAGTCTGCCGGTAACGTTTAACAATTCGAGATGCCGGATTTGGAAACTCGCAATGTTTGAGCCACTTCTTTATAACTGCGACCATTTTCAATTGAAGTAACAGCTTTGGAAACCTGAGTTTCGCTAAGATCCGGCATTGTGCCTTCAGGTATTCATTGACGTGTAAAGACCACTATTATTGCGATACGTTTTTGTAAAAAAAACTTGAAAAAGGACAGATTTTATGAAATTAATACGCATACGTCAGAAAATTATTCCAATAGACTAGTGAAAATAACAAATTAACGAAAATACAAACGAAAGCCAGAAACAAAAGACTATTGAAGTAACTATTTTTTCAAATTAAATATTAATGTTTATGTGGCCAGTTTGTACTAAGAACTTTTTATACATATTTCGGTATTTTTCTTTGATTGATGAAGCGTTCCTCTAAATAAGTCCATGAGTGAAGTACAAAATCAAGTCTATAGCGCAGTTCGTGGCAATCTTGCTGCGCTACTGCTTTGCTTTGAATACGGGCGTTAATAGAAAATTTAAAATATCTGATTATGACCTAAGGTGACCAGAGTACTTAAAATTGCTTACAAAAGGATTGAAAAAGTCGCATCAGTTAGTTTGGTGACGTGCTACGCAGATGCTACGACGATTTCACATTTTAAGCGCGTAGAAGTACGTAGCACACTGCACTTGTCAACGCTTGTATTTTTCAACGCGCTGGTCTACGGAGCAGCTATGTATGTCGTAGGCTGTCTTATTAGGGTTAGCATTAGCATACATCTACTGTATATACACATACACATGCCTGAGCATAATTCTATTGTTATATCCAAATGCCTTGTTCTTTTCCTTTTCCTGTATTTTGAGTGTTATGTGCTAAAAAGTTAATTAATGTTGTATGGTAAAGACATCGTCGCTCTTTATCAAATTTTTATAACGACTGGCATCGATGATTAGTTTCTAAGATTTGAGACACATCCGCCAGATTCTACATTCGCCATAAATCAAAAGGGTCCAAACGTCAAAGTCGGCGACCTAGTACAACTCATAGACGCCAACCTGCCGCGCAACGTTTGGATCCGAGGAAGAGTAGCAGCCGTGTACCCTGGACCGGATAGCGTCGTGCGGACAGTCGACGTGTCTACGAGGGGATGAGTTCTGCGGAGGCCGGTGCGAAAGCTAGTGATCCTGCCGATCGACGACGTCGCCCTACACCGAGTTGCTGCAACAAGGTCGCACGGCGGGAGAAATGTGCAGGACGACGCATGGATAGATTATACTCGTAGTTATAACGTAGCTAATAGTTAAAAAGTTATATTTTTAAGTTAATCACCATTTGTTTCGTAGTTAAGATTTTATAGTTGCTTTATAGATATTTAAATAAATAAAGTTCTAAATACCTTATAGGGATAGGTAGGTAGGTATATAGATGTCATACAAAGCGTGTCATAGAAAATAGTAAATAGGAAAACTCACGCAAACGTATCAAAATAGTGTTAAAATAATGTGATAGAAATAGGTACATAATATTGAAATAGCCGACGCAGAGTTTTGAAAATGTATAGGAAAAATAAAGCTCTCTCATTGGCTAAAATTCCTCGCTTCCTATTGGTCCGCCAATCAGAGAGCGGTTTTATCTGGGCAATATTTTGTATAAATATTGAGCGATATGTAGCGACTGGCATTCAGTCCAGTAGCAGCCTAGCCGTAAGGAACAAGAAGAAAATAGGGATAGGTAGGGATAGGGATAGGTAGGTAGGTATATAACTAGACAAAACTAGCACTATGGACACCTTTTGCAGGCGCCACATACCTACTAATATAATTTCATTCTTTAAGGCGACATATTTAGACAAGTATTCTGCCACGGGCAGCTACTTAGAAACGTTTGGGGATACATCAGATTCCACATTCGTCAGATCATTTATTTATTCCGCATTCGTCAGATTTTTTCAACCTCTGACGAAACGATATTATTCATGATTTCTCATTCGAAAGATTTCACGTTTGTCATAAAGAAATTAATCAGATGGAAACCAGTTGGTTAGGTTATGTTAGAGTATAGAAAACAACGCGCAAGGCGAGCGAGCAAAGCGAGCGTGCCGCGGCAGCGGCCGCCGAAGCGCAAGAAGAATATAGTTCGTCTGTACATAACTATACATAACTCTGGCGAATGTGTCTTCATTCGTTTTCCTTATTTGTCATCAATGACCAAACTGAACTAAAATTAAAATTATTTTTGATTTATGGCGAATGTAGAATCTGGCGGATGTGTCTCAAATCTTAGAAACTAATCATCGATGCCAGTCGTTATAAAAATTTGATAAAGAGCGACGATGTCTTTACCATACAACATTAATTAACTTTTTAGCACATAACACTCAAAATACAGGAAAAGGAAAAGAACAAGGCATTTGGATATAACAATAGAATTATGCTCAGGCATGTGTATGTGTATATACAGTAGATGTATGCTAATGCTAACCCTAATAAGACAGCCTACGACATACATAGCTGCTCCGTAGACCAGCGCGTTGAAAAATACAAGCGTTGACAAGTGCAGTGTGCTACGTACTTCTACGCGCTTAAAATGTGAAATCGTCGTAGCATCTGCGTAGCACGTCACCAAACTAACTGATGCGACTTTTTCAATCCTTTTGTAAGCAATTTTAAGTACTCTGGTCACCTTAGGTCATAATCAGATATTTTAAATTTTCTATTAACGCCCGTATTCAAAGCAAAGCAGTAGCGCAGCAAGATTGCCACGAACTGCGCTATAGACTTGATTTTGTACTTCACTCATGGACTTATTTAGAGGAACGCTTCATCAATCAAAGAAAAATACCAAAATATGTATAAAAAGTTCTTAGTACAAACTGGCCACATAAACATTAATATTTAATTTGAAAAAATAGTTACTTCAATAGTCTTTTGTTTCTGGCTTTCGTTTGTATTTTCGTTAATTTGTTATTTTCACTAGTCTATTGGAATAATTTTCTGACGTATGCGTATTAATTTCATAAAATCTGTCCTTTTTCAAGTTTTTTTTACAAAAACGTATCGCAATAATAGTGGTCTTTACACGTCAATGAATACCTGAAGGCACAATGCCGGATCTTAGCGAAACTCAGGTTTCCAAAGCTGTTACTTCAATTGAAAATGGTCGCAGTTATAAAGAAGTGGCTCAAACATTGCGAGTTTCCAAATCCGGCATCTCGAATTGTTAAACGTTACCGGCAGACTGGAGAGTACACGAGACGTGTAGGCAAGGTCGCAAGAGAGACATCAGCGAGAGACGATCAATTTATGGCGAGCAGTGTTCTGAGAAATTTAACACTTTCACTTCTTCTGAAGTCAGATACGCTCTACGCTCCAGGACGTTAGATAGGTGACAATTAGCACTAAAACCGTTAGAAGAAGACTTAAAGAAGCTGGAATAAAGCCGTACTTGCCAGCTAGAGGACCCCCTTACTTACCACAGATCATCGAGTAGCTCGGGATAACATTGCTCGCTTATACCAAAATTAAAATGATGATGACTGGGGGAAAATATTGTTCACTGATGAGTCTAGGTTTTGTCTTAAGCCAGATGATAAAAGGGTCAAAGTTTAATATGACCCCGAGAAAGATACGCTCAGTGTTACATTGTCGGAAGAGAGTCATATGGTGGAGGGTCAGTGATGGTATGGGGCGACATTTGCATAGGGGCACTTACGGAGTTACACATCGCAGTAAATGGATCCCTGACTGCGGCTCGGTACGTAAATGACATCGCAGATAATTTTCAATTAATGCAGGACAATGCGCGGCCCCACACTGCAGCGATAGTTATAGGGTATCTTTGAGAGGTCGTTTTGCCATGGCCAGCACGCTTGCCAGACCTAAATCCCATCGAACATGTTTGGGATAAGCTCGGCTAACAAGTAAAACAGCTGGTACTGGAAGAAGAGATGAATTGAATACCACAAAATGTCATTAATAACTTAATCAAAAGCATGCCGAGAAGTTTGCAGGCAGTTTTAACAGCTAGGGGGTAACACCAAGTACTGAATGTACTCAAACACTATTAATAATAATAATAATAATAATAATAATCTTTTATTTGGCAGAAACAACTTACAGTAGTACAGTATACCTAATTTTAGCTTAACTTACTTATAATTATAATTTTGAATAAATTTTGACACTACTTAAAACAAAACAAAAAAAACAAAAAATTGGTAGTAGACATACAGTACAAGAAACTTTACCTCCCGTGCTAGTTTAAAACTGTGTTACGGCAAGGTAATGACTCTCGCCCTATAGAAATACGGTCCAATTTAGTGTGCATCAAGTGCAGTTGAGCAACAACAACACAAACCCGAGCGAGTTAGGCGCTCGGTTATTTGTCGTAAACAAGTTATCGCAGTATACGTTTGCAAAACAGATAAATCTATAAAACTAAAACTAAACAAAGATTTAAATTTCAGTTGATTTGACACTCGACAAAAAGTTTTCGTAATGTCATACAACACATTCACATTTTCAATGTGATAATTGAAGGGTTAAACAGCTACTTTTTGGCATAACCATTTATAATGTCAGCGAAGATTTAGCAAATGATTATAGTATTCAAAGAATATGTAAAATGTAGCAAGTAATAGGTAATCGTAATACGGTCCGTTTCTTTAGTCGCTGCATGCCAATTTTCCAGTTACTTGTTCATTTTTAAATATTTCTTTTAAATATTTATTATTATTGACGATGTTGCCTTTTCATAGCACTAATTTAGTAGGTAGGGTAATTAAAATAGATTATTTCATTATTATGATTATAAATTTAACTGTCTTACATACACTCTTGGACATAATTAACTTTGTTTATAATTACGTTTAACTTTGCACTAAATTTCCGATCTAAATTCTTTTTTTACAAGGCTTAGGATCGCTTACTGAGCATAAAATCACAAAATGCTGACAGATCCAGGTGACGCTTCAAGCGCCATCTTGAAAAAACGTTTTTCGCCAATATCTCAAAAACTTTAGGGCAAAAGTTATGGAGAACATTATTGTACAAAATCAAATTTTGCATCTTTTGTTCCTAGTAAACTTTTTTGTGAAACTTACCGTTTACGATTTATGGCTCATTTAATGAATAAGTTTTTCTATCGCGGCCGATAACTTTTGAAATATTAGATTAATCAATAAAATGCATCAATCTATTTTTAAAGATCAGTTTATTCTCTACAACTTTTATTTTTAAACTTTTTTTTTCTAATGTCCATACTTTTTGAGTTATAAGACGTTTAATGTAGAAATGCCGACGCTCGGCGGGTGACGCGGCAGCCCAAAGGTTGTTTTCTATAGCAGGTAACCGTTTCTTTTATATCTCTACACAATTTAATAAAAGACTTTAATAAAATTTTGAATTTGCATTTGTTTTATGTTTTTTCTAAAAATAAATTTTGGACAATTTTTTTAAAAATATTCCCCATTCGTTTTCTTTCATTTAATTATAGCATTTGAACATAGCATAATTAATTATAATTGCTAACTATTTTTTAGTTGTACGAAATATAATAATATAAAATAAAATAAAGTTCGTTATTATTGCAGGTAAGGAATTGAACTATGAATTTTTAATACATAAACAATCGGATTATTTTTTTAAATTTATTTGTTGAATTTGTACCATTGACTGGCCTATAGACCAACTAAACGCACTGCTCTGCACTGCACTTAACAAAAATATCATATATCTTATATAATTTTAGATTTTTGATGATAATTTAAAAACCGCTCAACCGATTTCGATAAAATTTAAACGGTGGTCCCGTTTGGTCCCTGGGAAGTCTTTAAAACAAAAAAGACTTTTTCAAATCGGTTCAGGCGTCTTTGATTAATCGGTGAACATAAATAAAAAAAAAACGATGAATTGAGAACCTCCTCCTTTTTGATGAAGTCGGTTAAAAAATAAATAGTCTCAACAATGGTTTTCATACTAGATCCACAAAATATACTAGATAGCATGTTACTTGAGTAAATAAATGTTGCCTATGATATTTTATGTTACAGACTTCATCCTATGCCACTATATTTCACTGTATTTTCAATTCGTGTTCTAGGGCCGCTGGTAGGATTGCCCCCCACGCAAGTTATCGATTTCATTCGTCGGGCACTACCAACGAAAATGTACCAGCTATTCTCGAATCGAACGGTCTGATATGTGATGATGTTAAGAGGCCTGATAGTATGACTCATGTTTTTTGGGAGATGGATAGGCCATTGGTATGGGATGCTTCTTGCGTAGACACCCTGCCCGTATCCCATCTGTCAGGGACTTCCATTAGATCTGGTGCTGCGGCTGAATGTGCCAAGTACCTCGACATTGCATGCCCCAAGAGCAGGCTCCTATTTGGCTCAGCGTATTAGCATTGCCACTCAACGTGGTAATGACCTTGGGAATGCTGCCCTCTGGCAGTGATCTGGATCAGTCGAGCTACATATAGAACGTTTTAAACTTTCCTTAGATAACTCAACTGTTTTACATGTATTATATATTATTGTATATTATTCTGTACATTTTTGTAGTTATTGTAATATACACTGTAAATAAGTGTATTTTCAATTTATTATTGACTGTCCAAACCGCGGATAGCTCACCCGCGGCGTAATTGCTACGAGTTTGCTGCGATCCAGCCTCGTTTTAAACTCACTCGCAAATCGCCAGTCTGATTGCGCTGTAATTCATAGAAAGTTAAATCCAGTGTCCATGAACGTAAGTATTTTATTTTATTAATGTTTGCTTCAGTGATTATTGTTTAATTAACAGAGTTAAAAACCTTTGCCATAAGGACACAAAGTCAAATAAATAATTCAAGCAATTGCGGATTCGGTACCCTACGTGCACAGGTCACCTACTAAGATTCTGACGTTTTTTGAATTTGTTAATGCAAACTATACTCGGTGCCGGGTATCGGAGAATACGTAGTCAGGTGCGGCGGCGGCGTGAAGGACGCTTGCGATTCCTACAGCTACGGCGGAGCTTACGGCTCCGACTGCGACGGCTTCGTCGTCCGCACTTCTCCTCATTCTTCTTCTTTTTTCCTTTCGAACTTGTAGGTCCGTTCAAATGTACAGAACCCTTCCTTTTGAAAAAACCCAAAGCGGTTCCGGTCTGCAAGAGAGACTCTACCACGCAGTTCATATCATTGGTATCCATCCCGGGGTTCCCTTGCAGATGCCTTACGATTTGCGACACGGTGGCACCCTCTTTACTCTCTTGTAAGTACTTTATTATGAGCTGGCCTGCTGGCTTCGGCGGAGGGTCCCAACTCAATACATTCGATTCCATTGAGTGCTCAGACATCTTTCACACACTTGTACTGAAAATTTCGCTAAAAGTAAAATAAAATAATATAACTATTCATATGTATTTTAAGTTGAAAGATTCATAATAAATTCCTAAGGTTTACATAACACCAGTCCATGTTTTTTATCCCAATTTTGAAATAACGCAGTCAATTTTAGCCAATCAGTAAAGAAACACAAGAATTTCTCTATGGTATTATCTTGGTTGTCTACTGTCAATGTAGTATTACTCCACAGAGATATAATACATTACTACTGTAGTACTGTAGTAGCCACAGCTATCAATATAAATATATCCAAATTAAATATATACATTTAAATATATAATTAAGTATATATATATATATATATATAATATACTTAATTAATATATACATACAATTAAATATATATATATATTACAATTAAATATATACATATAAATATAGCTTTAAGTTAAGTATGAGAACGATTCATCGTTTGTCATTTCATGAAGTAACATAGCTCTGCTAATTTAATATTTTTAGTCGTTTTATTGCAGTTTCTATTCAGTAATCTTAGAATAAATTGTGACTACGGGACGGGTATGGACAATTGAATTGTATGTGTATTATGGTGCAATGTGATTTAAACGATGAGCAATCCCAAGAAAATTTTAGACGGCCATACCGCGTGACGTCTAGAATTGACAATGGACCATCGACTAAGACTTTAACAAACAAATTGACTATAAACAAAAATAAACACTTGACGACATTATTATGTCACATGCCATAAACAAAGAAGAAGAAGTATGAGAACAAGATGTCAAAGAGAAATACTGCAATTTTCCTTACCTTTGCTACTCTATGCTACTCAGACATCAATATTCGCCATTCATAAAATAATAGATTCATCGTTTGTCATTCATTTCACAATGAAGTAACATAGCACTTCAAATTAGTTTGAAGTAAAAACTTCTTTTAGCGCGGTACGCATATTTTTAGATGAGGTAAAACCTCTGGACTCACGACACCGTTACGAGACGCAGGTCTGCCGCGCTCGCCCCATTTGATTATAAACCTTAATTCACATATCAGTTACAGTCTACTTTTGTATGAAGAAGTTTACTGAGTTAGGTTCTTTGATATATTATCTACATTCTGAACAAAAACATATAAGAATAAAATATAATTAAAATATATTTTAAAGTTTCTAATAACTAATAAAATTCAATTCATAAATAAAATGCAATTCATAACCCATTGTAGCCTTACAATCCCCTTCTATATAAAAAAAAGGATTGTAAGCTGCAATTAATTAAGAAATTTAGAGTTAACTGAGAGAAACCATCTGTTTTGAAATAAAAATAAAAAAATATAATGAGATAGTTATTATATTATATTATATGTACATTTAATAAAAAAAAACTGTTTTATTTCATAGTTCTGCTAATTTAAAATGTTTGTAGGTTTCTTTCACTTGGCTTGTAGAAGATGTTAAGGTATCATTAACCGGAGAGTTCCACACGAAAAAGAGGATTATAAGCGGAGAGTTCCACACGTAGTTTCATGTTTATGTTTATTTCCGTCCCTGGTACATTTCGGATGGATGGGGACGTCCTGAGCGCACTCAGTACTGGTGGCGCTCTCTAGCGGAAAAAGTTCGACCCACCGTGAACAAACATCCTCTACGATGAAGACCCACCTGTTTTTCCTGGGTGTTTCGATAAGGGGTCCGAAAAGATCCACTGAGACCACTTCGAACCGCCTAGAGACGGCGGGAGTCTGTAGCAATCCCGCCGGCTTCCGGTTGTCGGCCTTGTACCGTTGATAAGGGACACAGCCTTTAACGTAGTTTGCCACGAACGTGCGCATACCTGGCCAATAGTAGCGTTTACGGATGCGACTCAACGTCCGTTTCACGCCCAAGTGACCTGCTGTAGGTGCGTCGTGGAGTTCCGCCATGACCTTGCTGCGCTCGTGCTCGGGTACCACTAGGCAGGCGTCCTCGTCGCCTGCGGCCTCTAGGCTATACCTGTATAGTATTCCGTCGGACATCGTATATCCCCGATTTGTCCATGGTCTCCCCCTGGAGGGTTCGACGGCTTCTAGATCGTCGATGATTTTACGTACCTCTGGGTCGTTTTGTTGGTTTTCTCGAACCTCGCCACTGCTCCTCCTCGGCACGTCAACGACCGTAAGACACAGGTCGCAATCTACATCTTGCGAGCAAACGGGTCGTGATAGCGTGTCTGCTACTACATTCGACCGTCCAGGAGTATACTCAATGTCTAGGTCGAACTCCTGCAACGTAAGAGCCCACCGGGCTAATCGACCGCTCGGAGATCTTTGATTCATCAGCCAACGAAGAGGCTGATGATCTGTCCTGACTTTAACTTTTGTTCCATCTA
Source organism: Lampropteryx suffumata (assembly GCA_948098915.1). NCBI lineage: Eukaryota > Metazoa > Arthropoda > Insecta > Lepidoptera > Geometridae > Lampropteryx > Lampropteryx suffumata. The sequence goes on from OX402544.1 coordinate 25,276,625, forward strand.
TATAACCCCGGAACTTACTTACTGCCCATACGACCGCGAGAGCTTCCCGCTCTGTCGTCGAGTAGTTTCGTTCAGCGCTCGTGAGAAGACGGCTCGCGTACTCTATCGGTCTCTCATCAGGGCCTTCCCCCTGCATGAGAACGCCGCCTAAACAGTATGCGTTGCTATCCGTGCAGAGGACGAACGGCTTCGTCTCATCTGCCTGACGTAGGATAGGGGCACTTACCAATAGAGCTTTGATTTGCTCGAACGCCGTCTGTTGCTCACATTCCCATTTCCATGAGCTTGATTTCTTGAGAAGACTAGTGAGGGATCTCGCAACGTCTGCGTAGTTAGGAATAAAACGTCGGAACCAACTCGACGTTTGTAAGAAACACTTCAAGTGTTTGACGTTCTGTGGAAGGGCCATACCTTCGATCGCCGCTGTCTTATCGGGATCCACCTGGATACCTCCCGGGACAATGACATGGCCTAAAAACTTCACAGAATCTCGTGCAAAGTGCCTCTTCTCTCTGTTGACTCGTAGCTTGAACATCTCTAGGTGATCGAACACTGTTTCTAAGTCCGCCAGGTGCCTCTCGAAAGGGCCCGGCGACAACAGAACCAGGTCATCTAGATACGCTAGGATTTCTACTTCCTTGCGATCGATGAGTCGTTGAAAAGAAGCGCCTGAATTACGTAAACCCATTGGCATGCGTTTGTACCTATACGTACCTAACGGGCTGGTGAACGCTGTTTTATCCTGGTCTTCAGGAGCCACATTCACTTGGTGATAACCCGCTCGAAGATCTAACGTCATCATATACTCACTCGTCTTGGCCGCGTGGAGAATATCTTCGATGCGTGGGAGCGGATAACGGTCTGGTTCGGTAACCGTGTTGAGCTTTCGGTAGTCGATGCACAGTCTCCAGCTTTTGTCCTTCTTTGCGACGAGAACCACGTTGGAGGCCCATGGAGATTCGCATTCCTCGATGACGTCATCTTGAAGGAGCTTTTCGATCTCTTTCTGCAGCGCTTCTTTCCTGTTCTGTGATAACCTATAGGGCGGAGATGCGATAGAATCCTGATTGGCACTTACCTTTATATGGTGCGTAGCGAAGTCGGTAGCGGGCCCTTTAAGGGCAAACTGCGCGTACCTACTGTCAATGAACTCATTGAGCGTGTTTCGCTGCTCGTCGGTAAGCTTGGATCCTTCATCTTCACGCAAACCGAGGCTCACGGATTCGGCGCGCATCAACTCCGCCTCGGGCGAACTCGCTGCTGGGTATTCATACTCACGTACAAAATCGTGTGGACGATTAGGTTCGTCCGAAAACGTTCACTTCCCTTGGGCGACGTCCACTATCATTCCGGCACGAGACAGGAACTTGACTCCTAAAAGCGTCCGGGTCTCATCACCAGGTAACACCAAAAATTCTGCCGGCACCTCTCGCCCCTCTAAAGATACCAGTACTTCGGCTTCTAACAACTTTCTTTCTACGCGAGAGACGTCAGCCAACCGGATGCGGCACTCTATCTCGCGAAATTCCACGCCAGAATCTACCAATATTTTGTGTAACGATGGACTCGCGATGCAGTGGGTAGCACCGGTATCAACTATCGCTACACCGCTACGACCCATAATACCTATATTTACTAATGGATGCGAAAAACTTTTATACGCGACTGCACTACACGCGTGCACTATAGAAGTTTCAATCTTGGACTTATCTTCAATATCCGATTTACTTATTATATCGGACGAACTGTTCTCTACGCTAGAATACCTATTAACAACGGATGAGGTCCTATTCTCGACATCGGGGAACCTATTCTCATTATCGGAACTAATCTCGATGTCGAGCGATTTACTCCCGTGCGATTTCGACTGTACGTTATCTACAAACGAAACATTAAAATCAGTCGACTTTTTATCCGCATTGCAAACATCGCATTTAGATCGAACGACGCCTATTTTACCGCAACCGTAGCAACGAAGGACTTTAGTGTCGTTATTCGCGTCTGGTTTAACCGACTGTGATTTCTCGCGGTTACGGCACTGTTCGCTAGAGTGTCCGTACCTCTTACGGAAGTTACAGCGAGTCCGATTCGATTCGATACTCACATTCGAGGTGGGATCTGTGGCTGTAGGTTTAGGTAAGTTATCGCGGCATGTGGTGGGGGTTGCTTTTACGTTAGGTTTAGTATGACTCGCACTTGCCTGTTGAGGTTTTACCTCACTTATGTGATCCTCTGCTATCCTCGCCCTCTCGAGTAAGTGAACCATATCTAACACAGATTCACGCGGAACACGTTTACGAATACGTCGGTCGAGGAGTCCGTACACTATGTCCACTTGAACTTTCTGGGCCAACCGATACGGTAACTGAGTTATGGCTCAGTTACATAAGAGCTCTTCTCGCACTTATGTACTTATCGCTTGACTCGGCACTTTGCTCGCACGCGAATATTTCGCGAAACACTTTATACGCTGGTCGCGGGGCTCCGTACATTGCGCGCAGACGCAGCTTCGCGTCAGCCCACGTAGTCACTCCTCCGCGCACGCCGCGCCACCACACGGCGGCTTCGCCGGTCAGCAACATGGGAAGGCCGCGCAGCGCGTGCTGATCTGACACGCCGGCGCACTCCTTGTATACTTCTGTGACGTCTAGAAAAGCCTCTAGTACTTCCGCGTCGTGGGATGAGCCGTCAAACCGCGCAGTACACCTCGTGAAATTGCCGGTTGTTGTTGATGACATGGCTGCACACGGCGGCGGGATTGTGTTTGATGTTGACACCGATGGAGAGGACGCCCCGGAGTGCTGATCTCCACGGGGCGCCGCCAGAAACGCGCTGATAAGGGCCTTGTTGGCCTCTGCTTGCGCCCTGGTGATGGTTTCCATCAGCGACGTCATGAACTGTTCTGTGGGGAGTGGAAACTCGTTCAGCTGCGCCGGCACGTTGCCGACCGCCGTCGTCTCGAAAACGCTGTTGGCGTCGGAGGTGGTCTCTTCTTCTCCCGTCAGTGTGACATCACTGTCCTCGTGCTCTTCTTGTTGTTGTGGACGGAGAGCACTCCCCCGGGTTGACGGCATGTCTGCGGCGACAACGGACTGGAGGTTCCGTGCTTGCTTCCGTACACAAGGTACACGGTACGGTGGTGATCACTCACGCGAGCACCGCGCGCCGCGGTGCTCGCGTCGCCGCGTCCCTCGTTCAGCGCATGCGCGAGCCTTGCCGAGCGCGTGTTGCGTGCTCATTGGCTGCCGCGTTCATCGTTCCGTTGTAACGGACGGTAGGATCCCGCGCGCGCAAATATAAAACTTCGAGCCTACCTAGAATGTGAGAGTTTCCTACCTACTTAAGATTCTCGCGTCACATACGTTATTATACGTGAACGTGATCGAGTCACTTAGCTAAGTCAAGATACCAGTTGTTGTTATCTGGAATGTTATTAAATTGGAAAAGGTTACAAACAGATTGTGTCAAGGAGTAGTTTAGATTTGTGGTCTACGGGATTACTAAGACATGGTTTTTATCAAGTTCCAGAAATTCACTGCTTATGTCTCACTGAAGGGTCAATAGGAGTTATTTTTTTTTAATACCTTACCTTTTCTACTGCAAGATTTTATGTAAATTAAATGTTTAATATTTTGTAAGTATATTATTTGTTAAAGTGTACATTTTTGGAAGTGACTTTTATTACAAGTAATAAGACCCACAAAAATAAAAATAACGACATTACATGATTCTCTAGTACTCAGTAGTAGCAAGATTTTATTTAAACAAATCCAAAACATTTCAAAAAGATGGATGTTAAAAAGAAAAGAAAGAATGGAAAAATATAACAATCAAGAAAGTACCTAATTAGTAAGTAGGTAGGTACAAAAGTACTTTTTATTTAAGTACTTACCTACCTATTCGTTTTTGTTATTGTAACTATTTACATTATTATGTCCTACCATGGCCTGTGTGATGCTATATTCATTTCATGCTTATTTTTTTAGATTAAGTGAACTAACTGGTAGAAACCGTGGTGAAAAAGACATTAGACTAACATGGAAGAGAATGAAGTTGTCGGCAAAGGCAAATTTATCAAGCCATAGGAGAGAACAATCACAAGCAGGTGGTGGTGAAAAGCCACCATCACCATCTCCCGAGGATCTGGCAGTAGGTAATGGCTATTGCTCCTCACGACTTTGTCGTAGAAATAAATGACTATAACACTGATGCAGTACCAGTGGTAAATACAATTTCTGACATTTTGCCTATTTGAGGCATCATGAAATCAATATTTATATACTGTTAGTAATCTCAGCTATCTTTTATTTATTTACCTAAATATTTTAGCTGCCGATCCCTACCACAACAAGAGTATCAATTGCTGGACCTAGCAATGAGCTGGGCTGTATCATAATTGAGGACAGTTTCAAACCCTCATTGGGTTTGAAAAAGAGAGATTGAGGATCAAGGTAAAATATACTATAAAAATATATGAATACAATATTATCTCCTTACCAAATTCATCAAGATTCATTCACCCATGAAAACATAACAAACAAGCATACAAACATACAGAGAGAGAAGAAAATAATTAATTCTGTTTTTTATTGTTATTCCAATAAACATTTTTCGTTATGTTTTTAGTGACATCAAGCAAACACCCCATCGATAAAAGCAGCTCAGCCACCAAAAGGAAGAACTCCTATATCTAAATCTTAATAGGTAGATCACCATTTAATCATCATGAATCATGCATGAGCCACTGGTGCACCTAGGCCTTTTAATTTAACTTTCAGGTCAAATGCTTTTGTGGATGCCCACCCAACGTTTTGTGTATAGTCGTATTGTTTCATACATTTTTATGTAATTAATTATTATTTACAGAACTGAAGAAATGCGCCACAATATTCTAGCAAGTAATATAGAGTTCAAAAACAAACAAATCAAAATGATGGAAGTTGAACATGAAAACAATAAACAAATTGCAGAATAAAAAAAAAATAGAACTGTAAATAGCTTTATTAAAGTTACAGTACAAAAAAAATACATCTAATAATCATCTAATCTAATACATTTATTATACTTCTAATACACTAAAGTTAAATATTGTAAAAAATATAATATACTATTATTAAAAATGAGTTTCAATAAACTGCCTGCTCCTAATATTTCCCCTTATCGTGTTAGGAATATATCTCTGTATTTCTAATGGTTCCCATGATGTTTGGTCATTGCTATCCTTCTCACTGGGAAACAGGTCTTCCCTCATATCAATATTGTGAAGCATGCAACAATTGATTTTTTAATTGTTTCAATATCCCCAAACATGCCTCTTAATAGGCAGCGAAACCTCTGTTTCCATAGACCAAAACATCTTTCCACTGTGTTCCGGGTACGGATGTGGCATCAATTGTAGTTTTATTCTTGCAGTTGTGGGGTGCAAACCTATATTTCAAACGAAAATCTTCGTCAAGTAATTGAAATGGGATATCGTGTACGATAATGTTGCCGACGGAATGTCTCCAGCATAACCAAAGCACCTGGATCTTCTAAATCCATCAGATCGTTGTTATCAACCATTTTCGAAACGCAAACAGAAAAAAACAACAAAGGAATAAATCCAAACAACGGATATTGTTTGAAGTCATTATTATTATTTATATTATTATTATATGCCCTTAAATACTTATATCAGTCGTGGGCTGCAGGGCAATATGTTGCTTCATATACCATATATATGTATGTATATATGTGGATATATAATGCATATGTGTATTGTGGCGGATTAGGTTGAGACCGCCACAAGCTGCGTAGAATTCTTCCTCGACGATCCGTGGCTTCCTACCTAGCCTACCTAGGTAAATAGGAATCCTTCTAGCCTGCTTGTTCCGGGTCTTCTTTGTTCCTACTTCGCCCAGCCTACTCAGGGTGGTCTTCAAGGAGGTTTCAGTAAAACTCTTTTTCTTTCTTCAGTTGTCCAGATTCGTGTGCACTGTGCGACGTCGCTTCGGTGAGTGACGGTTGCGTGGAAATGCGTGAATATTTATAGAGCGATCGCATGGTGCAACGAAGTAGTGGCGCATAAAGTAGGTACGAACATTCAATATAGGTAGGTATAAAGTTACATAGACAAGTTCTTATTATAAACTAAGTAAGTACTAGATAATTCCTATATACAATTGTTATTTCTAGGTGTATGGTATGCTAGGTAATTGCTATGTAAGTTATACATTTATTTAGGTAAGTGGTTTCTAAATTTAAATGTTACTTTTAAGTATGGTATAGATGCCTGTTGAAATGTACGCTATTTATTAAATTTATGAATTTATGAATTAAATTTATTAAATCTATAGGTAGCGGTGTCCGGATGTTTATTGATGATTGTCAACATGTATAATGGTTTGTCAGAGATTGGCCAAGTGGTCTGTGGAAAGTCTTAACAATTCATTTAATCACTCGATTATTATCAAATGCTTATATCAGTCATGGACTGTAGAGCAATATGTTGCTATGGTACTATATATGTATATATATGTTGGTATTTGTGTATATATGTTGGTATATGTGTATATAGGGTTTGTATATGTACATATATGTGTAATGTGTGTAATGGTTCTTCAGAGATTGGCCAAGTGGACTGTAGAAAGTCGTAACAGTTCATTCATCACTCCTAAACGATGTGATAAAGGTGTTGTGAATGTGGATAGGGCGGTGGATAGCCATGCTTATACGGCTGTGGATAGGGCTGTGGATAGGGCTGTGGATAGGGCTGTGGATAGCGCTGTGGATATGGCTGTGGATAGCGCTGTGGATAGGGCAGTGGATAAGGCTAAGGATAGGGCTGAGGATAGGCGGATGTGCTTTAAAGATGTGGTCAGTTAAAATACATAATGTGAAATCATATTAAAAAAAATACATTATATTAGATAAAAATGTGTACATACAAAATTAAATAAAAATTTCAATATTGTGTTAAATGCCTACCTATAATTAAATTTTGTAAGTAGGTACTTCGGGAACGAAGTACATATCAGAATGGCCGTGACAGTTTGATTGAAATTATACTCGTAAGATTCCAATAAAAATCCACCTGTCATTCAATTCGTTCACAGCTAAAAACACAGATGGTGTTTTGATAAAACAGTTAAATAGTTTTATACTTATATAATCATTTAATAGTTGGTTTTAATTAACATTTGCTTTAATAAATATTATTGTAATAAAAATGATTATACCATCACACACATTTGAGAACGAAATTAGGATTTCAGAACGAAAGTATCCAATGATTGTTATATATTGTAAATTTAATTGATTGATACATACTTTCTTACTATTTTTCAGTTATTAATTAGTTTGGATTTATAACGAATATTTAACTTTATTATTTTCTGTTCTCATTATTCTGATATTTACAAGTCCTTCATTTGATTGTTTACTAAATCGGTAAATTCGTTATAATTCTTTTATTAAGACATATATAGCAAAACTATGAATGCATTGTTTCTTGAATTATATTTTAACATCTTTTTATTGTTATTAAGTAAATAACTTTCATTATTATACTTAGATTCTTAATAGGCTTCTGTGATTGGTTGAATAATGAATATGGTGTAATGTTTTGTATATATTTCAAAAATGTATAAAAGGCGAGGTTAAATCCTAAGACGGGTAAATTGGGAGTGACCACCGAACTAGAAAGATAAGTACCTTGTAATAATATTGTACTAAAATATATTTTTGTGTATTTAATATGTGTACCGTTAACTTTTTGTGTTGTTCTCTGTTTGATAACTATCCCAGGCTTTAAAACTATTTTATCTTTGTGAACTACATACATTTGTATCAGTTACTTATTCTGTCGTTGTTTCCTTATATTCCTTATGGTGTTTATTTTGTAGGAGGGTACTTGTGTTGTGTAAAATTGTAAAGGATCGTACAAAAAGTGTTAGGACCAGACAAGTTTCTTGCTGGATTCTTCTTCTTTCTGGGGTTAGGAGGAACCGGCACCTAGATTCACTAGCATGTAAGAAGACGATTCAAAGTGGTCCTTGTTATTTTATTGAATAAAGAAAACTGAATATACTATGGTAAATTTGTTATTCTGTCTTCTTATTGAATTTATCCTTGCTTGCATTTAGCTTCAATTCCTCATGTAAAAAGTAGGTAGGTATTAAACTTCAGTAATTTTACTAACTTTCTAAACTTACTACACTTCTTCACTAAACTTCTAAGATTACTTTGAGGCAATCCCAGAGTTCTATCTAATCTTGATATTAGGTGTAATATATTTTTGTAATAGAGCAGGTATCTATCAATTTCTGACACGTGCGTTCGCGAACATCCCCGATGCGCTACAGAAGTATGGCAACCTCAACAGCACCCTAAAGCTATTATGGTACTGGACTCTAAGGGCATTCCAGCAGCACTTAGTAAAGTTAACCCATAGACTGCACGTGTAAAAAGACTGGCAGTACGCCTTAAACAAACTTGTTTTTACAGCCGTACTGCACAGTGCAATCTACGAGCCAACATGTTGGCTTTGACTGATAATGCCCTTCGCTCCCTATCAATATCGGTGTTATCTGAGAAAGTCTCGGTGACCCAGTGGCCCAGATACTTGAACTCGGACACCCGCTTGAGCTCACTGCCCGCCAGCAAGATTGATGGGACTGTGGAATAAGTTTTCGACCGGGCTTTAAAAACCATCACATCACTCTTGCGAGCGTTATATCTGAGCCCATGAGCCTCCGCATAACTGATCGATGGGCTCAGCAACACCATATCGTCAGCGTAACTTATGTTATTGACAGTTACTCCGTCAACAGATCTTCCAATATTGGCGCCACTGAGCTCACGAATCAAACGATCCATGTACAGGTTGTAGAGTCGCGGTGAAGTGATTCCACCCTGCCGCACTCCACACTCCAGCCTTTACGTGTCCGATAGCGACCCTGACCACCTTACATTGTTACATTGATTGCCATACCAATATTTAAAGAGCTCCACCAATTCAGACGGCAGCCCAGTATCACCCGACAGCTTCTGCCACAACCTGTCGTACGCCACCAGATCAAAAGCTTTCGAAAGGTCTAAGAAGCAGGCGTAAACAGGTGTGTTCCTGCTTGTATAGTACTGGACGGTGTGTTTGAGGCTCAGTATGGCCGATTCAGTGGACAACTAGGGCCTGAACCCGAACTGGGCATCGTGTATGTTTAAATGTACACTAAGATACTTATCAATCACACCATCTAGCACCTTAGCTATTATAGTAGTGTTACGGGCGACTCATAAACCTTTCGATCGAATTATAAACGCGCTTGCTCAAATAGGTATGGTAGGAACAACTCGAGCATCCGTCGTACTCACCTAGCTAGATCGTACCTAAAACGCGCTTCCTTCAATAGGTGGTGGGGGCGGGCTTCATCCGTATATATAGATTAGGGAAATATTGTGAATTTTACAGTCAGTCAAGCAAGTCAGTGAAGTGAAATAAACCAAGAAAAAGTTAAAAGTCTAGTTAAGAAGTGAAATATTGTACAAGAAAATTTGGAAGAATTAAATAGAAATACAGTCCACTGAACCTGAGTTTCACTGTCGAGATCCCTGACAGTGTTTGGTCCTATGAAGCCGGATCAGAACTGAAGCCTGCGGTTTGGAGTGAGACCAGCATTGGCGCTGCTACTCCAAGTGAAGCCTACCTGAAGCCTGCGGCTTGGAGTGAGACCAGCATTGGCGCTGCTACTCCAAGTGAAGCCTACCTGAAGCCTGCGGCTTGGAGTGAGACCAGCATTGGCGCTGCTACTCCAAGTGAAGCCTTCCTGAAGCCTGCGGCTTGGAGTGAGACCAGCGTTGGCGCTGCTACTCCAAGTGAAGCCCACCTGAAGCCTGCGGCTTGGAGTGAGACCAGCGTTGGCGCTGCTACTCCAAGTGAAGCCCACCTGCAAACCTGCTGCCTGGAGTGAGCCCAGCCGATGCTGCTACTCCAGGTGAAGACCAGCAATATAGTGCACTGCTTAGCTATAACATTAGCACTGCCATTCCCTGGAAAGCCAATTGAAAAGCGAAGATCAGCCAACGGTGCTACTGCCTCGAGTTGAAAAAAGAAAATCACCCAACGGTGCTACGGGTAGCAGAGCATCGGGCAGCCGAGCACGGGAGGAGATACGGCCTGCCCCCCGCCCCCCCCTGCGGATCAATGGTTTTAAGATAAGTACAGTAGGGAACTCGGGTAGGTAGGAGTAGGTAGGGGCGTCAAGTGCTGAAGAATGCCAACTACCAGAAGTCGAGCGGCAGCCGATGAACTACGCGTGTATGAAGACTTCCCTGCCTCGCCGTCTGCGGAAGCATCCCAACCGGAAACAGCACGCGCCGTTACCACCCGCATTGACACCGGTGTCGCCACTTGTACCATGACCGCACCACCCGGGATCGCGACGACCAGCGCCGTATCACACTCGACGCATGCGCCTGCGCCAGCGCCACCCACAAATGATCCTTCCATGACTAAGGACCTAACGCCGCGACGCACGAACACAGGCGTACCTGCACGAAGAACTCGAGATACAGTCGATACAGTCCAAAGGATCCACCGCTAGTGCAACCGCGCGTATCAAGCAGGCAGAATTCGAAGCTGAAGAACAACTAGCGGAAATCCAACGGAAGGAATTGCAGATACAAGCCACGTTGATACAAAAACAGCTAGCAGCAGACGTCGCTGCGATTCATGAAGAAACCGACCGAGAGAGCAATGCGGCCGAAGAAGTAGAAAACAGGGTCACCGACTGGCTCACACGGGGGGAGCCTCGGCACCCTGACATAGTAGATACGGATACGAGATACCAGTCCGGGACCCGGGATAGGTCTAACGAGAGATACACGCCGAACCGTGTCAAGTTTGACCAGCAGCAACGACCCAGGTCGCCGACGCCAAATCGAGCACGAGAACGAGGGATCGATCGGCTGGCTGATTCCATAAAGAGGATGGTCAGAGGAAGAGCGCCACCAAGACAAACGCAAGACTTACCGATTTTTAACGGAGCTGTGAGCGAGTGGCTACCATTCAAAGCAGCTATGACGGAATCGACCAGTCTACACCAATTCTCACCGGCGGAAAACATTGCTAGGCTAAGATCGTGTCTTCGAGGTGAAGCGCGACAGACAGTGTCCGCGTTATTATATACTGCGACAGATCCAGCAGTTATCATGCGAACATTGGAACAGTGCTACGGGCGCCCAGAGATGATGATAGACAACGCGCTAGAAGAAATAAAGAAGCTTCCACGACTGGGCGTATCTGCTAGTGATCTAAACGCTTTCGCCATCAAACTTCAAAACATAGTGACAGTGATCGGTTGTCTAGATGAACGAGGCTACATACAGAACCCTATGCTAGCCAGGCAAGTCACTGACAAGCTAGGACAGCATACGAGATCGAAATGGTGCGACTGCGCGGAAGATTTTGGACATCCTCGAGAGCCAGAAATAGTTACGCTGTCCCGCTTTCTCATGTGCGAGGCCGACAGCGCTATGAGACATTCGTACGGAGCTACGACGACCAAGAGCGCAGTGGTTAACCCACGACCCACGGAACAACAGCCACGAATAAACGATCGTAACCGCAAGACTGTGTATGCTACAACAGAGGACAAGACACCAGAAGTCGCTAAAACAGAATGCCTCTGTTGCGGAGCCGGACACATAACCACAAAATGTGGTAAAATTGCGAAGATGTCTGTGGACCAGAGATGGGAATGGGCCAAGGAGATACGCGTCTGCTTCCGATGTTTGAACAGCAAACACAGACGTTTCCGCTGCAAGGTCAAGTTATGTGGCGTGAACGAGTGCCGTAGACCACATCATGCTCTTCTGCATAATGAAAATGAAGTTACCACGCCCGCCGCGGAGCCAACTCCCAGCGAAGAGATGGCGCTAACGGCGTCAGCACATACGTCAGTAAGCACGGACCGAGTCTTACTAAAAGTATGCCCGATCACGATCAAAGGCTGTAACGGGAATGACATAAATACTTACGCTTTATTAGATGAAGGATCAACGATAACGCTGGTAGATGATGAGATCGCTGTGAGGGGTGGAGCTCAGGGCCCGAAACGGTCCTTACACATCGTCGGCGCTACTTCTAGTCAAAGTGAACCCGATAGCCGAGTAGTAGATATATCAGTTCGAGGGCGCGGTCAGGCTAACTATCAGCTGATCAAAGCACGCACGGTGAAGAATTTAACACTGGGACGACAATCAGTCGGTACGGAACTTCTTCAACAAACGCACTTACTTGAATTAAATCCGGAAAGCGTATGTTATACAAACGCAAGACCGCAAGTTCTTATTGGAGCTGATAACTGGCACCTCATAGTGACACGGCGGTTACTAACAGGAAAAAGAAATCAGCCCGCCGCATCACTTACTAACCTAGGATGGATCATTCACGGTTGCACACCTAGATACACCATAGCACAGGGAAACAATATTTTTTGAACTGAACGAGCTAGTCAGGGCGCACTTCGACATAGACGCACTGGGCGTATCGATCAAACGAAAACCGATAGCGGAACATGAACGCGCTAAGGAAGTTTTCAACGCCACAGTGAAGCGAATAAACGGGCATTTCGAGGTGGGACTACCGTGGATCAAAGATAAAGTAGAACTACCACCGAGCTACGACATGGCCGTGCGTCGACTGCGAGGAATAGAACGCAAAATGGACAAGTCACCTGAATTCGAAAGTAGTTACACGGCTCAAGTGCAGAGACTGCTGGACAATGGATATGCTGCTCTATGCGAAATGGATCACGACCAGAACGATCGTCTGTGGTACCTACCTCATTTTGCGGTCATGAATCCAAATAAACCGAACAAGGTACGGTTGGTGTTCGACGCAGCCGCAAGCACGAATGGAACTGGTTTGAACGACGTGCTTCTAGACGGACCGGATCTACTACAGGCATTACATGGGATTTTGTTCCGCTTCAGAAAGAAGCCGATAGCAGTCACGGCTGACATTAGAGACATGTTTCTTCGAGTGAAAATAAGGCCAAAAGATAGAGTAGCTCAACATTTTCTATGGCGCGGCAAAGAACGTTCCGGACGACCGCAGAAATATGTAATGTCGTCAATGATCTTTGGTGCTAGGAGCTCGCCGTTTTTAGCTCACAGCGTGAGGGATCGAAACGCAGCGGACCATAAAGACTCGCACCCACTAGCCTTTGACGCCATAACCCAGAATCATTACATGGATGATTGGGTAGATAGTTTCGACACTGAAAAAATAGCTGCGCAAACAATAGCGGAAGTACGAGAGGTACATAGTAAAGCGGATTTTGAGCTAGCAGGTTGGAGTTCGAACCGTAATGCTTTGTTGGAAGGCATCGCTGAAGGGAACCGAACGCACGCACCTAAAGAAATTCGCAGCCAACGCTCATCTGTATGGAAAGACGTTAGGGATTCTATGGCTACCTCGGACCGACGAGCTTGCGTTCAACACTACTATGCCACGCGTGCCGGACGAAGTAAAGAACTTTACTCGAGCACCGACCAAACGCGTGGCGCTCGGAACTGTCATGTCGTTGTTCGATCCGTTAGGGCTGTTAAGTACATATACTATTTCAGCCAAGATCATGCTTCAAGAACTATGGAAGAAAAAGGTGGGGTGGGACGAACCGATTCCCCCCGAAGAAGCAACGATCTTCAACGAATGGCAAGCGGATTTGAAATATATAAGTGATCTCAGACTACCTAGGTGCTACCACCACGGAGATGTCACTAAACAACAGCTACATGTATTCTGTGACGCTAGTGAACAAGCTTTCGCAACGGTCGCATACTGGCGCTTCGTGAGTAAGGAAGGCGTCAGCATCAAACTGGTGGCAGGAAAAGCGAAAGTCGCACCGTTGAAAGCACAGAGCATCCCACGAATGGAACTGCAAGCTAGCCTAATCGGTGCGAGACTCGCCAAAGAAATCATCGAAGGTCATAAGATGGATCTAGAAGTAATCTCGTGGAGCGACTCGAAAACGGTACTGCACTGGATCAGGCGGGACTCGGTACGATACACGCCCTATGTAGCGCATCGGCTGAGTGAGATAGCAGAACTCACCCGGACGGACCAATGGCGGTGGGTTCCCACCGCGCATAATGTGGCCGATGACGCGACCCGCTGCGGTAACACCCAGGTGCGCAACAATAACCGTTGGTTCGTAGGCCCGGCGTTCCTATATGAAGCCGAGGATCGCTGGCCTAAAGAGGTAGAATCTGAGCTGGGACAAGAAGAAGTGTTAGTTACGTGCACAAGTAAGAAAATGCCTTTTATCGACGTCTCCAGATTTTCATCCTACGAACGAATAGTTAGATCCGTTGCTTATGTGTTAGCGTTTAAAGAGAAATGTAGACGACGCGCTAAAGGGCTTGAGATTAGACACATACGAGAAGCCGAGCGACTGCTCATAAGAGAAGCGCAGCGAGAATGTTTTTGGGAAGACTTACAGCGTCTAGCAAAAGGAAAGAACGTCAGCCGTTCTAGCCGGCTCTATAAACTTGACCCGCAGTGCGGTACTGATAAAATAATACGTTTTAGAAGTAGAATAAACGCTGCTACAGTGTTAGATCAGTCAAGAGACCCACCGATTCTGGATGGATCACACCTACTTACGCGCCTATTGATACGGCATGAACACGTAAAAAACGAACACATTGGGAGAGAGCATATAGTAAACAATCTACGACAACGATATTGGATACTACGTTTACGTACTACTGTTAGGAAAACAATACGTGACTGTGTATGGTGTAAGGCAAAAAGGGCTAACCCATCCGTACCAGTAAAAGGAAATTTGCCTCGAGCTCGCCTTAGTACCCACACACGACCATTCACAAACTGTGGTCTAGATTGTTTCGGCCCAATGTGGGTGGTAATCGGAAGACGAAGAGAGAAGCGGTGGGGAATGATCTTTACCTGCCTATCGATCCGAGCCATTCATATAGAAATAATAGCAAGTCTAAGCACTGACTCTGCTATCATGGCCATCAGAAGGATGGCTGCGCGTCGGGGAATACCGAGCCTCATGATGTCCGACAACGGCACCAACTTTCGGGGCTCAGACGAAGAACTAAAGAAAGCATTCCAGGAGTGGCTTCCAGCACTAAAAGATTTTGCGTTAACAAAAAGGATCGAGTGGCGTTTCATCGATCCTGGTGCACCGAACCAAGGAGGAGCCTAGGAACGAATGATAAGAACGGTAAAGGGGGCTCTAGCAGTAACTCTCTCTGAGCACGCACCTAAAGAAGAGGTATTAAATACTCTGATGACAGAAATAGAGCATACGGTGAACTCTCGACCTTTGACTCATGTACCAGTCGACCCTGAGGACATGGAAGCTTTAACCCCAAACCATTTCCTGCTAGGAAATGCGATCGGTCTTCCCTACGTTGGAGAGTGTGATACGGCCGACAAACGATCCTGGCGTGTTGCTCAAGCCCTAGCAAATTCGTTTTGGGCAAGATGGATAAAGGAATACTTACCTACACTGGCACCTCGAAACGATATAAGAAAGATTGTAAATAACGTCAAACCAGGTGATTTAGTGGTGATAGC
Source organism: Lampropteryx suffumata (assembly GCA_948098915.1). Classification (NCBI taxonomy): domain Eukaryota; kingdom Metazoa; phylum Arthropoda; class Insecta; order Lepidoptera; family Geometridae; genus Lampropteryx; species Lampropteryx suffumata. The sequence continues at coordinate 25,292,214 of OX402544.1, forward strand.
CGACGGATTGCTACCTAGAAACGTGTGGCCCCGTGGTCTAGTCGAGCGTGTATACGAGGGACCCGACAAGGTGGTGCGGAGCGCAGACGTAAGGACGCGAGGGGGTACCTTCCGAAGACCGGTGAGAAGGCTCATCGTCCTACCAGTAGAAGAGGGCTGCGAAGATCTACGCCGAGGGGAGAATGTTACGGACGACTCATAAACCTTTCGATCGAATTATAAACGCGCTTGCTCAAATAGGTATGGTAGGAACAACTCGAGCATCCGTCGTACTTACCTAGCTAGATCGTACCTAAAACGCGCTTGCTCCAATAGGTGGTGGGGGCGGGCTTCATCCGTATATATAGATTAGGGAAATATTGTGAATTTTACATTCTGCGCGTAATTGCTACGCCCGACCTCGTTGCGTCAAGTGTCTGGGTGACCACGGCACCGCTGAATGCAACCGCACCCGGGAAACCGTCGAGCCACCGGCTTGCATTCTCTGTGGTGTCATTGGTCATACCGCGAACTATCGCGGATGCCCCATGGCACCGCGGGCTAACAAAATGGTGGCAAAACGGGCCCCGGAGCGTGTTGCTCCTCCAAAAACTCCCCAATACACCAAAGCCACCCCTAAGGTGGCGATGGACTCCCCGAGGGCTCCATTTCCCAACGCTTGGGAAAAGCCCCTGCCCAACACCGGCCGAGCCCGTTTGGCTACGCCCGCAACTCCGCCTCTGCGTCCCACACCCGCATTTTCGCCTCGATCGCCCCCTGCTAGGAGTCCTATACACCTAGACAGGATCGACAGGTTCATGAAAGACCTTAGCTTAATTCATGACCCTTTCCAGAAGGCCTCCTTCCTGAGTGCCAACAAAGAGATCCTCGTGGCTCTCCAGTCCCCTAACTTCCTTCCTCTTGTATAATCATTATGGTAGTACAAAAGGAAAGATTAAAACCCCGCTCCGTTACGCTTGCGTTTTTCAACGCTCGCGGCCTTAAACACCAACGCGATCTCGTTAGTGTTTTTCTGTCCAAATATAACGTTGACGTTTTGCTAGTGCAAGAGACACTCTTGAAACCTGGTGACAGCAATCCAAGGATTGCTAATTACCAGCTGATCAGAAATGATAGAATCGGCCGCCCATACGGCGGTACCTGCATCTACTATAAGAGGTCCTTGCACTGCATTCCGCTCGACCCTCCTACCACGACTCACCTAGAAGCATCCGTCTGTAGACTAGGGATGACCGGTCATCAATCGCTCACTATAGCATCATGCTATTTATCTCCATCCAAACCTCTTATCAAGACTGATATAGAGGCCCTCCTCTCACTGGGAAACTCCGTCATTCTGGCTGGAGACTTCAACAGTAAGAATGTCCTCTGGAATTGCCACACTACCCATCCCAATGGCCGTCAGCTTGAAATCATAGCCGACTCTCTCAACATCGACGTAATTCCACCCTTAACCCCGACCCACTACCCTGACGTAGTGACTCACAGACCCGACATACTAGATATGGCGTTGCTAAAGAACGTAACCCTTCGGTTGCACTCTATAGAAACGCTACACGAGCTTATCTCAGACCACCGCCCTGTGCTCATGCACTTAGGCCAGCCCTCTGTCACTTCACCCCCTACCAAGACCGTGGTTCAATGGTTTAAACTCGGGAAAGCTCTTGAGTCTATCCATTCTCCCGACTTGGATAGAATCCCAGACGATATTCAGTCCCCCGATGACATTTCCGTTGCAGTCGACTCCCTGACCAACCATGTCACTACCGCCCTCAGCGACTCATCAAAAGAGGTTCCGGCGATGAGAAATCGTCGTTGGGACCTCCCAGATGATGTGAGACGGTTGATCACGGAGAAGAACGCAGCGACAAGACATTACAGTTCTTGGCCCACTACCACTAACCATCAAAGACTACATCTCCTTCAAGCCCAAGTTAAGAGACGCATCAGCGATTATCGCAACCAAGAATTTGACAGTCTGCTCTCAAGGGTCAAGCCAAGCCACCTAGCTTACTGGGAATTGGCTAGATCAATGAAAGCAGATACTATCTCTGTCGTGCCACCTCTAAACCGCCTGGACCAAAGCCCCGCTTTCGAAGACGAGGAAAAGGCCAACTGTCTGGCCGAAAGCCTCGAAGCCCAGTGCTCACCCAGTCTTGACCCTGTCGATCCAGTTCACCTCGATACCGTGAACAATGAAGTAGATCGTTTAGCCTCCCTACCTCCGACTTCAGCTCCTTTATCTCTCGTCAGAGCCTCTGAGGTTCAGGCGATCATAAAGGATCTTCACCCTCGAAAGGCACCCGGTGCCGACGGTCTTAGCAACAAGCTACTCAAAAGGTTCCCTGTTGCCCTCATTTACCTCCTAGTCAGCATCTTTAATGCAGCCATGTCCACTTGCTCGTTTCCTGATGCCTGGAAGGCAGCCATCGTCATCGGCATACCTAAACCAGGCAAAAAGGCTACGGAGCCCTCTAGCTACCGTCCCATTAGTCTCCTCAGTGCTCTGGGAAAAATATACGAGCGACTCCTTCTGAATCGTCTCTGGTCACATGTGCACGAGCTCAACCTCTTACCCGATGAGCAGTTTGGCTTTCGAGCTAGACACTCTTGTCCTCAGCAAGTGCTCCGCATCACGGAGCACGTGTTATCCAACTTTCACCATACCTGGCCAGCAGGTACGGGAGCCATCTTTCTCGATGTGGCGAAGGCTTTTGATAAAGTCTGGCACAACGGCTTGATCTACAAGCTGTCCCAATTCGGTGTGCCAGACAGACTCGTGCTCATCTTACGAGACTATCTTCAAAATCGAAGCTTCCGCTATCGCGTGGAAGGTGCACTCCGAGCTGGAGTCCCTCAGGGCTCTGTCCTCTCCCCCCTCCTTTTCACGCTGTACACCAGCGACATCCCTCGACACCATCAAGTCGAGTTTGCCCTATTCGCAGACGACACAGTGATATACACATCTAACCGGAATGCCAGCCGGGTGTGTATAAGACTGCAAGCTGCCGTCAACAAACTAGGTGCGTGGTTTCGGAAATGGCGCATAGAGGTGAACCCGACGAAAAGTACAGCAGTGCACTTTTCGTTGAAGTCACCCCCTCTCCGAACCATTACCTTGTTCGATAAACCCATTCCATGGGCAAAATCTGCAAAATATCTTGGCGTGGTCCTCGATAGACGTCTGTCTTTCAGAAAACACGCCACGATAGTCCGAAACCGCGCTAAATTCATCCTACTCCGACTAAATTCTCTCCTAAACAAGCAGAGTAAAATGTCCCTTAGAAGTAAGGTGACACTTTACAAAACTTGTATAAGACCCATCATGACATACGCTTCCGTAGCGTTTGCTCATTCCAACTCAGTTAAGACCCTTCAGGTAGTCCAAAACCGTTTCATGCGCAGAGCCACTGGTTCACCGTGGTATGTGCGAAACGTCGACCTACATCGAGACTTAGATCTCGAAACTATAGCCGAGTTCATGAAGCGCGCCTCCCGGCGGCATTATGACTCGGCTCCCCACCATCCGAACCCACTCGTCTCTACGATCCCCGACTATCCGATTGATCCACCGATCAAACGTTCCCTCCGTAGACCAAGACACGTTCTTGGTGATCCCGATGACCTGATCACCGCCGCTAACGAGGCGGCGACCCAGTCATCCAGTTCCGACAGAGTAAACACTCCACAGATACACCGACCTCGCCGGCGAGGTCGAAGACGTCTCTCCGTTCCCGCCCTAGTTGGGCCGTCCCCCCAGGCAACAGCCCAAGCCGAGGTCCGTACCTAAGTGGTGCCCTTGCGTTTGTTGCCAAAAAACCTAAATATTTTTAGGTCGAGCGCCATCTGCGCTCGCCAAAAGTCCGTGTAACGCTGTCACAGGTTGTTAGACAACCTAACAGCATTAGTCCAGTCCGAGAAAAAAAAAATGAATTTTACAGTCAGTCAAGCAAGTCAGTGAAGTGAAGAAATAAACCAAGAAAAAGTTAAAAGTCTAGTTAAGAAGTGAAATATTGTACAAGAAAATTTGGAAGAATTAAATAGAAATACAGTCCACTGAACCTGAGTTTCACTGTCGAGATCCCTGACAAGTAGCTAGTGATATGGGTCTGTAGTTACCTAAACTAGAAGCATTTCCAGTTTTACTTTTGATAATGGGAACAACAAGAGTCCGCATCATCTCCATCATCATCATCATCGGTAAGAATGGCCAATACAGAAAGTGAAAAGCATGCCGAGTACCCGTGCTAAATGAGGTCCAGCGTACTTCAGATGTTCAATACACAAAGAGTCGAGACCAGGAGATTTACCTCGATTCAAGCTTTTCACTATCTGTGAAACTTCCTTTGCTGAGATCCGGACAATTTGATCCCCAGTCTAAAGTGCTCCTTAAATAGATTGGCAATTTGGTCAGGGTCGCTTACACCTTCCACGCTCACGGGGACGCTCGGCTTTGGATTGAGCTTATTATATGAATCACCATAATTTTTTAAGGCAATAAACAATGAAAACCACATTATCTTGTCACTTCACTTTATAAACAGTCGACGAAACAGTTTACGTGTACGTGTACGATGTACGTTGTGTGCTGCCGCTGTCTTCTTCTCCTCGGACGCATAGGCCAATCGAGTGGAAGAGAGATAGATGCGGCGCAAGCCGAACGCTCAAGCCGATCGTGCCTTTCGCTCGCTTGTGCAGCGCTCTTGCTCCGATCCTAACGTTACAATGAGCGTAACGTTACAATGAGTCATCCTTTTTCGTGCGTACAGCCGGCGTTCATCGATTTATTAGACGTTGTCACGTCAAAAAGTTCATTATGGTACAAAGTATCATCAGTAGATATGTATTTTCAGGTATTCTGCTTGTCCTATTAGTCACCTTGTTTCCATAGTACAAGCTATGCGTAGGTACTTGGGCTAGGGCTAGGGAAACTAATTTTATGTGCTTTCCCTTACTCAAAATCATTGAGTGTTAAAGACAATAACAAAATATTCAATTTGAATTTAATACTTTACAATTTGACATGTCGTCATAGTGACATTTTATATTTAGACACTAATAATTTTATTAGTAATTTTTATTTGACAAAAGGTAATGTATACCTTAGTAGACGTAGTAAGTTAATTATTGCTAAATTGTTAGCATTTAATATTTCTGATTCTGTTATTAGAACTATAACACAGAGTAATGACAACCCCATATTTAGTAATAGTACTGGGGGAAAAAATGTAGTAGGGCCAACTGATCAGCATTTAAACTAACCAAGTCGACAATGGGAAAAACAGGCAGTTTACATGTAGTTCACCAAAATATGCAAGGCCTGCCCAGCAAAGTATTAGAATGTGAATTATTTTTAAATCATTTCAGTGTAGATATTATGTGTATCACTGAACATTGGATGGTACAATCTGAGGTACTTCCTTTCTTCGAAAATTACAATATTGTCAGCAGCTATAAACGCAAGAGCGCAATACGTGGTGGCTCGTTAATTATTGTAAAAAATAACTTAAAATGCAAGGATCGTAAGGATATTAGAAATCTTTCTATTGAAAGAATTATTGAGGTGTCGTGTGTCGAGCTGGAGCGGCATGTCGTCGTGAGCGTTTACCGTCCTCCCAATGCTGATTTTGGGTTATATGAATGCACTATGGAAGAAGTATTGCAAAAAATAGCTTGTGATAAGATCATAATAGTTTGTGGTGATTTTAATATAAATATTCCGATTGATCCATTATCTGAAAGACTTTTAAAATTACCTATTTAAGTGTTTCAATTTAAGTCCTCTTTTTGATGAACCTACAAGAGTGACACTAACAACAGCCACTTGTCTAGATAACATTTATTGCAGTTGCACACCAGTTCATAAGTGTGTACTAAAACATTTTAGTTCTGACCATTACGGTCACTGCGCCACCTTTTCTTGTGATCGTATAGTTGAAGCTCAGAACTTTACTCTCCGACTTATTACAGAGAGCCGCATCAAAACATTTCAAAGTAGAATTGAACACAAAGTTTCCCTTGTACCATGCATCGATGATCCAAATGATCTTTTCACCACATTGTCTAATTTAATAATTAAAGAACATGCTGATATATTTACAGTAAAAACATGCAAAACAAAAAATTGTGCTAGATTTGTCGACTGGGCTACACCGGGTATTTATAGAAGTAGGAATACATTGTATGAATTATATGCTACCAGAGAGACAATGTTAGATGATCCAGTTTTTATCTTATATGTTAGGAATTACTCAAAGGTATTCAAAAAAGTTTGTCATGCGGCTAAGTCACTGTTTTTGAGAAAAATAATAGAAAATTCAACAAATAAAATAAAAGCAACTTGGAAATTAATTAATAATGAAACAGGTAAATCAAGGGCTCGCAATATACAGTTCAAATTAAATATAAATGGTACAATTTTGACAAAGGAACAGGATGTTGCGAATGCATTTGATAGTTTTTTCTCAGATATACCAAAAATAGTGACCAAATCGTTAAACTCTTCAGCCTCCAGAGCTTCCGTTCTATTAGAATCTAGTGTTGCAAAATGTAAGAATGAGTTTAGTTTTAGCTACATTGTAAAAGCATTCAAGTTAATTAATATAAAAAATACAGAAGATCTTTGGGGAATGTCTACAAAGGTGCTGGGTGTCATTATCTTAGATATTGCACCATGTTTAGCTTATATCTTTAATAGATGTATCGACGAGGGAGTTTTTCCCGATCTCATGAAACACAGTAAACTCATTCCTATGTTTAAGTCTGGAAGTGAAAGTGATCTCGCTAATTATAGACCGATATCGATATTACCTGCTTTAAGTAAAATCTTTGAAAAAATAATTCTTAATCAGTTATTATACCACTTTAACGTTAACGGCCTGCTACATAGTAATCAATACGCATTTACTAAAGGTCGATCAACAGCTGATGCAGGTATAGCGCTCTTAAAGCATATATTTGAGGCATGGGAGAAGTCACAGGATGCAGTTGGGGTATTCTGCGATCTATCTAAGGCCTTTGACTGTGTGAGTCATGCAACCCTAATCACAAAGTTAAAATATTATGGCATTAAAAACCGGGCGATTGACCTCATACAGTCTTATCTATCCAATAGAGTCCAGAAAGTAGACGTGGGTGGTGAGAGGTCTTTGGGATCAATTATTGATATAGGAGTACCTCAGGGATCGATACTAGGCCCTTTTTTATTCCTAGTATACGTTAATGATTTACCTTTTTTTGTAAAAAATATTTGTGATATAGTTTTATTTGCAGACGATACGTCTTTAATTTTTAAAGTTGATAGAGGTATAACCAGTATATGCGATAACGTAAATGAATCCTTATCGTTAGTTCTTAACTGGTTCACTGTAAATAATCTTTTGCTTAATTCCAAAAAAACTAAATGTATCAAATTCACTTTGCCAAATGTTATTCATAGCCCGTCCAACATTGAAATAAATGGAGAGGCAATGAATCTTGTAAATTCCACGATCTTCCTAGGTCTTAATATTGATTCAAAACTACAGTGGGGACCACAAATTGAAACGCTTGCTGGTAGGCTTAGTTCCGCTGCATATGCAGTTCGTGCGATACGGTGGCTTACTGATGAAGCTACAGCTAGACTAGTTTATTTCAGTTACTTCCATAGTGTTATGTCATACGGCATCATTCTCTGGGGGAAAGCAGCTGATATTGGTAAAATATTTGTAATTCAAAAAAGGGCAATACGTGCTATTTATAAAATGAAACCACGAGAATCTTTGAGAGAAATATTCAAAGAAATTAATATTCTCACAATAGCTTCACAATATATATATGAAAATTTGTTATATACACATAAAAATAGAGATGGGATTCAGCAAAATAGTGACCTTCATAAAATCAACACTAGGAATAAACATAAATTATACATCCCTAGGTTTCGACTAGAAAAAGTTAATAAGTCATTTATGGGGAACACGGTGCGCTTCTATAATAAGCTTCCTGAAAATGCTACTAAACTACCTATTAAGAAATTTAAAGCATACATTAAAGGTAGTCTTTTGAAGAAAGCTTATTATAATATAGATGACTATATTATTGATAAGAATGCATGGCCTCATGTCGCTCTGCCGTCAGACAGTTAACCGACACACTTGAAATGTATAAACTCTCTTGTATTTGTATTTCGTATTGGTAAAATATTTGTAATTCAAAAAAGGGCAATACGTGCTATTTATAAAATGAAACCACGAGAATCTTTGAGAGAAATATTCAAAGAAATTAATATTCTCACAATAGCTTCACAATATATATATGAAAATTTGTTATATACACATAAAAATAGAGATGGGATTCAGCAAAATAGTGACCTTCATAAAATCAACACTAGGAATAAACATAAATTATACATCCCTAGGTTTCGACTAGAAAAAGTTAATAAGTCATTTATGGGGAACACGGTGCGCTTCTATAATAAGCTTCCTGAAAATGCTACTAAACTACCTATTAAGAAATTTAAAGCATACATTAAAGGTAGTCTTTTGAAGAAAGCTTATTATAATATAGATGACTATATTATTGATAAGAATGCATGGCCTCATGTCGCTCTGCCGTCAGACAGTTAACCGACACACTTGAAATGTATAAACTCTCTTGTATTTGTATTTCGTAGTTAAGGTAGTTATAAGATGGATCATATAAAAAAGCGCTAGGACCAAGACGAGTTTCTTGCCAATTCTTCTCGAGCTTGGGTTAGGATGAATTGGCACCTAAATTCACCTAGTATGTAAGACGTTTCAAAGTGATCCTTGTGATTGTATTGAATAAATCATCTTTTGACTTTGACTTTGACTTGACTAGGCTGGTGGCACCTCTCCACGCAAAGAGTCGGAACCCTTCCAGTAGGTACTGATGCAAATACTCACGCATACGCCTCAACACAACACTGAACTTGTTTCTTTAAGCTCAAAAATTTAAACTAGGTGGCTTTAACCGTTGTCTTCTAAGAAAAGGATAGTAGGCAAACGAGTTAAAACACGAAACTGTGTATAATTTTTGTAAAAATCCAAATTTACGAGACGAGATATTTAATAATACTAGAGGTCGCCCACTGTTCGAAATTCGACTGTAAGTAATTAATAATTAATGTATTTTTTATGCAAAATTAATCCTAACCCATACATCCATTGTTCTCGGAAAAGAAAACTTTCAATACATTAGTTCACAACGAGCATTTTAATAGTAATTTTGAAAAATATTTTTCCCACTTACATCCATGCAAAGTTGAGTCAGCACGAAAATCTTCTGACAGTATGTTAGGTAAGGTACGACTACTAAAAATATTTAAGGACATAACGCAAATAAAAAAGTATAGGTTTGTCTCATTTAGTTTGTCGTACAATACAATATAATGGAACAAACAGTTAGGAAATGACAGATAAACATTATTAATTTAGAATCAACATTTTTGAAATAAAGCGATCCAAAATGTTTATGCTGTTTTTATAGGTACACCACGGTGAGGCGTAGGTAATAGTTACAACTAATTGTATAATTCTAAGAATATAAACTCGAATGAAACCCATTCCCATGTGTAATATGGCTGTAAGTCCTTGGGCAACATCTACCTGTATTTCATTGTTCCATTCCGCTTAACGACGCTCCTATTTTTCCCTTTTCCTTTTTCTAAACATAGTACTACTTAGTACCTACCTAGGTACTAATATTAGTCTTGAACGTCCCTTCGTAGTGAAAACACGTGGTTATTACTTATACTCCTAACAAAGTTTGCGCAGTTTTTAGTTTAAAAAAAATTACGGAATTCTGCTTTTTTGGCAGTAAACTTTTGATTGAAAATTAAATTGTTAGGTACTGTTGATCGTGGCATGAAGACGTTAATAGATGCAAGTAGGTATACCTAAATATATAAGTAGTAGGTAATTATATCAGTCATGTGGTCGTACCCAAACACTACCTCTGCTTATTTTGAGGCCGGATGACGCTGTGTGAAATGTCCGGTATGTATTAATTATTATTTATTTATTTTATCAAAGAGGAATGCCACATACCTACCTACTTGAAAGGAAATAAGCGTTTTCCAATAATTACTTATCAAGGCCTCTAGAGTCACGGATGTCCAGCATTGGGATGCTCAGATCAGTCAGTGCACGATGTAATGGTTATACTGAAGGTAGGCCATATCGGCTTCACTGTTCACCTTCTCGCCGAGGAGACCTGACTAGGAGCCGTTTGGCTGCTTGCTACCAAATTTTTGGGATTAAGTATTCAGCGTTCGGACGTTGAGAGCTTAGGTTTGAAATTCATTTTATTGAGAATCTGTTTGTCAAAAATAGGATCTTTTAGAGATTTTAAAAACCTACCATAATAAAATCATTACTTTAAGGCAAAACAGATGGACAAATATTTAGTACTTAGATACTATTCCTAATGAGTTAGACACCGGCGGGATTGCTATGCTATGTCACTGTCATTTTAATGTCAATGAATAGAGATGCAACAGATTTAAACAACACATTAGCTTTATTATAAGATAAACCCTTACGGCCTTATTCCAAAACGAAGACTAAAGATAGTCTAGGTTTAAACCTGCTGATAAACCAAGGTCTAATCCAAAGCTTATTACAAAACGAAGTTTTTCTCTAGTTGCTGTAACATCTATGGTACTAAAGATAAACCCACGAGATCCCTAGTTTATCTTTGAATCTTTGGTACTAAACATAACCTCAAAATTAAATCAATCAAATGTCAAACAATATCCGTTGTTTGGATATAATTTATTCCTTTGTTTCTTCGGTTTGCGTTTCGAAAATGGTTGATTACAACGATCTGATGGATGTAGAAGATCTAGGTGATTTGGATATGCTGGAGACATTCCGTCGGCAACATTATCGGACACGATATCCCATTTCAATTACATGACGAAGATTTTAGTTTGAAATATAGGTTTGAACCCCACAACTCTGCAAGAACAAAACTACAATTGATGCCATCCGTACCCGGAACACCGTGGAAAGATGTTTTGGTCTATGGAAACAGGTTTCGCTGCCTATTAAGAGGCATGTTTGGGGATATTGAAACTATTAAAAAAACAATTGTTGCGTGTGTCATGCTTCACAATATTGCAATTGATATGAGGTAAGACCTGTTTCCCGGTGAGAAGAATAGCAATGATCAAACATCACGGGAACCATTAGAAATACAGAGATATATTCCTAACACGATAAGCGGAAATATTAGGAGAAGGCAGTTTATTGAAACTCATTTTTAACAATATTATATAATATTTTTTACAATATTTATCTATAGTAATATGAAGGTAGGCTAGGAACCTTTACTATACAATGTATTCTATATTAGATGTGTTTTTTTGTACTGTAATTCTAATAAAGCTATTTCCAGTTCTAATTTTTTTTATTTTTAATTCTGCAATTTTTTTATTGTTTTCATGTTCAACTTCCATCATTTTGATTTGTTTGTTTTTGAACTCTATATTACTTGTTATAATATTGTGGCGCATTTCTTCAGTTCTGTAAATAATAATTAATTACATAAAAATGTATGAAGCAATACGACTATACACAAAAAGTAGGGTGGGCGTCCACAAAAGCATTTGACCTGAACGTTAAATTAAAAGGCCTAGATGCACCAGTGGCTCATGCATGATTCATGATGATTAAATGGTGATCTACCTATTTAGATTTAGATATAGGAGTTCTTCCTTTTGGTGGCTGAGCTGCTTTTATCGATATCTTTTATAAATGACTATAACAGTGATGCAGTACCAGTGGTAAATACAATTTCTGACATTTTGCTTATTTGAGGCATCACGAAATCAAATTTATATTCTGTTAGTAATCTCAGCTATCTTTTATTTATTTACTTACCTAAATATTTTAGCTGCCGATCCCTACCACAACAAGAGTATCAACTGCTGGACCTAGCAATGAGCTGGGCTGTATCATCATTGAGGACAGTTTCAAACCCAATGAAGAGAGAGAGATTGAGGATCAAGGTAAAATATACTATAAAAACATATGAATACAATATATCTCCTACCAAATTTCATCAAGACTCATTCACCCATGAAAACATAACAAACAAGCATACAAACATACAGAGAGAGAAGAAAATAATTAATTCTGTTTTTTATTGTTATTCCAATAAACATTTTTCTTTATGTTTTTAGTGACATCAAGCAAACATAAGTCGATATGCTAGCGCGGCAAGTTTGATAAAAATTGTCTGCTCAGCAAGATTTTATTTAAACAAATCCAAAACACTTCGAAAAGATGGATGTTAAAAAGAAAAGAAAGAATGGACAAATATAACAATCAAGTAAGTAATTAGTAAGTAGGTAGGTACATAAGTACTTTTTATTTAAGTACTTACCTACCTACTCGTTTTTGTTATTGTTAATATTTACATTATTATGTCCTACCATGGCCTGTGTGACGCGATATTCATTTCATGCTTATTTTTTTAGATTATGTGAACTAACTGGTAGAAAGCTTGGTGAAAAAGACATTAGACTAGCATGGCAGAGAATGAAGTTGTCGTCAAAGGCAAATTTATCAAGCCATAGGAGAGAACAATCACAAACAGGTGGTGGTGAAAAGCCATCATTACCATCTCCTGAGGATCTGGCAGTAATGGCTATTGCTCCCTATCACAATCCCTACCACAACAAGAGTATCAATTGCTGGACCTAGCAATTAGCTGGGCTGTATCATCATTGAGGACAGTTTCAAACCCAATGAAGAGAGAGAGATTGAGGATCAAGGTAAAATATACTATAAATATATCTCCCTACCAAATTTCATCAAGACTCATTCACCCATAAAAACATAACAAACAAGCATACAAACATACAGAGAGAGAAGAAAATAATGAATTCTGTTTTATAATTAATTATTGTGATTCCAGTAAACATTTTTCGTTATGTTTTTAGTGACATCAAGCAAACACCCCATCGATAAAAGCAGCTCAGCCACAAAAAGGAAGAACTCCTATATCTAAATCTTAATAGGTAGATCACCATTTAATCATCATGAATCATGCATGAGCCACTGGTGCACCTAGGCCCTTTAATTTAACTTTCAGGTCAAATGCTTTTGTGGATGCCCACCCTACTTTTTGTGTATGTGATTACTTCATAAATTGTTATGTAATTAATTATTATTTACAGAACTGAAAAAATGCGTCACAATATAATACCAAGTAATATAAAGTTCAAAAACAAACAAATCAAAATGATGGAAGTTGAACATGAAAACAATAAAAAAATTGCAGAATAAAAAATAAAAATAATAGTACTGGAAATAGCTTTATTAGAATTACAGTACAAAAAAAATACATCTAATGTAGAATACATTGTATAGTATAAGTTCCTAGCCTACCTTCATATTACTATAGGTAGATAATATTGTAAAAAATATTATAAACTATTATTAAAAGGAGTTTCAATAAACTGCCTTCTCCTAATAGTTCCCCTTACCGTGTTAGGAATATATCTCTGTATTTCTAATGGTTCCCGTGATGTTTGGTCATTGCTATCCTTCTCACCGGGAAACAGGTCTTCCCTCATATCAATAGCAATCTTGTGAAGCATGGCACATGCAACAATTGTTTTTTTTTTTTGTTTCAATATCCCCAAACATGCCTCTTAATAGGCAGCGGAACCTCTGTTTCCATAGACCAAAACATCATTCCACGGTGTTCCGGCATTAATTGTAGTTTTGTTCTGGCAGAGGTGGGGTTCAAACCTATATTTCTAACGAAAATCTTCGTCATGTAATTGAAACGGGTCAACGCGATATCGTGTCCAATTATGTTGCAGACGAAATGTCTCCAGCATATCCAAAGCACCCAGATCTTCTAAATCCATCAGATCGTTGTTATCAACCATTTCGAAACGCAAACCGAAAAAACAACAAAGGAATAAATTCAAACAACGGATATTGTTTGAAGTTTGTTTGATTTATTTAATTTTGAGGTTATGTTTAGTACCAAAGATTCAAAGATAAACTAGGGGTCTCGTGGGTTTATCTTTAGTACCATAGATGTTACAGCAACTAGAGAAAAACTTCGTTTTGTAATAAGCTTTGGATTAGACCCTGGTTTATCTGCAGGTTTAAACCTAGACTATCTTTAGTCTTCGTTTTGGAATAAGGCCGTTAAGTAGTATTTTTCAACACCAGTTAGCAACATAAGAAATGAGTAGGTAGGTAGGTTTCATATTATTATTGATTTATGTTTAGTAAAGAATTAACGGCTGCGACCTGTAGTAACCTTGGACCATGGGTAGACATATGTACCTACCTACAACCAGTTGTACCATGGGTTGGGAGAGAGAATTACTGAACGCTTTACGAAATCATGGCGTTGTCTCGCTCTCAAAAATCAGTAATCAACAATTATATCAATAGTCATAGAAACTCGGACAAGTAAGGAAGAGCGAATCGATGTGAATACCTATTATAAAGACAGGTACTTATTCCGTTTCATTCATAATAAAATAACTATTAGGTAAGTAGGTACTTACCTAGTAACATTGATAAAAAAATATGCAGGTCTATTGTTGAATATATTTATTAATTAAAGGGCAAATATCTCAAACACACAATATAGGCTGTATAAATCCTGCTTACACGACATGCATGACATTTGCAGTTAAATGCAAGATATTCATATTAGCAAATGTCATAACATTCTGAGTTTTAATATAGCAATGTTGCCTATGTACCTACCTAATCATAATTAGACATTAAAGAAAAGATTTAAGTTAGGTAGGTCTAGGTACCTACACAAACTTAGACAAAAACACTTCTGGAGTTTGAAATAATTGAAAGAAGTAACTACTGATTAGTAATTAAATACCATGCACACAGACTGTTTTGCTTCTGAGTAACTTAATAATTGACATACCTACCTCACATAATAAAAGTAGGTATAGTAATTTAGGATTAAGTAATAAATAATTATAATTAATTATTATTATTATTTACCTATAATTCAATAATACATAGGTAATAAGTATGTCTATGTTTTACTTCAAAATTGGATACTTTTAAGATTCAACTGGAATCTAACTGAAATTCATTAGTATGGTACTATTAACACAAATAACTACATATATTGTTACCTCTAACACAATACATATAACTGTTAAGATAATTTAGTAGGTAGTTATACAGCAAATTTTAATGAAATCTCCAAAGGGTATCTGAAAAGTACCTAGGTACTGGATTAGGAGTTGAGATCAATACTGTTAAATTCTGTACATTGAATACTGACTTATTAGTAACGTTTTACCTGAAATAAAACGATTATTAAACTAGGTACTTACCTTATTCGAAGCATAAACAAGTGAGAGAGACGTCTATCTTTTTTCCTCTACCTATTCCCTGTGTTTCTTGTTGTATAGGTCTATCTCGCTCGCTCATGACGTCACCAGGTGAGAGGGGTGAGCACCTTTGTGGCTGCACGCCCCGGTCTTGCTCATTGGTTGACTTGTGTCACCAGGGAGGAATTATACTATGCTTCGAATAAGGTAAGTAGTTTAATAATCGTTTTATTTCAGGTAAAACCTTTGATGAAAACAAATAAGCGGAAGATGGGTGACGCGTCTCTAGCGCATGGACCGCTTAAATTAGGACACCGAGTCCCAATTTCTCTCAGTCGCAAGACATCGCGCGCGTGAGACGTGAAGATACTCTTTTATTATTTTAAGCGGGATAAACATTACTAAAATGCCTTCGTGTGCTTTTATGCGTTGTACCAAACAATCCAATAGAAAAAACAAATCTCATGGAATCACTTTTCACTCGTAAGTACACAAAAACATGAAACTTCTTATGATATTTCTAAATTAGCTTATTGTTTTGATCGCCATTTTGCAAAGCGAGATAGAAATATACGATACTTTTATGTGCGACAAGTTAAGTATGATCACGCACGTGGTGCCGAGCGAAAGCGCCCGTGGTCCGCGTATTGTTTTCGCAATAGCGTCAGCACAAGAATATCAAAACATGTAAAGGCTTTTAAATAAAAAAAATATTTCCCACCTAAAAATATTTTTTGGTGTTCATTTAGTACTTTAATGTAGATAAATTAAATAGTTGTCATGTTACGAGTATATGTAAAAAAAAATTGAATTTATGTAATTAAAAACACTAGTGTGTTTGTTTGTTAAAATATTTAATTTTATAATGTTTATCTAATATTTCAAAAGTTATCGGCCGCGATAGAAAAGCCGGTTCATTAAATGGGCCATAAATCGTAAACGGTAAGTTTTACAAAAAAGTTTACAAAAAACAAAAGATGCGAAATTTTATTCTCTACAATAATGGTCTCGATAACTTTTGCCCTAAAGTGCATAGTTTCTGAGATATCGACCAAAAACGTTTTTTCAAGATAGCGCTTGAAGCGTCACCTGGATCTGTCAGCATTTTGTGATTTTATGCTTAGTAAGTGATCCTAAACCTTTACTTATAAAAAAAACAATTTGGATCGGAAATTTAGTGCAAAGTTGAATGCTATTTTGACTGGCCTAATAATTATAATTTGTCTGCTGACGCTCCTTGGTAGTCATTGTAACGGACACGACTCGACCCGAAGTATGCCGGTGACGCACGACAGTGGTCTCGCTCGCGCTACTGTCGAAACAAATCGATTTGTCTCTGTCGTTCATTAGTGTTCAACGTAAAATAGAACTACAGCTGTGTGAGTGTTTGTGCATGTGGTTGTGCATCATGCCTATAATTTCACTGACGAATGAATGGACGTGCCCCATCTTCCGCTTATTCGTTTTCATCAAAGGGTAAAATGTTACTATTAAACTGACTTGTCTTATTCGAAGCATATACAAGTCAGAAGTGTTTGTTATCGCCTGGTGAAGCTCATGATGAACGCCAATGTGATGAGGTTTATTAAATGAAAATAAATGATGAAAACATAATTTGTTTATTGATCATAAGAACTTAAATTTTCATAATGTATGTAATGATTACAATTATTCAGTAAAGTAAGTAATACTCTTTTTTATGTGACCGGGTTGAAGAGACTAGTGATGCTGTTACTCATAGAAGAATCCATGACCTGTCGCTTATAGAACCTTATAAAAGTGTTTGAGGACCTCCAATTTCCCCGGGCCATAACATCTTCCATGGGAAAACAATCCAGCCAATTCTTAGACGCGACAGCGGAACGGATACTTCCGGGAGTAGCAACAATGCCTGCCTTGCGCATCAAAGTTTTGATCCAACCTGCGATAACTGTTCTTGAGGCAGCACGAGATGCACCTCTTGTGGTCATAAACAAGTTATAGCAGTTAGCTTCTTGTCGTCTAGTGGAAAGCAATGATACTGTTTTTTCAAGCCAGTACACAGGATTCAAATTTATATTCTGATCATTTTTAATTAATTTCCAACCTGACTGCCTATAGTCAGATGAATCTGTTTTGGACCCAAACGAAGGCCACAAGATAATAAAATTGCTATCTAATGGTTTTACATAGTTACCGGTATCCGTCCTAAGCAGAGTCAGATCATGAATTCGTCTACCAGAGCAGAGCACTAAAAGAGCAGCAGTTTGACTCGATACATCAAAAACATGCTCATGATTGATTGATCTTTCTGCAAGAAATGATACAAGATCATCGATATTCCATACAGGCATCTTGCACGAAATAGGCTTTTTAATTGATATTGATTTTAATATATGTTTAACCAAAATGTGGTTGCTTAGAGCACCTGAATCATTTACACTACAGAGTGTGGAGACGACAGATTTGTGTAACACTATGGTGTTATACGACAGTTTATACTTTATATGTAGGTCTGCTAGAAAACGAGCTAAATCTGAGCCTGAAGGGCTAGCTGGACAAATATTGCATGTTTTACACCATGAAACCCAACGATTCCACGCTGGTTTGTAGGTTTTTAGGGTAGAAGGACGCCATGAACCTTTCAAAAGTTCTACCTGAGCATTATTCCAACTACTTAAATGCGGCGACCACCCCCACATTTCCATACCTCCAGAACCAGATCCTGGACACGAGGGGGTGGCAACCCCGTTGTTACATCTACTAGTACTCGACTCAAATTCCGCACTGTGAACGGCGGGGCTAATGCTCGCGATTTGAGGTCCCCGCGCCAGAATACCTTTTCCCAACGTGGTGCTACTACCAAGTAGGTACATTCCCAAGGCCTGATTCAGGTAACTCAGAACTCTGGGAATTAGAAATGGGGGTGGAAACACCCACGCTTGTTCGTAATTCCAAGCGACCGAGAAGGCGTCATGGGCTAATGCTTGACTGTCGTTTCGATCGTTCGATACATAAAGAGAGACTACGTTAGCGTTTCTGGAGGCAAACAGGTGGTATTCCCTATTTCGAGAATATTATCTTGGTACACTCTGGCAACAGGTGCCATTCGGGAACTTGGCGAAACCGCGACAGATGGTCGGCATGATTGTTCTACCTCCCCGGAATGTAATGTACGTTTATTTGTATGCTGTACTGATCTATAACAAACAAAATATTTTGTAGGTTACGTCCAACAACAGAGAGGATTTGGTCCCCCCTTCGTGACGTAGATATGCTACTACTGTGCGATTGTCGCATTTTATGATAACCGTGGACTGCCTCAGGTCCGGGCATGGTTCTGAAATACTTTTAAAATTGCAAGCATTTCTTTTATATTGCAGTGGAAGTTCTGCTCGTCCTCTGACCAAGTGCCCCATAGAGACTGATTGTCCATCTGGGCACCGCAACCCAGGTCGGATGTATCGGTTGTTATAAAGTGTGCCGCTGGTGTATGGTGTAGAATTGAAGGAAATTGCAAATTTTGTTTCCACCACCGTAGATCGTTTATTGCCTCTACAGGCAATATGTGAACCTTGACGGTGTTGTCCAGATGTAACGAGTTTAGAAACTTCAAAATCGCTCGATAATGCAATCTTCCTCTTTGAATGACAAAACTTGCAAAGTTTAGAGCCCCTATTACACTCTGTAGTTGCTTTATGTTCGCTTTTCCGGAGTTCACTATTTTGCAAATTTTGCCTTCCAATGAGGGTACTTTTTCCACCGGCAAACACTTTAGATTTTGCCAAGGATCCCAGTGGACTCCTAGGTAAACAAGCGATTTCTGTGGGACTAACACAGACTTCTCGAAATTTATTTGCCACCCTAAATATTGCAAGGTCTTCACGAGTAAACTCACGTGGCTTGATAATATGTCTGGATTTTGATAGGCCAATAGAAAGTCGTCTAGGAATACCAAAATTCTCACGCCCTTGTCTCTCATAATTTGAGCAATCCAGTTTGTTAAACTGGCAAATGTTTTCGGAGCTGTGCTGAGACCAAACGGGAGGCAAGTCATTTGAAGAAGTTTTCCTTTGTAAATGAAGCGCAAAAATCGTCTGTGAGACGTTGCCACCTTTAAATGAAAATAAGCTTGGGATAGGTCCAATTTGCACATCCAGTCTTGGGGCTGAATAAAATCGGGTATTCTGAATACATTTATCAGTTTGAACGGTTCGATCAGCACAAATTTGTTTAGCGCTTTCAAGTTGAAAATTGAACGGGCTGAGCCGTCGTTTTTTGCCACTAGAAAGAGGGTAGATAAGAAACTTGGGGATAAGTTCGCAAACTCCAGAATTCCTTGATTCATAAATTTTTTGATAATTGATGTCATTTCTAATGACACAGGTGTTTGAAACGCCTGTTTGTTTATTCTGGGCATGATCAAAGGAGGTTTTTGTTTGAAGGGTATACGATAACCTTGAATTATTTGAATAAGGAATTCTGGCGCTTGCATTTCCATCCAGTGGTTGACAAAGTTTGATAGCTGGCCGGCTCTGAACCTCATGTCAATACCTACGTCTTTTGGCATTATTGAAGCCTGAGGGAGATGCCTTTCGCTTATAATCACCCCGTTTGGGGTTTTGATACCCGCGGTTTTGTTGCGCCCCGCGAGGACGAAATGAACCTCTCGTGTTACCACTCCGCTGAGAATGGTTATGGCAATGCCCTGTACATGTATCATGCATCGTAGTGTGACCTTGCGAAGGACACTGTAAATTACTACTACCCTGCGAGGGAGCGTTCCAGTGCTGGCCGCCGTAGCCTTGCGAAGGCATACGTGATGAGGTATAATTTTTACCCTGCGCGGGTACTTGTGATACTTGACCCTGCGAGGATCGTATAGGCCATTTTCCAACTTGTGAAGTTGTTGCCGTGGTACCAGAAGGTTTTGGAACTGGCCAGAACACCTTTTTTATACCACCCGCTTTTTCTAACGCAGTAACAAACTGCTCAGAGTTAAATAAGCTAATTTCTGACGGCGGTATCTTCCGCAATGATGCTTTGACAAGTGGGTCTCGAATGGCATTAGTAATACCGTCTCTGCGCATTTGTATGGTTTCGGCCCTGTGGCCACATACCATTTGTAACAGGTCTGCTGAGACCTTACTAAACTCACCAGAAGTAAAAATAACGTACATTTTGTGATTTATAGCGTCGGTCATTTCGGTGCCGAAACTACCCTGATCTTTGATCCACGTCATAAACTCACAAAGTTCCTTTCTCAAGGCTTCTTTCTGTTTTAATATTCCGTAAGTTAGAGAAGCATATGCCCTCTCCGTATAACCTAAATTTTTTAGCGTATCATATACTCGAACCTCCTCGTTAGCCTCGAGTTCGACGAAACCCGGGCTATAGTTGTAATGTTTTTGTGTTTCCGCATAGCGTACTTCACTCCAATCAGTTTTATTAAAAAACTGAATTTCTTTTAAAATATATAGGTATCGCTCGTCGGTCTTTGGAACCGTTTGTTCTTTTAATTTTGTTCCTACGTTTAGATTGCGTATAAAATTACTACCCTCATATTCAAAATCATCTTCAGTAAGGAGAGATAAAGTATCGTCTGCTTCGTGCACGTTGTTATTTGAAGAAACATGTCCAAACTTGTTGCGCAGTTCAGTAAGTTCGCTTGTTAGCTGATCAATTTTGCGCTGGTAATGGCTGTGCTTGAATTTGGCCCCCCTTTTTTTGTGTTGGCGGCGACGCACTTGCTTACTCTTTTTAGATTTAGTGTTTGAGGAACTAGATGATGAGCTAGAACTACTACTTTCAGAACTACTACTAGACTCTGTTCTCCTAGTAGTTTTAGAAGGGCCAGCAACCGGATCCTTTGGTGAGACTCTCGAGCTTTCATCATCCATGATCTTTAAAAGAATTTTATCTTACTAGATACTCGAACGGTGAAAACCGTTAATTAAAAAATCGAAAGGTACTTAAATTCTAGGTACTTACAGTTTTTTGCACTGCTAGAAACACCAGTGATGAAATCGTTAAGACGATTTCTATATAAAAGGGAAAATTGACGGTCGGTGTGAAAAAATTTTAAAAGTTATTCGCGCGTTTTAAGCTAAGACCGTCTCGGGCAAGGAAAAGAACGCCAATGAGCAACCAGAGTTGCCAGACGAAGCTCGGTCCAAATCGCCAAAAAAAATACAAAAAGTAGCCCCGTCACCCGTCGAGATAGCTTAGAGGGCGATAACTCGTCTAATCTGGCAACACTGAGCAAGACCGGGGCGTGCAGCCACATAGTGGTGGTTAATATATCATATAGCAACAAAAAGCACCGTGCTTTCCGTAAATAGCAAATAGCAAATGATATCGTGGCTCTCAGTTGTTGCTATTTGCTTATGCTTATGCTTATCTAATAGCAAAAGCATAACTTACACTCTCTCTCTCTCTATCATCTGTCCGTCGCAAGTCGCCATAACAATAATAGCAAGTCGCAACTCGCAACACAAAAGCATAAGCATGGATAAACAATAACATCATTCATAAGCAAAAAGCACGGTCAGTCTCAGTCGTCGCATGCTAACGATTGTGATCGGTCGCGCGCGTCATCGCTCCTCGGGCGAATTCGGCGTGTTCGATAACTTTTGCCCTAAAGTGCATAGTTTCTGAGATATCGGCCAAAAACGTTTTTTCAAGATAGCGCTTGAAGCGTCACCTGGATCTGTCAGCATTTTGTGATTTTATGCTTAGTAAGTGATCCTAAACCTTTACTTATAAAAAAAACAATTTGGTTCGGAAATTTAGTGCAAACTTGAATGCTATTTTGACTGGCCTAATAATTATAATTTGTCAGCTGACGCTCCTTTGTAGTCATTGTCACGGACACGACTCGACCCGAAGTATGCCGGTGACGCACGACAGTGGTCTCGCTCGCGCTACTGTCGAAACAAATCGATTTGTCTCTGTCGTTCAGTAGTGTTCAACGTAAAATAGAACTACAGCTGTGTGAGTGTTTGTGCATGTGGTTGTGCATCATGCCTATAATTTAACTGACGAATGAATGGACGTGCCCCATCTTCCGCTTATTTGTTTTCATCAAAGGGTTAAATGTTACTATTAAACTGACTTGTCTTATTCGAAGCATATACAAGTGAGAAGTGTTTGTTATCGCCTGGTGAAGCTCATGATGAACGCCAAGGTTTATTAAATGAAAATAAATGATGAAAACATAATTTGTTTATTGATCATAAGAACTTAAATTTTCATAATGTATGTAATGATTAATTATTCAGTAAAGTAAGTAATACTGTTTTTTATGTGACCGGGTTGAAGAGACTAGTGATGCTGTTACTCTTAGAAGAATCCATGACCTGTCGCTTATAGAACCTTATAAAAGTGTTTGAGGACCTCCAATTTCCCCGGGCAATAATATCTTCCATGGGAAAACAATCTAGCCAATTCTTAGACGCGACAGCGGAACGGATACTTCCGGGAGTAGCATCACTGAGACTATCCTTATCCCACACTTGTTAGGTGAAATAGCATGCATTTAAGCCGCGCACACTGATGAGTTTATGCGACCAACTTGTACAACCTTAATGCTTATTAGCATCAAACTCTCTCTTTCTATCGTCTGTCCGTCGCGCATTGCAAGAATCGCAAGTCGCAATCCGAAGCATTATTTATGCTCGCATGCTCGGTCGTTCTCGGGCGGCTCACGTAATTACGCTATTTTGCTTCGTGCTTTCTCAGTGTAAACAGTGATAGAACACGCAGTGACTATAATTTGTATAAATAAGGACGATTGATTTAAAGAATAGTTTTGTTGTTTTGTGTGTGTTTAATGAATTAAAATGTCTAAAAGAAGTGAAGTGTTAAACCGATATGGTATTTTATTAATTAGTACCTAGGTAATTGATGAATGATGACTGTAAAACTGCCACGTGTAATACTGTCGTCGACAGATACTAATACCTATTAAATAAAGCAACTTAAGTGGAGCTGCGAGCTAACAGACCACCGTGCTTGCTTTGCAACCGCCTGTTTTGCTGTAACAAATAAGCATTGAAAAAAGCATGATATAAACAAGCACGTAAATTAACTTGCTTAAAAAATAAAGCAAATAGGCAAGTTATTGTCATATAGCAACTTTGAACTTGTGTTAAGTTCAGTCTTGCCAGAAGGTTACTTTTGTAACCTTTTAGGTGATTTTTAACTCTGTCAGGTTACTTCTAGGTTACTCGACTCAAAAGGTTACTTATAGGTGATTTTTTAGAATTTGTAGTTTTTTTTCCTAAACGAAACCAACATGTAAAGAAACGCTCTTTTATATTTTATTAAGCAAATTTAGTTTGAAACATAGTAAGTGTGACTACTAAAAAACACGTCTTTCCTCTCTCATTATATACCAAACCTCAGATGACCAAAGCTTCTCGCTTACGCGCACGATCAATCGGAACTATCTTGTTCGAGTTCGTTTGCTTGTCGCCTCTGATGGCATTATTGTTTGTCGTGAAGTTTTACCTTTAAATCACATAATTCGCTAGAGTGTCGCTTAAGTATGTTTTGTCCTTGTCATTCTAATGTCAAGAAATGGAGATGGCAACAAATTTAGACAATTCATAAGCTCGTGTGAGTTTAGCATTATAATATATATTAAAACATTCTAAAAGTGTTAAGAAGTGAAGTAAGTAGCTGAATACAACATTAAAATAAAAAAACTACCTTTTATACCTAATTACTAAAATAATTACGTTTTTAAAACTAAAAACAAAACCAACCTTATTGAATTAAATTTGAACCCATAAAAATATCACCGAATTGAGAATCTCAATAATAAAGCAAAATATCGAAATTCGTTTACTTGGATGATATATTTTTTCCAGCTTTTTTGATTTAAAAACCAAACTACTGAACTGATTTTCATGAAATTTCCATGTGACCAATCGGAAAGTAGGTAGGTATACCCTATAGGTACGTGATTTTTTTGATTTTTTCGATTCATAAATGACGGAGCTATGAGGTAACAAATATATAAAATTGAGAACCGAATTGAGAACCTCCTCTTTTTTTGTAGAAAAATATGAAAGGTTACATTTCGGACTGAAAGGTTACTTTTAGATCTAGTTTAGGTAACTTTTGACAAAGACCGGCTGGCAACACTGGTTAAGTTAGTGTTAGAGACAATTAGGTAGGTATCGATCGATTTCAATCTAGCTAGACCTAAGTCGCTTAGGTAGTCTATGCGTTAGCATCCTACCTATTATAGATAGGTACCTAGTTTGTGCCAAGAAGACTCATCAGCGCGGCGTTGACTAGTTTCGGTGATCGCTGAATATAATGGACAAGCAAGCAAAAGAAAATCCTGCACCCGAAGACAAACAGAAGTTGGAGGATGCTGCTACCAGAGAACTTGAGAAAAGCGAAGAACCACAACCAACTTCTTCATTAAATTTCTCCGACAGTGTCGAGCAAGTTGGCACTGATACAGTTGAGAGTGCTGACGCGGCCAAAGCGAGAGCGGCTTACGCTGAAAAGCTGAGAGCCCGCAGATTTAGACTGGCCCGATTTGAAGCTTATTTCGAAAACAGTTTCAATAATATGATTGAACTAGATAACTTATCTGTTGAAAAAGCAGTTATAGCCAGAACAAAAATTGAGAACTCTTTTGAAAAAATCAGATCTCGTATATTTTAAGCAGGTCCACAGAACTCCTGGAAAATTGCATTGCTGTAGGTAATTGTACAATGTGCAGTTAGTTTAACTGCGCACAATGCGCAATGCAAGTGCAAGCATTGTATTTGTGGCAGACAAGGTACTATTTCAGCTAAAGCATCCTCTTTAGCTGAAATTCTTTGTCTGCCACATTTTGTTTTGTGGTGAAGAATGGGGCAAGTGCTCTTGCAATCCATGCACCAGTTTGTGTTCTAATCTGGTATATTATTCATTTTAACACTTTGTAGGTATTTATTGATCTCTACTCCTAGTCAAGTAGTTTAGAGACTTATACAGCCAGTTATCTTTAGATGTACCCATGTATCTACACTATTATCTAATGTATTGTATTTGGGTGTTGTAATATTTGTAGTTATTTATCTCTAGTGCCATACAAATTTAATGAATGGCAGGTAGGTTTAAACTGTATCTGGGTAATTATTAGTACCTACCTAGTATGGATGGGTGTGCCTCTGTCTGTGTGTTGCTGCCGAACAGATCTTAATGAAACTGACATCTATCTTCTATCTTGGGAAAAAATGTATGCTACCTTTTATTTAGGTACCATGTTTTTTTTTTATTAAATATAAATGATGTACCTTCCATAAATAATCCAGTTAGTAAAAAAAATAATTTAATCATAATCATATAACATTATCAAAATACCTTTAAAAAAATGAGTGTGCTTTTTAATTAATTAGAAGGTACTTATTTCAATGTTTTTACTAAGTAGTAAGTAAGTTCAGAAGTGTTTGTCTATGTTCTGTAGCTGATATGTTTGTCAAATTATGATTAAATAGATAATAGTGTTAGAAATCTTTAATCAAAAGCATTTAATCAATAAATATATTCAACAATAGACATAAATGTTTTATTTATAGCATACATCCGGCATATATTTAGCTAGGCCAAATAGTCTCCTAAGGACTGAAAATGCCTGGAAGAGCTATTGGTCCATAGGCAACTTTATAAAAGGAGACCATCCTCAACCCAAGTGCAAATTGATGGATGTATGCTTTCCTCCCCATTCTCACATACAGTGCGCACTCCTGGTCTTTGATCACATCCAAAGTATAAGATCAAGGTTTGCCAACGTGCGATGGAGCGCAGCATCCTTGGAGTAGAACGAGCAGATTCGATTCGCAACACTGAGCTGCGCTCAAGAACACAGATCGCCGATATAGCTAAAAAATCCCTAAGCTCAAATGGGACTGGGCTGGTCATGTCTACTGCATGTCGGGAGACCAGTGAGCCAAACTGACCACGGAGTGGTGCCCTGATATGGTACGACCACGGCGCCGCGAACCAGGAAGAGGGTTGAATGCAAAGGAATAAGTGCCAGTTTTAACGGTTCCTAAGTTCACATGAAGCCCTTGTAGTTTTGTCATATCTGTCTGTCTGTCTGTCCACTCAGATCATAGCTCTTGCTTGCAGACCGAGTTTTATTGTGATGTGCACCATTATTTATAAGTATTAGTGGCCCCTACAAAGTTATGAAATAAAAACATTAAAGAATATACTATTTAATAGGGATACCTCCACTACATACTCTCCTAGAGTATTTTTCTTTATAATTTTACTACCCAGACTTGTGGCATGTCGTAGGATAGGTCTTTAAAGATACTACAAGGTTTCATAAACAGTATTAGTAATATTATGCTTTAAAGTGCCCATTTGTAATAGAAGTCAGTGTTATCGTCCCCTACCTTCTTATTTTAAGTTACCTTTTATGTTTTACAAAATGGATGAAATTACAAGGAAAATTATCACAGGCTTTACGAAATTTAAGCAAGAGCCTGATTTATAAACCTTAGAAAAAAAACAAAAAGCTCAATACAATTCTTTTTGCTATTCTATTTTGAATTGGTTTGGGACCGGGCCACTAGTAATTCTTCTCCATAGGTACTGACTACCGCAGTCTTCACTGTGTGTGGCATGCTCTTAGCCATTTTAAAGATACTCATATCAATTAGATCTAGCTTATTTTTATATTGACAACCTCAGTGGTGCAGTGGGCTATGGTTCGGCTGAGACACAGAAGGTTGCGGGTTCGATTCCCGCCGCGGGACAAATGTTTGTATGATCTGCAAGTATTTGTCTCGGGTCTGGGTATGTATATTATGTATTTACAAAAAAATAAAATAAAAAGTATATAAGTAGTATATCAGTCATGTGGTTCCCATAACACAAGCTCTGCTTACTTTAGGGCCAAATGATGCTGTGTGAAATAATTTATTTCATTTATTATTATTAGTGCCAGAGTATGAGATGAGACCAGCTAACCTACAAAACATCTAAGAATGGTGGTGTAGATAATGTCATGGAAATTAATTGAATTTTATTATTTAAAAAAACTTATACAATGTATTATATCACTGATCTAGTTTCCATAATAAAAACTATGCTTAGGGCTTAAATTAATTACAGAATCTACCTAATATATCTACTTTTGTTGTAGGTCCATGAAGATGCTGGTGACCCCTATAGTAGTGACATCCATGGGATGTCTAATGGTCATACTGGTAGAGAAATAGAAAATGCAAGTCACCTGAGCATGGAAGATCTTAATAATTATTATTGTTATAAACATTATATATTTCTAGTTCCTACCTCACACATGACATGAAGAAGAAAAAAAGGAACAAATGTGTTAGCTCTATACATTTAATACATACTGGTTCACAAATGTTTTGTTTTTAATGATTATAATCCTATAAACTCACACAAATAGCTGAATTATTTTAGTAGGCACCACAGTCCCTAGGTATTTAGGCTGCACAGCCTGTACAGTACCAGCTAGGTACTAGCTATGATGATGTATTGTGACGATAAGCATCAGACAAGATCAGATCTGCAAAATCGGACATAGTGTGGTATTTGCACTGCAGTTGGTACTTCAAGTAGTTAGGTAGGTAGATACTTGTTATTGGTAAAATATGTAAAACGAAACTAAGTATATAAAACGAAAGTAAGTAAATTGATTCTAATGTAAGATGTAAAAAACTTGAAACTCAAACAAAACAATAGGATTCCTCTTCTTCTTCTTCTTTGTTTATGGCATGTGACATAATAATGCCAATTTTGCCAGTGTCAAGTGTTTATGTTTGTTTATGGTCAATTTGTTTAAAAAAGTTTTAGTCGATGGTAAATTGTCAATTTTAGACGTCACGTGGAATGGCGTCTAAAATTTTCTAGGGATTCCTCGTCGTTCACATCACATTGCATCACAACACACATTTAATTCAATTCTCCATACCCATCCTGTAGTCACAATTTATTCATTAAAATTCCGCCATTATTACTGAATAAAACATGCAATAAAACGAATAAAACAATATTAAATTAGCAGAGCCTAGGGATGTGAAAAAATAATCGATTATTCATTCATTCATTCATTCACAATTTATTCATTAAAATTCCGCCATTATTACTGAATAAAACATGCAATAAAACGAATAAAACAATATTAAATTAGCAGAGCAGAGCCGTGCTACTTCATGAAATGACAAACAAAGAATGTCAATAGGATTCTTTTTCTTCTTCTTTGTTAATAGCCTGTGACGTATTAATGCCAATTTTGCCAGTGTCAAGTGTCAAGTGTTTATAGTTTAGGGTCACTTTGTTTGTTATTGGTCAATTGTCAATTCTAAACGTCACGCGGAATCGGTTAGAATTTTCTTGGGATTCCTCGTCGTTCAAATCACATTGCACCTCAATACACATATAATTCAATTATCCATACTCGTCCTGTAGTCAGAATTTATTCATTAAAATTACGCCAAGATTACTGAATAAAACATGCAATAAAACGGGTTAAAAATATTAAATTAGCAGAGCTATGTTGCTCCATGTAATGACAGACGAAGAATCCAACAAAAGGTTCTTTTTCTTCTTAATTAATGGTATGTGTCATCTGTCATGATAATAACAATTTTGTCAGTGTCAAGTGTTTGTATTGTTTATAGTATTACATCTTGTCGTTCGTCATCTGTTAATTTATATAAAATGGTGCCTTTCATATAAATTAACCACGGATTATTTATAGTCGAATCATAAAGAAACAAAGCTTTCATGCCAATTATTCACACCCGAGTCAATAACTCTAGATCTATTAAAATTATTAATAAAACTGAAAATAACCCGAGATAAATAAATAATATAAGAACGGAATGTTTGACTTCTGTTTGACCAAAGAAGAAGGAGTATTCCTTCTTGTTTTTATAACGAAGACATTTATTGACTAGGAAATGTCAAACAAAGGCATGTCAAATTAACTATAAGGGCACGATAAGGGTGGACCTAGGTCCGTAAAAATAATCTAGATTCTTTTTACGTGTTTAGATTATTTTTGGTGGTCATATCATTGCGCTCTTATATTATTTATTAAATAAACAATATAATAATAAATCAATATGACTTTAAACAATATAAATGTGTACTGGCAAAATTGACATTATTACGACACATACCATTAACACAGAAGAAGAAAAAGATTATTTAAACGATTATTTATGTATCTCGCAATGCAAAAAACAAGGCTGTTTTTTTAAGGAAAAAGAATGAGATGTTGTAACTTGTTTAAAGATGTCTGGGGATCGTGATATCAATTGATCACCCCCTGCAATAGATTGACGCAAACTACAAATGCAAATGAGAACACCCGTTCAGTACTTACCTACACGCCGTTTTAGTAGATGATAATGGGAAAAAAACAGGTTGCACTCCGGGAGTGCCGACAGAAGTGAAAACTTATTTTGGCGCGTTAGAGTTTAGTAATAAATCACTTCAAAATCAGTATATATGGCGACTGCCAATCAAATACTGAATAAACTCAGATGATGCAATATTTTTTGTTCAGAATGTAAATAATATATCAAAGAACCTAACTCAGTAAATTTCTCCATACAAAAGTAGACTGTAAACATGTGAATTAAGGTTTATAATGAAATGGAGCGCGGCAGCCGGCTGCGTCTATATCAAAGCACCTAACTCAGTAAACTTCTCCACACAAAAGTAGAATGTAAACATGTGAATTAAGGTTTATAATCAAATGGGGCGAGCGCGGCAGCCGGCTGCTTCTCGGTAACGGTGGCGCGAATCCAGAGGTTTTACCTCATCTAAAAATATGCGTACCGCGCTAAAAGAAGGTTTCACTTCAAAAACCGGTAGATTCCGAATGAGAAATAACTGAATTGTTGCTTTAATTTGTAACAGGGTTAGGGTATGGTACTTTGCTTGTTGGCTAAATAACATTTGAGCGCACAACTGTTGATGTGCATTGTATCGACAGGGAATGCAATAGAAAAACAACTCCTGATTTTTTTATGATATGTGTATGATGTGTTATTTTAAGATAGACCCCAAAACTATGGCAAACCCGAGAGAAAGAACTTAATAAAGGAACAAAATGTCAATTATAACTTATTTGAAAACGGTCATATAAAATGTGACTCTATTTTGGAATTAGGTTGCCAAATAATAATCCTTCGTTTTTAGTTCGGCAAAACAACAGAAAAAAAACCAGCAATTTATGTCAGCACGAAGGATATTACAATAAAACATTCAATAAATAAGTAAATCTAGAAGTGATTATCTAATTGTTGGTAATAATTTTAGATATTTGTTAATCTTTTAGTAGGTAATATAGAGTTCTGATTTTTGTTTAGTACCGTAAAAAAAGCATATGTTTAGTCATACGATTAATTACCTACTTATGTAAATAAATAAGCACTAAGGACTAAGGATCTTTTTATAAGTACCTACCGAGTAAAATGAATACGTACCAACCACCTAAGTGGCCAAAGTTGAGTCAATAATGGTTGCAGCAGCGTTTTACAATTCGATATTAATTGATATCCCAAGGCGGTGAAACTTTGCAAAATATGCTAAGATTACCGACTGTGTCAACCCAAGCAGCAGTATTTACATAAATAGCCGGCACCCGCGCAGAATTCGAACCCAGACACAAGTCACGCCTGTTGATCAATAGTATTTGCCACGAGCTAAACTGCTATGTACGATACGAGTAGTATCGACGCGGGCGCAAGATCTTAGCTGTTAGTTGCGAAACAGCAGCCGTTGTGACTAGTGCGTGCATGTGTGGCGCATCTTAGCGGTTTAGAGTGCGCGCGTTCACGATCGTTGCCAAACTGTGCTGGGTATGTTTTTTAACTACACTAAATATAGATTAAAAGAGTCTCTAAAAAAAGAGTAGTTACCTACGCGACAAATGCATCTGCAACTGATTTCTCTTTAATTAGGTAGTGAATTTATAAAGAATTATAAGTAGGTAATCAAGACAAAATATTTTTCCCCCTTAATGATGTGCAATTATATAATGTTTATATCTACTTTGGACGTGCCTCTGAATGCCACCAACAAGGAAGTTCGGGCTCTCACTATTTTACTAAAACAAATCATTTCTGAGATTGGATAATAAAGTTGATCCCAAACAACTGTTTCTGTGGACCTTACCTTCGTGCATGACCTTACATTCAGGTTTCTCTAAACGACATATTTTCATACTATTTGATATTTTCATATTATTTGATTGAACTTGTTAAATCAGTTCGGTTTGAACATGTCAATACAGTAGAGTTTATATTTTATACTTAGATATAAGTTATTTTGCATTAGGTACCAATGAGCGTACGCTCATTCAGATGACGTCAGCATCTCACCTGAAATGTACCGGTTTTGGGTGAGCTAAGGACGTCATCAGCATGTGATAATGTATTAATTACACTCACGAGCATAACCTCGCAGTATAGAACTTTATTCTGTAGAATTTGAAATTGAAATGTCGTGGGATACATTTTCTGGGATACATTTTCTCACTGCAGAAAAAATATATTTATATATTAAAATATAATTAAGATGAAATTAAGATTTAAGTATAGGTAAGGTCAAAACTTTAAAGTACATAGGCAATCTTTAGTATTACATCATTTTATAATATTTACTTAGGGCTTTATTTGCCTTACATCTTGCTTTGCTATTAAGCTATTAGCCTCTTTTAAATCAGGCGCAGAGTGCCGTCGCGTCGTTCACTCTGACAAGTTTAAATCCATTTAGAGTCGCTGTAACGAAGTTGAGGTCCACTCTCGGAAAGTACAGACGTCTATTAAATTATTAATAAATTTTTGAACATTGGGACGATATTACAAAACACTTTGTGACGATATTACAAAACACTTTGTGACGATATTACAAAACACTTTGTGGCGATATTACAAAACACTTGACGTTAGCAAAATTGTTATGATTACGTCAATTTTGCGAATGTCAAGTGTTTAGATTGAGTAGTTTATGAAAATTAATAATTTAAGATCGAAATGTTTACTTCGACCTTCTTTTCTCGCGTTTCTATTCTATTCCATAGATATTATTATTCTTTGTATAGAATAGCGTAGGTATAGGTACATCGTTTTTGTGGAAACAGCCACTTTTCTCGCTGACTGTATCTACATATATGAAAAAAATCGATGATGCAGAATGAATAATTTCAAAGTACTTAAGTATAATCTCCTAAAACCTTTTTCTAGCAGCTGCAAAAGTTCGGTTAGCTGCCCTTACGTTCATTAAACCCTAACACCACCCATTAGGCTGAGACGGGTTCGATTCCCGCCGTGGGACAAATGTTTGTACGATCTGCAAGTATTTGTCTCGGGTCTGGGTTTTTCTATGTATAATACGTATGTATTTACAAAAAAAAACAAGTATATAAGTAATATATCAGTCATGAGGTACCCATAACACAAGCTATGCTTACTTTGGGGCTAAATGATGCTGTGTGAAATGTCCGGGATTATTTATTTATTTTATTTATTTATACTATAAGTTAGCGCGCTTCAGCAACAAGCATAGATTACAGTCATATTATAACTGCGTGCGTGTCCATGAAATAATGAATAAATGAAATAACCGTTTGGCAGTTTTGGCAGATAAAAAAAAAAAACCCGCTACGATAAAATAAAATCAGCTACGTCGTAACTACTGATATGCCGATCTTGCTCCACTTTTGCAAAAATGGCATCCATTTTATCCGTAATAAGGCGACCAGAGCGACGTGCATCTTTGACATCAAAATTTCCGGATTGAAAACGCTTAAACCAAATTTGTGCTACTCTCACAGACACTGCACTAGGTCCATAAACATCGCAAATTTTTTTCGAGGCATGCGTTGCATTTTTACTTTTTTTGTAGTAAAATTATAAAATGTATAGAATTTCTTCATTAGATTCACTCATCTTGACAGTACGAAAACCGAATAAAAATTAAACATTTTCCTAATTTGAACTTGGAATTATGTTCTTTAAAATTTAAACTTTTAATGATACCAGAACCAGCCAGATACAAATAGTATAGCCAAAGAGATTTTATTACAAGTTCATACATACTATAAAGCGAAAAAACTTTTTCCCCAACCTAATATATAATAATAGCTGGTGCCCGCGACTTTGTTTGCGCAGGTTTAGTACTTCGTGTAATTCTAACGGTTTTTGCAGCGCACACGAGCTATTGACAGATGACAGATTTTGTTCCTACATATTTGAAACTTATCGTTACATTTTGGACAATTCACACAATATTTTTATAAATTATAGCCTATGTGTTATTCTGATGTAGGTATAAGCTTTATTATTGTAAAGTTTCATTAAAATTCATTCAGTAGTTTTTGCGTGAAAGAGTAACAAACATACTTACAAACTTTCGCGTTTATAATATTACTAGCGACCCGCCTCGGCTTCGCACGGGTGCAATGCTGATACTAAATATACTCCAGAATGTCTTTATATACAACGTTATCTAGGAGAATAACATAGACTAAGAGATATACATATACCATTGCGGACTTTTGTGTAGACCTTTTTAAGGTGTACAATACTGTAGTACATTATTTTGATCTATCTCGTAGAGTTCAGCCAGCGTTTGCAATGTAAGTGCAAAGAAATGTGTTTATTTACGACACCGCATAAGAAACCTCTAAAATTATCAGTGTTTCTCTACTATATTATGCATGTTTTATACATATAAACCTTCCTCTTGAATTACTCTATTAAAAAAAATCTATTAAAAAAAAAAGCATACATCGGGACAGACAGACAGCGGGAGGTGACTTTGTTTTATACTATGTAATGATTAGTAGGATTAGTAGGAAGTAGGATGGGTAGACCAACTAAACGCACTGCTCTGCACTGCTCTGCACTGCACTGCAGGTAACGAAAATATCATCGATGTATACAATTTTTAGATTTTTAATGATTTTTAAAAACCGCTAGACCGATTTCGATGCAATTTAAATGGGACCACTTCGGAAGTATACCCTTTGGAAAAAAAAAGAATATTGATATCGGTTCAGACGTCTTTGAGTAATCGGTGAACATAAATAAAAAAAAAAGTTTCCGGCGAATTGAGAACCTCCTCCTTTTTGATGAAGTCGGTTAAAAATAATAAATAAATAAATAATCCCGGACATTTCACACAGCATCATCTGGCCACAAAGTAAGCAGAGCTTGTGTTACCACATGACTGATATACTACTTATATATATATATATATATATATTGTAAATACATATTATACAAAGAAACACCCAGACCCGAGACAAATACTTGCAGATAATATAAACATTTGTCCCGCGGCGGGAATCGGACCTGCAACCTTCTGCGTCTCCGCTGGACCTTAGCCCACTGCGCTACAGAGGTCATCAAAATAGATTAGTGCAGGCGAATCTCTTAGCAGTGTGCTTTGGATCATTGTCATGCTGGAATGTCCTAATAACCGGTAGAACGTCTTCAGCATAAGGTAACATTGTTTCTTCCATTATATTATTGTATTGGAACTGAATAATCTTGACGCGTATTCACAGAGAAAATAGCGATTTTTTAGCAGCAAACATTCGGAATTCTATAAATAGTTTAACGGCTTATGTTTTGATTAGCTTTCCGCTTATTACTACGACGTACTATTTAATTAGAACGACGCGACGTCCAGTTTAGGGGAAGATAGTGTTTATATAATTACGTTTTAAAAACTAAAAAGTAACCGACTTCATTTGAATGAAATTTGAGCCTATAATACATTTTAGTGGAAAGAAGATGTATTTTGTATGTATATAATATGGGTAGGCCAAATAAACGCACCGCTCCAATGAGACAGCGAAGTATCGAAGTACATGAAAACATCATCGATGTATACAATTTTTTCGTTGATTTTTCAGCTCGACCGATTTTAATAAAATTTATATGGGATCACCTGTGAAGTATACCCTTTCAAACAAAAAAATAATTTTCCGAATCGGTCCAGCCGTTTTCGAATAATCGGTGAAAATACATTAAAAAAAAAGACTCCTACGAATTGAGAACCTCCTCCTTTTTGATAAAGTCGGTTCAAAATAGATCATTGTTTAATATTTTTGACATTAATTCATAATTAAATTTAGCTATGATTTCCAAAATTGACTCAAAAAAGAGAGATAACTATAATTGTAGCCTGTCAGCGCAGTTAGTAGCTCGGCTTCTGCGCTGTAAGTTGCGGGTTTGATTCCCTCCCACGATAAACATTCGTGGGATCAACAGTACTTCTTCTGTATCTGGATGTTATCATTACATAGTATAAAACAAAGTCGCTTTCCGCTGTCTGTCTGTCCCGTTGTATGCTTAGATCTTTAAAACAACGCATCGGATTTTGATGCGGTTTTTTTTAATAGATAGAGTGATTCAAGAGGAAGGTTTATATGTATAATACATGCATAATATAGTAGAGAAACACTGATAATTTTAGAGGTTTCGAATGTGGTGTCGTAAATAAACTCATATTTTTGTCTGAAATTTTCTTATAGTTTTTATATTTACACATTGTAATGCTCTTGAAGGCAGAGCTCTGGGTAACTAGATAAGAAAATAAATAAATATGAATGAAGTAATTTTAGAAGCCACATAGAAAATAATATTACAAGTCTGTCTAATATTTCTCCATAAGCTATTTCTACTTGCTCAAATAGATTCACTATAATTACAAACGTTTTAAAAACTAAAAAGAAACCGGCTTCATTGAATGAATTTTGAGCCTATAATACATTTTTAGTGGAAAGTAGATGTATATTGTATATTATAATATGGGTAGGCCAAATAAACGCACCGCTCTAATGAGACAGCGAGGTATGAAAGTACATGAAAACATCATCGATGTAAACAATTTTTAGATTTTCGTTTATTTTGCAGTTCGACCGATTTTGATAAAATTTATATGGGACCACCTGTGAAGTATACCCTTTCAAACAAAAAAAGAATTTTCTAAATCGGTTTAGCCGTTTTCGAGTAATCGGTGAACATATAACAAGTGTGACAAGTGGTGTTGTGGTGTTCCCCACCAGAGTAAGACTATAACTGTAGTTTTGCGGTAGCTCAGAGAAAATAAGCTGAGTTAAATAATATACCTAATATGGAAAATGAAGTAATATATTTGAAGAATGATTTGCAGTTTTCCCATGGCAGACAGCACAGGCAGCATAATATGCCGGCTGATGCGACTTTCTAGTGTCTCTTATAACCCTCGGAGACCCCGTAATTTAGGATTAAAAAACGGCCTTTGCTCATCGACAGAGGAAATGTGCAGGGTTCAAGGTTCATTTAAAATAATATTTTAATCGTAATTACCTAATTTGTTCGAAATTAACTCAATACCCAATAAGTTAATTGTTTCCATAAGTATACCATAATAGTGGAATGTTATGTCCAAGTGGATGTTATAAAATAAATATAAATAAATATTACTGGACAATTCACACAACACCATCTAGCTCCAAACTAAGCAAAACTTTTACTACAGGAACCAAATGATTGATAGGATACTTGTACTTAGACTGGCCTGTCAACTCTGTTGGTAGTAGCTCTGCCTTCTGCGCTGTAGGTTGAGGGTTCGATTCCCTCCCAGGATAAACATTTGTGTGAAGAACATAGATATTTGTTCTGTGTCTGGGTTTTATAGAGTATCATAAGTATGTATTTATAAATATATAAGTATTCTATTAATTATCTAGCTATGCTTGTTCATGCTAGTATGAGGCTAGATGGTGTCGTGTCCATTTTCCAGCAATATTTATTTTATTTATTATTTATTTAAAAAAATATTACAGAAAAGTACATAATATACAATAATATAAAATACATGTGAAACAGTTGAGCTATCTAAGGACCGTTTAAAACGATCTATAGATAGTTTAGATTGATACTTTATAACACTCAGACGGAAATATAGGTACTATGTTCATCACACAAATGTTTGTCGAGGACGAGATTCTTGCCAGTTCTTCTCTGACTTTAGTTAGGATGAATTGGCACCTAAATTTACATAGTATGTAAGACGTTTCAAAGTGATCCTTACGATTGTATTATTTATGTTGTATTGTATTATTTATAATATATTTTTTTTACTTTGGCTTTGTCCTGGGAGGGAATCGAATCACAAGCGCAGAAGGTTGCGGGTTCGATTCTCGCCGCGGGACAAATGCTTGTATGATCTGCAAGTATTTGTTTCGGGTCTGGGTGTTTCTATGTATATGTATGTATTTACAAAAAAAAAGTACAGGTATAAGTAGTATGTCAGTCATGTGGTACCCATAACACAAGCTCTGCTTAACTTGGGGTCAGATGATGCTGTGTGATATTTCCGGGATTATTTATTTATTTATTTACTACGGACTGAGCAGAGCGGTCAGTTATCGAACCAGAAATTTAAGTTGTTCTTATGTCCTGTTATGTACCTACCTACCTGTACGCATGTACCCATATACGAGAAGGTAACTGTTAAATAAAGTTTAAATTTCTGTTCACGCTTGCACAAAGATCATAATTGTATGGAAGGTCAGCAACAGTCAATCACGTTAATAAAAGCTAATGTCATTTCCATACAACTTGATATTAAAGTTAGCATGATCACCAATAGAAAGTAGAACTTGTCTTCCTTATGTGACATAGTAATTTGTTACCTACATTTTTAAACTAAATAATTACGTTTTAAAAACTAAAAAGAAACCGACTTCATTGAATGAAATTTGAGCCTATAATACATTTTTAATGGAAAGTAGATGTATTTTGTATATATATAATATGGGTAGGCCAAATAAACGCACCGCTCCAATGAGACAGCGAGGTATGAAAACACATGAAAACATCATCGATGTATACAATTTTTAGATTTTCGTTGATTTTTCAGCAAGACCGATTTTGATAAAATTTACCTTTCAAACAAAAAAAGAATTTTTCATATCGGTTGAGCCGTTTTCGAGTAATTCACCGATTACTATAACATACATAAAAAAAAAATGATCCGACGAATTGAGAATCCTTTTTGATAAAGTCGGTTAAAAAGAAAAACGACTTTGAATGAAATTTGAGCCCATAAAAATACAACCAAATTTGAGAACCAACCTCATTTTTAATAGTTTTGATATTACGCTTTTTAGTAGGTACTTTGTCATTTTTTAGAATTGGATGACATATTTTTTCCAGCTATTTTGATTTAAAAACAAAACTACAGAACCGATTTTGATGCAATTCCTATGGAACCAACCAGGAAGTATATAACGTGGAAATATTTTTTTTTTAAATTGCGTTTTAAATGACAGAGTTATGAGGTAACAAACATAAAAAAATACAACCGAATTGAGAACCTCCTTTTTATGAAGTCGGCTAAAAACAGGAATTACCTAGTATTTAAAGGAAACATCTAGATTTTCCACAGTTGCAATCTCAATTTGTGCAAATTGTTTGATTATGACGGCAGGTTATACCTAACGTGTAGTAGTGTTATGGTTACGGTCACAGAAGGTAAGGCGCACAGCACACTTAGATAGTGTAGTTGTACCTATTTACTATGTATAGCTAGCTACTCCAGTTTCGCATTTTCTGCAGCGCGGTGCTGCGTTTGAGTCGAGTCGCTTAGTTTCAAAATAAAGCCGTCATTGCTCGCTGTAATCATATTATAAACATTTTCCAGCTCTGGCCATTTGACTTAATTATCTACTCCGTTACTAGGACCACTGCTGGCCACCGCTCATGATTGATATTGTTATATAACTTTAGCATGTTCTGGAATTAAAACTACGAGCATGTGTACGAGTACGAGTTGTGCGAGTACGAGTTGTACTGATGTGTACGAGTTGTGCTGATCGCTTTTCAGTCCCGTTTCTTTCGCTTCTTTTTTTGGTACATCTAAAGACGTGACGACAAGAGATTCGAATGTGAGTTTCATCGGCTTTTTTTACGACATATCTACTTAATTCTTAATGTGTTTTCCTATCTAACACTACTGCGTTAGACACCTTAAGAATAAGAGTTCGGGTTACCTTATGTTGTACCTTTGTAGTTTGTAGTTTCAGCTTGAAACACTAAAATTTTTAGGATAAGGCATAGAATAAGGAAACTCTAAACTCTTTGCCGAGATCTGCATAAAATAACAGTTATTTAAGCAAGTTAGGTACAATTGCGTAAACCTGCCTACAACGGACTCTTTATAGCTACGTGCGAATAGGTAGATAAATAAACTTTTGAGAAATATTTAATTTGTGTTAGTTTGATATTTTATCAATACGTAAGACCCTACGTTAACAAACTCGTATTACGTAGTCCATACGTTTTGGTAACGCATTGATTACGCTCTTAATCGCTATCAAAGTCGTAGGCTAATGGTACTTAAAGGGAAACGCACATCTGTCTGAAAAATACAACCGCGCTGGTACGAGTTTGAGAATTAGTTTCGCTAATTTTGCGAATTAGCGCGAGGTTTGGCAGTTCAGCAGATAAATAATTCTAAAATTATAATTATACTCGGTGCGGTTGAGTCGGACACGTGCGCGTTCCCCCTAATGATCTCGTATTATCTTTCATTGCATTGGCGAAGCAACCTCTACGTTTCGCGACCGACCACGTGACGCAACGCATCACATTGTCCACTACGTTCAAGGCTAGCCGCTCGCTAACAATCGGGAAATTGGCCGTTCATTTTCCGCTACGCTTTGCTTATATTGAAGTATAGAGGTGGCTATAAATATAACTTGCATCCGCCCACGGTTTCGCTTGCACAATGTTATTGAACGGGATTGGAAGGTTGCGGGTTTAATATTCTGGTTCGGTTTCAACATATTTCATACTAGCTGCTGCCCGCGGCTTCGCACGCGTGGTACCTTCATAAAAAGTAGCCTAAGTCCTTTCTCAGGCTTTAGACTATCTGTGTACCAAATTTCATTTAAATCGGTTCAGTAGTTTTGGCGTGAATGTGAGACAAACAGACAGAGTTACTTTCGCATTTATAATATTAGTAAGCATTATATCCATCCTTATGTATGTGTTAGGTTGTTTAATTTAAAAATAAATATTACCGAGGAATTATCTATCAATTCGAAATGTATTGAGTTGAATTTATTTTGTTAACTCTATAGTCTTATGTTAAAATGTACTTTAGTTACTCAATAAGTAAGCCCTACGCCGCCATGGGAGCCCAACGACTAATCTGCCGTCATAATATTACGGAGAGTCACTTGACCTTACCTAACTCCTAAATACTACCAATATTACGAACGTACCACAAACTAAAATGTTTAGAATAGAATAGTGTAAGATCATAAGATGTCCTAGTTGTGTTTCTAAACACGTAATTACTAAACAAAAGTCATTATTATTAAAAAAAACATGTGTGCAAATTACACGTGGTAGAAGTAAAACCAAAAAACAAACGTATCATACGTATACAAAACACCACGGTTGTTGTGATGCCTTTTCTCAAGCTTTGTACTACGCAAGCGCGCACAAACACGTAATAATAAACATGTATAATGCTTCCTATCTCACTTTCTCCCACGTTAAATCTTATGAATTTATGCGTATGTCTCTTTTTACTGTCGCTTTTTCGTTTCATCGACTTTCAAATCACAATGATGCTAATGAAGTTTTCACTTCAAAAAATTAAAAAATCTTACAAATCACCGCTCCCTGATTGATTGATACTAAATAGGTAATAATATATAATAATATATATAGGCAATAATATACAGTATAAGCAATGCGTTCATGTATGCAAAAAAATGCCAACAGCATTGCCTCATGATGCTCTGCACTCCGACTTACAAAACGCAATGAATATTTTATATTAATATTTACAAAATTTCTGTTACCTTGTATATGTGATGAATCATACAAAAAAGCGCTAGAGCCAAGACGAGTTTCTTGTCAATTCTTCTCGGACTTGGGTTTTAACAATTTGGGTTATGAGGAATTGGCACCTACTATATTCACCTAGTATGTAAGACGTTTCAAATTATCCTTGTAATTCGTCTTTTTTAACCGACTTTAAAAAAAGGAATCTCAATGGTCGTTTATGAACCGATTTTGATGTTTTTTTTGTTGGAAAGAAGTTATGTCAAGGATGGTGGATGATAAGGAAACCAGGATCTGATGATGGCTTCTCAGAGATATCGAGAACATTCGAAAATAGTAGTGCCGACTAAGTGCGTTTGTTATTTTTCACTAAGTATTTGAAAGCACTATTTATTGAAATAAGTCGATCTGATGATGGAGCCGAAAGACAGTTGAGGGATCTCCTCAACGATTTACAACAATTACCTGGTGTTGATTAATTTGTATTGATGAGAACTTTACACCTAGATGGGTTGTGACTGTCATTAGAGGTCTAATGATGAAGACGAAGGACAGTCAAGGGATTTTTTACTTTTGGTTTCATGATTGAAGTCGTTTTTTTGTTAAAAATGATCGTTAATGGCATTTGTCAGAATTATGATAATTTTGCCAATGTCAATTGTTTAGATTGTCAATATGTTGTCGTTCGTAAATTTATTATTTTATTTAAGTAATATATCTTTTCGTTTTTTATATTTGTTCCTTCAACTAACAATATTATAACAATATAAAATAATTGTACGGATCATTTTTGCTCGAATCACAAAGCAACATAAAACTTTTATAGGTCTCGGTCTAGATCTCTAGGTCTATTAAAAAAAAAAAACACCAGAATTAAAAATAATAACGGAAATAACTCAAAAAAAATTATAATAAATTATCTTCTATACAGATATATGTACATATATAAAAGGGGATGTGTGCACGTATCAATTAAAGAGCAATTAAAGATAAAGATAAAAGGTATTTATTACAGCAGAATACATGTTTAAGTAATAAAATTTACAGAACATAAAAATATTATATCTAGAGCTGATTATATTTGATACACATTGTTGTAATGCTGAGAACGAGCTATCTAGAAGGAAGGAATTAAATGTATTTTTTCAAAATGTATTTATTTGGGAGCATAAACAAGTATAATATACAAAACATGGAAAGAACGATAACATTACGCAGAAGTTAAATTAACTGTGTCGCGAATGTTAACGCCCACCTTCGAAGATATTAAAACAGAACCCAAATTAGATACTATAAATTAAAATATATTAAATTAAATTTTATTTCAGGCAACAAAATTAAGTGTATGAAATACAAAAACAAGGACCTATAGAAAATAAATACCTTATAGACTAACATATATATACATATAATCTTATGAACTACACAAAAAGTCAGGGTACTTTCTTCGTAAGCTATATACTATAGCATACCTATTATAGGGGGATTGTAGACCCTTCACAAAAAATATTACATCTTAAGTAGCAAGTGTGTAGTGTGTAAAGTGTGTGCGTGTGTGTTCGTGTATGAGTATTGTAAAGTATGTATTTTGTGTATAGACTCCGAAACGCCTGGACCGATTTCTATGATTTTTTAGGAAATTAATATATACCTAGATATACCTAGCGTGTGATCCTGTGAAGTTTCGTAGCGATTGATAGCGAACTATATTTTTTTTGCATCAATCGAATTTGGTATGGATATAGATTGTATCTTTGGAACGGACATAGACTATTATTTATGTATGTACTATGCGAGCGAAGCCGTGAGCAGAACTTCGTAAAAAATAATCCATTTTTTAACCGACGAAAAGCAAGAGGTTCTTAAGTCAACGCGTTTTTTTTTATGTATGACCACGCATAACTTTTTACAGAATAGTCCTATTTTGATATTTCTTTTTTAATGGAAAGAGTATACCCCGAAGTTGGTCCCATATAACCAACCCTAAAGCAAGCAAATTAATGAATTACGTAAAGCATGATGCGCGGCGGCGTCCATGATGTTAATGTTTGGCGACTTAAAATTACTTACATACTTACATTAGTTTAAGATCTTAGTTATTAAGGTTAAACAAAAAAGGTTTATTATATTTGCTGTTCAGTTTTTTCGGCGGTTTATTTTTTGTTAAAAAGTTTTATAATGTTTTTGACTTTGACTTTGACGATGGAGTGACGCTATTTAACGAGCGTCAACGTCAGCGTCAAGCGGGCATAGAGACGGCTAATGCGCACCATGACATGGTTACCTGCGAAGCGTGCAGTCAGCAAGAAACGGCCAACTGCATAGCGCTAAAAATATTCTTGTTCGGTTATTCAATCGATCTTCGAAGATAACCTGTCTCAATATTGAAACGGTTTCAATCATGTCATCTCACTCGCTCAATTGTATTGCATATTTGTCTGGACTATCAGCTCAGACGGTAGTAGTTCTCTGCCTTCTGCACTTTAGGTTGTGGGTTTGATTCCCGCCCAGAACAAACATTTCTGTGAACTTAGATTATTGTTCTGTCTGGATGTTATCTCTACATAGTATAAAACAAAGTCGTTTACCGTTGTCTGTCTGTCTCTATGTATGCTTTGATCTTCAAAACTACGCAACGGATTTTGATGCGGCTTTTTTAAATAGATAGAGTGATTCAAGAGGAAGGTTTATATGTATAATAACAAAGGGTAAATCGACTGTTTCAAATCTGATTCTTCTAAACGACTATATAACTGAAGCTATGGATAACGGTCACCAAGTCGATGTAGTTTACACTGATTATTGCAAAGCCTTTGACAAAATTTATCACAATACATTACTTCATAAGCTTATTCAGTCAGGAATACGAGGTGACTTGCTAAGGTGGTTTTCTTCTTATATTGTTATTAGATCTCAGGCAGTTGTTATTAATAATTATATATCTGGTTGGGTACCCGTTCCTAGTGGTGTTCCTCAAGGATCACTTCTTGGGCCTCTGCTTTTCATATTATATGTGAATGACATAGATTCCTGCTTTAAATCTACCAATCTACTGTGTTTTGCTGATGATATGAAAATATTTTCGATTATAACATCTAACCTTGATATGCTTGCCCTTCAGGCAGATCTATCTCGTTTAGAAGAATATTGTCTCATTAATAAGCTGGAGCTTAATGCCTCGAAATGTTCAGTTATTACTTTTACTCGTAAATATAATATTATACCGACGAAGTATACCTTACAGGGTCAAGCTCTTTCGAAAATTGACGGCATGCGTGATCTGGGTGTGTACCATGACTCGAAATTACTCTTTGACGTCCATATTGATAAAATAGTTAGTAAAGCTTCTAGGTCATTAGGATTTGTTATGCGACTTTCAAAGAATTTTACAGAGGTAAAAACGTTAAAAATATTATATTGTACTTTTGTTAGGAGTCATCTTGAGTATGCGTCTCAGA
Organism: Lampropteryx suffumata; assembly: GCA_948098915.1. Taxonomy (NCBI): domain Eukaryota; kingdom Metazoa; phylum Arthropoda; class Insecta; order Lepidoptera; family Geometridae; genus Lampropteryx; species Lampropteryx suffumata. Next base: position 25,336,853 of record OX402544.1, read on the forward strand.
TATGGAACCCGTGCTATGATATTTATATTAATCGCATAGAAGCTATTCAGAAGCGTTTCTTAAGATATCTTTGCTATAGAGATAGAACCCCTTATCATTCTTCTAATTATTTAAAGCTGTGTAAAAAATTTCACTTTCTTCCACTTGTTAATCGCAGGGGCATTGCTGATTTTCTATACATTCTAAAAATTATAACTAGTATAATTGATTGTCCAGACCTTTTAAGTAAAATATACTTTAATACTCCTAGTAGAACACTCCGATTCAATCCTCCACTACACGTTCCAGGTGCGTCCACTAACTATAGACAGAATTCATATATGGTGCGAGCTAATGAAACCCTGAATAATTTTAGTAAGTTGTTGGACATTGATCCATATTGTACAAGTGTTCCCAGGGCAAGGCGGTGCTTAACTCTCGACTTCTTTAAAGATTAGGCCGATTGTTAATTTGTTTTTTTTTTGTTTATCTTGTGTTAGATTAGGTATGTAAGCGTTATTTAAGCTTGTGTTCACATTTTATTTTTGTTATATTTCTATCAGCGGAAACCTGTTATTGGCTTTCTGTTATTTATGTAATTATTTAAGTTAAACGTGTATAGCTGTTGGTTTTCCTTAAAAAAAAATAAATAAATAAATAAATAAAAAAAAAAAAAATCACACTTCAGAGTTATCTATATATGAAAACGTGAAGCAAAAACTTTGTACCCCTTATTACGAAAATTGCGCCTACAGAGGAGTATGAAATTTCGCACACTTATAGTTTATATAGAGAAGGAGTGCAGAATGCTAATATTTTTTATTATTAATTATGGTCGACTTTCCACCAGTACCTAGGCTACCACTAGTTACAATTATCTATATAATAAAAATCAATTGCTGTTCGTTAGTCCTAGCTAATTTTGGTTTCAATTATTTGTGGAAGTCCCGGGAAGGTTTAAAAGGTGAGTAAACATGAAAAAAATGCTTGCTTTTTTATTTATTGATTCTGAGGCGGTACGAAGTTTGCAGGGTCAGCTAGTTTTACATAAAAAGTTTGCACTTAAAAAAAAACCACTTTCATCCATAGATCATGGGAAGCGCGCGGTGATGATGACGCGAGATTCACGCTTTTTGTTCACCCAAAAAGTACACATGTATACACAATATACAAATAGCTCATTCCATGAGTTTTGTTCACCCAAAAAGTGCTCAACGCGCCTAAAGAAGTTTTCACCTCAAAATCACGATAGAAAGTATGGTATGTTTTTATAATTATGTATGTATTTTAACAATCTGGCTCCCATAGTACCTAACAGCTATGCTTAGTTTGGGGCTAGATGGTGCTGTGTGCATTCTCCACCAATATTATTTATTTATTTAAAACAGTAACAATAGTGTGCAAGTAAGAAGAAATAGTTAAATCCGCCGAATCATAAATTGAAATGGCTAAATTTATGATTCGTTTTTTTATTGAAAAATTGCAGTTTCTGTAGTAACTACATGCTTGTTGATCTTGGCTGCTTTATTTTTAATTTATTTTCCTACTGTGTGAAACTTAAGAATATTCCGTACATGACAAGTTACAATCCCTATCGCTACTTTTAGGAATACCTACTAATAAATGACACACACTTTTAAATTTCTTAGGATTAACTAAAATTTACATAACGGTTTCTCCATATTTCTTCATGATTTGAAAAGATTAAAAAAAAAATGACCGCCGAAAAGTAAATAAAACTAACCAATTGCGAGCTGGATCACGCACAGCGAAGTCTTCCGAATTTAGTATAGATAAGAATAAAAACAATTACGGGTTGCACTCCGGGAGTGCCGACAGAAGTGAAAACTTATTTTCGCGCGTTAGACATTTTTTAGATGGGTACTACGGTTATTGGGTTATTGGGTTATGAATTGCATTTTATTTATGAATTGTATTTTATTAGTTATTAGAAACTTTAAAATACATTTAATATTCTTTTATGTTTTTGTTCAGAATGTAGATAATATATCAAAGAACCTAACTCAGTAAAAAGTAGACATGTGAATTAAGGTTTATAATCAAATGGGGTGAGAGCGACAGCCCTGCGTCTCGCGGTGTCGGTAACGGTGTCGCGAGTCCAGAGGTTTTACCTCATCTAAATATATGCGTACCGCGCTAAAAGAAGTTTTCACTTCAAAAAACGTCTGCGTCTCGGGACGCCCGACAGGAGTGATAGCTTAAACCAATCAAACTAGCACTGTGGGTTAGAGTGAGAGAGGAGGAGCCCGCCTACCGCTGCCGTATGCGTGAGAGAAAGGGAGGCCGTAACGCGTTACGATACGAAGCGCTTTACCCTCCCATAAGAAGTTATCACTTCAATAAATATTATTATAAATATTTCTGATCAAAGTCACACAATACCCCAAAATTACACCCCAAAATTAGCAAAGCTTGTACTATAGAAACCAGATGACTGATTGAAAACTTATATACTTGTAAATTCTTCTTCGTGTCAATAGTTATTTCGGACAAGAGTGGTAAGAGTGATAAATGATTAAAGTGCGCCTCAATGACTCCTTTCGAGCACTTAGCACGTCTTCGTCTAATTTTTGAAGTGACAACTTCTTATGGGAGGGTAAACCCCTTCGTTACGTAACGCGTTGCGTAAGCGCGCAGACTCCTCTTATCTCACTCTAACCCACAGCGCTAGTTAGATTAGTTTAAGTTACCACTTCTGTCGGGCGTCCCGAGACGCACACGTTTTTAGGTTCTACAACAAGCCGGCTTCCTCTTTTCGGTATTGAAAAAGTACTTTATACCTAGACACAGAACAAACACCTATGTAACACACACATATTTGTCCTGGATGAGGGTCGAACCCACAACCTGAGATACGCAGAGTTACTAACAACTGCGCTATGAGGCCAGTCTATACAACAACGATAAAAAATAAATTTTGCCTAAAGTATCCCGTAAAGTATTAAAACAAAAGTTTAAAAAAATACAGCCGTATTATAATTTATCTCCACCTCTTTTGTAAAAATTTAATAAATAAAAAAATAAAAAGTCCCGGACATTTCACACAGCATCATCTGGCCCCAAAGTAAGCAGAGCTTGTGTTATGGGTACCACATGACTGATATACTTATACTTATAATACTTTTTTGTAAATACATACATATTATACATAGGAACACCCAGACCCGAGACAAATACTTGCAGATCATACAAACATTTTATCCTGCGGCGGGAATCGAACCCGCAACATTCTGCGATACAGCCCACTGAGCCACAGTTCCTTAAAAACAAATTGAACACAACACCATCTAACCCCAAACCAAACATAGCTTGCACTTTGTGACCCAGATGACAGATAGATTACTCAACCTTTAATAATAATTACAAATTAACAGAATAATATACAATAATATAAATGCATGTGAAACAGTTGAGCTATATAGGGTCGTTTAAAACGATCTATAGATAATTCAACTGATCCAGATTACTGCTAGCGTTCCCAAGATTGGCATTGGCAATGCTAATACGCTGATATTTTTTAATACTTATGATACTTTTTTTTATTTACGGCTTTTTTATAAACGCCTCTCAATTTAACAATGGTGGCAATTCGGTTGGTTTATTTCTAAAATTAGGAAATGTCTAAAATATATTTAGTTGGTCATAGCATTTGTAAAACCAATTCGGTTGGTACCATCTAACTAAATTAGGAACGCTTAATTAAGTTAGATAAAATTAAATTAGGATAAGTTGGTAGCAGCAGAATACCAAAGGTTAATTTGACAGTTCAAAACCTAATTTTAGCTAAAATTAGTTAGGTTGGCGCCCACAGAATTGAGGCCATTGTCTAAAGACTGTTTTAGATTCGCCCTATCTCTTTCTATCACTATCTTACAAAAAGGGATGGCACTATTTTAATCAGTGATTATTTGGTTGTTTGCGCTGTTATATTAATTATTTTTCCTGAGTTATTTCAGGATTTATTTGTAATTTTATCAAAAATACACATTTATAAAAGACACCATCTATCTATATTTATAAAAGGCGATGTGTGTATGTTCCCTATAGACTCCGAAAAGGCTGGACCGATTTCGATGTAATTTTTAGGAAATTTTCGGTAGCGATCGGATCAAAAAAACATTATTTTTTAAGCATCAATCATATTTGGTATGATTGTATCTTAGGAACGGACATAGGCTACTTTTTATGTATGTACTTTGCGTGCGAAGTCGCGGGCAGAAGCTAGTTTTATATAAAATAACTAATGAAAAACGACATGTGACATACTTCTTCTTCTCGTTCTTCTTTGTTAACGGCCTGTGACATACTAATGTCAATTTTGCCAATGTCAAGTGTGATCAGTTTGTTTGTTATTAGTCTTAGTCGATGGTCAATTGTCTGGTCAACGCGGAATGGCGTCTAGAATTTTCTTGGGATTCCTCGTCTTTCAAATCACATTGCACGACAATACACATATAATTCAATTATCCATACCCGTCCTGTAGTCACAATTTACCAAAGATTAGTGAATAATGCAATAAAACGAGTAAAAAATATTAAATTAGCAGAGCTATGTTACTCCATGAAATGACAGACGAAGAATCCGACATCATACTTCTTCTTCTTTTCTTCGTTAATGGCCTGTGACATACTAATGTCAATTCTGCCAATGTCAAGTGTTTATAGTTTATAGTCAGTTTGTTTGATATAAGTCTTAGTCGATGGTCAGTTGTCAATTCTAGACGACACGCGGAATGGCGTCTAGAATTTTCTTGGGACTCCTCGTCGTTCAAATCACACTGCACCACAATACACATGCAATCCAATTATCCATACCCGCCCCGCAGCCACAATTTATCCATTAAAATTCCGCCAAGATTACTGAATAAAACATGCAATAAAACGGGTAAAAAATATTAAATTTGCAGAGCCATGTTGCTCCATGAAATGACCGACGAAGAATCGAAAATCGAAAAACTTGACACTGGCAAAATTATTTTTAATTTGACACATGCCATTAACGAAGAAGAAATAGGTAAGTGGAAAGCCTTAGAGCCTTTGTCGAATGAAAAGCTGCTATGAGAGGAGACCAACCGAATGTTTAATTTTAGTTACCTTAACTACTAATTTAGTTTAAGTAAATTAGTTTTTGTATTTTTAACCGACTTTATCAAAAAGGTTCTCAATTCGTCGGAATCTTTTTTTTTATTTTTTATTTATATTCACTGATTAACTACTCGAAAACGGCTGAACCGCGGGCTGATTACGATTCTCACGACAGGTTAGCAACAGGCGTAAATCGCGCAATCATTGCTGTCAAACGTCAATTTTGTATTAGCTAACAGCAGATACAATGCCAACAACAATCGAGCACTAGGTCTCCATCTGCTGGACAATCCGTGAACTAAAAAGTGCATTCTTATCTTAATCTTGGTACAATTTGGTATTACCTATGTACTTTAGACAGCAATACGACAGCGGTAGCAAAGCGATTTGAACTGTCAAATAACAACAACCCCAGCACCTGTTTTTTGGCGATTGCTTACTGGTTTCTTCTTACCGATTTGGAAAATTCTTTTTTTGTTTGAAAGGGTATAACTTCACAGGTGGTCTCATATACATTTTATCAAAATCGGTCGAGCTGAAAAATCAACAAAAATCTAAAAATTGTATACATCGATGATGTTTTCATGTACTTCGATACCTCGCTGTCTCATTGGAGCGGTGCGTTAATATGGCCTACCCATATTATATATATACAAAATACATCTACTTTCCACTAAAAATGTATTATAGGCTCAAATTTCATTCAATGAAGTCGTTTTTTTTTTAGTTTTTAAAACGTAATTATTACCTCTATTTTAAACTTTTAAGTATTTTTTGTTAAATAAGTAAAACTTAGCAACAATAAAGGCTTATTATTATTATTAACGACGAAGAAGAACTTTTGACATAAGCTGAGAGACGTTTCTATTCTAAGTGAGACAGAAAATGTGTAAATCACCCGTCACTTGAATTCTCTAATAAAATTATTATGAGAATCATAATGGATAGGAATGTTTTTTAAACAAAAGTTAAACCGATTGTCGTCAGTATCTCTGTCGTGTGATCATCATGGGCGCCGCGCTGGTTAGTCATATCAAAACGAGCATCGTACCAAGTGCTAGAAAATGGCGTTTTAGCAATAAAAACTACATTATCTCATTAAGTAATCGCCCAGCATGTGGGAAGCCATCCTCTAGTGAGTAGGTAGGAAGTAAAAGGAATTTGCATCATCATCCTAAAATTCACATGGGATCTTTTATTTATCAGTAACTAGCGACCCGCCCCGGCTTCGCACGGGTACAATACTGTAGTACATTATTTTGATCTATCCCGTAGTTCAGCCAGCGTTTGCAATGTAAGCGCAAAAAATTCGTTTATTTACGACATCACATTAGAAACCTCTAAAATTATTAGTGTTTCTCTAACATATTATGCATGTATTATACATATAAACCTTCCTCTTGAATCACTCTACCTATTAAAAAAAACCACATCAAAATCCGTTGCGTAGTTTTAAAGATCTAAGCATACTTAGGGACAGACAGACAGCGGGAAGCGACTTTGTTTCATACTATGTAGTGATAGTGATAGTGACGACGGATATTGACGGGACTTATGCACCTGTGTGAAGCCGCTGCGGGTCGCAGGTATATAATAATGACGACCTCTGTGACGTAGTGGGCTAAAGCACGGCTGAGACGCAGAAGGTCGTGGGCTCGATTCCCACCGCGGGACAAAATGTTATATGATCTGTATGTATAATATGTATGTATATATAGTATAATATGTATGTAATGTATAATAATATTGTATGTATGCATTTACAGAAAGGGTATGTAAAGAAAGGGTATAAGTAGTATATCAGTCGTGGTACCCATAACACAAGCTCTGCTTACTTTGAGGCCGTATGATGCTGTGTGAAATGTCCGGCATTATAATTATAATTATAAATATGGTGGACAAGCCTAGCTAAAAAAGCATAGCTTGTGTTATCGAGTTATGAAACTTTTTAATGGGTGGTAGGTGTGCTTGGTTGAAACTTATCAATAAAATTTGTCATGGAGATAAATTGCATCCTGGGGAAGGAAGCTACAATTCCTTTAAAAAATAGTGCACACGAAGTCGCGAGCCACAGCTAGTAAACTATATATAGTCATCTATTTCGATGACAAAAAAACATGGGATGAATCTGCTCCAACACTACTCGGCATCTGTAACAAAATTATCAAGTGTTTTCAGAAAAGTGTTAAGACCAGACGAGTTTTTTGCCGGATTCTTCTTGAACTAGGGTTAGGAGGAACCGACAACTAGATTTACTAGCATATTCTATCTGGCCGTCTACATAGCGTAATTATTAGGTTTTCTTGTTGACTACGGAACCCAAAATAAGAGTAAGTAACATTGCAGATATATACAATATATACAATAAGAGTAGGTAACATTGCAGATATATACAATATATACAATAAGAGTAGGTAACATTGCAGATATATACACATATCAAAAAAGTCTACCTAAATATGACTTCTGCGTTAAATTATAACCTTCTTCTGGGCATTTAAATTAAACCTAATACAGCGTGTTTCCTCCTCGGTTGTTTAAAACTTGTCGGCAACGATTAGCATGGTCAATTAGGTTATTGATTTCCTCCTGGGGCAATTGGTCCCAGTGGAACTTGAGCAGGTTTTTTAGCTGTTGTTCCGTTAAAACCCCACCAAGAGGACTTTCAGGACCATGAGCTGAGCTGGCCATGGCAAAACGCGTATATTTTCGCCCTGTAGCCATTCTTGAGTCCGTCTCGCTGTGTGCGGGACGGGTATTGTCGTGCATAATGTAAACTCAGGTCCCAATGTTTGTGAAAATGGACTCACATAGGGAGCTAGCACATATTCCACATAATTTTCAGCACTCAGGTTGCCATTTATAAAAACGAGATCGGTTTTGCGGTGTTTAGCTATTCCAGCCCAAACCATTACTGTTGAACCGCTGTATCGGTGGACACATCTTAGACGCTCAGCGTTTCCTGGGCGACGATATACCCTCATTCTTCTAGTATCAGGTTTGAACCCGAATCGAAATTCGTCACAGAACAAAACTTGGTCCATCGTTCTTGCGGCCAAAGAACGCGTGGTCTGCACCATTGAATACGACGAGCTCGATTTCCGTGACGGATCTGTGGGCATCTGATTGGACGACGTGCACATAGACCATACTCTCGCAGTCTGTTTTGCTCAGTTTGGGGACAAACAGCGGGAACATCAGCATTCTGTAGCCTAGATGCGATCTCATGGGCGACTGCCCAACAACATGGTAACATGGAGACGCGAACCAAATCTGACTAGATTTGGTTCGCGTCTCCATGTTACCTGGATGTATCGGTCTTGACGACGAGTGGTACTACGCCCTCGGCCTGGGTGCTGTTCAGACGGATCATCTGTGTCACAATAAAGCCTCCGGAGTCGACAAATTACGCTTCGATGAACACCGAAATGCAGGGCAACATAGGCTTGACTGTTTTAAATTTTTAGCATCCCTACAGCTTTTTGCATCTCTTCCGTGGTAAGATGACGACGCTCCATTACACAGTACAAACTCGTAGACTAATTATTCGCGACACACAACCAGTGATAACTGCGGTTACTATTTTTTTTCTTTGAATAAGAAATAAAACCGCATTTAGCCGTTAAAATGAACAAAAGAATGTTTTTATTGTTTAAAACAATTTACTGAAAAAAACTGCCAGTATTTATTTGTTTATCAAAGAGGTTGACTATTCAAAGAAGGTTTGATATTCCATGAAAGTTTAAAACGAAGTAAAAAAAAAATCTACTAAAAAAGTTATGTGTTTTTTGATGAGTGTGTAAATTTAAAAGCGTTGTTATAAGGAAAACTCTAGAAAATGAAAGATAATAAATGGCTACCTTAAATAGTACATAGTATAAGCTATGCTTAATTTGAGGTTAGATAGTGTAGTATCATCCACCAGTATTTATAAATATTTATTTATTCAACAAGCTTACAAGTTGGTAGATACAAACGATTAACAATAAATTTTATCAAAATTAACGAAGGCTAAAATAGAAGATGGGACGGCCATTGGTATACCCGTGTAGATATCCTTGCACCGTGGTGTCTTGCCGGAACATCAATGCGAGTCGGCTACGCAACAGCATCAGAGGTGTCCCTAAAACGGAGCAAATAATACATCTCTATCGGGGTTAGGTGTTTGAGCCGGTTGTGGAGACTTTAGGTCCGGGAGGAACAGAGGAATGCCAAAAATATACATGAACCTAGCGGAGAAACTAATACAGAGACCATGTATAAGCGGAATTCTGGCTTCTATTTCGGTCAGCGAATTAACATTGTCATACAACGTGGAAATGCTGCCAGTGTTCTGGGCACGCACCCATCTGGTGACGACCGGGATTGAGTGGATTGTTTATGATATTATCTATGTATATATTAATACGTGAAGCAAAAACTTTACACCCCTTTTTCAAAAATTGCGCGGAGGAATATGAAATTTCGCACACTCATAGTTTATATAGAGGAGTGCAGAAAGCTAATATTTTTTTTTTAAATTAGGTATAAAAAATTATTGATTATTAATTAACCAGTTAGTTATTGATGACCTCTGTGACGCAGTGGGCCTAGGCCCGGCTGAGACGCAAAAAGTTGCGGGTTCGATCCCGCCGCGGGACAAAATATGTATTTACAAAAAAAAGTATAAGTACAAGTATTATATCAGTCATGTGGTACCCTGACACAAGCTCTGCTTACTTTGGGGCCAGATGATGCTGTGTGGCCGGAATTTTTATTATTATTATTTAAGAAATATGTTAGTTACATTGTCATATTACGTGGGTACATTTTTTTTGTAAATGTTTTTTTACAATTATACAAGTACAGGGCGTCCAACGACTATGCCACATGGAAGGAAAGTATCTAAATATTCTAGATAGAACATTTTACTGAAAAAATGTTATCTAAACTGCATTCAAAGCTTTTTTAATAATCACCTGTCTGAACCGGGAATCGAACCCCGTCAAATTATAAAAAACCCCCGTAGTATTTAAGATACTTTCCCTCCAAGTCGTGGGTTGCCTTGTATTGTATATTGGTGACCAATGCACACCACACCATCTAGCCCCAAACTAACCATAGCATGTATTTTAGTGGCCTGATTACTGATAGAATACTTATATATATTTTTAATACATACTTATACATTCTTTATAACACCCAGCCATACCAAAAACCTATGTTCATCACATATTTGGAGCATTGTTTCGTGTAAAATGCACGAAATTTCATAATTGTGCGTCTAAAGGAAAAAAAGTACCGTAAAATAAGTACGATAAATAAAACAGAAAAAAATTTGGATCCACATTACAATGAAAATCGCCATGTTTACCAATTATTTGTATTTACAGTAGCGCAACGTTTCCTTAACTACATAGTATAAAACAAAGTCGCTTCCCGCTGTCTGTCCCTATGTATGCTTAGATCTTTAAAACTACGCAACGATGCGCTTTTTTAAAATACATAGAGTAATTTAAGAGGAAGGTTTATATGTATAATACATGCATAATATAGTAGAGAAACACTGATAATTTCAGAGGTTTGTAATGTGGTGTCGTAAATAAACTATTTTGCGCTTACATTGCAAACGCTGGCCTACGAGATAGATCAAAATAATGTACTACAGTATTGTACACCTTAAAACGATTTACAAAAAAGTCCGCGATTGTATATGTATATCTCTTAGGAATAACCATTCTGTAGTATAATTAGTATCAGCATTGCACACGTGCCGGGGCGGGGCGCTAGTCAGGTATAAAGTAAACTCAAATAAACTTATCGTAGTTATCGTCAAGGTAGATGACAGAAGGTTGACAAAAGGCACTGGTACTAAAACTTCTGGCACTGATTAACTGCCCGGTCCTGATAAAATTTGTTATTGTTACAGCAATTCAGATATTTTCTGTGTTGCAGTTGGCCAAGGTCCGGCTGAAAAGCAGAATGTTGCGGGTTCGATTCCCGCCACGGGAAAATTGTTTGTTTGATCTGGAAGTATTTGTCTCGGGTCTGGGTGTTTCGGTATAATATAACTTATTTACAAAAACAAGTATATAAGTAGTATATCAGTCATGTGGTACCCATACCACAAGCTGTGCTTACCTTAGGGCCAGATGATGCTGTGTTCAATGTCCAAGATTGAAAACGATAAAATGAAAAATTACAAAATATTTATTTTCAGTAATATACATTAACGTCTATACCTTAAATTAACTTAAAAGTCATAACCATTAAGTTGATGAGCTATAGTGCTGTTTTACTGATCCTTTGTTATTTAGGCGGATTATTTATTAATTTATAATATAATAGAAATAAATAGGTACTTGCTATGGCACTTTTTAGTTTTTTCCCCAACTTCTGTTTAATATTACATGTGTAGGTATCTAAATGTAAATTAACTATTACTATTTTAATAAATTTCACTCAAAACGGAATATTTACCATGAAATGTGTTTACTGCTTCGGTATATTTACCATGAACATATCATGTATTATACATGATATGTTCATGGTAAATATTCCGTTTTGAGTTTAAATGACGTTCGAACCTATGAGAGTTTTTAAAGTTATACAACTACTTAAATGCACTCACCTAAGTTACTTAAAGACACCTAAGACAAGGATACGCAAACGTGGATACTTTTGTCTTGTGTCAGATACAAGCTACCGATGAATATTTTATTTCAATAGAACCAGTATGAAATCATCTACTCCCTGCGCATAGGTAAGCATTTTTTGTGTCCAGTTGCTCCCACTTAATACATACCTACTAATTGAAGATCAAAAAGTGTTTGGTATCGGAAACTGGAAACTAAAAGTCAGTTGAAGACACAAGCAACATTAACAATTTCCTTACAAATTTACTGAGCTGCGCAAACGAATTGTATTGTAATTGTACAAGCAAGTGACCAGTAGTAGCAACGGGCGACTGTGTTCGATCACCGCTACAGGACACAACAACTACGGTTCCCTGTGATGGTGTGCCGTGTCGGCAACTAAAGTGTCTTCGTTTGCGCAGCGTCTAAACATACAAAAGGGGCTGATTGATGAAACTGGCAACTGTAGGTATATTTTAGATAATCACAAGATTGTTGTCACCTGCCTGAATGTTTTTATCGTTATCAGGAATTCTCAAGAGCTGTATAAAATCAATCGATAACAGAAACTAGGCAATATTGATTTATTTATTTATCATTCGAGACTTATTTTAGAAAAAAAAAAACATCTTAAAATATATACCTACCTACTAAGTTGCTTAAGGTGTCAAATAACATTGGAGATAAGACTAAAAAACATCACGCAGAACTTAGATGAGTCGTTCGTCAACTCGCACCGAAAAACTCGTACCACGTGGTATAAACAAACAAACAAAACATTCTTTATTCAATAAAATCACAAGGATCACTTTGAATCGTCTTACATGCTATTGAATCTAGGTGTCGGTTCCTCCTAACCTCAGTTAAAAAAGAATCCGGCACGAAACTCCTCTGGTCTTAACGCTTTTTTGTATGATCCTTGGCAATTTTGTAACGGATGCCGAGTCGAGTTGGAGCAGATTCAAATTGTACGAGTTAACAGATTGCAAAATAATATTCTTTTTGTTGTTCAACTCGTACCATTTTTATTTAGTACAGTCAGAGACAAATATGACGTAAAGTATGTGTATAAAACGGCAGATTCTTGAAGAGATACTAAGTACCTACTTTATATTAATTGACTGTGTTCAATATTCAACAGATATTAGTTTAGACAATAAAAAAAAGGATTAAAGCTTACCTTGGTACTCGGGTTAAAAGTCGAAAACGCTTTTATTCAAAATGAAAGCGTAACTTTAACTCATTTAGAAAGTCATAGTAAAATTTGCGTCATAATGTTAGAATAAAGTAGGTATGTAATGTTAGACTTAAACAAACCGAGATCGAGATTATATTATAATATCATTCAATGGAGTTCGACTTGGGTTCGGGCACATTGCAAGGCGAGGTGACCACGGATTGAGCAAGGAAGCGACTGATGGTGGCCGAAGAGTGTGTAGTTCGGCAGCGAGATAGGTGTCAAAGTCGCAGGCTGTAAATTAAATAAAATTAAATATTGCCGGACATTTAACAAAGCGTCACCTTGCTCCAAAGTAAGCTGAGCTTATGTTATGGGTACCACATGATACATACTAATTTGTAGATACATACTAATTATACTTGACGACCTCTGTGGCGCAGTGGGCATTGTATATCAGTCATGTGGTCCCATAACACAAGCTCTGCTTAAATTGGGGCCAGATGATTCTGTGTGAAATGTCCGGCATTATTTATATATTACTAGCTGACCCGGCAAACGTTGTTTTGCCATACAAATATCTTTATTTTTTTTATAAAAAAGTATCCTATGTTACTTTTAATACCTCCAAGAATATGTGTACAAAGTTTCATGATGATCACATTTATAATATTATATTAATAGGATACATAAAACGCTGAGATAGAACGCGGCTGTAGTTGAGACTAGCCCAGAATCGAGGTGGATGATACTATCTATGGGAGGGTTATGGCCTATGGGAGCAGTAGATTAAATTGGGCTGTGGATGAGGATGAGATACTTACCAGGAATACGATAATGGCCATATACTTATATCTTTGTTCCAGATAAAATGAAGGAGAAAGTCAACATTAGTCACATCAGCGGCAGCGTGGTTTCATTCTGCCAAGATGACAGGTAGATACGCATGTTTTTCTATGTATATAATATGTAGTATTTAAATAAAAAGTATTTAAGTTATATATCAGTCATGTGGTACCCATAACACAAGCTCTGCTTACTTTGGGGCTAGATGATGCTGTGTGAAATGTCCGGGATTATTATTATCTGAGCTTGAGCTAAAGTATTTAGGAACATAAGTATTTCTTAAACCACCGCCAATGGAGATAATTTTTATCTGAGCTGATTATGAGTTTTTCACTGATCGCGATAAGTCTCGATCGATTTGGTCGATAGAAGTGACTCGCTCAAATTTACAAGCTCAGGGGACTTCCGTTAGAGCTGGTGCGGCGGCTGAATGTGCCGAGGACATCAAAAGGCGCAAATATGCAGGTATATAAGGCCTACATATTTGAACCTCGATTTGAAAGTCGAGACCCTGGGCCCATGGGGAACAAGAGCCCACCGCGTTTTCAAAATTATTTCACGGCGTCTGGTAGATACACTGCGTGACCTGCGTGCGAAGAGCTGGCTCCTATCTGGCTCAGCGTATTAGCATTGCCATTCAAAGTGGCAATGCCGCCAGTATCTTGGAACGCTGCCCTGTAGCAGTGACCTGGATCAGTTGAGCTATCTATAGATTATTTTAAACGGTCTTTAGATAGTTCAACTGTTTCAGATGTATTTTATATTATTGTATACTAGCGACCCGCCCCGGCTTCACACAGGTGTTTATTTACGAAATCACATTAGAAACCTCTAAAATTATCAGTGTTGCTCTGCTATATTATGCATGTATTATACATATAAACTTTCCTCTTGAATCACTCTATCTATTAAACAAAACCACATGGAAATTCGTTGCGTAGTTTTAGAGATCTAAGCATACATAGGGACAGACAGACAGCGGGAAGCGACTTTGTTTTATACCATTTAGTGATTATTCTGTACATTTCTGTAATTATTTCTGTATATAAATATCTAGAAATACGATATAGTACTAAAAAGAATAATGTATATTAAAAATTAAAAAAATCTCCAAAACAATTGTCCAATGGCAAAAACACAATACTTCTGCCGTAAATTGGCGAGAAGTTAGATATTCTGCAGATTCTAGAAGATGCCGAAGCATCAGCATGGCGATTATGGAACTTTTGATACCATCAACGTCTATCAGTTTTGTTTAGCAATAGGGAGTGTTTCATGGATTGGTATTACGTACGTGCATGTGTTACAATCAACATCAACCTTACGTAATACTAATTCATTAATGAGACTGAGAGCTGTATCAATGTTTTCATAGTATCAGAGTTCCATAATCGCCCGCCTGGTCGTTGCAATATCATTGAATTATATCAGGATTATCAGGATCCCAAATTTTGAATCGATCTGAACTGTGGAAGAGCTATGAAAGAGCAGACTATCTTTAAATGGATGAATAAATATTCATGATTCAAAGCTGAGAACACGCCCGGTCAAAGTTACCTTTCAAACAAAAGAAACTAAATCGTAATTGGCTCATCCGTTTGGGAGCTATGACGTCACAGACAGACACACATATATACGCTCGTTAAACTTATACACCCCTCTGTTTATTTCGGGGGTTAAAACACTAGCTGGCTTTAGTGTTTTTTGTACCGATACCTCCTGTAGTGGTAAATAATCTATGTATATATATAAAAGAAAGTCGGGTTAGTTACACCACTTATAACTCAAGAACCACTGGACCGATTTGGATGAAACTTAAAATGAATATAATTAGTAACTTGGATTAGGATATAGGCTTTTTTATCCCAGAAAAACAACGGGAAGCCGTGGGTGGCCGCGCCATCTATCAATATTTATCCGTACCTTTGTTAATCTCTGTAATTATTACAATAATTTGAAAAGCTATCTCTCTTTTTTTAATAGTTCTTAAATATTTTTTGTGAAGTTGTAACCGCCTAACGAAGTGGTCACGGGTCTGCTAGTAAATAAATAAATATTGGTGGATACAACATACAACATAATCTAGTCCCAAACTAAGCATTGATTATGGCGACAAGATGATTGATAGAAAGCTTTTATGTTTTTAAATCTTACTAATATTACAAACGCGAAAGTTTGTATGTATGTTTGTTATCTTTCACGCAAAAACTACTAAAAGGATTTTAATGAAACTTTACAATAATATAGCTTATACATCAGAATAACACATAGGCTATTATTTATAAAGATATTGTGTGAATTGTCCAAAATATAACGATTCTTTACCATAATTTTGATGAATTTTAGTATAAAGATAGATAGGACCTTGGAGAAGAAAATAAGCAACTCAAAGTAGTAATCCTGCGCAGACGAAGTCGCGGGCACCAGCTAGTAGGTACATACTTATGGTACTTTATAACACAAATGTTTCTTCTGGAAGGGAATTGAACTCTCTACCCTCAGCGCAGAAGGTAGAGCTACTTACCTGACAGACCAGTCAGTAAGTATATTCTTTTTAGTTCAAGGATAAGCAGTGGGAGAACATACGCAGTTGACGTGTTGATCGCCATTTTGCGAAATTTTATTATTCCAAATACGTACATAGACGAAAGAGAGCGGTTTTCCTATAAATCGCATGTAGATTTAATTTAATATTTACATACGAAGGCCGATCGATCTATGTTAAACGATTTTCCTATGCAAGGTTACCGTTTGACGCATCTGAATTATTTGTTGTGCAATAAAACTTTTAAGTACCTATATTCAAATCAGTTTATTCATAGCTGGTTTTCCCAATACAAGTACGATGTGACCTTATGCAATACTCTCTAATGCGCTGAAAATAGGAACACAAAACATTTTTAAACGAGAATTAACATGGTAGACCAACCTATCAGCTCAGTTGGTAGTTGAGGATTCGATTCCCTCCCAGGACACACTTTTGTGTGACGAACATAGATGTTTGTTCGGCTTGCTGACATTTCGGACACTCAGGCCGAAATGACACTTTCAATTTTAATTTATTTTTAGTGACATTTCGGACACCAATAATAAACGAACGCTATTTTGTACAGTCAGGTAACAAACATAAACTGCCAAGACGAATTCAATGATATCACATACACTTACATAAATACACATCTTGGTAGTTAGGTATTAAAAATAACATGTAAGATTTGAAAGACAGTAACGAGCGAGAGAGAGCTAATGTATAAACTAGATCTTAATTAATAGAAAAGTCTCTTCTCTATCTCTTTTTAACCGACTTTATCAAAAAGGAGGAGGTTCTCAATTCGTCGGTTTTTTTTTTTATATGTGTGTTCACCGATTACTCGAAAACGGCTGAACCGATTTGCAGCGAGGTATGAAAGTACATGAAAACATCATCGATGTATACAATTTTTAGATTTTCGTTGATTTTTCAGCTCGACCGATTTTGATAAAATTTATATGGGACCACCTGTGTAGTGTGTGTACCCTTTCAAACAATAAAAGAATTTTCCAAATCGGTTCAGCCGTTTTCGAGTAATCGGTGAACATACATAAAAAAAAAGATTCCGAATTGAGAACCTCCTTTTTTGAAGTCGGTTAAAAATGATGGTTGTCAAGTATTTTTTTACTATAGTATAAGATATGATTACCTATATTAGATTTAAAAGCAATATTTATGAGATGGACATTACGAGTTTTTATTTATTTCTTATTTTTTTAACATGTAGGTACCTACATACACAGTTATGATTCCGAAAAATGGAGCTATGACTTACTCTAAAATATTAACTTTTGGAAACTCTCTTTTTCTTAGTACCTAGTAGTAATCTAATCGAATATAAGTTAAAACTTTTCTAACTGATTGTACAAAACCGCTTCAATATTTTAATGGTGTCCGAAATGTTGCTAAAAAATAAATTAAAATTGAAAGTATCATTTCGGACAAAGTGTCCGAAAATATTGTGTCCGGAATGTCAGCAAGCCATTTGTTCGGCTTGTATCTGGGTGTTATAAAGTATCTTATGTATGTATTTAAATATATAAGTATGCTATCAGTCCTCTGGTCACCATAATACAAGCTATGATTAGTTTGGGTTGGATTATGAATTGCTAGAAAGTGTTGGGTGCATCGTCCACAAATATAAAAAAAAAAAAAAAGATGATACTCACAGTGAAGGAGTAAGGATAAGAATTCAAAGCCGATTTAATACTATATAGTTAGTAAAAAAAAAAAAAGTTTTTTAAGGCTTACAAATCGGGCTAATACTATATAGATACTCGAAATCTAACGAAAACGTTTTTAGTATATAAGAATCGTGCAAAATGTAAGTTATCTATTACATTTTATAAAAATAAACTAGCGGTCCGCCCTGACTTCGCACAAGGTTTACATTATTGCAATTTTCGTAGAGATACAGCTCATGTTACTAACTGATAATGAAGCTTTCTATAGGAAAGGTGGTGAAACAATTTTTAAAATCGGTTAAAATGTTTTTGAGTTTTTTTTATCATCGATAAACCTACGTTTGACCACGATCTCGCCTGATGTAAAGCGACGATGTGGCCGACGATGGGGCACGCAGGTCTAGAAGACACCTATTTACTCGGGACTTAAAGAGACCCAGATTGTAGTATTCAGGAAAGACAGACGACGGCAAAGTCCACAAGGAACCCTTATAGTTTCGCTATGTCCGTCTGTCTGTCTGTCTGTCTGCTCTTAATCCTGCTCTTGCTCGCGGACTATTAATTTTATCGTGATGATATAATGGTTTGAAATACTACTTCACTTTTTCATTATTTTATTATTAACCTTGTTTCTATGTTAATGCATATTGAATTAATTTTATTATTATAAGAATATCGTATAGAACGCTCACTGTATTATAAAAAATGGTAAATACTTGTTTAATTTATGTAAGGTTTGTTAGTAAGGGATTTATTATGTAAATCTTATGAGAAATAAATGACCTTTAACCGTAACCGTAACTGGTTTTGGGGATACCTCTGCTACGTGTAAAGTGGGGTTGGTTTAATTATTCTACTATCCCATCGAGCATATCGGTAAAAAGGTCCTTTGAAGATACTACAAGTTTTCTTAAACAGTTTTTCGATAAGATATTTGTTCATTAGAAAGTGTTCAATTGGTTTGGGACTAGTCCATTAGTCATTCTTATCTTTACTGAGTTTGTAAGCCTTCACTGTGCATGGTCACATGGGCATGGACATGCATGGGCTTGGAGAATTTATTTCTTTACTAGCTGACCTGACATACGTTGTCCTGTCTTAACTATGAATATTAAATTCGAATTTTAATATTAGGCGTGATTGCTCTGAACTCTGAACTCACCAATAATTCCGATAATCGTTATTTGCAGCGATCGCGCCAACTGTAGACTGACAGTTATGTCAAACGCCATAAGGTTACATTAGAAAAGTGAATATCGTCGTTAAGTTTTCTTAAATTTTCTAATTTTCCACGCAACTTTCTTATTTTTTTCTCTCCTAAGAACCTTCTGCCAAGCACAACAAAAAAGAATTAGCGAAATCGGTCTAGCAGGTTCACGCGCGATGCCGTGACCAAGGGAAATATGGATTCATTTTTATATATATAGATCACATTGTAGTTTATATTTAGATGAAGAGACTGGCCGCTTGTAGAACGGAACGCGTTGCCTGATAGATATCAGAAAGGCCAGGAATCTCCCTTCTCTCCTATCCCAGGATCTTTGAAGACATGGTTATTAAACATTATTCGTCGTGCTGGTATACTCGTAATTAGTTATTGCTGTATGTTCTGATTTTTGGATTGTTTATTATTGTATCTATTGAGTACATATCTATGTATATATGTGTATACATATATCTTTTTAGTTAATACATATACGTAAGTTCTTATGTAATTATACGCCTTCGGTTTATTTATAGTCCAGCCCATCTTAAGGTTGCCTGGTAGAGATCGCTATTAGCGATAAGGCCGCCGAATATTCCGTGTAGTAGTTAACAAAGAGGTAGGTACCTCATCTTAAGGTTATAACAATATTTATAATTATTTTTATTTTTCTCACAAATAGGTGGTTACATAGAATACTTAATGGTATTTTTTGTTATACTTATTGCAATCTAGAATGTGAGAGAACTGCTGCCTGTGGTAGGTTAAAAAAAACCTGTTTTTCAGGTCACCAGTACTTCTCTACTAATTTTGCAAATCAATGGTTAAACATGACTCAGAGCATTTTTGAATAACCTAAACGTATACTAAAGATTTCTTAAATATTTATAGAAGTTTATAGAAAAGACGCAAAAAATCTGCTTTCATTACAGTACCTACGTGTGTATGTGCACGTGTTTCTGTGTATGTGCGTGCTTATTGTGTGTGATATGCGTAAACATACCTACAACATATTGTAGGTAAGGCCAGTGTAACCTCAATCAACGATTAACATGCGAGCTTCTGCCCATGGCTTCACACGCATGGTATCTACATAAAAAGAAGCTATAAAAGCTAGCTGTATCTGTACCCTGTTTCATGAAAACCGAGTCGTTGCAGCAAGATTGAACCACAAACAAACTTACAAACAACTAAACTTGAGCATTTATTACTAGATGAATAGGTACACTAGATGCGACACTGGCACAATTAAAACGCGCTATCGCGTATTAGAATTTCTATACACGTATATGTCGCAATACTTAATCTGATTGAGAGATTTATAATATTAGAAGGAAGAATTGAGGATAAAAGACTACCTACTTCATGGCCACGTATGCTCAGTTTGATGTCCTCTCCAAGTATCTGCATACTAACTGGTTAGAACTCAAATTTTCCTTATTCGAAAATCTTCGCCGCAATATTACCGAAACACCTAGCGTCTTGTACAGTAATTGTGGTATTTCTTAATTTTTACTACTTAATCAGATTGATAATACTTATAATTAAGTAACCTAATTCTAAATCTACCCATACTAATACCTACCATAAATTTGAAAGACTATTTATCTGTTTGTCTGTTTCGTTTTCACGGCTGAACGGATCAGCCACTTGCTGTGTAGGTAATAAGCCTTGGGCAGGAGCTAATAAGCTAGCTAACTAGCTAGCTAGTAACACAGATAATATAATACTATGCTAGTAATAAAAATAAATGTCTCATAATTAAAATCGTTCGCGCTTCAAAAACATTACAAACGGCAAAATGTTAACTTAAATCATAGGTTGCGTTAAAGGAGTATTGTAACATAATTTAGTTACTTTCACTTTCTGCAACGATACAATACCCCAATAGCAAAGGTGATGTCAGTGCGCCTCAGACCACACAGTCCACCAGCCGAAACATTCATTCTAGAGAAGCACAATGGTAAGTTATACTAATATTATACTTGTAATTTAGTAATAAGTTTATATTTTGTATCTATGTTATTCTTTAGGGTATTTATCTATGGGCCAATATATTTGTTACCTATAAGTACCATTATTTGTTGCCTGAAACGATTATTATCATTATTTCATAAACGATTATTATCATTATTTAATTTTGTCCCATGGGTAGGTAAGGGCTAGTCTTTAAAAGTTGAACTGGTCTGTCAGCTCAGTTGACGGTAGTAGTAGTAGCCTTGCCATCTACGCCGTAGATTAGGTTGGAGATTAGATTCCTTCCCAGGGCAAACATCTATGATGTTTGTTCTGTGTCTGAGTGTTATAAAGTATTATAAGTATGAATTTATAAATATATAAGTGTTCTATCAGTTATCTGGTGACAATAATACAAGCTATGCTTAGCGAAATGGTGTTGTGTGGATTGTCCTCAAATAAGAGTATTTGTTTATATAAGTATTATATCAGTCATCTGGTCACGTACGTTGTCTACCAATATTGATAATAATTAAGTGTTAAATGATGAAGTTTAATTTATTATGAAAATAAACGAATGGTTTGTTTTTAGAGAGTAGCCTGCTACCTTCTACTTCTCCAGTGCACCGCACTGCTGGTGATAGCAGATGAGGGTGCATCCAGAGATTTGGATTTAGACATTGACGACGGCGAGGACCTAGAAAGAAAACACAAACATAAAAAGAGGAAGAAACAACAGCAGTACAACCCCTGCGGCTATGGACGTACTTTAGGGTTCGCAGACAAACTTTTCGGGCAACCTGACTACACGTACATTAACGCCCCGGTGAACAACTATTACATCGGATGCGGAGGCGCGTCGCAGTATGCCGGGAGCCACGGGAGTCACGGAGGCCACGGAGGCCACGGCAGTCACGGAGGCCACGGCAGTCATGGAGGCCACGGCAGTCATGGAGGCCACGGGAGTCATGGGAATCACGGAAACCACGGAGGTCACGGAGGCCACGGAGTCAATGGAAACCAAGGTTTCAGTGGTCAGCAGTACGGAGGATCCAACACATACCCTCAGCAAGGCTTTAACCAGGGTTCTCCGCAGAATAGCCCAATTCAAACCGCCGTCTCTGCGGCTGTCACGGGGTTAGGGTCGGCGTTGGCGGATTACATCACTCGGCCGAGAAAAGCACAAAGGAAGTTCAACCAGGTTCTCCGACCGTTTTACAGTTTATTTTAAGTGATTACTTAAATATTGCTTTTAATGCAAGAGCAGCAATACTAAATTACATAAATGCAAATGTAGTGGTGCAAGTGAGTGGAATCAGTATTCGAGAACCGTTTCAAAAACGCGATTTATTGCGTTTTGTGTTTTTAGTGTTGGAATTAACGTGTTTTTAAGTATACATAATTATATTTATGCTGGAAACATTGCGTGACATATAGCTGGCTCTTATGGGTGAACATATTAGCATTGCCATTCAAATTGGCAATGGCGCCAGTGGACGATGCCCTCTGGCAGTGACCTTGATCAGTTGAGCTAATTTAGATACATCATTTTAACGGTCCTTATTTTAACTGTTTATTTAACAATAGGTTTTATATTTTATATTTTAGTATTATTATTACTGTGTAATATTCTGTAAATTTGTGTAAATAAAGGAATATGAAAGTTCAGAAATCAAGATTATAAGATAATATCACCAGTTTTCCATAAAAATTATAAAGTCGGAAAATTATATCGATCTGAGTTTGTTTTGAAATATGTAACTTTAAACGAAATAAGTAGGTACATTTCAAAGAGTGAATAGTTGCAGGGCATATATCTTAATAATATAATTCTACTGTACGTGTGTATGTCACTGAACTCCTCCTAAACGGCTGGACCGATTTGAATGATTTTTTTTGTATGCGTTTGGGTGGCGCTCTGGATGGTTTAGATTCACAAATCAGCCTGGCAGATGGCGCTGCAGTCGGTACAATTAGATATATTTTTTTCTTTTTAAAACACGCGGACGAAGTTGCGAACGGGACAGCTAGTTATATATATTCTCTATAGTTGGTCTAAGTGGGTAGGCAAAGGGACTACCAAACATTATATTATTTGGCGCATGCTTACATTTTGCACAGATGTTAGTAACTTTGGAGTCCATCGCCGTTAAATCAAAAAGGTGTCTACAGGTGATCGTATTTACTTTTTTTTATAGTAGGTAGGTATCTAGGTTTACCCAGTCAGCGTAACTAAAACTATACAAAGTAATACTAGATAGGTACCAAAATAAATGTAAGTTAGTAGGTAGCGCAGGTGAACAAACAAACAGTTACTCATACTTACTTAATGCACCTCAATATAACTTTTCTTAGCGTGTCACTAATTATTTCCAACCCGTGTGACGAAAGGATTAAGACCTCAGAGGCTCCTTTCTTGCTCTAAATGTAAAAGCTATTTTTTTTTAGTTTTGACTGGCATGTCAGCTCAATTGGTAGTAGCATTTTACGCTGTAGCTTGGGGTTCAATTCCCTCACAGGACAAATATTCGTTTGACGAACAGTAATAATATAAATAAATAAATCTTTATTCATTATCTAAGAGCTAAGAGTTACATCAGGTAAAATAATATTTTTTATTACAGTATAATACTTATTAGGTAACTATACTTAGGTAACTGCTTACAATATGCCTGAACTAGGAAAACCTGTGTCTCGGGCTGGATAGGACTAACAATATTAACTTATAGGTATGTAAATAATCAAAAAAACTGTAAACTTATGTGATAGAATAAAATAAACAAGGTTACAATATAAATGGTGAAATAAGTTCATGTAAAAGACAAACAAAGCGAAAACCTAATTTAAACATAATGGTAGGTAGAATGTTTAAACCATTACCTATCTTACTACAGCCAACAACTCCTCAGTTTCTACGTAAGATAGACATGATAACGCAACTTGTAGGGTTATTTTACAATTAGTAAAATTCATTGCATAGATGCCTAGTTTACGATTAAGTCTTTTATACACGAAAGGCCCGAAGAATACAAAAAATCTAGAGGCGAAAGCATGTTTTAGTGGGATGCTATTAGTACGAATATCATTACGTCTATTGTCAATATTTTCAGCACAATAAGGAAGTAGTCTATGTTGTCTTAGAGCAAGGTTTAGTATAAATAGCTGTCGAACTGTTAGCACTTTACAGGACATATATAATAGATTAATAGGAAAGAGGAAAGGGCGGTAGGTGGCTACCTTTAGGATAGCTTGTTTGTTTTGTGTCTGGGTGTTATAAAGTATCATAATTAGGTATGTATTTAAAAATATTTATGTATTCTATCACTATAACACTGCTCACTATAACACAAACTTTGCTTAGTTTGGAGCTAGGTATGCTTAGTGATGTTGTGTGAACATCACCTAGTGAAACAGAAACTTGATCAATATTCAGGTTCCCCAAACAGAAGATCGTTTCAAGAGGAAAGTTGAGTAGATCACTCTAAGGTTCTGAGCATAGGATAGGGCAGCGTTCGATGATATGCTTCATGATCTGGTCCTCCACGCCGCATTCGCAGAGCGCAGAATCTGTCCAACATCAACATTTGTCCTTGTGTCGAAAGTATTTAGGTATGACTATGTCCAGTTTTAAGAGTTTTAA
This sequence comes from Lampropteryx suffumata, assembly GCA_948098915.1. Taxonomy (NCBI): domain Eukaryota; kingdom Metazoa; phylum Arthropoda; class Insecta; order Lepidoptera; family Geometridae; genus Lampropteryx; species Lampropteryx suffumata. The sequence continues at coordinate 25,361,590 of OX402544.1, forward strand.
GCCTATTTAGGCGACAGTTGCGATTATTTATATCACTACATAGTATCAAACAAAGTCGCTTCCCGCTGTCTGTCTGTCCCTATGCTTAGATCTTTAAAACTTCGCAACGGATTTTGATGCGGTTTTCTTTAATAGATATAGTGATTCAAGAGGAAGGTATAATACCTTTATGTAAATGAAATGAAAAATGTAGGTATTATACATATATAATATTATATGTATAATACCTACATGCGTAATATAGAACAGAAACACTGATCATTTTAGAGGTATCAAATCACATTAGACATTCTGTAGTATATTTAGTATCAGCATTGAATCCAAGCGAAGCTGGGGCGGTCGCTAGTTAGAAACATTTATCAAGTTTGACATTAGTTGGAGTATAATTCTTGCTCTATCAAAGAACCCAATGGAAGTATTATAATCGCGTGACTCTCACTTCATTTAGCTTACTTGGTCATGGCTAGTGGGTGGGCCAAAGCTAGTTAGGGTTATGAAAATAACCCGTTTAGGTGGGTACAAAGCCAGTTAAGGCAGAGTTTCGAGATATTTGCAACATGTCAAACACCTTAGGTGCTGTCGACTTGAACCCAATGTAAGAGTAGCAATTTGTTGGTTAGTTGCAGCGTTTTAGACGGGAACGGGAGATTCCAATCACAGGAACAAATCATCAAGGACCAGCACGAGGTAGAGAATGGCAAGGCGCCGGATGAAGATGCAGCTCATCAAGTCACACATCCTACCTCGTGAGTTTGACTTTAAATATGATAAGTACTAAACGGCCTGTTCGATGCACATCGAACACATAAAGCTTAGCCAGCATATTTGACTAAGTTGTTCGCAGGTAGCAACGTCGTTAGTGTGATTCACACTCTAGCATTTCTCATCATTTTTAACATATCACATTAGCGTAATGGTAAAGTTCGTTAATAAACAATTTATATATTTTATCCAAAATAGAATAAAATAGAATTGTATGAATAATTGTTTATTCTTATATTAAAAATCATCACTCCCTCTGAGACACGCGTACGGTCCTGTAATGGACCACTAAGTATTTATGGAAGTCACGTGATTCGTTGTCACCCATTTATATAAGTATTGGCAATCTCAGACGGTTTCTAATGTGCTTCCCTGCGCTGCGGCCCAGTGGGCTGAGACGCAGAAGATTAGGTACGGGTTTGATTCCGCGGGACAAATGTTTGTATGTTCTGCAAGTATTTGTTCGGGTATGGGTGTTTCGATGTACTTATACTATGTAGTACGAATTGTAGTAATATAAGTCATGTGTTACCCATAACACAAGCTCTGCTTACTTTGGAGCTAGAGATGCTGTATGAAATGTCAGGAATTGTTATTATTATTCAAATCAATTTCGTTACCTACCTGCCCGAAATCCATGAGAAAACCTTGTTATATAAAGTAGATACCCACCCTATTTCGATCTAACAGATTTTTTATCTCGTAAAAATGACATTGTACAAGACTTCGATGGATGAAGTGGGTGGAATTCACTCTACCGATAGGTTTTTTTATTCGTAGGTACGTGGATACGATGTTGCATCTATTCCGCGGCAACATCGGCAGCGGGCTACTGGCGATGGGCGACGCGTTCAAGAACGGCGGCATCATATTTGCGCCGCTTATGACGGCAGTGCTGGGAATCATCTGCGTGCACTCACAGCATTTACTGGTGTTTTTCATATCCTACTATTCTCAATCACGCCGTAATATACGCAGCTTTGGATAAACCTTGCTATAACAATATATAGATTTGGACCTGTTTATTATTACACCTATAGTCTACTTTTCATTTACGTACCGCACGGGCAAAGCCGTGGGCAAAACTCTGGACCATTTGAACGATGTCTAGTGCATAATTTTTAAGCAAACATGTTTCACTCATTCATTCAGCGTGTAAAGTATATTATTTGTACTAACTAGTTGAACTGCTCGGAGGAGATGCACCTGCTAAGCAAACGGGATAAGGCACCGGGGTTCGCAGACACGGTACAACTGGTGTTCGCAAACGGGCCCGCCCGTCTTCGCCCGCTAGCGCCATACATGAAGGCGCTTGTGAACGGCTTCCTGTGCGTCACTCAGCTCGGCTTCTGTTGCATCTACATCGTGTTTATAGCCAATAATGTCAAGCTAGTGAGTCAACCTATAATCCTACCTAATCCTAAAGGACCCACTGATGAAGCGAAATTAGCTTTTACATATTTCACGCTACGCCAGTCTTAATAACATCAACCGAAGGCACTCGCCGCCGTTAACGCGCTGGCCATATTAATGCAGTCTATACACGAAAGCCGCCGACCCCACTAACATAGACCAGCGGGTTGGTGAAGTGCCGCTAACACCAAACCGCCCGCCGGCCGTGCTTTGGTGTGTAGCCGAACGGTATTGCACGTAACGATGGAAAAAGGCCTGACAACTGACAACAATTTCATTTAATTCCCTGGAGTCGTAGTGTAAGCCCTATTATTAATACGCTGTTTCAGTAAACACATTTAATTATTTAATCATTATACTTGAATACTTAATTAGTTAATGTTTAGATAACACGATAACTACAGAACGCTTCCGCTTCTCGCTTGCAGAAGCACCGTGATGTTGTCAACGCTATAAGCTTACCAAGAACGTGAATGTCATAAAAGAAGGATTTGATCACACGTGCGATTGTATTTATATTGAACCTTTAGCTTGGCTCAAAGTGGCCCAGCTCAGTACCTAACTACATGCTTACTCTATTTGTGTGCTTAATGAATGCGGCAATGCAGCCGCCAGTCACTTCAGCCGGTCTGTTAGTTACATCTGAATTATTTTCTTGTTTAGCTGAAATTTTTCGTTTACGTAAAAAATGTTTGAAGTGAAAACTTCTTTTAGCGCGGTACGCATATTTTTAGATGAGGTAAAACCTCTGGAATCGCGACACCGTTACCGTTTGGGGCGAGACGCAGGGCTGCCGCTCTCGCCCCATTTGATTATAAACCTTAATTCACTTGTTTACAGTCTACTTTTGTATGGAGAAGTTTACTGAGTTTCTTTTCTGAGTGTTTCTTTGATATATTATCTACATTCTGAACAAAAAATATTGCAGCATCTGTGTTCGTTCAGTATTTGATTGGCAGTCGCCATAATTACTGATTTTGAAGTGATTTATTACTAAACTCTAACGCGTCAAAATAAGTTTTCACTTCTGTCGGCACTCCCGGAGTGCAACCTGTTTTTTTCCCATTATCATATACTAAAACGGCATGTAGGTAAGTACTGAACGGGTGTTCTCATTTGCATTTGTAGTTTGCGTCAATGCATTGCAGGTGGTGATCAATTGATGTCACGATACCCAAACATCTATAAACAAGTTACAACATCTCATTCTTTTTCCTTAAAAAAAACAGCCTTGTTTTTTGCATTGCGAGATACATAATACATGATCTTTAGCATGTTTATACACTCCACCTATACCCTTGATACCCTGACAAGACATTATTATTTATTCATTACTAGCTGTACCCGGCATGCGTTGCAATGCCACAAATTTTCTCACCGTTTAAACCTTCCCTGGACTACGACTTCTTGAGTTTTAGCGAGACTAACGAACAGCAATTGATTTTTATTATATAGATTTTACTTTTATTTATTCATTATATTACTTACGCGGGTATTTTTTAAGCAATAATAGGTATTAGGTACTTGGCGATTATTATGGAGCAAAACAACGTACCTCGCGATATTTAGGAAAGCTCTTTGCTCTAGATTGATATATTTACTAACTGTAGGTATAAGCTTGCTCTACATGGCCGATGCGATACACCACCATCGATTTTCCAGATTTGCGACCAGTACGACATCCACATCGAGCTCTCCATCCACATGATCTTAGTCATTATCCCCGTGCTACTGGCGTGTATGGTGCGAAACCTGAAGTACCTGACTCCCTTCTCTACAGTCGCCAATATCATGATGGCGTTGGGCGTCAGCGCTGTAGTGTACGAAGCGACACAGGACTTGCCTCCGGTCAACTCCAGAGTTTACATAGCGTCTTGGCAGCAGTTGCCGCTGTATTTCGGCACGGCTGTTTATGCTTTTGAGGGTATTGGTTTGGTAAGCTATAATAACTATTTTAATAAAAATCTCTACTGAGTATGTAGTACCACAAGTATCCTATGCTGTAGTCCCTATGCTGTCGTCCGGCCGTTGAAAAATGTTGAGGCGTAAAACAGTGCTCGCCATCTTTAGAACGTAGAACTATTGAACTATATCAATGACAACATACAAACGACTACAGTGCAATGCTGATGAGGGTGTGGGGATATATTTTCCTTCAACTCTCATTATGTTTGCAGCTAAGGTATCGCGAAATATCTGAAGTAAATCCATCATAGTCAGGTACAAATGATGGTTTTTCAGTTGTTTTTGGTATTTTTCAGGTGCTCCCATTGAAAAACGAGATGAGGCAACCAGAGTTGTTCCAGAAACCTCTCGGAGTGCTTAATCTCGGCATGTTCTGTGTCGGGGGAATATTCCTTACAGTAGGCTTCTGCGGATTCTTGAAATGGGGAGATGATGTTATGGGCAGTCTGACTTTAAACTTGAAGCCAGGGATGTAAGTCACATTTTACCTTACTAACTTATTATGTAGATTAATTGGAAGCAATAAGCATACAAAGTGCAGAATTGTAATTGAGGGAACAACGAACGAAGACATAATAAAATGTTTACAAAAACAAGATTTATTCATACCAATGGCAGCCGTACAGCTTAAATATCTCCAGAAGTACGGAAGCGCTCAACGTTGTCACTGATACATCGTAGGTACAAGCACTTACTCGTTGTTAAAGAAACTGAGTTGGATACTGATTCTTATTCATACGAAATTAGGAAGTAGTACCTAACTAGTATGATATGTATGATGTATGTATGATAACTAGAAATTGAAATGCAGCTCTATTTAATAACTAGCTTCTGCCCGCGGCTTCGCACGCATAGAGCATACATAAAAAGTAGCCTATGTCCGTTCCTAAGATACAATCTATATCCATACCAAATTTGATTGTTGCAAATAAAAAAGTTCTGTTGATCCGATCGCTGCCAAACTTCACAGGATGACCCGCTGGGCCAATTTGAAGATTTCCTAAAAAATGCATCGAAATCGGTCCAGCCGTTTCGGAGTCTATAGGGAACATACGTACAAACATCGCCTTTTTTTTGATATAGATAAGTAGATAGTTGGATGGATGGTGTAAGTATGTACTTATATCAGAAGTGTCAACATACATTGTACTTAGTATCTACGTAACTATATTATACCTATGAGTGTTAAGAACCGATTGTCTAATAAATACCTACCTACAAACGAATTATATTCGGATTCCAAAACAAAAACGCTAGCAAAATATTTCTATGTTATGTAACACGTTGGTGAGAATATTGAACAATATTTATGCTTAAAATATCTGCTATGCTATAGGACGACAGCACTTAATCTGATATAAAAAACCCAACCAAAGTAACGCAGAATACAGGTTTATAGGTGCCATTTATAGAATGAAACCACAAAAATCTTTGAGAGATAAATTCAAAGAAATTAATATTCTCAAAAATCACAATAGCTTCATAATATATATATGAAAATTTGTTATAACACATAAAAATAGGGATGGGTTTCAGAAAAAATGTGACCTTCATAGAATCAATACCAGGAATAGACACAAATTATACATCCCTAGGTTTCGACTAGAAAAATTAAATAAGTCCTTTATGGGGAACACGGTGCGCTTCTATAATAAGCTTCCTGAAAATGCTACTAAACTACCTATTAAGAAATTTAAAGCATACATAAAAGGTAGTCTTTTGAAGAAAGCTTATAATATAAATGACTATATTATTGATAAGAATGCATGACCTCATGTCGCTCGGCCATCAGACAGTTAACCGACACACTTGAAATTTATAAGTTAGGTAGTTATAAGATGGGTCATGTAAAAAGGCGCTTAGACGAGTTTATTGCCAGTTCTTCTCGGGCTTGGGTTAGTATGAGTTGGCACCTAAATTCACCTAGTATGTAAGACGTTTCAAAGTGATCCTTGTGATTTTATTGAATAATGTTTCTATTGACTTCGACTTGACTTTGACTTTACGTAATATGAAACGCTATGTCTTGGGTAATTTGTTTACGTACTTTGCCGACTTAATACAAAAGTTATTTACACATTGTCTGGCCTATCAGCTCAGTCGGTAGTAGCTCTGTCTTCTGCGCTGTGAGGGTTCGATTCCCTCCCAGGATAAACATTTGTGTGAAGAACATAGGTGTTTGTTCTGTGTCTGGGTGTTATAAAGTATCATAAGTATGTATTTAAAAATATATAAGTATTCTATCAGTCTTCTGATCACCATAATACAAGCTATGCTAAGTTTGGGCTAGATGGTGTTGTGTGCATTGTCCAGCAATATTTATTTATTTATTATATACATTGTAAGTAATTCAAATATTTATGGTGATGTTTTTATTATAGTGTGAGCAACGTGGTGCAGTCGTTGATAGCACTGGCTATCCTATTTACGTACCCGCTGCAGTTCTACGTACCCGTATCTATAATGTGGCCAGCATTACAGGCGAAGCTAGAGTCCACATCACTTGTGATCAAGGAGCTGATGTTTAGAGCCGTACTGGTCCTTATCACTTGTAAGTAATAATATATAATTTCCAAAGTTGGTTCTTAGTTCAGGATACTAAAACTTTTATAAAAATAATCCCGGACATTTCACACAGCATCATCTGCCCCCAAAGTAAGCAGAGCTTGTGTTATGGGTACCAACATGAATGATATACTAGAGACAAATACTTGCAGATCATCATACTACGGGAATCGAACCCGCAACCGTCTCCGTCTCAGCCGGACCTTAGCCCATTGAGCCACATAGGTCGTTATGCATATAACACTGTAATTTTGTCATATTCACATATGTGATTACGAATTTTAGTGAACTTTAGTACTTTAGAACTAATTTTAGCTAAAACGCTGTGTTGATTGTGATCTGTTTTGTGAACTTAATAAATAATAATAATAAATAATGTCGGACATTCCACACAACATCATCTGGCCCCAAAGTAAGCAGAGCTTGTGGTAAGAGTACCACATGACTGATATACTACTTACATACTTTTTTTTTAGTAAATACATACTTATTACGCATAGAAACATAAATAAAAAGTTTAATTACCACGAGTAGATGATAAATAGATATTTATTTCTTTAAACTTGTAACAGTCATTGGTTAATAATATTTTTATGCCTTGTATCTTTATAATACGCTGAGCGTATAGAAGGTAGGTATCTTACCTATGACTTTGACCAACAATTTCGATTAGAAACAAAAGCGGTTATTGCGATGACTCGGCTGAATCGCTAATGGTTGACAGTGGTCACTTCGCTTTGTTTTTCATAACCGCAGCACGGGTTACATTGATTTATAAACATCCTTACAACCTTGTCCAACTTTGTCCTATTCATGTTGAGCGTTTATATGTAAATATTTTAATGTTTTTTAACTTTTTACGTAACAAGCGCCGCGGGCGGTTTCGCATGCGGTGGAGTAAGAGTACCTACGTAAAAAGTAAAAAGAAAATAGATTATACTTATGGTATTCAGTCGGGCGATTATGGAACTCTCTCTAAACTCTATGGAACTCTACTTTCAGTCATGAATTGGTATTACGGAAGGTTGATGTTGATTGTATAAAATACGTATATAATACAATCCATCTTGTCAAATCGGTTTTAGTTACAATCAAACTAATAATTAAAATTATGTTTATTGCTTTTGTTTTTACAATCGATTTTTATCAGTTTCGCAATTGGTAATAATTACAATCATTAGTTTGATTGTAACTGAAACCAGTTTTGACAAGATGGATTATTATTACGTAGGTACGTTCAGTAGAAACAGTTGAGATAGAAATCTCAGACCAAATAATTATAAGAAGTGCCGCGGACAACCAAAGCGAAACATCAAAACCGTGCTCTTTTATGTAAATACACGCAAACCCAAACCATGCTTACCTGTTACTGAATGCTCACTGATTTACGACGACGTGACATGTACCTACTAAGAGCAAGGAGTATGGTTTATGTTTGAGGTTTCTATTCAATGGACATCATGTCTGAAAATCTAGATTGGAGGTTTTCCGTAATACCAGTTAAACAATAGTAGATAGATAGATAAAAGCTTTCTTTGACATAACATTACACAGACACACAATAAGGTACAAAAATAAAATCCTAAACTTAACTTATACACTAAAAGAAAATTAAAAGAGACGAGTTACAACTAACACACAAAGTAGCTAAGGAACAAGGTACAACAACAAAAGGGACCAGTCTTAGCTTATTGTTACTCTGCGCCATTAGGCGTAGGGCAACGCTAGTTGGTAGTAACTGAAAGCTGTTAGTATCAATGTTTTGGTAGTATCAGAATTTCATAATCGCGCGGTTTGTCACGGATACATCTATACCAAGTTTCATTCAAATAAATCCAGCCGCTATGGCGTTAATGAGCTACAAACAAACAAATTATCAACACAAATTTTGGATTTTTACATTTTATATGTATTTATATTAACTTCTCTTTTACAGTTGCTTTGGCGGAGAGTATTCCAGAGTTGGGTCTGTTTATTTCGCTGGTGGGAGCCGTAAGCAGCACCGCGCTGGCATTAGTCTTCCCACCAGTCATCGAGATTGTGTTAGCTTCTCATCGCGGCACTCTATCCACCCCTGTATTGCTTAAGGATCTAGTTATTATCATACTCGGCATGTTTGTATTTACCACCGGCACATACGAGAGCGTCGCATCTATCATTAGAGCATTTCAAGAATAGTTTGGCCAATAGAAGGACAGCAAGTATGTATGAAGTGAATTTTCCACTGCCAATTCTTGTCGTACTTTTGTGAATTATGTATTATCTTCCAGAACTCTTCCAGTAGTTTGCCACAACCGGCTTTTGTATCTATAATAAGCTAGGATGACATCCCCATACATCTTTACTTTTTATGTAGGTAGCACGCGTGAGAAACCGCGGGCTAGTTGGTTATATATACACACGCAAACGCAGTTAAATAAAACGTCGGGAATATCAAAATGTACGAATGCAATAAGTAGGTATACTTACTATTTTTTGATTATTGTTATTATTGACATAAACTAGTATGTTCGTCAAATTATGTACTAATATCAGGCAGTAGCTTGTCTGTTCATAATATGATTATACTACTAAGTTGGTATAATCTTTGTATAATCCAATGAATAAGTAGTATGCATGAGGTTTACAAATTTTATTGTGATTATTGTTAAGTTTTTCAATATTAAAGCGAAGCGAAGACGATATTATTATATTTATACAATTATTTTATATAATTTATTATTTAAGTAAAATACCGTTCCGCCTTCGAGCTTTTAAGAATCAACCAAAACCCTGCCTACTCTATAGCTGTGATAAGCATGGCAATTATGGAATTTTTGATATAATCAATGTCGATTAACAATATGTATAATTTCAATCATTCATTTGATTCTAACTGGAACCGGTTGTGATAAGATTAATTACTATTGCATTCTTTCGTTTTCTATCCCAGACCAAATGTGCCAAATAAACAGAGTGCCGCGATCAACCAAAGTGAAGCTTTTAAACCGTGCTACTTCTAAATTCCAATCTATGTAAATTAAATTTATTTGGTCTGAGGTTTCTATTCATGTCTGACGATCGACATCAATATTCCGTAATACCAATTCTTCAATAGTAACTGAATGCTATTAGTATCAATATTTTTATAAAATCAGAATTCCATAATCACCCGGCTGGAGAATATCACGCTCAGGTTGAAAATATCATCACACTAATGAACATAATATAATCAGTAATACTAAGTGTACGGTGTAAGGTACACAGGCATAGAAATAATATAGTTCAAACCTTAATTATCGAACAATGCACTTTAAAGTTTTTAATCATTGACCTAATAAATTTACACCTGCTGTAAACTGACCAAAAACTTTTTGTATAAGTATATCATTTTATTTACACTTATGAGAATGCCCTACCTTGCAATAAAGGTACTAAACTGTTATCGTTTTTGGTTGGTGATAACGAATCACTTAGATAAAGAATTGATAAACACCCTCAAAGATCTAATCTATATAATACAACTAGAAAAGTAATGTTTGTTTTATAATTTTAATATGATTTTTTTACGTACCTACAAAATGATTGTCATTGTTTTATTGTACTAGAAATAATAGACATTATTTAATATGAAACATTGGATATACCTTAAGTTTAAGATTTTTCTGTGATACAGAACTATAGCTCATTATGTTATTGAAATAACAAAAACATTTGGCTTTTCACTTGACTTTGTTTTCAAAATGGTGTGCTCAAGATCATTGTTCAAAATTGTTTGTCGTCCTATCTGTAGTCAGCTTAACATAAATATTTTTAAATAACTACTAAGTTCATCAATGAATTGATAGATACGAAAAAATATTTACGATAAACAAGGACTCTTAAGGGCTTAAAAGGAACGGAAGGAAAATGAACTTCTGAAATTTAGACGGTTTAGGGGTTTAGTTTTAGGAAACCGTATCATAGTATATATTTAAGGAACACACCCTCCAATATCAAACCCCTACGACCAACAGGGTCTAGACAAATACTTTGAGATAGCTATATTATGGAAAATATAGGCCTATCCTTTTCCTTTTATACAATTTAAAATAAAATGAAAAATATTAAATTTTTTATAATATTTAAAAATATATATATTTTTAAAATATATATATTTTTTAAATATATAAAAAATGAAAAAAAAAAAAAAAAAAAAAAAATATAAAATAAAGTCCGGCTACGCTGTGCAGAGTTCAAAGTGGTGGAATAGTGGAATTTAAAAATCTATACATGGCAACACTAAAACCATTAGTGAACCAATCAAGATAATTTGAGAAACACTAAATTCATTCGTGAACCAATCGAAACCAATCGAAATCGAATCTTTAATTTCTGCTGTAAAAGAATACAAATGCAAGATACAAATCTATTTCAGGTTACTTGTGTATTTTAGAGTTAGCGTGGTCAAACTCTTTTCTGCACGCTAAAGCCTTTGCGAATGATTAAATTGTATGGAAATTACAGCAGCAAACATGCTTTAATCACGTGACTTCTCACAATTTGAATTGTATTGATAAACACTAATGCCCCTTCTCGGTTTATTTATAGTTCAGTCTATTCAACGGTTGCCTGGTAGAGATCGCTATTAGCGATAAGGCCGTTCGTTTTAATACCTTAAATAAGTTAACTTATTGCTATTGTAATATTACGTGTGGTAGTCAATAAAGAGTTGTCTATCTATCTAATGGTGATTCCGGGGAAACAATAGAAACACAATTAGTGTCATATCCATACAATTTGATATTTACGCAGCTCGCAGGCGTGAAATAATGTCGGAAATCTCACACAGCATCATCTGGCCCCAAAGTTAGCAGAGCTTGTGTTATGGATACCATACCAAATGACTGTTACTACTTACAAACTGTTTTTTGAACACATAGTTATTATAAATACGTGTAGATGATACAAACATTTGTCTGGAGGCGGGAATCGAACCCGCATCAGCGTCTTAGCCGGACGCCACAGAGGTAGTCAATATAAAGTGGATATCATAGTGTCTAGGCCCTCTTGAGGTTAAGGTTGAGCGTGGTCTATTTGTCGGTAATTCAACTTATTGACTGAGCGAGGGCGTGTCTCCGTTTTAGCTTAGGCGAAAATGCTTTCGTACATGTCTGTCCGGATGTTCTCCTCTACAGGTCGCATTTCCCAACAGAATCTCGTCAAATTTTGTGAGCAGGTTCTATAGAGTATATAGATTTTTTGTCGATTCAGTTTTGGGGTTGAAAACGTAAAAAATGTTATATTTCAGTCATTTCTCGATGTCTACAGCTCACAGAGCCACTGGTAATATAATGTATGTGCTATGTGCTAAAAGTATGTATCGTAAAATAAATTATATACCAGGTTTTTTTACAAGTATTTATTGTTCCACACAGTAAAACTAGTACTTATACTAATTCCATGCCAAGTAGTATTGTCACATTTACAAGAATATAATAAATATAAATTCTATAAGTTAATTAAGTAGTGGAATAAAAATTTATAAATCCAAATAGGATGCACAGATGTGTAAAATTTTTACGCGCGTAAAATGTCTACTAAGAAAATTACTACAAGTTATCACTAATTCTAATACTGCCTCACTCAAAGTCATTAATTATAACTTAAGTAATTCCTAAGTACAGATTTGACAAAGTCTTATCAATAATCCCGTAACCGTATTCTGTAGAATGCATTTAAACAGGAATGACAGTTTTATACATAATGTTAAATTTATTTGAAAGGAGTGTCACTGAGTTATCTATTGATAAGTTAACCCTTAAGTAAATATGTACTAACGGATCATTACATAACCACATATTACTTAATGTGGCGTTAAAATCTGTTGCGGTATTTTAATTGACATTATAAGCAAGACAGACCAAATTGACTAAATTGACTTTACGAATTTATAATGGCTAGTGATTAAGTATATATAATTTTAAATACATTTATGTTATTGTTGATTCTATTGTTCGCTGGACTGACGAAAATTTCGTAGAAAACGAACGATATTATTTTGTTTGCACAAAAGTGTTATTAATGTCTGTATTAGTGCAACTTTTAAAAATAACACCTTTAATATAACTTTATACACATAATTTTCACTCAAATCGTGATATGTGAGTTTTTCTGCTTCCCGATATTTCGGTAGTTTTTTCCATGATCACGAGTTATACTCACATATGGTAGATATCCCGTGAAAATTAAAGCCATCAATTTACAAAATTTACGTGTTTAATTATTATATTATATAACTTCAATCGTCACGTAAATTGTAGTTTAGTTTTAAAATAATATTTTGACATAATCCGGGGAAACAACTGAATCATCACCAATGTTTATCTTACAGTTCAAACAGTTACATGTATGAGACTAAGCGTTAATTTATCTATTAAAAAAAAACAAACGATATTTTTTTTTAATTACCATCATGCTCAATACAAAACAAATACAATTAAAAACCGTTTATTTAATACAACAACAAGAACTAAATTTAATTGTCTTCAGTAAATTTTGGTGCCGATTCCTCGTCTATGAAGAATCATTCACGAAAAACTTGGTCTTGGTCCTAGCGCTTTTTTAACATCCAGCCTTACACGCCTCTCAACAAACACTGCTTAGGATTCGCCCTGTGACTATTTGTCACTGTCATTTTGAGATGTTGGAGAAAGAACTAAGACAATAGGTCTTTATAAATACAATATTAGCAAGAATATATGACTTAGTCGCATTTACCAGTAATCTTTACACACTATGGGAATTTTAAGACCTATTTCAATAAAGAAACTAATTATGGTTTCATGTCAAACGGCCATTTTGGATTAATTTCTTTATTGAAACAGGTTATAATGTTCCTTAATATTCGTTGCTCTAAATACTGACAAAATTATAGAATATTACATGGCGGGAGAGAAAAAATTTAACGCGCTATCGTAGCGTTTTGGAATTTCTACATATAGGTATATATCTAGCTATTTAATTAGTAAGATTTGAGAAGAACTAAATTTTGTATTTTAAAGGTTTATTTATCGTACAGATTTTACAGGTAATTCAAGCCCACGCGTACACAATTCGGAAGGAATCCTGTGTGCGTCCTCAGCCATTGTGTAGAAATGATTTATACGTTTTAAACTTTTATGCTTTCTATTCACACTTTGACTCATGTTTACCTTTATCATTTCAAACTTGAATTAACTGTTAAATGTGGAATTGGGACATTGGATAGTAAACCAATCTTGGACAACTTATTTCTAAATTCTAGCTAGAATTACAACAATCTCTAGACACAAGTATCTACAAATACTTTTATTTTAATATTACGATTAGCCCATTGTGTCCCACGGTTGGGCAAACAGGTCTTGGTTTCTCCATTCATCTCGGTTTTGAGCCAATTGGACCCAAGCTCTGTTAAAACTTAAATAAAATAAATACTTACACCCTATCACATATTTAACTGATGTGCCGTTTAGGTTTAGGTATACTTTGTCATCTGAATGTCAAAGAATAGTGATGGCAACAGATTTAAACACATAAAAAAAAATACGAACGATCTTATTTTGTTTATACCAAAGTGCTTAACGTCGATGGAAGAAAGTTAGCCTTTTAGTTCTAAATTCTTAACTAGATGTCGCGATTAAAATGAACCGAATCCTAGAACGGGCTATCGTTGCGTTTTGGGAAAGTTATATAGAACGGCACATTTATTTTTAACTAGCTGGTACTTTGTGCAATACTAACGGTTTTTGCAGCGCACGCCAGAATAGCTCGCAGATGGCAGATTTTTTCCTACTTACTTGACACTTATCATTATATTTTGGACAATTCACACAATATCTTTATAAACTATAGCCTATGTGTTATTCTGACGTATAAGCTATATTATTGTTAAGTTTCATTAAAATACATTCAGTAGTTTTTGCGTGAAAGAGTAACAAACATACATACAAACATTCGCATTTATAATATCACTAGGATAGGATTTAAGCTCACTTAGATTAAGGAAGTTATTGAGGACATTCCCCTTCTCTCAAGGACACCCAACGTACTAGAAGGATAGAGCAAAAACACAACGTCTGAAGTCGGTTTTAGCGTATGATTTTAAAAGCGTACTTCTTAAAAATAACGCATGATTTTGTGTTTAGCTCATTTTAAACGCTTTTTTTTGTGATTAAAACTACGGAAATCCCATGCTAACCTATTCAAAGGACAAAATGTCGATTTGAACATATTTTAAACCTGTCATCTGTAATATGGACTTTAATTGAGGCAAAATAAGGTCGTTCGTTAGAAAGTTTTAGATAGTCTGGCGAAACAACATAATTAAGTCCAGTATGCGATTATAAGATAGATATGCATTAACACATTTTTAACAGCGTCTTAAAATGCAAATTGATAATTTTAATGAATACCACTAATAAAATTTACAATCACTGCAAGTCTTTTCTTCTTTAGGCAATGTGTGCCTTATTGCTAGCTTATTATAATTACCTTTTTCAATTAAGAAACAAATCCAAATGGCGGTTTTTTCATGCCCTCTCACTCTCACTAGGACAATATATGAATATCATGAAATAGGTTAGGTATACTCGAGCTCAACACAGGGTATAGGTATACTTATAACATCACCGGCCTCACTTATAAACTTATCTCAACTTGCAACACTGCTTATTTACCCGGTCTCTATTTGTCACTTTTTTTCAAAAACGGATGATACTATTTCAAACAGTAATTAACTTTTGACAAAACTTGAGAGAAGTTTTATGTATTTCAATATTGAGAGTGTAAAGGGCAAAATTGTAATAAATAATTTATGGTATCTTTATATGAACGCTGATATGTAATAACATGTAAATCTAAAAAATCGTTAGATTGAGTATTAAATGGATGAAGAATATATTTTCTTTAACGTTAAAGCAAGCGTTTTGAATCTCTTTATATATAAAAATCTCGCGTTATAATGTTTATCAGGAGCTAAACAAATTTTATTAAAATTTGGCTTACTGTGTGCAATTTTATGTTTACATACAATAAGTTCGATAAATTTCTAACAGATGGCACTGTAAGTAAACTACAACATCTTTTGATTTAAAAGTTCAGTATATGGTTCAAAGTATTAGAACTACTGAGCCACAGTAACAGCTGGTGAATAAATGGAAAATTTACACCATCAAGTCTCAAGCAAAGCATAGCTTGTACTATGGAAACTAGATGACTGATAAATACTTTTTTTTTTAAAACATGATACATTGACTGACTTCTCAATAGGTAGGTCTGCTATCTGCGCTGTAGGCCGTGTTTTCGATTCCCTCTCAGGACAAACATTGGTGTGATAAACATAAATAAATAATGCATCATCTGGTCCCAAATTAATAAGAGCTTGTGTCATGGATTATATATGTATGATATTTTGTAAACATACATAAAGAAAACACCCAGACCCAAGTCAAATACTTGCAGATCATACAAACATCGAACTCGCAACCTTCTTCGTCTCAGCCGGACCTTAACCGAGGAAGCCACAAAGGTCGTCGATATATGTTTGTTTTGTGTCTGAGTGTTGTAGTACTTTATGTATGTATTTATAAAAAATATAAGCATTCTGTCAGCCATTTGGTTTCCACACAAGCTATGCTTAGTTTGGTGACAGGCTAGATAATGTCATATGAAAATTGATCACCAATATCATTATTCTACGCTATAAATACATTATTGCTATTATATACTTAACATACATAAAAAAATATGTTTTATTTATATATACACCTTTCGTGAAAAAATATATAACAGATGATGAAAATAGCATCAAAATCCGTT
Source organism: Lampropteryx suffumata (assembly GCA_948098915.1). NCBI lineage: Eukaryota > Metazoa > Arthropoda > Insecta > Lepidoptera > Geometridae > Lampropteryx > Lampropteryx suffumata. The sequence goes on from OX402544.1 coordinate 25,378,111, forward strand.
GCGTGATTTAGAAGTTAGCGGATTTACACACAGATAGACAGACGAGGAAAGTGCCTTTGTTTTATACTATAATAATAATCCTGGACTTTTCACACATCATCTGTGGGGCGATTATGGAAATTTGATACTGTCAAAACATTGATACTAATAGCTCTCAGTTACTATTGATGAATTGGTATTACGGATCGCTGCGATTTCTATCTGCTTCTATCGCTAGTTACAATGTGAAGTTGGTGTCAAATTATAACTCGACCAATTTACAAAGTACGATTGTGGTAGGAACCGTGTTTAGCGTACTAAGCATTTAAATACATCGTATATGATTGACTGAAATAATGCCTATTGCTAATCGAAATTGATAGACATTGATGCCGATTCCTAATCGAAACTGATAGACATTGATGCCGATTCCTAATCGAAACTGATAGACATTGATTGTATCAATAGTTCCATAATCGCTCTACTGGCCCCAAAGTAAGCAGAGCTTGTGTTATGGGTATCACATGACTGATATACTACTTATATTCTTTTTTATGTGCGTTGCCACACTATCGCACTTATTTGTGATACCATACATCTTATTATCGAGGTCTCATTACTTTTATTCTTTAAATATAAATCTAAATAAATAGGGTAAGTACTTTAAACTCCATAGTAGTACTTAGTGATTCTGTCATTGTATTCTTAAGGCATTACCATCGGCCACAACATCGATCTAAATTATAATGGCTACTTGAGATATAAACCATTTTGTCATTAGTTAAAGAATTGTGATAAACACAATTTGATAAAAAAATCTAGATAGAACAACATATTATCCAAACGTATACATGAGAAAGTGTCTATTTGTCTGTTTGTTCGTAACTTTGTTAATGTTGGAATAAAACATCTCACTCTAACATATAGTTAGCGAGTCTTAATTTTAAAAAATCAGTCAATTAGCATTCTTCAAAACATGTCTATATAAACTATAAGGGTGCGAAATTTCATACTCCTCCGTCGACGCAATTTTCGTAAAAGGGGTACAACGTTTTAACTTCACATATTAATATATAGATACGTATTTACTGAAACAGTTCTTTAAAAGATTTAGATAAAAATATATAATCTATATCCATAACATATATCTATCTATATAAACACCTCTTTTTTTGAAGTCAATTGAAAAGTATTGCTGCTGTTCTATCATTACTGAACGACAGAAACGCGCTATTAACTTTAGCTTTAGATAAAGCAACGCAGAATCACTACCATTAGAGTATTTAATATTGCATACTTAGGTACATAAAATCACGATTATTTTAAGATGGGGTAGGCCGAGACTGCGGATTTCCACTTGCTACAGTCCTGATATACATATTCTTTTTAATTTACTCTCATAACATTGCTCATGCGCGATGCCACTCGGTTCTTAACACATTTTTACATCAAGGCCTCCTTCTTCCCGATTCACACTCGCCTCATGTTGAGTGTGAGTACACGAGCAGAGTGTGGACACCCCTCTATATGCAATGTTAAGTATCAGAAATAAAAGAGTACCCTGCACTCCACATCAGCTGGTGGAAACCTGTTCCATTTACCTCCAAATAATAGCCACATTCGGATCATCTTCTATGATCTGATCTAGTGTCGGCAGGTCGACGTGAGCAAGGCAGCAGATCTCGTCCGCACAGTGACGTCCAGTGAACAGTCTTCGAATACCAAGCGCATCGCGCGCTAACAGACCATTGAAGGCGTTGGACCGTCCCGGATTCCGCATGAACACAGGATATCTGGTAACAAGTATATCTAATTAAAATTGGAGAGAATTGAAGTAGCGCTCGTTTGTTTAGCTGTATCTACACGTGCTACTCGACAAACGTCGTGGCGTAAAGAGCCGAATAACAGCAACGCGCGGACAGGTTCTAACCTGCTTCGTTTATGCTCGTAAATATTTTATTTAAATTCTCAGTCTCGAATTCAAAATTTTATCAAAATATTGGCAGCACTAGACACTAGCGGCAAAAATACTCAAAAATACTGCATTGTACAAAATATGTAATAACTCTACAACCAAACCATATTTTATCATTCTGTAAACAACAATGTACTAAAAAGTTTCCATACAAACATTCACACTCCATTTTACTCCTTTATGAAATATGGTTATTTTGAAAAATCCTGAAACACGGAGTCCATTTATTTTGCATTTTATTAATTTAAATTAAGGTTCAAGCAAATCGCACCACGCGTTAAAAATTTTAATACATTAGTTTTTACCCTTTTTCACCTTTTCGGAGGTTGAATTTCAAAAAATTCCGCCTTAGGGGGTGGTGTTTGTGTAAAAAGAAGCTACCTTCCAAATTTCAGCTTTCTAGCTTCAGCGGTTTCGGCTCGGCGATGATGAATCAGTCAGTCAGTCAGTCAGTCAGGTTAATCTCTTTTATAGGTATAGATTCTAAAAGTCACCTGTTCACCAGAATACAAGCGTTACTTAGTAGCTCTGCCTTCTACGCTGATGTTTAAGGGTTTGATTCTTCCTGGACAAAATGTGCAAATATGTGTGTGTTTGTTTTGTATCTGGGTGTTATATCCCTACTAATATTATAAATCCGAAAGTAACTCTGTCCGTCTGTCTGTTACGGTTTCACGCCTAAACTGCTTATCCGATTTTTGATGAATTTTGGAATAGACATAGATGGGACCTTGGAGAAGAACATAGGCTACTTTTTATGGAGGTACCACGCGTGCGAAGGCGCGTGCAGCAGCTAGTAGTATTATAAATATTTTATAATGTATAAGTATTCATAGTACAAGCTATGCTTAGTTAGAGGAGATGCTGATGTATTGATCGTCCATCAGTATATATTTATTTATCAAATAAAACATTGCATACCTTTTGAGGCATTTGATGAGGTCGTGAACTTGTGCGAAGACAACCAGTCTTCGAATGTCGAAGCCCGGTCCTGACTTGTTGGTGTATCGCTCGCAGACGGCACGAAGCGAGGTGCCCTGCTGCAATGCACATAGCGCTTCTAACACGTCAGAAAGGTGAGGCTGCAACAAAACAAAACCTGTGGGTTTACTACGACCTGTTATAACAATATTAAATCAATAAACACATTGAAATGTAGATTTTTAACAGACTTAAGTTGTACGGTTTAGTTTTTTTTTAATGTTTGTTGCCTCATAACTCTGTCATTAATGAACTGATTTAAAAATCATTTTTTTATGTGAAAGGATTTCCGATTAGTCCCATAGAAATTTCAATAACAGAAATTCGGTAGTTTAACACGAGACGACAAGTTGGTACAATATTGTCTGTACGAACATATTGCTATAGGAAAGCTGATGGTAGACTAATTATACATGACAGAATATTTTTTCTTCGTTTGTCATTTTGATGAGATACATAGCACTTTTAAATTAATATTTTTTCACGAGCTATTGCATGTTTGATTAAGTAATCTTAGCGGAATTTTAATCAATAAATTGTGACTTCATCGCACAAGTATGAACAATTGCATTATAAGTGTATTATGGTGCAATGTGATTTGAACCACGAGGAATCCCGAGAAAGTTCTAGGCCATTCCGCGATAACGTTTAGAATAGACAAGTGACGATCGACATTGTTATGACATGCCATTAACGAAGAAGTCACTGGTCTGTCTTTACTATGAATATAACTATATATGTAACTATGAATATTGAAATCGAATTGATATAATCAATAACTGTCAAACGACTGACAGTTATGACAAAACGCCATAAGGTTACATTAGAAAAGTTGATATTGTCAAAAGCGCTAAGGTCACATTATAAAAGTTAATATCGTCGTTAAAATTTCTTAATTGTTTTAATTTTCCACGCAGCTTTCTTAATTCCCTAATCAGAACCTTCTCCTGACAACAAAAACAGAATTAGCAAAATCGATCTAGTCGTTCACGCGAGATGCCGTGACCAAGAGAAAAAGGGATTCATATTTATAAATAATAAAGATAAAATACTCTTATGAGTAATAAAACAATGAAAACAAGTGGGTAACAAAACATAACAACAACAACCTAATTATGTGTTTATAAAATACAAGATAGTTAGATACCTGAAATTTTAAACAAACTACTTTTAATTGCAGATGCATTTCCTTACCTTTTCCTTGTTCTCGGCGCCCCTGCTGATGTAAGTAAGACAAGCTCGTTGCAACTCTTGGTCACCAAACAGCCTATTCAAGTTTGGTGTGGCTCGATACATATTGCTGAACTTCAACAATGGGATCAGAATCACCTAAAACATCAAATCAAATAATGTACGAATCACAAATCGCGCATTCAGATATGTAACTACCCAAACTAATAACAGTATTGTGAGAATGAGAGACTAAAGTCAAATTCGTTTTAAAAAAATCTAATTAATTTATTGAGCAAATGCGTAAGTCACAGGTTATTTGTAAACAGTTTCACTTCAGCCATAAATGCATACTTAGGTAATAATTAATATCTAATTTTATAGATAGTTCAACTGATGCAGATCACTGCCAGTTTGCAGCGTTCCCAAGACACTGGTGACATTACCAGCTCTTGGGTCACGCAATGTATCTACCAGAAGCCGTGAAATAATTTGTGTTATGTGTATTATATAATTTATTAGATCAGTTGAGCTATATATAGATCGTTTTAAGCAGTCCTTAGATAGATATAATTATTATCTTATCATCCAGGTATTCTTAGAAGAAGCAGTGGCAGAAGCAATTTAATAAATGACGTGAGTTATTAATAAATATTTTAAATAGTCACAAAATAAATAAAAACTAAATTGACACTTACCAAGCCATAGTAGACTAGATTCTGTATGCAAGACTTCACAAGTGTTTTTTCCACATTTGTGTCCAATGCTATTTTGGAGACGTGGTTGTATCCATTTATGAAAGGTAATAACTGCAAAAAAGAAATCATTGTTTATATATATTGTTCGATTTCCACTGCATACAAATGTTTGTATGATCTGCAAGTATTTGTCTCGGGTCTGGGTGTTTCTATGTGTAATAGTATACAAGTACCCATAACACATGCTCTGCTTACTTTGGAGCCAGATGATGCTGTGTGAAATGTTTGGGATTATTTTTATATATCTAAAAACATTTTTTGTATTTTTTTAATTTTCTGGGTTTTAATGTTTAACATTTTTATCAGTTTATATTTTTATATGGGGACATAGACCAGTAGGGCGATTATGGAACTCTAATTACAATCAATGTCTATCCGAAATCTATGAAAACTGATAGACATTGATTGTAATTAAAGTTCCATAATCGCCCTACAGGTTTTTTGATCAAAGCTCAATACATGATGTTTTGCATTTTTTATTTCTATAAATATATTTTTCTCAACATCTGTCAAAAGTGAATCACTGTATAAGATAGTGTCATCCCTTTTTGTAAGATAGAAACAAATGGTGACGGCGAATCTTAAACAGTGTTAGTTGAGAGTCGTTTATATGTAAGGCCGTAATTGTGTAAATTAAAAACAAAATGTTCGTAACAATGTTATAAAACGGCGCACGCTATACTTCTTCTTATTATTCTATGTTAATGGCTTGTGACATACTAACGTCAATTTTGCCAATGTCAAGTGTTTATTATAGTCAGTTTGTTATTAGTCTTAGTCGATGGTCAATTGTCAATTCTAGACGTCACGCAGAATGGCGTCTAGAATTTTCTTGGGATTCCTCGTCGTTCAAATCACATTGCACCACAATACACATACAGTCCAATTATCCATACCCGTCCCGCAGCCATTTATTCATTAAAATTCCGCCAAGATAACTGAATAAAACATGCAATAAAACGGGTAAAAAATATTAAATTAGCTATTTCTATTTCATGCTATGCTCATGCTAGCTATTTCATGGAGCAAAATAGCTCTTATTTTGCTCCATGAAATGACAGACGAAGAATCCCGCAGCTATTCATTTTGACAGTTTGGAATAAACTTCAATTGCGTTTGCTGCAATTAAATTGCGTACCTACCAAACCGATGTGGTATATTGATTGTATTTTGAAGAACGATATAGGCTACTTTTTATGTACATAAACAATGCAAATCGAAGAGTTCATTATTGTCATGATCTGTCTGTATGACAGACTTCATGAGTCTGTATACGACATGCTACCGGCCGCGATTACAAAAGATACTTCTACAACGATATTTATGATAAAATTACGTAAATGGCTCCTAGGAAGGACTTTCTACTCAGTAAACAAGCATTACGAGATGTCAATTATTTGAGAATATTCAGTAATTATAGTTGTAAATGTCATTATTTTATGAAATATAATAACCATTATATTGACCTTCGCTGTAGACTTGAGGGTTCGTTTCCCTCCCAGAGCAAACATTAGTGCGATGAACACAGGTGTTTGTACTGTGTCTGGGTGTTATAAAGTATTATAAATATGTATTTTAAAATATATATGTTTTATATCAGTCATCTGGTTCCCATAGTACAAGCTATGCTTATTTTGGGGCTTACGTGCATCGTCCACCAATATTTATATCTAAATATACACTCATGGACATAATTAGAGGAACGGAACAAAATAAAGACAGATCGGATTTTTTTTGTATGTATTATATAAATTATATTAAGCACTTTATTAAGTTTAGCATTTTTAATTCAAATAAAACTTACTTCAGTAAAACACACCAGACTAATGAACAGAAATGTTAAAAAATATGTTTTGATGAATTAACCCTTCAATTATCACATTGAAAATGTGATTGTGTTTTACGAAAACTTTTTGTTGAGTGTTTGAGTACCTACTTGCAGTTCTTGGTGTTATCCCCTCTAGCTGTTAAAACTGTCTGCAATCTTCTCGCCATGGTTATCAATGAAATCTTGTGGTATTCGATTCCACTCTTCTTCCAGTACCCTTTTTTTCAGATCTCCTATGTTTGTTGGTGTTGGATCCCGCTGTTTTACTTGTTTGCCAAGCTTATCCCAAACATGTTTGATGGGATTTAAGTCTGGCGAGCGTGCTGGTCTTGGCAAAACGTCAATCGACCTCTCGAAGATACCCCGTAACTATCGCTGCAGTGTGAGGCCGCGCATTGTACTACGTTAATTGAAAATTATCTCCGATGTATGGGGCAAAGGGCTTGACAATCGGTTCTAAGATGTAATTTACGTACCGAGCCGCAGTCAGGGATCCATTTTCTACGATGTGTAACTCCGTACATGCCCCTATGCAAATGCCGCTCCATACCATCACTGACCCTCCACCATATGACTCTTCCGACATTGTTACACTGAGCGTATCTTTCTCCGGGTCACCTCCAAACTTGGACCCTTCTATTATCTGGCTTAAGACAAAACCTAGAGTCGTCAGTGAACAATATTTTCCCCCACTTATCATCATTCCAATTTTGTTATGAGCGAGCAAAGTTAGCCTGACTCGATGATCTGTGGTAAGTAAGGGGGTCTTCTAGCTGGCAAGTACGGCTTTATTCCTGCTTCTTTAAGTGTTCTTCTTACGGTTTTAGTGCTAATTGTCACCTGTCGAACGTCCTGGAGCGTAGATCAGACTTCAAAAGAAGTCAAAGTGCGATTTCTCAGAACACTGCTCGCCATAAATCGATCGTCTCTCGCTGATGTGACTCTCTTGCTACCTTGCCCTGCACGTCTCGTGTATTCTCCAGTCTGCCGGTAACGTTTAACAATTCAAAAGATGACGGATTTGGAATCTCGCAATGTTTGAGCCACTTCTTTATAACTGCGACCATTTTCAATTAAGGTAACAGCTTTGGAAACCTGAGCTACGCTAAGATCCGGCATTGTGTTTTCAAGTATTCCTTGATGTTTAAGTACCACTATTGCGATACGTCTTTGTAAAAAAAAACTTTAAATAAGACAGATTTTATGAAATTAATACGTGAAAAAAAAAACTTTAAATAAGACAGATTTTATGAAATTAATACGCATACGTCAGCAAAATTATTCCAATAGGCTAGTGAAAATAACGAATAAACGAAAAAACAAATGAAAGCCAGAAACAAATGACTATTCTATTAATAAAATATTTGTATTTGTATGCAGGTAACTAGTCAATAATATAACCTTATAAATTGGGATAAACATTTAAATTTAGGGACTAACTTGTCGCGTGGTGAGATCCCAGTCAGCGTCGAAATCTATCTCAAATGGTTCATCGTCGTCTGTGTCTAGGTGTTCCTGGATTTCCTCGCCTTCGGAAGGAACTGGCGCCCGGGGTCGTCCCGGCCTGGGCAGGCCTACTGACGACACCAGCACAGGAACGGCGTAGTCGTCCACTGGTAAGGGGTCTTTGCGAACTTCCAATACTTTCAGATGCATAACTGTGTCGCCTTCTACATATAAAAATTATATGGTGCATTAATAAAACTACATTTGTATGGAAAAATGTTTACAAATAAAAAACGACCAAGGCTTACAGTAGTCGCATAATATGATGTGTAACATCTGAAATCTCAGGAAAATGGGTTGGTACCATGTGCCAGCCAACTTTACCATAAAATATAACACAAATATATAGTTAGATATATCCTTGATTGAAAAATGTGTCTTTTTGATTTCTGAATATCAAATTGTAAAATAAATATGGAAGTTATGAATATATTTGGTTCGATTCCTCGTTGCAAATAGTTTGAATAGTTATTTTTCATTCTTATTTATGAAATAAGGTCTATAATATTCAATTATCTCTTAAAGTTGACATAAAACTTGCAGCTTACACAAATAGAAAGAAATAAAGAGTTTATTTGACAACACAACAGAACAGAAACAGGATCAATCCTACTAATATTATAAATGCGAAAGTTTGTTTGTATGTTTGATACTCTTTCACGCAAAAACTACTGAATGTATTTTAATGAAACTTTACAATAATATAGCTTATACATCAGAATAACATAGGCTATAATTTATAAAGATATTGTGTGAATTGTCCAAAATATAACGTATAAGTGTCAAGTATGTAGGAAAAAACTCTGCCATCTGCGAGCTATTCTGGCGTGCGCTGCAAAAACCGTTAGTATTACACGAAGTACTAATCCTGCGCAGACAAAGTCGCGGGCACCAGATAGTAAATAATAAATATTGGTGGACAACGCACACAACACGAATCTTAGCATAGCTTGTATAATAGTGAAAGGTTCCTTCATAGAATACTTATATTTCCAAATACATACTTATGATACATTATAACATTATCAAACATTATTTTTATTTCCAACACCAATAATGATCCATTTTATAATAAAACTGTAGGTACTAACCCACTAGGGTCGCTTTACGATGTGTGTTCAAATCGTGAAGGAGATGGGCAAGTAGTGTAGGTAACTTGCTCGAACCACACGACACAAAGCCAGTTTCCTCCTCCATAATGTTCTAAAACAGAAAACAGAGAACTTAGCTAGAAACTTTATATGCAACATAGTAAAACCATTTGATAGGATAGAAAATTAAAACATTTTAACGACATGTTTACCAAGGGGACAACAGCCATGTTGTTTTTTATTTCTCCAAAATGTCAGTGGGATGTGTTGAACATAATCAAGATCCGCCAATACTCGGAAAACGTTTTAGAAGAGTTCGTTGAATTTTGTCGAATTAACATTGTTCCGATGCCAAATGCAAATCTGAAGTGAGTGAGTCATTGAGTGGACATCTCTTTTATACAAAAAAATATAAACATAAAAGAGAAGTCCACTTACTGTCTCACTCATCAAAAAAAAATCTCCAAAGGGTTTATGGGTTTTCCAAAACCACCCTTAAAAAAGGGTGCAATGAGGTTAAAAATTCTAAGATGTTTGTATTTGTTATGGCTTTGCTTGAAGCTTACTTTGTGTAAGCTTCAAGCCTTTAATACAAAGTATATGTATACCGGTTTCAAGGTTTCTCAAAACAATCCATAATAATATATTTCAAAAAACCTGTGATATAACCATATATAATATAAATATATTGGTTCAAATAACCAATACAATTCCAACTCTGATTGCAATACATTAAATTTTTGTCATTGTTGCGTTTCATGAACTGACCTGTGGGGCAATTATGGAACTTAGATACTATCAAAACATTGATACTAATAGCTTTCAGTTATTATTGATGAATTGATATTTACGGATGGGATTTCTACCGACTTCAATCGCTAGTTACAATGCGAAGTTGGTGTCAAATTATGCTTAACTCGACCAATTTATAAAGTATGATTTTGGCAGGAACCGTGTTTAGCGTATTAGGCATTTAAATACATCGCATAATACGAGTTAGTTTTGTGACATCCATAAATAACTAAGTGAAATGAAGTTTACAACAAAACAATCAGAAAGAACGACAAGAAAAAGAGAAGTTTAACATGTAGTTTTTCACAATGGCTTACATACTCTTTGGTTTACATCTCCAATCAATTATTTATTGTCCCGAGTGAAACAAGTTTTAATGTGATATATTTTTCATTTTAAAACACGCGAAAGAAATCGCGAGCTGGGACCGTTATTTATTGTAGAGTGTCTGGATGACCGTGCTTAGCTCAGTATAAAACACGGATAACACGTTTTCTAAAAATGAAACCTAGCTAGATCGATTTATCGCCCCGAAAACACCTGCATAATAATTTTCATGAAAATCGTTGGAGCCGTTTCAAAGATTCAGATTATTATATATACATATAACCAAGAATTCCTCGTTTAAAGGTATTAAATTCAGTTTACATTATGACATTGATTGTCAAAAGTAACGTCAGTCGTTCCTTCATTCAAAACAATATTCGTCTTCTTCTTCTTCATGTAACTAGTTATTTTCATGAACCAGTAAGGTGCCTTGCCGTTTTCCACACAATGTTCTCTCAAAAAGAGTGGAAACGATGTAACTAGAAGTTGGGTTTTGCGCGATTATTGTCCTGATATCTATATCCTTACTAATATTATAAACGCAAAAGTTTGTATGTATGTTTGTTACTCTTTCACGCAAAAACTACTGAATGGATTTTAATGAAACTTTACAATAATATAGCTTATACATCAGAATAACAGATAGACTATAATTTATAAAGATATTAAGTATGTGAATTGTCCAAAATATAACGATAAGTGTCAAGTAGGAAAAAACTGCAATTTGCATGCTATTCGTGCGCTGCAAAAACCGTTAGAATTACACGAAGTACTAACCCTGCGCAGACGAAGTCGCGAGCACCAGCTAGCCGTTTATAATATTGCCGGTAGACCCCCAAGGGTAGATGAAATACTCACAAGATGCTCCCCAAGCTTTTTGACGACGGGCTCGTATTGCACCGTTTTGGACCAGCTGTCGCAGACGAAACAAAGGTTGAAGAGGTAGACGTTGCGTTCGTACCGAGAGCTGTCTATGCGGATCGGATAGCCAACTATCTTATGACCGAGAGCGTTTCTGAAACAGCGAAATAGTGAAGGTATTTCACTGAACATCAGTGAACCAATTGTGGGGCTGAATTTACAAACTATTAGGTTACTTTGTTGTGTAACCACGAAATTATTATTATAATAAATAAATAATGCCGTACCTTTCACACAGCATCATCTGGCCTCAAAGCAAGCAGAGTTTGTGTTATGGGTACCACAAAATAGCATTAAAAAAAGGTGAACTAAACTAAGGTTTTAAGTAAAACTAATATGTTTTTTCGAATAATAACATACTTTCATTATTATTATTGTTATTTCTCACATGCCAGTCTTGTTGACTTTTTATCCTTACTTATAGATATGATTATAGGTATATTAGGTAGATTTTAGTTTTTTAGGAATTATTTTCTTTTTCAGGTACATAGGCAGTTCTTTCTTTTTTGGTTTTCACCATATAGTTTATGTAGATATTTTTATTTTTGAATTATCTGTTTGCTGAACAGGAGTTTGGCAGTTAAATGAAATCTACATAAGTACTTACATAGTCATTGTACATTTCTGAATCTGTGGTTTGGGTATTATGTATGCACTGATTGAATCAAACAGTTCTTTAGAGATGTAGTCCTCTGGAAACTGAAACAGTAATAGATACTTAATTTTTATGGAATTAAGGTCTAGATTGTTAAATAGCACAGCTATAAAAATAAATGTTAATAATAGCAGTTTATAATTATTGTAAGTACTTAAAACATTATGTACTTTTCTGCAAATATAGGTACCTAATAAAATATTAGATGTGGGTTATTGAACTAGGTGTAATCATTTGTCTTATCAAATTCTATTTTCTTAATAATTTATAGCCCAACCAACATTGATATTAATGGAGAGGCAATTAATCTTCTAGATTCCACAATCTTTCTAGGTCTTTATACTGATGCAAAACTACAGTGGGGACCACAAATTGAAACACTTGTTGGTAGACTTAGTTCCGCTGCATATGCAGTTTGTACAATATGGTGGTTTACTGAAGAAACTACAGCTAGACTAGTTTATTTCAGCTACTTCCATAGTGTTAATAATAAAATAAAATAAAAATTGTTTATTGCCTTAAAAGATATGATAAGTACAAAATTAGTAAATACTTAAATTCAGCATCTACTGTTAATAAGTAGGTAGTAAGTAGTTATACCTAACCACACAGGGCTGTTTTCCAATTTGCCCCAATCAGATAGTTCTGCAGAACTTCGGTTTGGTGAACCGAGAATTAAGAAGAAGTGGGGTTACAAATGTAAAAGGGTACATTTATGTCATTTGTAATCAGATCTATTAAATTATAAGTACCTGAGATATAAATTACAAAGTTTGAAGTAGTAAAGTACCTAAGTTTATACTTAGTTTACTATATTTTTGAAATTTCCGTCAATCCTCTGTGTGCCACAATACAAGCTTTCATTGGTGTTATGTCATCATTATCTGCGGGAAAGCAGCTGCTATTACCATTACATACATGCCATTTATAAAATAAAGCTGCGTGTATGTGAGAAAAATATTTGAAGAAATTAATACTTGCACAATAGCTTCACAATATATGTATGAAAATTTGTTATTATAATAGAGATGGGTTTCAGCAAAATAGTTATCTTCATAGAATCAATACTTGGAACAGAAACAAATTATACAACCCTAGGTTTCGACTAGAAAAAGTCATTAAGTCCTTTATGAGGACCATGGTGCACTTCTATGTGCGTTTCGCAACTAAACTATCTATTAAGAAAGTTAAGGCTTACTTTAAAGGGTAGTTTTTGAAGAAAGCATATTATAATATAAACTAGCGACCCGCCCCGGCTTCGCACGGGTGAAATGCTGATACTAAATATACTATAGAATTATAACTTTTAAAAGTACGGGCCGGATATAGTTAAAATGGTGAAAGACCTATTTTATTTAAACTATAGAATGTCTAATGTGATTAGAAACCTCTAAAATTATCAGTGTTTCTCTATTATATTATGCGTGTATTATACATATAAACTTTCCTCTTGAATCACTGTATCTAATAAAAAAGCCGCATTAAAATATGTTGCATAGTTTTAATGATTTAAGTGATAATATTGAATAAAAATATTTTTGACTTAACATTTAATCCATATATTTATATAATTTCTTATTTATCTCATTGGTCTAATTTTATTGAGTCCTATATAAGTACCTAAGTAAAATGCTGCAGTGTGAGCGAACAGCCTTACACTTAGTCTATTAGTTACCTAATATTACAACTCTAAATTCTACCTATCGCTTTTTACATTTATGTTCATGTTATCAAAGCACATTGTGTTCGACTCCTAATGAAATCACAAAACACTTAGGTACCTGGCACGATATCTTGGGGCCAGCGACCGGATGGAACTCTCCTAGAAAGATGCATCGGATGGGGCCCTCTCGTCCGCAGCCCTCGTAGTACCTCGTCTCCATCGTACCGCCAGAATTCTGACCACCCCCTGGTATAGAACCTATTTCTTCCACATGATTCAACTCTGAGAAAAACGTCAGGCTAGGAACTTTCATTTGACCGTGATTACGGCTGCATTACTGTGTGAATAAGTAATATTTATTGAAAAAATTAGAAGAAAGCGTTTTGATAAACCAAATTAAGAAGGAAAAAGAAAAATGTATTGATGTGGTTTGTTGGTTTTGCCAAAGTAAGTGTGGTATTTAGTATTTCACTATGGTATGGATGGGCCAAAGTTTGGTGATGGTGGATGATCTTGTCGTGGTGGTTTTTTTTACGTTTTATTTATATAGTTTCCGTATTGTGCAGGCTGGTGTTAGATTTCCGTACAAAATAGCAAAGGTGGACATGGACAGGTAGATTTGTAAAACAGATTGGACAGTTATGTGTTGATCTCGATTTGAGCAGGTATCTAAGTATTGCGTATTTTAGTTATTTTTTATTTTATTGTAGGATTATGGTATAATTATGGTCCCAAGTTGAATAGATCTGGAATAGGTCGCGCGCGGCAACGTAACGTAACGTACTTTATCGGGGTCGAATAACCTTAAATAACCCACCTACTCGCTTCTATCATTCAATCAGTCACAATCTTGACGTCGATCATAATATTTTCAATAAAATGGCAAAATGTGTAATGAAGGAGTGTAATTCGCGTAAGCAAAGCTATAAAAATGCAAGGAGATACCTAATTTACATAAATAAACTTACTTAAGTACCTACTTATTTTTCATTCACCATTCTTTAAAACATCATATATTTATCTAAAAATTAAAATACATCTTCATGCAAAAAAATATGCAGGTTTTCCATAATGTAATAGGTTGGGGAAAAAGTTTCTTCGCTTTTTTAAGAAAATTTTGTTCGATAACTTTTGCCATCTTGTAGATAGGGACATGATAATATTGTTATATAAATTTTGGGACTTCTGATCAAAATACCGCGACAAGTGGTTTTGGCAGTCCTCTCGTGATGTTAACCTGACACTGCCTAAAGAATTCTGAAGATACCGAAACAGGTGGAAATCTGAAGGTGCACGGTCAGGACTATACGGCGGATGCATTAACACCTCCCAGCCAAACTCTCTTAATTTTTGCTGAGTGGCTAAAGAAGTGTGAGGTCTAGCGTTATGATGATAAAAAACCACAGCCCTTCTTTTGATTAATTCCGGCCGCTTTCTCTCAACTTCTTGCTTTAATCTCATCAGTTGTTCGCAGTAGAGTTCAGAATCGAAGGTCCTGCCTGGTGGTAACAGCTCATAATGAATAATGCCCTTCCAATCCCACCACACACACAGCATTACCTTGTTGCGAGTTAACCCGGGTTTCGCCACAGTCTGTGAAGCCTGACCACGACCTTTTTCGCACGTTCTTGTCGTACGTGATCCACTTTTCATCACCAGTTATCAGCTTCTTCAAAAATGGTTCGGTTTCATTACATCGTAATAAAGAATCACAAATGAGTTCATTAAGTTTCTTTCAGTGAGCTCGAGAGATACCCAAATATCGAGCTTTTTTGTGTACCCAGTTTTTTTCAAATGCGCCAAAACTGTTTTGTGGTCAATTCCCAGTTCGTCAGCTACGTCGTAACTACTGATATGCCGATCTTGCTCCACTTTTTCAAAAATGCCATCCATTTTATCCGTAATAGGGCGACCAGAGCGACGTGCATCTTTGACATCAAAATTTCTGGATTGAAAACGCTTAAACCAAATTTGTGCTACTCTCACAGACACTGGGTCCATAAACATCGCAAATTTTTTTCGAGGCTTGCGTTGCATTTTTACCTTTTTTGTAGTAAAATTTTAAAATGTATCGAACGAATTTCTTCATTAGATTCACTCATCTTGACAGTAAGGAAAAAAATAAAAATCACACATTTTCCTAACTTGAATTTGGAATTATGTTCTTTAAAATTCAAACTTTTAATGGTACCAAGACCAACCAGATACAAATAGTATAGTATTTTATTACAAGTTCATACATACTATAATGCGAAAAGACCTTTTCCCCAACCTAATATGATTTTTTTTAAACAAATGGACGATTAAAATCAAAAGACTAAGTCACTTTATATAAAGTGATTTAAAATATTGAATACCTATATAAAATTTTCGACATACTTAATTGATATTTTATTTTCCAGTTTTTTCCTACTTATAATAACAAACACTTGAAAAAAATATATTGTATGGTGGAGAATAGTTAACGGTATAGGTAGTTCAGCTTCTCGCTTGTTGCAATTTATTTATAGCCATATAAAGCAAGTTAAAAAAAAACATGTGCGCAATTCACACGTGGTAGAAGTGAAACCTTCAAAAAACAAACGTATAATACGTACCTACACAACACACCACGGTTGTTGTGATGCCTTTTCTCAAGATTTGTACTACGCAACGCATACGCGCACAAACACGTAGTAATAAACACGTATAATGCTTCCTATCTAATTTTCTCCCAAGTTAAATCTTATGACTTTATGTGTCTGGTCTCTTTTTACTGTCGCTTTTTCGTTTCATCGACGTTCAAATCACAACGATGCTAAAGAAGCTTTCACTTCAAAAATGCATAGCAGCAATATTTAAATTTTATAGATTAAACTAGGTACTGTAAAAAGAAAACGAGATGAAAATGTATTATTATTATATCTCTTAAATAGCAGTAAAGTTTAAGGCTGCCTCGGAATTTAGATAGGTAGGTATGGGATACTTATCTTAAAAAAATATGATAAAACAGTGACCAACTTTGGTTAATTGACAGAGTTAATAGGCCGCCCAAAAGCCTCCTGCATGTTGCCAATAGTAATTTGTGTTGTTGTACCTACATATGTAGGTAGCACAGCGCTGGTTTATTTTACTGGGTTAGCTACCGGAATTTAACTTTGGAGGGCGGACGAGAGAGCTGTACCTACATTATCGTACGTTCTTGATGTATTCTTTGCTGTCTTTAATAATTTTCTCACTTAGGTTTATGTTTAACGTGTGCATCTGTGTGTCTGTTTGTGGCATAGTAGCTACCAAACGGATGTACCTACCGATTTTGTTTTTTTTGTTTGCAAGGTGACTTGATCGAAAGTATTCTTATCTACGATTAAAAAAATCGGTTCGACGATTTGAAAACCATCAGCATTTTTCTAGTTGATAATGAGATGTGAGCTACTTATATAGGTCTAATCGATTCGGGATTTGGTATCCTATTACCTACTTCATTGATACTGCAAGAACATGGTAACCTGATGCTGCAGCGTCACCTGGAATCTGCAGGATATCCAACACTCCTCACCTACTTACAGCAGAGGTA
This sequence comes from Lampropteryx suffumata, assembly GCA_948098915.1. Lineage (NCBI taxonomy): Eukaryota > Metazoa > Arthropoda > Insecta > Lepidoptera > Geometridae > Lampropteryx > Lampropteryx suffumata. The sequence goes on from OX402544.1 coordinate 25,395,313, forward strand.
TCGTGATTGATTGGGCATTAAGGTCTCAGTGAATTGGTTATATATCTAGATACTCTTATTTGTGCTGGGAATTATAATATTTTTAAATGGATACTCAGTAACCACTAATTCTTCTCAAAGTCAAGTGGTAAGTATATTACTTAAAACCAAAGCTCAGCTGATTTTGAGCGAGTCGCTTCAATCAATCGAATTGACTTTTTCTGTCTGAAACTGTCAAAAACCCGTAATAGCCTAGCCCTGCTGTTGCAATCGGGCCAAGCAGATTCAAATTTGAATAAGTAGGTATCTACCTACTGAAGAACTACTCATACCTAACTATTATGTAGGTACTGAAGAACCTACAAAATGAGTGTTTTCTAATAAGCTTCTGTATATACCTAACCTCAAAAGGTCGAGGTTCAAATCCTGGAAACATGTGGAACCGCGGCGCGCATTCATGATATTTTTACCAAAAGTTAAAGTTTAAGAAAAATATCAATGATGAAGATATCCACAGCGTTCTAATCTAGATATATGTGTATTTATTTTGTAGCTTTATTGTGCTTGAGTGTAGGTCGGCATTACACTTAAATATAATATAGAAGAATTTACATAAGCTCTTAAAAATACATTTGAGATAGCGAATCATTTTCTTTTCTCTGACACAATTGACGCCTTCTATTACGTATAGATACGATGACCTAGAAAGTAGATGGTTTGCCCGTGAACCAGGAAGCTCCCTCAAGGCCAAAGTGACGCGTGCGCTGATATAACTCGCACCCCTACCATGTGCTGTGTCGTTGTAATGGGGTGGATTTTTTAAACTTACGCAATCCCACAGATAATACTAACTAACTGTATCATTGTTACACTCATATTTTTAAAGCAGTTAATGACATGGACTAGATACTTAGTAAGTACTGCAATATTAACAAATAATTTTATAATTGTACCTACCTTTCATAAAGTTATTTCATATATCGGCAAGAAATATGTGTAGGTAAGTATTGCCATAGCTGTTATCCTTCTAGGTGCCTCGGATTTCTTAGATTTTTTTTATCCCACGAATGCGCGTAGGTTACACCGTTCAAAAGTTATGTCTCTCAGACGGGCCCCACTGAAGGCCTGACACAGATTTTACTTTTCAACTGAAAGCCGTAGCACCTAGGTACAACCGTGAAAACCGTCACCTAAAGTGTGTAAACTTAAATAACTTGGGCAACAGTTAAATCAGTTTTAAAATTGAAAGAAAATAAATAACTAGAATCAGTGATGAAAATTAGAAAAATGATGCACTGCTCTGTTATTGTGGAGGCGACTAGTTCATCAGCTGATGATGACCTATACACGTGAGTTGTTAATTAATTTATTAATCATACGCATAATTACCTCGTAGCATTTTATAATGTGGAGATTGGAGATGACCGTGAATCGATTAACAGCTGAGCCAGCGGCCTTGAGACGCGTCCTTGAGTTTCCGGGAGCGTGAAGTAGGGTAGATACTACTTATATACCTACCTATAATAGGCCTTTTGTACCCATTGTAGGTGTATGATTATATTTATAGACAGTGTCGAAAGGAGTTTTTACCTACACCACAGCGTTTAGCCTGTAGCTGTGATTGGGGCTGTTTATTTTGATGTTTTTTAGAGTTTGATGGCGAATTCTTGATCATCCTCTCATCATCATTGGCCTTTGTTCATCTTCTGAAGATGATTTAGGTGGCGTCAGTAAAGTTACAGAGCAGTTAAATGTAATTAAAAACATTCGTTCATGGATCCACTCCAGCAAGCTGAGGTGGGTGAAGTATCATGTCCACTGACGTCACTGCCTGGGATTCTGTTTGATAGCGCAGGCCTTCCCATCCTCTCAGCTATAGAGATATATCTAAAGGTAGTGCGTAGCAATTGAGGTGGCAATAGTAGCAATACTACAACTCGTGGAATTGTAAAGTTGCAGTTTATTTGTCGTATCACTGGGTTTCTCTTGGTCACTTTCCATTGTAGACGTATTCTACCCAATAAATCAGAATTCTGATTTGTCGTTGTTTGGTGCCCCACCTAGCTTCGAACTTAGGTACAATCATAAGATCTCATTTATGTACCCAAGCTACTAAAATTGCGAAGCTTTTATTAATTTTGCTTGATTAAAGTAGGAATTTACCTAGGATTGGGATTAAGAAAAAACTTTTAAAATATCATATCAAAATACTTTACTTAGTAATTTTTTGATTTTCTGAGAGGCTGTTATATTAACACATGCTTTAAATCAGTCGAGTAGATACTATGATCTTCGCTGGAGTATCTTGCAATTAAATGCGAATGCCATCCGATAAAGGTCTGCCTCCTCTGACCCTAATTGGCAGATTGGTTGTTCCGGTGACATTGCTATAGGTACCTAGGTGTTCAGGTGGCACTAACAAGAGAGCTGATAATGATGGCATCCGACGCGAGGTACATTGATAGGTTATTTTTGATATTAAATAGCTGTATTGCTGTTACGTAGGTACATGCCTCTGTGCCGGAAACAATAAAACAATATTTATTAAGGATCGTAAATATTACATTTTTAACCCAAAAACTAGTTATACCTAATAATTTTTACACAAAGACGGACACTTTAAATCGAAATATTTATACTGGAACGCTCCGCGACTTGGTTCACGTACAAAATTTTACAGCCGATTTCATTACCCTATAGTTTTTGGGGATAAAAATACCTCTATTTAACACCTGAATCGGTTTCGGAAACTACGTGGTTGAGTAACAAACATCAATTGCATATTTATAGGTAAATATTACATATATGGTCATGGACGACATCGGTTAAGCCGCCATAGTTCATATGATGGCTAGCAGTTGAATCGATGTTGCCCTTGACTTTACTTGACTAGCGTTGAATGTTTTGATGTAAGGGCAAGTTACAATATTACGAGAATCTACAATAGTATTGAAATTTGAACGATCTAGAACTCATATTGCTTTAGCAGTTGCTCAATTTGAATGTGGAGTCTCTTTTCACCAACCAACGTACCAAAAGTAGAGTGTCATACCTGATGTTGTAAAATATATTAACAATTTAAACTGCCAAAAAGAAGGTTGGTATGTGATATTGAACTGCCAAAAAGAGGGTAGGTATGTCATAATGAACAGATCAGTATGTTGTTCTGTTTAGAAACTGTTTGCAATTAAGACGGCGATTTCAGACTCTCTTCGTCGTCGAAACGCATTGTTAATAGATCAGTTCATTATATCAGTGGATACGGTTAGTGTGCTATGTCGTAATAGGAACGCAGACATTTCGGAAGTTGAAGACCAAATAGTAGTTAATAAACTTTTAAAAACTGCCATTGCTACTCAGCGGAAACTCCATGTGCTTCCAGTCTGTCTGACTGGTAGTTAGGAGTAGATACTTTTTGTATGCGGGGACAACGATCATTGCCAAGGAACCGAAACGTCGGGAAAAAAAGGTAGGTAATACGCAATTAATACTAAAACTACTACGTAGGTACTTACTAGTTTAAAATAGTTTTAATCAAGTAATCTATGTTTTATGCAAATAATGCGTCAACCAAAAACCTTCTGTTAGGGTAAAATATGAATGTTTGCATTAGACTGCAAACTCTGCATAGCCTCGTTATGCTCACCGTAAATTCCTATAATGACCGTAATTCGAGTAAGTTATGTATAGGTACTTTTGTAAAAACCGTCAAGTCATCAGCATTTTGTGTTATGCACAGGCAGTAAGTCTCAAGAGTTTATTCCAAATCATTGTCAAAAGTTATAAAAATGAGTCCTAGAAGATATTAGAATTGTACAGGTATATCAACATTTAAATTAAATATTCTATCTCTATCTACCCTTTTTTTGAAAGCCATTGCTAGACCAGCTCCTGAAGTAAATTACCTTAAATATTGTTGTCAATAGGTATGTTATGCATGCTGTTGACAACAGAAAATTTACATGATATTTTAATCTCATAAAATATAAAATATTCGACACCGTCACGCGCCGTTTTCACATTTTTATTCCAACAAGCTTTTTATTTGCCTCAAAATTTGTAAATATAATTATGTAGCCCGTGGCTGGTGAGGCGTATATAATGCATAAGAGATTTTCGTCAATTCGTTTTGCAATTCTAATGCTTCAGTTTCGGTCTCCGGTATCGCTCGGTCTGGATGTAGAAAAAGTCTTATAAAAAGCCAGTGTCGTCCTTGATGTTTCGGACTCGCCATTCCCCAATAACCCAGATTGAGTGGTCGACGACGTTGTGCTTTGGTCTGTTCGCCTGGTTCACTTCCAAAGGCTCCACCCGCAGTTCCTTGACGAGGTCTGTGGCACTTTTCCACTATGAGACGAGGACAGTTAGGTTTTTATGTTCGAGGTTCCATCAGATCTACAAACGGCTCTCTCAATAATCGCATGTAAGTCTGTGCAAAGAATTATATGGGTACGTTTTAGTTTAGACTGTTTCTAAAATGTTTTTTTTTAGGAGTTGACTGTAGTTTCGACCTACATAATATATGTTATACAGTGATTCCGTACTTTGGAACAACCAAGGGTTTTTAACAAGCTTAATAATTTATGACAGGCTTTCAATCAGAACTGTTAAATATATAATAAGTTCTCTACTTATCAACCTACCACCTTTGGGGCGCAGTCGGCCAAGCACCAGCTGAGGAAGGTTGCGGGTTCGATTCTCGCCGCGAGACAATGTATGATCTGCAAGTATTTGTCTCAGGTCTGGTTGTTTCTATGTATAATATGACTGTATAAAAAAAAAGTATATAAGTAGTATCAGTCATTGTGGTACCCATAACACAAGCTCTGCTTACTTTGGGGACTGATGATGCAGTTGGAAATGTTCGGCATTATAAATTTATTATTATTTATTTATCAACTGGTTTTAAATAAGTGTCGTCGTGTCGAAGCATTCTGCGGTGTCTGGCCTGTCAGCTCAGTTGGTAGTAGCTCTTTCATCTGCGCTGTAGGTTGAGGGTGTTCGATTCCCACCCAGGATAAACATTTCTGTGACGAACACAGGTGTTTGTTCTGTATCTGGGTGTTATAAAGTATCATAAGTATGTATTTAAAATAAATATATAAGTATTCTATCAGTCTGGTTATCATGATATAAGCTATGATATTTGGGGCTAGATGGTATTGTGTGTGTATTGTCCACCAATACTTATTTATTATTTCTTTATTTATGAACGAATGCGTATTGTTGCAGGTTCAAGGAAGATCCGATATCGCCCTCCACGACCAGCGTCTCTGTTGGCTCGACAGGTATGTCACATAAAGAACATCATACAGCCAAACCTTTACACCGTGTTTATTTTAAGCCAAACTATTTCGTTGGTTCCGCAATGAGAGTGATCCTTTTGCGTGATCAACGTCTGGATTTAAGGAGTAATTTCTTTAGGTTTTTCTTAATGCGATCTATTAATTTAAGGCTAATTTGTAGCGCAGGCAACCATTGTACGCGAACCAATCAGCTTGCTTTATGTTCTAGCCATTCAGTAAGCCAACAAAGTCGGTTTGCTGATACGACCTGCATTGTTTAAACAGAGCGAGGTCAATATAAGGGTGCAAAACGGAGCAATCTGCAAATAGAGAAATCGTATCGTTCAATATTACATATCGACAACTTTTAAAACTAACTTTCTCATCCCAATAGTGTTTCCACACAGGTTGGGTACATAGGTAACTGTATCAAAATAGTTGCTTGTTTCAAAAGAGAAATCTGAAATCGGGAAACACAAAAAGAATGGGCTCTAGTCCGGGTTCTGTAGATACATCCAAATGCCATATTTCTTTCCATTTTGAATTTAGAATACATATGAATTATGAATTACTGTATCGGTCATTAATAATCGACTTTAAAGTCTCGCTTTATTCATAAAACAGTTTTAGCATCACTTTGAAAGTTAAAATCCCTTTGCTTCTCACAACATTGTTTATAAACTTGAATATTTTATAAAACAAACAATTCCTCTTTTTACGATGACGTCAATGAGTGTACCGTAGGCAACAACAGAGTATATTACTAAAGTTCACGTATGACTGACTACCAGTGATGCTATAGGTACGCACGCTACGATGATACGTAGGCACTTCTGTAAAGGTCCCTTGAGAATGTGGCGTTTTTCAGTGGATAACTTTGTGCGTTTTATAAAGTTCTGAATTACGTTTTAGTGGGACTAAAGTAAGACTGAAAATTATAGCATAGGTAACTACTTATACATACTACAACTAATTATAGCATAGGTAACTATAAAAACATTTGAAAGTTTACGAAAATTGATGAAAAATTAAGATAATAATATTTTAAAATGTGTTGAGTTCAGCAAAGTCAAACAAAGTGTTTTAATGTGATATATCTTTCTTTTTCAAATGCGACGAAGTCGTGATAGGGACAGCTAGTTTTATACAAAATGGTGCCTTTTCATATACAATAATGATAGATTATTTTTGCTCGAATCACTAAGAAACACAAAGCTTTTATTCCAATTATTAACACCAAGTCAATAACTATCTCTATTTAATTGAAAATATCAAAAATTTTAAATTATCATCATCATCATTGGCATTCGTGCATCTGTTGAAGATGATTTAGGTGTAGTCAGTCAAGTTACAGAGCAGTTATTTGTAATTGAAAACTTTCGACCATCGATCCACTCCAGCAAGCTGAGGTGGGTTTCCTCTGCACTGACGTCCCTCATTTAAATATCCCATTTTAAATAAAGCCGAAAATAACCCGAAAAAAATGGGTAATAAGAGCACAATGTTTCCTCCGCTAAACGGCCAAAAATAATTAATTTAAACATCTGAGATTCCGTTATCCTTAATTTATTTTAAAGAAAATTTTGCAAACGTTACCTAATGTCTATATAGGTAGAAGGGCTATCTACAATACCTCTTCTATAGTTATAGTAATTTATTACTATCGCATTTTTATATGTATATAATACTAGCTGTTGCCCGCGGCTTCGAACGCGTGGGACCTACAAAAAAAGTAGCCTATGTCCTTCTCCAAGGTCCCATCTATCTCTATACCAAAATTCAGCAAAATCGGTTCAGCGGTTTTGGCGTGAAAACGTGACAGACAGACAGACAGAGGTACTTACGCATTTATAATATTAAGTAGGGATTATCTATTTGTACCTACTGCTCTATTTCCTTAGATATTCTCTCAGATTATGTTAGCACGCCTACTTTTTATTTTCTCTTCCTTGCAGGTTTGTAGGTTGAAAATGCTACTAGCATTAAGCACATTTGTATATTTTTTGTGCAATAAAGAATTTAAAAAAAATATTTGCTTTCAAATTTTGAGTAACATTTCCAGCTCATAATTGTGAGTAAACGTCTAACATCATTATTATATTAATTAATTTATTGGATCAACAAATGGTAAACTAGAAAGCACACAATAGATCGAGCGAGCGAAGCGTGCGAAGATCTCAGTGACTACTTGGGCGGTTTGGCTTCGTATGTTTGTTTTTTTCGACAACTGTCGATCCGTTGTTCCGACCTGCATGACATTGCGCAGGTCAACTGATTGGAATTGAGGAAACAAACAACTTATTGAACTAAATTGGACAAGGAGTTGTTAATATATGGAACTAGCTGACCCATGCCCACTTCGTTGGGCGGTTTCACAAAAAATTTTAAAATACTAATATCGCTTTTAAAAAAAAAGATAGCTATTCAAATTATTGTATTAATTACAGAGCTTAACAAAGTTACGGATTAATATTGATAGATGGCGCTAGCGGCCACCCGCATCTTCGCCCGCCCCGTTACATTTCCCGTTCCCGTTGTTTTTCCGGGAACAAAAAATAGCCTAAATCCTAATCCAAGTTACTAACTATATGCTATACTACCTATATACTAACTATATTCATTTTACGTTTCACCCAAATCGGTCCAGCGGTTCTTGAGTTATAAGTTGTGTAACTAACATGACTTTCTTTTATATATATACTACCTGCTGCCCGCGGCTTCGCACGCGTGGTGCCTACCTAAAAAGTAGCCTATGTCCTTCTCCAAGGTCCTATGTATCTCTATACCAAAATTCATCAAAATCGGCCCAGCGGTTTAGGCGTGAAAACGTGACAGACAGACAGAGTTACTTTCGCATTTATAATATTAGTAGGGATATATAATATTTATATAGATATATAGATGTCGAGAGCGAGATAGAACCATCAAATGATACAGGCATACGAGATCAAAGTTCGGAGCGAACTGCTAGTTAGAACAGAAAGGTATAAGGGTACCTTTGAGTATCAGGTGCACATGTACATCATGTACATTTGTAGCCAACTCCATGTTACCTAGTTGCTAGAAATGAAGAATGAAAGATAATAAAAAAAAATGTAGATACTTATCTACTACCTACTTTCAGGAAAAATTTAATAGCTCATAGTAATAACTAAATGACCTATCATCGAAATTAACGGTAGCGAAGCTCATGAGACCCACCAGCCTGGCCTATTCGCTAATAATTCAGCTTTGCGAACCTAGCTGCTTGCAAAAACGACCATATGTCCCCAATACAGAATTCATTTTCAATCAACACGAGTGGTATCACGTTTGATTAGATGGTGACATAGTACGTTTACATGAAGAGATGCAACAAAATGAGGTATTGTTTAGACCAGTTAGGGTTGCTTTTCGAGTAGTGCCGGCTTCTAGCAGCTAAGTTCAGTTCAGCGACCCATGGGTTCCTAATAGGCTCTTGTGTCGTCGGAAGCGATGCTTGAATTGAACATAGTTTTTGTAACTAGTAAGTGGTATTATATGCAGAATTACATTACGACCTTTACTCGACTCTTTAATGAAATGCCTATTTTTGGCGTTCTTATTCAGAGAAACTGAAACTCTTTGACAATTTTGTCCAATTGTATGGTTAAGATTAGAAATTAGTTTAGTTCATGGCTATACTGATTTTCATAGCTGTTTTTCGCAGTTTTTTCTTATCCATCTACTAGCTCACAACTTGGTCTACGCGTTTCAAAAAGAAAAAAATATGAAAAAAAAATCTAATTGTAAGTCTAAACCATTCTCGAATCCCACGCGAATTGATCACACATAAAAAAAAACATCAATATCGGTCCAGCCGTTTAGGAGGAGTTTAATTACAAACACACGCACAGGCGATTTATATTATTTACAGATACTAGCTGCTGTCCGCGGCTTCGCGCACTTGGTATTTACATAAAAAGTAGCCCATGTCCTTTTCCAAGGTCCCGTCTATCACTATACCAAAATTCATCAAAATCGGTTCAGCGGTTTAGGCGTAAAAACGTTTATAATATTATACTAGCTGACCCGGCAAACGTTGTTTTGCCATATAAATATCTTAAGTAAAAAAATTTTTTTTTCATAAAAAGTATCCTATGTTACTCCTAATACCTCCAAGAATATGTGTACAAAGTTTCATGATGATCGGTTAAGTAGATTTTGCGTGAAAGCGTAACAAACAAACTTACATTCACATTTATAATATTAAGTAGGATTAGTAGGGATGGTGCACCCCGCGCCCGCCGAATGCTGCCAGCCGGGACGAAACGTACGGTCCGCCAGTCGCTTTGTCTCCGCTTTTTAAATTAATAATACCGGACATTTCACACAGCATCATCTGGCCCCAAAGTAAGCAGAGCTTGTGTTATGGGTACCAGCATGACTGATATACTACTTATATACTTTTTTTTTAAGTAAATACATACATATAAATATACATATACATATTACAAAAAAAAATTGTTATTTATCAAGCCATTTTATACAATACAGTATTATTATATTATTCCATAACCAATTAAGTACATTACATACGTTGTACATTTCATGTAGATAAAAACTGCTCCTAACAGCATTTCATTAAAATGGATATCTTAGAAGATATCAGAGATTTGATTGATGACCTCTGTGGCGCAGTGGACTAAGGGTCAGGCTGAGACGCAGAAAGATGCGGGTTCGATTCCTGCCGCGGGATAAATATTTGTATGATCTGCAAGTATTTGTCTCGGGTCTTGGTGTTTCTATGTATAATAATAATAATAATCAATAAGAATACAGCGAGGTATTTTTCAAGGAGCCTCGCTTAGTCCCCTATGGTTCTGTTTGGCTTTAAATCCTTTATCAAACAGCTTAACAACTAACTCTCTAAACAAAACAGACGACGGACAGACAGACAACACAGCATGCAAACTTAACCACCTGCTTTACATGGATGACATTAAAATTTATTCCTCTGCTCAAAGTGAGTTAGAACACCTAATAAAAATTACAGAACAGTTTTAACATGATATTGCAATGAGCTTTGGCATTGATAAATGCAAGATAAACTCCATCAAAGCTGGGCAAACCTACCAACATGAATATCAAATGCAAACTGGCGAAACTATAGATCCTTTGTGTGAAAACGAAACTTACAAATATTTAGGCTATCACCAGGCAAAACAAATTAATTCTAAAGAAACTAAAACGAAACTTACTCTAAACTTTAAACACAGACTAAATTCTATTTTAAAATCACAGATATGCTCTAAAAACACAACCAAAGCAATAAATTCATATGCCATACCAGTTTTAACTTACTCATTTGGAATATTAAAGTGGACCAAAACGGAATTAAAAAACCTACAACGCCTTGTCAATGTTACCATGACAAAACATAGAAAGCATCACCCACGAGCTTGCATACAAAGACAAGTCTTGCCACGATCAGAAGGTGGACGAGGCATCATCGATATACATAACTTACACAATAAACAAATAACGTCGTTTAGGTCATACTTCCACAGTAAATCTGAAACATCCTCTTTGCACAAGTCAGTAGTTCAGCTAGACCGAAAATTAACACCGCTTAACTTAGAAGATCGCAATAAACAGCTCAACGAAAACATGACAGACATTAATTACCGAATGGACCCGAAACCCCTCCACGGAAGGCACCATCACGATCTGAGCCAACCCACCGTCGACATACAGGCGTCGAACGAATGGCTCAGTCGCGGTGAACTCTTTCCTGAGACTGAAGGGTTCATGATTGCAATACAGGACAGGACAGGAGAAGTAATCAAAACACGCAACTATCAAAAACATGTAATGAAAACAATAGCAAGAGACGGATGCCAACGTTGTAACAGCAGTCCCGAAACAATCCAACACATTACGGGGGCCAGCAAAGCTATCGCTCAAACAGACTACATGTTTAGACACGACCAAGTGGCCAATATTATTCACCAAAACATAGCAACCAAATATAAACTTGTAGACATAACAGAAAAACTTCCACCGTATTATAAATATACCCCTTAAACTGTACTGGAGAATACTACACACAAACTTTATTTTGATCGAGCAATCTTCAAATCAAAATCACATTTTAATAGACCAGACTTGACTCTTTTAGACAAAACCAATAACACAGCACTTCTCATTGACATCGCCATACCCAATACGCATAACCTGCAGACCACCATTGCAGAGAAACTGTTTAAATATATTGACCTTAAAAACGAAATAACTCGAATGTGGCGTTTGCAAAAGGTCTCAATAGTTCCGATAGTCTTGTCATCAACCGGCGTTATTCCTAAACAACTCTTCCAATCTCTAGAGCAGTTGCACCTTCCCAAGCATACGTATGTTTCGCTACAAAAAGCTGTCATTTTGAATACTTGTAGAATTGTAAGAAAGTTCTTGCAAACGGAACTTCCTAGTGAACCCCAACAATACTGGGGCGCACTTGGCTTAGGCCCGTGCGCTCCTATGAATCCGGTATAAATTTTACCGAGTAGAAGAAGTCTCTATACAAATAATAATAATAATAATAATACCGGACATTTCACACAACATCATCTGGCCCCAAAGTAAGCAGAGCTTGTGTTATGGGTACCACATGACTGATATACTGCTTATATATATTTTTTTTTGTAAATACATACATATTATACATAGAAACACCCAGACCCGAGACAAATACTTGCAGATCATACAAACATTTGTCCCGCGGCGGGAATCGAACCCGCAACCTTAAGCGTCTCAGCCGGACCTAAGCCCACTGCGCCACAGAGGTCGTCTATAATATGTATGTATTTACAAAAAAAATGTATATAAGTGGTACGTCATGTGGTACCTATAACATAAGCTCTGCTTACATTGGGGCCACATGATGTGTGAAATGTCCGGCATTATTTATTTATTTATTACAACTAGTGGTCGCTCACTGGTCGAAATTTGACCATAATTAATTAATAATTAATGTATTGTTTATACATAATTAAAAAAAATATTAGCATTCTGCACTCCTTCTCTATATAAACTATAAGTGTGCGAAATTTCATACTCCTCCGCCCGCGCAAATTTCGTTAAAAGGGGTACAAAGTTTTTGCTTCACGTATTAATATATAGATTTGAATTGAATTAGGCAGTACATTGTTATATTGTTACATTACATTATGAATAACTAGGGATGTTTGTATATGAACCCCGTTGGGGCGTTGCAATTTTAGTATCGTCTTCATGAAATTAAATGAAATTGTTTACTGAGGAAGAAAACACTTGAATAGCTGTAACACCTGGTTCACACAATAAATCGTAATCAATTTCTCGACAGTTTTTCATTAGGTAGGTACATCATTTAGTAAGTATATGTGTTATTTATATTAATCTCTACTTATAATGAAATAATCATTATAATCAAAGTAAATAATATCCCATACTATATAATATTATGAATGCGAAAGTGTCTCTCTCTGTTTGTTACGTTTTCAAGGCTAAACGGCTAAACAGATCTAGATGAAATTTGGTAAGAAAATGTATTACATTCGGGGGAAGAACATAGGCTACTTTTTGTCTCAAAAAACAACCTTGAAGGGGATAAAATAAGGGATGAAAGTTTGTGTGGGCAACTCATATTTTCTTAAGATAGGGATCTGAAAATTTATATTTAGGCTTTTGGTAAGAAATAAAGAAACACGTTTTTCAACGATTTTGCAAAATCACTCCCGATGGGGGTAAGATAGGGGATTAGACTTATAATCTGTTCTTTAGCTGCACAGAATGCATTCCTTACAAAAATAAAAATAAAGGTTCTATGCATATGCGTACGAAGTCGCGGGTAACAGCTAGTACAATGTAAATTAAATTGTAACAATATAATATAGAATATAAAATTAATAATAAATTACAAAATAAATTATAAATTAAGTTCATGTTTATTACCTGTTATATATAAAATTCTCTTGTCACAGTATTTTTAACAAAACTCCTCCGAAGCGGCTCTTATGAAAATTTGTATGTATATTCAGTAGGTCTGAGAATAGGACGAAAACCATTTTACATACCCCTAAGTAATAATAAGGGTGGTCCAACCCAAAAAAAACAATATTTTATAAAAAAAATATATGATTTGCATTAAAAAATTCATACAACCCTAGATTTTCACTCTTCTACCACCAACCCCTATTATTACCGGTGACACTTCTCACCCCGTAAACAGCATCATTTTCAATAAAAAGTGAAATATATATGTACTTATAAATAATTTATTTGGCAAAATAACACAGCTATATATAACACAGCTAGTAATGTATATAATTACTTGTGTGATAATTACTAATCAATTTAAATATCCTTATTAATATTATAAATGCGAAAGTAACTCAGTCTGTCTGTTTGTTACGTTTTCACATCTAAGCCGCTGAACCCATTTTGATGAATTTTGGTATATCGATAGATGGGACCTTGAAGAAGGACATAGGCTATTTTTTATATAGGTACCACGCATACTAAGCCGCATGCAGCAGCTAGTAACATATAAAACGTAAGTAAATTAAATAAAATAAATTTAAATAAACGTAAGTAATTAGAGTTGCACAAAACGCTACATAAATTACATAAAGCGATGCGTCGACTGCGGGACGGTATTTTGTGATAGGCCTCTTAATCAGTAAGTTATCGAGATATAAAAAAATAGTAGCTTACTTGCTGCTGCCCCCGGCTTCGCCCGCGTGTATACATAAGACGTAGCCTGTCCAAATTACAATCTGTCACAGTACCAAATTTTATCCAGATCAGTCTCCGAACAGATAGAGACACTCCGGCAGTATTTATTTATTATTTATTTTAATAACATTAATTTGAGCACAATTTAACAATACGCACATATATTCAAATACTAAGAATAGTATTAGGTACTATTCAGTTCCGTTTTTAACCGAAAAATAAATGACCTTTTATTTATTTTATTAATCGGCTTCTAAAAAAACCAGCCAAGTGCGAGTCGAACTCGCGTACCGAGGGTTCCGTACAAACCTGTAGGTATATAAGTAAAAGTTCACTCATCATGAAAATCGAGCCATAGTTGGATGATGTAACAAAAAATTTACGGTTTTCGAATTTTTTCCTTTATCTGTGCTATAAGACGTTGCTTCGTAACAAATTTCAAGATTCTGAGATCACGGGAAGTACCCTGTAGGTTTTGATTACTTTGCGCGTGTCGAAAATTTGCGGAAATTTGCGGCATTAACGGCTGTATCATTTGATTGCGTTTACTTAAAAGTTTGAACTTAAAACTCACAGCTTTAAGGGACAGTAGACTTGAGTATTTGATATAAATTTCAGCTTGATACATCCACACGTTCCTGAGAAAAAGGGTCTTGACAGACAGACAGACGGACGGACGGACAACAAGGTGATCCTATAAGGGTTCCGTAGCCAAATAGCAAAAAAACGGAACCATTATGGATTCGTCATGTCTGTCTGTCTGTCTGTCCGTCCGTATGTCACAGCCACTTTTTTTCCGAAACTATATACTGTTGAAACTTGGTAAGTAGATGTATTCTGTGAACCGTATTAAGATTTTTACTCAAAAATATAAAAAAAAAACAATAAATTTTGGGGGTCCCCATACTTAGATTTTTAGACTAGGATTTTTTGTCAAACCCTTACCTGTGGGGTATTTATGGATAGGTCTTTAAAAATGATATTGAGGTTTCTAATATCATTTTTTTCTAAACTAAATAGTTTGCGCGAGAGACACTTCCAATGTGGTCCTTGGACCTTTGAACTCCTTTGACCTTGAACCTTTCATACATACATATTATACATAGAAACACCCAGACCCGAGACGAATAATTGCAGATCATACAAACATTTGTCCCACGGCGGGAATCGAACCCGCAACCTTTTGCGTCTCAGCCGGACCTAAACCCACTGCGCCTCAGAGGTCGTCCACAAGTAGTATATCAGTCATGTGGTACCCATAACACAAACTCTGCTTACTTTGGAGCCAGATGATGCTGTGTGAAATTTCCGGCATAAACGCAGATTTTTTATTTACCCCCCTCGCTCTTAACCGACTGTTTAAGTGGAGCAGGTAACAATAAAATTACAATTATCACGGTATAATACCCATGTTTTGTGTATGTTTGTGTTTGCGTGTGTTTATATGTATGTGAGTGAGTGTTATGTCTCTTAAAAGTCTGGTTATCACAGAGGGAAACTTATACGTGGTAGTGTTTGCGTGTAGTGTGTGGAAAAGTGTAATACCTAATTAACTCCAAATGTCAGTTCACCTTTATTAGGAGTTATTTCTTAGGCTTAATTAGGCTATTAGGAAGTAGTGAAACTACCGAAATTATTATGTATATTATATTATCGAGAAAGTGACTATGTCTGTCTGTCTGTTACAATTCGCGGCTGAACTGATTTTGATGGATTTTGATAAAAAGATAGATCGACTTTGACGAATGATATAAGCTGCTGTTTGTGTAGATATCACGCGTGCGGAGCTTCATATTATACAAAGTAACAATTCATGACAAGAACTAATATCGTATTAAAATATTGAAATAACATAAACTGTTATAATTAAGGTTTCACAGTAATACTAGATTGGATATAATACTTATTTACTTTATGCAGTTTATAATATTACTAAAGTACAATAATTAATATAATTATTAACCTTAATATCGAACCACAGCGTAGGCAAATCAAATATATTCTTCATTATAGAGGGTGATTACTTCTAATAATAAAGTTTATAATATTTTAAAAACATATCTCAACATAATTCTCTTAAAGAATCAGAGTTACTATATTCGAAACACAACGTAGGATTTTAATCACAACCACTAGACGAATCGTTGGCCAAATTAATAATAGATCAAAGTATGTTTAGGGATTTAAATTATATTATATAATACCATTTAGTTATTTGGGGTTAATTTAGGTACTTTTAATTAGTAGAGAAGGCGAAAAAAAGGTAAGGTGCATCGAGAAGTATATAGTAGTAGGTGGAGGGGGCGTTACAGTGTTCCCCTAGTCGCCTTTTACGACATCCACGGGAGGAGATGGAGAGGTCCTATTCTATGCCGGAGCCACCACGGGCATCTATATTATACAAGGTTAATTCAAATCGGTTGAGATATTACGCCGTAATTGAGATACAAACGGACATCCAAACAAGGACACATACAAATTCGCATTTATACCATAACTACCTTCTGATTTCGCCCGCTTTGTACTTGCTTTAATAAATAGGCCAAGCGCGAACCGAACCACGCAGTGACGGCTTCCGAAGGCATACGAAGGACTAGTGGTCAGCTGTCAGCTCCCAAACCAAATAGATCATATAGTTAGTAAAATAAAGTAAATTTACATAAAACTTAAAACATTTTTTTTAATATTTCAAATCATCATTATAATATATAATTATTAAATGATTGCTGTAATTATTAAATTTAAACTTAAATTTTTAAATTATATTTTAAAAACCTATTAAGTACCTACGTTAACAGTGGTTTAGTCAGAACTTCGAACTTCGAATGACACGTTGATCATTAAAATAAATTAATGCCAGACATTTCACACAGCATCTTCTGGTCCCAAAGTAAGCAGAGCTTGTATTATGGGTACCATAATGACTGATATACTATATACTTAAATACATACATATTATACATAGAAACACCCAGACCCGAGACCAATATTTGCAGATCATACAAACATTTGTCACGCAGCGGAAATCAAACCCGTAACCTTCTGCATCTCACCCGGGCCTTGGCCCACTGCGCCACAGAGGTCCACGATATTAGTAGGATATCCAAACATCAAAAATCAACATAGCAAAAAAAAGGCAACCTAAAAATACGTCTTCCAAACAATCCGTTGTTCCGTTGTTCGTTGTTGTAGTTGTATCCGTTGTTGGTAGTTTTATATAAAATTGTACCTAACTTTATTATGATGACACTTACACGTTCACAAAACACTATGGGCATCTTGTACCTTTCCTTACCTACCTACTAATAGGTAGGGTATGTATATAATCTTCTAAGTAGATATACAGATGTACATCTAGGTACATATCATATATTTAAATCCATCCTTATGGTAACAATATGTAAAAGCTCAAATTTCTGGTGATGGATTGTGTTTCGTCCGTGTCTAAACACAAACCATTGATGTATGCAATTCAATCGAGTTAGTTGTATACTCATTGTTCTAACTTGACAAGAATTGTATAGCTGTCAGATTCCATAAACGCGAAGCGAAGCTATTGATAACGGAGGCTGTATCGTGCGCTCGCGCATGTCCGGGCAGCTTAGAAAGCTCAGTGCGCGGCGCAAAGCGGACGCGAGCAGTCGAGGTCGGTGTCGCGATATGAACGGAGCATGGACGTGTGGAGCGAATACTCGGCGACCCCGCCGGCACCGCTGACGCTGGACGCCGTCGATAACATCACACTCACCTTCTACGAAACCGTAGACGATCCGCCACCGCAACCTAAGCAAGGTATTTCACCTATGCGCATTGATGCTTCGCGTTGTCAGAGATGTTTGAATGTGAAAGGGATGCTTGCAAAGTTAGCAATTATAAAAAACAACAAAAATAGAGATAATTATCAGTCTATCAGTGGAAGAACTGAAGATACAAAACTGTTAGTGGTGTAAGAACTTAGTAAACATATTAAGCAGGGTAGGACATGTAACAAGTAGTAGGTACAAGTCCAAAGACCAATCAATCAATTGTCGGAGTAAGTCACCAGCCGGGCCCACTTGTATAGAATGTGTTCATAAACTTCAAGTACCCACACTCAAAGATAAATGTTTGACGCTTTACACATTTTTCTCTCAATTTGACAAGATATCAGGGTAGGAATTTAAGCATTTTTAGCACTCGTATTATTAAGAACTTTCCGGCGTTTTCTGGCTTTCTCTTTGAAGCTCCTATCTGCTTGGTGCTGCTACCAAGCTGAATCCAAGATGTTTTCCAAAAATTGCAGCGAGTTTCGCGTTTGAACAAATCAGGTGTAGTAGGTACCTACTTATCATTATTTTCTTTCTCTGTTGGATGAATTATTGGTATTGGACATTCTCTGCTATAATCTTAACTTTAAATATAACAGATGACATTTTTTTGTACGTTAGTTTGTAATGGATAAACTCGAATACTTTATTATTAGTTTATTCAATTTTTAATACATTATTAGCAAATAAGATTGGCTGTATTTTATCATCAAAAAAAGTTGAGATCCTCAATGTAATAATGTAACCCCATGACTTAACGTGCACTGTGAAAACTTTAATAAAATAATAGATAATGGCGGACATTGCACACATCACAACTAGCCCCAAACTAAGCATAGCTTATACTATGAGAACCAGTTGACTAATATAATACTTATATAGTTTTAAATACATGCATAAGATATTTTATTACACCCAGACACAGAACAAACACCTATGTTCGTCACACAAATGTTTATCCTGGGAGGAAATCGAACCCTCAACCTACAGCGCAAAAGGCAGAGGTACTACCAACTGAGCTGACAAGTCCGTCAGATGGTAGTAGTTGGCACTATTATACATAACTAGTGGTCGCTCACTGGTCGAAATTCGACAATAATTAATATATTTTTTTTACATAATAAAAAAAAAATATTAGCATTCTGCACTCCTCTATATAAACTATATGTGTGCGAAATTTCATACTCCTCTGTCCACGCAATTTTCGTAAGAAGGGGTACAAAGTTTTTGCTTTACGTATTAATATATAGAAAAGTTGGTAGGTTAGTATAATAAGTTGTAGATGTGTATAGTACTCACCATTACCCAAAAATAAAAACCACGAGGTAATAGTTTCTAGTGTGTATATGTATTATAATATAATTACAATAACCGCTTTTTGTTTAAATGAGGCAATCAGAATACGGGTAGAAATCGAAAGACGATCACATTTCTATCATAATATAATTAGGCTAAATAGTTGAGCAAGGTTAATTGTACTGTACATTTAAATTTAACAGATTTAACGGGATTAACAGATTAATCATTATAAATATAATAACAGTAATTCCTTCTACGATAAACATCGTAAAATAAACATAAGTGTTTGTTCTGTCTCTGGGTGTTCTCAAGTATAATAATATAATATAATTTCATTTATTTTCTCTCATCATTAGTATCATAAGTATTTATAAATATCTAAGTATTCTAGCAGTTATCTGGTCATTTTAAATACAAGCTTGCTTAGTTTGGGGCTAGATGATGTTTCGTGCGTATTTATATTTACATATATACTAGCTGACCCGTGCCCACTTTGTAATTGTTACAATAATTTGTAACAATTACAGTGATTAACAAAGTTACGGATAAATATTGATAGATGGCGCTAGCGGCCACCCGCGGCTTTGCCGGCCCCGTTCCCGTTCCCGTAGTTTTTCGGGATAAAAAATAGCCTATATCCAAATCCAAGTTACTAACTATATTCATTTTAAGTTTCATCCAAATCGGTCCAGCGATTCTCGAGTTAAAACTGGTGTAACTAACACGACTTTCTTATATATATTTTATATATTTATAATTACGTGCTTACAAACTCAAAAGTAGGACATAAGTCTTAGTTGTTAAAATAGTAATACATTATTTTATTTATCATATTTTATGTATAATTATTTCTAATAGTTTTCACAGCGCACGCCACATAATTACTATTGCAAATTGTTAGTTAGTTAGTTAACTAACATCTTATTATTTTACACTACTATAAACATTTTAATTTGTAGTAAATTAGTAATAGAAGTATATAACAGTAAGGTCAAGTAAAGTGACTACCCTCGTACTAGTTTTCACTGTATGAAGGCATAGTTAAAAAATAAACAAAAACATACATTATCATTTTTTATTATTAACTAGCTGGAATCCCCGCGACTTCGCACGCGCGTTATTATAGTATTATTCATATCAAGTTTCAAGCAAGTCGCACCACGCGTTTAAATGTTTCATACATTCGTTTTCACCCCTTTTCAACATCTTAGGGGTTGAATTTCAAAAATAATGCCTTAGTGGGCGGTTTCGCTGTAAAAAGAAGCAACCTTCTAAATTTCAGCTTTCTAGCTTCAGCGGTTTCCGCTCGGCGATGATGAATCAGTCAGTCAGTCATTTAGTCAGGTTAAGCTCTTTTATAGGTATAGATACTACAGAATATTGATTTGATTTCAACACACATAAATCTTTAGTTAACTATCAAAAATGTAGACTGAATGACTGAGGTAAAGTGGGTACCTCCTTGCTCGCTCACTTGCTTCTTTCTGCGGTGGACCCGACGGCGTCGGCGCCGGCGCTCTTCTTAACTGAAGCCTCCAAGCCTAAATACTTACCCACTGTAATAAAATCTTTTGAATACATAATAATAAAGAATATCTACCTACTGTGGTAAATTATGAGCACCATTCCACTAATATGTACATAGCTAGACTGAAATCAGAATACCTAACTGAATTACGTAATATCGTAATTATAGGAAATAATTAAAATAAGTTCTTACTGTGGTTTGATTACGATAAGCCCATTGTGCCACACGCCTGAACTGAAGCTTGATCTGACAAGTCATCTCGGTTTTGAGAGAATTAGACCAAAGCTCTGTCAAAGGTTTCGAGATCTGTCTCAAACAACATACGGCCTGATTCTTCGTCTGACACTTCATGGAGTAACATAGCTCTGCTAATTTAATATTTTTTACCCGTTTTATTGCATGTTTTATTCAGTAATCTTGGCGGAATTTTAATGAATAAATTGTGACTACAGGAAGGGTATGGATAATTGAATTATATGTGTATTGTGGTGCAATGTGATTTGAATGACGAGGAATCCCAAGAAAATTCTAGACGCCATTCCGCGTGACGTCTAGAATAGAGAATTGACCATCGACTAAGACTCTAATAACAAACAATCTGACTTTAAACTATGAACATTTGACATTGGCAAAATTGACATAAGTATGTGGCCTGTGGCCATTAACAAAGAAGAAGAAGAAGAAGAACATACGGCCTTGTCAACGTCTCTCAACTTTTGTCAAAAGTTAATCACTGTTTAAAATAGTGCCAGATTCTTCGTTTGTCCATGAAGTAACATAGCTCTGCTAATTTAATATTTCTTACTCGTTTTATAGCATGTTTTATTCGGTTATCTTTGCAGAATTTTAATTAATACGTTGTGACTACATGGGACATGTATGAACAATTTAATTAACTGTGTATTATGGTGCAATGTGATTTGAACGACGAGAAATCCCAAGTTAGACGGCCATTCCGCGTGACGTCTACATTTGACCATCGACTAAGACTTTAACAAATCAATTGACTTTAAACAAACATAAACACTTGACACTGGCTATATTGACATCATGTTGTCACATGACAAAAGCAAAGAAGAAGAAGAAAAAGAGAATAGTGCTATACTTTTTTGTAAGATAGTGAAAAATAGTGACAGGGCGAATTTTAATTAAGGCAGTGTTCAAGATGAGGGGCGTTCATAAGTAAGACGTAAATTTTTTTAAAATTTTCCTACGATTTCTTACTCGTTACTTTCATATTGAGCATATAAATATATTCCATCTGGTAACAATGCTGGTTACCTATGTATAATTCAAGGATTTTAAATTCAGTCTAGTGTCTAAACAGCCATCAAACTCATGACAAAAAGCTACAAGAATGAATAAATGGGAGCAATGGTCAAATTAATAATTCAACAAATCGCTACAGACGCTATACAGACGCACGACGACTGTACGACGCCGTCGTTTCGCAAAATATTTTTATTTGGACTTTATATAACTTTATTACCACCACCTTTTATAATAAATCAATGGTTTTTATGTTATGATTGTTCTTCTAATGATGGCGGATTCTGACAATGTACCAAACGGAGAAGGAAATATCGAAAGGAAACCGGAATGACGGACAACTGAAAAAGTTTAAAGACATGTGCCAAGTTCACGGAATGAGCCTCTGATGTGGACTTTAATTCTTTCACCTCACTGGTTATAAATAATAAGTGATAAGATAATTTTATGACGTGATAACGTCTTATAAATCAATGAACGCCGGCTGCACTCACATAAAATTGTCACGTTCCGCTTGAGCCGAGCGTGCAACCGAGAGCGCGGAACAAACGACATAGGCACGATCGGCCTACGCGTTCGGCTTGTTACGCATCTTAATAGGTTAAAAGTATGCAATTTTTCATCAATGCTTTCCTATGACGTTGTCACGTAAATTTATCGTCTGTAAACAGACTTTACAGACAAACATTTTTTTTAACCTACGTTTGACCACGATCTCGTCTGACGGTAAGCGACGATGCGGCCGCATTCTATGCTTATAGTAAAGAGAAATTTACTTAAGCATTCTGTTTTTTTATGGAGATCAGTTTCTAGACGGTTTGCATTGACGTTTCTATCGTCTATCAATTTGAAACATACTTTGTATTGACGTAAGATAATAGAAGTACATTTTAGCGAATACGATTTGTGCACAGTATGGCGATAGACTGCAATCTATACTAATATTATAAAAGGAAAATATTTGTTTTATTGCATTTTATTTATTTATTTATTATTTCATCGATACAAAGTTACATCTTCAAAACTTTCGTGAGTTGTACTATACATTTTGATTAACACGGGCTTTACTCACGTATTATTTTGTCGATGGAGGCACCGACACTGTTTCGATTCACTAGAGAATCTTCATCAGGGTGAGTTTGATCCGCGATACGCTCGTAGAGCGGCAGTCTGCATTTTTTCAAAAACCAATAGATCCCTACCAAAATTGCAATAATATTACACACTGAATTGCACCCGTGCGAAGCCGGGCGTGAAGCTATTATTTAATATTTACCTACAACCATTTCCTACATTTACACAAGCTTTTAACAATGTCGTTCTTAGAAATGAGAATCAGGCTCCAATTCAACATGAACAGCAGTAATCTTGTATCTCGGTATTATTATGACGAGCTCTGTGGCGCAGCGGACCAAGGCCTGGCTAAGATTCAGAAGGTTGCGGGTTTGTCTTATGGCGGGTGATGATCTGCGACTAATTGTCTCGGGTCTGGGTATTTCTATTTACAAAAAAAAACAAAAGAATATAAGTAGTATATTAGTCATGTTCCCATAACACAAGCTTACTTTGTCAGATGATGTGTGAATTGTGAAATGGCCGGCATTATTTATTTATCATTTATTATCTGCATTAGAAGTATAAATTCATGTACAAAAGAAGCCTCTGCGTAGCATTTTAATCCATTCACCACACTGGTCAAAATAACTAGTATGTGTGCTTATAGTGTAAGTAGATGGTAACCAATAATGGGCTCAAAAGAGTCGGTAATTTCTGCTATTGTTTCTGTGTTTTACTTTATACAATACTTTTTTTAAATGCTTCCAACCACATAAGAAAATCCAGGAGTTAAAGGACCTACAGTAACATCGTCCTTTTCAAGCACACCGACATTATGTGTAGGAGTTTGGAGAAACGCATATGTATGCAAATCCCTCATTGCTTTAATATACAGCGACAGTCTATCGATGATCGTAATGTGTATGAAATAGGTATGATAATAAAACGCTTAAGCTAAAATCTGTTATCATACATTGCTTTTTGCCTAAGGAGTTACAACACAGAGTGGCCCTTAGGAAAATATTCTTCGCAGTATTTTTCGCTAAATTCCGAATGGATAATGATCTGATGAGTATGATCCCAAATTTTTTTAATAAATAAATAATCCCGGACATATCACACAGCATCATCTCGCCCCAAAGTAAGCAGAGCTTGTGTTATGTACCACATGACTGATATACTACTTAAATACTTTTTTTTTAATACATACAATATATTATACATAGGAACACCCAGACCAGAGACAAATACTTGCAGATCATACAAACTTTTGTTCCGCGTCAGGAATCGAAACCGCAACCTTCCGCGTCTCAGCCGGACCTTAGCCCACTGCGGCACAGAGGTCGCCATTGATTGATTGGGCATTTCGAGCTACCATCCAGCTAAACTAAATGGAGACACGTAGGTCTAAACTATTTGAACATTTTTCGGGATTCCTAGGACTACAACCATAAAATAAGTAGGAATTAATTGGAACTTTTGACGGTGCTCCTTGCCACTTAGCGATACAAGTGTGGAATCACCTTAGTAAAACTTTTCCAGGCATGTGTATTGGGTACACTCTGAAATTATTATATTATGAACCCATCACTGAGGCCATTACACATGAGCGCTTTTGTAGACCGCGGGGCAACTGCGTAGGTGGTAGCTATTAAGCTTCGACTTTAGTTGACGTTTTTAAAAATTGACAGCGCAAGTGGACTTGGACTTGTAACTAACCGTTCACGTGTAAGAGTATGTCGTTATAGTAGAATACTTACGTTTTAACAACAAAAAATCTACCGACTTCATGTATAAAAAACCAAAATATCAAAATTTCGTTTCATCCGAGTGGATGACATACTTACTTTTTTCAGTTTTTTTTATTTAAAAATCTGACTACTGAACCGATTTTTATGAAATTTATATGGGACCAAACGGGAAGTATATCCTTTCACATGAAATTTTTATCACAGATTTTTTTTTCAACTCGGTTCATAAATGACGAACTTATGAGGTAACAAACACTTTAAAAAAAAATACAGTCGAATTGAGAACCTCCTCCGTTTTTGAAGTCGTTTAAAAAACGAGGATTAACGGAGGTGGCTATCTCCCACTTTAAACTCATTCAGATGAACTACGCCTTTTTCATCCGTATATTATTTAAAGGGTCCTGTCCATTAGTTTCGTAAGAACTCGGAAGCTATTCCGTGCAATGGCTGCGCAGGCGCTGGGGTCAGCGACCGCGCGTTATGCAACGTGATACAATCGCCATGATTATAACTATTACCCCTTCTGTGGTGATGGTACGGAACCGGACCGGTGTGAGCAACACGATCATTAGATATAGTTAGCGTAGGTTAGGGTTTTTCATTTATGGTCTAGCTAGAGTCATGAGTCTTTTCTTGGTCTCCATTTTGTTCCAAGAAGTGACTGTTTAGTGAAAGACTTCAATATAAACTTTCATAATAATTATAATACCCGACATTTCACACAGCATCATCTGGCCCCAAAGTAAGCAGAGCTTGTGTTATGGATACCACATGACTGATATACTTACTACCTATATACTTTTTTTGTAAATATACATATTATATATATAAACACCCAGACCCGAGACAAATACATGCAGATCATACAAATATATCTCCCGCGGCGTGAATCGAACATAGTCTGCATAACATTATAAAAGTTTATTTAATTTAAGATGTTTCGGATATGTTAAAAATAATAAAATCGTATTACTGTGCATAGAGTAATACTAGGTAGTTCTATATATTAATTTGTTCGATTGGTAAAATCAACGAATAAATCGTACAGGAAGAATATCGCGGGACCACAATGGTGGCAATTCGGTTGGTTCATTTCTAAAATTAGGAATTGTCTAAAATATATTTAGTTAGTCATAGCATTTGTAAAACCTATTCGGTTGGTACCATCTAACTAAATTAGGAACGCTTAATTAAGTTAGATAAAATTAAATTAGGATAAGTTGGTAGCATCAGAATACCAAAGGTTAATTTGACAGTTCAAAACCTAATTTTAGCTAAAATTAGTTAGGTTGGTGCCAACAGAATTGAGGCCATTGTCTATCTTGTTTATCTTACAAAGAAACTGAGGAGTTATTAGTTATAGTAAAGCAGGTAATATTTAAAACTTATAACCTTTTCTGGTAAAAGTAGGTTTACGCTTTGTTTGTCTTTCAGATAACAGTTTATATTGTAACTTTGTGTAATTAATTTTATAATTCAAGTTTACAGAATTTTTGTTTATATACCTAAAGTTAATATTGTTAGTCCTTTTCAGCCCGAGACACAGTTTCTCCTAGTTCAAACATATTGTAAGCAGTTACCTAAGAATAGTTACATAATAAGTATTATAGTATAATAATAAATATTATTTTCCGTATTGTAACACTTCGCTCTAAGATAATTAATAATGATTTATTTATTATTATTATTTTATATTGACATTCAGATTTGCCATATCCAAACCTTTGCCAAAACCAATCCGTTCAATGGCAATTACGTTTACAAATAGCGCGATCGCTTCAGATGACTGATAGAAGATACTTTATAACACCCAGACACAGAACAAACACCTGCGTCCATCACACAAATGTTTATCGTGTGTGGGAATCGAACCCTCAAATGTAAACTCTGCTTTAAAAAAATATGTAGTTATATAAAATCATCGGTAAGTTTTCTCTACGAATAAAAAACGGTCTGTTTCCATTCACATAAATAAAAATACTAATGGATCCTACCAACGAATGTTTGTATTTAAACACGGCTTTAATTACTCATTTGCGTCTCATTAAGCATTATTACGTTTTCCGTCCATTTCTATTGCTATGTAAATTAATTTGCGTCTATGCAAAGCGGGTTGTTCATCTTGTTCCGTGTTGCCATTTCCTTGGAGCTTTTCTTTGTCACCCCATGCGTATACGAACAACTATGAAACTATGGAACGCACTGCCAGATGCTATAAGACGCGCCAAATCACATACTATATCTAAATCTATGGTCAGGGAACACTTTTTGTCATGTTGTTAACTATTGCTTGTTTCTTTACGTTATTTTGGTATATATATAATAATGTATTCGTTTATTTAGTAAATATATATTATTGTATTCAATAGGTTTTGATGTATTTAACTTTTTGTTATCCTGTAAATATGTATGTACATAATATTTTTATCATAAATCACTCATATTATTTTCGTCACCCCATATTCAACTATGTTGATTTCTATGCATCCCAAGGTTGTCTGGCAGAGATCGCTATTTAGCGATAAGATCGCCCATTGTACTGCCGTGTAGCTAAACATTGTTTCTTATAACAGTCTAATGTATTTGTGGTGTGCAATAAAGCATTTTCTGTTCTATTCTATTATATATGCTTCAGAATGATTTCTAAGTTATAACAACCGCTTTTTATAGAGTTATATGTGCCACAAATGAAGGGCCTATATGGTGGGACCATCCTGAAATTAAATTTTTATACTAGTTTCATTCAGTTTATGGTCACAAAACTAAAAAACTTATATAACGTGATGTAAGTACAGTCAGACACGGGGTTTTGTATCCTGGCGCTGCGCTGGATTAAAGGAACTCAGTGATCGTTGGTGTTGGAAAATAATATTAGAAACTAGGCAGTTCTGTCAGCGACTTCCTCTGCGCGTTTTAAGAATATAAAAAAATAAAAATAAATCTAATTGTGAATCTAAACCATTCTCGAATCCACTTGAACGACTAGACCTAATGTTTATTATAACATTGTATGTACTCGTACTAAATGTGTAGAATTTTTGAAAAAAAAAACTTTGATATTCTCTCTCTGGTTATAGAGCATAGAGCTTGAACACACAAAAAATTTCATCAAAATCAGTCTAGCCGTTTAGGAAGAGTTTAATTTAACAAACATACACACATAAGATTTATATATATAATGATATGGAATTATATGAAATAATAATAAATACTTAGGACACGCAATTAGTTAAGAATCCTAAATTTATTAAACTAGCTGACCCAGCCACGCGTTGCTGTAGCTCAGTTACGATAACCTTTAAAATTATCAGTGCTTCTCTACTATATTATGCATGTATTATACATATAAACCTTCCGCTTGAATCGTTCTATCTATTAAAAAAAACCGCATCAAAATCAGTTGCGTAGTTTTAAAGATCTAAGCGTATATAAGGACAGACAGACGACGGGAGGTGACTTTGTTTTATACTATGTAGTGATAATTAGATAACGCTTTACGATTACCCTTGTAGGGTATAAAAAATTGCATAATTCTTGATTTTTAGGGTTCCGTAACTCAAAAGGAATCCTTATAGGATTACTTCGTTGTCAGTCCGTTTGTCAAAACCCTTTAGTAAAAAAAATTTAGAGAAAGTGTTTTTTTAATTACAGCCTTTTACGCCACATAACTCGCGGCTAAATCCAACCAATATCAATAGGGTACTTCCTGTTAACCTAGAATCAAGATAAGATTAGTTAACCTAGCATCCTGAGGTATATAATAATACCTACATTATTTTGTTTAATTTTTATTTAACTGTATTTTATTGTGATGTATCTATTATTTGTAAAAATGGATCTCGTGTCTGAAATAAAGATATATTATTATTATTAATATTATTATTACATTATGGGTAGGTACCTTGTAGCTTAGCTATGGTATTGACGTTTAAATTACCGCTCGTCGGTTATCTGTTATAAAAACCATTATTGTGGAGTTGCCGTAGGGACTTATTAAGAACTGAATCGATAAGTTATGCTTCTCGAAAGCTCATCAAAAAAGAATTAACCTGTATCTTTATAACTTCTTTTACAAATAACATACGTACATCAAAAGTTAGGTATTATTTTCATGAAGAACCGTGAAAGCCTTCGGTACAAATAAGCGGGTAAGTATATCAGACAAATAAAAGTAACCAACCAAACGAGAAATATTCGTGAACTGCATGTGTACCTATACTCTCAGTCCCTTCGTTGAAACGAAAACCAGTATTTCTGAGTTGTGGGATATAAATCAAAATAACAAGAGTTACATTTATAAACTTTCATAATTTAAGTAGGTTGTAGGAATTTAAATAATATGAGGTTTGAATGTAGCGAAATGGTTTGTTATAAATTGCCTTCTCTTTAATTACGTATGCTTAGACTAAACATCGAGGAACTAATTTCAGCATCGGCCTCAGCAAGAGTGTAACTTTTAGAACTTAAGAGTGAACAAGTCGATTATCCTTCCATACAAACGTCGAAGGGTGATCACACTACCGTCTGATGATGAACAACCAAAACTAAAAATGATAAAAATTTGTCTTGTCATAATCTATGCTTGTATCAATACAGAATTGTAAAAATAATATAGGTTTGAAAGATACAAGACTTAAAAAAAAACTTTTTCATCACTGATTTTAGCGCAAATTTAGGTGTGAATAAATAACAAACGGAGTACGCAAACTAAAAAATTATTCCTATACAAGCATAGATTATTTATTCAAGAGCTCAAATAACTTTTTATTTAATAAATACATTCAGTAGTTTTTTCATGAGAACCCTTGAGCCAAATGTCTATTCATTATTTTTACGCAATCGTTTTATTTAGAAATCATACATTAATCTTATCATATAACTCGAAATTATAATCACGCTATCTCCTTACTGCTCATCTCTATCCTTGGTGCACGTCTATCCTTTTCTCACACTAAGCTAGGTGAAATAGCATGCATTATAACTGCGCCGACTAACGAGTTTGTGCCGCTGACTCGTGTATCCTTAAATAGGTCGCCACGGGGCCGGGGCAAGTTCTTCTGGTACTACCGGATCAACTCTGAACTACTTCAGGCATTCGTACGCTAGTACTAAAGTCTGAAAAAAGATGTGCGGCGGCTTATCATAGTTTCGATATTCGAAATCTCTTGGCAAAGTATGCGCTCCTAGTACTTTTCTTACAAAATCATAATAATCCTGATAAAAATCTGTAGAAATAACAATTTAGCTCAATATATCTTTGTACTATATAATATACCAGCTTCGCCCGCGCGTTTTAAAAAAAATAAAAAACAAATGTAAATCTAAACCATGCTCGAATCTACTTGAACTCACAAAAAACATATCATAATCAGTCCAGTCGTTTAAGAGGAGTGTAATTACAAACACACGCACAGAAGATTTGTATATATATAAAGATATACTAAACATGTACTGTAAGCTTTGCAATGTTATTTTTTGTTATTATGTAAAATAAATAATAAATAACATAGAATTTATATATATTTTATATAATGAATAACATAGAAATAACATACGATAAAAATGTTGAATCTTTAAACTTAACTCTTTTGTCTCTGAATGTTCTTTGCGGTCTAAAAAAAAAAGGTTAAGGTAAATTATGCATACATTTATAGTTGTGAGCCCGGTTGGCAACGGAATAAAGCTTTTAAAAAGTTATTTTAATCGGGTCCACAGGGGCCGAAATTAGTGGGTCAGTCTGGTGACTTACTTTCCAATATTGGACTGGGCTATTGCAGTTAATATTAATAATCCCGGAATATACTCTCTTTGTTTCTACACTCCGGGAATTCTGTGTTTAAAGCGCTAGGACGTAGACGAGTTCTTACCTGATTCTTCCCGGACTTGGCTTAGAAGGAACCGGTACCTAAATGAACCATTCATGTAAGATTCAAACTAGTTCTTGTGGATAAAGTTGTATCAAGCAACTTTTGATTTGATTATAAAATCTGTTTGAAAATATCACTAAAAATAGTTTAGCCTTAGTTCGGCTGAACTACTGGAAAGTTACTGTAGTATTGATGTTGATATTTACGGCTATATTACCACCGTCATAAGCTTCATTTTACAAGGATCATTTTACAAGGTTCACACAACATAAATAAACTGCTTTATTAGCTATTGTCGTATCTCGCTCATTAAACACTTAGATTACCTACCTATTTCATAGCTATATTATAAAATTACAGAAATTAACATATATGTACTGAATAATATACAATTATATAAAATACGTGTGGAACAGTTCAACTATCTATGGACAGTTTAATACGATCTATAGATCACTGCCAGAAAGCAGCGTCCCTGACGCTAGCGGCATTGCCATATTGAATGGCAAAGCTGATAAGTTGGGTTAGATAGGGGCCAGCTCTTAGGTCACGCGATGTCGTCTACCAGACGACAACGCCGTGAAATAATTTTGGCAACGCGATGGGCTCCTATTCCCCACGGGCCCAGGGGCTAGACTCCAAATGGCTCAAATATGTAAGCTCTATCAAAACCTATCGAGAATGCCATTAGTGTTGGAATGCTGCCCTCTGGCAGTGATCTCGATCAGTTGAGCTATCAATAGATCGTTTTAAACAGTACTTAGATAGCTCATCTATATCACATGTATTTTATATTATTGTAAATTATTCTGTACATTTCCGTAAATAAATAATCCCGGACATTTAACACAGCATCTGGCCCCAAAGTAAGCAGAGCTTGTGCTACGAAGTGCATGACTAAAATACTACTTATATACTTTTTTTATAAATACATACATACTATACATAGAAACACCCAGACCCGAGACAAATAATTGCAGATCGTACAAACATATTTCCCACGGCGGGAATCGAACCCGCAACCTACTGCGCCTCAGATGGACCTTAGCCCACTGCGCCACGGTGGTCATCATAAATGTATGTATATTATATTTTATAGTAATGTTAAAGACGTTTTGTTACTTAATTGAGTTGATTTTCGTAAAAATATATGATAATTATCTGGAACTCGTCAAGTGTTTGAGCTCATTTTATTAAATCATCATCATCATAATTTTAAATAAGTCATAATAACAATAAACGCATTTACGATATCTTATCGTAAAACAATAGAATCAATACCAGTATAGAATAAGAAATTAACTGCGTCCGCTTAGGTATAGAACTATAATGGTATAAAAACATTGCAATATAGATTATTTATGTTTTATACATGAAAGTAGAGAGAATGGTCGAGTGAACTCTTGCGCGTAACTTTGATTATTGCCAAGTCTCTGTTAGATTTCGCGATGCATCGCGCGGCTGCTTCATCACTCGCCATTTACAATAGAACATTACCTTCGATGGGTACAGCCCCAGCCGTATATGGTATTGTGCTTAGAGAACTGTGGTACTTGCTAGCGTGCGGGAAAGGGACGGTCGCTTAGTTGAGGTTCAACGATCGACTCTCGCGCAGTTTGTTGAACTGCAATCATTGCTTTGGAAAATTGTTAGGGCTGGTTATTTGTTACACTGGACCTCATTTTACGTAATCAGTTTCAACAGATGAACTAAGGCCAATGATGATGATGAACAGGATACCAAATTTTGAGTCGATCAGACCTGTGGAATTTGCTCTCATCTCGTCATCAACTAGAAAAATGCTGATGATCTTCATTGCACAATCATTGCTAAGAACACTGTCAATCAAGTCACTTTCAATAACAAAAAAAACTTAATCAAAATCGGTCTATCGACGTAAGTATTTACACGTAAGTATGCCAACATTGCCAATTTAATAAATCAGCGAAGATCGTTTCAGACCACGCATAATACAGACTTCGAAAGTCAATATTAAAAACAAGAGGAACAAGCGCCCTACGCGTTTTAAAAAATATTTAAAAGCGTCTGGTAGATAATTTACGTGACCCAAGAGCTGGCTCCTATCGTGCACAGCGTATTAGCATTGCCATTCAACGTGGCAACGCTGCCAGTATCTTGAGAACGCTGTCCTATGGCAGTGGGATCAGTTGAGTTATCTATAGATCGTTTTAAACGGTGCTTAGATAGCTCAACTGTTTAACGTGTATTTTATATTATTGTATTATTCTGTAAATTTCTGTTATTATTGCTGTAAATAAAATTTGTTTGTTGAAAAAAAAAATGTATAATAAGAGGAATATTCAAAATAAAATGTATAGAGTTTGTATGAATTTTTAAGTAATACGAAAACAGTGAAGGTTAACATCGTGAGGCATTGGCATCACGGAAAAAAGGTCGAAGACATATGCCAGTGCACAGCTTTTCGTCACACTGGTTCGAAATAACTAGTGCCCGGTAAGAAGTATTACGAACCCGGTTAATAAAGCTTATTAATTCTACTTTTATTATAAATGCAACAGCTAGTTTGGATGTTTTATGTCACAGCTAAACCACATTCGATGAAACTTGGTATTGAAAACCGCGAGCAAAGCCGCAGGCAGAAGTAAGTCACAAGTAAATGAGTATATATATCTATGTTTGGCTAGCAGTGATAATTTTTCCTTAGATACAATTTTATTTATACTACCTTCAATAACTTTTTTTAATTTTTTTAATCGCTTTGTGAAAGCATTGTAGTGCAAAATTTCAGTAGGGTTGTTTATTTATTATTTGAGACCAGTAACATAAAGTTTTTTAAACTTACGCGATCAGAACACATTATTATAAATACTTACGGGTATTTATCGCGTTTATTTACCTATTTTTCCCGACGTTTCGACAGGTTTACACTCTGTCGTGGTCACGGGATGACTCTAGGGAAAATAGGTAAATAAACGCGATAAATACCCGTTAGTATTTATAATAACCAGTAACATAATTCAATTGTTTTTCTATAGTTCTTGGTGTGATATCGCGACTTCGGTGTTTGAGTAGTATAATGTTGACTAGGGTCGGACAGACAGACGGACATGCATGGTGGAACTATAATAAGGGTTGTGTGTTTAACTTTGCAGGCTCGTATGGAAAAGAAGATAGATAATTATCAAAACTGAAGTGAAATCTCGCCAAATATTGCTTGCGCATTTTTTTATAAGATTTTGTGAAAATAAATTAACTATGCGTCAATACGATAGCGACTTGCTTGCGTAAACAGTTTGAGACTAGTTGCTGTTCTATAGTTATAATTTTAATGTAAGAACAGCAACTTCATATATAAAGACCTTTTATTATTCTCAAACTTTTATATGATGCACACTGCAACGCAAAGGCCACAAAAGTATCTCCGACCAGCAGATTGGGCTATGCAATGTCCGCAGTTACTATATAGCTATATTCAATTACCTATTTGTTTAGGTATATTATGAGATATACATAATGCTGCTGCGAAAGCTAGTATATAAATAAATACTAAATAGTCAAACCATTAAGCCGTACTATTATGCCTAAGATTAAAAAACTAAGGGTGAAACTTTCGTTTATCATAATTCAGTGTTATTTTATGTTTTTGTCTTTGAAACTGTGGTAAATATTTTGGATCTCGAAAAAATAAAAGGCTACATTTTATCTACTTACCTCGCGGGCATAGCCGCAGTTTTGTAAACTAACTAGCATGTTAATAATACTTATGTTTTTAAGCTTACTATACTTTTTGTTATGGATCTAATGCACCTTGTTATCGCTGTAAATAGTTCTGCAACCCGAGACAGCCCTATGGTACAGTCTCCGGGTACGCGCATCTCTCTCGCTTCAACGCGTGCAGAAGAAGCGAAACGTAAAATTCGCGGAAGAAAGCCCGGCTAGTTACGTAAGTAACTGGTAACTTTATCACCAATCACTGACTATTCTCGTACTTGCACGATTGTCAATTTAATACGTATTTTATTATTGTTATTTAGTCAGACACCGGCTGTTAAGCGCAGTGCATTTTGCGTTGGTGTGAACATGGCGAGAAATTTCAATCAGGAGTTTTGACCTTCTATTTTTACAGATTGTTTATTGAGTCCATTCAGGGAGAATATTCTTTTACATTATTCTATTATACCAACCCGCCTATGTTTCGGCTCCATTTGCGATAATTACCCGAAAACGTACGTAGTTATTTCTAAACAAGATTGAGGCGTAAACAGTGTAGTGCCGCACCTTATACTATACTGTTTAAAGGCTGAATTGTATAGCTTAACACTGTAAGTACCAAATAATAAAGTACGCTGTTGCCAACCTCTTGTTTGCATCTCGCGTAACACACACCCATCACGCTAAGAACGCGCCAACATTAAAAGCGCTTAATTTACTAAATGCATACGTTCACGAGATCCATATCTTGATGATCATATTGACTTGTTTGATGACAGCCTTTATATTATATTATTTATTATTAATCTAAGAGTATTTTTAAGTTCTAAGAAAGCTAGCGTCTAAGCGTGTACAATATAAGTTTTTTGTTATTCTGAAATAAATTATCCTAATTCTAGTTCTATGGCCAAATAACAATCGATCAATCGTCGGCCACTACGTAAACGTACGGTAAACAGGACCGTTGTTTATCAAGATTATACGAAAACAAGTCAATATCATCGATTATATAACCATACAGTACATCTTATCGGTACAATGTATATTATATAGTTCAGCAGTTTCATTCCAATCCCGTGAGTAGCATGGACCTACAGGTATCTAGTTGGGTACCTACGGGTACTTATTGCACTAGCATAAGCATTGTCAGACTTGCCTGTCAGCTCAATTGGTAATAGCTCTGCCTTCTGCACTATATGTTGAGTATTCAATTCCCTCCCAAGACAAACATTTGTGTGACGAACACAGGTGTTTATTCTGTGTCTGGGTGTTACAAAGTATGTATTTTAAAAAAATATGAGTATTCTATCAGTTATATGGCCACTATAATACATAAGGTGTCCTATAACTAGCCCGGAGCTCGGTTGGTAGTAGCTCTGCCTTCTGCGCTGTCGATCCCTTGCGGTTTCGACAGCGCAGAAGGCAGAGCTTCTTAGGACAAACCTGTGTGTGATAAACGTAGGTGTTTGTTCCTGGTCTGGGTGTTATGTATTTAAACATATAATAATTATATCATTCATCTTGTCACCATAATACAAGCTTTAAAGCTTTAAAAAAAGCATAGCTTGTATTATGGTGACAGCTGTCAACCTGTAATTCCACTCTATGAGAGGGGCAGTTCGAGATGGTGTAGTGTGCATCAATAATTATTTATTTATTGTGGAGGGATGTAGGAGTAGAGGTATGTCTGAGAAAAAATAGATGGACTTTGTGAAAGATAATATGGATATGAATAATTACAGACGAATGGTAGGAGAGAGTGTAAAAAATAACCAGTTGTGCCGACCCCACTTATTGATATAAGGGCAAGAAGTTCATGAGTCAGTTTGGTTTTCTATTTATTTACAAAAAACACAGTTGATATATGCGATATAATTTAAACAACCTTCATAACACAAATACAATGAATATGAAAGCGCAAGAGGGCCTTCATCAAGATGCATTATGCGTTGACGCAGGTAAAGATGCAAAACATAATAATTATTCTCCTTGTAACAGAAATGGTACAATTATTCTATTTGCTCTGACTCATAGAAAATAAGGGCTCCAATAGAATAATAATAATTCTTACTGAAATCAATACTAATTTCCTAATTACATTGGGGCCAGATGATGCCGTGTGAAATGTCTAGCGTTATTTATTATTTTTATTATTGGCTAGATGCAAAGCGATTCGTCGCAAACGGTGCGCTAGCCCCTTCTCGAAGTGTCAAAACCAGATGGCTGCCTCGCTACCAACGATACGACACGCTCCGCTGGAGTGACATTCGCAGCCGCCTGTCACTCTTGTCGTTGTAAATTCGCTATCTTGCCGTCAAATAAAATAAACATTCATCCCTTTACTTATAAAAGTCTCTCAACTACTGTCTAAAGTTTTTATTCTTCTTCTCCTTCCTATAATGGCATCTGTCTTGTCGACAATTTTGCCAGTGTCAAGTGATTGTTTGATAATAAAATGTTAGTCGATTGTCATTTCTCGATTCTAAAGGTCATTTCGGGAATAGCCGTCTAGAACTTTCTAGGAATAACTCGTCGTTCAAATCACATTGCACCATAATACACTTAAATTCAATTGTCCACAACTGTGCACGTATGAAGCCATAATTTATTCAATAAAATTCAGCTAAGATTACTGAATAAAACATGATATAACACGAGAAAAAGAATTAATTTAGAAGTGCTATGTTACTTCATGTAATGAATAACGTAGAATCAAAAAAAAAAGTTATCCACGGTGTATATATTGATATATGCTATGATTATTTTTAATCGTCTTGCCAAGCGCTCTTATCTTTATATATATAATTCTACTGTACGTGTGTATGTCACTGAACTCCTCCTAAACGGCTGGACCGATTTGAATGTTTTTTTTGTATGCGTTTGGGTGGCGCCCTGGATGGTTTCGATTCACAAATCAGCCCGGCAGATGGCGCTGCAGTCGGTACAATTAGATTATTTTTTCTTTTTAAAACGCGCAGACGAAGTCACGAACGGGAAAGCTAGTATCTTATATATTTTTAAGTTTCCCGTGTTATTTTAGGTTTCGTAAAACCTTTGGTTTTATTCAAATAAAGATAGAGTTGGACTCGAGTGTGTATAATTGGAACAATAGTTCTGTGTTTCATTGTGGTTCTAGCAAAAATAGTTCGTATAATTATTTTATATTTTATATTTATATTTTATATATTTTACAATAATTCTTAATATTAATACTTATTAAGACTAGGCTAGACTAGAATATAAGGTACTCTATCGCATTGGGGGTCGCCTGTAAGGATAGAGGTACATGTTTATAAATAAATAAATAAAATAAAAAATATAAAAGACATTTTTTATAAAACAATAAATTACGAATGACAACATACGACTTTGTGACGTTCTACTACTTCTTTTGTTCCTATAATGGCATCAGTCATGTTAACAATTTTGCCAATGTCAAGTGATTGTTTGGTTATAAAGTCTTAGACCATCGTCATTTGTCTATTTTAAACGTCATCGCGGAATGGCCGTCTAGAACTTTCTCTGGATTACTCGTCGTTTAAATCACATTGCAAAAAAACACACTTATAATTCTGTTGTTCACTTGTGCTATGATGTCACAATTTATTGATTAAAACTTCGGTAAGATTACTGAATAAAACATGCAATAACACGACAAAACATTAATTTAGAAAAGCTATGTTACTCTATGAAATGACAAACGAAGTATCGACGTCTTACTAAAAAAACAAAATTGTCATCATTACGGTCGGTGCGCTTCTATAACAAGCTTCCTGAAAATGCAACTAAACTATCTATTAAGAAAGTTAAAGCATTCATACTATCCTTTATGTATGTTTTTTAAGAAAGCGTATTATAATATAAATAACTATATAATTAATAGAATTGCCTAATGGCCTCATGTCGCTCTGCCCTCAGACAGTTAACCGACACATTTGAAATGTATAAACTCTCGTGTATTCGTTTTTCGTAGTTAAGGTTTTAAGTTTTAAGATGGATCATGCAAAAAAGCGCTAGGACCAGTTAGTTAGTTGTCCGACATTTTGGAATGTTTGTATTTAGAAAAAACCAACCTTTTTCAAATCCGAACACAATTAATATACAGTAAATAATATTAACCAACCCCTGTCATCGGCGTGATTCATGTTCAGATGATGTATCTAAATGTTTGTATCTTAATCGCGCCGTGACGACGAACAGTAATCTCTTGATGAAACTTGCTTGCTATTTAGGCTTAAGTTAAAGCTTTTCCAACTTTTAAAACCCTATATACAACATGAACGCATTATAATTTTGAACTTAATATAAAAAATTTACTTTTAAAACTTTGTTTATTTACAGAAATGTACAGAATAATATACAATAATATAAAATACATGTGTCATAGTTGAGCTATCTAAGGACCGTTTAAAACGATCTATAGATAGCTAAACTGATCCAGATCACTGCCAGAGGGCAGTGTTCTTAAGACGCTGGCGGAATTGCCTCGTTGAATTGCAATACTGAGCCAGATAGAAGCCAGCTCACAATGTATCTAGCAGACGCCGTGAAATAATTTTGAAAATGCCTTAAGTTCTTATGTGCCCAGGGTCTCGACTCCAAAAGGCTTGAATATGTAGGCCTTATCCAGACCGGCATATTTGCGCCTTATGTGGTCCTCGGCACATTCAGCCGTCGCACCAGCTCTTAACGGAAGTCCCCGACAAATGGGTTGCGGCCAGGGTGTCCACGCAAGTAGCATCCCACACTAATGGCCTACTCATATCCCAAGGGACAAGAGTCAGGCTTCTTACCATCATCATGTATGAGACCGTTCGGTTCGAGAATAGATGGTACGTTGACGCTGGTATGTGCCTGGTTATGAGTATGAGCTGGTATGACATGGTTAAGACTGGCGTGGCGGGCAATCCTACCGGCGGCCCTAGAACATGATAACCCCTGGAAACCAAGCTGGTCGACCGCTGTACCAGACTGGCACTGATGAGAGGTGCAGCATCGCGCACCCTACTGCAAACAAATTGCAACTCGAAATGTTGTAGGATCTAATAAATAAATAAATAAATGATCCCGGACATTTCATACAACATCATTTGGCCCCAAAGTAAGCAGAGCTTGTGTTATGGGTACTACATGACTGATATACTACTTATATACTCTTCATTTTTTTTGTAAATACATACATATTATACATAAGTTGCATATCTTTTAAAACCACATGAACGAATATAAATGAATGACATGAATACACATGAATACAACATGAACGCAATACAATTTTGAATTTCATATGAAATCGATGTACTTTGCTACCTGGAATAGCATTTAAGCCATTCGAAGCCGCAGGCAATGGCTGGTACGAATATGTATTGGTAAAATAGCATTTATTAGGCCCTACTAAAACTAGGTTACGAAGTTAACACTTCAACACTGACCTTTTAACAATTAGTTCAAACGACGTCAATAATAATAAATAAATATATAATGGTTGGCAATGCACACAACACCATCTAGCCTCAAACTAAGCATAGCTTGTAAACATGGAAAACAATAAAAAGAATATGTAACTTTACGTCAAAATCGAATCCGCTATATAACTTATTGAGCTGCCGACAGACACCCGCTGATTCCCTTTACTACGTAAATACCTATTACAGAACTGTCGGTTCAAATCTGGCCCAGCAAACCTTACTTGGTCTAAAAATATCAGAAATTGAATTAGCTTCGAGAACAGTTAATAATAATTCTATGGAATCTTTTGGACTCTTGGCCACCCCTTGGAAATCTACACTACTGTACAGTCCTTGAAAAATGAATGTGCACCAGGTTGGGACAAAATCTCAACTAAAGTACTAAAATTGGCGCTCCCCCATCTCTTAGACCCTCTCACGAATATCTGTCAAACCAGTTTTGATACTGGCATATTTCCTAAAGCCCTAAAAAAATCTGTCATTTGTCAGATATTCAAGGGCGGTGATGATGATGATGTCGCAAATTTTAGGCCCATATCTTTTTTAGGCCCACCATCTCGAAAATACTGGAAAAGTTAATGAATAAGCGTCTTAAGAACTTGCTAGAAAAAAAAGATCTACTGTCAAACAACCAATTCGGCTTCAGATCTGGTAGATGTACAGAGGACGCGGTGTTAAACGTTACAGAATATGTAACTAAAGTTCTTGACTCAGGCAATAAAGCAATGAGGGTATTTTTGGATCTATCAAAAGCATTTGACACCTTCTCTATCTAATAGAGACATCCTTCTGGCAAAACTAGTCGCAGTCGCTTGGCATTCGAGGTACTCCACTACGATGGTTTCAAAGCTATCTGTCCGAAAGAACACAAAGAGTCAGAATAGGAAACTACCAAAGCGACGGAACGAATATGGACTTTGGAGTACCACAAGGCAGTATCCTTGGACCAACATTATTTCTAATATATATAAACGAGCTTTGTTTAAATAAATGAGCTTTGAGTCTACCCTAAAACATGGTAAAGTAATTACATATGCAGATTATACGGTTCTCTTATTTCAGGCAAAAACCTGGAATTAAATAGAACACCTAGCAAAAGTCTAGTCATAGTCTCATACTGGTCAAAAAATAATCTACTTACAGTAAACATTAGCAAGACCAAATTTATAACGTTTTCTATAAATGCCAGAACATAACCAAAAACTCCTCTCAAATTGAGAATTCATTTGACTATATGTGTAAGCGTAGATACTTGTGTATACCTCAAACCAACAGAGAAATCAGATACCTGGGCGTCACAATAGATAAAAAACTAAATTGGGAAGCACAGATTAAACAATTGGCTGGGCGTACAAGAAAGCTAATATATATCTTTAAGCAGCTGAGACATGTCTTACCACTAAAATCACTACATAATGTCTACCAATGTCTTGTACAATCTATCCTGGCTTACTGTAACACGGCTTGGGGAACTGCAGCCAAGACCTGCCTTATTAAGCTCGAAAGAGCACAGAGAGCGCTCTTAAAAGTCATGACATTTAAAACCAGGCTGTACTTCACTGATCAGCTGTATAAGGATTGCTCGGTACTTAATGTGAGACAGCTTTTTATTAAAGCAATAATAACAAAACAACATTCCCTAATAAATGTAAAAAAAACGGGTTGCACTCCGGGAGTGCCGACAGAAGTGAAAACTTATTTTGGCGCGTTACACATTTTTTAGATGGGTACTAGGGTTATTGGGTTATGAATTGCATTTTATTTATGAATTGTATTTTATTAGTTATTAGAAACTTTAAAATACATTTAATATTCTTTTATATTTTGTTCAGAATGTAGATAATATATCAAGGAACTTAACTCGGTAAACTTCTCTCGTAACGGTGTCGCGAGTCCAGAGGTTTTACCTCATCTAAAAATATGCGTACCGCGCTAAAAGAAGTTTTCACTTCAATAATCTTGACAAACTAAAAACACAGCGGAGGCAAGACCAAATTTTTAAAACAGTGATTACCCGTACATACTTTGCTCACTGGTAATACTTTGCTCACTGGTCGCTCACTGGTAAGTCGAGGCGCGGCGTCATATATCAATATATATGATAACTTCCATATATATTGATTATTTACTGTTAAAAGTGTTGTTACCTACCTAGTGTTACCGAAGGTACCATATGATATACCATAAAACTTTTTAAACTTGTCGGGATACTTTCATAAGTGAGCTATACGTGTAGCTCTGAATGCTCCTCTTCTGTCACAATGTCTCAAATATGGGTGTATCCAAGTTTTTTCCTATTTAAATTAAAGACTTGTACGAGTGCCATTGTAGTAATGACTGTAACGCGGACGCTGGACTTACCCGTCTAAACGTAGCTACGCACGAAACGAAATGACCTTATGGCGGCAGAGTCGCGGCGCATACGGGCAAGACACCCGCGCCGCGTCCACGCCTCGACTTCGCGCCGCCTGCATTTCGCCCGCGCCGCGACTCCAGTATGTGAGCGCACTGCCATATATTCTTTAAGAAAACGTAGAAGCGGCGCGCCGCTTGGGCGCCTGCGCCTCGACGCCGCCGCGACTCTAGTTTGTGTCGGCGACCCCCCTTACCATCATGGGACCTAGACTAAATTACCGCATCAGTGGAACCATTGAGATAATGACCCTAAACTGCAACCATTTAAAGAAAGCTATCTCTAATTATCTACTTTATTTAACTTACAGTGAAACGGAAAATCTTTTAGACACTGTTGAATGATTCCATTAATAATATTCATTGAAACCCACATACACATAATAGTAGCACACCCATAAACTCATACGCACACACTTACTTACTGACTCATACTTGACATTACACACGCACACACATACTAATACTCAAGCCCACATACACCTCACACTTTCATCATACGCAAACATCCAACGCTTTACAACGTTTTCTTTTGTTTTATCTTTCTCATGTACCAATACCAACAATATTTGTTTTGTTTCAATTTTATTTTTTAATATCAATTTTTTTTTAGTTTTTTTTATTTCTTATGACACACTCATTGTACAAGACGTAAATCTAAACGAGTCCGTAGCGAGACGGACGACCGTCCGTCCCTATGACCCCACTATACAGGCTTTTTAGTCCTAGTGTGGGGAACAGAGTCACCTAGCGGTACTACCTTTTAATTATAGGAAAAAATTATGATGTATTAATATAAGAACATAATTGTGCCAACTCTCTGTTTTGAAAATAAATTATTATAATTTGAGAACCAGATGACTGATAGAATACTTCTATCCTTTATAGGTATATAATAC
Organism: Lampropteryx suffumata; assembly: GCA_948098915.1. NCBI lineage: Eukaryota > Metazoa > Arthropoda > Insecta > Lepidoptera > Geometridae > Lampropteryx > Lampropteryx suffumata. The sequence goes on from OX402544.1 coordinate 25,438,358, forward strand.
TATCTATACCTATAAAAGAGCTTAAACTGACTGACTGACTGACTGACTGATTCATCATCGCCGAGCCGAAACCGCTGAAGCTAGAAAACTGAAATTTGGAAGGTAGCTTCCTTTTACAGCAAAACCACCCACTAAGGCAGGATTTTTTTGAAATTCAACCCCTAAGAGGGTGAAAAAGAGTGAAAACGAATGTATGAAAATTGATGTATGAATATGAAGATTTTAACGCGTGCAATTTGCTTGAAACTTGATATGAATAAATAAAATGCAAAATGAATGGACACGTGTTTCAGGATTTTTCAAAATATTCATAACAAAAGGGTAAAATTAGGTGTGAATGTTTGTATAGAAACTTTATAATGGGTGGTCAGGTGATTAATTTGAAACTTAGACAATATAACTTATCAATATAATTTGTCAAGGAGATAAATTGCATCCTGGGGATGGATTTAAGCTACAATCTCTTTAAAAAAATTGCGGACGAAGTCGCGAGCATCAGCTAGTAGTACTATATAACACCCAGATACAGATAAAACACCTAATCTTAACACACAATTGTTTGTCTTGGGAGACAATCGAGCCCTTAACTTATATATCAGCGTGCAAGGAGAGTAACTCGTAAAATTACAGAAAATAATCATTCGTATTGTCTGTATTGTCATTTGACTCAACTACAAAGTAGTACAAACTTTAGTAGATAGATTAATCTGTGAAAGATTTCGAGTTATAAAACATTTTATAGCTACGTACTCGTAGCACATAGCTTTGTACGACGGCGTAGCACGAGCTACGCGAGCCCGTTCAAGTCTTTTGTGGGCGGCGCTGCTACGGGCTACGACGGGCGGCATGCTTTCAAACATAAAAAAAATTGTTTGAAGTTTAACTTAATTTACCTTAAGAACTGTATACCAGGTTATATACCACAGCTATTTAGTAAAATTTTACTTTAGAAAAGAAAACTTAGAACATAGTCTCTGATTAGTTACCGTTTTTTATTAGAAGCTCTCGTATCGCTCTCGATACAAAGTGGTTCCTTACAAACCAACGAAGTTGAGCAACATTCTGTGAAGTCAGTCCTTGGATTTTCAGTGCTCCAGTGCTTCGAAGGACACGTTAGGCACGTTGTTAACCTATGACGGAGGCCTTCGGGCGGCTTAATAACTCTGTTATCCAGAGTTCGCCTCTGACTCATACGAAACTGGAAAAAGTTTCTTCGCATTTTTTAAGAAAATTTTTAAGAAAAAACGTTTTTTAATATGGTTTATTTACATTTAACTAAAGTATGTAGGTACCATTTTGTTCGATAACTTTTTGCCAATCTCATCAGTTGTTCGCAGTAAAGTTCAGAATCGATGGTCCTGCCTGGTGGTAACAGCTCATAATGAATAATGCCCTTCCAATCCCACCACACACACAACATCACCTTGTTGCGAGTTAACCCGGGTTTTGCCACAGTCTGTGAAGCCTGACCGACCTTTGACCACGACCTTTTTCACACGTTCTTATCGTACGTGACCCACTTTTCATCACCAGTTATCAGCTTCTTCAAAAATGGTTCGGTTTCATTACGTCGTAATAAAGAATCACAAATGAGTACACGGTTCATTAGGTTTCTTTCAGTGAGCTCGTGAGGTACCCAAATATCGAGCTTTTTTGTGTACACAGTTTTTTTTAAATGCGCCAAAACTGTTTTGTGGTCAATTCGCAGTTCTTCAGCTACGTCGTAACTACTGATATGCCGATCTTGCTCCACTTTTTCAAAAATGGCATCCATTTTATCCGTAATAGGGCGACCATAGCGACGTGTATCTTTGACATCAAAATTTCCGGATTGAAAACGCTTAAACCAAATTTGTGCTACTCTCACAGACACTGCACTAGGTCCATAAACATCGCAAATTTTTTTTCGAGGCTTGCGTTGCATTTTTGCCTTTTTTGTAGTAAAATTTAAAAATGTATCGAACGAATTTCTTCATTAGATTCACTCATCTTGACAGTACGAAAAATAAATAAAAATCACTCATTTTCCTAATTTGAATTTGGAATTATGTTCTTTAAAATTTAAACTTTTAATGGTACCAAAACCAGCCAGATACAAATAGTATAGCCAAAGAGATTTTATCACAAGTTCATACATTCTATAATGCGAAAAGACTTTTTCCCCAACCTAATATTTCAATCTAGCCAAATAAGCTAACGAGAAATTTTTCTTTGACACAGTTTTATAAAATAAATTATACCTACGAATATGTCCAATAGCACTTTTCTTACAGTCTCTAGTTAAGGGGAAGACACTTTTTTCTTGTGTTTTATATAGTTACTTATCACTTCACTATTGTTACACTACACTAACTCAAATGGATTTTTCCGTTTGAGCCTTCTTACAATGTCCGTGATGTCTAGGAGCTGGATTACCTCAACGTTCACATGGTGATGAAGCCTCTGTTCGTGAGCTTCTGCATACTTTTGCATTACCTTATCGACGAACTTATTCTAAGGTCTCTATAGAGATCGTAATTTCTTATGTACCAGGGGGCATTCACTATTTCCCTTAGAACTTAATTTTAGAATCCTTGGATTATATGGATATTGCTCTTTTTGGTACAGCCCCACAGCTGTATTCCATAGGTCCATATTGGCATCAGGACTTGCTTGTACAATAATAACTTATTGTTTACTGACAGAGCGGAGTTTCGTCCAAGCAGCATATTTTTTAAGCGTATTTCTAGTTCAACACTTTTTGACATGTGCTTTCCAGCGCAGCTTTGCGTCAAGAGTTATTTCTAAATACTTTGCTGTATTTTCGTATAACCTTATTGTTTATATATATTGGCAGTACTGTTCTTTCTTATTTGTAAAATTTATATGAACTGATTTTGTTTCATTTCATTCATTTCATTAATACGCCATTTCTTTGTCCAGTTATGGATTTTATTGACAGCTACTTGAACCTTTTCTGCAGTTTCTGCATGAGTGCTTCCAAAAGCCATTATAGCTGTGTCGTCAGCAAAGCTTGCGATGGTGTTGGTTTTTAGTTGAGGAATATCACAGGTGTATAGCAAGTACAGGACCGGGCCGAACACACTTCCCTGCGGTACTTCAGCTTTAATTTCTTTTATATCAGAGTAGGCATCGTCTTGCCTTACTCTAAATACCCTATTTGTTATATACGATTCAAGTATGTCTGCGTATGATTGCGTATGATTGCGTATTTGGTAACATTTGACTCAGTTTTATTACAAGGCCTTCATGCCACACCATTTCAAAAGCCTGTACTACATCTAAAAAGATCTGCACTTCCGGCACTACCTCACTGCCGTAAAATTTAAGATCATAACGGACTGCAACACGTCAAAGTAGACTGAGCAAAAGAAATATATTTCACCCCTTGTAGCTCGTGAAAGGGTTTTGATCTACCTCCAAGATTTTCATTTCACCATCGAATATAGGAAAGGCACTTTAAATGCAACACGCTGACTTTTTCTGCCGAAACCCAGTTATTGTTTCCCATATTTATACTTTGTATTTGTATTTGTTTTACTGAGACCCACAAGTTGATGGAAAAAATGAGAGATGGTCAATTAGATTCGTTGCGATACTTTGTCATAAACGTTTGTTTTTACTATAAGTACAAATAACATTACCGAAACAGTTAAACGACTCTTATGCTTAGTCCATAAGGGTCATAGGCTCAGCCTTTTGCGTGTTTTCCATGATGATCATGACCAAATAGATATCGATAAAACTACTGACCTGATCTACCGTCGTTTCTTATTCCCGAGGATGCGACAATTTGTACAAAAATATAAAACCCAATGCGTAGTTTGTTACTCACATAAAAATATTCCGAGTGCGCCATAACAGCCTATTCACTCATGCACTAAGCCTGATATCCCCTTTTCAATGGACTGTCCCCTGTTCATATGGACGTTCTTTGTCCTCTTGTCCAATGGCTTCAAATACATCCTCTTGGAAAGACGACGTCGACTTTGGGTTTTTTTTTAATTTTTCTATCGCATGGATGTTAGCCCTGCTCACATATATTCACATTTTGATAAGTCATAGCATGTGATCCTGGGGTATGTATAGGTTGTGATCTTTTGTCGATCTTTAATCGACTTAGACAACTGGGTGCTTGTATCATGGGGCATAGCAATTACATCTACAAGCCTGATGCCTTTGTCATACCAGGCGAACTGGGAGCATAGCCTATGATCAAGCAAACGCACGCGATAAGTGAACTGGATGCTTCGTATCGCGAGGCATAACGATTGAATTAAAAATAAAATATTATCTCTTGGTATGCGGTAAAACAACAAAGATCCAGAGTTTGAAGTTTGAGCTGGGGATGTTATTTTTTGAGTGGAATCAGTTCTGCTTGCGCTGGTTTCGTGAGGTCGTGAGGTTAGAAATATCAGGCGAAGTGGCAGGGTCGAGCAGCACGTCACGGTGACGTAACGGCTGTCGTGGTGTCACTAACCGCGTCTCACTTTTTTTTATACTTGATCGTGTTGGTCGGTGATAACTTTCTTTAGCATCAAGTTTGTGTTGTTAAGTTTAAATGTTGCCATTAAATTACTAAAACCCCTATTTCTATTTCAATTCAGAATAATATGCATATTTCTTACAAGAAGCTGGGATCCGACTTGTTTACCCTAAATATTTCGTCTGTGATCTCCAATATACATGATGCATACATGAGCAGTAGTCGAAAAGTTCTGTAGGGTATTTTAAAAGTCCGTGGTCAGGTCAGATGGCCACTAAATTGAGCAATTGTTTGAGGCCTTTTATTAAGTTCCCTTATACAATAGATCGTCCGTATTGTAGTCCCGGTCAATTTGTGAAGTTGTTGCAATACAAAACGAACAATGCTTGCAATCTCTTCTGATCCCGTTCGTGATGGACCGACTTTGACCCATTTCCCGGTATCTATCTGTGTTGTTTACAAACGACAGTCAGACACATTCACGAACGCCTTTGTTAATATTTAATATACAATAATAAATAATCTGTCTTTATATACAAAAATCAATTGCCATTTCGATAGTCTCGCAAAAACTCGAAAATGACTGGACCGATTTGAATATTTCGGTCATCTAGTAAGTACAATCAGTGAAGTGTAGTGCACTGGTACCTAATGTAGTGGCCCTTGCGCCTTAAGATCTTGGGTTCCAATCCGGGCGTGCACCAATATATTTTTCGGTTTTTAAATTTCTGGTATACCAGAGCTACAGAGTACTCTCAATCGGTAAAGGAAAACAACGTGATGAATATCGCAGGCATATCGTAGATCCTAAAATGATCTATGTCTGGGCCAAATGCACGAAAGGAGTCCCTGAGGTGCACTTAATCGTTTCACCTCGTTTGAAATAAATTGTAACATGATAAAAAGAAAATAATACTTAATAATATCGAACACTAAAGGAATCGTGCATGTTTATGTATGTTTTTAACACTTTGGGTAATGAATACTAACCATAACCTTTAGCTATCTTTGATGATGCACTTTAAACTAAAATATAACTATGCAAAGCTTGGATTGAATATCTAAGTTTATTTTTAAAAATTTCGTAACCAATTATCTTTTTAGTCTATAACGGGATTTATGGCGTTTGTGTTATCACACGAATGTTTACCTTGAAGAGGAACCAAACTTACAACGTGGAAGGAGTTACTGCCAACTGAGTTGTTAGGCCATTCAGAGGTACAAACAGGATATCTTTAATATTGTCTGTTTAAATAACAGGTACCTAAATATTATTCCCAGCATGCAATACTGCAATCATGTTATAATGTGCATCGCAGAGGATGGTGGTAATTGAGAACGATTCAATTTAAATGGCGGCCGCACGCGGCTTTGAAGTACAATTGACTTCCTCCGTGGATGATATGGCGGAAGACTGGCTCGGGTTCAATCTCCAACTACCTATAAGTATCTTTACAAAAACTATTTAACCAATCCATCTAAAAATATAGTATTACGAAAATATTAAAAAATATTTTATTGTCAAAAATTGACTATTTTACATTTGGTTTCTTAGTTTGAGGGTGTGTAGGTTTATTAATAGATTATCTATTAAATTGCCGATATTACTATAAAACCAGTAGTGAATTACCGCTTTATAAATACATATTATTTCTGAGTATAATTTGGTGCCTGAGGACTGAAGGCGACAACGGGGTCGGTAGATAAGGCTTTAGCAGGAAGATCTCGAAAGTGTCTATAATTAATATTAGTCTTATCATATAATGTTTTTTAGATGTATCATCTACGTCATGTCAAGTAGGGTTGACTACCAGTCTGGTTTGTAAACCTTAAAAATCATGAAAGCTCCTTACTAAATTCTATTATTTATTTTACTACGAATAGATAGTATTAAGTTATTTCCGGTGTTATTAGTATTTTGATGTTTTTATTTAAATAGAGCTAGAGTTATTGATTTGGGTGTGAAAAATTGGAATAAAAGTTTTGTGTTTCATTGTGATTCGAGCAAAAGTAATCCGTTGTCATTTTATATGATAAGCACCATTTAATATTTAAAAAAAAAATACGAATGACACTATACGGCTTTGTGACATACTACATGTATAAACAATATAAACTCTTGACACTGGTCGAAATTCGACCATAATAAATTGATAATTAATGTATTTTTTATGCATAATTTTTTTTAAATTATATAAACTATAAGTTTGCGACATTTCATACTCCTCCGTCCACGCAATTACGTTTCGTAAAAAGGGGTACTATGTTTTTGCTTCACGTTTAATATATAGATGACACATGTTATTAACGAAGAAGAAAAAAATGAGTTGGTTGACCACTTGTCATTCTTAAATCTATACTGACTTCGGAAACCTGTGCTGGCACGCACTTGGCCATATAAATGAGCCCTCTTGGGGTGTGTATCACTGAACAACTTGCATGTCTTATAATAATGGATTAATAAACAAGTAGCTTGAAAATATACACTATCGAGTATTGTTTCGTGTCAACCTTCTGAATGACCTACCTCAATCTCAATGGAACATATACTTTTGTACGCTTGAACAGAAAATTATTCCTGCAATTAGTATCACTGACATTGGCTACTAATTGTAGCCTATCCACTACGACGAGCTACACAAAGGAGTTATGATCCCAGAAATTACAACCTTATTCTAAAATCTCATATCCATTTTTTTACTTTCAAATCATTAATTTACATTAAAAAAAATTATAAATACGGGTTTTACTTACGTATTATTTTGTTGATGGAGGCACCGTCACTGTTTCGTTGTTGCCGCTTGCGTTCACGGTTCGCAAGGTTCGCGAAGGCGAACCGTTAACGCTAGCAGGAACAAGCGAACAGCGGATCAAACTCACCCTGATGAAGATTCTCTAAATGAATCGAAACAGAGTCGGTGCCTCCATCTCATAAACTTAGCTTATCATTACATAATTATAAAATAAAGTCCCAAATTCTGAACGCAATAACGTTATAAACTACCGATCGAATTTCCATACGTTTTTCACGAATGGTAGGTGAAAGTGAGTAAGGAAGATTTAGGTGTATAATTCATCCGTACAAAGCCACCCCGGGTTGCTTGTCTATTATAATCTATATATACATATATAAAAGAAAGTCATGTTAGTTACACTATTTATAACTCGAGAACGGCTGGACCGATTTTAATGATTTATTTAATTTGTCAGATTTGTCTCAGTCAATGCTGAGACAAATCTAGAATAGCAGAATCACAATAAAAAAATGTAAAACGAAAAAATAAATTGAGATTTAATGAGGTGAGTTCAGTATGATACAATAAAATAACTTTTGACTTGACTTTGACAAAGTCAAATGCTTTATTCAATACAATCACAAGGTTCACTTTGAAACGTCTTACATACTTGGTGAATTTAGGTGCCAATTCATCCTAACCCAAGCCCGAGAAGAACTGGCAATAAATTCGTCTTGGTCCTTGCGCTTTTTTACATGATCCATCTTATACTACCTTAACTACGAAATACCAATACAAGTGTGTCGGTTAACTGTCTGAGGGCAGAGCGACATGAGGCCATGCATTCTTATCAATAAAATAGTCATTTATATTATAACTAGCTGTTGCTCGCGACTTCGTCCACATTATTTTTGAAAGGAATTGTAGCTTAAATCTTTTCCCAGGGTGCAATTTATCTCCTTGCCAAAAAAAACAATCATACCCACGATACAGCTGCTTTCCCCAGAAAATGATGCCGTATGACATAACACTATGGAAGTAACTGAAATAGACTAGTCTAGCTGTAGCTTCATCAGCAAGCCACCGTATCGCACGAACTGCATATGCAGCAAAATTTTTGGTCCCCACTGTAGTAAATATCTAACCTAACCTAGCAAGATTGTTAAATTTACAGTGAACCAGTTAAGAACTAACGATAAGGATTAATTTACGTTATCGCAAATACTGGTTTTAACTCTATCAACTTTAAAAATAAAAGACATATCGTCTGCAAATAAAATTATATCATCACAAATATTTTTTGCGATTTCGACGATGTTCGGTTTGTTAGGATATGATTATGACAGTTATCATAGTGCGCATGAACAATTGTGTCATATAGCAGCAAAGTCAAGCAAAATGTTTTATTATCTGATATATTTTCCTTTTCAAAACGTGCGAGCGAAGTCGCGAACGGGACAGCTAGTTTTATTAAAGAGCAATCAATCAGCTACTCGTATATATTTTAAGTGACACGCCTCTTCTGACTCAGTGAATTCGTCGTCGGAGCGACGTAACGCCTAGAAGTTTCCATCGAATACGACGATATAATTTCTACCCCTAAAACCATATTTCGCTCCCACATATGAAAGTATCTGCTGCAAGCGGCTTTGCACGCGTGGTACCTACATACTTAATTACAATTATTTTAGACGTGTTTTCGATATTCATCTAAAATACCTTTATTAAAATAAAACTGCGTAAAAGTATATTCAATAACCGCACTGGTTTGAAATAACAAGTGGCATGAGAAGAAGAACAATTGAACATCGGCATCAATTTCACATTGTACCTATATCTCCGTACGTCAGCAGTAAATTACCGGAGTACACCCAATCAGTAATCACCGGTTCAAGATTCTGCTCCGGTGCAAAACCTAGATACAATGTAGGCGCCCGCCGCTGGCAGCGACTGGCATGCGCAGAAGGCCGCCCGCTGCTAGTAGAGACTCACACTCGTTCCTAACATCTATGACTGCAAGGTGCATCACTCTGGCAGGTACGCTCAGAGTTCTCACCCGTGAATGCCGCTTCAGAGTTCGGAACTAAATTTAAGTTTTGCCCTTTCGAATTGTGTACCTATATTTTAAATCTAACATCTGTGCATTTGAAGTCTTGTTCGGTAAGGATTTTTTGTAATATTATTAATTATTCTTAAGAAACTTAGCAGTGGAACTTAGAACACTTAATACATTATATTCAAGTATTATAGTATTAAAATAGTTCAGATAAAGCGCAAACTTTTACTAAATACGCATGACACTTCAATAAAATAAAAACATTTTGAAACAGTTGAGCCATCTCTTACTTTGGGGCTAGATGATGTTGTGTGAATGTCCGGCATTATTTATTATTGTTATTTACCACTTAAAAACTGTCATAAAAACTTTTTTAATAATCAATAACTGTACCTAACTGCAAATGTAGTTTAACTATCTCTTAAAAAGTTGACAATAGGCAATAATAGGTACATTTCTACAGTATAATGATAGGAAATTGTATTGATCTAGGACCTAGATTCTAGGCACATAACCGAGATTTATATTGTGGGTAAATAAGTAACAACGTGTTTACTCTTAGCTGATATTTTTAGCTGTTATGTTCTGGGAATCAAAATCTACTTACTTACAATGTGATTTGTAACCCGTGGTAAAGTAAACCAATTTCGATGTTACATCTGTTACAAAAAGCTTTGTTTGATTAGAACCCATGTATAACCCTAAAGACCCATTTATTTTTACTTCCTGCCTACCGTAGCCTACGGTCCGTAGGCACAGATACATTAATATCCCTCTCCTTGTTTGCGATATGTACCTAACATCCTGTAATAATCGAGTGGATGCCGCTGAGTAGGTATCAGTATCTGCCCACCTATTAGCACTTCACCCACCTGAGTTGCCAAGTATTTGACTAATATTATAATAAACTTAAAAAAACAATGTTTTTATCTTACGTGTTTTCTAACTAGTAGATGACTTGAAAACCGCTTTAAATTTATACTTAGATAATTTAGTAAACATTTATTTATTCGGTTATAACTAAATTACTAAATTCGGTTTCGGATTTCGATGGAGGTTCACCTCCCAATTGTAATTGTAATTGTAATTCTTGGAATTCATTCCAAGAATTACAATGAGACGGTTAGATACAGATAATTCTTATGTCTGACGCAGATATTTTTTTATAGTAGGTATTCTACAATTGGGTATTATTTTTCGAAGCAGTTCAAACGCAGTTCTCATATGGTGATTTAAACAAGCTAAATATAAACAGATTTCTGAAAAATACATCGATGCGCATTTTAAAACGACTGTATTTTTTTCTGAAACAATTTTCTCCCTTCCCTGTTACGCGTATTGAACTGTCAGTTTCAATACCATGAAGTTGATGAGACTGGTCAAGTAGTCATTCGCCAGATCAGCCGTAGTTCTTACGTGCCTACGTATACAGTCCAAGGCATTTAAAGGACAAAAAAAAATGTATATAGTTTGATATCGACCAAAATATTGAAAGCTTCGGTATTGCTAGTTTTTGCAGCAAAAGCAATGTTACATGTGGCTTTCCCTCTACTTTTCCGGGCGTTGATGATTCCAAAGTCGACAGGTAAGTAAAGTTTGATGAACAGTTGAGCTACCCGAGAACCGGCCGTTTAAAACGTCATAGATTCTAACTTACTCAGTTTGATTAACCGCTCTGTTTCAGTGCAATTCGTTTGTTTTCTTTGTTTTTACAAATACGAGTATACCAAGGAAATCATCTCAATACCCCGTTATATAGGTATATCTATAAAATATTGCTTGAATTATCTGATGGCAGACAAGAATTGGAAAATAAATATAGTTATTCCTGATCGGTAATTTACATAAATCTTATATTATATTTTTATGATGGTAATATTTATATACATATATATATCTAGTTGATGAGTTTACCTGCCAGTTGCTACACCCCACCATACATTGAGTAGGTAATCATTTTACAAGTGAGATGGACGTAAGTGGATACAGGACGCACTCGACGACTAGCTTTGACATAGTAATTGGCAAAGTTTCATGATGCATTCATTTGCTAGTCAAAATTCAATCCGCAACTAATTTGAACTGAACCGTTATTAAAGTTCGTCAAATCCGAAAATCCGGAAATACTTATCCATTTATTTTGGCATTTGAAGTATCCAAACCAAATTTCAAAGAAATCACACCACCCTTTAAAAAGTTTCTATACAAACTTTGACACCCCATTTTACCCCTTTGTAAGGGTTATTTTGGAAAAAACCTGAAACACGTGTCCATTTATTTTGCATTGTATTAATTTAAATCAAGTTTCAAGCAGATCGCACTACGCGTTAAAAAGTTTCATATATTAGCTTTCACCCCTTGGGGTTAAATTTCGTAAAATCCAACCAAATTTCAACTTTCTAGCTTCAGCGGTATTGGCTCGGCGATGAAGAATCAGTCAGTCAGTCAGGTTTTTTAAAGGGGTTGTTGTACATTTGCCACAAAGTAAATTCGTCACATTTTTGTAAACTCCATACATTGAAAGTAAATTCGTCACATGCATTAAAAGTATGTGTAAATTCGTCACAGGTAGGTAAGGGTTATTGTAAATTAGTCACAAGTAAATTAGTGAAATTCAATTTGCATCATTTTTGTATAAAGTACAGGCAGCAAGCAAACTTATTGGTTTACATCACTATTTTTTTTACCCGACTGCGAAGAAGGAGGGTATCTGTTTTTTAGGTGTATCATACATACATACGTACAATGAGGTGTATGTATATATGCAGGATCCTTTGGCTGTCGCTGTAGCCCAAACGGCTGGACGGATTTTGACAAATGAGGTGTAGTTGGATTGGATTACAAGCGTGTCATAGGCTATATAAAATGTCAAAAAAACCAAAATGGCGGCGTAGTACAAGCCCATATAGATATAGACTAGTATATTATTTTCTAAGTAATTTAGGTAGGCTTATCATTTATCACCACAAGCACTTGTTAATCGACAAGTGTAAACTAAGCAATAGAACTTATGTAGTTTCGTGAAAACTCGATCAACTTAATTACAATTCTATGCAGTCGGGTTTTTGATTTTTAGCCTGAAAACAGAATACTAGCTTTTTGCACTGAGACAGCTCGTGAAGCCATACCAAATCTCCAAACATTCCTTTTGGATGGCACATTTCCAAGCTGCTGTACACCATTCTATCAGCTGTATTGTATACATGGAGATTGTGAACAGCGACGACAACTTTTCGAACATCGTCCCACTACGATGATACAAAATTCAACGACTATTTTGTAGCCCAGTGGTTACAAAACAGTAGTATACAGTTTATTTGGAACGTACATGAGGCTCGTCACAGGACTATAAATCTAGCAGAAGCATGGCATGAAAGTTTGAACAACAAGATGGCTAAAAGAAAACCTAAAATGCTTAATTTCTTGATACACTAAAAAAGGAGGCTGAATACATAGACATACATATTATACATATTATAAATTTAAAAAAATTATACTCGATATACCATTAAAGTTGAGAACACGTCGATCTTTTGCATATGACAAAGAATTGAAAACAATTTTGGACAATTACCATTACCACGTCCCTGGTTGAAGTTCTTAAAAAACTTTCTGTTATGCAGTATTTTAAAAACATGTAACATATTGACCAACAGTTACATGGAACTCAAAAATAATGTTTGGAGATTTAGTATGACTCCAGCAGACAGCAGTGCAAAAAGATAATATTATTCTGATAATAAATGACGTTTTTATTTTACTTTGCTATCTGTACGGAATAAAACAATGTGACGAATTTACAATAATAAAATTAAAATGTGACGAATTTACTACATAAAAATAGAACTGTGGCAAATTTACACATACTTTTTTTCGTGACGAATTTACTTTGTGGCAAATGTACAACAACCCTTTTAAAGGTAGGTAGATAAACAAAATACATCTACTTTGCACTAAAAAAACGTATTCAATAAAATCTGTTTTCATTTTAGTTTTTAAAACGGAATTGTTAGTCTTACTGACTTACGAATCCTTCGCTGTACTCGCGTTCTGTTTGGTTGTAATCTGACACGCGTTTGGCCAAATTATTATTCACTTTAATATGCCGATCGAAAGACCTTACAAGATAGATAGATAGATAGATAAAAACTTTATTTGACACAACATTACACAGACACAATATAAGGTACAAAATTATATACTAAACTTAACTAGTAACACTAAAAGAAAAATAAAATATGTACAAACACACAAAGTAGTTAAGAAGCAGGTTAGGTGCAAGAAGGTCTGTGTACAAGTGAAACATACTCATTAACCAATTCATTCGTCAAAGAAATAGAGATGAGAACTACCTAACTGGTTTAATTATTGTATTGTATTTTGTTTGTCATCCGGAAATTAGATATTCCTATCCCCGATATCCGATCTGCGCACCTCAAAATTATCTCATCGCGTCGTTGACCGAACCAACTAGCATATTTATGTAGTTTCCAGAGGTCAACCGGCCTGTTTGGGATTAACCCATATAAACTATTCGAGGTGTTACAAAGAAATATTTTAACTCTTGCTTCTATTTTGATGGTATTTTTTAACCGACTTTAAAAAAGGAGAAGGTTCTCATTTCTTTAGAAACTTTTTTTTATGTATGTTCACCTATTAATCAAAGACGTCTGAACAGATTTGATTTATTTTTTTCGTTTCAAAGGGTATATTTTCCAGGTGGTTCCATTTATTTATTCCATTTAGTTCTGACCATTACGGTCACAGCGCCACCTTTTCTAGTAATCATATAGTTGAAGCTCAGAACGTTACTCGCCGACCTATTACAGAGAGCCGCATCAAAACATTTCAAAGTAGAAATGAAGACAAGGTTTCCGTCGTACCATACATCGATTATCCAAATGATATTTTACCACATTGTCTAATTTATTAACATGCTGATATATTTACAGTAAAAACATGCAAAGCAAAAAATTCTACTAGATTTGCCGACTGGGCTACACCGGGTATCTGTAGAAGTAGGAATACATTGTACCAATGATATGCATCCAGAGAGACAATGTTAGATGATCCATTTTTTATCTTACATGTTAAGAATTACTCAAAAGTCTTCAAAGAAGTTTGTCATGCGGCTAAGTTACTGTTTTTGAGAAAAATAATATTAAATTCAACAAATAAAACAAAAGCTACATGGAAATTAATTAATAATGAAACAGGTATATCAAAAGGTCGCAATAGACAGTTCAAATTAAATATAAATGGTATAATTTTGACAAAGGAACAGGATGTTGCGAATGCATTTGATAGTTTTTTCTCAGATATGCCAAAAATGTTAACCAAATCGTTAGTATACGTTAACGATTTACCTTTTTTTGTAAAAAATATTTGTGATATAGTTTTATTTGCAGACGATACGTCTTTCATTTTTAAAGTTGATACAGGTAAAGCCAATATTTGTGATAACGTAAATGAATCCTTATCGTTTGTCCTTAACTGGTTCACTGTAAAAATTTTTTTGCTTAATTAAAAAAAAACTAAATGTATCAAATTCACTTTGCCAAATGTTATTCATAGCCCGACCAACATTGAAATGAATGGAGAGGCAATGAATCTTGTAGATTCCACGATCTTCCTAGGTGATGCAAAACTACGGTGGGGACCACAAATTGAAACACTTGCTGGTAGGCTTAGTTCCACTGCATTATGCAGTTCGTGCGATACGGTGGCTTACTGATGAAGCTACAGCTAGACTAGTTTATTTCAGTTACTTCCATAGTGTTATGTCATACGGCATCATTATCTGGGGGAAAGCAGTTGCTATTGGTAAAATATTTGTAATTCAAAATACATGCCATTTATAAAATGAAACCACGAGAATCTTTGAGAGAAATATTCAAAGAAATTAATATTCTCACAATAGCTTCACAATATATATATGAAAATTTGTTATACACATATAAAAATACAGATGGGATTCAGCAAAATAGTGACCTTCATAGAATCAACACTAGGAATAGACATAAATTATACATCCCTAGGTTTCGACTAGAAAAAGTAAATAAGTCCTTTATGGGGAACACGGTGCGCTTCTATAATAAGCTTCCTGAAAATGCTACTAAACTACCTATTAAGAAATTTAAGGCATACATAGAAGGTAGTCTCATGAAGAAAGTTTATTATAATATAAATTACTATATTATTGATAAGAATGCATGGCCTCATGTCGCTCTGCCGTCAGACAGTTAACCGACTCACTTGAAATGTATAAACTCTCTTGTATTAGTATTTCGTATAAGGTAGTTATAAGATGGATCATGTAAAAAAGCGCTAGGACCAAGACGAGTTTCTTGCCTTTTCTTCTCGGGCTTGGGTTAGGATGAATTGGCACCTAAATTCACCTAGTATGTAAAACGTTTCAAAGTGATCCTTGTGATTGTATGAATAGAGTATCTTTTGACTTTGACTTTTAAATTTTATCAAAATTGAACGGTTTTATAAAATCAACAAACATCAAAAAATTTTAAACATTGATGATTTCGTTTAATTGTAACTGTCTCATTGGAGCATTGCGTTTAGTTGGCCTACCCATATATTTGAACAATACATCAACTTTCCACTAATAAAAAAATAATATATTTTTTATTAGTGGAAAGTTGATGTATTGTTGTAGATGTAATGAAGTAGGTTTTCTTTTTAGTTTTTAAAACGTATCTAATTATTGAAGATACGGAGATTGTACTCCGTAAATCCCTAGATTTACGGAGTACCTGGACCTCCATTTATGTCACATCTATTTAGAAACAAAAAATAAAAAAATAATTTATCGTTATAAGTACTTATTAGTAATTATTTCTACCTATTTAAGTATCAGCCTTTAAATCGATGTTTCTACCCTCAAGTAATGCGATCTATTGTAGACTGTCTTATTAACTAGGTGAAATTATAATAATCACTGGTTTTAATCGTTTCGCTGAAATTGAATGGCCAGCTTTCCTTACATGCAATGCATCGAATAAAGATAGATGAATAACGATTTATTAAATGAACTTTGAAACTTTGACATAAACGGACTAATTATGTTGCTTCGACTAGTTTCAGACTTTGTGTTTATTAATTTAGTTTTTAAACAATGAGATTACAACGTAGTATACATTAAAATGTTACACAACTTGCTGCCTGCGGTTTTGCACGCGTGATGCCTATGTATACAAAAAACAATCCATAGGTTAATGCATGTTCAAATTGATATCTATACCTACTATGTTCTTTAAGATCGTTTCACCTATTATTCCGTGGCTGAGTGACAAACATACAACTAGACATTCACAGAAACATTCGCATTTAAAATATACTAGCTGCTGCTCGCGGTTTTGCTCACAAATTCAAATTTAGTTTATTTCCAATATAAAACATTACAGGTAATATTACCCAATGCGTTCGATATGTACATTATACAAAACAAAAAATATTAATATTAAAAAAATATGCACACGCTACGAGTACGAGAACATAAAGAATACTATACTATAACAAAATAACAATACAATAATTATAAAAATAAAAAAAACGATTTCTCTAACTATTTTACACATCTAAGTAAGTAATAATATTTAAACGTCCTATAACAATAACAAGTTACCTGTATAAAAAGTAATTAGCTTAAATATATATTATTCCGGTTCAAAATCTATGTATGTATAAGTTTTATTGAAAACGGTTCTGCCATTATTGTGAAATTGAGTAACAAACATTTATCGACACAACGTTTTACAATAATACTAGGAAACATACGTAGGTACTAACATAATTATATCACTTTATTTTGTGTGGGTACAGAGCGACAGTACGCAGCGGACAGTGCCAGCGGTGGTGGAAAAGCTGCTCTTCCTTGCAAAGTCTGCGGAGACAAAGCCTCGGGGTATCACTACGGTGTGACCTCCTGCGAGGGCTGCAAGGTAAGGGTATATCTAATAATCATATATATGTTGCTTGACACACATTTGCTGAATAAGTTGTTTAAATCTGTTGCCGTTTTTATTGAAGTAGCGTTATTTGTGAAAATGAATCCCCCAGACGTTTCCACTAATGTCCGACAATGTGGCACGAAACAGACGTGAAGCTGTGTTTATTTGGATCGAAGACTGCATTGTTGATTGATAAATTTATAATAAAATACCGTAAAGCTACCAGAACCTTAATGGTAATGAATTCTAGTCCCAAAAGACCAGAATTTTCTCCAAAACCTCAATCGCATAATAGTAGCTGAGAACATGCTAGAACGTGTCAATTCTGACCCAAAATTCATGAAACGCATTGTTACTGGTGACGAGACGTGGGTTACGAGTTTGACATGCAAACTAGTCAACAAGCTTCGGAGTGGTGCCTTCCAACTGAACCGAAACCGAATAAACCACGGTAAAGTCGATTTTAAGTCAAAGTCATGTTGACTGTTTTCTTTGACCGGCAGACGGAAAACTAAGTTATCCTATAAAAAAATATATTTTCCATTTGCTGTACGAAACCCTAAAAATGCAGTTTTTTTAATGGTCAGTTGTACAATTTAGTAAAAAGACAGTTTTTAATATAATGATCTTATAAACTGATAATGTTATCTTAAAATAGGGTTACAACAAACGAGTTACCAGCATTGCGTAGGAAAGGGTTAATGCTTTTGTGTTGGATTAACTTTTTCTAATGCTGATTTCGAAATTGTCTTTTTGCTATGTTAATAATCATCAATCAGGTAAATCGTAAACAGAGGAAAATGTCTCTCAAGTGCGTGGCAAGTAGAAAACCAGTCAAAGTGACTGGATTGCTTCTAATGTTCGTTAACGAAAATACAGAAAACAATTCACGTTTTTCAAAACATTTAAATAAAAATGTTATTAAAGTTGTATTTGCAAAACACGTAAATTGTTTTTGAAGTTTCAAAACAGGGGAAGCCCTGCCTTCCCATCTTTCGAAACTTTAAAAACAATTTAAAACTTTCAATAAAAACCCGTATTTATTTAAGTTACATGATGCCTCGTGACTGTTGATAGATCCCCTCTAGCTCCCGTTTGCTTGCAGGGTTTCTTTCGACGGAGCATTCAGAAGCAGATTGAGTACCGCTGCCTACGCGACGGAAAGTGCCTGGTCATCCGACTTAACAGAAACCGCTGTCAATTTTGCAGATTTAAAAAGTGCTTAGCTGTTGGAATGTCGCGCGACTGTAAGTGTTAGAAATAATAATAAATATATTTCGGTAGTTCATTAAAATAAATGAAAAGGCACGTATAGTAGGTGCGCGATATTGATAGACCTCGATAAAGTCGGTAGGTAACATGTAAATGAGTGATCAAGTAGATGCAAGATACGAGTTCGCATGTATGTAGTTCAGCGTTCCTTTGTTACGGGGGATATATCTGATCTTTACTGACTGTCACTCGTGATAGACGCATCGCATAGGCGTTGGCGTTAAATTTACCATGAATTTCATGAACAATCCGTGTAACTGTGCTTTGATAAATCAACTCGTATTAATTCTTAATACAATACACAGATTGTTAAGAATAGTTCTGATTATTTGGGACATAGTACTTAATGAAATACACGCACGTATGTCACGTTGGTTGTGAGTTTGTACGCGAATTCCTCGAGATAGGTACGTAGTGAAAACTGCTTATGCTGTACTGATGTTTTACTGTGTGCTTTGTGATGTTACGCGTTGAGCTTTTATCCAAACTGCTTATGCTGTACTGTTGTTTTACTGTGTGCTTTGTGATGTTACGCGTTGAGCTTTTATCCAGGAGCGAGTAGCATAAAAAGATGCAATATTATGATAAGAATTAGTTTTTTTATATACAAACTCATTAATATGATGAGTCTATTTAAATGTAGGCGATAGGCCCCAAGTCTACTAGTCTACTAGCGCCAACACGTAGCAGAACGTATTAGAAAAACAGCTATTGAACTTCCAAGTTAAAATGCTGTTTATAATCATTGATATTTGTTTCTATTTTGCACTGTTTCCCCTATTTTAATTTTTTACTTTGATTAGCTTAAATGCAATTAGGGATACTTGTGCATAAGGGGCTAAGTATTTAATAGATAAGTGTATGATATTGTGATCTACAGAGAAGGGTGCGCCGATAATAGGAGCTGGAAGTGGCAGATTTATTTATTATAATAAGATATTATATTCACGCACTTTAAAAGGGCACTTGCAGCTTTTTATTATGAAATGTTGTGTTGATGATGGCAATAAATAGTTTTAGGAAGATAATATTTTTGTAGCTAAACCATCAGATGGAAGTTTGAAAAACTAGATCGAATCACGTAAAGCCATGTTGTAGGTACTTGCCCACTGGTGAACGAAAACTATGCAATCTATATTGCAATTGCAATCTTCCGGATATTTTACACAGCATCATCTGGCCCCAAAGTTAGCAGAGCTCGTGTTATAGGTACCCACATGACTGACATACTGCTAATATACTTATTTTTTGTAAATACACACATATTATATTATATATATAAACAATAATACAGTAAGTACATCAGTGGATATTATTTAAATAGTATTAAGTAAATTTGGTTCATTGATTGGATTACTGACTGGACTTAAAATGCAAAATAAATAGACACGTGTTTCAAGATTTTTCAAAATAACCCTCATAAAGGAGTAAAATGGGGTGTGAATGTTTGTATGGAAATTCTAAAGTAACTGTCTGCTGTTATATTTTCACGTCTGAGCTGATGAACAGATTTCAATAAAATTTGGCAAGGAGATAAATTACATCCTAGGATTTAAGCTTCTATTCCTTTAAAAAAATACGGATGAAATGTGAAAAAGAGTAAGTAACTATAATCTAATAAGAAACACCAAATGGTATGTACCCCGCACGCATTATATAAAAATTTTTAAAATATGTAAGTAAGAAAAAAATATTTTATTAAAAAAAAAGCGTGGGGTGCATGGTGGAAGGATTATCAATTCGATAATATCTTAAAAAGCACCCCACGGTTTTTTTTTATAAAACATTTTTTTCTTACTTACATTTATTAATTTTTTTTTTCTATTTTTTAGTTTGGTTTTCTATATAAAGCGTGTTCTTTAGTTTTTTTAAACTATTATTTATTTTCAACTTTTTAGTTTTAGGGTAACCGGATATCTTTTTTTTATGTTTTTTTAAATTTTTTTTCGAATTATTGCATTGTCATCGGTCTTTGACAGGTGTGAAAAATTTGAATGAAATCTGGCCGTTTAAAGTGGGTCAAAATCGCGTCCTAAGGAGTCGGTTACATACAAACATACTAACATACAAACATACACACAAGTGAAGCTAATATAAAGCGTATAAAAAAACGCCCACCGGCGCCCAATGTAATATGGAAAACATTCCAGCCGTAAGGTACGGTCGTGTGCCGAAGAGGTCCCGAGAAACATCTGACGACGACAATATGGCTAAAGTGGCTAGGAGCATGTCGCCGCCGCCCGCGCATCAGGGATCGTCGTCCTCTTCCGCGGCCGGACCGGGGCCAACGGCGGTTGCCGCGGTCGCTTTGCCGCCGCCGCCGCCGCCGGGGCTGCCGATGCCGTTGGTGACGTTGGAGGAGCTGGAGGCCGATGCGCTGCGACTGTACATGGCGCAGGACTTTGCGAAGCTGCTGGGGCATTTGCATGACGTCACCACCACCTACCATGAGAAACTGCACAATAAAATGTGCGGCCAGCTCGTGCATCTGCGGGATTCTGATTTTGAAGGTACTTAAGTTCTCTACCTCGGACTGTTCGTTTCTTTTGTCACTGCATCTTCACTCGACATGCAAGTTACCTTCCAGCGGCATTACATCTTTATACTACTAGTAATTAAGAACCTAACGTAATTGCTACCTTTATCCGGCGGATGGATGGTAAGATTATTTCTGAGTAGGTACTTATAATCATAGCAATAGTAGGACTTCGGTTATTAATTAGGTATATTTAATCTATTTCTCAGAAATAAAAAAGCAAATAGATACTATTTCAACTAAATACCCCACGCAAATCTCAAATGTGGGACTTTCTAGGTCAGCGGTAAAATATTTATTTGGTTATTAGTATATCAGTTCCACCAGAATACAAAATAGTAAACACAAATGAAATGCTGTACCACGATCTATTTAGCCCTCGAAAAACGGAAGCGAAATTGAGCAGTTGGAATGCGGTGTTCTCTCAAATCTCTTAATAGATAGGTACAGTTACCAGTACAATTGATTTAAATACAGAGTAAGGTATGGTGAGATGTTAAAGTAAGTTCGTATGAGCAAGTGCTTCGGCTTGGTCACCCGAAAGCCTCTGAATCAACATGGTGCTAACGAAATGATGTGCACAGTAAGCAGCGCCGGCGACGAGGACGCAGCCAGCTCGACCACGGACGCTCGCTGCCTGGTGTGGAATGCGACAGCACAGCGCGTTACTCCAGGCGTGCAGCACCTCGTCGAGTTTGCCAAGCACCTGCCAGGGTTCTGCAGCCTGCCGCAAGATGACCAGCTCATTTTGATCAAGGTTTGTTCATAATCACTATCAATACCTGCAATTGATTTTATTTGTTATATTGTTTAATTTGACTTGATTAAGTATGCCCTTTTTGTTTAGCTGGGGTTCTTTGAAGTATACATCACACGCGTTCACCGCGCCTGCTCGCTTGACTATCTGATACTGGACGACGGCTCAATCGTCACCCAGGAATACCTGGCCCTCATCTATACTGTGAGTATGGGAGATTGTAGGTATACGAATCCCTACTTAATGATGATAATAATGATTATTATAAAGTCAGTACAATGCTGGGATAGGAACATGATATTGTTAGGCAGGTATAGATAGTCAATGGGTTTGGCTGACTATTATTGTTTTAACTGCCACAATCCAATATACATAGCATAAGATATAATTACTATAATAATTACCTATAATTACACCGTATGGCTATGGTCACAGAATATTGTATTTATTCAAGTGTTTTTTTGGCATCTAGTGTTAAATTATAGGTAATGAATGTACTACCTATTATTATATTTATATCGATGGTCTACTTCCTATCCTGCCGTCACCGTACCCATGCTATATGGATATTAGAGCTATTATTGGATATGTAGATACTAGTTTTGACTATATAAATATGTTGATCGTTTACGTGTGTTTTCGTTTAAGTGCAAGCAAGACGCATTAAGTGACCTGATTTAGGTAATCATTGCCAGGCAACTTGTTTATTAAAGTAACTGCGTCACTACGGATTATTGGATACTCTTGCTTCAGGGCTGCCAATAAAAAATAATTACCTATTTTAAGTGTTCGCGTTGTGTGGCGAAATAGGGATTCCATTCATAGTTAGCTAATACATTCACGGTCACGATTTATTTTGTTTTGGTTTCCAATTCTACATGAGACTTCTGGAAACTTCCAGGCGATTATACGATTTTTGTATCTAATTTATTCGTACTGTCAACCCTGGCTATCTGTGTCAACGGGCGGCGATGATGCACGACCGATGCAGCATTCTCACTCCCATGTTCCCAACAGCATTGAATAATAACCCAATTGGTACATAATCAATTGAGGCGCAGCATACAGCTAGTTATCTGGATAGATAAATAGATAGATAACTCTTTATTGAAATACCACTCAGAAAATTAAACAATTATTTTACAATAAAAGGCAATGGGCGGCCTTATCGCTAACAGCGATCTTTGCCAGGCAACCTTTGTTTGGACTGACTATGAATAAACAGAGAAGGGGCATGTTGGTGTGGTGTTTATGAATAATTATTAACTTATCTGTAAATTAACTGAATAACATACCTACTTATATAAATAAATACAATCATACACAATAGGTAACACAAAAATAAACAGTTTGATTCACGATTCGCACTGCGGGACTGCAGTCCCGTGCATGTGGAGTACAACTCACGAAAGTTTTGACAGTTACTTACATACTCAAAATATTACGTACCTAGTCGCTTTTATGGCAAAACCGTCTGCCGTCGTATAACGACTTGAAAGTGCGAAGCTGATCCCAAGGGCCACCACAACAAATGTCTACGAGAGGTAGGTAGGTACCTTACGACTTTAGCACCTACGTATACGTACGACACATGTTTCAGCTATAACTACCTATCATTTACTTCAATATATCTATATAATATTACCTACCTACCTACTTTAGTATGAAAATTCAAAATGTGGCCAACTGTGGCGATGAGGTTATAGGAATGATATGTCAATATTTATTCCAACACGGTGAACAAATAAATAAATTCATTACGGACTACAAAGATTACATTAGATCAGATCACCCTCCACATCCATGTTTTCCACAGACGTGTACCTATCTGTCCGCTATGATCTTCAAGATGCTGTTGTGACTCCCACGTATTCTGCTGATCAGGGATACCTACATGTATCTTGTATCATGTTGACCGCATAACTAGCATACTGTTATTGATGCTAATGTTGTCGATCTTACATCCAATACCTTCCTGTAGCCTTCCAAAATATACGAAAATCTTTAGCTGTCCTGTGTTTAGCTTTAATATCCATCTTAAGTTAGTCTTGAGAAATGAGATACCACACAAAAATCACACGGTGAGAGTTCAAAGGAACTATGATTGTGTAGTACTTATTTAGGTATAGGGACCTACTCACCGGCTTCAACACTTATGGTTGATTGCAGCCGGAGTTTGCGGCCAACATCCTGCAGTACACTTCGTCGCTGCGTCAGCTGCAGTTGGACGACGAGGAGTTAGGCGCATTCACCGGGCTACTGCTGGCGTCACCGGTGCGCAAGGGGCTGACCGCGGCTGACAGCGTGGCGGTGTTACATAGCGCACTTGGTGACGCACTGCGCGTGGTGGTGACGCAGCGCGGGCCCACGCTGGGGATGGCCGAGGCGCGGCTGGAGGCGATGGTGGCGCTGGCGGGCGAGGCGCGCCTGATGGGTTCGTATCACCCGATGGCGCTAAACTGGTGCCGCATCAACTGGCGCCGCCTCGCGCTCCCCGCGCTCTTCGCCGAGATATTCGACATCCCCAATTCGGAGGAGGAGGCCAACGAGGCTGAACTGCCGCTCGCGCCGGAGCCGCTCGTAAACTACGAGCCTTCAGCTTAAATGGCTGTTAGTGTCCTTCGCGTGCTTATATAGCTGTTCGTAGATTTCAAATTTCATTAGTAGATTTTCCGATACATCTTGTTAGGATTTTCATCTACTGTCTGTTTTGACTTTGTCTCCTAGACAAGCAAGTTTTTTAGATTATTTGCTATAAGTATTGTTCATTTTCAGAGTCTAGTACCTTTGTCGTAGAAATTACCTTTATTTGTGTACCCCTTTTTATTATGTCTTTTAATTTCTTTTTGTTGGTAACATAGGTTAACATTTTTTTTTTGGCTGGGGTATTTTTTAAGTCTTCTGTTTTGTGTGTAATTATTATTTGTTTATTTATTATTTGTATTATTTGTTATGTATTGTTTTGTATAGGTTTATAAGTATTACACCTTAGCTAGTTTTTGTGCATGAGCTGTATCTAAAAAACTTTATAATATTATTATTTTTAGAATTTTTTAACATTGTTTTTTGTTCATGATATTATGTTAGTATTAGGAATTTCACTACTGTATTTTAATTGTGTTATTTTTGTTATTTTTACTTTTTGCCGATATTATTATCTAGTAATTTTAGTGTATCCTACTTAATATTATAAATGTGAATGTAAGTTTGTTTGTTACGCTTTCATGCGAAAACTACTTAACCGATCATCATGAAACTGTGTACACATATTCTTGGAGGTATTAGAAGTAAAATAGGATATTTTTATGAAAAAAAAAAATATGTAGGTACCACGCGTGCGAAGCCGCGGGCAGCAGCTAGTGGTATCTACTATAATTTTACTGTAAGCTTCTGTCAAAAATGTTAAAACATCTTAATAGTCGAAATGTTTGTTTCCCTCTCTTATTTTGTTAACATTATATAAGTAGGCAACTACATAATAATTAAGATTATATTTGTCAAAATATATTATTGGAAAAACTGAAATCTATTTAGATTTCAGATACACTACACTGCTTTCATAAACTCTTTTAAAATAGGATAATGGTATAGAATAAGTTTTGATCCTTTAATTATTAAATGTTATTAAATGTTCGTGTAGCTGAAAGATATTCAGATATCAGTAAATAATCCTTCTTATTAAGATGTTACATAGTGGTTTTCTGCATTTTATTACTAATTTAGATGTTCCATAATCTTTGTCCTATTGTTAGTTAGTTACATTTCGTTTTATAGAACCAAAAACCAAAAAGACGCTTGAAGGACACGTTTTCGCATTTGGATTATAAAAATATTTAACATTGAAACTTATATATCTCGAATTTAACAGAGTAATGTAGCTCCTCTGTCTATGTATCTTTCAAATTAAATATCTACTTCTAGTAGTGTATAGTCTGTAGTCTGAAAATGCAAATATAAGCAAGCAAGCATAATAAAAAGTAAATAGTGTTTTATTTCATCATAACAATAGATTATTATTTATTACTAACCGCATTTTTGTTGTACTCCCCAAGTAAGAAATCATCTAGCAAATAGAACAGTGAGATATAGGCAGAAAAGTGAGATCATTTTAAACTGTATTCCGTTAGTAATACCTACAATTGACTTCTCTATGAAAATCAGAACGGACAGTTTTCTTTCTCATAGATAAATTAAAAAACTGACGGATGATACTAAGGGATGTCTTGGATAATATAGATAGCAGGCATGGTTCATGAAAGACCATCTCACAATCACGTAATAATTATTATTGTTCTAATATCAATGAATGTAATAGACAACTTGAATACGACCGTGAGACTTGTGATACTTGTCGGTATATTTCTACTCTTTTGCATGAATGACCCATAATATTAACTTATCTGTGATATCAGGAGCCTCTGGGGCGAACTTTAAACCTTTACAACACTGGCACTGGTTCGAAATAACTAGAAGCTACACCCTAATGCCCGGCGCTGGTAAAAAACTGGTAGGTAGTATAATAAAAAACAGTCCTCAATTTCATATCGCTTTAATGCTTATCATATTGCCACTTCTTAATCACATGGAAGAAACAAAGTATTAAAACAATACTTTAGAAAGGTAGGTTATAGATAAAAATTAAATAATTAATATTTTTTTATTATTTTATTATTATTTTGAATAACAATAACAAAGCATAGCTAAGACATCAAAGCAGTACCTGTACAATTACCGCTATTATTTAGGAAATACAAACAATTTATCTATTAGTTAATTGAAGACTATATAACTTTTATAGTTACAAATAACCAAATGATATGAAATGAAAAAAAAATTATAAGCATTTGTAAGCAAGACCAATTAATAGGTGGTCAAAGTTGTTCACTTTCAATACCTACTACAGCTCTTGTAAGTCTGTATAATAGCAGTAATCGCACACGATGCCGCCTGTCAATTAATTTCAAACTCTTTAAACAATTTATTATCTAAAAACGAAATGTACAATGCAACTATACCCGCATCTGGCAACTACAAACTATACCATACCGAACTAGTTGAATTTAGTTATGAGCTTGAACATCTTCTACTTGAAATATTCGACCAAGCAGCGCACAAAAATGTCAGAAGTTGCGGATGAAACCGGGACAATGGTGGCAATTCGGTTGGTTCATTTCTATAATTAGGAATTGTCTAAAATATATTTAGTTAGTCATAGCATTTGTAAAACCTATTCGGTTGGTACCATCTAACTAAATTAGGAACGCTTAATTAAGTTAGATAAAATTAAATTAGGATAAGTTGGTAGCAGCAGAATACCAAAGGCTAATTTGACAGTTCAAAACCTAATTTTAGCTAAAATTAGTTAGGTTGGCGACCACAGAATTGAGGCCATTGTATTACATATTCGCGTGGAAGGTACTTATAGGCCCATATTCGTTCTCGATTAAGGTGTGTTGAATATTTTCTTTTCTATAGTTTCGCAAGACCAGCTTACATTTACTAAAATACGAAGAACCTTATTTTGCTATCCACATTAGAGTACCACATTTAAATGACAGTTCTAAAACAAGTATTATTTTATCAATTTTATAAAATAAAATTAACGTATGATTCCTTTAAGGAATTGATTTTCGTACTTTAAATCACCTCCTTTACATAACTAAAAAGTGCGTCAAGTACACGTCAAATTAGTGAACTGAAGAAGTGTAATTTAAAAATGTTAATAATTTTAGGAAATTCTAGTTAGTCTAGTGATACTAGAGAATCGGAATCATCGCAGGCGATAAGTCCACATTGTGCACGTCAAATTTGATTAATCGTTATTGTTTCAGGATTTTTATTCTATCAAGATTTTTCTTGGGATTAGCCGCGTTCGGTGTTATACCAGATGCGCGTTCACCTTCAAAATGCAGATCCGTTTCGGCTGTTACGAATTTTATATTCAACTGCAGGTTAAATTGAGATATTTTCTAAGCCTAATAGGTCTATCTCTAGGTTTTATCTACAATAGTAACAATGATCGAAGAAGAGTTTTAGCCGCTCTTTAGTTAAATAGCCTTTAGAATACAGATGCGGGTCACGAAGTTCGACGAATTGATGTAGGGGCTGTCGAAGATGACTTTCAATTATTGTTATAATTACATTTCATTTATTTTCATTTTCATAAAGTTCAAAGATTATCGTCACATATAAAAACCAAATGTACAATTTTAGATGATAATAATATAATCATTCAATTACTCTTTCGTATAATAACATTTTGTTTAACACTCGTAACGTATGAAATCACTGCTCGTATAACGTTATTATGGTGTATACTTACAGCTTTAATTTTCATTTCATATAAAGTTTTGAACAACACAGAAAAAAGTTGATTCTATAAAAGTATTTTAGCTCAATTCATCAAATCAGCTCTGTAAGTCTGGGTACGGGTTTACATATTACGCAAACCACAATGATTTTCATATATGGCTTATCAAACTAATAATTTTCATTTTTATCAGCAGTACGAGTCAAGATTTTCTATTGAAGTTGACACGATGTCGACCATCGACTTGCACCATCTAACTGACCATCTAACTTCATGCTGTATACTTTTATCTATTTTACATATCGGCAAAAATGAGTCAAATATCTTCGTACTGAACATTTTAGTTCATGAAATCGAAACAAGTAAGGTATCGGAAGGAAGGAGGTGAGGAAGCGTTAGTAAAATGTAGTTAGTTTAGTTCAGCATATAGCTGTATGTCGTGAATGTTGTACGAAATGTTATTATGCGAAACCGAATAATGATATGCCTTCAACATAACCTGATATGTTCGTTCTGCAACGAAGAATAACATTAAGTAGAAATAAAACATGAAAATTCAACTAAAACATTGAGAACAAGCAGAACTGATGGCATCCGTTCCGAGCACTCTATAGGCCGCTCACACGATGCTTAGCTCAAAGGCGCATCGTATAAGAGCCATCAAAAATATTCAAAATAATTTAACTAATTTGTTTTAGTACCTACAACTCATTACACCATAACTAATATATTAAATAAAACGCTAAGATCAAAATTATACAACACAGATAATAATCTTATAGTAATAAAGCACACAACGCGGCAATGTACTCGATGTACTCACTAACGTTATAGAGAATTTATCAGTTTGTACATTATTGTTACGTAAAATGGGTGTTTCTTAAACCACCTACGCACAATCACAACACGACACTTGCTGCAATAAGCAGCCACATTGTACAGTACTGGACGCGGCCGTGAACATGTCCGGATCGCACAATGCAAAACAACTTAGCGTGTTGCAGTGTCTATCCGGATACTAACGAACGCACTTATCACAATTTTCTGGTGAACGGTGAAAGGTGAACGATACGTCCACAAAGCTTATAAACTATGACTGTTGCGGAAATTGTCGGGTTGCGAATATCTATCGGTGGCTTAGTATAGTGCAAAAATATTATTTTTAACATTTTATGGTGATGATTATTTAGAGATATCCGTCGTGTTACGTATTGTGATACGTATCCAACATTTGCCCTGCGCACAGTGCGGTGCCCGTGAGGATACAGCGGTTGGATGGCACACTTCCAAAAATTCTATTACTCAAAAATAAATTTCTCAGAACCATCATAGACAGTGCATGAAAGGAGCCTCTACAAAGTGCAATGTCCTTCCACAGTACTGGTTCTTTCATCATCAGCCATAATATCATTTTCAGGAGCACTATGCCTCCCGCATTGACCCAAAATGACAAAAGAACCAGAGACACAAGGAACGACTTTGAGAGTCTACGGCCACGCTGCTGTTACTCGAACGAGCGGTTGCAAGTATACAATACACGAACGCTTAAAGACAACTCTAGTACTTATACTATCGGCAAGATTTTCAGTGAAACAGATCGACACGAGCCAAACTAGAATTTAATTGTGATCGCGGAACAAGTAAACGAGAATCATTCATAAATGCGGATGATAATAATAATACTTCATGAGCAGCTCGTGTCGGGTCGTCCAAGGAACTGAAGCGATGTCAACGACATTTTTAGCAAACATAGAATTTGAGATCTTACGCTAATATATAAATCTTTGTAAATACTATATTTATTCACATCGTTGTGTAGATGAGTGATAATGATAAAATAATGCAATTGTATAGCAAAATTACAGTTCATCTGTAGATAACAGTCCAGCAACTTATACTCCATACAAGCCGCTATAAATTTATTTACTGGACTGTAATGGAAAATACCTATTACCTATTAGCTAAAGCTATTGAACTAATTCATATAGAGAAGGGTATATGTAACATGTATAAGAGCTCTCTGGGTGCGGGCGGTCAGCATTTGGCACCACATAAATAAATAATAGTAAACGTACATACTCCCCCCTTTCCGGAGTCACTATAAACTTTACTTACACTCATAAGAATTTCGAACGGGCTAAGTGTAACTTGCTGTAACTGTTCCTGCAAGAATTAAATAAATATAATATGCCATTGATAACATAATTCTGGACGGAATACTTTTGTATTATAATTTATATTTGGCGTGGTGTATCTGTTCATTTCCTATTTGATACTATGAAATAATATTATGCAAACAATCAGTAAATCTGTGAAACTCGACAATGTCGATACAGACAAGTTATTTTGTACACTGATATCGTAAGACACAGTTTAATATACTTTGTATATTGTAATATTATATTGATCTGTATTTTTATTACAAAAATATTAGATGCGCTTTCATTATATAATCTGTAGTCTGTAGACCGCAAAGAGGGGCGTGTACTCAACGAAATCTACATATTATGCGATTGCAGAAAAATATCTAGTGAGGTGGTAAAGTTCTAATGAATTATTTAAATATGCAGCTAAAATATCAAGATTTATACATATCTGAATTTATCTTATTAATAGATGAAATTCTGCAATGATTACAGAATATTCAATAGGTTCGGTCATAAGCAGGTACAACCTTTGAACAATTAGGGTATAATGGCATGTGATGCTAAAGTTTGCGATCGTTTCGATTTCTGTTTTATACACCCTGTACTAATAACTTATAACTCACACATGTATATTAGGAAACTTGCTCGATATTTGGGATGTGTAGCCTACAAAGGTTTCTTCAACAAGAATGCGTTTGGACTGTTGAAGTCGCTGTCGCTTGCCTAATAAGTCACGTGGGAAAACACGTTATTGGATTTTTCAACTAAATTACACTGGTGGAGATTATGTTGTTTCGCCGGATTAAATAAATTTCGTGAAACACGATCTTATTTTGAGTAGAACAAAGCCCAAATTAATAAAAAATATTGGTGGACAATGCACACAACACCATCTAACCCAAAATTAGGCATTGCTTGTATTATTTTGACCAGATGACTGATAGAATACTTAGATATTTTTAAATACATTCATATGATACTTTATAAAACCCAGACACAGAACAAACACCTACGTTCATCACAAAATGTTTATCCCGGGAGGAACTATTTTTTTAATTACAGTTTAAAAATTACATTTTGTTCCTGTAACTAAACGATTTTCCTTAGATTTTTTCATATTAAATAGTGTCTTAAATTACTTAAATTACGTCAATCACACGGCATACATTTAGCAAGTTGAAGTGTCATTAAAATTTTTTACTTTAATTCCGACTTTGGTACAAAACAAGATATTTTAGTTAGTCCCTCGAAACAACAAAATCAACGGCACGCCGCATAAGAGTTAAGACACAGGCGCAAATTAAGATAACAGTAAACACATCTGGTCGCTGATACATATATGCCCGAAAGTTTACAATACGTGACAGATATATTTTTTTATGATAAAACTATGTATATTACAATATACAGAATAAATAATGTATATACGTTAGAGAAGACAAATATCTCTCCGACACATACTTATAGACCCGGCCACTTACATCTCTCATAACATTAGGTAGTCTACAAAACTGCATTATTATATTATGTAGAATTATAATGTAGTTTTTTATTTTCTCAATGTCCAGGCGTTATAAAAGTTTAAAGCGACCGAGGAGTTTTCTAGTCACAGCTAGAATGTAGGTCATCATTTACTTTACATTTACGTCAGCCTAAATTTATTTCTCAAGCCATACGCATTACAAATATTTAACATAGGTACAGAAACAATTTATAACGTGATTATACTTCTTAAATTAAAACAATACAGTATTGTAATGTATGTCCAACTCTCTCATGTATAATTTGACATAAAACATAAAACATATATAAATAAATGATTTATATAATGCGCATTAGTTTATTGTAATATTAATAAAATCATTGACTCAACAGTGGTTTTGAATCCACTGTCCCAAAATAGAATTGATTAATAAGTAATTATATTTTTCTAGATGCTTCTTGCGGCTTTGACCGCGAGGTACCTTCGGAGATATAAAAATGTCTTTATGTTATTCTAAGTCTACATATATATTATCAAGTTTCATTCAGCCGTGAGTGTGAAGAGGTAAATTGTGTATAGGAAACATATGCTACTTTTTATGTAGGTACAACGCGTGCTATGCCGCGGGCAGCGCCTAGTATTATTATAGTGTGATTAATTTCATAGCCTCCGTGTAAGATATGTGGCCATGCTTTATGAATTGACATGATATAATTACAAACAAAATAGTGGTTATAGACTTGTATAGGCTCTATAGGCTGGTAACTTAAGTCCAGATGACAAAATGTACAATAATCCAAAGAAAAATTAAAATTTCTCGTGTTAGATTGTTCGGTCAGATGGTCCAAGTTTCAAAACGTTCAATTGATAACATGTGCTGAACAAATGTACTTGCTGAAATGATAGTTCAAACGGTGCTAGTAATGCGACAGTTACTGAAAGTCAGTCCAGTGACCTGTGACTGGACTCGTTAGAACATTTCAGTTTCAACCCAGTCCAGCGCTGATCCATACATGCATGTCAGTCCTGTGTGTTATGAACACATACATAACAACTTTCAACCAGACGGGGCCTGAATGAAAGCATTAAACATGCCAAACATGAAAGCATTAAACATGCCAAACATGAAAGCATTAAATAAACAAATTAATATTGGTAGACAACCCACACAACACCGTCTAGCCCCAAACAAAGCATAGTTTCTATTCTACTATAGGAACCAAATGACTGATAGAACCCCGACACAGAACAAACATCTAAATTCATCACACAAATGATTGTCCAGGGAGACATTCGATCCTTCAACCTACAGAAGCCAGAGCTACACACACATACACACACACACACACACATACACACACATACACAGACACACACACACACACGAATGCTCACATATACAACACACATATGAACTCTCACATATACAAAACACACATAAACTCTCACATACACAACACAGACACAAATTAACCAAAATTTCCCCACTGCCTAATATAGTATATTGTTAATATTATTAAAGCTTACTACCTATATTGTTGTAGTCTAAAATGTTTCTCCACACAAACTTTAGTCTTAAATGTATTTTTTTTACGAGTACTTGTTTTGTACATCTTTACATTACGCTACGTTTCTCATTATATAACGTGATGTTTTTGACAAAACTAGTGAGGATTTCTGCCAGACCTAGCGAGGAACTCACTGTTATACCTTTTTTAGATTGTAATTTCAAGAAAAATAAAGTTTATTATTACTGATCATTATTTAATATTTAATATAAATGAGATTTAATTACCTTGGTTGTGAAGGGCCCGTCAAGTATATAGGAACGCGGTTTTTTTTCGAACCCAGTAGTTTCCCTCCCCCCACGAAAAGACAGCGAACTGACTCATTGAATTAATTGGGTATAAGAACCCAGTGACTGAGTCTAGTTACTGCCTTCGTATAAACTTGTCTTCGCGATGCCCTCAACAAATTAAGTTTCGTATGTAAAAAATACGCCTTATTTGCCGATATTTAGTAGCTCGTTAATTAAAGGTTAAATTTATTTATTATTTAAAAAAAAATATATATCATGTATTTTCAATATATTGCCTCCAATTTTATATTTTTAATTTGACTTCGTTGTTAATTCTATAAATTTGTGGACAATGCATGCAACATCATCTAACCGCAATCTAAGCATAGCTTGTATTATGGTGACTAGATGATTAATATAATACAATACTTATATATTTTTAAATACATATATACTTATGATACTACTATATCACACCAGACACAACAAACGCTTACATTCATCACACAAATGTTTATCCTGGGAAACCGAACCTTCAACCTACATCGCAGAAGGCAGAGCTACTCTAACTGAGATGACAGGCCAGCTGAACAGGGTCTTTGCACAGGGGAGGTGCCTTTAATGACAGACATTTATTTCAAATCTTATAGTAGGTACTAAGTATCTTGTAAGACGAGCTCTTAGTACTACAGTCAAATAGTTACCATGCCAAAACTGTAAGTGACAATGGGGTCAACAGACATGTTGGTATTTTGTTTTTGATTTTAGTAGTCAGGATTCAATATTATGTAGATATTGTTTTGTTTGTGTTTTGTGACACACAAGCATAAGCATTTTTCTGTTAACATGTTATTTTGATTTATCCAATTGACGCTTTGGTAGTTTGTGCATGATAAGTTGATTATAGTGCAGAGGCTGCTCAGGAACGAATAATTTTACAACTTTAAAAATGGTGTCACAACATTAAAATATTTAATTTACAGGAAAATTACTCAAAAAATATGTGTACAAATATATCAATTCATGATTTAAGTTTATGTTATATATATTCCTTCGTTGTACCACTCAAATATATATTTCGTTATAGCCGACTATGCATAATGTTTTGAACGTTTTGGAATCTATACCTTTTGCAAGTCACTGTAACATTAAGATGGATTTCTTAACATTTTGACTCTTGGACCAATATTACGCTAAGCAGTATTAATAGCACACTTTAGGGAAAAGAGTATAGGTATATTGTATTAAAAACGTCTTATAGCCTTGCCATTTATCTTACAAGCGTAAAATTATGGTCTGTCTTTGTCTATCTAATATCAATTAATAAAGCCAGCAACTGATTTTAAAGCCATATTAAACAAAATGTTTGATTTGTTGATTTTTTTATGTTGATGAATAGGAAGGATACCTTCTATATAAGTTCAATCGGTTAGGAAACATTATATTGTATCGGAGCTGTCTTCTGTGATTCATATAATAATAAGAATATAAGAATATTTGTGTTGTCGGAGCTGTCTTCTGTGAGTCATATGATACGAAAATTTCATTAAAATGTCGTTGCTAGATTAACAGCGTCTTGCATCAAATGATCCTGATTTATTCGACGTCGAATCCTATAGAATATCAAGCAAGATCACTCTTGAATCGACGGTTATCACAATAGTGGAAATCACGGCGAATAAAGCGGCGGATCCAAACATTAACTTGTTCTTTCTTACTACCTTTTGATAAATGTACGTGAGAAAATGCATTCGGCAACCGGCAGTTGATAGGGTTTCACTGGAGGCGTGCTACGTGAGACGAGAGCGCCGGTTGATTTCACTTCTTGGTAGGCGTACCGCGTTGTGTGAGCCCTTCGAATCGCTTGAACGTGTAGTTAATGAACACCCAGTCTTTGTAGGCTACCTCGCCGTCTTGTGTTATAGGGGCTGCAGCTGGAACAACATATTTCGAGATACAGGTCATCTTCGTTAATGGCATGTGTCGTAATAAAGTTAATTTTGCCATCGCCCAGAGTTCAAATTGTTTATGGTATGATATCACAAAGTCGAATCTTGTCGTTCGGCATTTATTATGTTGTATATAAAATGGCCTTTTTATATAAAATCATTTTACGGATTATTAATAATAATGCCGGACATTTCAGACACACAGCATCATCTGGTCCCAAAGTAAGCAGAGCTTGTGTTATGGGTACCAGACGACTGATATACTACTTACATACTTTTTTTTTGTAAATACATACATACATATTATACATACAAACACCCAGACTTGAGACAAATACTTGCAGATCATACAGACATTTGTCTCGCGGCGGGAATCGAACCCGCAACCTTCTGCATCTCAGCGTTAATGATCTTAATGATCGAATCATAAAGAAACTCAAAGCTTTTATTTCAATTATTTACACCCGAGTCAATAACTGTAGCGCTATTTAAGTAAAACACCAAAATTACTAATAAAATCGGAAATAACTCGAGAAATACCATTAATAATGAGCTCAATGTTTCCTTCGCAAGAGAGCCAAAAATAATCGAGATAAAGATCAGATTTTCTTCTTCTTTCTATAATGGCAATATTATAGGCAAAATTCAAGAAAAATGTGCATGTGTTTTCTTGGAATCCTCGAGATAAAAATCATAAAGGAATATAATTTAATAACTTATACTTATAATTTTTCGTCACTTATAATTCAATCGTTTACATTTGTGCTAATGCACATTTATTAAAATTCCTGTAAGAAAACCCAATAACTAATGACGATCCCGTAGTTAGTAATAGTACTAATGAGGGAAAAAATGTAGTAGGGCCAACTAACCAGCATTTAAACTGACCAAGTCGACAATGGGAAAACAGGCAGTTTTCTAGTAGTTCACCAAAATATGCAAGGCCTGCCCAGCAAAGTATTAGAATGTGAATTATTTTTAAATCATTTCAAAGAAGATATTATGTGTATCACTGAACATTTGATGGTACAATCAGAGGTACTTCCTCTCTACGAAAATTATAATATTGCTGGTATCTATAAACGCAGCAGCGCCATACGTGGTGGTTCGTTAATTATTGTAAGAAATTACTTGAAATGCAAGGAGCGTAAAGATATTACTAGTCTTTCTATTGAAAGAACTATTGAGGTCGTGTGTCGAGCTAGAGCGGCATGTCGTCGTAAGCGTTTACCGTCCCACTGATGCTGATTTTGCGTTATATGAATGGACTATGGAAGAAGTATTGCAAAAAATAGCTTGTGATAAAATCATAATAGTTTGTGGTGATTTTAATATAGATATTCCGATTCATCCATTCTCTGAAAGACTTTTAAACTTATTTAAATGTTTCAATTTAAGCCCTCTTTTTGATGAACCGACAAGAGTAACGCTAACAACAGCCACTTGTCTAGATAACATCTATTGCAGTTGCATACCACTTCATAAGTGTACTAAAACATTTGAGTTCTGACCATTACGGTTACAGCGTCACCTTTTCTTGTAATCGTATAGTTGAAGCTCAGAACTTTACTCACCGACCTATTACAGAGAGCCGCATCAAAACATTTCAAAGTAGAATTGAACACAAAGTTTCCCTTGTACCATGCATCGATGATCCAAATAATACTATTCACCACATTGTCTAATTTAATAATTTAATAACATGCTGATATATTTACAGTAAAAACATGCAAAGCAAAAAATTGTGCTAGATTTGCCGACTGGGCTACACCGGGTATCTATAGAAGTAGGAATACATTGTACAAATGATATGCTTCGAGAGAGACAATGTTAGATGATCCAGTTTTTATATTACATGTAAAAATTACTCAAAAGAGTACTCAAAAAAGTTTGTCATGCGGCTAAGTCACTGTTTTTGAGAAAAATAATATTAAATTCAACATATTATAAAATAAAAGCAACTTGGAAATTAATTAATAATGAAACAGGTAAATCAAGGGCTCTAAATATACAGTTCAAATTAAATATATATGGTACAATTTTGACCAAGGAACAGGATGTTGCGAATGCATTTGATAGTTTTTTCTCAGATATACCAAAAATTGTAACCAAATCGTTAAACTCTTCAGCCTCCAGAGCTTCGCTTCTATTAGAATCTAGTGTTGCAAAATGTAAGAATTAGTTTATTTTTAGCTATATTAACGAGCTATTATAAAAGCATTCAAGTTAATTAATATTAAAAAATACAGAAGATCTTTCGGGAATGTCTACAAAGGTGCTGGGTGTCATTATCTTAGATATTGCACCATGTTTAGCTTATATTTTTAATAGATCTCATGAAACACAGTAAACTCATTCCTATGTTTAAATCTGGAAGTGAAAGTCAAGTCAGATAGGTTATGACTTACGGATCTCGAGCTTCACGTCAGGGAAGTCGTCGAAGTTGGATGTGTCGTCGATAGAGCGCACCTCGACGCAGATAGCGGCGGGTCGCTCGCGCACGTGGCTCCAATCGACGCCGCGGAAGAACTGCACCGACTTCACGTCGTCGATGCCGCGCTGTGATCCCAGTCTACGCACGAGAAATCAATAAATAATAAAATAATAATTTATCCCGGACATTTCACACAACAACACCTGGCCCCAAAGTAAGCAGAACATGTGTTATGAGTACCACATGACTGATATACTACTTATATACAATACTCACACTAGATTTTTCTCCCTCTGAAGTTATGAACGAAAATGAAATGCGCATGCACTGTTGTGCAGATAAATAATAAATAAATAAATAATCCCGGACATTTCACACAGCATTATCTGGCCCCAAAGTAAGCAGAGCTTGTGTCAGGGGTACCACATGACTGATATACTACTTATATACTTTTTTTTTAGTAAATACATACATATTATACATAGAAACACCCAGACCTGAGACAAATACTTGCAGATCGTACAAACATTTGTCCCGCGGCGGGAATCGAACCCGCAACCTTCTGCGTCTCAGCCGGACCTTAGCCGACTGCGCCACAGATGTCAAATAAATGTTGGCTACAGGTGTTTAAAGCCCGATACAGATCACAAAGGATAGTTCCTCAAATGTATAAAGCCTGGGCTAGGTCCTACCTACCTACTTTTTATATAAACTACTTAAGAGACCAGCGGAGGACGAATTACCATAGTAATACCAAAATGATTTCAAACTCAATCATATTTCCACTATATTTGAAGTTGGCTCAGGAGTTGTCTCACGGACTTGGTACGCTACGAAACTGCTGTTTACTTATGTGTTAAAATACAGCTTAAGTGATTTTGTTTGCTCAAAAAGTGAATATTATCTCACATTAATATCAAATAGTTATTACGCATTTACAAATAATATAATCAACAGACGAAGATTGATTTCCGAAGTACCCTCGAATAAAAAAGTGGTGATTAATAAATTTAACACACTAAGATGGCAAAGAGCGTTGCATATGCAAAATTCATGTCAGTAAAAGATGGACTAACATGCCCGAATTGTTCCTCAAGCACCCATCGCGAATGCGTTGGCTTACCAGTCGGAGCAGCCGTTAACGACAAATGGCGCTGCGGTGTCTGCAGGACCAAAAAGCCCAAGGGACGAGACCCAGCTACTCCAGTCCGTGGCATGCAGGATACTACTTTATTCCCTACTGTAAGTGCGCAAAGGAGCCCTGAGTGCGAGCTCTTTTTTCGCATGCATTTACTGGGTTTGTCGTTGAGATGCGCGCTCAATTTGAAAACATCAAGTCTGAATTACAGTCGGAGTTTCAGTCTTTTAAAGATAAATTACGGGAGGTACATTCAGTCGTGAGTGAACTTAAATCCGACATAACTGCAATAACTAAGGATATTACTGTTAGCATGCGTCGAATCAGCGTCTTAGAAAATAATGTATTCGATTTAGAAAACTATCTGGGTAACTCAAGGAATACAGTAAGTGCTATTGAGCTTGAGAAAACTGTTGTTGGCCATAAGATAATACTTAACGATAGTGAACAGGAGTCTCAACTATATGACTTGGAGATAGCAGGTCTTCCAGAGCAAACCGAAGAAAACCTGTCTGATCTAGTTCCACTTTTGGCCGATAAAATTGGTATCACAATAGAAGATCGTGAGGTAATTTCAATCGAACGATTGGGATCATCACAGCTGGAGCACAAAAGCACTGCACGGCCTGTCAAATCTAGAAGAGTAGTAATTCAGTTCTCTCGTCGCTTGACTCGAGACAGAGCCTACAGAGAGCGCGCGAACGCCGTGTCTCACTAGCACTGAGCTGGGACTGGAGGGGCCGCCCGCACGATTGTTTTTCAACGAGCGGCTAACCAGAAATAACCGGCAGCTGCTCGCCAAAGTCCAGGGAACAATGTCGCCTGAATCACTGGAGATACTGCTGGACCAGAGGTGGACGTGTTTACTTCAAATACTGAAAAGAAGACGGGTCGGCGGCAGTTCGTATTCTTTTTTCCGAAACTTTAAGAACTATACTGTTGAAATTTGGTAAGTAGATGTATTCTGTGAACCGCATTAAGGCAAATACTTGCAGATCATACAAACAATTGTCCCGTGGCGGGAATCGAACCCGCAACCTTCTGCGTCTCAGCCAGACCATAGCCCACTGCGCCACAGAGGTCGTCACAGAATGACACGCACACACACCAGCACGTCGTTAGAACGTTAGCACGTATTTAGAACACTTAGCACCAAACACACGGAAACACAAAAAACAAGTGCAAACGTTGACAACTGCAAAAGTGAGAAGGTGTGTCGTAGAGTCAGCGCTCTCTCTAGCGAGGATAGGACAATGTTCCGTGACAAGATTAGTTAAGTTAAGATATATAATATAAGTAGAAAATCTAATCTATACTATAATTATATAAAAGAGTACTGGGTAAGCTTTTTATCAATGAGAGAAGCATCAGCAGAGATCAAACAGCAGAGATTCTATGCAACTTGGGAACACGCTGAGCAATAATACGTGGTGACGTCATTAACACACGTGTGGCTAGGATATGTATCAGCTCAACGCTATGCACATTATACGTGCTTTCTACAATGCGTATTAATTTGAACTGTGTTGCGTTGGTTGTACATACCCGTGTACATACCAGTGGAAACGGAAATCCCCGTCTAACAAACAAACCGTCGTAGCTAAAATGCGGCTCGTGCCGTGCGTGTCCAATGATACTAAGCGATAAGTACTCCAGTATCTATGAACCTATATGACGAAAATGTTTGGGATTTATAATCGAAACACGGAATTTTGGTTCAGATTTTGGCTTCTGTTTACGAACACACAGCTTGTTTGGCGATATAAACTCAAAGTTAAATCACACGCATGACGTTTAGAGTTCAAGACGTTAGGGTGTCTCTGTAAACGGATCACGAAATTGATATAAAGTCGAAATATCGATTAGGTTCGTGAGTCCAAAGTATCCTGAACCCGGTGCGGACTATTAATCAAATCGAAAGCACCACTTTTCCTGGGTTCCTAATTAATAAGGGGCTTCAATGGGCAAGCCACATACACAGTCTATGTATGAAAACTGAAAAACTCGGAAGTGCGTGCTACGCGTTGAGCCGTGTGACGCGGGTCGTGTCTCCCGACGTGGTGCGCGAATGCTATTTTGGCACTGTGCACTCTCTTCTCCAGTATGGCGCCGAGCTATGGGCGCGCGCTGCCTACTAGGAGCGCGTTCAGGATGCAGAAAAGGGCCATGAGAACTATTGTGCGAATACGGAGTGCCGTTTCTGCGAAGCCGCACTTCAGGAGTCTAGGTATTCTCACGTTGCCCTGCATAGTCGTTTATCAAGTAGCATGTTACGTGAGAAGTAACCTGGACTCTTACGTGAGGTGTGGACACACACACGTGTACCACACCCAGAACCGAATATAAACTCGAATCGCTACAGCGGACTTGTCATGGGTCCGACTGTGTAATAAGCTCCCAGAAAATGTCACGGAGGCCCCAATTATGGCCATTTTTAAAAATAGGCTAAAACGCTGGCTTATCGAGCAAACTTTTTATAGCTATGGCGAGTTTTTAGATAATAAATTACCTAAAATATGATGTTCTTATTAATTTGACATTTCTAGAAATTGATTTATATAATTATTATGTATTAGTGCCGTCTTAATAATTTTATGTGCGTGGGTCTACTCATTAATATACTTATTACTTTTAATGATATTATCAATAAATAACTATTTATGACTATTATTATTATGACTGGATAACACATGTCTATTGTACTACTCTGGAATCTGGAACGGCCTGGACTAGACTTTAACTAGGAGTAAAGCTCAGCTAGTGTCACGTGGTCTTTCATTTCGGTCTAGTCTAGTCTCACTTGTCTCTGCGTGGTGGCTAGTGAGCGGTTTACCTGCGGTCTGGTTCCGAACAGAAACGAAGGATGGTATCACGTGCTTCTTCGCTGATGGGTATCTCCGGGGGAAAGGTTAATGACTCGCGCCACGACATCACTTTGCGATAGGTCTCCTGCGGCGACTCCGAACAGAACGGAGGGTAGCCGATTAGCATCTCGTACCTGAAAAAGATATGTAATCAGGGTCTTTGTAGTTTGTTATTTTGTACTGTATTAAAGAATTGCTCGCACACTGTCAAATCGGGTATTGTTTAACGCAGCGAATGTGTCGCAAATAAACAAAAAACAAATCATTCTTTAAAGGAACATAGCACTTCTAAATTAATTATTTCCTCGTGTTATA
Source organism: Lampropteryx suffumata (assembly GCA_948098915.1). Taxonomy (NCBI): domain Eukaryota; kingdom Metazoa; phylum Arthropoda; class Insecta; order Lepidoptera; family Geometridae; genus Lampropteryx; species Lampropteryx suffumata. The sequence goes on from OX402544.1 coordinate 25,480,602, forward strand.
TTTCATGTTATATTGGGTAATCTTACCGGATATTTAATCAATAAATTTTGCCTTCTTAACATGTGAAAGCAATCGAATTGTAAGTGTATTATGTGCCTTTGCGACGAAGGCACCAGGAAAATTCTAGACAGCCATTTCGCGATGACTTTTAGAATATACAAATGACGATTGACTGCGACTTTGTATTATAACATAACACTTGACATTAGCAAGCGTATCTACTCGATACTAGATGGCGCTGTGCTGATTATTTCATGCGTCCGCCCGACAACAACTGGAGCTATGTAGCGGGCGCAACACTTGACATCAAGAGATCACATTATAGGAAGAAGAGGAAATAATCAATTGACTTTGGCGCACCTAGTGAATGTCGAGATGGATGTGCGGGAAGACATAAATTAAGGAATAATATAATTGGAAGTTTGAAAGTAGCACCAGTTACAGAAAAGTTGAATGGTTTATGCTATACTAGCGACCAGCCCCGGCTTCGCACGGGTGCAATGCTGATACTAAATATACCATAGAATGTCTAATTTAATTAGAAACCTCTAAAATTATCAGTATTTCTCTACTATATTATACATGTATTATACATATAAACCTTTCTCTTGAATCACGCTATCTATTAAAAAAACCGCATCAAAATCCGTTGCGTAGTTTTAAAGATCTAAGCATACATAGGAACGGACAGACAGCGGGAAGCGACTTTATTTTATACTATGTAGTGATGGTCAAGTCATACGAAAGGAAGAAAGTCATGTCACAAAACGGGTGACTGAATTTGATATGGATGGATATAAGGGTAAAGGTAGGCCTAAGGAAAGATGGATGGACTGTGTGAAAGATGTGTAAGAAAGGAGTAACTACTGACATGAAGAATGACAGAGAGGAGTGGAAAGAACATGTGAAAATCCCATTTGGTGGCATAAAGACAGGGAGATGATAATTATGAAATAAAGAAGGAGACGATGACGATGTCCAGGTTAAATCCAGGAGCCTACTCTTGAAATCGATAAGTAAACAATATATCGAGTCAATAATAGTGCAAACACCCAGTCTTAGCTACATCATTTCGACTCGTTTTGAGCAACGGAACGACAGACATGACATTTGATAATCGATGTCGATTATCGTTACGATAATTTGAATTTGACTACGAAACTGTGAATTAGACTGAATAGAACGTACATTACATTTCAAAGACTTTATCGTTTCGATATATGGAATTCGGTTCGCAGAGTAGACGCAGGTAACGCAATGGACAAAAATAATAAAGTAAAATTAATTTCGCAAGATTCATAACACACACGCATAAACATGCAATGCATAGGACGCAACATGAATAAAGCATTGCAAAACATAAAAAAGTCGCGAAGTGCAAAATAATAGACAAAAAATTTAAAGAGCAAGCTTAAAATCTAGCAATTTGCGGTAAATAGAACAGTACAGATGTAATACAGTTACAAACAAGCATATGCATTATAAAATACAACAGACAAACAGACAGATAGACCGACAGACAGATAAGATAGATTTGTAATAAGAATACAAGCCAGCGCTAGAGCCAATAATAGTTTCTTGCCTGTATTTTATCGGACTTGGCTTAGGCTAAAATCACACTTAAAGTAGTGCTTTTAAATTACAATAATAATAATAATTGATTTTCTTAACAGAGAGCTGGTGCACTTAAGTTCTTATGTTACTACATCATCATTTTCCTATAAATATAAAGGTAATACCGTTAAGTGACTCTGTTCCCTACACTAACTAGGACTAAAAAGCCTGCATAGTGTGGCCACAGGGACTCGCTACGGACTCTTCTAGATCTACGACTTGTACAATGAGTGTGTCATAGGAAGTAAAATAAAACTAAAAAAAAAATTATATTATAAAGAGGATCTTTATATATTGTTGATCTCCATATACCAATATTATAAAGAGTATCTTTAAATATAGGAGGATCAATATTGTAAAGATCGCGGGAAATCGGTGGATGGAGAGGGCTCAAAATCGTTCTTCCTAGAAATCTATTGAGGAGGCCTATGTTCAGCAGTGGACTTCTAGTGGCTGATATCTACATTAATATTATAAAGAGGAAGGAATTGTATTTTTGTATGTAACGAATAACTTAAAAACTACTGGACCGATTTTAAAAATATTTTACTGTTGGATAGCTACACTATCCCCGAGTGACATAGGCTACTTTTTATCCCGGGAAAATTGGTTTGTCCCGAGAAAAATCTTCAACGAAACTGCACGCGGACAGCTAGTTACTAAATAAAAAGGAAACAAAACAAATAATGTTGGTACATGAGAAATTGAATTTCAAAATACTATTTTTACAGTCAGATTAAAAGCTTACGTTTCCTTAGTTATAGGATCCCTTTGGCAATCTTAAGGTATGAAACCTTCAGAACTACATACACAAGTAAACATGTACAGATATACGATTGTATTTTTATCAACTTTAGCTTATCGATGACTAATTGCGCAGCTATTTAACGCTTCCGTCACACCATTTAGTTATCAAACAACAATGTTTTTGCTTAGCGTCACACAAGAGCTCAAACACGGATATTTTTCGTGTTTTGACATCAATTATTGTATCATCAAGTCATTAAGTATGACCAAGTGCGTAGATAGTCTATAGACGATTAGCTTCTGCCCGCGGCTTCGCACGCATAGTACATACATAAAAAGTATCCTATGTCCGTTCCTAAGATACAATCTATATCCATACCAAATTTGATTAATGCAAAAAAAAAAAATATAAATAAATAAATAAATAATCCCGGACATTTCACACAGCATCATCTGGCCCCAAAGTAAGCAGAGCTTGTGTCATGGGTACCACATGACTGATATACTACGTATATACTTTTTTTTTTGTATATATATACTTATTATACATAGAAACACCCAGACCCGAGACAAATACTTGCAGATCACAAAAGTTCTGTTGATCCGATCGCTACCAAACTTCACAGGACCAATGACCAAGTGCGTACAGCGGTAAAAGTTATACCTTAGTAAATTACTTATCTCATAACTACGTGGCGTTTAGGTATGTCTTAAATGATATACTTTAAATATATGTACTATTCTAAATCTCAATTTGTTACAGTGAACATAAATGTTCACTCAAAAACGATTACCGTGATATATTTGCAAGTATTTGTCTTGGGTCTGGGTGTTTCTATGTACAATATGTATGTACAAAACAAAAGTATATAAGTAGTATATCAGACATGTGGTACCCATAACACAAGCTCTGCTTACCTTAGGGCCAGATGATGTTGTGTGAAATGTCTGGGATTATTTTATTTATATGAGTTTTTCTGCTTCCCGATATTTCGGCACAGTTGCATGCGCCACGACCACGAGACTCAGTTTACCTAAATTTATCACAATCAAAACCATATATGTGTACCAATAACCAATAATAACCAATATTTTCAAAAGTTGAAAATTGCATGTAATAGAAAGATAGGAAAAGTAGCGAAGCTTGCATTAATGAACTGGGCCATGGCATACTATTGTTACCATGAACTTCGGTCACTTTTTACTAAAAACTGGTAGCATACTTAGCGTTTAAAAAACGCCTTTGACGAAACTGCAGATAGTTCCGTGACAGGCGCAAAGTTGCAATATATCCAGTACATATAGCGGCTTTGGGACTTTAGACTAATTGAAACTTTTTATAAAATAATTGAAATTGATTGTAACAGAAGCACGTGTTTAGCATTAGCATCTGTATAAAGAAGATTTTTTTTGTTCAATAAAACAACAGATTTTAATCATCTTTTTATATATCAGGTGAATTTAGGTGCCGGTTCCACCTAAGCCCAGTTCAAGAAGAATCCGACATGAATATCTTAGACTAGTAGACTATTAGTAGACTTAGAGTTAGACTATTACTAGTAGACTAGTAGACTTAGAGTTAGACTATTGAATATCGAATAAATATTGACACTGGCAGAATTGTCTTTGAAGACATATGTCATTAAAGGGAAGAAGAGAAGAAGAAGTACTCACATGATGACGCCAAGGCTCCACCAGTCGGCTTGCGGTCCGTAGCCGGTCTGTAGGAACACCTCAGGCGCGATGTAGTCGGGTGTGCCGACAGTGGAGTATGCGAGCGCGCGTCTGTTTCGCTTCCACGACTCTGCGCGTCGCTTCGAGTCCATCGCAGACGACGAGGTGGAAACTGAAAGGTTGTATAAAACTTCACACTTTACTGTTTTTGCTGTTCTTTGGTACTAGCATTGGTTTTATAAAACAGGGCAAGATATCTTGTACATATAACGATATAGTCGCACCGGTGCCGGTGCCGGCTCGGTTTTGGGAAAAGAAATATTCTATGATGTATTCATCCATCTATACTAATATTATATATATATATATATATATATATATATATATAATATATATAATATAATATATATATATATATAAGAGTCTCTGTTTGTTTGTTACTTGTCATGACTGAACAGCTAAACGGATCTTGATGAAATTTGGTAAGGAAATAGATTGTGTCTTAGGCATAAGACACTATTAATGTAGGTACAACACGTGGGAGCCGCGGACAACAACAGTAAATAAAAATAGCCTGGCTTGTCAGCTCAGTTGGTAGTAGCTCTGCCTTCAGCGCTGTAGGTTGAGGGTTCGATTCATTACCAGGATAAATATTTGTGTGATGAACAAAGGTGTTTGTTATGTGGTTGTTATTAAATATCATAAGTATGTATTTAAAAATATATAAGTATTCCATCAGTCATCTGTTCACTATAATACAAGCTATGCTTAGTTTGGGGGCTAGATGGTATTTAGTGAAATGTCCTCCAATATTTAATTAGGTATATTACAATATTGGTGTACATTTCACGCCACACCATCTAGCCCCAATTAGTTTGATTAGCACAACTTGTACTATGGAAGCCAGATAACTAGTAAGTGCTTATATCCATGTAAAACATACATATGATACTTATGTTTATTCTACAGCTCAGAAAGCAGTTACTAACAACTGATCTATGAGGGCAATCAAGTAAGTTCGTACGACGCAATGGCCACGACTACACAAAGGCATCCGTCACCTATAAAGTTCTAACCCGAATTATAACAAAATTATAACAATACATTCACTAGAATACCCCGTGCCACAAATAGTACAAAAATAGGCACACGGCCTTACTAATAAACGCCAACTTGAACACTGCCCAAACATTGCTTAAGATTTGCTATTGTCACTATTCACTATTTGTCACTATCTTACAAAAAGGGATGGCATTAATTTGAACAGTGATTTACATTTGACAAAAGTTGAGAGACTTTTCTAAGAGGTGATAATGTTTTGAGATTATGTGATCACTTGCTCCACCGATGGAATCACCTCGCCACTTTTCAAATCACTCATTTTTAAAAGTATTTAGGTTACCTAAAATGTTTTACTGGCATGCTTCGTATGGCGACGAAGCATGCTAGTAAAACATCTGGATGAGATTATTACGGCGTCGCTATCAGGCGAACCATATTGTTTAAAAGGCACGAAGGATCACAATATTTATTGAATGCCTTCGCCTCAATACTGAAACACCCAATTAACCTTTTGTACCCGTACTACCCTACATATATTATAAAAGGATGTGAATGCAAATAGCGTACTCACTGAAATCGGAAGGCGTGGCTCGCGACAAATCGCGGTAGAAGTCGGTGCGATGACTCTTCTTGAGACCCGTGCAAAGACCAAAGTCGCTCAGCTTTATATGCCCACGCGCATCCAATAACAAATTGTCCGGTTTTATGTCTCTGAAAACATTATATCACACTGTATTACAATTCAATGCATTCATCATTAGCATTTAAATAAACTGGCGATGGATTTGTATCTGAACAATATTATAATAATAATACCGGACATTTCACACAGCATCATCTGGCCCCAAAGTAAGCAGAGCTTGTGCTATGTTTACCAAATGACTGATATCAAGTGTAAAGAATGCAAAAAGTGGTTGTACTAATATTAAGAAACTCGATATTCTAAAGGATCTGAGCATATAGAGATGCGAGTATTTATAAACCTCTAAAAGAAATATCACCTGTGTATAAACCCTAACTTGTGTATACTGTCTATAGCCAGTGCAGTCTCCGCCACGTAGAATTGCGCGCACTCTTCACTCAAAGTGTCTTTTTTCATAAGCAGGGTCATCATATCACCACCCGGAAGGAACTCCATGATGAGGTATAGGTTCATAGGGTCCTGGGGAACATCAAAAATACTTTAAAGCAAGCTGCTAAAGCCTTGGACGTAACTGGCGAAGGATCAAGCCTACCTAAAGGTTTATAACAAGTGTTATAAGCAAGTTCATCCGTTTCAAGAAGACTCATGCTAAAATCTGTATCATTGAAATATAATCTCTTCGTGCGATGCTATAATACTAACGTGCATGCACTATCAGAGTTTACCACGACTTAAAAAACAAAATTACTAGAGTTAAGAGGCTAGTAATAACAATTGACAGGCCTGACAGCTCAGTTGGTAGCTCTGCCTTCTGCACTGTAGGTTGAAGGTTCAATTCCCTCCCAAGATGTGCTCACATATATTTCTCACTTATGTTCATTCGTGTGATGAACATATGTTTATTCTGTGCCTGGGTGTTTTAAAATATAATAAGTATGTATTTGAAAATATATAAGTATTCTATCAGCCATCCGGTTCCCATATACAAGCTTTGCTTAATTTGGGGCTAGAATCTAGCTGCTAGATGGTGTTGTGTGCAATGTCTATCAATATTAATACATTTATTTATTATTTAATAATAATAAATTGCTGCACAATCCACACAATGCTATCAAGTCCCAAATTAAACAAATATTGTAATATAGTAACCAGATGTCTCGTAGAATACTTTTATTCTTGTAAACAAATACTTATGAAAATTTATGACACTCAGACCCAGAACAAACGCCTATGTTCATCACACAAATATTTGTCCTGAATGGGAATCAAGCTCAACCTACAGCTAAGAAAGCAGAGTTAGCACCAACTGAGCTGTGCAGCAGTCAGAAAAGAACTTTAATTAAATTCATAATATGTTCAGAACAATATACAAAAATTATAATACATCTGAAACAGTTGACCTATCTAAGGACCGCTTAAAACGCTCAACTGAGATCACTGCCAGAGGACAGCGTCCAAATAACACTGGCTGCATTGCCACAGTTCATGACAATGCTAATACGCTGGACCAGATAGGAGCCAGCTTGTGGGTCTATATTTAATAATTTCATATTTCTAACTGTATTTTGACAAATGAACGCGTCAGTTCACGTTCTTCTTTTATTACTGGCCTGTCAGCTCATGTAGTAGCTCTGTCTTCTGTGCAGTAGGCGGAGGGTTCGATTCCTTCCCAGGATAAACATTTATGTGGTGAGCATAATAATAATATAATAATAATAATAATGCCGGACATTTCACACAGCGTCACCTGGCCCCAAACTAAGCAGAGCTTGTGTTATGAGTACCACATGACTGATATACTACTTAAATACTTCTTTTTTTTTTTAAATACATACATATTATACATAGAAACACCTAGACCCGAGACAAATACTTGCAGATCATACATACATTTTTCCCGTGGCGGGAATCGAACCCGCAACCTTCTGCGTCTCAGCCAGACCATAGCCCACTGCGCCACAGAGGGAAATAAGTGTTTGTGGCTGGGTGTTATAAAGTATCATAAGTATGTATTTAAAATATATAAGTATTCTATCAGTCATCTAGTCACCATAATACAAGCTATGCTTAGTTTGGAGCTTATGTGCATTGTAAATGGTGTTATGTGCATTGTCTACCAATATTTATTTATTTATTTATTAGTTTTAGAACATACCTGGAAGCTGTAATACATCTTGACAACCCACTGATGGTCCGCTTCAACTAGGATGTCACGCTCTGCTCTCACATGAGCCACCTGGCGGATATAAATTATTTATAACACGCTACAAAGCATATATGTACAGCGAGTATTTAATTTTCTTATCCATCAGGGGCGTTTAAAGGACTAAAGTGCGCCTCAGTGGCTCCTTTCGTGCACTTGGCACAAGTCTTCGTACTTTTCAGGCTTAGTAAATACATTATCGAGTAAAAAGTGCGTGTGTGTTGCAATTTAAAAGAGCCATAATAGCTCAGCGATAATATTGCTTAAGAAGCAAACACTGTTTTTCAGCTTTTACCCTCAAGATGACGTGCCGAAAATGAAAGCTGAAATGTCTGCTGAAGCTCTAGAACTCTAGAGTGTGTTAGAAAAATAACACTATGCCGTACATACTACGGTACGGACACGATCTCGATCGATGTTCCCCAAGACAGCAGATCTTCTGCATCTTCTGCAGAAATTCTGCATTGATTTTACAGAAGTTCTTAAACGCTGGAATTCATGGTAACATGTTCAGATGGTTCACATCATACATCGAAAATCGTTCTCAGAAAGTAGTAGTCTATGGTTTCTGTTCTTCCACTTGGACCTGTGTTCCCTCTGGTGCACCCCAAGGATCATTGCTCGGGCCTCTACTTTTCTCAATATTTCTTAACGATATATAGACTCCTGTTTTATACACTCTCGCTTTCTATTATACGCCGACGATATGAAGGTTTTCAAGCATATCAATTGCATTAATGATTGTTATTTACTACAAGAAGATCTAACTCGGTTCGAACAATACTGCCTACAAAATAAGTTGGATCTCAACGTCTCTAAGTGTTTCACCATAACATTCACCCGCAAGCTAAAACCCACTAAATTCACCTACGTGTTGAGGAACCCCCCTTAAAGAAGTAGATGAAATACAGGACCTCGGTATTCTACAGGACTCTAAGCTGTCCTTTGATAAACACATCGATAATGTTTCCACCAGAGCAAATAAAGCACTAGGTTTTGTCATGAGAGTTAGCTCACAGTTCTCCTGCATAAAGGTAGTAAAAATATTATATTGTGCCTATGTGCGTAGTATCCTCGAGTACTGTTCTCAGGTGTGGAACCCACAGTATGATATTTATATAAAAAGAATGGAGTCCATCCAACGATTTTTAAGATTTTTCAATATAAGTGTAAGTGGCATGATGTTGACTACGCCGCTAGGTGTAGGACGTCCACATGTTGCCACTACTAGAGAGACGTAACATTGCAGATATAATCTTCTTTAGTAAAATAGCGCGCAAAGTAAAATCGACTCCCCACAACTACGCGAAAATTTAAATTTGAAAATACCAAGCAGATCAGTTAGACTTCCATGTCCCCTAGCAGTGCCATTTAGTTTAACTAATTATATAGACAACATTCATACTTTAGCAGAGCAGTAATGGCATATAACAACCTGGCTGACATCCCTGAACTTGACCTTTTCAACAGTAAACCGCCTAAAATAAAAAGTCTCTTAGCCGAGCGCTGGTTTGGCATGTCTTCTTAACTCTTCTTACGATTATTTTGTTATATTATCTTTATCTATAATTTTACTTTATTTAGATGTAAACAATTTCATATTCTTTTATTTTTTTGTTTAAGTTATATTTTTGGTTTTTAGACTTGATATGCGAAAACTATTAATTGGTCTATAGTATATATTATATAGTCTATAGTCTATATTATATATTTAGTTTATAGTTATAGTTTTAAGAGACTGTTTGTTTTCCTGTGAAAATAAACAAAAATAAAAAAAAATGTCTTATAGTCCGTTTCAAGCTTAAAACAATTGTAGTTACCTAACCGATTAAACTACTTATCAACATGCCAAATTAGTTTATTAGGCCTCGACAAGATTGAATAGTCTATTCATACGCGTAACATAGACATTAGATTGTCAAGTTTCTGACTAGAACAGCAATCCAGCTATCAGCAAGTTATCCAGGAGAAGTGACAGAGACACGCTAACTGTCGGTTCCGCTCTGTGCATGAGCGTGCCATAATGTATGGTGTTGCGTTCACGGTGCGCGCTTCGCAATCACAGGGCGAGGTGAGCCGTATTTGCTCAACTACTTGCACACAACCAGGGTCAAACTATATCTGCAATAAGTCTTGATGCATAGACTTAGATCTGACCCGCATTGTTTAAGTTCTACGGTTCGTTTATCCGTATGTTGCAACACTGGGATTTTGTCTTGTGGTATACCACAAGACTGTTTCTTATCCTACTCGGA